>OV277873.1:33667740-35130240 GCA_922989275.2 Gari tellinella | reverse complement strand
ACCGATTGAGCTAGAACAACTATGTCAGAAGCAAAGTTGATAGAAATTAAACAACCTGCAAGATGGTGTCGCGATTTGGCGGATCCGACAAGATTCCGACGAGTTTCCAATTTTAGCAACACCGGAAGTGGTAAATGAAAAAATCTTCACGTCAATAATAAGAGCTTCAAATTTCAAGCAACTTTTGTTCTTACACTATATAGCGATCTTCTTTCGTTGTAAAGTTACCGGAGTTAAAAGTTGGATTATCTCCGTGAACGCACCCAGACCGGAGATTCAGCGTTGAAATAAACGTTGTCGAGCAGCCAGGCCCGCTTAACGTCGGGGGCACAACTCAGCGTCTTTAACGCATTCAATGAGCTGTAACTTTTGAACCGATTGAGCAGATTCCATGCTAGGTAATTGATCAGATCGAATTACACAGTGGAGGAAACGTTATTCTTTCCTCGCGTCTGATCAGGCTCCAAACTGTTTGCTACTCAGATTAAAGCAATTACTTAGAAAATGTCAAATACTGTTAACTTCCTACATTCTAGCGATTTGCGTTTGCGTTTTGTTGCGTTTAAACGGGAAAGAATAACGTTTTCTCTACTGTAACACATTGACCTGCCGATTTGCGATGCATAGGTATTTGTGCACAGTTGAGATCCAGATCAAACGGTGCATATTCGACGTCTGATCTGGACCTAGGTTTCATCAATAAAAATATCAAATCTGTAATTGACAAATTCGTAGACTACATTTGCAAAGCAGACAGCATTTCGGGAGTGGAATGGTTAAAGCCGTAGAAGTAGTAAAGTTCGGATGGTTCTAGGGTTCGGATACAATTATCAGTTTAAAGCAGCTACACTGTAAAAGCAGGTGTTTTGAATCCAAACACATATGAAATCACCTTTCTGTAACACTTTGAGAACGTGTTTTGGTGTTTTGTGAAAAACACTAGTGTTTTAGATTAAAACATTAGGTGAAACAGTGTTTTGACTGAAAACGGGAAAACGCGTGTTTTGGGCTTGTAACGAGTTGAGAACGCAAAAACACGTTTTAGTACAGTTAATGTTTTATTTCAAAACACATCAGTTTTAGTTTAAATCACATAATGTACACTTCATGGTTTACTTCAAAACACATCTATGATGTATTCAAAACACATCAGTTTTATTTTAAATCACATAACGTACACTTCATGGTTTACTTCAAAACACATCTATGATGTATTTAAAACACACCTGTTTTATTCGAAGTACAATTACATATACAGTAAAACCTCTCTATTTCGACCACTGAAAATAATGCATATTGATTGTATTAAAGTTAAGTGACAGCTAAAGGAAGGTGACAATAAAACAGAAAGCTCCTTAAGGATTGTTCTGTTTTACTGTTACCTTGCTCATTTTTAAGCAGTCATCTGCCTTAAAGACCTAATAATTAACATAATTTAGTGGTCATATTAGAGATGTTTTACATGTAACTGTAGATACGCATTTTACCAGTTAATTTACTCCTCAAATGAAGAAAACAGTTCCAATTCATACAGTTATTGATATGCATTTTAGAAAAATGTTTTCTGTATTCTTATTGGTTATAGCTTAAAGCAGACTGAAAGTAAAGCAGAATGTGCATTAAGGTGCATCTTGCATGCATTACTTTCAACCTGCTTCAAGTGCTTACCTGTCTGTAAAACTAGAAACCAGCTATGGGGTAAAAGGTTAACAACCATTTGTAAAAAAAAGAAAAATATACAGTCATTGTTTATACAGTCAGGAATAAACTAAATGCTTAACCCATATCATGCTAAACGCGACTTGGGTAACATTTACAAATAGCTTTGATCCAGATCAGACGCTGGGACACACGTCGTCTGATTTGTATCCAAACTATTTGTCACTCAAAGTTTATTTTTCTTCGGCTTAAGCATAAAAAAATATTTTTGATTGCAATAGAATGGTGAAAAAAACAACGTTTTGAAATATCTCACATGTATTCTAATCTAAATGGCAAAGGCAAACAGTTTGGTTCGCGTTACCCGGCGTCTGATCTGACTCAAACATGTTTCCAATTGAAATAATAGTTTTAGCAAAAACGCGTTGATAACGGCTTCTATACTGTATTTTCTTCCGTGGAGGAATAAACTAAATGCTTAACCATTATCATGCTAAGCGCGACTTGGCTAATATTTACAGTGGAGAAAACTATTTGACAAATCGGACTTTTCATTTGTGTCTGAGTGGCAAACAGTTTGGAGCCTTATCAGACGCCGGGTTACCCGGCGTCTGATCGGGATCCAAAATATTTGCACTGGAAATAATAGTTTTAACGTTAACGTGTTTATTAGGAAAGAATAACGTTTTCTCCACTGTACAAATAGCTTTGATCCAGATTCGACACCGTGACACACGGCGTCTGATCTGGATCCAAACTGTTTGTCAATCAAAGATTATTTTTCTTCGGCTTAAAAAAGGATAAACAACTATTTTTGAGTTTTTCGCAGTCAATGTTCCACCCTGACACAGTAAGAAAAACCCTGTCACTTTGTCACGTTAATGTCAATCATTGTCACTGACATTAACTATCACTAGTTCATCTAAATCAGTGACGACATCACATAGGCTACTGATCCTGCTGCTCCAGTGACATTATCCGGTTCGGGCGATGTTCCAGGTCCATTAGCGCATATGGACTCATAGGGGCCCCCGAATATCATTTCCGATAAGTACATGCCCGTGTACAATTAGGTCGACCATTACACACCGGTTACTGTCCAATCGTGCTAGACAGTATTTGCACGTGGAAACGTAGTTTAGGTTCTTGTCGACGTTATGCCAATCTCAATTAGGAGAAATATCAACAGCAACAGTATTACCAATTGCAGCCTGAAATATCAGAAATAAACAATCATAAGTAAAGTGTACATGTGAAGCTTTCAGTTCACAGTGAGCTGTGGTTGGAAGGTCATCAATACATGTATATAAATACACTGTGAGTCACATTACACAAAAGTATTCCCTAACAATGACATGTACAATTAAGTAATTCATTTGTAAATACTGCTGGAATGAATAATTGTTCCAAAAAGTGATGATGATAATGACGATGAGGTACATGTATGACAACAACTTCTGTATATTTACCTTGCAATAATAAATACCTATGAATCTAACATAATCCAAGCGGCAGCCGCTTCTCGTGCGTAACCAAATAGTTGCAAAGCCCGTCACGTGGTGTAAGTGATATATCTCCGGGTTTTTGGTCACGTGACATTTTTCTAAAAATAAACACCAGCACACTGAGCTGTTTTCCACCGCAACGCTTAGAAAACGCTAGCGTTTATATAAGCGTTGTAAAGTTATCATTCTTGACGAGGAACATTCTGAAAGGCTTTGATTTTAAGCCAATCTCTTTAAATTTGCAAAAATTGCCATTTAAAATGGATTTATATCAAATAGTAGAAGATTAATATTCATTGCATGTCAATGAAAACGCCAGTGTTTTATTGAAATAAAGCTTGTAAAACACTGGCATGAAACTTTTAAACGTGTGTAAAACACTAACGATTATATTAAAAATATTGGTGTTTTTCTAGAAAGCGCTAGTATTTCGACAGGAAACACAATTAAAACACGTGTAGTGTTCCCCAAATTTACAGTGTACTTTAAAGACATTACCCCAATCTATTCATTGACCCCCCTCACTAGGCAAGAAAATAACTGTAAAGCATGGGAAACGCCCCGGCTCATCCCGGTTCATCCCCGTTCACCGGCTATCTTTAAGCCCCGTTCTCACTGTCCCGGTGCTGGCCCCGGTACGTCCCGGTAGAGATAGCCGGTGAACCGGGATGAGCCGGGACGTTTTTTATGAAAAAATAAATTGCGTTCTCATATTCCCGGTGTCTCCCACGGTGGAGCATGGGTAATGAAGCCGGATCTCCCCCAGACTATCCCGGTGAGTTCCCGGTTTGGCCCGGCGTAAATACGGTGCAGGGCCGGCCTGTTCCCGGTTAATCCCGGTATAACACGGTGTAACCCCGGTCGTCACCGGTGGTATCCCGGTGTTGTCCCGTTCAACCCCGGTTGTTCACCGGTGACGTGCCGACGTTACCCGGTGTTCGCCGGAAAGGACATAAACCGGGGCGAACGTGAATTAGCATCAATTCTCTATTGTCCGTTTCAGGGTGCAAACGAGATGCAACAAAGTAGAACATTATAACGCTGTCGACTGTTCAAACTTCATTTTAATATGAGTTGCAAAGAGTTTGCCCGGCGTCTGATCTGGCTCCATACTGTTTGTAGTGGACATAAAAACTTAAGCCTGGAGCCATTTATTTAGAAAGAATAACTTCGTTTTTATGTATAATAGATTTACTCTATACAATAGAGAAAACGATATTATTTCCTATTTAAACACAGACGAAACGCAAACGCTAAAAACAAAATGTAGAAAATTGCATTTTTCAAAAAATATAATTATATTAATTTCTATGCTCGCTAACACCCCGGTTGTTCACGGTAGAGACCCGGAGCTGCCCCGGATGTGCCGGTAAAGCTCCGGCGTTGTTCCGACATTCCCCGGCGTTGCACCGGCATTCCCCGGAGTAAGCCGGTTCTAGTTATCTGTCCCCGCGACTCCCGGTGATCCCCGGTTGTGTTAAACATTTTAAGGCATCCGGGGCTGTTAGCCGGTGGCAGCCGGCTGAACAGTGTCGATCCCGGATCGTCCCGGTCGTCCCCGGCGCCGCCAAGGTTGTACTCCCGGTGACTTCCAGCGACTGCCGGTTTTGCTAAACCGGGACTCATCGGGGACCAAAACCGGGACAGTGAGAACAGGGCTTTGCCGGGACCAGCACCGGGATAGTGAGAATGGGGCTTTACCGGGACGTACCGGGGCCAGCACCGGGACAGTGAGACGGGGTTCAACTGCAGTCACGGTCGGAGGCTGACAACTCGCCCCCATGTTATGTGTTGTATAAATCCCTTCACTGACGAGTACGTTTTCACCTGTATTTGCAGATTGGATCCAGTATAGTTCATAATCGTAAATAGGTGACAGGGTAACTTCGGATATACATGTATATTCGTACACTTTCCTACTTGAGATAAGCATGATCCACGTGCAGCACGAGACCGCTGCACAAGTTTTACTGAAATGTTATTTCCCAATAAACGCGTATACGCTAAAGCTATTATTTCCATTGCTAATAGGCTGGGGCCAGATCAGAAGCCAGGTAACCCGGCGTCTGATCAGGCTCCAACCTGTTTGCCACTCAGATGGAAAAGATAGAAATTTCTAAAAGTAATTTTCTACAGTTTAGTGCATTGTGTTTGTGTTTACACGGGAACGAATAATGTATTCTCTACTGTACATTACGCCCAATAAATACAGCTATCCGTATCCCTAGCTGGCTGTACGGCGTACGATGATAACCCCTTTTAAAATTTTAGAATGTTCCAATGTAAAAATAACTCGGCCATGTCAGAAGAAAACACTATTAATACATGGGGGAAAAGTATTCTTCAATGTACACTATTCGTAAAAGACGCGTATACGTGTCATTGAGGGCCACAAGGGAGATTAGTTGCGTGTGTGTTATAATTGTGTTACCCTCTTAAATAAAGTCTTTATTATTATTATTGTTGTTGTTATTATTATTATATGGGGTCAATGGTTAAACAGGCCAATGTCATTTAGTAAGCGGCATTTAATTAGAAACATTTCTCATATACAGCAACGTTACCATTGCTTTAGTCTGGGTTTAACATTTGGCAACAGCGATATATATGTACATTGCTAATTTAGATCTGTCTGTGGAGACGATTTCAATCCTTTGTCTGCTAATTGCGACTTTTCTGGGTTTTTTCAAACAGTTTGGACCCAGATCAGACGTCGCGTAACTCGGCGTCTTCTTTAGATCCCAACGGATTGATACTCGTCTTTAGATTTGTTTAATTCAAAACTGTACAAAATCTACATTTAACACATTTTGCAGACGACAATTTCAAAGCAGACGATTTTGCAGCAAAACAAAGGTTATGTTTTGTACATTTCAATTTGCCGCTGCTATCTTGGGTGTGGCTGGTATTTGTTACCTGCACTTATCTCCATAGAAAAGTAGATTAATTATTAGAAACTGACCGGATACGACTTTACATTACATGTCGACACTGTCAAAGCATTTGTTCATTTCAACTGCAGGTGTTAGCTTGTGTCGGTCGGTCCTTTCTTACATTTCATTACATGTCAAGTACAAACAGTAAACCCCCTATATTACGACCAATGAATTATGTCATGTATTAGGTGTTTGATGCAGCTGGTTGCTTAAGGCAGGCTGAAAGTAGGAACCTTTAGGAGCTTTCTCTTTTACTTTCGCCTTGCGTTAAGCTGAAACATGTCCTACATACAAGCCACTGACCTTCATTTTAGTGGTCGTTATAGACGAGCTATACTGTACGTATTTTCACCAATCGAAACATGTCTCCGTCGCAAAATTTTCCCCGTACAAACCCATGTACTATTTCCACCAATGACAAACCCCAAAACTAAATAATCAGCCGTCAGTTTCGTTTGAAACCGACAATTCAACACGTTTCATAACTGCAAGAAGAAAACGGCCATTTTTTAAAACACGCGTATAGGTATGGTATTCACTATTCCATTCTAAATACTAAGGGAATTTTTACAATGTACAGCGACACCTCTCTACAATAACACCCAATGGGAGACAGAAATTGTGTACGTTGTTCGGAGAAAGTCGTTATAGGGAGGGAACTTGGCTAACATTTGCAAACAGCTTGAATCCAGATCAGACGCCGCGTCTTTCTCTCTCATCTTTATCTCTGTTTCACACTTTGTCTGTCCATCTCTCTCTCTTTCTGGTTTTGGGTCCCACAGTTACGGTTAAGTTTAAAACCAACGTTATGGGGACGCACATAACTAGCCTTGCCAGACATTAACTTTTTGCATTTTATTGTTCAGTTATGTCAAAATAACCTTATCTCTCCGCTTATTTGTTTGCAACTATATTCTGTTTAAAGAAAAACGCTTTTAAAAAGCAAACTTTGTGGGGACGTTATCTCATATCTATCTCACTTTGTCCCCATACAGTGTGGGGACCTAATGCTATCTCTTTTATTTTTAGATACATTCTTAGCTGCACTCTGGGGACGTTGTCTCAAACTGTCCCTAGCCTTTCTAGGGACACATCACATCTCATTATAATCGTGATCGCGCTGTCCGTCCATCCGTTACACTTTTCGTGTCCTCTCTCTAAATGAAATAGTTTTCAATTGATTTTCACCAAACTTTCTCCAAATGTGAATATGCATAAAATCTCGGTCATGCTCAATAACCAGAAAAAAATGCATTAGGCATTTCTGAGTTATGGCCCTTGAATTGGTAAAGTTTGCATTTTTAGCTCACCTGGCACGAAGTGCCAAGGTGAGCTATTGTGATCGCCCTGTGTCCGTCGTCCGTCAGTCCGTCGTCACACTTTTTCTTTAAAGATCTTCTTCTTGGAAACCACTGGACCAATTTCTTCAAAACTTCATAGGAGTGTTCCTTGTAGGGTACTCTCTCAGATTTCTTCAAATATAGGTCATCCAAATGAAATTGTGGTTGTCATGGCAACCAATTGAAAAAACTTTAAAAATCTTCTTGTCAAAAACTACTGGTCCGAATTGAAAATAATTTTACCCAAATGTGCCATTGGTGACCCTCGATCAGATTTCTTAAAATAATGTTCCTATTTTAAAAAACATGACCGCTAGTGGGTGGGGCAGATTTTACATTTATGGCAATATAGTGAAAACTATAAAAATGAAAAATAGACCTATTTCAGCACCAAACCCCACAGTGCTACCACACAACAGACTCGCCCCGAAGAGACGACTCTAATGAGATGCGACACCATACTGTTTAATGCAGAAAAGACTTTAGTTTATTTTTGACAAATCCCCCCCCCCCCCCCCTTTATCTGGAGCTCTGCCTTTAAGAATATAAAACCACCGGACGGGAATCGGACTGAGCACGGCATGCTTTATGAGTTACAATTATCACAGTATGACGTCATGATGAAACTTGAATTGCCGTATTCGTGAGGACTTAGCCTGGTTCCCATTATATGTTAACGCAGAGTCTGCGGCAATGCCAAAACCAACGGTACTTTAAGAGATAAAATAGCCTCTCTCACATCGCTCTGGGGACATTGCCAAAACTATCAAAATAATTCCGTTCATACGTTTTGAAGCAATAATTCTACTAATAGGCACTTGGTACGCAACTGCTCGATGTTACCCGTGAGGGTGAGTAGCAGAAAGAACGAGATATAGAGAGAAATAAGCTCTTGTAATTGTGGGGACGTGACTGACGTCCCCGGAGTTACGGCGCGTCCCCACAACGAGGGTTTCTCGCGGAACGAATGTCCACGCAGATACGGTAATTCAAGTTCTCTCTCTCTCTCTCTCTCTCTCTCTCTCTCTCACTATATCTCTCTCTTTCTCTCACTTCCTCTCTTTCTCTCTCTCTCTCTCTCTCTCTCTGGCTCACTAATGCCCGCTCTCTAAAAGAAGTTGTACTTGTTAAACTGTAGGGGAAGGGCCGTCTCTAAGTTGGTAGAACTTGTGGCCCAACCCCATTGCATGTATATAATTGAAATAAAATATGTTTAAACTATAAAACAAAATGAAAATTTTGACCAGGCATCCCTTTAATAAAAATGGACTTATCCAATACATAAACATGGAAAAATCCAATGGGCGTAAATGGGTTATAGCTGACAATGCGATGGCATGGAATGCATTTGAGGTTCCATTGATTCTTTCACAATTATTTGATATACATATTTTACACGGAAGAAAAAACTTACATTAGTTCTATATGTTAAGTAGACGGCCTATGTTA
The DNA here is from genome assembly GCA_922989275.2 of Gari tellinella. Lineage (NCBI taxonomy): Eukaryota > Metazoa > Mollusca > Bivalvia > Cardiida > Psammobiidae > Gari > Gari tellinella. The sequence goes on along the minus strand of OV277873.1, from coordinate 35,121,351 downwards.
TCAAACTTGATGGAAAGATATGTCTATAATGTAGGTTAAATTACTGTTTCATGCATATTTTATGACACGCTTCCAGACCAATATGTCAACATGTCGGTTTATATTCGAGCTAAAAAACTACTGTTTCTTAAACGATAGACTATCAAGTTTTTTCTGAGCACACTGGTTTAAAGTCATTTGAATGCAGATATCAATTTGAAGTTTCTGTGAGACAGGAATTCCGTACTAACTGGCGTGCAATTGATGAGTTAATCAAATTTCTAAACATCACTAGTGTTTTTTAATCATTTCACTGCCAAACTGTTAGTGAGATGTTTTACCCCTTCCCCGTTTCATTGTCGTCGGCTTCAATTTTGTTGTCTGCAATGTCGTTTCATAGTTAAAAACAAGACTGTATGACTGATGCAATTTCAAAACGAGTGTCAAACAGTTTGAATCCCGGGCAGACGTCGCGCTACGGGGCGTATGATCATGGTCCAAACTGTTTGCTAACGCGCTTTTAAGCATCACTGAGAGTAAAAGAGTTAAAAACCAAACAAAATATGCCAGAAAAAGCATGCAAATAATCAAACAGCTTGATTGGTCCAATTTAAATGTTTAAAACTGAAATAAAAACTATTAAGAATTTCAAAAACAACTTTAACCACTTCATTGTCCTACATCGAGTAAAATAGTAATATGCAAACTTATGTCCAGTGAATTATTCCATTCTTAAATATTGGATTAACCCACTTTTTATCTAACTGGTGCCTGGTCTAAATTTTATTTATCGTTTCGTTTTAAATTGAAATTACTATCAGCAAACATTGTAAACTCTGATCAGACGCCGCAGTATGCGGCGTCTGATTAGAGTCTACACTGTTTGCCTATGTCCCATATATGAGATCGTGGGCACAAATGGGTTAAATCCTGTTAAGACGCCGCGTAGCGTCATCTGTTCAGGATCACAACTGTTTGATCCTCATTTCAATATTTCTTAGTTACTAAACTCAAATCTAAATTTGACAAAATAAAAAAGACGACAATTATTTATAATTGATGACGTCATGGCAGTAAAGGGATTAATTGCTACACTGGGTTTTAGTTTCAATTTTTTAGTTTTTTAATTTGGTAACTAATAACAACTTTTACCGTTGTTTGGCAATGTTAGACATTACGTTTAAGGGTGTATCAAACCCGGAAGCGAATTTTTCAAAGTATCAAACTTTTTTCTTTCATGTTTATATTTAAAACGCTGTTTATGATAAATAAAAAACAGGGAGAGATTCATATGTTGGTGTGCATTATTTTGCACGTTGGCAATTTGGAAAAGATATGTCAACTTTAGACTTTTTCTCAAATTTTATCAAATTTAAAGTTTAAGCTTCAGTAAAAAATATTTTAAATGAAAACAAACATAGTGTTAATTTTGTTTTTCATTATGTATTTAATGTCTGGGTACGTATTTTGACATAAAGAAACTAAATCAAGACCAAACAGGCACCAGATTTGGAAAATATGAATCTCCGAATCAACAACATGGTTTTTATTGGTAGATCTAATGCTATTTTTTAAGACAAAATATTATGAGAAATAGTAAAAAAATAAATATTTCTAGTATCTAACTTTTTCTTTTATTCTACCAGATAAAAAGCCATGCAAAGGCAATTCAAAATATGAAAAGAAACTGATAGGTTAGTGTTGAAAATTTTGAGTTATTGAAGAAAAAGGAGTTCTCTCCCTTTACATAATTTACAAAAAGTACCAGATTGATGATATTTAGAGCTTTATAAATTTCACATTCAGTTATATTGGACAAAAGAATGTTGCCGCATTAAACCTTAACAAAACACTCACGCGATGCAATAAAACATCGAGGATGACAGATCTGAGAGAATTCTCACTATTTTGTTTTTAAATGAGTGTTCTAATATTAATAGCCTGATCAGACCCCAGCTTTCCAAGCGTCTGATCAGGACCCTAAAGTGGAGGAAACGTTATTCTTTCCCGTTTAAGCGCAAACGGAGCGCAAACGCGTCGCAATAAATCAAGGACAACAAGTCTAACTGAATGGCATACAACTTGAAACCTGACTAGACGTCGTCGTGTTTCCCGGCGTCTGATCAGGCTCCAAACAGTTTGCACGTGAAATAATAGTTTAAGCGTGGACGCGGTTATTGAAAAAGAATAACGTCTTATCATCTGTAATTGTTTGCGATAAACGCATTTATCATCTTCACTGTAAGAAAAGTAATTGGACTGGTAAATGTATTCATGTCCCAGATAAGTATATGAATAATGTAAATGATACAAAATGACTACCATTGCATTTTTTTTCTTTTCTTTAATACATTGACTACTAAACTGCAAATGGCCGATTCCAACACTTTCTATTTAATCCAGTCCGCTGTGACTGTTCTCCTTTACTTTTTACCGTATGACATGTATATACAATAAGACATTTTTCAATATCCTAACAGATTGAAGCTTAAAGCAGGCTTTCAATCTGCTTTAAGTTGTTACCTATCTTCAATACTAGACACAAGACAAGGGGTAATGAGTTAAACCAAGAAATAAATGTTTGGCTCCAAAGTGTTTATAACACAGTAAAGTATGTTTATTCCAAGGGAGACGTTTTTAAGCCCAAGTATTTTGCAAATCGACTACAAAAACCATACACATTATCATTTTCTTGACACTGTTTAACGAATTAAATATCGCTTTACATCTTGCTAAGTGAACCTATAAACAATGGTATTTCACTGTATCTGTTTTAGGGGTCCCGAATGAATTGTCTAATATTTACCCCTTCACAACCCTGACGCCATTTGTATTAAACGATTGTCGTCTGCTTGTAGATCTCAAATCTAATTTTTAGATATTTTTGCTTAAGCTATCTTGTAATGAGAGTAAAACGGATTTGATCCTGGCGTCTTATCAGGCTCCAAACTGTTGCAAATAATCACTGTACTCATGGTAGGGCAGTGAAGGGGTCAATGTAATAAACATATTTCTCTGTAAAACTATCTCACATTGTAGAACTATTGTAAACAAGTATTTAAAGGGCAGTAGATCTAGTGTATTTCATACAGTTGCCAAAATAAATATAATGTAGAAATATTAGAAACAAGTATCTAAAGGGCAGTAGATCTAGTGTATTTCATACAGTTGCCAAATAAATATAATGTAGAAATATTGAAAACAAGTACATGTACCTAAAGGGCAGTAGATCTAGTGTATTTCATACAGTTGCCAAAATAAATATAATGTGAAAATATAAGCAACAAGTATCTAAAGGGCAGTAGTGTATTTCATACAGTTGTCAAAATAAATATTATGTAGAAATATTGGAAACAAGGTTTTGTGTGTTTGATTTTATTTAACCACCATACATATTGAAAATATAAGAAAGAAATAAACAAGAAAGCATAGTCACATATATCAAACACAATGCAAAGCAATCAACTTAACACATAGGAATGGTTGAACAAATGAATTCATTCATTCATTCATTCATTCATTCAACCAACCGGTTAATCCACAGACCGAACAGCCAATAAGCCACCCAAAATAACAAAATCAACCGTCAACCAGCAAACGCAAACGATACGCAACCTTATTATGATTAAAAACTGCTTGCAAAACGTCGGTGCAAAAGTGTTAACCCTTTCGTGTTAAAGTTTATCGTGAGCTGTTTATCCCTTCACCGCAATAATGTTATCTGCATATATATTATCGTCTGCAATATCGTTTCAAAGTTAGATTTAAGGCAATATGACTGACGTTATTTCAAATCAAGTTACATACAGTTTTGATCCTGATCAGACGCCGCGTCACGCGGCGTCTGATCAGGATCAAAACTTTTTGTTTGCAAATGCGCTTTATTTCGTCATTGAGATTGAATGGGTTAATGTATTGAAGGTGTTTCAATGTATCCTCCCAGACAGAGTTATGGCAGTGTTGTTTTCTTATGTCACACAATTTGGCAAACGGAAAATGTCATTTTGAAGAGAAAACAAACATCTGTGGGTAGTCGATTGCATAGTGGGGAAAACGTTACTCTTTCCCAATACATTGCCAATACTACCAACAAGCTGTTACTTTCGCAATTTAATTCAGTGCACCCTGTATCCAGCGGCCCTCCCAACAACGACGCCCTCCTTACAACGACCCCTGCCACAGTTCCCAAAACATGATAAGTATGTCTCACGTTTTAATGCTGCAATATCGTCCACTTGAAATGTCGTCTGCTTGTTAACATATAAGTTGATATTTTAATAGAAGATTATAATAGCGAGTAATAAACAGCTTAAATCCAGATCAGACGCCGCGTTACGCGCAAACTGATCTTGATTAAAGCTGGTTGCAAATGTAAACCAAGTCTTGTTTCCCCCTCCCTTTAACGACTCCCTCCGAACAACACACACGCTGTGTCGCCCATCGGATGTTGCTGTAGAGAGGGAGCACTGTCAATTGCCAATGGTGGCAACAAGCTGAACTTTTGTTAATATTTGTCTATCGTGTTTGCACCTCACAGTGACACTAATATCACACGATATCTTCCACGAGCCTTCACTTAGTCGGAAAGATTTATCTTATTCACCTCTGAAATTTCCAACGAATGAATCAAATTTTAAACTACGTCTAGTCCATTGTTTCCTATTTTAGGGGTATTCCTTACAATAATCAGTGCTCCTTCTCTACAGCGACACCCAATATGAGACAAATAGTGTGTGCTTTGTTAGGGGGATTCGTTATAGAAAGGGACAAAGCTGGTTGCAAACGTAAACCAAGTCTTATTTTCCCCTCTTTTTAACGACTCCCTCCGAACAACACACACGCTGTGTCGCCCATGGGATGTTGCTGTAGAGAGGGAGCACTGTCAATTGTCAATACTGGCAACAAGCTGAAATTTTGTTAATAATTTTCTTTTGTGTTTGCATTTCTTTTCGTTTAATATATTTTGCAAAATTAAATGTGGTTATCACTGCCTCACACATTGCTTTTAATTCTTTGCACGGAAAAAAATCATATATACTCTCAGTTGTTCTAAACTCTTTCACTGCAAATGTCACCATTAGACGACTTTGCAAACAGTTTAATTCTGATCAGATGCCGCGTCACGTGGCATCTGATTAAAATCCAAACTGTTTGACAATCGTTTCGACAACTCTTTAGTAAAATATGCTTGAAAAGTGACTTGACAATATTGCAGACGATAATTTTGGGATGGAAAGATTAAAGCGGACGATAAAACTGGCAATGCAAGATTTATAAGGTCGCATATACAACTAAGATTTTTACTGTAAATATATTGTACGCTTCAAAAAAACTTCTACATGGATTAAGCTCTAAATGAAAGTTTTTGCTTTGTTTGCTGTGATTTGGCATCGACTATATCTCTGAAAGCCAACATCTAAAACATTTCAAATCACAACGACTTAAAACAAAATGGCGGACATTTTATTTTAAACGAGGAGTTATGGAGTGTATAAGGCAAACCTTATGATATCATTGCACATTTTCGGTAACATACGCACTGCAAATCACCAAAAATGACATACATGTATATGCAAATAGACTAAAATTATATTCATACTACTTTGCAGATTTTTTCAATCGGTTGTTGATAGATGAACAAGGAGATATAATAAGAAAAAAGTAACATCGATTTGTCATATAAACATATAGATATTCCAAATTAGAAATTGCAATAATTCTTTTGGAACAGAGTAAAATTTACTTACAATACTATTGCAAAAAAGTGTCAGACAGTTTCGGTCCTGATTTTTTTCAGTGCAAACAATGTAGATCAATGCCAACAGTCGCGTCAAAGACGCGGCAGGGTATTTGGAAGTGCATTCCAATCTCAGATACAGAGTGTGCATTGCCGCACATTAAGCACACCATAAGTACCTTAAATATAAAGAGATGTTTAAGGAATGCAATTTTCAACGAAGTTTTATTACATATTTATGAGCATAACGTTATGGTGTTGTTTCAGTTAAGAAACGCTATTATTTGTAGTTAAATCAAAATTAAACGCAATCGTGATTACATCTTGGGATGGCTAAGTGCAACATCTTCAAGTTACTGCGATACTTGACTTTAAATCTCGAGTATAGAAAAACGTTTGCCCACATATTTACTACACAGCATTAGTAAGAGACGCATAATTTGGTTTGCAAGTACATCGTTTGATGACGGAGTCACGCATTCCATTTTAGATAGGATGTTGTAGAATATACTTACATTTGTTCCATTCAATTCCATTGAAAACAATGACGTTTAATTCGCATAGACGCAGTTTCTCTAGGGGCGGGTCGGATACCTTTCGCAGAGAAGGCGGGGCTTATGGCTCTGCTATACTCGAATCATTTTGTTGCGTTGTTTCAATAATGCAGTTATGGCTGTTCCTTCTAGCATACGCATTATTCGTGTTAGACCGAAACTACTTGTTATATTAATGAAATGATTAAAGCGCCCTCACACCTTTAATATAATCATATACCATACCCGTTTCTTCTTTTTTTTTTTCGCTTTTTTTTAAAATGGAGCCATAATGTTTATTTCATTAACAGATTATGATATATTCCCTTGATGTATGTAAATATCTTGGTGAATAAAAGATAGGTTTTGTTCTATTTTCTTTTGTTATGCCAGTTTCAATCATTTTGAAGCCTGATTAGACGACGGGTTTTCCGGCGTCTAAGCTGGTGGCAAACTGATTGCAATGGGAGAACGATTTAAAAATAAGCGCGCTTATGGGGAAAGAATATACATATTCTTTTAGTGTACGAAGACATCCAGACTTATCATCTGGTTTTATGTTCTTTGACATTTATTTGATTATGCGTAAAAGATAGTAATCTTCTTTACATCCAATAAGAGAGGTAATCAAGAATGCAACTTATTGCACAGAGTTCAGTTGACAGGGAGCACTTCTTGAACCTCACGGTGACGCTAATGTCATATAATGTCTTCCATGAGCCTTCACTTAGTCGGAAAGATTTATCTTATTCGTCTCTGAGATTTCCAACCGATGAATCTAATGTTAAAATACGTCTAGTCCATGATTTCCTATTTTAGAGGTTTTCGTTACAATAAACAGTGCTTCAAATGGGAGACAAAGATTGTGTGTGTTGAGGAGAGATTCGTTATAGGGAGAGACAGTCAATATTTGGCTTACTTTTGCAAACAGCTAGAATCCAGATCAATCGCCGCGTAACGCGGCGTCTGATCTGGATTCAAGCTGTTTGTCACACTTGTCATTATATTAATTCTATCAAAATATCCACTTAAATGTAACTTTGCGAAAAACAGCAGAAGACAATTGAAAGCAGACGATATTGCAGCAGTAAATAATTGCCCGTTTTAGGGAATTGCTGCAAGGGCCGTTGAAAGGAGGTCGTTGTTAGTAGGGCCGTTGTAGAGAGAGAAGGAATACTGTATTTCACATAACCAAGACATCCAGACTTATCATCTAGTTTTGTGTTCTGTGTCGTTAACTTAATCATGCGTCTAAAGATAGTAATCTTCTTTACATCCAATAAGAGAGGTAATCAAGAATGCAACTTATTGCACCGAGTTCAGTTGACAGGGAGCACTTCTTGAACCTCACAGTGACGCTAATATCACACGATGTCTTCCATGAGCCTTCATTTTGTCGGAAATATTCATCTTATTCGTTTCAGAAATTTCGAAAGGATGAATCTAGTTTTAAACTACGTCTAGTCCATTGTTTCCTATTTAACCCATGACTCCATGGCCTGATTTTAATTTTGAAAAAGGTACGACTTAAATCAGTTTGAAAGTTGTAAGCAGAATGCGCCTTCACTCGGCAGTAATGATGATAAGCAGCGAAATAAAGTTCAAACAAAAGTTTACTAAATATGTACAGTTATTACGTCGAATGGCCGTCGAATGGCCGTTGAATGGATGTCTTTCCCGCCCTTCGTCCAAAGAAAATTGGTGCAACCCCTCAAATAAACAAACGCGTGTGTTATTGATTTTTGTTTAAACCTGACATATTTAAGTGGTCACTCAAAAGAAGAACAATTGATGGTCGGTAATGCGGATGGCAACTTGAAAAATGAAAAACAGGAAGTTTTTGCAAAACACTCCCAAAAGAAGCGTTCTGCATTGCGTTTGTCCTGTTTTCAGTGACCACTTGTCTTAAAATATTTCAGTGCTCCTTCAATTAATGATCGCTTAACCCATTGATCCAAAGCCTGTTTCTTTTTTGTTAACATTTGACCACTTAAAGTAAGTTCAATTTTGATTTAAGAAATATTGAAATGAGTAGCAAACGAAATGGATCATGACGCGACGTCTGATCAGGATTCAAACTGTTTCAAATGAACAGTTTACCCCTGCTGGTACGTATTGCAGTAAGAGGGGCCTGATGGGTTAAAGCATTCATCATCATTGTAGTTGAACTGGAAAGTAGAGGACAGCGTTTGTCAGTAAAATTGTTATATCGCACGCTACATGTAATGTATAATTCTGACATAGTGGATAGGAAGTTGCTCTTTCTAGTTTAAAAGAAACTCAAAGTAAATAATATGCACTAAATGTACATAAATACAGCATTTTGAACAAATCTTTTCAGTCTGAATAGCAATCAGATATAACCCTAAATAGTAACCCGAAAAAATAATTGATTCATCACAAATGCGTTCTTCGGACAAATTTACAGTCGCCCTACACCGTCCGTATATAAACACTTTATTAAAACTGAGCGATAATTTTCCCATGAATAATAATTTCAAGACTAGTAGAACACCGCCTTATTCAGTGCACTTGTAGATAATTTATGTTGCAATGTGCAAACCATATAATTATAGAGATCGTACCACGATTTGCAACGCATAGCAACGGGTAAAATGGTTACATGCTTACAGATTATTATGGAACTCGGTTGACAATGAACTATTAATATCAAAAATAAATTGCGTACTTCCGATATTTATGCGGTTAAGAAACCCAGTCGCTTTTACTAGCTTAACTATCTTTGCAAGTAAAAGCGACTGAGTTTCATAACCACATGAATACCGGAAGAACGCAATTTATTTCTCCATTATAACTTTGATTGTGCTGTAAGCCTGTGTTTTAAGTTGATGAAAGCAGTTTTACAGTTATATGATTGTTTTAAATTATAAGGCAATAACAACACATTTTCAAAACGTACATATATCAGGACACCATAATACTTTCATACAACAACAATTAACCCTAAGCCCGCCAAATAAATTGTCGTCTGCTATATTTCTCGTCTGCTTCAAGTTTCAAAGTGCTTCAAAATTGCTCAAAATTGCTGAAAATGTTGTCCGAGTGTCAAACAGCTTGGATCCGGATGAGACGCCGAGTTACTCGGCGTCTCATCCGGATCCAAGCTGTTTGCATATAAAGCTATAGTCGTGAGTGGCAGGCTAAGGGTTAACATTTTTTACAATAAGCGTAAAACGGTAGAATGTACTACACTTTTGTCGAAACCTTTTCTTGATATGCGTGTGTATTGAGGTTTGATTTGTTATGAAAACCTTTTACAGCAGATGTTAGTTTGGCTATTGGTTCTAATTGAGTTTGATTTTACTATGAGATCGTTCTATAAAGCTTAAATTTGTTCAACTGAAAACTTAAAAACGACCCCTGTCTCAACTGAACCTATTTGTGTAATATTTGACCCTTAAGAGCCAATCCTTTGACCCCTAAGAGCCATTCCTGAACAAAAATAAAGTCGATATCGAAGGGGAGAAGGGTAAACTATTTCCTCAAAGTTTGTGAAACTTTATATTTATCTTAATCACTGTTATTATTATTAGTATATGGTGTTTATCAGCAGGGTACACCTTTTTACTATCGATACAAAGCAATCTCGACATTTAATTTTTATGTTTCTGTTTGGCAGTGTTTGTACAATTTAGCAAATTGCTTTCTTGCAGTACTTTTCTATTGTTCAAAATAGTTTACTGATGTAACCTGAGCTATATGTACGTAACGTACTTTTACACACATATATGTACATAATCCTAAACCAATTTAGATTTTATTGGGTTTTTTTCGCTTTCTTACGTTATGGTGTCTTAACACGAAATGTCCCCCCTGAAATGTTTACATAAATGAGCCATGCCATGACAAAACCAGCCTTATAGCATTGCAACATTGTACAGACCAAGCACCATTGTCACCCCAGGCTCTGTATTCATTATATTCTTAAACCGTCCATACAATTTGTAAACACGTGTCTGGCTGATTAAACACACATTTTATCACCTTCTTGTTAAGATGTTTTCCTTTTGATGTTATTTTTGTTGAACAGAATGCTTACGGTGATAGAATAGATTATGATCGAAACGCGATGCATTGACGAATTATTTTCAATTTTTAAGAGCATAATGTTATAAGCTGGATTCTGTGCATACACGTTTGTGCTGGACCTTACGTCAACTGACAAACTTATCTGAATGCTTTTAGGACAAAACAAAACATGAAAATAGCCTGCCCCAGGAAGTGTTACATTCGTTACACTATGGAGACAATTTATCAACAGTTGCAAATAATCATTTTGAAAACAAAAGTATTATTCTGAACAAGATGTTATATATCAATAATGTTCCGGTACATGCCACATGCATAATTGATAACGTGGGAAATTAACGACAACAGTCTACGAACTTCAGTCACAGCCTTCATATATTTGTTATTTACATTTCCAGACAAGGGGAGTGTTTCCAAAGCTAAACCCTCTAACCCTATGCTACACTATAGAATTTGGTGCTGAAATGAGTGAGAAAGTATTGAACTGCTCAATTTGATCCCTCTTATCAGCAATATCTATTTTATTACATGAATATGATATCCTCACAATAGTATCTTTATGCATGTAAAATACATACACGCATTTCTCTCATTTCTTTTCGTGTGAATGCTATATATTTTCTATATGCAAAAGTATATGGTTGGTATAAAGTATTGATTGTAGCTAAATGTATATTATGTATGATCTGGGAATGGTGAATAATATTATTGTGCTCTTGATCTGCATTATTTGCTAAACTGCATTGTTACTTTTGTTGTTTTGGTTGATGAAGTTGTTTGTTTTTGCTAGTATTGGTCATTTGACCAGCTCGTATCATGTACGACTCGTTATATAAACGATCTTACATGAGTGTTCATGAGTATCGGATTTATTAAATGAGTCTTTTTGAAACGATAAAAAACGAACTTGTGCCGTATCATAAGGAAACTTGTCATTTGCTTAAAAGTACATGTAGTTTGTATCCTAACCAGACGCCGCGTAACGCTGCGTCGAACCAGTAGCCAAACCGTTTAATAATCATTGGAAAATTTCTTAAGTCAACATACGTTGTAAAAAAATTTTTTAAAAAATAACCGCAGACGACAACTGATTAAAGCAGATGATGTCATGGCAACGAAACGTTTCATAATGATAGGCATGCTACAGTGCAGAAGACGGTGTTTTCTTTTAACCCTTAGCCCGCCAAATAAATTGTCGTCTGCTATATTTCTCGTCTGCTTCAAGTTTCAAAGTGCTTGAAAGTTGCTCAAAATTGCTGAAAATGTTGTCCGAGTGTCAAACAGTTTGGATCCGGATGAGACGCCGAGTTTCTCGGCGTCTCATCCGGATCCAAGCTGTTTGCATATGGAGCTATAGTCGTGAGTGGCAGGCTAAGGGTTAATTTAACGAAACGAAAAACAAATGCAATACAATGAAATGAAATGCAAAATGGAAATACATTTTATTAAAATGTTAACATCTTTTTAAATTTAAGTGGCAACTATTTTTATTCGTGAGCATACACCGGGGTTTCCCAGCGTCTGGTCCGGTTGCAAACTGTTTGCAATGGGCAAATGGTTTTAGCATAATCGCATTAATCAGGAAACAAGCATCTCCTCAACTGTACACTTACGGTCTTTACTGTCAGATTTTTTGACAATGACGTTATAATGTGACATGGCAGCCATAATTGGTAGATATTATACAACTTTCTGCACGAACTAAAGTCAAATTATGTAAATAAGGTTATTCTGCACCAAGGCTGTTTACAAACTTTGACAGCACTTAGCAATACACAATTTAGTACGACAAAATCTCATTTGCATAGTTAAACCACTAGTTATATACGAGAAATAAATATAAAGAAAACGATGAAAGTTATTTACCGCTCGCACCGTAGAGTATGTTATATATAAAGTTTTAAATGATTTATATACAAAGAACTTTTTAATTTGTTTTAGGTATTTATATTTAACAAAGTATGGCGATTTAGCCTGCTTTAAGCTACTATCAGCTAGAATAAGAATCCGTACATTTCGAAAAATATCCAGAGAAATGGCAGCCCTGGAAATAGCAATGAACACAATAAAAAGCAAATACTATGCGTGTTTATTTAACATTCGAATTGGCCATCTTTCATTGTTTAAACATGACAGGTCTGACAAGATTGAAAGAACATGTTTCTGCTTACATGCCTTGAAACTATTCGGTATCTTTTAATATCATATAAAATTGCAAAATTAAGAGTGATGTTTGAAACCATCTAATACCAAAAAAGAATGTACAATTCAGTCGAACCTCAATTAAAAGAACTCACTTATCCCTATCGGCGCCAAATTAATCGTAAGCTTTTTACCCCATTCATGGCTGTATAGCCGTGTGCTTTAATCTTGTTGCAGATCTCCAATGTAGTATGACTTAAGACATATCGATACGAGTGTCAAACAGGTTGGATCCTGATCAGACGCCGCATTACGCGGCGTCTGATCAGGATCCAAACTGTTTGCAAACGCACCTGTATGCGTCATTGAGAATGAAAGGGTTAAACGGCTCTTAATACATAGTTGATGAAACGGAATTCTAAACGTAATTTTTAACTGAAGGAATTTTTATCCATCTGAGTGCGTATATATTTTTAGCTTGGTCAGCCGCTGAGTCAACAAGCCGTTCATCTGGTTTCATAATGATTGCAAAACACATCTGGTTGATGACCAGAGGCGGTTATTTTGAAAACAAAATGTCACCTCCCATGCTTCGATACACACTGTAATTGGAATACCCAGCTTCCTGTAACCTTAGGCTTTATTGACACGTCTTTCAGATTCGAATTAAGTCCATTTGTTAAGTAATGAACAGATTACAGTAAAATCTCTCTATAACAAAGAATAATTGATTGGAGAAAAGACAGGTGACAGCTCAAAGCAAGGTGACGTTAAAACAGAAAGCTCCTATAGGAGCTTTCTGTTTTACTGTCACCTTGCTTTAAGCTGTCACCTGTCGTAAACACCTTATACCTAACTTAATTTAGTGGTCGTAATAAAGAGGTTTTACTGTATGTCGGTGTTTACGCGAAATAAACGACAGAAAATTATCGGTAAATTCCATGCTGTGCGCTAGGGATTCATGGTTAATTTGCGAATCATTTTCTGTCGTTAATTGCACATAAACGCCGAAACATCAGTTCATTTCTTATATTTACATTACATTTGCTGTATTTTTTAATAGTTTGCCTCCTCCCTTCCCTCGAGTAATTGCGTCTTTACGAATTAAACATAATTTTTGTTTCAATGGAATTTAATTGGGGCGAATATAAAGCGATTTATGGTAGTATTGTACGGTGGAATTTTATCAAAAACAAAAAGGGCAGATACCTGGGTATTTTACCGAGTTTCAAGATTATTTAAGTTTTGTACAATAAAATAATATCGAAGATAGATGCAGGGCCCTCTGTACCCCCTCCCCCTCCCCCCTGTCCGAAAAATTGAAGACCTATATAGCAATGAAGTTCAATATGTTAGCTTTCGAATTGTACTTGTTGGATGACTTACAGTGTCCATTTATGGCAATGAGGGCTTACTGATTATCTCCCCCTTTTTAGATTTATTGAAATGCGAGTGTCATTTCTGCACAACAGCATGTGTTGCTGTTAATTTTTTTTATGTAAAATGAACTATATATAGTCTTACATCTTACACACATCCTTTTTCACAGAATCTAACATTTCAAAATGGCCGCCATTTTCAAAATGGCCGCACAAAATGACCATTTTATCATTTTACAAATGATTTAAGACTGGTCAACTGGTCCTCGCCTGTAAACATAGGTTTCTATATACCAAAATGTTCGTCTAACCCTGTAGATATTGGATCCGGTTGATGCATTTGACAAAGCCGTAGGACAACATCACAATCCAAGATGGTGTCCAAGATGGCCGCCAAAATTAGTCAAAAATCATACACAATGTCAGAATTTCAAGGTGTAATAAAGGTGTAATTCCTCATTTCAAATACACAGTATGCTTAATAGCCTTTGAATCATATTTAAAATTGAACTGGAACACTTTTTATTGAAAATTGCCGCGATTTTGTGATCTTGAAAAAGTTTTTTGCCTTGATCCATAGGTTTGGTGGTAGGCATACGAGAATTCTCATTTTTCACTGCCCCAATAATGGTGAAGTATACATAAAACATGCATTTATGTTCTATTCATTCAGATACAAATATCAGAATGGACTACAAACGGTCCCAAAGTCAAAAAATTAAATTGCTGTATACTCAAACAACTAAAAATAACCTTATTACCAAAATAATTCCTTCACTCAAAACCGAATATAGAACAACTTCAAATAATACTAACTTTATCTTTCTTGTTACAAAGTGTTAGAAATAATATATATGTAAGTCTTTATTAATAAGGGTTTTAAAAACAGCACATGTTTTTAATAGAGTGATTGTCAACACAGACCCAGGGCACATTGGTGACATCACTGCCGCCAAACTCAGCATGGGGTCCAGAGTCAGCTAATTGTCAGTGTTCAATTATTGTAATATACATGTAAGTGTCCCAAATGTTATCTAATCATCATTATTATCATTATCATCATCCAGTTTAGTTTAACCAGGCCATTGATCAATCCTTCTTATAAGGGTGAGGCCTGCCTGTCCAGTCTGGAACGAAGTCTCCCTCTCCAAGCTTGGCGATTTGTTGGTTTGTGTTTTCCTACCCGAGAGCTTCGTGGTCACGTTTTTACAAGGTCCTCCCAAGATAGCTCTGGTCTACCTGGACCCCGCTGTGTTGTGATGTTCGTGCATCAGATTTGAGATATCCAGCTAGAGCTTCTCTCTTCATAGCCAAGCTATGTGTGGGTAATAAAAGAAGACTAGTAAATGTTCAAGAAATAGACTAAGTGGAGAAGCAAGGATGTGAAATGTCGGAAGCACTACCTGGGCTACATGCCTTTACTGGCTGTGATACATGTACCAATAGTTCCTTTGTTCGGCAAGGCGTACTAAACCTAAAACAGTGTTAGAGAAAAGCATTGAGTCCATTCCCGGGCGGGTGTTTCAAAGGATAGGGGATAGTCTTGAGGTGACATGAAGATTTCGGTAAACTAGAAGAGTTTGTTTGCTGTCTGTATGGCAAACCCAAATATTCAGACTTAAATAAACTGAGAGTTGACTTATTCAGACAAAAGTTCAAGCCGAGCTCTGAAAGCCTGACACATGCAGATGGTATTGACCTGTCTTCTCCCTCCGTGCAGATCGTCCTTAAAGATGCACATCTTGCGAGCAAACTATCAGGCATTTATATGGAAGAAATCTCTAGAAGCATTCCCAAATATGCCTTGTCCTAGTGGTCATTGTTGGAAGATTGACGACACAGGTATAGTGTATGATTGGACGGAAGGATATATTCTTCTACCAGAACTGATTGACATACTGGCAAACGATTCTGATGATACCACTGATCCAGTTGATGCCGAAAACGAGAAAGATTCTGATATTGATGACATGGACATGATATTTGATGATGATTACGAAACCGACAATGAAGACGCCCCTAGCACCAGCTTAAGCGGAACCCGTTTTAAACAAGTGTAATTTAAATTTTATATGGATAAGCCAGCAGTATCATGGATCAATAAAAAGTTTACTTCATAATGTCGAACAGTAAAGAATCAGTTTATTCAAAATTGGAATAGCTATGTTGACGAGTTAACTAAATATTTAAATTATAGAACATATTAAACGGAATATAACTGGAAAACTATTTAAATATTAAAAATCAACTGGGTAGTGAACTTCATCATCTTTTCAATGTTTTATTTAGAAATGAAAGAAACACATTCAATGTCCGAATTCTAGGAATAAGAATACTTTAACTTTTGGCACTTTTGGCACATTTATTCAGATAATGATTAAACAAGACTGTTGAATATATATTTTAATTCATTTCAATAATTCTTAAACCCTCCCCGTGCCCGCCTGGCGTAGAATACACATGATTTAATTTTTTGCAATATTTTTGTTTTCGAGGGTTTCCAATTTGAATGTCACGGAAACTGCCATCTAATATTTATTTTATTACACCGAGCTTATCAACCCTGGCTGTGAAATCGTCTCGTTCGTATTTTAAAAAATGTGTTGTGAATACCAATTTAATTCTTGTATAATAATAATAATAGAACTAGAAATGACAAGTCATAAGTCATTAGTCGCAAGTCAACATTACACCCCCAGGGCTTCCATAGGAACTGGGTAAATAGGTCAAGATGTTAACACAGTGTGATCTTCTTTATGTAATTACTGTCAAACTTCCTTTTCATTTGAATAATCCTCTAGTGTTGAAGATATTGACATACAGTGGAGAATACGTTATTCTTTCCCGGTAATATGCAATCAAAACGCAAAAGCATGGCAGTCAAACGTAAAAAAAATCCATTTTTTTTACAATTCTGAATGTTGATTTTAACCTTGACGACAAACATCTTGGAGCCTGATCAGAGGCCGGGTTACCCGGCCTCTGATCTGGCTCCAAACTTTTTGCAATGGAAATAATAGATTTGGCGTAAACGCGTTCTTTGGGAAAGAATAACGTTTTCTCCACTGTAAGTGGTTTGGACCATCTGTGGTGTTACTGCTATTTACGGAACTGGAATAACTTGAGAGTAAGGAACAATATTGTAAACATGTTATTAGATTAGTATAAAAGGGTCTATAGAGTGAGTAAACTCAATCAAGAACCGTCTCGTCAATTACTTGGTCCTACGAGACCTGTGGGTTAATTAAGTACAGTGGAATAGACGTTATCCCTCCCCAATAAACACGTTTTTTTTTTAAAAAAACCTGATTTTCAATGCAAACAGTTTAGAGCCAGATCAGACGCCGGGAAACCCGGCGTCTGATCAAGCTCCAAAATGTTTGCAACTCAGATATAAGTAAATCATTCAATTTAAAAACATTAAAATGTTCTACATTTTATCTAATGTGTGCTAAAGCGTTTGCGTTTAAACGGGAAAGAATAAGGTCGTGTCCACTGTACGTCCTTAACAATGTTTATCTACAGTCTAAATTCGGTCGACTTGACTTTGTTTAATACCCAAGGTTTTCGTAGGGAAAATGTATGGTAATGTTTAAGATAGTTTTTATTCACAGGAACTAGAACATTTAACCTAACCGTTTTTCGTTTATGTTAATTTATAGTAAAGAAAGAAAATTATTTGTAAATTTCTCTGAAAACTAAAATGTTTTAACTACATGTTTGTACTTACAGTGGAGAATCTGTTATTCTTTCCCAATAAACGCGTTTACGCTAAAACTATTATTTGCAGTGCAAACAGTTTGGAGCCAGACCAGACGCCGGGTAACCCGGCGTCTGATCAGGCTCCAAACTGTTTGCCACCAAGATAAACAAGAATTATCATAATTGTCCAAAAGTTGTTCTTTTCTACGTTTTAGTGCTTTGCGTTTGCGTACGTTTGCGTTTAAACGGGAAAGAATAACAGATTCACCACTGTAAGTGTGGTAAGGTCAACATTACAATATTGAACTGGGGTAGAAAGGGATATTAAACAGCATTGGTCAACAAACTAATTGGAAGTGTGGTTGATCATTTCAGAATATCATACTCCAAGCAGAGATATTAAATTGTACAAAGGTAAATAGAGCTCTACATAGATAATGTTGCAGCTTTCTGTATTGCCATTTTCCTGCTTTCAGAATTAAACTACATTACTATTAATTTGCAACCTAATTTTAAAAGAGGCATATAGCTGCCTAAATGGCGAGATGATTTAAAACAGCTGTGCACGTAACCTCCTGCTTGACAGGCTATTATATATGCTCCAAGCTGTCCTATGCGTGTACGCCAACAACAACAACAACCCTGAAATAGACTAGATCTAAGCTGAAAACTGGCTTTGTTCATTTGAAATTTCGTTGGATTGATAAATTATTTACATTCAAAATATGTGTGAGCTTGTTCTTCTTTATTTTCAGCTTTTTTATCTGTAATGTTTACAAAACATGTTTGTTTTCTAAATCATGTCGAGCCACTATTGATGGATCTATAGCGTCTAGTTACAACAAGATTACATACATATTTAAAATGCAAAATGATTCTATATGCAAAGGTTTCAAGTCCAATGTCAAAATAATGTCATCTTGCAAAACTGTACTCTTGAAATTGACATTGACATGTTAGCAATTATGAATGTGACTTCTGTTTGGCATGAACTGAATCTCAAGACGTCAGGGCTGCCATTTCTCCGGATGTTTCCGAAAACTTTATTATGTTTTTTATCCTAGCAGATGGTACATGTATGTTAAAGCAGACTGAAAGTAAAGTAGAACACGCCTTCAGGCGCTCTCTGCTTTACACTATACTTTTATTCTGCTTTAAGTAATGCGCTTGACAAATAGAAACAATTGAAGTGTTAGAATTGTTCATGACCAACTTATGGCAGCCCTGAAACGCCTTAGCAATAGATCAAAGAACAACAACTACAGAATAACATTTTGTAATTTAATATTTCAACTGTTTGTCAGTTTTCTGTTATGATTCAAAACCAATCAAATATGTTTATACTCCAAGAATATTTGTATATTGCACACAGACTGGTGTGAGATCATACGCCGAGTAACCCGGCCGTTAATCAGGCTCGAAATTGTATGCAACTCAGATTTTTACTGCAAAAATAATTTACGTTTTTGCGGTAAATTTATACTAAATTTTAGAAAATGAATATATTCTAAAAAATGAACAGCCTGTTGAAAATATTGAGCAGTTGCACTATAACATGTATGAGTTTATTTAGAAATAAATACGAAAGAAGACTCAAGCAGGAAACGCAACACAAACAATACACCCATCTCTAAAGCAGAACACACACACAGCCATACTATAACAAACACACACACACACACACACGCAATACCATTCCTTCATCTACATACTAAATAGAAAACAACACGCAAGACAAACATAAAGCTAAGTGAACATAGGAGCCCGCCTTGGTACGGTCAGTAGCAATCAATAATCAATTATAAATTAATTAATTATTAACAACCACTGGGGGGTTAAACCTGGGTTTAGGGGCGCCCAACCTCACACTTATCTCCTATATTCACCTATAAAGACGAACAGTGTACATAAAATATAAACCCTGTTCCACAACCTTACAATCAAAAAGACCGCCAGCACAGTAAGTAAATACATGTAAAACATCTAAGCCGGGCTACTGGCGCCAAACTGTTTGCAATTGAAATACATGTACTTATTTAAGCAGAAACGTGATTAATAGCGAAATTAATATCTTATCCACTGTATATACTAATAGGATGACACTATATTTCCTTTCACAGTAGGTAATACGTTAAATCAATCAAAATGAATTAAAATATTGAACATAGCTGATTCTTGAACATGCTTCCAAACAGTTGGAAACCACTGGCTCGTCTGACGAAACGTCGTACGACAAAAGCGATCGTAAGTCAAAACATTAAAATACATATCATTTCTGATTTCTCTATCCAATTATGTCTTGTTACATCTATTTGGAATCGTTTTTTCAAAACGATCCCAAAAGAGACGTCACAAGACAGAATTAGATGGAGAAATAAATCAAAAAATAGAATTTTATAATACATATATGACTTATGACAATATTTGTCGTACTTCTTTTCGTAAGACGGGCCCTTGATCCTAGTTTGTCTATAAGAAATGGCCAATAACCTTTTTATCGTCAGATTTATCGTAACGTGTTCGTGCCTTCACCATCATATTGTCGTTTGCTTCATTAATCATAATTATCGTTTCAGAGTTAGATGAAAGGTAGTATAACTCACGAAATTTCAAGATAGGCGTCAAACAGTTTGGATCCTGATCAGACACCGCGTCAAGCGGCGTCTGATCAGAATCTACACTGCTTGCAAATGCGCCGTTTGAAATTATTGATACATTGTAGTAAATTGGTCAAGAAAATCGAGTTCACTGACTCTTGACCTAGCTCCAAACTGTTTGCATTGACTAAGCACTATGACGCTTCTTAAAAAAACATTACACATTATACAGTTATTTCATGTGTGATTTAGGGGGAACAGTCAAAACGATTGGCCCGAGGTATCAGGGAAGACTTTCGAACTGTTGCCCGAGGCCTGAAAGGCCGAGGGCAACAGTTCGAAATGTCTTCCTTGATAACGAGGGACAATAGTTTTGACTGTTCCCTTAACACACATGAAATAACTGTTTTATTACCTAATACTTTATATAGGGCTAACAAGATTTTCAAAAAGAATTAATCTGAGCCAAAGTACAAATGAAATAAGATTTATTATTTCCAGTCATCCTAAATTCTTGGATTCATTTCAGTCGAGCAGTGGTTATGCCACCTTTTAAGCTTGAAATACGGATATTTTCGACAGAAGCGGTTTATAAAGAAGCGGGTTTATGGCATTTAAGCCTATCTGTAGAAATGCAGGTAAATTCCACTTATGCCAGTTCTAGTCCAGATATCGAGGTTTAACTGTATACATGTGTGTACTCTAGCCTCGTGGACTATATTCCGTAGTATGAAATAAACATGCTCTAACCTATACCAAGCGCGAGAGTTTTCAGTGACATGATGTCAATTTCATGTGTCAACTTTTAGGGTCAATTGAGTAAAACTTTGTCAGATTATGTATGTTTTCTTTCTTATATTGGATCTAGACTGGAAATAAATTCGTTACACGGCATTCCGGCAGGTAAACATCCGCACATTATTGTAATGTTCGGGTCCGTGTTATTTTCTTTATAAAGAATAGCGACGAAACTTGATGTGTATTATGAAATCGTCTCATTGATAATAGTATTGCTATAAATAATGATAAAGCATAAAATAAAGTATTAATCCTCCAGACACCAATCAATGATAATTATTCAATACTGTTTCATTACAGTACGGCAATTCCGGGTACGGGGAAACTACTCAATGACACTGATTTTAGAACTTCTGCGCATCTTTTTCGCGCATGGAAACAGTTCGTCCTAGAGGGCAATAGTTAAAACTATTTCCCCCGGATTAGGCAATGTCAGAACAACACAGTAAAACAGTCAAAAATAACGAATTACAAGTTATATAGAGCATTAGGTAATAATATACAGTTATTTCATGTGTGATTTAGGGGGAACAGTCAAAACGATTGGCCCGAGAACGAGGGCCAATAATTTTGACATGAAATAACTGTTTTATTACCTAATACTCTATATAACTAGAATTTTAAAAAAAACTAATCTGAGCAAAATACAAATGAAATAAAATTGTATTAGTTATTTTGAGTTTTTGCACGAATGAATAACACAGTGTTTTTTATTCATTCGTGGTTTTTGACAGACGTCTGATGAATGATCAGCGTCTTCTTGTAAGCGCTTGCATGTTTACATCCGCACATTATTGTAATGTTCGGGTCCGTGTTGTTTATCGGTATAAAGGATAACATTAATGTGTATTACAAACTCGTTTCATTAATACTGTTTCATTACAATGCGGCAATCGGAAGACTTCTCAATGATCCTGATTTTAAAACTTCTACGCATCTTTTTCGCACAGGGGAAACAGTTCGTCCTAGCGGTCAATAGTTAAAACTAATTGATCACTTCCAGTCGGCACACCATAGGAGGACGTCGTGGGACAGTGCCGAAACGTCTGATGAGTATGGCCCCACCTGATGAAGGAGGTAGTAGCAGCATCACGCTGTATCTGACAACTAACAACTATTGCCCCCGGATTAGGCAAATGTCAGAACAACACAGCAAAACAGTCATGATAAATAACGACTTGCAAGTTATATAGAGCATTAGGTAATAATCCGCATTGTGCAATCATCCTAGCATGTTGCAAACAGTTGAGATATGGTATTTTCCCAATTAAAGCGTATATGAGCCATGTAAAAAGCTTACGGTTGAGAAGACGGCTATTCTTTTCAAATTAATGCGTTTAGCGGCTAAAAAACATTATTTCCGTTGCAAACAAATTGGAGCCAGATTAGACACCGGGTAACCCGGCATCTGATCAGGTTCCAAACTGTTTGCCAGATTTAAATAAATAGTAAGGCAATTAACAAGACTGCGCGTTCAATAAACGCTTATGCCCCCAGTGGCATCCTTGACAATATATTCTGAATCTTTTCTAAGTCCAAATTAGGTCAAGGTCAGGGTCAAACTGAGCTTGGGTATTATTGGTGAGTTGGTAATGGTCCAAGGTAACAACTGTATAAGTATCAAAGCATTGTAGTCAGTTGTGTTGATGCTAGACGAAACGGTAAAATCTAGTTAACCAAAAAATAGCCTAGTTAAACTTTTCTAAGTCCATATTAGGTCAAGGTCAAGGTCAAAATCAAAGTTTGGTGATATTGGTGAGTTGGTAATGATCCAAGGCAACAACTGTATAAGTATCAAAGCATTGTAGTCAGTTGTGTTGATGCTAGACGAAACGGTAAAATCTAGTTAACCAAGAAATAGCCTATTTAAAATTTTCTAAGTCCAAATTAGGTCAAGGTCAAGGTCAAAATCAAAGTTTGGTGATATTGGTGGATAGGGAATGGTCCAAGGCAACAACTGTATAAGTATCCAAGCATTTGGGTAAGCGGTGTTGATGCTAGACGAAACGGTAAAATCTACTTAACCTTGTTACGGACGCACACACGGACGGACGGACGGACGGACAGGACGATTACTATATGCCCCGCATCTGTCGATGCTGGGGGCATAAAAACGTTGTAATGTTCAACATTTTAATGCATCACATTTGCGTTTCGTTTGCGTTTAAACGGGAAGTAATTAAGTATTATCCACTATACATCCATTGCAAACAAAGTGAAGCCAAATCACACGCTGCGTTACCCGATTTCTGAACTGATCGAAACTGTTGCTCTTCAGATTTCATCAGTGTTTATTTACGTTTAAACGGAACAAAATACCTTATTCTTTTCTTTTCCCATTATGGCTACGAACGAAAAAGTAAGACATCTAAATCATACACATTGTTTTCGCCGTTTCATCCCAGCATACTCTCTAGCGGGGCGTAATCTTTGTTCAAGTTGTTTATAACTTCCCCAGGCATATGTTTTATTGTTCCGATTAAAGAAATTTAATTATGCTTGGAAGTTAATGGTGAAATAAAACGAACTTTCAATATAGTTAAATGTCAGAGGATTTGTATTCAAAAAAACAATATTATTTGTTTAGTGGTTATTTGATAGATCTGATGTTATAGTACGGAATGTTTGGATACACGCTAAATGGAGGATGCAAACAATTTGACGTTTATAGACATGTTTGTAGTTAAGTTTAAACACTTTTTTTCAAATATAACTGGGATCGGGCTACAAGTTCTGCCATCTTAGAGTCGACCCTTCTCTGTAAATTTTACAAACATTGTTTTTGACTTTATATTGTCAAACAAGCCTACACATCTATATATTACCCCTTTCACTTTCAAAAACCTCATAAAGCGAATTTGTAAACAATTTTGATTCTGGTCAGACACCGCGTAACTGCTTGCCAATTTTTACATAACGTCAGTTATACTGCCTTAAATCTAACTTTGAAACGATATTGCAGACGAGCTCATGCCACATATTTTGTTAAATAGATCTAGCGGACATTGTAGGTTTTAGATGCGGTCGTTTCAGGTGGGTCTTTTTCAACGGGAGATAGCGTACAATGTACCCTCATGTAGTGTAAAAGTTGCAAAGGAACTCTTAATCAGACTGCACACTGTGCAGTTTTGATTTTTAATTGTTTAATTGTTATCTTGATAAAAAATTTCGTCAGTATCGTTTGTGCCCACTTTTGCATATGATACAAACGGCAAAGAAACCTCACATAGCCCTTACATAAGGTCTAATACAGACGTCGGAAATGAAACACTGTCCAATTCTAAGTTAGGGAATTTGCAAAATACAGATCTTCTCTCCTAAAACCCCGCCTGCGACCATCATTTTTACTAAGAAAACTATTATAAGACACATCAGAAAATAGAACCGAATCCATTGATGTCACGCCTGACGGAAATGACGTCTTGCTTGCTGTGAACAGGCAGCCCGAAGAAGTGATGTCAAGATGAACCGTCAAGGGATATCCTAGCCGGGTTGGATGTTCGAGCCGGCCTGTGTTGGCACAATACGGTCTGTCTGCTGAAACCGTCCTACCGTCCTACTCATTTCTTGTGACATCTCGTTGGAATCGTCTTTTGAAGACGATTCCAAAGAGATGTCACAAGAGATGATTAGATGGAGAAATAAATAATAATTGAGACTTTTATAATCTGACTTACGACAACATTTGTCGTACGAAGTTTTATGAAACGGACCCCTGATGCACAAGGTCTATGTAAATATCTGCGGCGATCTGTCGCTTTGTTTGTATGTTAAAAACATTTGCGCAACCGAATGATTTTGTTTTTGTAACATTCTTGCATCCTACTCACATTAATGATGTTGAAGTTACGAGTAAGCTTCGTAAGTACTCGAATTTGCTTATTTTCATTCAATTTCAACCAAATGTTATTTCAAATGAACTTGCCTCTTTGTATGAGGAATACGAATTATAATCATGCACATTTCCGGTGATATGTGCATTTTCCTAGGGCTTCATGTGCAATTCAAACTAAACCACGTCTTTCCAAACACACAAAATTATCTTCAAACCACGTGGTATATTTTGTAAGTGTTTGATAGCACATATACATTTGTCAAAAACGCATACAATTCCAATTTACATATAAAAAACAGACGATTTTTTTGTATAAGGACACGATAATAAAGCAGCGACTGTGTTAGACGGGTTTAATCATACGCATGTGTTTTACAGTTGTTTTTTGTGTTCTTTCTAGGAATTCACACAATATTATGACACGACTTAAATAATTTAAACAATACCACGGTATGTTGTTTCCATTTTCACACTGTGTCGTATGCAGCATTTCTTGGCGACGGTTTATAGACATTTTCTTATACAGTGAAGAAGATATTTTTATTTCACGATAAACGCGTTTATGCTAAAACTATCATGTCAATTGAAAATAGTTTTGAGCCAGATTAGACACAAAACTGTTTGCCTCTTAGATAAAAATGAATAGTCAGCAATGTCAATAAGTTATCATATTTTAAATTCTATCGCAATGCGTTTGCGTTTAACCCATTACCCCTTAAAACGCCTTTTTACGCCTCTTACTTATTCCTCCACTGAAGAAAAAAGTTCCAGTTTATACAGCAAAGAATATGTACCAAAAGAAATATTTTCCATATCCTAGAAGATGGTAGCTTAAAGCAGGCTGAAAGTAAAGCAGAATGTGCCTTAAGGCACATTCTGCTTTACTTTTAACCTGCTTTAAGTGGTCACCTGTTTTCGAAGCGCAAGAAATAGGCTAAGAGGTAATGGGTTAAATAGGAAAGAATAACGTCTTCTCAACTGTAGACACAGTTCTCAGATAAGGCGCCGAATTTCTGATGGCAATATTTGTTAGTAAAGTTGAAAACAATACGCTTATCCATCTATATGAAACATGTCAACCTTTAACTACAATGTCGTCTGTTTTAACCCTATCACTTTCAAGGACGTCATAAAGCGCGTTTGTAATCAGTTTGGGCCCTGATCAGACGCCGCGTAACGCGGCGTCTGGTCAGGACCGAAACTGTTTGACTCTCTTATCGATATCTATAAAGCCAAAAAACCTTAAATTTGATTTTGAAACGTGTCTTGCACACAACAATATTGTGGCAGATGAAACAAGAAATATATTTAAAAAAGATATTCGGCGGAATGAGTGGTTGAACTAAGGCTATATAGATGGGTGTGCAAAATTGAATGAAATTGAGGTTTTCAAA
Source organism: Gari tellinella (assembly GCA_922989275.2). Taxonomy (NCBI): domain Eukaryota; kingdom Metazoa; phylum Mollusca; class Bivalvia; order Cardiida; family Psammobiidae; genus Gari; species Gari tellinella. The sequence goes on along the minus strand of OV277873.1, from coordinate 35,095,205 downwards.
GAATTGTAATATCTTGGATTGAAAAGCAAAAAATACAAGTATACAATTGAAACAGTAACTTTTATTTAAAATGCAAAACTATCATGTACAGAAATGCAAAACAAAACAATAATTTAACTCATATCCTAGCTACTGGTAGGAGATCCTCACATTAATCTATTGTTCTATATATCAAACTTCATTCATAGAGTTTCTTGAAACAAACTATAGCATACACAAATGTACAGATTCAACAGTCTGCTCTACTTCACTCTTGTAAATAATGATGAAACCACACGATTGTGTTTAACTCACTTGAGGCCATTTATATTTAATATTGCTTTTAATGTATGGTAAATGTGTACAAATAGTTAACAATTAAAACAAATTGGTAGTAAACAATTACAAAACACCTAGCTTCCTCTGTATATCTATAAAAAGATTTCAGATGTCATCTTAAAATAGAATCATAATTGCATCAGCCCAGTGCAGTAAACAGTCTGGTCTGTGTCTCTAAATTTTACACTCACAGTCCATATCTGGGAAAACTGTAATTGGACATAGACCAGCCTACAGGGCTCCAGATAAGAGGGAGTAAACTAAACAAATCACATTTATTCACTCATTTCAGCACCAAACCCTATGGTGTTACCACTCATTTTGATTGTGTCGAAGAGACAATTCAAATGTATAGTGACACCACAGGGTTTAATGCACAAATAAAGATTTTAAGTTTTGAAATAATTCCCTTATCTGAAGCTCTGGCTTCTATCCAATCAGACTATTCAGTTTCAACAGGTGCTCTCAATTCTAAATTTCTGATCAAATATAATTGGTTGAAATGTGTGGCCAAACAGAAAGTGTGGCTTAATAGAAACCAGACAGCTCCGCCGAAAAAAGCGGTGAGAGGGTAAAATTCTTCCGAATAAATTCACCATGAAACGCTTATCCATATATATGCAACATGTCGTCCTTTGTCTGCTACAATATCGTCTGTTTCAACACATTGAATCCTATCGACGAGTACAGTGGAGAAGACGTTATTCTTTGCAGTTCAAATGCAAGCAGACGCAAAACACTAAATGGTTCTGACCGCAAAACTACAGCACACCCTCCTTATAACGGCCTTGCTGTAATATCGTCTGCTTCAAAGTGTCGTCTACTGTCTTTTCTCAAAGTTACATATTTAAAGTTTTGACAGGAAACAAGCAGCTTAAATCCTGATCACGCGGCGTCTTTTCTGGATTCAAGCTGTTTGCAAATGTAAGCAAATTTCCCTCCCTAAAATAACTCCGAACAGCACCAACAATCTCTCATTGGCTGTTGTTGCAGAGAGAGAGTACTGTATCGCGCTTTATTTTGTTTTGTTCTTTATTTGCTCTTCAGCGTTCTCAATATTAGTGGTGCATCTGCTGTGTCAGTTGTTATGCAAATTCTGCATCCCTCTGTGCAAGATGTTATGTTTAATTTATCGTAGTCTAAATTCAATACAATAAAACTGTCCCCTAACTCCAGATATGGGGAGTATTTTTACTAAATTCTTCGCCACCATTCGAGCCATCGAGAATGATTTGTTACTGTAGCTTGTTTTATAACCAATATAAAAGAAATCAAGTTTTAACTTTGTTTATACACATGTAGCTATTTATTTCTGTATTAACCCTATGGTGTTACTACCTATTGTAATCGTCTCTTTGAGACGATTCTAATCACGTAATTAGTAATTACATCATATAATTTGCTGCTAAAATAAGTAAGATATTTTGATTTAAGCATACAAGCTCATCATCTTAACATATACATGTATACATAATAACATAAAACTGATGGTAGTAAACTTATGAGATACAAGGCATGTTTAACAGAACGATCAACATGGACCATGTATCACGATGGTAATTAAGCTGTTTGTCATTCGTCATGATATTTATTACATTAAAATGTCCACTTATATATATTTAAATTCAACCTGTAAAGTCCTTATGTAATCCTATTAAAAAATATGCAGTCATCTGCCGATGAACCTACACTTCGAATCTGGATTTAACCAGTTCGGATTTCCCCCGTGCTATCCGTGGACTTCTTCAAATAGACTACATCGGGCACTTAACACTAAGCTCCCATTGGTCGACGGTAATATGACACTAGCGGAGTGATACAGACCCATAGGTCGTTGCCATCGCGTTGCTATGTGTGTAAATGGGTTAAGAAAACAACCGCGACCTGTAATTTTAGAATGTGCTTTGGCAATAGATATTCAAGTTGCACTGTTATTTGTTTGCCTTGTAAGTCATTTCCATTCACAGAGAGAAAGTTTACTGGAAAAAATCCTGAATTTTTAATACAGTTACAGTACATGTAGTTGGGACTACTTTCTCACCATATTTAGAAACTGGAATGGCTATTACATCGACATTACATCTATCAAACCTCTTTGACCGGTATATGATAAATTCTTATACAGAAAAACAATTCTGGCCAATAAACACATTAAATTGACAAGACAGAAAATATAAATATAAGGAATAAACAACATCTCTTTGCCGCTCATGACGGTATGACTACATTAGCTTCGGGGGGTAAATTTATCGAAAACGCCCTTCGGGCGTTTACGGAATTTACCCCCTGCGAAGGTAATGTAGTCATACCGTCATGAACGTCAAAAATATGTTGTTTATTCCTATAGTATACGAAACTTTTGAGCAGACGACATTGCAGTAGTGACCGTGTTGTCCTGTTTAGGGAAATGTGGGAAGTGTCGTTGTAAAGAGAGATTCGTTGTTTGAAGGACCGGTGTAGGGAGGGAACGCTGTAGTTATATTTTATTTTATTTTCACCAGCGAGTGTCTTGAATATTAAACATATTGTACTAGACAGTGTTATTGCATTTCTGTTGTTTTGTGACCGGAGTTGGCAGATATCAATGGGGCAAGAAATGTTCAGTGGGGAAAACCTTATTCTTCCCAAATAAACGCGCGTATGCTAAATTATTATTTCCATTGTTAACCGCTTGGAGCCAGATCAGACGCCGGCAACCCGGCGTCTGATCAATCTCGAAGCTATTTGACAACCAGATAAAAATGTATCGTGAGAAATGTCAACATATTGGTATTGTCTACATTTATTTGCAATGCCTTTGGTTTGCGTTTCAACTGGAAAGAATCACGCATTCTCCAATTTAACCCTTATAATTCTTTCCCGTTTGAAAGCAATCGAAATTCAAAAGCATTTAAATAGAATGTAGAAAAAAATACTTTTGACATTTCTCATGATCTATTTTAATATGATTGGCACACTGTTCCGAGCCTGGTCCGACGTCGAATTACCCGGCGTCTGATGTATCCGGACTGATTCCAAACAAGTTGTTAAACCATATTCAATTACAAATGGGTGTTAACGGTTGCATGAATACTGATCAGGATCAAAACTATTTGAAGATCAAAAAATGTTAGCCAACTCGCGCTAAGCATAATAACGGTAGGCATACTGAACCATAGCGACGAGCTAGCGTGTAAACTACAAACAGTATACAGTGGAGAAAACTTTATTCTTTCTCGATACGAAACGCGAAACGAGAATTTGTTTCTATTTGTAATGAATCAATTGAGGTATACACTCAGTACAAAAAGAAACGCACATTTTGTATCACAATTATTTTTATGTAGAAGGAACGTATTTGTGAATTATTATTAAATCTTTATTGAATTGGTAGCACCACAACCTGCACTAATCGGTGCGGTATTTTAAACAAGCTGTAGTTAATTCTTTCGCTGTCAAATTAATCGTGAGGTTTTACCCCTTCACCGTCTTATTGTCGTCTGCTTCAATTTTGTTGTTTGCAAGATCGTTTCAAGGTAATATTCAATGTAGAATGACTTAAATGAAATCGATAAGAGTGTCAAACAGTTTGGATCCTGATCAGACGCCGCGTTACGCGGCGTCTGATCAGGATCCAAACTGTTTGCTAACGCTTTTTGGCGTCATTAGGAGGGAAATGGTTAGAAGGCAGCACAATGTTTTTTGAGTATTTTTTTTCTGAACTTGTTGCAGAATTAAATAAATCTTGAGATATGGTCTTTCTTTTCTAATTTTCCTCAAAATAATGTATCCTAATCTGCGCCTGAACACGATGTGCGTTTCTTTTTGCACTGAGTGTATGTAGAGGTGTTTGAAGACTAGCTAATGGAGAAAACTATCTTACGGCTATGCTTTCATATGCTTTAGTTCTGGTACAGTACTCTCTCTCTCTCTCTCTCTCTCTCTCTCTCAACAGCGACACCCGAATGGAGACAACGAGTGTGTATTTTGTTCGGAGGGAGTTGTTAAATGTAGGGCAATTGGCTTACATTCGCAAACAGCTTGAATCCAGTTTTTCACTCGTCATGATAGCTTTTTCTGTCGAAATGTTCATTATGCAAGAAAAATAGCAGACAATAATTTTACAGACGAAATTGCAGCGACGAAATCGTTAGGCATGTCTTGGGAACAGTTGAAAGTGTTATTGTGGGGAGGAAGTCCCTGTTCGCAGGTCCGTTGTAGGGAGAAAGTAGAGTGGAGAATCTGTTATTCTTTCCCGTTTAAACGCAAACGTACGCAAACGCTTTAGCACTAAAACGTAGAAAAGTACAACTTTTGGACAATTCTGATAATTCTTGTTTATCTTGGTGGCAAACAGTTTGGAGCCTGATCAGACGCCGGGTTATCCGGCGTCTGATCTGGCTCCAAACTGTTTGTACTGCAAATAATAGTTTTAGCGTTAACGCGTTTATTGGGAAAGAATAACAGATTCTCCACTGTATTGTCAGTAACATTGTTTCAAGTTCAAATGTGAGACAATTATATGGACTATTTGCCACAATTTGTCAAGCATTTTATCACCTGACCAGACGCAGGGTCTCTAGGGACTTGGTATGAATATTGTTTTCAACGCGACTTTCATCGCCTAGGGGTTAAATTGAAATACAGTAAAGCATCTTTATTTCGACCAATAAAACGATTTAATTAAAGGCAGGTTACATCATAAAGCAAGATGAAAGTAACAAAGAAGTTACTTAAGGTGCTTTCTGTTTTACTGTCACCTTGCTTTAAACAATCATCTGGCATAAGTTACACCAAATTATGGCAAATAATTAAGGCAACTAAGTGGTCATAATAAAGAGGTTTTACTGTATATACGGTAAATTTTAAAAGCCTACGTATCAGTGTTCCTGGCATGAATAATAACTGAAGAAAAACCTCAAGAACTTAACCTTGTGACGGCTTTTTTATTACAGTGTTACCTGTCTACACCGACACCCAATTGGAGACACAAATTGTGTGTGTTGTTCGGAGGGAGTCGTTATCAACCCCCTTTGATTGCTGCACCCCAAGTATTTTGACAAATAGTTTAAATTCAGATCAGACGCCTGGTTACTCAATATTCAATATGAATCTAAACATTTGAAATCATATTCAGGTTTCCTTCAATTAAAATTCATCTAATATACACAATGGTAAAGACGCTGTTCTTTTCTAGTAAACGCGTTTATGTTACATACAGTAAGTAAATTGCAAGGTTTGAGGCACCTAAAAGGGCAACCCGGCATTTGATCTGGCTCCAAACAGAATCGTGAGCATTTTAGGAAGTTTCTTTTTTGTTAAAGTTGGGTTAAGTAACTGTTTTGTTAGTAAGTTTTTGTTAGACTGCTCTATAATTGTTTGTTTTGACGGCGATACCGAGGAAAACACATATGACAAAATTCCTGAACCTTACCACACAAAGTAGATCCGATTTGCAATGCAAAGAAAAAACCCGGCATAATTGACTTTAAGTCTGAGTCTTCTGGATAAGCATTTTAAACCAAACCTAATTTAGCTTAAATTCTTCTTCTTTATTTACACAAAAATTGTACTAAATCAGGTTTTGTTAAGCATTTCACACGCGTCCGATTACTTCCTGCGGGAGGATTGCACTTTAATATAAACAGTTGTCAAATATCTTAACCCTCTGTCCCATAGAAGCGACTATTAACGTATTTAATTTATTCCTCCGCTGAAGAAAATAGTTCCGGTTTATACCCTCATGAACAATTACCATTACAAATATCTTATATAGTCTAGTAGAATTAAGCTTAAAGCAGGCTGAAAGTAAAGCAGAATGTGCCTTAAGGCACATTCTGCTTTACTTTCAACCTGCTTTAAGTGATCACATGTATTTAATCTTATAAACGGGTTATTGGGTAAAGGGTTTATGATTAATTTATAATTAATTATTGATTGCTGCTGACCGTACCAAGGCGGGCTCCTATGTTCACTTTGCTTTATGTTTGTCTTGCGTGTTGTTTTCTATTTAGTGTGTAGATGAAGGAATGGGATTGTGCGTGTGTGTGTTTGTTATGGTATGACTGTGTGTGTGTTCTGCTTGAGAGGTGGGTGTATTGTTTGTGTTGCGTTTCCTGCTTGAGTCTTTCGTATTTATTTATTAAAAGGAAGAGAGTAACAGCGGTCGAAATAGTCGAGTAGTTAACGCGTTCGACTATGGAACCTGAGGTCAGAGGTTTGATTCCCGTCGAAGGCAATATTTTTTATTATGTTTTTTAAAAAGATCTTATTTTATTATCATGTTAAGTTCAATTTATAATGTTATTGTAGTGCGTTTGCGTTTCGTTAGCATTTAAACGGAAAAGAATAACGTATTTTCCACTGTAAACAGGCTAAGGAAGTGGAATGCATGATGGGAAATATTTGTCAATCTGCACCGACGTTCGCTTCCTTTGCAGCCATAAAATACAGTGATGTATTTCAAATTTGATTTGAACAAACACTTCGAAATAGACATATTTCACACAAGCATGTCAAACTTTTAAGCCTTCATTCTATTTGTCAAGACACAGCACCTACCTCCTAGACATACAAAAACTTAGGAAGCCATTGAGCTTTCCTTGAGTGCGAAGAAGTATTACAGTTAACACATTGGACCCTAGAGACGAATATACACACAGTGCAAAAAGAAACGCACACTTTTATTACAATATTATCTGTATGTAGAAGGAACGTATTTGTGAAATAATATTTTCATTACAGCCAGTAGTTCCGTCTTGGGCTATCAATGTTGAAAATGGGAGGTTTATCATTGAATTGGTATCATCACAACCTGCACAAATCGGTGCGGTGTTTTCAACAGGCACTAGTAAACTCTTTCGCTGCCAAATTAATCGTGAGATTTTTATCCCACCACCGTTTGATTGTCGTCTGCTTCAATTTTGTTGTTTGCAAGATCGTTTCAAAGTAAGATTCAAAGTAGTATGACTTAAAAATATCTATACGATTGTCAAACAGTTTGGATCCTGATCAGACGCCGCGTAACGCGGCGTCTGATCAGGATCCAAACTGTTTGAAAACGCGCATTTTGACGTCATTAAGAGTAAAAGGGTTAAAAGACAGCGCAGTAATTTTAAGTATATGTTTTTCTGAACTTGTTGCAGAATTGAATTGATCTTGAGATCTTAGTATCTTAAAAAAGTCTCTTAATCTGCGCCTGAGCACGATGTGCGTTTCTTTTTGTACTGAGTGTACTAATTTGCCTGTAAATAGTATACAGTTATTTCATGAGTGTTAGGGTAACATTCAAAACTATTGGCCCGAGATATCAGGGAAGACTTTCGAACTGCTGCCCGCGGCCGATAGGCCGAGGGCAACAGTTCGGAATGTATTACCTAATACTCTATATAACGAGATTTTTCAACAGTTCATCCTAGAGGGCAACAGTTAAAACTGTTTTTCCTGGATTTAACAATGGCAGAACTACACAGTAAAACAGTCAAACATTACGAATTACAAGTTGTATAGAGCATTAGGTTATAATAATTTTGTTTTTTGCAAACATCATGTACATAGAACTCCTAACATAACCCTCTGATCAGTGTACTGCTTCTTATTTTGCAATACATTGATAAAGAGGAGAAGAAGTTATTTTTCCCCATTTTTAACGCAAACGAAGCGCAAACACGTTGCAAAAGAATGTACAAATTGACTTTATTTTGAAAATTCTGTGTGTTCATTTAGATCTGAGTGGCAAAAAGTTTGAAGCCAGAATAGACACCGGGTAACCAGGCGTCTGATCTTACTCCAAACGGTTTACAGTTGGAATAAGAGTTTTAGCGTATACGCATTTACTGGGAAAAAAAGTATTCTCCACTGTAATGCAATAGTATTTGGATGTTTCTGAAAACACACGTATTTCTGATCTTCTTATACTAACTTTGCTGTAAATTCGTTGCAGAAGCTCATGCACCATCTCGTGTTACGACTGCATTAGCCAAGTGTATTGAAGACTATAAAACAGATAATTGCAAAGGAATTTGTCCAGATTTGTGAGTAGGTAATCTAGCTGGGATTACATCACGGAACCATTTTCAATAATAAAAAAGAGACTGAAAGAGAGAAAGTGGTTAATTTGTACAAAATAATCAAACAGGGTTTTCTATGATAAAAGAAAAGCATAAATTTTTTATTAATGTCATTAAATAATATTATTTAGGAAGAAAAAGATATAATTATTCAAATTTATGAAAAATATTAGTGTATCCCTTCTTATAATATCGAACGTTTCCGCGTGTATCTGCACAATAATACAAGAGTCTGTATCAGCCATCTTGTATCAGCCACCTTGTATTTTACTCCAACCTCGGTTTCGATTAAGTGTGACGTCATTTTCGTACATACACAAGTTCCGCATTATTCTTTGTGGCCTACAAGAACTGTTGTTCTGCTTCAAATAACTAATAATTCTAGATATAAATTGATTTAAACAACTATTAAATTGTTTTGGTTTGCATTCAAGGCATATAATAAACACATCACCAGTTCGCAGTAATATAGGGTGTTGTATTCAGCTCTCTACGTTTTGGCCGGAAACAACCGATCGGACGAGCGCTTTGGCGCTCGTCAGATCGGCTATTTCCGCCAAACATGTCTCGAACTGAATATATCTCCCTGTATCGCATTGTCAACTGGTAATGTGTGTATACCAACCTTTCTGTCCTTCTTCTACGATTTAACCAGTATTTGCAAACAATTTGGTCGCCAAGCAGTTTTGAATCTTATCAGTATCAAAAAAACAATTATGGTGAAGAACATTTGTCCATCCAAACCAAACTCAATATAGATGCATTTAAATAAAGTGTTACAGAATATTAAATAACAAGTTTTGCTCTAAACATTTTGCACTTCATTTTCATGGCTGTCACACAAATGCGTGTTTGGGGACGGAGTAATGCATTCCCTCCGTATTCCAATTGTTGTAAAACTGTCAAATACACACTTTTATTTAAAGTGTGTGTTCTGGTATTTGTCAAATTTGAAAAATACAGTACTATGACTATATGATTTCAAACAATAATTTCGTTGAAAAGCTGCATATTGATACTTAAGTGAAGACTAGTAGTCCAGTACATACTGTCAAATCTCCCTATATCGACCCCTGAATTGTGTTCATTATAAGGTGTCACTCGCTATAACGTTTTTTTCCTTTAAAAATATCAATTATGTAACTTTGAGAAAAACGGCAGACGATTTTACATCAGTGAAAAGGTTGGACAAAGTGTTGTTTTGTGAACGGCGACAAGCGTTGTTGTATATAAGAACGGGGTCGTTGTTTGGAGGGGCGTTGTAGGGACGGAACACTGTATAAACTGATTACTTTGGAACTCTAATTTTACGATAGGTTAGAATTGAATATTTATATTCGCCCCTATTCCCTTGAAGTGAAAACAATTGGCCCGATCGATGTGTTCGCCGATCATTTTCTGTCGTTCACTTCACTTGAACATCGAAATTCATTTTATTCCATAACCCTTTCACTGCTATGAATTTCTAAAATGACACTTGCAAACAGTTTAGATTCAAACTGTTTAGCACTAAAATCCAAAGCTACTCATGTAAAAATGCCTAAAATTCTAAATTTTAGAAATGAAAGCAGACGATATTTTTAAGCAATGATGTGTCACATTGAGAAGTACAGTGTTCCCTCCCTACAACGGCCCTCCCAACAACGACTCCTTCCTTACAACGACCGTTCCCTAAAAACGACAATTATGTCAAACCTATTCACGGCTGCAATGGCGTCTGCTTAAAATTGTCGTATGCTTTTTTCTCAAAGTTACATAATAGACATTTGGACAGATTTATTTTTAATTAAGAGTGACAAACAGCTTGAATCAATATCAGACGCCGCATTCCGCGGCATCTGATCTGGATTCAAGCTGTTGGCAAATTAAGCTCATTTCCCTCCCTATAACGACCCCATCAGAACAATGCACATATTTTTGTCTCCCATTTGGTGTCGCTGTAGAGAGACGAGGCTGTATTTGGCATAACGGGTTGCAAAACTCTTCCCTATCACTGAACATCAAAAAAGTACAAGACTTTAGTATACTCGTCGCTAGGGTTGATTACCTGCAACGTTACTTGTTTTTTGCAAACTTGATGTATATGCTCCCTCAATGTTGCACTATGGTTTCTGAGATAAAAAAGTGCAATTAGGTTGTCTTTGCTAGGGTTGGCTGTTATAAGCGCGGTTTATTATTGAACTTCATTGCGCTACCATACACCTTCAAGATATTTTATGTCGTTTACGTGTTGTAACTTCGAAATGTTCTCACATTTAAATCCTTGGTCGTGTTCACTTGAAACAAATTAAGTTGTTTTCCTTTCAAAAGCGACCACAATGAAAGAAACGTGACATGGCCGTCTAACCTGATATAAAAAATTGTTGCAGTGGACAAAACGTCATTATTTCCCGAAACTTAATTGCAAATGAAATGTTTTGAAAACTATAGACAATTTTGTTTTAATCTATGTTGTTTACAGTTTATAGCCTAATTTGACGCCGGGTTATTTGGCATCTGATATCACTTTTAGTATAAATGACGTCAAAAGCGCATTTACAGTACTGAACCTTATTAAATTAAATTGAGAATTGCCATCGAATTGCCATCGAATTGGGCGCTTCAAAAAACAAATCCTACGTTTGAATATTTTACGCGAATATTCCGAAGCGGTTGTGACGAAAATGGAATCGAAAAAATTAACGAATGCATATTTGCGAACATTTGTGAGATAAACCATTCAAGAAAACTTACCCGATGGTAAATTTAGTGTTTTGAATCGCAAGCGAATAGCCATCGAATTGCAAGCGAATTGCCATCGAATTGCAAGCCTATCGCAAAAACTGTTAATTTAATAAGGTTCAGTACTGTACCAACAGTTTTGCTCCTGATCAGACGCCGCGTTACGCTGCGTCTGACCAGGATCAAAACTGTTTGTCGCTTGTTTTGAAACAACGCCTTATACTGCCTTAATTCTAACTTTGAAACGATATTGCAGATAACAATATTGAAGTAGACGACAATACAATAGGCCGGTGAAGGGATAAAACCCCCACGATAAATTTGATCATGACAGCGTTATGGTTCCAATCTGTTTCCAGTAGGCGTTAACTGTATAAAGTAAACATTCTAAACATCCTGTATAACTGCAGTAACTATCATAAAAAGTGTACAATTTGCTCTTAAAAAAGTAATATACCAAGTTAAAGTCTACTTTCAGTCCGAATGACCGCTCAGCCGACTGTACATATACTCCCCTGATCATCGAGCCATCTTGCTTATGAGCACTGCTAACATATGGCGCAGTCAAATGCAGCCGCAGTACCGACTCAGACCCTTCACAGGTACCCATTTTAACCCCTGGGTGGAGAGGAGCAATTCGCGGTACATGTCTTGCTCAAGAACATTCCTGTACATCATCGGGGATTCAGAAAAATCCCCTAGTCAGACCGCTGGTCCGGCGGGGGATCGAACTCACGACCCCTGGTACCGTAGTCCAAAGTGTTAACCATTGGGCCACCACCGCCGGTAAAACACAGTAATTTGTCCAAATATTCGCTGAATTATATCTTAGCCACTAGTGCATCACGAAGTTTACAGAATTACTTTATGCCTGCCTCGTCCAGAAAGCAGGTTACGGGATAAAATGCGATACATTTAATTGCAATTTAAGGGCCCTATACGAAAGATATTACTACCTACTAGTATGTATGCCAATTCCGTGCTATGTGCCGACATTAAATTGAATTAAAACAAAAAGAGAGGTACCAAAAAATGAATGTATGCATTGTCTCTTCTTGTTAAGTATTCCCTTCCCACAGCGGCCCTTTAACAACGATTCCCTCCTTACAACAACGTTTGCAATTGTTCCCTAAACAAGACAAGTTTGTCCAACATGTTTAGAGCTGCAATATCTCCTGCTTCAAACTGTCGTCTTAAAGTCACATATTGAACAATTTGATAGGAAAAAAACATAATGAAGTGGCAAGCATATTGATTCCAGATCAGACGCGTTTCGCGGCGTCTGATCTGTATTCAAGCTGTTTGCAAATGTAAGCCAAATTACCTCCCTATATAGACAAACAGATTGATGCCAGATCAGACGCCGCATTTTGCGGCGTCTGATCTGTATCCAAGCTGTTGGCAAATGTAAGTCAATTTACCTCCCTAAAAAACTCCCTTCGAACAACACACACACTCTTAGTTTCCTACTGGATGTTTTTGTAGAGAGGGAAATATTAGTCGGCCGCCTGTTACTTAGGTTTATAGTCGCCTAATACATGGTTGTCTTTCATTGAGATATAAAATCATAAATGTGTTTATTTCCTGTAAATGAAATATACATGTATATGTTTACCCATCGCTACGAAAATCTTATAATATGTACGAGTATGAATTGTAGACAAGGTTTTTACCATACGCTATTAGAGATTGGAAAAAAATGTTTGTTATATCGAATATTTCATTGTATTCGATTTCGTTATAAGTGAGCTTCAAAGCAAAAAAAATGCACTGTAGGCAAAAGAACACACGTGCAATATGTAGTGCTGAAATAAAATGTAATGTATTACATTGTACAGTGTATTCTAGCACTCTTCGCGCACGCCCTTACACTCAGTACAAAAAGAAACGCACATTGTGCTCAGGCGCAGATTAAGAGACTTTTTTAAGATACTAAGACCATATCTCAAGATCAATCGTATAGATATACTAAAAGTCATACTACTTTGAATCTTACTTTGAAACGATCTTGCAAACAACAAAATTGAAGCAGACGACAATCAAACGGTGGTGGGATAAAAATGTCACGATTAATTTGGCAGCGAAAGAGTTAACTAGTGCCTGTTGAAAACATTGCACCGATTTGTACAGGTTGTGATGTTACCAATTCAATGATAAACCTCCCATTTTCAACATTGATAGCCCTAGACGGAACTACTGACTGTAATGAAAAGATTATTTCACAAATACGTTCCTTCTACATACAGATAATATTGAAATAAAAGTGTGCGTGCCTTTTTGCACTGAGTGTATATAAACAAAGAAGGGACGTATCTGTGTTTGAATTCTCAATAAAAACACTCACGCGCTGTAACGTTCTAACGTGATGTCATATGGCTTCGAATTTGAGTACGCCAAGAAATGTAGTGCCGTTGCTTCGGTGCAAATTAAGGTTAAATTATGTGTTAGGATCGAAATAATAAATCAATACCAGTGTTTTATCTTGCAATCAAACACGGGTAGTCGTTGAGATGCTTGTAATTAAAGCCTCGTGATTAAATTACTACGCATCTCAAGTCCTACCAGTGTTCGATTGCACGATAAAAGACTGGTATGAATTTATTATTTCTTAATTGTATAGATCGTAGACATCATTCAATTCAGTTCACTTATTTCCTTACTGTAATTGATCTGCTGACTGTCATAATATTGATCCTACTTCCTCAATTATCCAAATGTGATTGAGCCGTTGTCTGGAAACACTTTACCCTTTCCCTTCTACAATATAGACGGTTTGAAATAGTCTTGTGGGTTCAAATTTACAGTTCGATTGATGACATATTTACGGATATAAAGTCGACTAGAATATACAAACTGTTACGTGGCGTATTATCAGGATCCAAACTGATTGTCACTGGTCTCGACATAAATTACCCAATATGAAGACTATAATATGAAAGACCTATGGGGTAGAGGAATGACAACATTAAATGTACATTATTGTATAATATTTACTATATATAATTCGCAAGTGTTTGTAATAATTCATTCTAACAATCTTAGAGCACACCCTGTATAAACAAAGAAGGTACGTTCAGTGTTTGATTCTCAATAAAACACGCATGCGCTGTAACGTCTTACCGTTACGTCATGTGGCTTCGAAAATGCGTACGCAAAGAAATGTAGCGCCGTTGCTTCGGTGCAAAAGTGGTTAAACTGAAGCGTTAGAATCGAAATAATAAATTTATGCCAGTGTTTTATCGTCGAGATGCTAATAATTAAATCACTCGGCCTGCGGCCTTGTGAATAAATAACTACACATCTCAACTCCTACCAGTGTTCGATTGCACGATAAAACACTGATATGAACTTATTATTTGTTCATTAGAACATTGTCTACTTTGAAATGAAAGTAATTCGAAAAGCTTTATGCGACACAAGTGCTATTCTCGTCCACTATTTTGTGAATAAAAAATAAATAGATAAATAAAATAAAACAACACCAACAATAACCAAAACAATCATATAATATGCAATAGATCACTGAATATGTTTGTTACGCTTGGGTCGAAAATACTGTAGAAAGCTCCAAATTGATCTGTCTACAGTATTATAGGCCGATTCTATTGACCTGTCAGGACGGAGTTTCGATGCGGACCGTTGCATTTTAACTTTGGGGCGACAGCATGCTCTTTTTACTATCGAAATTTACCGTTGACGTCTGCCGTTTTTCTCAACATTACATATCAGGTGAACATTTTGACAAAAGGAATATAATGAAGAATAACAAACAGCTTGAATACAGACCAGACGCCTCGTTACGCGACGTCTGATCTGGATTCAAGCTGTTTGCAAATATAAGCCAAGCCAGATTGTTTTTCTCCCTCTAGCAACTCCCTCCGAACAATGCACGCAATCTTTGTCTTCCATAAGGTGTTGTTGTAGAGTGGGAGCACTGTATATACCATTTTCACATGGATGTGGATGTAGGCATAAATTGTGTTTCTCCATGTTGAAAGTATCGGACAATAACGATATAATACGGAACTATACATATCACCCCTAAACTCAAAAGTAAATTAGTTTATCTTTGTCAAAGGTTAGCTCCGCCTGCGAGTTAAAAAAAACGGCCTATATCATTCTTACCTGAGTACATGCATAAATTACAAAATCGACAGTACATTGCTTTATAAGCAAAATAAATGATGTTTCGCTCATTGATCTATTTTTCATCTGTTTATTAACATTGTGTCGCTTTCAGCATAATACGACATAGAACCCAGAGCATTTTACTGAGCCTCATATATTCTTTGCAAAACTTTCCTTTGCAATTATTTGCAAGAACTATTTTGCCATAGGTCAAACTAACATATAGGATTTGTCATGAGTCAGTGTTTAACCCTTTACCCAATAACCCGTTTATAACAATAAATACAGGTGATCTCTTAAAGCAGTTTGAAAGTAAAGTAGAATGTGCCTTAAGGCACATTCTGCTTTCCTTTCAACTTGCTTTAAAATACCATCTGCTAGGCTATATATCAATATTTGTTATGGCAATTGTTCATGAGGATATAAACTGGAACTATTTTCTTCAGCGGAAGGATAATTCAAATACGCTAAAAGTCGCTTCTATGAGGTAATGGGTTAAGACGAGCTGGTCTCAAACGAGTCTAGAGTTGAAATGTAATTACGCGAGCCTTTAGCGAGACTATGTTGAAATCAGCTTGTCTAAACATAGACGAGTGACAAATTATTTGTCTCACATAACCGACGGTTTTAATCTTTAATTAACAGCAATAGGCCTTTTTGGAATGCAAATGGCGTAATAGCGCCTTTATAAATAGTAATGTTATAATGACGTCATCAAACTTATCTTACACTTATTGGAGACAAAGATATTCGCGGTCGTTGTTCGCTATTGATAACAGAGATAGGTATCACAGAAATTGAAGTCTCGGATAAAGAGAAGATAACTCCATTGAAGTTTCTAAATTGGTTTATATCTTATCCTTTGTATTTTTTTTCATTCCGAAGTACTTAAATAATGCTTGTGTTAATGAGTTTAACGGTACAATTAAGTCTCGAGGGTGTTTAGCTAAAGAAGTATCTCTTTAAGTATATCTTCAATGGAACATTTATGATAACCAACCAATAAATAATCCGCTAACGTTACAATTCGAAAGTTCGCTATTTTGCACATGTCCTCCGGGATCATAACTTATTTATTATTTAGAAATTTTCATTAAAGATAGGCGTCTTATCTCAAAACATTTGTATAAATCCTTTCACTCTCAATGACGACAAAACGCCATTTGCAAACAGTTTGGGTCCTGATCAGACGCCGCGTAACGCGGCGTCTGATCAGGACCCAAACTGTTTGACACTTGTTTCGAAATTTCGTTTATCATATTGCCTTAAATCTAACTTTGAAACGATATTACAGACACCAATATTGAAGAGGAGGACACTATGGTGGTGAGGGGGTAAAAACCTCACGACATATTTGATTATGAAAGGGTTAATTAATTCACTGGGTCGTTTCATAAGATTGTCGGTTTGTTAATGATGCGTCGGGGAATAAAAATGTCGTTCTTTTAAAGTGTTTATGGCGCCACATAGCATCTCAATAAATGCTACGAGATTAGAGCATGTTAAATCGTATTACAGAATTGTTTACTGGTTAATTGAACTATCTATTATACCAAAACAAAATACAATGTAGTTATGCATCAGAAACAAGAACACGTTTTTTTTAAAGCAATGCGCACAAACAGTGAAAGGCAACACACTTTACCGTATATTCACTTTTAAATATAACCCTGTCATAAACGCTGAATTTACCAAATATTATTTAATTAACTTTCCAAAAATCAGTCCTCCTCCGCTCAAGAATACAACACTCAATATCAATTTTTTTATAGTGAAAAATTCGAAAATCGGTTAACTTTGAGAAATATATTAAACGAAACAATGAAAACGATTTGAACATGTTGAACTTCTAGTGAATAAACAAAACGTTCTGAAGTAAACATTATTTTCATAGAATTAGTAGAAACTACTTTCGTTCTTTTGTATGGCACTAATTTCTGCAGCAGGAAGTGCCATGCTTTTATGAAATGCGGCGGCACCGAGAGTTGTCGATTGAGTGGATTTCTACTTTATTCGTCTACATTGTCAGCAATACTGTTTCGAGAATCGAATATGTTTTGAGTAAGAACAGATATCAATACTGGGTACCGGTATGTGTTAATACATGTATTGCCTAAATCTTAATCGCTTATTCACATCCTTTCGAAACACAGTCCGGGTCGTCGACAAAAATCATTTTAAATAAACACCATATTATTATTATTTATTATTATACCAGATTTATATAGCGCCCATACATGGTTCTTGTTGCTTTTGAAACCGTCAAAAACAGTTTGGATACCGATAAATAGCATTGTCCCGTTCAGCGTTGCCTGGGGCCCGTTTCATAAAACATCTTACGACAAATTTTGTCGTAAGTCAGAATATAAAAGTACCAATTTCTTTTTATTTCTCCATATAATCCTGTCTAGTGACACCTCTTTGGAATCGTCTTTTCAAGACGATTCCAAAGAGGTGTCACAAGACAGGATTAGATAGAGAAATCAGGAATTAAATGTATTTTTAATATTAGACTTACGATCGTTTTTGTCGTAAGATTGTTTATGAAACGGGCACCAGGTCATTATACTATATTTTTTGGAAACGTTACTGTAGTCGGCTTTGGGGATTAAAGGGGTTATTTGTATTATTATATAATTATATGCATTGTCTACCTTATGTCTGTGGCTTATTTCTAATATTACTTATTGCGCTTCAGACAATTCATTATTCCATTTATTACCAGCACTTGTTTCTACATCATTATGATCCTCAGATCCTCATAACACGGGTCCTGTTTCCTCAATTTTCGAAATGTGATTATGGTATTGTCTGGAAACGATAATAAAGATGAGGAAATAATTTGTCTTCATTCTTTCAGACCCTTTTAAAGAATTTCCGCTAGTAAACCTTTTCATTGTCAAAATTGCCGTGATATGTTTACCCCTAATGGTTTTCTGAGTTGAATGACTCTACAAAGCTTGATACATATAGAACATTCAAAACTGATTTTATGACTGAAAAATATCTTAACGTTGTTTTGAATGACAAACACAGAACTGCTTATACTAGGTTTAGATGTTCATCACATAACTTGGAAGTAGAAGAAGGTAGATATAGAAATATAGAAAGAAATGCTAGATTGTGTAACCAGTGTAACTTGAACATAGTTGAAAATGAATATCATTTTTTGTTAGTGTGTCCAAAATATAGAAACTTAAGGGGTCGATACTTGCCAAAATATTATCAGAGTTGGCCAACCAAAAATAAATTTGTTTCTTTATTGAAAAATCAGCAGAGTGGGGTTATAAAAAACCTAGCCACTTTCGTATATTTAGCCAATATTGAGCGAAACACAAATTAATATATAAGGGGTACATTTGAATTGATATGTAAGTAGTTCATTTATATAAAATACTGTTTATACTTACAGGTAGTACAATTATGAATATACATGTATGTGTAGCTGGTATTATACAACTAATATGTGTACAATTAAGATACACACGAAATAGTTTCTTGTGTAAATTTACGTGTTGATCTATATCACGTATTCTTAGTAACATTAATATATACTCGTATGTATGTTTAATTGGTATTATACAGTGATATGTGTACAATTAAGATACAAGCTAAACAATAGTTCTTGTGTTAATTTACATGTAGATCTATATCAGGTATAAGAGATATAACTAGGTATCTTATGACACTAATCTCGTATCGTATCTACAGTTAACCACAAAACAAACTGTTGTACGCATGCAGATTTAGTTAAACTATATCTATTTTAATGGTATGTGAGAAATTAATTTGGATATCCACACTCAAAGATTGTGGATCCGCACATGCCTTGTTCAAATTGTGAACATTCTGATCAGTGTGATTCTTGTTGCACGAGCGGACCAGGATATTCACTGTTTGATAACGGAACATGTTGGTTCTATTGATGTGTACATAAGTTATTAACTGTCGTTATTCCAATGAGTATGCAGCCTATTAGATGAACTGTTCGGGATCTACACTATTTGTTACTGAGCACGAGCAGTTAAGTGTTCTTACTATGTTAGTAAAATATCTATATACACATACATTTATGCGAAATTCCATACATATATCCTTAGCAAATCGTGAAAATTCCAACCGGTCTGCTGCTTGTTGCAAAGACCGATCGGGATCTAAACTATTTGATTACTTGGCAGTCGAATATTTCTTATGTATATATGTTGATTACTGAGAATGTTAAGATTTCTTATGTATATATGTTGTTAATCTACTTACAAATTGGTTTACATGCAATAGAAACTGTGTAGACCCCATTCGGTCCATTCTTTGGGAATGGTCCGCTAGGGATTTACATAGTTTATATAATCATAGGTCATAACACAAGAATATAATAAAGATTAACATAATAATCATCTAACCGCCTACCTGATAAAATCAAACGTTATTCCAATATCGAGTTAACTATCCAAAAGAATCACTAAATAACAAATATAACTGTGATCAAACAGCAATATCATAATTGCTCCTCGTGTAACTAACTGACAGGGTTGGCCGGGAGATGTGGGTCAGCCGCGTGTGTGCACGGGCTGCCCGTGATCTCTCCGGGCAAAGCTGACAGGCTAGAGAATATGTACAAACAAAAACCAAATACATACGATTGATTTTATCACATTGACGATTTGAAACGAAAAAAAAACAATATCTGACTATATATTTCTGTATCTCATGTGTTTATGTTCTTCTCATTAACATAACCGCCCAGTTTAGGGCTATGGTCTGTAAAAATTAGCCGAAATAAAGATTTTGAGTTGAGTTGAGTATACCTCCATATTGTAGTCTGTTTCAATTTTGTTGTCTGCAATGTTGAAAGACTGACGATCTTTCGAAACAAGTATCAAACAGTTTGGATCCTGATCAGACGCCGCGTCACGTGGCGTCTGATCAGGATCCAAACTGTTTGCAAACACAGATTACGGAGTCACTGACTATGAAAGGGTTATTAGTTATGTATGTTTTCTAAATAATTCAAAACAAACGTTAATCGTCACGCAGTGGAGCAGACGTTATGCTTTTCCAATGAATACGTTTACGCTAAAATTATTGTTTCCATCGCAAACATTTTAAGGCAAGATCAGACGACGGGTAACCAGGTAGCGTATTAGGATCCAACGTGTTTGTTACTCAGATTTAAACAAAACCAATGTACATGTAGTAAGAAATGTAAAAAAAATGTAACTTTCTACACTTCAGTACAATGATGCCTTCTCCACTGTACCGATAAGGGCAACTAGACATGAATTAAGAAAACCTGTTTAGGTCAAGATATGATGCCGAACAAACTGGATTCTTCGCACACCAATATGAGTGGTAAGTCAAAACCTTAACCCTTTCCCCCAATAGAAGCGCCTTTTAGCGAATATGATGTATTTCTCCGCTGAAGAAAATAGTTCCAATTTAATAAGTCATAAATATCTATTATAGGGAATATTTTCTATATTCTAGCACAGGATAGCTGAAAGCAGGCTGAAAGTAAAGCAGAAAGCGCCTTAAGGCGCATTCTGCTTTACTTTCAACCTGCTTTAAATACTCACATATCTTCAATACTAGAAATAGACTATCAGGTAAAGGGAATAAAATACATCTTACGTCTGAGTTCTCCATCTAATCCTGTCTTATGACAGTTCTATTGAATCGTCTTTCCAAGACAATTCCAAAAGAGATGTCACAAGAAAGGATTAGACGGGGGAAATAAATTATAATAGAGAATTTTAGTATCTGACTTACGAAAATATTTGTCGCACGACGTTTCGTAAGACGGACCCCTGGTTAACAAAAAGTATTGATTAGTCATTTCACCCACCAAGTGGGCAGACAACGTTGTAACGTTTGCATGTTTGACTGCGGAAGCAACGTTGTGTGCCTGGTAAAGTGGAGAATACGTTGTTATTTCCAAATGTATTTCCTTTGCAAACAGTTTTGAATCCAGATCATAATCCGGCACCCTCTTATACGGTTCTACACGGTTTATATAGATCAAGTGATCTCTTAGCTTGTACATTGTTGGTAAAGACACCCATTTACTTCTTAACCTTTAAATAGACATTTTCAGTTTCAATTCAATCTAGTATATATTTTACTCATTTAGGTTGCATTTACAGTATATTTAAACTGCCAAATTATCAGCAGTGCAGAACCTGATAGCATGACTCCTGTAGGAGCTCTTTGGTCTGAGTTAGTTTTCTTATTAATTTCGTCCTGCTTTTAGAAGCCATCTATCAGAATTTAAAATATATATAATATATCAAATGACGTCGTTTTAAAAGAAAAGTGATGCAGAGAACTGAACATGACGTCATGTTGTTCAAACACCATAGTCGGTAAACAGCACGTAACTCCGTTATTAAAAGGAATTTTGAGAAACCGTTTTCAAGTATATAATCAGAAATATTTGCTCTTTTAAAAAGAGTCAAAACTCAAAAATCGATATTTATCCTGTCACGTGTTTTCCTGACGGATAAAGGGGTGACAGATAAACTTTGCTTTATTATGCTATGTGTTCACATGACCGATGTTATTATGTCAAGTGGTCACATGACCTGTAGCCCGAACTACTTTTTTCACCGAGACGCTTATTTTTCCCGCTGTTAGGAAAGGTATTCTAAAACTCTTTCAACAGAATCCCGACGTGTAACGACGTTTATTCGAACTATTTGATGCAATCAAAGCGTTATAGAGTACGCGCCACTAGTCGCTTGCTGACATACTTCTATAAGTGTCCACCTTTTAGATTTCCTGAGTGAAAAACACTAGATTTTTAAAGGTTCTTTTATTTCTTTTCAACGTAACTAGGATGTGACGTCACTGACGTCATCTATATAATAGCGCGCTTTCCTAGAATAACATAGTTCTTTAGTGAGAATCTTATCTGGACCAAAAATGACTCTAGCTTTAAAAAAAAAAAGCATTCTCTATTTATTTTACTATTGTGACAAGGATAAATAGAATATTTGGTTCCTATCTTTGAATGAGAAATGTTATCTGGCTCGGCTTCTGAAAATATCAGGTTCGCCTGCGGCTCACCTGATATATTCATCCGCCTTGCCAGATAACATTTCTCATTCAAAGCTAGTCACCAAATATTCTCTATTTTTGTCATTAAACCCCCTTTTCCTGGAGCGCGGCTCATATATATTTCGCCCCAGTGGAGGAACGAAAATCCAATTCTATGCGGGTTCAATGTTGACTGGTTAACAGCGGGAAACATTATAACGATGATAGGGTTAATCACCTTTTTCCTATGTTTCACAGCATTGCTGGCAAGGGTGGAGAACCAATTAATCCTCATCCGCCAAAATCTCGTATCAAATTAAATCTGAATTTATGTACGATAAAACTTAACATTTACGCCCTCATAAAATATTGCGTTTATTTGCCGTTCAGTGAATGTAGCTGTTTAGCTAAGAATTGGAACTAATGGCAACATCCATGATAGTTTTACTCTATTATAAACATCCGCTAACGATTTTGTTCTCAGATATATCAGGTTTTGGAATTGCTTCAGACGAAACCTACGTTTAAGGAATAATTCGAATATTTATTGTTTTCATGAAGGTACATGTATGGAAAAAAACCTAGTCACACTTTTGTATGAAACCGCACAAAAGTGTGACCAGGTTTTTTTTCATACCTCCATGAATACAATAAATATTCCGAATTATTCCTTATAATTAAATATCACTACTGAATTTAAGAAAGTAGTTTAACAGAGAATCGTACGCAAATGTTCATTTTTAACGCTTTTAAAATGTAGGTTTTAGTCCCTCCTTCATATATATTTTCCGTCAAAAGGCGACGTTGTTTTGTAGTTACGTCGACGTCAATGACGTCATTTGGCGTCCTGCTTCATGCAGCGCAAGTGAAGAGCAGTTGGACTAAGGGAAGTAGTCCTGACAAGGCGTGGCCTGAATTTTATTATTTTCACGGAGTTATGAAACAAAAATTACAGCCAATCACAGCTAACCAATTGTAAAGAAAGCAAACAATATTACATTATACGAGGATGAATGTTTACCAGTTCAACCCTAGCGACGAGTATACTCGTCATTAGCAAACCTTGTACATAATAATGGTACCCTTGTCAACACGCGTAGATCTTGATTAATGGACTTTTGCAGGAACAATCTGATAAGCGTCTCCACTGTTTGTGAATTTGCTATATATTGATCATATCAACACTAAACATAAATTGACTTCAATTGTTATGGAAGTTACAGTGTTCCCTCTCTACAAAGTCCAACGGCCCTCCCAACGACGACACTCTCCTTACAACGACCCTTGCCTCTGCTCCAAAATCATGACAATTATGTCTAACGCTGCTGTGATATTGTCTGCTAAACAATCGTCGAAATAAATGCTGTTTAAACTCAAACTGTCGTCAACTGGTTTTTTCTCTAAGGTACATATTAGTAGACATTTTACAGAAGATGTTTAATGACGAGTGAAGTATGCACATGATTCCTAAATACTAGGTGAGTTAATCCATCCACTCTTGTAACTCTGGATTCAAGCTATATTCAAATGTAAGTCAATTTCCTCCCTATAACAACTCCCTCAAAACAACTCACACAATCGTTGTCTCCCTTAGAGTGTTGTTGTAGAGAGGGACCACAGTATATTAATTTGTTTAAGGTTTCAGGGGTGCGTGAGTTTACTCAGCTAGTAGAAAATCAGGTGCTTCCTTGGCAACGGAACATCAACACCGAGTTTACATTCACCCTTTCCCGCCATATATTTGGCTTTTTTACAATTGACGTCTGCAATATATTGATCAAACGCGTTCAACCAATTTTATTGAACTAATGTAAGTAAGGTTATTAAACAATTGTAAATTCTTATCATTCACCATATGACTCACCATTTAATCTGGATCAAAAATGTTTGCATCAATAAATCAACTAAGACTGGCGATTGGCAAATAATGCTGATATCTTTAATATGTGATTGACAAATTTCTAGTGACTTGTACAAACAGTTTAGATTTAGATTAAACTCTGCGTTACACAGCAGTTTGTCTTGATCAAAACTTATTAACATGTTATAGGTGTTTTCTTAAAGATTTAAACAAAACTACTGAAAAAACTGCTGCAGACTACCTTTTGGGCAGACGAAACGTTTCATAAAGTTTTATTGGCAGGAGGGTCAAACAAACGGGCTATTTTTAGATTGTCTATATTTATAGCAAATTACGCGCTAACTGAACTTCCCACTGCTGCTGTATTTAAAGTTCTAACCTTTTGCGCGCCGCGTGCATTTACAAATCGTTTTGATCCAGATCAGACACCGAGTTACTCGGCGTCTGATCAGGATCTAAACTGTTTTAAACTTATATCAGTTTTTTCTTTGATCAAAATTCAGAAAAATTATTTTCTGAGTATTTAAAGCATACGACAAAATTTGAGCAGACGATATTGCGGAAATAAAAAAGCTAACGCGTTTCTTACGTACGAAACTTTTTCGATTTTCAAAGGGCATGCTTAGTATACAGCTTATCTATAAACGGCTGGCCGCTACCTGTTGGGTTATCTTAAAACATGCCAAAAGACGAAAAACGATGATCTTTTTGTACTGAACCAGTCTAAAGTTTTACCTTGTTATTTTAATACACTACGAGAATTTAAATAATAACTGTTAGGCGTTTTTTCATGTTGCGAATGAAATATGGGTTACTATACTTATAGATGTACTTGTAGATACAATAAAGACCCCTTGCAGGTTAAACATAAAATTGATGGTATCAAGAATATTCATTCATGTTTTGACGATTGAAGTTTTCGGATGGAATCTTCAGGAATAGAACTGTTGTTGTGTTTTTTCTGTCTTGTAATTTAGTTTGATTATTGTTAAAGTGTTTTGTTGAAAGTGTATAGCCTGTTATTCAGTTAAATTTATGTGTCAGTTACATTCAAATGTCTCAGTTAAATATGTGCGTGTCAATACATTCAAACGTATCAGTTAAATATGTGCGTGTCAACTGCATTCAAACGTATCAGTTAAATATGTGGGTGTCAATTACTTTCAAACGTCTCAGTTAAATATGTGAGTGTCAATTACATTCAAACGTCTCAGGTTAAATATGTGTGTCACTTACATTCAAACATGGTATTCCGTTTGTGTTAACACGTGTACTTGTCAAAGAGTTGCGCAATACCATGTGACAGGACTTATTGGAATTCGTGTTCCTGAAGGTAAGGTCAAAATCAAACAGGATTATAAGTCTGTAACAGGATTATAAGTCTATGACAGGATTGTAAGTCTGTGACAGGAATTATAAGTCTGTGACAGGATTATAAGTCTGTGACAGGATTATAAGTCTGTGACAGGATTATAAGTCTGTAACAGGATTTATAAGTCTGTGACAGGATTATAAGTCTGTAACAGGATTATAAGTCTGTAACAGGATTATAAGTCTATAACAGGATCATAAGTCTTTATTTTACAATAATTGAAACGCCATTATTTCCCTTTTAACCTCCGTCTTAAGGTGCATCTTGCTTCACTGTCAATCTGCTTTAACCCTTTCCCCAATAGAAACGCCTTTTAGCGGATATGATTTATTCATCCGCTGAAGAAAATAGTTCCAATTTAATCAGTAGTGAATATGTATTATAGGGAATATTTTCTTTATTATAGCACATGCTAGCTTAAAGCAGGCTGGAAGTAAAGCAGCATGCGCCCTAAGGCGCATTCTGCTTTACTTTCAACCTGCGTTAAGTAGTCACCTATCTTAAGTACTAGAAATAGGCTATCAGGTAAAGGGTTAATAAGCTATAATCTCTTAGAATACAAAAATTATTTCTTCTGGTGCAAGATCATGTCTATATACTGGCACTATTTCTCAGCGGAAGAATAAATTAAATGCGCTAAAGGCGCTTCTATTTGTGCAAGGGGTTCAACGGGAAGGTCCGGGGTCGAAGCTACGATCTGCTTTAGCTGTTATACTTACTTCAAGTGGGTGATCGGTTTAGAGATACTTAGTTGTTTATCTTTATATTTTTCATCACTTCTTGAATCATATGAGGTTTAATCTTTATTTGAGTCTCATCATGGTTACATTTCATATACATATGTACATTTCATATCAGAACATGTAAACCATGCCATTCTTTAAAGAATTATAAGAGTCTATATGTGATTAAACTGCTCAACGACGAAGAACAGTAAATGTCCTATACTACGACCATTAAAACGAATGCTACTTACAGTGGAGAATCTGTTATTCTTTCCCGTTTAAACGAAACGAAACGCAAACGCAAAACACTAAAACGTAGAAAAGTGCAACTTTTGGACAATTCTGATTATTCATGTTTATCGTGGA
The DNA here is from genome assembly GCA_922989275.2 of Gari tellinella. Taxonomy (NCBI): domain Eukaryota; kingdom Metazoa; phylum Mollusca; class Bivalvia; order Cardiida; family Psammobiidae; genus Gari; species Gari tellinella. Next base: position 35,068,634 of record OV277873.1, on the reverse strand, counting down.
GACAAACAGTTTGGAGCCTGATCAGACGCCGGGTGGCCCGGCGTCTGATCTGGCTCCAAACTGTTTGCAATGGAAATAATAGTTTAAGCGTACATTTGTAAACGCGTTTATTGGGAAAGAATAACGTTTTCTCCACTGTAATTGTATGCATGTGACAGCTTAAAGCAAGATCACACTAAAACAGAAAGCTCCTATAGGAGCTTTCTGTTTTAATGTCACCTTGCTTTAAGCAGTCACCTGTCGCCAACATCTGATAGTTAACACAATTTACTGGTCGCAGTAGAAAGGTTTTACTGTAATTATGAAAACACCAGAATATAAACAAACGTCTACAAGCTGGCAGGAAATAAACGGCCGAAATTTCGTTGATCTCGTACAAAGCATCTGTTATCGTTTACATTAACCCATTTATACTCAGTAGATTCTTCCATGTTTATATACTGGAATAGTCTATTTTTTATCAAAGGGATGCCTGGTCAAAATTTTCATTTTCATTTTGTTTTATATTGAAATTCCTATCAGCAAACAGTGTAGACGCTGATCAGACGCCGCATAATGCGGCGTCTGATCAGAGTCTACACTGTTTGCCTATACCCCATATATGGGATCGTGTGCACAAATGGGTTAGGACATTTCGGGATAAATAATGCTTTGTAGCAGCATGATTTTTAAAAAGTTCTAATTTTACAAAGCATGTCAAATTTCACAAATCATGCTTTCACAGTCGACATGATTAGTAAAGAAACGTGATTTGAAAATATTTACAAATCATGTCGAATACCGGCATCTGTTAATTTGATCCAACATGATTTGAAAAAAAAATGTTGGGGTTTTTTTTTTAAAAAAAAAAAGTCTTTATGTAGGCTGGTACAAAGGTACAAATGTATAAAATAGCATGCACGTATTAAGTATTTAATTAAGTGTTTCGGGCAATTAGACAGTCAGTAGCAATAATTACTTCATAAATGTCATGCATGTGTGTCTCATGGAGCTGCACATTTTGAATGAAGGTATGTCAAGACCATGTTTGCAATGAAAGTAATAGTTGAAGCGTAAACACGTTTATTAGGAAAGAATAACGTCTTCTCCACTGTTATAGAGTTAATAGCAGACTCTATTGTATAATCTCACGGATATTAGATTAGGATACATTAATAGTTCGCGGGAAAAGGCTGAATGCCTACACGTGATAAGAGTAGATTGGTTTTCGTACCATCACAGGTTGTGACGTCATAGACGGAAATATAACCGCGTGGGTTATTGTTATGTCCATAAATAACAGATAACAACACTAAGATAAACTATGTGTTTGCTTAACCCTTTCATGATCAAATTTATCGTGTGTTTTCATCCCTTCACCGCCATATTGTCGTCTGCTAAAAAAGTGATGTCTGCAATATCGTTTCAAAGTGAGATTAAAGGTAGCGTTTATAAATGTACAGTGGAGAATCTGTTATTCTTACCCAATAAACGCGTTTACGCTAAAACTATTATTTGCAGTGCAAACAGTTTTGAGCCAGATCAGACGCCGGGTAACCCGGCGTCTGATCAGGCTCCAAACTGTTTGCCACCAAGATAAACATGAACCATCAGAATTGTCCAAAAGTTGTTCTTTTCTACGTTTTAGTGATTTGCGTTTGCGTACGTTTGCGTTTAAACGGGAAAGAATAACAGATTCTCCACTGTAACTTACACAATTGGCAAAACAAGTTGCAAACAGTTTTGATCCTGATCCAAAAAGGAGTTAAGACAGTAAAGTATTACTCACGTACTTTTAAAAACAAGTGGCAAACAGTTTTGACCCTGATCAGACGCCGCGTAAAGCAGCGGAGTCTTTATGGCGTAATTGAGAGTGAAAAGGTTCAAGAAGGCCTTTGATCAAGGTCCTCACTTTTTGTTATTTTGCAAGATACAGTGGAGAATCTGTTATTCTTTCCCGTTTAAACGCAAACGTACGCAAACGCAAATCACTAAAACGTAGAAAAGAACAACTTTTGGACAATTCTGATATTTCATGTTTATCTTGGTGGCAAACAGTTTGGAGCCTGATCAGACGCCGGGTTACCCGGCGTCTGATCTGGCTCCAAACTGTTTGTAAAATAAAAAATAGTTTTAGCGTAAACGCGTTTATCGGGAAAGAATAACAGATTCTCCACTGTATGTCAGAAAACAAAAGTGAAAACAGTGTTCCCTCGCTACAACGACCTTCTCAACAACGACCCCCTCCCAACAACGACCCTTGCCGCAACGGGACAAATATGCCTATCGCTTTAACTGCTGCAATATCGTCTGCTTAAAATCGTCGATTGCTGTATTTTCTCAAAGTTATGTACATGTATAAGTGGACATTTTGATAGAATAAATATAATGACGAGTGAGTGACAAAAAGCTTGAATTCAGATCAGTTGTTTGAAAATGTATGCCAAGTCTTAATTGCCCCTCCCTCTAACGACTCACTCCAAACAACACACAATGTGTGCCCTCCCATTGTTAGTCGTTGTAGAGGAAGAAGCACTAAAGTTATAAATGAACTAGATTGCATCGGCGTCTGGAAATTGTCAATTAAGAGATCAGCTGAAATTATCCAATTGAGTTAGTGTTGGATCCAAACCAGGGGCCCGTTTCATAAAACTTCGTAAGACAAATGTTGTCGTAAGTCAGATTATAAAAGTCTCAATCATTATTTATTTCTTCATCTTATCCTGTCTTGTGACATTTTTGGACTTGAAAAGACGATTCCAAAAAGATGTCACAAGACAGGATTAGATATAGAAATCAGAGATTAAATGTTTTTTAAAGTTTTGACTTACGACAACATTTGTCGTAAGATGTTTTATGAAACGGGGACCAGGTATTAATATTACCTCCCTACAATCACTCCCTCCGAAAAAACACGCACAATATGTGTATCCTGCTGGGTGTTGTTGTAATCAGGGAACACTGTATGGCACTACAGCGCTCCCTCTCTGCAGCGGCCCTCCCAACAACGATTCCCTCCTTACAACGACCCTTGTCGCTGGTCCCCAAACAAGACAAATTATTTCTAACCCTTTCACTGCTGCAGTAACGTCTGCTTTAATTTGTCGTCTGCTGTTTTTCTCAAAGTTACATATAAGTGGATATTTTGATAGAATATATATAATGACGAGTGACAAACAGCTTGAATCCAGATCAGACGCCGCGTTACGCGGCGTCTGATCTGGATTCAAGCTGTTTGCAAATGTAAGCGAAATCTACATTTTCCCTCCCTATAACGACTCCCTCCGATTAACACACATTATCTGTGTCTCCCATTGGGTGTCGTTGTAGAGAGGGAGCACTGTATTATGTGTTGTACATGTACCCATCAATTGGGACGATGGTAAACAATGAAGACCCTGATCAGATGTCGCGTCAAGCGGCGTCACTTCAGGGTCTGCATGCACGACTGGCTATTTCACATAAATGTAATATTGTATGATTGTACGCGCTTTGTAGTGGCTTAAGAACACCCTGGTATACATATAATGGTATCGTCCAACAAGCGCAAAGGATGAATTGATTGCAATATACGGGAATGATTGGTTTCAGGATTAATAAGAAAAACGATTTTGTTTCATTTGCGGCGATATTTTCCGCTGTTCATGATAAACAAAAACGTTTGAATGTAAACAGACTCAATAGGTCTTATCTTAACCCCAGCAATGCCTTAGCCAAAATGTACTGATATTAACAGAAAATTGGGATTCAGATCAGACTTACTCGGCGTCTGCTCTGAATCCAAAGTTTTTGACATTGTTCAGACCATTTTCCTTTTCTTTTATTATTTTATTTTTTTGAGAAATAAAAAGCAGACGTAAAATAAATAGCAGACGATAATATGGCAACGCAGGGGTTAAGCAGGTTTTCTTGAAAATAATCCCACAAGCTATAAAGATCTATTTTTAGACAGGATATGAGTCAGTTATGATGTTCTTACGGAGACGGTGGATAAACCGTTTTTCTTTCCCGTTTAAACGCAAACGAAACGCAATGCAATAAAATTGAGAAAAAAAACACTTTTTTGATATTTCTGACTATTAATATTAGGCTAAGTGGCAAACAGTTTGAAGCCTGATCAGACGCCGGGTTACCCGGCGTCTGATCTGGCTCAAAACGGTTTGTACTGGAAATAATAGTTTTAGCGTAAGAACCTTTATTGGAATAGAACTGTAAGCACTTACTTTCCAGCTGACGGATTTTTATTTTTATATTATTATTTTAAATGAAACGAAACGTATAAACAATGCATAAATTGTAAAAATGATTTTTTTGACATTAGACCAATTTTGGTAATGGATATCATACATTTTACCGTTAACGCTTTTATTGGGTACAGTGGAAAGTTATTCTTTTTTTCTCCAACAAACGTTTATACGCTAAAAATTATTTCACCAGTTTAGGGCCAGATCAGACAGACACGGATAAGTCGGTGCTTGATCACTCTCCAAACTGTTTGCCACTCAGATTAAAACGCATAGTTAGACATGACAAAAAGTGGTATTGCGTTTGCGTTTCTTTTGCAATGTAAACGTCTCTCAACTGCGAAAATAACATCTGTTCAACTGTAAACTCTTATATGTCTAGTGGAGAAAACGTTATGCTTTTCCAATAAACGCGATCACGCTAAATCCCTTATGCCGATTGATAACAGTTTTGAGCCAGATCAGACGCCGAGTAACCCGGCGTCTGATAAGGTTCTACACCTTTTGCCACTCAGACTTGAATGAATTGTCCCAATTCTAAAAAAATCATTTTCTACGTTTTATTGCAATGCGTTTGCGTTTCGTTAACGTTTTTTAAATCGGGAAAGAATACCGTCTACTCAACTGATACAGAATAACTGATAACTGTTGTCGTCTCTTACTCATTATCATTATCATTATTTATATTATTATTCTATTGTTATTTTTATTATTTTTGGCTCGGAGAGCCTATATCGAATCCTTACGAAAAATATCGGTGCGAGTCTAGCTCCCCCTACAAACAAATTCTGTCATACGGGGTTTGCATATGCTAACGGAACTTCAGTTGCTGGATACGTCACTATCAGATAAACCGTGTAGTAGCAGCACTGAGTTAAACTCATGATCCCGAGTCTGTACATGTGGTGATTTAAACACCGTATTTACTCCCTTGTAATAAACATTCACCTAGTAGTCATAGCAGACGATGCATTATAAGACATGCACATTACAAAATTCTTTAGGGTCTTTAAGCGCTGCAGGTTTCTGCTTAATGCATGGCAATGGTAATGCAGAAACTCCATTATTAGCTTTCTGCATTACTTAATTCTACATTAAACTGAAAGTCCGAGTCTGCAGCACTACAGCACTTTGATTATTATTATTATTATAATAATTATCATTATTATTATTGATATTAAACCAGAGTGTTTAAAACCACTGCGGTGCAAAGTAGGTAATTTGATATAAGATAGAAAACCGTATAGACCCTATACTGTTTGTTAATATTTATCTATGTAGATAGGCACTAATTGGTTCAATCATTTTGAAGTTCTTTTCCATTTCTCTTTGCTGCATTGGATCAAACATTAACCCTCTGTGATCCTCGTTAACATAGTTAACAATTCAAAGTCAAACGAACAGACAACCTTTATATAATATTTGGCATTGCTCAATCATCGATTTGAAGACGTGCAGCGGTCTGGTATTGCAACTCCTGAACATATATTGGCGTAAAAGTCAGATCACTGTGGTACAGTGGAGAATACGTTATTCTTTCCCGTTTAAACGCAAACGAAACGCAAACGCAACTCACTTAAACGTATGAAATGACAACTTGTTGACAATTATAACTACCTATTTTAATCTGAGTGGCAAACAGTTTGGAGCCTGATCAGACGCCGGGTTATCCGGCGTCTGATCAGGCTCCAAACTGTTTGCAATGGAAATAATAGTTTTAGCGTAAACGCGTTTATCGGGAAATAATAACGTCTTCTCCCCTGTACCCATGACTCACGTTTATGCGTAAAGCGATAACCCAACGATGGGAGCTTTCTACTTGGATTTACTTTCATTTTGCGTAAAGCTGTATCTCTCTTTAATATCTTGAATTTTTCTATGTTTGAGCTATCGTTATACTAGGAATTTACTGTATCTTCGTTTAGACTTGTAAGCCTTACAAAAACGCTTTCCAATTGTAAAACAAGATAAGAATCAACGCTATTTTTTCTCGCTAGATGGTGGGATATTTTTTATCAACAGTTTGGCAAAGGTCAGAATACTATTTCTTGGTATCATCTAAAAGCTCAAATTTGTACAAGTCCTACAGTTTCAACTTCATTATCTGTAAGACTGTAAATGACTGTTACAGTGCTCCCTCTATACAACGACAACCAATTGGAGACCAATCAAGATTGTGTGTGAAATTCGAAGGGAGTCGTTATATAGAGGGGGGAATTAAGACTTGGCTTAAATATGCAAACAGTTTGAATCTAGATCAGACGCCGCCAGAGTCATGATCCAAACTACTTGCAAACGCACCTTTCGGCGTCTTTAAGAGTCAAAGGTTTAAGAAACAAACACATACGAAAATGTATATCAGACTAAATTCAGCATGACAGCGTCAGGGATAATCTACAATAGTGATTACTTCCGCTCACGTGGAACCAAGTGTAATTTGGATCTTTGATGACAAGGTGACCTTATTTCCTGTCCTTGTGCCAATCCTATGACATATAATTTTAGAGAAAATTGGGACGAACTTTGTTTTCTTACATACGGTGAAGAATGCGTTTATTTATATTTTTTCCAAATAAAAGCGTTTTAGCTAAAAAAATTATTTTAATTGCATGTACAAATAGTTTAGAGCCCAATCAGACGCCGGGTGACCCGACGTCTGATTTAGTTCGAAACTGGTTGCTATTCAGGTTCAAACCAATTGTCAAAATGATAAAATAAAAATAGTAATTTTCTTTAATTAATTGCAATGCCGCCGGTTTGCGTTTATTTTGCATTTAAATAGGAAAAAGTCTTCTCTAGTGTAACTACCCCTGTTTCAAATAGCGAACAACGATCAGAATATACTTGTCTCAAACATTTTGGAGATCATGATGTCGTTCTGTTCCAAGACTTCACTCTGTTCCATTTTAATGACGTCATGTATTCCAAGAAAAGCCTATTGCTTAAGATGCCTTTAAATCTTTAGTTATGTGTTATCTGTTACTCGTCCATCTTTGAGACATGCTGATCTCAACAGTGTCTTCAACTGAAGCATATTCGAGCTATCGAGGTTTGAATGTACTTCGTGACCTGTATGGTTATAACAGTACTCCCTCCCAACCCAACGGTTCTCTGAACAACGATTCCCTCCTTACAACAACGCTTGTCACTGTTTCCCAAGCAAGACAATGGTGTCCAACCTTTCCACGAAATGTCAAAATTGTCGTCTTATTTTCTTCTCAAAGTTACATATTTTGACAGGGAAAAAGAAATGAAGAATGGCAAACAGTTTCAAACTAGGTCCTAATCTAGATTCAAGCTGTTTGCAAATGTAAGCTAATTTCCTTCTCTATAACAACTCCCTCTGAACAGGTGAGGGAACACTGTACTATGCTATTCTCGTCTATCAACCTACAGCGTTCCCTCTCTGCAACGGCCCTCCCCACAAGGACTCCCTCCTTACAACGACTCTTGTCGCAGTTCCCTAAACAAGACAATTATGTCTAACGCTTTTACTGCTTTGATATCGTCTGCTAAAAGTTGTCGTCTGCTGTTTTTCTCAAAGTTACATATTGGACATTTTGAAAGAGAAAAACTTAATGACGAGTGACAAACAGCTTGAATCCAGACCAGACGCCGCGTTACGCGGCGTCTGATCTGGATTCAAGCTGTTTGCAAATGTAATCGGATTCCCCTCCCTCTAACGACTCCCTCCGAACAACGCACACAATAGTTGCCTTCCATTGGTTGTCGTTGTAGAGAGGGAGCGCTGTAGTTATAAATACAACAGTAACCCCCTACTTTTGGAGTCAATCAAATGAAGTTTCATTCGCAACGGTTGAGACAGAAACCATTTCAAGCAAGAGTATTTTTAAAACAGAAGGCTTTCTGCTTTACTTTTCCGCTGCCTTGAGTAGTAACCAGTCTTAAAACCGACAAAACGCTTTATTTTCAGTTGCCATAGATAGCGGGAATTTACGGTAATTCTTACTGGCTCTATTTCCGGAAGAGCCAGATTTTTGGGTCATGTGTTATCGTTTTTATTTAATAACCTGCTGTGATCTCTTACGCACGATATAGAAATAAGAACAATAAACCTCAAGTTACATCAATGAATATCCATCAACACTCTATAGTGTAATTATCATTCTGCAACATTTGTCGTCTACAATAATGCTCAGATATCAAATACAGTGTTCCCTCCCTATAACGGCCCTCCCATAACGACTCTCTCCTATAACGACCGACCCTTGCTGTACAGTGGAGAATCTGTTATTCTTTCCCAATAAACGCGTTTACGCTAAAACTATTATTTGCAGTGCAAACAGTTTGGAGCCAGATCAGACGCCGGGTAACCCGGCGTCTGATTAGGCTCCAAACTGTTTGTCACCAAGATAAACAAGAATTATCAGAATTTTCCAAAAGTTGTTTTTTTCTACGTTTTAGCGCTTTGCGTTTGCGTACGTTTGCGTTTAAACGGGAAAGAATAACAGATTCTCCACTGTAGTTCCCAAAACATGACAATTATGTCTAAAGCTTTAACTGCCGCAATATCTTCTGTTTCAAAGTGTTGTCTGCTGTTTTATCAATGTTACATATTTATAACACTAACTCAATTATTTCATCCTTAAACACGCTGGGAAAATATCCTTCTGCAACATTTGTCGTCTCCATTTAATATCATAACATAAATTGGATTTTTATATTAGCAGATTGTAGTTTTAACCGAATTGAAAGTAAGGCAGATTGTTCCTTAAGGCACATTCTGCTTTACTTTCAACCTGCTTTATTTTTATAAGTAATCGCGTTTGGAAAATAGAAAATTTGAAAATCTTAGGATTTTCCAAAATCAACTTCTAGCAGCCCTGTGCTAATGATGAGCACTCTCGTGATTACATGGTCCATGTTGATCGTTCTGTTAAACATGCATTGTATCACATATAGAACCATCAGTTTTATGTAATTATGTATTATATGTTGTATGCTTAAGTCAAATAAAACATCTGCTCTGTTCTGTTCAAAAGCAATAAACAAAGTGATTATTCACAGTATGGATATATATTTATTGCTGTAACTGGAGGTTATTTTATAGTTATCAACTATTTTTATCTAAGGTTATGCTTTATTGAACAATAATTGTTTGCCAACATTTTTATTTGAAACTGTGTGCTCTGTGTTTGCCTCTAGGCTGATTAATTCCAACAGTTTCTCTGAGAAAAACAGCCAATCAATACGTAATATATTCAAACATTGTACGAAAAGATACGTTCAAGCATTATATATAGAGAAAAAAAACATTTTTCACGTTATAACGAAAGAAAGCGTAAACGCGATGTAATACAGTTCTCCCTCTCTACAAAGATTCAAGCTATTTCTCATTCGTCATTGTGTTGGGTTTTTTCTGTCGAAATGTCAAATACGTGACTTTGAAATAACAGCAGACGACAGTTTTATGCAGACTATATTGCAGACATAAAATATTGGACATAATTTACTTGTTTGGGGAACAGTGGCCAGCGTTGTTGTAAGGGAGGGAGCACTGAACAGTATAATTATGTCGAACGTATCCGACCCTCTTCTTCAGCACTTTGTCATTGGCATTGTCATGGAAATATAACGAAAACAGATCATCCAGAGTATGAACACATTAAAAAACCGAAAATGACAGTTCTTTGTAAATTTTGAGTATTCTTTCCCGTTTAAACGCAAACGTACGCAAACGCAAAACACTTGAACCTAGAAAAGTGCAACTTTTGGACAATTCTGATTATTCATGTTTATCTTGGTGACAAACAGTTTGGAGCCTGATCAGACGCCGGGTTACCCGGCGTCTGATCTGGCTCCAAATTGTTTGCAATAGAAATAATAGTGTAAGCGTAAACGCGTTTATTGGGAAAGAATAACGTTTTCTCCACTGTATAATCTGAGAGAGATAAAATTGGAGCCTAAATGACCCCAAGTGACTTAATAAGCCGATATAGGTCTTTTAGGTCATAAACGCGGGAATAGTATAAAGAATATATTAACACATTATCCCATAGCTTATTATGAAGACGGTTGATAACTGAAAGCAGGTACAAAGTAAAGCAGAATGCGCCCTTAAAAGGCACATTCTGCTTAACTATCAGCCTGTTTTAAGCTAGCACCTGCTAAGATACAGAAAATATGTGTTATGCTTTTGAACGCACAACTCCTGTGTGAAAAGAGCGCTATATAAATCGGGTATAATAATAATTATGGTACTAATCCATGACTGTCTAAAGTGAAACTATTTAATTCAGTGGAGGAATAAATCAAAGGCGTAAACTCCGTATTTATGGGGTGTTGGGTTAAGCAGACTGCAATTTGAAACAGCTTCTCTGGCAGACAATATGGTTAAACATTAGTTTACATGTTATCAGTTTACTTCAACATAAACGAAACATTCAACAGATTAAGTTCAACAGTTTATAACACTAGCCTATTGTTTGTATAGTGTTCCCTCCCTACAACGGCATTTCCAACAACGAGTCCCTCCTTACAACGACCATTGCCTTAGTTCTATAAACAGAACCATTATATCCAAACTATTTAAGGCTGCAATGTCTTCTGCTAAAAATTGTCGTTTGCTGTTTTTTCTAAAGGTAACATATACATTTATGTGGTCATTTTGATAGACGAGTGACAAGCATTTTGAATCCAGATCAGACGTCTCGTTACGCGGCGTCTGATCTGATTTCAAGATGTTTGCAGAAGTAATCAAAGTCTTAATTTTCCTTCCTATAACGGCTCCCTCCGAACAACACACACAATCTGTGTCTTCCATTAGATGCCGTTGTAGAGAGGGATCACTGTATGTTCAACAGTTTATAACACTGGCCTATTGTTTGTATGCAAGAATCTACGTAAAACATAAACATGGATGCCTATAAAGTCGGTGTTAAGTAAACAAGCATTGGCCCTTTCCCTGGCATTATGACGTCATATCCCATGTAACACAATTGTCTGCTCGCAAAATAATCGTCTGCTTTTATTTCTAAAGTTAAGAAATTGAGACAGTTTGACCTAATCCTTAAAATGCCAAGCGCGATCTGACTTGAAATCGTTTTAAATCCAGATCAGACGACGCGTTAAGGTCGTACAAAAAATGGTCGTAAGTCATAATTCTAAATAAGATTTAATTTCTGATCCCTCAATCTGATCCTGTCTTTTGACATCTCTTTGGAATCGCCTTTCAAGGCGATTCCAAAGAGATGTCACAAGACAGGATACGATTCAGAAATAAAGAGAAATTGAGAAATGTTATAACATGTACATTTGAACGTTGAAAGGTAAAACATTGTTTTCACCAACGAATAACAACTACAAGAACATTACTATGTAGAACACAATGGATTTGAACATTTTTGTGAATTCTCAGAAATTTTACATTATGATTATTTCCTCAGGGGTCGCCTAAAAGACATGAACAAGTGTAAAAATATCAGAATCTGTAAAGAAAACATGTCACCAAAACATCTCCAAACTTGAAAGAAATCGAACAAAAATATTGGAAGTTATGTGATTAGAAGTGATAGGGTCAATGCATTGGTACCTGTGGAGATTTTACCCTTGTTGCTTAGCAAACATTGTGTAGTTCGTACGAATGTACTCGGCCTTGGAATGAAGGGTCACATATTCATCTCATGCATGGCAAAACCAAATCAATGACGCCAAAGAGTGCGTTTGCAAACTGGATACTGATCAGACACCGCGTAACGCGGCGTCTGATTAGGGTCCAAACTGTTTGACACTCGTTTTGAAAGTTCTTCACCCAAACTGCTTTTAATTAGACTTTGTAACGATATTGAAGACAACAGTATTGAGGCGGACGACAGTATGTCGTAGAAGGGGTAAAACTCTCACGATAAGCTTGATCATGAAAGGGTTATCTAAGCATTAATAAAGGCTACATCATTTCTTGCATTTTCTTCATAAATCCCTTATTTGACAACGAAGGTGTACATAAATCAACTAAACATAGTTGAATTTCCTCGATTTACGAACTTGTTCTAACTATTTGGCAACAAATCATTGACCGTGTACCAAGTATGATGTAAATTAGGGGCGGGAATTGTTCTTGTCATCACGTAAACTAATGAATATAAAAGAAATTATAAGTACAGTGTGGAAAACATTATTCTTTTCCAATAAATCTTATATTTCCTATGCAAACAGTGTGGAACCAGATCGGACGCTGGGTAACCCGGCGTCTGATCAGGATCCAAACTGTTTGCCGTCTAGGTTAATATCAAAGTCAGAATTGTCAAAAAGTTGTTATTTTTCTCCATTTTAGTGCAATGCGTTTGCGTTTCGTTTGCATTTATACGGGGAAAAGAACGTTTGCTCCATTCTACATGCAAAGGCAATGTTTGGCATCAAGGCAATATCGTTGTACTAAAAATTACATCATCAAACCGCGTAATATATAATTACTTAACCCTTTCCCTTATAGAAGCGACTTTTAGCGTATTTTATTTATTCTTCCGCTGAAGAAAATAGTTCCAGTTTATACCCTCGTGAATAATTAACATAACAACTATTTTATATAGCCTAGCAGATTTTAGCTTAAAGCAGGCTGAAAGTAAAGCAGAATGTGCCTTTAGGCACATTCTGCTTTACTTTCAACCTGCTTTAAGTGGTCACATGTCTTCAAAACTATAAACATGCTATGAGGTAAAGGGTTAAGGTACATGTAGGTGCTGCTTATACAGTAAAGAAAACTTTTTTTTTTCCGTTAAAACGCAAACGAAAAACAAACGCATTGCAATAAAATGTAGAAAATTGCAAACCTTAGACAATTCTGTATATTTATTTTAATGTGAGTGGCAAACAATTTGGAGCCTGATAAGACGCCGAATAATCAGTCTCCAAACTGTTTGCCACTAAGTTTAATATGAGTCGTCAAAAGTGTCAAAAACTTTTCATTTTATCCGTTTTAATTCAGTGAGTTGCGTTTCATTTGTGTTTAAAAGGGAAAGATTGACGTTTTTCTCCACTGTTTCTCATTATGAGAGCTCAGCCTTGAACAAGAAGTCAAACACAGTAAATTTCAATGAATATATTCATGTTTTACTGAGGTAGATTTGTAGATACAAAGCGATAACCTCAAAACATCGCTTGATAAGAGATGGAAAGATTTAGTTTTGATAGTTCATGAATAATCTTGAATTGTATCAGATATAAATTTATTTATAGTATTTATAGAAAACAGAAGAACTCTGGTATTACAGTGTGTCCCTTTCCGTTTAGCTTTTTCACTTCCAGACTCTGCTTCGACCCTCTCACCTCCAAAATATTGTCTGCATTGGTAGTGACGTCTCTATATTTTTTCAAGTCAGACTTAGGGATTTTTTGACTGAATAAATATTCGTACAAGTGTCAAACAGTATGGATTCTGATCAGACGCCGCGTTGCGCGGCGTGTGATCAGGATCGATACTGTTTGCAAAGTCGCCTTTTGGCGCAATTGGCAGTGAAATCTTTAAAAGAAACCAAAAAACAAACGCTGTCTAAAAAAAATGAGAATATGTAAAAACGATTTGGAACCTGGTCAGACGCCGACTTACCCGGCTTACCTTTGTAAACTAAGAATAAATTATGCCATGCATCCCTGAAATGGACCATGGACTTATCCTATATATAAGCAAAGAAGAATCCACCTTATATACATTTTTCAATTAAATTCCATTGTACTTGGAACTGTCAAATGGCATTGACCCTTTCATGACCAAGTTTGTCGAGATTTTTTTTACATGTACCCCTTCACCGCCATAATGTTGTCTGCTTCAATATTGTTTTCTGTTATATCGTTAGATTCAAGGCATATGACTGACGAAATTTCGAAACGAATGTCAAACAGTGGCATCTGATCAAGAACCAAACTGTTTGCAAACGCGCTTTATGGCGTCATTGAGAGTGAAAGGGTTGACAGAATTTTTTGTAAATGTTCGTGAAGTCGTGTGTTTTCTGGGCATAAAATAATGATAAACACGGTAAGATAAGAACAGGGTTATCAAAATGATTACGGCTGCATTTTACCAGATAAAGGAAACATTCATAAAAACAAGGATATATGATGTGATGGGCGATAAGGAGGAGCGTCAGGAGTGAAATTTTAACAGACACTGCAGAAACAATATGATATGTCGACTGGATTTACTAATGGCGGTGACATGTTTAAAGATATGCAGAGTAGAAAACGTTATCATTTCCCAATAAAGGCGTTAACCCTAAATGAATTATTTCCATTGCGAGTAGTTTGGAGCCAGATCAGACGCAGGGTTACGTCTGATCAGGTTCAAAATTGGTTTGACCATTAGTTTAAAAAGAGTCGTCAAGATTGTCAAATAGTTGTAATTTTACCCATTTTAATGCAATTAGTTTGCGTTTCGTTTGAGTTTAAAAGCCTTCAAAATGGATGATGGGATTTAGGGCATATATGCATTGATCAATTAAGTTTAGGACAAAGATTTAGGTAAAAAATAATTTTTAAGAAAAAAAAGGACTTCGGTTGGGATTCGAACCCGGGTGAAGAGAGCAGTCAAGACGTGCCGTTCGCTCTAATTCCATTGACTACCCATTTAGATGTTATGTTGGATTTGGTTTTTAGGACGCAATCGTTCGAGCTTAGTATTCACAAAAAGTAACATTTACAAACTATGTTGATCTACGTTAGTAGAAATAAAGTAGGCAAATATTACACAGAGTTTCCTCTCTACAACAACAACCAGAGGGAGACGAAGAGTTGCTCGGAGGGAGTTGTTATACATGTATAAGTATACTCAACCGAAAAAAGGGACTCACTTTTGTATTGTAAATTTTCGGCGTCTAATAATTATAAATTGTATTTAATATCTGTTTTCAAGAAAGTGGCAGACAAAATGGAATAATTGTGGCTAAAAACTGGCACATTGTATTGAAAATAAAAGGTCGATAACTCTTTTTTCCTGAAAACAGCATTTTGCTTAGAAATGTTTTCCATAGCAGAATAACGATGATGCTGACATTCAGCAGCTAGAACTTTTTCTTAATGAAAATAAAATCACATTGGACTTTCTTTCATCACAATATTCACGGCCTTATAAGAGCTAGAAAGTATCAAACATGTAATATCAAATTAGCTCCATTTTATTTGAAATAATAATGAGATTTGAGCGTTTCATTTTCGTTATATGTGTCGTTTAATGTGAATGTTTTACTTTCTTTAAAATCTCAAACAAAACTCGATTTGATAGGGTGTCTTATGAGATCAGAAGCTTTAAAAATTACTTAATGTCATGTGAATGTAAAAAGTGAGTAGACTGTCTTTTTTGACCGATTATAGGCTTACAATTGTAAATAGCTTTAATCTATATCAGACGCGTAAACGCGGCGTCTGATCTAGATTTTAGCATTTTGCTACTCGTCATTATGTTTATTTATGTCAAAAAATCCAATACAAATGTGACTTTGAGCAGACGACAAGTTTAACTCTTTGTGCCCTAGTCCCGCATATAGGCGTGCTTTTCAAACAGTGTATATGTGAATAGTACACTTGTCCTGTGCAAACAGTGAAGGCCCAGATCAGAGGGCTCCGAAAGGAGCCCTCTGATCAGGGTCTTCACTGTTTGTCATAATGCCAAACATTGACAAAAACAACCCTTAAAAGTCAGAAATGGACTAGACTTAAATGGAAACTGGAATTGTCCATTTAAAGTTTCAGGGAGGAAAGAATTAAGTAGACGATATTGCAGCAGTGAAAGGGTTAGACATAATTGTCTTGTTTGGGGAACAGTGGCAAGCATTGTTGTAGGGAGGGAGCACTCTGTAAGGAGTACAGTGGAGAATCTGTTATTCTTTCCCGTTTAAACGCAAACGTACGCAAACGCAAAACACTAAAACGTTGAAAAGTACAACTTTTGGATAATTCTGATAATTCATGTTTATCTTGGTGTCAAACAGTTTGGAGCCTGATCAGACGCCGGGTTACCCGGCGTCTGATCTGGCTCCAAACTGTTTGCAATAGAAATAATAGTTTTAGCGTAAACGCGTTTATTGGGAAAGAATAACAGATTCTCCACTGTATACATGATTTTCCAACAAAACGTATTTCTCCTCTAAATAATCATGTCCGTTGCAATCAATTTTAAGCCTGCTCAGACGTCGAGTTACTCGTCGTCTGGCTAGGCCCACACCCTTGATCCTGAATTCTTATGCATTGCGTTTGCGTATAGGATTTTTATAGGACTTTATAGTGTAGGACTTGTTTTATACAGAATTGCAAACAGTTTTGAGCTTGATCAGACGCCGGGTATCCTGGCGTCTGATCTGGCTTCAGACTGTTTGCAATGGAAATAATAGTTTTAGCGTAAATCTGTTAATCAAGAATAACATCTTCTCAACTGTACCGAATTTGGTCCGATCTTCAGGAGTCCAAAACCTAAACTGTTGCATTTGAAATGTGCTCTACGTACTGGGACCCGTTTCAAAAAACTTCGTACGACCAAAACGGTTATAAGTCAAAAACTTTTAAATATATTATTTTCTTTCTTGTGACATCTCTATGGAGTCGTCTTTTCTAGACGATTCCTAAGAGATGTCACAAGACAGGATTAGATTGAGAAATATATATAATAATTTAGACTTTTATCATCTGACTTACGACAACATTTGTATAATTTATGTACCAGTAAAGTGATATTGTTTTCCATGACATCATTATGCCTTAAAGAATAAATGCCTGGCGACATTTAATAAAGAAACCATTTGTTTATTTAATTTAATCTTCCAACATTGTTTGTGCCATTCTAATGAAAAACTATACGTTTTGTACTTTTTCAGATTAAGACAGCTTTAAAGAGCCGTGAGTCAACTACCACCAAGAAAACATGAAAACAACAACGGCGTCGCACTCCACAGGGGAGACTACTTGTAGCGTCGTAGGAGGCTGCAAGCGATTCGAATGCCAAGTTATCGGCCTTCCGCGACCTTCCATCCGCTGGTACAAGGACAGCAAAAACATTACTGCCAAGGATAGGTATAAATTCGACTACACTGTGGATGGGTTCATCGTGCTTATCTTGGAAAACGTAACTCTCAGCGACCAGGGGATTTATCGGTGCTCAGCCCACAATTCTGAGGGAAGTGCGGAAACTAGTGCGACTTTATACGTAACAGGTAATTAAAATATAAAACAATTATAACCCTACCCATAGTTTCAACCCTATTTTCAGTCATTTGTCACCTTTAGTTGTGTTTATTACCCCACAAACCCATATACCCCTTACCCTTCTTAGATATACAGTCAATTTTGTATTTAGCGACCACACTATGAAGGAGACATGAAAACATAAAATAGACTTAAATGCAGTAAAGAAATAATGCAGAAAGCTCCTATAGGAGCTTTATGTATTATTTCTGTACTGCATTAAGTTAAAAACAAGTATTAATGGATCTTCTTCCAAGTCGTCGCTTCTTACAAAATTGACTATATCTTTGTTTTCCCTTCTTTCTATCGCGCGTTTTGGTGTGGATGCCGATTTGAGAGATTTAATTTGTTTGCCAAACCCTGGGGATCGAAATTTCATCGAAGCATGTACAGTAAAACGTCTCTTGAACGACCACTAAATTATGTCAATTAGAAGATGTTTAAGGCAGATGACAGCTTAAAGCACGGGGAACGTAAAACAGAAAGCTCCTTTTTGGAGCTTTCTCTTTTACGTTCATCTTGCTTTCAGCTATCACCTGTATTTTATTGATTGAGTTAGCCCTGCTTTAGTGGTTGCAACAGGGAGGTTTTACTGTATTTAAACAAAATGGAGGATTAACCCTTTCCCCCATAGAAGCGACTTTTAGCGTATTTAAATTATTCCTCCGCTGATGAAAGTAGTTCCAGTTTATACCCTCATGAACAATAACCATTACAAATATTTTATATAGCCTAGCAGATTTTATCTTAAAGCAGGCTGAAAGTAAAGCAGAATGTGCCTTAGGGCACATTCTGCTTTACTTTCAACCTGCTTTAAGTGGTCAACTATCTTCAATACTAGAAATAGACTATCAGGTAAAGGGTTAAAGGCATAATAAAGAGCAGTAAGCAGGCCTTCATTGTCACAACATGTGGAAAAAGTGATTATTTTCGGTGTTGTGTTTGCATATAACAAAGATGAAAGTATGAAAGATGAAAGCAAACTGTTCGTGAAGCAACATTTTGCTTTACTTTTATCTGCTCTTACAATTCAAACCAGTAGCACATACCATCAATGAGTTCCTTTGAGTTGTCGTAAGTTATCAATCGTTTGCTCTGATGGCGTTGTGTGTTTTATAGCATAACGTGCGGTCTGGGAGTGGCATAAAGTCATTATATAAATGTCGTATTCCACTAGTGAAATATCGTTCTTTTGGTTTCGGCCAAACCTGATCGTCCACAAGTGCTATATTTACTTGAAATTGTTTTGTGATAAATAGAATCTCACGTTCGTGCTCATTACTTATCATTTATAATATACTCGATGACTATAGAGTTTAATATGAAGCTTGCCAAGGTTCGCGTCATATTATTTGAGTCAACTCGTTTATTAAAAATGATAAATAATGAACATGTATGTAAGATCCTCTATGTAAGGTTCATTTGTGTGTTTCTTTGTTTTGTTCGTTTCTTAACGTCCGTTTCTGCCATCTATGGGCCAATTGGATAGAGCGGATACAGAGAACCCGGGCGAGATGCCTTACTCTTATTATCGAAAGAGTTCTCTGGTTCTTTTAGATGCCCAGATTTACAATCACTGATACATCGGGCCTCGGTTTATAAAGTATCATCCGAAGGACATTTGACATTGTACATTGGTTACATTTGTAGTTTATGTAATAGAGGCAGGGTTCGTAAGATCTAAAGTGCAGAAGACGTTATTCTTTCCCAATAAATTACCGACCTTTGCGCACTTTATTGATACAATTTGAGTTACCCAACATATTCTGTGAATATTTAACCTAAAACTATCGTGTTTTGTCTGTTTACAACAGAGACGCATCATTTGGGGCTTCTGGTTTATTGTCCTGTTAATGTCAATGTTTTATAGGAATTTTAACAAAACATCTTGTAATCCCATCACTACCAAGCCCGACTGAGAGAGAAATAAACTGAAACTGAAACTACATCATGTAGTTTAATCATGATCCAACTGTCTGGCACTGATATCCATATACCATAAGTTAACTCTTTAACTGGCAATGACGCCAAAAAGCGACTTTGCAAACAGTTTGGACCCTGATCAGACCCCGCGTAACGCGGGGTCTGATCAGGATCCAAAATGTTTGACACTCGTATCGGCTTTTATCAAGTCAAAACAGGCCTAAAACTAAAAAGGAATACTGCAGACGACGCTAACAATGCAGACGATGTTTTGGCTGTAAGAGGTAAGAGCAGACGATAAAACTTGGTAGTGAAAGAGTTAAATTAATTCGATTCAAATCCATTCAATTCAAATTTGATAGATTTAATATACTGTAATAGCATTGACTGTTTTATGCGGAATATTACGTCATAATGACAATGAAACAGGTTAGCAAGTCGGTTTCTAGTTTTGGAGACAAATGATCACTTAAAGCAGATCAAAAGTACAGCAGAATGTCTGTCAAAATTCCATTGTGTAAGATAAACTACAGACAACAATTTTAAGCAGACGATATTGCAGCAGTGAAAGTGTTAAACATAATTGTCTTGGGAACAGTGGGAGGCGTTGTTGTAAGGAGGGGGTCGATGTTTTGAGGTCCGTTATAGGGAAAGAGGACTGTTTTCAGATATGCATCTCGATGCCTCACTCGGGACAACTGTTCGCTCATGCTTGAGCATTCGAGCTCAGCAGGATACGGATATAGGGTGAAGGTTAAACACTTAAAAGTTAAACCTATATTGACCCGTTGAAAGTAAAGCATTATGTTCCGGATGGAGCATTTCGCTTCACTTTCAGTCAGTTATAAGATACGATCTGGAAAGACACTGGAAATACCTTTTGAAATTCATATTCAGGATTTAGGTCTAGCAAGGTACTACTTTTCTGCGCGTCTTGATAAAAAGAGGCGTAAAATGTGTATTTATTGGGTAAAATGATTTTTAAATAACACTCATTGTTTTTGGTTATTTTGAAGAAAACAGGATAAAAAACGAAACAAATGAATTATTCAGAATAGTGAAATTAACAATTAGCATGTTACATGTATTCGCTAATTTGACTTAACAGTTACAGTGATCCCTCCCTTCAATGACCCTCCGAACAACTATTCCCTCATTACAACAACTCTTGTTCCTCAAACAATACAGTTATATCTAACGAGTGTGCTTGTGCAATATCGTCTGCCTAAAACTGTCGTCTGCTGTTTTTCTCAAAGTCACATATTAGACATTTTGACAGAAAATAATTTAATGACAAATACAATGGAGAAAACGTTATTCTTTCCCGTTTAAACGCAAACGAAACGCAAACGCATTGCAATAAAACTGTGAAAATGACAACTTTTAGATATTTCTGACTATTCATATTAATCTGAGTGGCAAACAGTTTGGAGCCTGATCAGACGCCGGGTTACCCGGCGTCTGATCTGGCTCCAAACGGTTTGCAATGGAAATAAACGTTTTAGCATAAACGCGTTTATTTGGAAATAATAACGTTTTCTCCACTGTAGCTTGAATCCAGATGAAACGCCGCGTTACGCCTCCCTATTACAACTCCCTCTGATCAACACATTCAATATGTGTATACCATCGAGTGTTGTTGTAGAGGGGAAGCATTGTAATTTCAAACATATTGTATCATCATCCGACATATGACATCTCATGTTTAACACTCTAATTTTATTTTCTAATTAGAAGTTACAACCGACAACAAATGAAAAACTAAAACTGCCTAACGTAATAAAAGTGAAAGCAATCATTTATTGAAAAGAAAACCTTGCAATCAGCTCCTTCAGTATATTTGTAAAATGACCTAATTTAAATGTTCTTTATGCCGTATATGGATTTGTTTGTTTTTAATTATTAAATGCTATTTAATATAGTTTCATTGTTACATTTGGAACTTAATTTACACAGAGGTACCAACGGAAGTGCTAAATATTTATACGCAAGTAACATAATCCAGGCTTGTTTTCACGCTTTTTTTGCCTTTTTGGCTGGTGCAGGCAAAATTATATTTGTATTAACGATGCCTGCTGTGTTTGCTTTTTGCGTAAGGCGACATTTCTTGTCATCAGACCTGCGTAATACCATCAATGTTTCCAAAAAACAAAACAGTTGTAGTTAGCACTTTCACTGCCGTATTTACGTCTGCGCACAGATTGTTGTCTTTGATTAATGTTTTAATAAAACCATATTTTTGATAAATTGACTGAAAATACATATTTACGAAAGTCAAACAGTTTGTATCCTGATCAGACGCCGAGTAACTCGGCGTCTGATCAGGATCCAAACTGTTTGAATACACAAGCGAAGCCGTCAATTGCAGTTAAATAGTTATTTGATTGATGCAGAATATGTACTATTTCCTGTTGATAGACTGGTCTTAGTTATTTTACCAATCCAGCACAACAATTACGCTCAATATTGGGAACCAGTCTGGTAATGTGGACTGATTATTAGCAGGGACCCTAAGACGGCAATCATAATTCTTATCTCGGCGCCAATAAGAAAGGCAGGTATAAATTCGAGGCCTGATGGTTCCAACACGTGTGTGCCATAGATAAAGATCACAAACTGGTTTCTGAGACTACCGCATATTTCAGTTTTTAGGGTTGTCATTTTTGCTATGCACGGGATATTTACACGGGGTACCCGTGCATAGCATTGTGTGTAAATGATAGCGATGTATTCTTGTACATGTACTCTACGAATTAGTGCTCATTGAAAATAGTTTGGAGCCAGATCAGACGCCTTGTTATCTCGGAGTTTGAACAGGGTTCAAGATATTTGACAATTAGATTACATGTAACCTTTTTAGCGCCAATTTATCGTATGCTTAAATATGGCGTCTTCAATTTTATGCCAAATTCGTATTTTTTGAATGATTGACTAAAGAGATATTACAGTGGAGAATCTGTTATTCTTTCCCAATAAACGCGTTTACGCTAAAACTATTATTTGCAGTGCAAACAGTTTGGAGCCAGATCAGACGCCGGGTAACCCGGCGTCTGATCAGGCTCCAAACTGTTTGCCACCAAGATAAACAAGAATTATCAGAATTGTCCAAAAGTTGTTCTTTTCTACGTTTTAGTGTTTTGCGTTTGCGTACGTTTGCGTTTAAACGGGAAAGAATAACAGATTCTCCACTGTAATACGAGTGAAGTTTTGCTCCTGCTTAGACAAAGTGTAACGAAACTTACGCTGCATCTTGGGCCCGTTTCATAAAACTTCGTACGACAAAACGGTCGTAAGTCTAACATTAAAAAAAATCATTTAATGTCTGATTTCTCTATCTAATCCTGTGTGTGACACCTCTTTGGGATCGTCTTTACAAACGATTCCAAAAAGGTGTCATAAGACAGGATTAGATTGAGAAATAAATAATAATTGAGAATTTTTATAATCTGACTTACGACAAAATTTGTCGTACGAAGTTTTATGAAACAGTCCCCAGGTTCTAAACCCTTTCGCTTAAAAGCGCGTTCGCAAACAGTTTGTATCCAGATCAAACACCACATAACGCGGTGTCTGATTAGGATCCAAACTGTTTGACTCTCGTTTTGAGATTTCTTCAGTCATACTGCCTTATTTTTTAATTTTGAAACGACATTGCAGAAAACAAAATTGAAGCAGACGATAAAGAGACGGTGAAGGGGTAAAAATCTTATGATTAGTTGGAAGTGAAAGAGTTATATGATCAAAAAGTCTAAATTAGTCGTCTTCGGTGATGAAAGTGTAAATAAACAACGCTGGTTTTAAACGATAAATGTTTATTAGCTTCAAACACAATGAAAGTGAACATTTATGACGTAAATGTTCTTGTAAATATTTGTGTATTGGCGATTTCCATGGTAACATAGTTAAAGTGTTTTCTCTTGCGTATAAATCTGTTTTTCATATAAATGTAACTTAACATCCACCTGTTTGATCTCGCGATAATGAACTTTGGCAGAACGGTATTTTCCTATATGACCTGACGTTGTCTATAACGACAGTATCTATACAGTGCAGGAAACGTTACTCTGTCCCTTTTAACATTTTCCTCCATAGAAAAGCCTTTTAACGCATTTAATTTATTCCTTAACTGAAGAAAAAAATTCTCATTTATACCTGTCTTAAGTGGTCAACTGTCTTCAAAATAAGAATAAATTGAGGAAAAATCCATTCCTTTGGATTGATATGAAAATATACGACGAGAATAGGTTGTTATCTGGTTAAAAAAGAGTCCGAAGGGCGAGTTTTTTTTTTAACAAAATAACAACCCATTCGAGTGATATTTTTTTCATATCCACTCAAAGGAATAACTTCACTCGTATTAATATGTCTTTAGTCAATCATTCCAAAATAACGTACGACAAAAATTTTGTCGTAAGTCAGATTATAAAAAGTCTCAATTACTATTTATTTCTCCATCTAATCATGTCTTGTGACATCTCTTTGGAATCGTCTTGAAAAGACGATTCCAAGGAGATGTCACAAGAGAGGATTAGAAAGAGAAATAAGAAATTAAAAGTAGATCTATTTTAAAGTTTTGACTTACGACCGTTTTTGTCGTATGAAGTTTTATGAAAAGGGCCTCAGATGAGACGCCGCATAATCTGAAGTAAAAGCTGTGTCGTGTCAAAATTTCGTCAGTCATATTGCCTCAAATATAACTTTGAAGAGATGTTTCAGACTACAATATTGAAACTAACGGCAATATGCCGACAAAAGAGATAAAAACCTAACGATTTATTTGGTGGCGGAAAGGTTAACCTTTTTGTTATATCGTTTTACATGTACATTAGAATTGGCAATTAGAGTAGTGCTTTCCTACATTTGAATATAAGAATATAGTTAGGGTCTGTTCTTTGCTCTACGTTCATGTCCAATTAACTCACTTATGGCGGGATATTGCATTGAAATATTCCTATGAGCGTGCTGGAAGCTTTCATTCTAGGGAAACAAGAGTGTTCTTTAGACATTGCAGTTTTTCCAATATGTATTAGGGACGTCGGGCAACAAAATAGTCGTAAGTCAAATCTTTAAAATACGTCTAATTTCTGATTCCTCCATCTGATCCTGTCTTGTGACATATCTTTAAAATACTTAAAACATAAATTTATGCGCTTCCCTTATATCGCTAACCCTTTACTCGATAACCATGTTTCTAGTATAAAAAAAACTTACATAAAGGCGCATTCTGCTTTACGTCCAGCCTGCTTTAACCCATTACCCAATAGCCTGTTTCTAGTTTTGAAAATAGGTGACAACTTAAAGCAGGTTGAAAGTAAAACAGAATATGGCGCATTCTGCTTTTCTTTCAGCCTGCTTTAAGCTGAACCTGCTAGAATAAGGAAATTATTAAATATGACATACATTCATTACGGTATATATTGGAACTATTTTCCTCAGCGGATGAATAGAATGCATGTGCTAAAAGTCGCTTGTATAAGGGAAAGGGTTAAGCTATTTTCTTTAGTCTTCATGGTACTTATTTCTTCAGTGCATACATTAAATAAATTAAATGCGTGAAAATATTCGTATCTACAGGGTGTCCCAAACGTCACCATAGTTCAAAAGTATATTTTCTTTAAGTTAACATATACTTTTAAATATCAATCTACAGCTGTATTGAAACATCATTTTTGAAAATAGATAAGTAGAGACGACAGTTTGCCATATACACATGTACTCTCCAAACTCGGCCATTATTTGGCAAAATGTCGTCTCTACTTATCTATCTAAACTTTTTATTAATCTATATTGATAGACTGTGACATTGGATACATTTCCTATTTAAACCCTGGCTCTGTTTGGTATGGGACACCTTGTATGGAGTAAATAGTAAGATTGCTAAATTGTATGCAGTAGGTAAAATGAAGCAGACGTCGCTATCAATGCATACGACATTTTCCCGAACAGATAGGCACGTATACCTGCACGGCAATAGAACATATACATGCTCCAGCATAACCTGGAGATGCCAATATATTATCAATACACAAGAGCTTTTGTTGGGGTCTTGTGGCATATGCATCTCGTTAACGTAGGATGAAGCAATAAACAAAACAAGACCAGTTCCACTTACAGTGGAGAAGCCGTTCCCGTTTAACTCTTTCATGGTCAATTTTGTCGAGAGTTTTTTACCCCTTCACCGCCATAATATCGTCTGCTTCAATTTTTTTTGTTTGCAACATCGTTTCAAAGTTTGATTTTAGGCTATATGACTGAGGTAAGTTTGAAACGAGCGTCAAACAGTTTGAGTCCTGATCAGAATCAGAATAACGCGGCGTCTATTCAGGATCCACACTGTTTACAAACGCGCTTTATGACGTCATTGAGAGTGAAAGCGTTCAACGTAAACAGAACGCAAATGCAATGCAATGAAATATATATATATAAAAAAAAGGAAATTGTGGAAATAACCATTTTGGGCATTTCTTATTATTGATTTTTAATCTGAGTGGCAAACAGTTTGGAGCCTGATCAGACACCGGATTCCCCGGCGTCTGATCTGGCTCCAACTGCTTGCAAAGGAAATAATAGTTTTAACGTAAACACGTTTATTCGGTATGAATAACGTCTTCTCCACTGTATACGGTCCATAATATAATCGATAACACTCGATAACTCGAAATTTAGCTTTAGGGGAACATGCGCGTATTTCAAAGTAAAACGTATAGAAACATTGCTATGGTTTAACCTTGATATAATCTGTATAAATGGTCAGGTTGATTAAAGCGCCTCATAGTTATCTAAGTTCCATTGTAACAGTTTACTGTAAAGACAACGCCAGTTTTTCAAAATCAAACGCATAAGATAACAAAAGTAGTTCCATTGCAAACAGTCTGGAGCCAGATCAGACGCAGGGTAACCCGGCGTCTGATCTGGCTCCAGACTGTTTGCCACTCAGATAAAAAATCAATAATTAGAAATGCCCAAAATGGTTATTTCCTATATTTTAGTAGTTTGCTTTTGCGTTTCGTTTGCTTTTAAACGGGAAAGAATATCGTCTTCTCCACTGTATCTAAGTTCAATAGACAACGCAAGGTCTACTTGAGAAAGAGAGAGGAGGGCAATGAGTTAGTATACCAGGTGCACGTAGTTCGTGAAAGAACTTCAAGCTCTGTAAACTTAAACGCTTGTTTCCAATTTGTATCATATGACGCCATTGGTAGATGTTTCCTAATCGCAGTACTTCTTATTTTTGCTCTTAAAGGGGCTCGCAACCGGATGGTGTTCTTGTCAAAATAAAATAAAATACTCAAATAAAAGCAAATTTGTGGCATTATTTGGCTTTTGACATTAAAAAAATATGATCAGTCCAAAAAACGTCTCAAGAATCGTCACCGAATCTTAGTTTTTTAGATATTTTCCATCGTTTTTCCATAGCGTTAGCTAACGGTATAGTTGTTGTTGTTGCTTCTCTACACGGGGTCAGACATAAACCCGAGCCGAATAATGTTCTATTAATAGCTATCATTGAAGTACGTTAATTCGCTACTATATATATATAGAGCGTCCGTAGCCGAGGGCGTAAAGGCGATGCCTCATTTTTCATTTTTGTCTCCGCATGGAGGATGGTCACGGGTTCGAATCCCACCAGAGCCTCTTCTTTTTTTTTTTTTTGGAAATGCATTTTTTAACAGAATTTATTATCCTAAACTAAATTTTACCCATTTATATAAGCATTTGACATATATTTACAAATTACTATTTTTAATGCTTGATCCGGTTGCGAGCCTCTTTAAGTATTTGAAAACATCGAGATTTCATTACGTGTACTTTGAGGTTTTGATAACTTCAACAATGTTACTGTAAATGTTGAGGTTACTTGCAGAGATCTTCAAATTAATAAAACCCATGCCGTCATATCAAATTTAAACTTTAGGTACATGTATTTTCACTGGAAAAAATTATGAAATGAGTCTCAAACAGTTTGCCTCTTGATTATGATACAAAAAATGTTGCAAATAACCATTGTACTCGGTGTAGGTCAGTAGAGTACTGTTGGACTGCCAACATTTGGTTACTCGGCGTCTGATTTTGATCAAACTGTTTGCAATAATCATCTGTTGTATGAAAACAAACGTTTTTGTTATTGTGTGTTTTTCTGTTGTTTTTTGTAGGGTTTCTTTTTTTTTGGGGGGGGGGGGGGGGAGTAGGGGGAGGGGATGGAACATCGAGAAAAAACTGTACTAAGGAAAGGCTTTTCAACAAGACAATTTTTTTAAATCATAAACTAGTATGCTAAATTGTATAAGTGTTGACGTTTGGGTAATATAGATGTAGCAAAATGACAGGTGTAAAAGACTTTTGTTAAATAAGACAAACGCGTGCAATAAGTCTCAGTGAGGTCTCATTTTTTAAAAGCTTTTCATGTAAATTAGGTTTGTAACGAAACTGTTGTTTTCTGAGTTACTTTCATCTTGTTCTAAGCAGTAACTTGTCTTAAATACAAAGAATAAAAGGAATGGTGTAACAAATGTATTTTTGTGTAGTGAAGAAAAGTTCGGAAAAACAACTTTTCATTGTAAACAATATTACTTCTCACGTTGAATAACAAAATAATTAAACTAGCTTTGAGGTACAGTACAACCCCTCTATTACGACCACTAATTGCCCGTAATTGGTGTTAATTATTAAGTGTTTAAGACCGGAGACTGCTTAAAGCAAGGTGACAGTAAAACAGAAAGCTCCTTAAGGAGCTTTCAGCTTTACTGCTACATTGCTTTAAGCTGTCACCTGTCTATAATACAATCAATTCGCCTTCTTTTCAGTGGTCGTAATAGAGAGGTTTTACTGTAATAAGAAACTATGAAGCTATAGATAATAACTGGGATGAAGACATTATTCCTCCCCATATAACGTGTTGATGTTAAAACACTTTATGTTCCTTACAAAATGTTTGGAAACAGGTTAGACACGGGAAGCAACACCAAAACATACAGTCTATCGTTAGGTCGTGGACACTATCTTGTAAAATAGAAGAAATAAAATGGGTATTTATGAAGAACAGGAAAAAGTTATGAACAGAATATTCAAAAACAAAATGCCTATCTCCCGCAAAATGTATCATTAGCAAACAGGGACACCCCTGATGAGGCACCGCAAATTGCGGCGTGTCATCAATTTTCACCGTTTGCTATTTTATATGAACCCATCATTTTATATGCATCAGTATGTATAAATACTGCAATGTTTTAATCGTGTATGTCTATACTGGAACCCTCATAATGAGAATCCATTGCAGTATCTAGGCATTAATGGGTCAAACAATCAAAATATTGTTACTACTAATAATGATACATGAACAGAACAAAACAGAATCGTTATTGATAAATGCAATTGGCTATATCTAGGCCATGAGGTACAATGTAGCATAAACGATGGCAAATATATGCGTTCTTTTATACACATAAATTTTTTTTATATATTAAATACAGTATACAGTAAATTCACTTAATGGTTAATTAGTAGTACATGTGTTGCAGAGTGCATTAAGTATATTTCTAACTCATCATCTCTTTCTTTTGTCCTCTTCATATCCAAGCATGCTGTTGGTTCTTGTTTCGATATGCTGGTGTCAGGCGTGAGTCCATGTTCCAGTAGGTGTGTTGTAAATGCTATGCCAATTACCCCACAGCTCCGAGCCCTATGACAAGAATTAGTGAGAGGGCTGTAAACAGGTGACATTGATATATGCGCCAAGTGTCTTTGGCAGTTTTTGCGGAATCCTATTCGGAGCAAATCACAGTATACAACAAATCCCAGCTCTATCGACCACTCAAGCTAAACTCTTTGGTATAATTCAACAAACAGCTGCTTAAAGCACGATGACAGTAAAGCAGAAAGCTCCTTACTGTTACCTTGCTTTATGACATAACTTTCTGAAAAATAAGCATTATTTGCGTGTTGATTAAATTGAGACTTACACTTGGAAAACAGCTTTGTATGTCATAGAATCAAGGAAGTATGTGGACTTACACAGGTGTCGTAAAAACTATACACTAGGTAGGACAATAGTTAACAGTTAACTGGAGAAAAAATACTTAATGTAACTTAACAGTTCATGTTTACAGTAAAGAATATTTGATTCTTTCTAAAAACAATTGTTTACGCTAAAACCATTATTTCCATTGCAAACAGATGTGCGTCCGATGAGGCTCCAAACTGTTTGCCACTCAGATTAAAATTAATAGTCAATAAGTTGCCAATTTAACATTGAAACTGTAATGCGTTTGAGTTTCGTTTACATTCAAACGAGAAATAATAACGTCCTCTCCACTGTAGGAGACTGTGAACATACATCCACGGACTAATCGGATGATAATTATAATGCCGAACAGAACACGGGGGGGGGGGGGGGGGGGGGGGCAATGGGTCGAAATCACGGTTATGAGAAAGCATCGTTCGTTTTAAAGCAAGCTTAGAGAGCAAACGTCAAATGATTAAACTCTCTAAAGTAAGGCCAGTACCCACCTAGTAAATGTTCTGTCTAATTTTTACCATAGTCGTGCTTTAACTTTTCTCTGCTTTGATTCTGTCGTCCTAAAAAAACATACAAACATTTTGCATAATATGAACTTCTTATACGTGTTAAAATGAATTATATGTTTTAATATTAGTAGATAAGTATACAGCAGATTCGATCCTAAGAACTTCATTAAACAGTGCATTTATTATTCTCCAACAAAAGCATCAATAAGTTGAAAAGGTGTATATTTGCTAATACTATATATTATGTAGCCAATCACATCTTAATTACCGATACCAACACTTAATTAGACTGCTTACAGGAAAATGAAAGACAAAGGGTAGGCTTACAGGAAAATGAAAATATAAGATCAAAGATAGGTAGAATGAAAATACGAACTATGTGTAGAGTCAAATAAAAATTTAAGATATAATATTAATGAAAATTATATAACAATATCTATGCGTATAAAGTAAAATGTTGGACGTAAACACAGTTTTCCAAAAGATCCGACTGCTTTATTCTTATCTTTACTTAACCTTCAGCTACATAGACAAGCCCTTTCACGCTTTTAATTTGTTTCTCCTCTAAATAATATAACTCCACTTTATACTGTAATGAAAATGCATCGTAAAATATTTCTATATCGTTTCAGATGGTAGCTTAAATTAGACTGAAAGTAAAAAATAACGAAACAGGCTATGAGACAAAAATTAAGTAACTATCTTCTTAATAATATACTACATATTAAGAAATATATACAGTGAAATCCCTCTATTACATGTACGACCACTAAAATAGAGGCTTATTGACTTTATAAATTACATGGGACAGCTTAAAGCAGCTTTCTGTTTTAATGTCACCTTGCTTAAAGCAGTTGCCTGTCGTTAACATCTTATAAATAATACAATTTGGTGGTCGTAATAGAGAGGTTTTACGCGTGAACAAGAATCTTTTTTACAGTAAAATAACAAAACAACTTTCTATGCTTCGATTGCTTGTTCCATAAGTACTCATATTCTTATCAGTTACTGTAGAGAAAACGTTATTCTTTCCCAATAAACGCGTTTACTCTAAAATTATTATTTCCAATCAAAACAGTTTGGAACCAGATCAGACGCCGGGTAACCGATTTGCATTTGCGTTTCGTTTGCATTTAAATAGGAAAAGATATGCGGTTTTATCCATTGTTTAATAGTAGGGTTTTCCTCCACCTGTACTAAGCTAGACGTCGCTATATGACTGAAATACTGTTGAAAGCGACGTAGAATCTAAAACAAATCAAATCAAACCATTGTTTAATAATTAATATTGCACACTAAGATATCTAAAAACATGCACAAGAGTCAATTTTCAGTGAAATAACAAAACAACTTTCTATGCTACTATTGCTTGTTGCATAAATACTCATATTCTTATCAGTTATCATAAGTGGAATGTCTGTATCCAAGAAAGACCAGGGGTTACTAATAATTAGCAACTACATGTAAAACAGATGGAACCGACTTACGCACCTTGGATAGTCGCGTCATAGATTATAGCCGCGCGTGGACTATTCATACTTATAGCATTATACATGTATATGTACTTGTAATATAACGGTGGCTCATCAGTTTTTCGACAAACGGATAAAATAACTTAATTGTGAGTAGTGTTTTATTTTCAATACATAAAAATGGAATAATATCACTGGATATATCAAATCAAACTTGTGTTACAGTGCAGAAAACGTTTAACTTTCCCAATAAACGCGTTTATGTTAAAACTATTATTTCGATTGAAAACAGTTTGGAGCCAGGTCAGACACCGGGTAACCCGGCGTCTGATCTGGCTCCAAACTATTTGCTCCTCAGATTGTTATTACTAGTCAGAATTGTCGAAAAGTGGTATTTTTCTTCGTTTTTATTGCCATGCGTTTGCGTTTCGTTTGCGTTTAAACGGGAAAAAATAACGTTTTTCCCACTGTAACCTAGTCAAAGCTATATGTAACTACACTCGACTATGAAAACAGTGTTGATCAAGATCAGATGCCACTCTATGCAGGATTAAACTATAAGGCAATTTTATCAATATTTATTCAAGTTAAATTTTAAAAATTTTGATTCTGGCATCAAACTATAGACGAGAAACTTGAGCACTTTGATGATAGTTTTAATCCTTTATCCCATAGTTTCTAGTTTTGAAGATATGTAACCACTTAAAGCAGGTTGAAAGTGAAACAGAATGCGCCTTAAGGCTTTACTTTCAGCCTGCTTGAAACTTCCATCTGTTATAAAATGAAAACAATTTCTTATAGATCTAAAACATATTCATGACTGATTACATTTGAACAATGATTTTCCTACAATAGAGAGAACGTTATTTCTTTTCCGCTTAAACGCAAACGAAACGATAATGTAATGTACTAAAATATACAAAATTACATTTTTTGACATTTCTCACCATTTATTTAATCTGGATGACAAACAAT
Source organism: Gari tellinella (assembly GCA_922989275.2). NCBI lineage: Eukaryota > Metazoa > Mollusca > Bivalvia > Cardiida > Psammobiidae > Gari > Gari tellinella. The sequence goes on along the minus strand of OV277873.1, from coordinate 35,036,332 downwards.
TTGGAGCCAGATCAGACGCCGGGTTACCCGGCGTCTGATCTGGCTCCAAATTATTTACATTTGAAATAATAGTTTTAGCGTGGACACCTTTATTTGGGAAATAATAACGTTTTCTCTACTGGAATAGCGGTACCTGTGCTTTTTGATGGCATGCTAACTTTACATTACGTTTGTATAAGTGTATAAAAGTAATAAACATAAGATTCAGCGGTGAAAGGTTTAAGATGCAAATTGTGTGCACGTGCAAACAGAGCCTAAAGGAGGCTACGTCAGTTAGTTAAAAATATCTACTAATTATTTGATTGCATTCAGCTATGAACAGCTTCTGTTGATTGTTTTCGATTGGTAAAAATTTGGCAATTATTTCATTCGAAAAGATATCGTTTAGTTATTACATTAGTTGAACCGATTAATATATATCTATAACCCATTTAGCCCGATTTATACAGTAATAAATATGCATTATAAGAATTATGTTCTATATCTTGATAGAGGGTAACTAAAAGCAGGCTGGAAGTAAGGCAGAATGCGCCTTAAGGCGCATTCTGCTTTACTTTCAACCTGCTTTTAATGGTCATTTGTGGCCAAAACTAGAATCAGGCTAATGGGTAATGGTTTAAACAAAAACGCTGCCAGACACTTATTCAATGTCATTTGACTAGTGATATCAATTCTAATATACTGCAAACGATTTTAACCAAAATCAGACTAAGTGTGACACAGAACCAAACTGTTTTTACTGAGACCTATGTCTCTTCAGTCCGAATTCCAAACCTCTAAAAGAAATTAAAAAGTGCTGAAAACGGTGAATATTTTAACGCCATGGATACGCATTTTACGTCTTACATATTAATCCGAAACAGAAAAAAAATTCGCTCTATATGTCACGACTTTTATATCGTCTCTTTCTTTACGTTTATATTGTGTATGAAATATAACCGTTCATCTATGATATAAATGTAAGTAAAACGAGTCAATATACTGAGAAATACATAATTTGCTGAAGAAACTCTTGTATTTCGTTTCGGCAAATTTTTCACAACGGCAAATTATGACCCGTGAAATGCGTACAAAGTATACATGTACTACACCCTCTCTTCTGATCAATCTTAAATGTGCCTAAGAATTTAGAAGAAGGGTGGTGATACATGTAGGCTATACAGTAGAAACTCTCTTCAACAACATTCAAACGCTGTTGACTCTGGCCGTTTAAGACAAGTGTCAGATTAATAAGGAAAATGCCCAGTGCAGAAAGCCACTGAAGGAGCTGTCTGATTGGCATATATCCTGCTTTGATTAACAACATAATGCAACATATTTCGAACTCGGTTAAATCGAACATACTCGTATTTCAAAGTTAAAACGTGGCCTTGCCACGTTTTAACTTTGAAATATGGGTATGTTCGACCTAACCGAGCATGGAAAAATTCAGTTCATGTGTCGAACTATCGGATAGTTCGAGTTAAGCGAGTTCGAGATATCGAAGTACGACTTATGTTCTGTTCTGTTCTATTTCTATGAAAGCGTTACTGTTATTACATAATGGCAACAGGCATGCACGAGGTGAAAGTGGCACCAGCTGTTCGACGTGAACTTGTTATGAAACATACATCAGTTCTCGCTGAATAGTTTCAATACTTTCATCTGCTGCTGTCATGGGCTAGCAGAAATGTTTTCTCCGGGGAGCACATTATTCTTTTTCAGTAAATGTATTTAATCCATCTGTACCCACGATCCCATATATGGGACATAGGCAAACAGGGTAGACTCTGATCACACGCCGCATTATGCGGCGTCCGATCAGAGTCTACACTGTTTGCTTAAAGGAATGTCAAAATAAAGCAAAATTAAATTGAAAATTTTGACCAGGCATCCCTTATATGATAATTGGACTAATCAAATATATAAGCATGGAATAATCCATTGGGCGCAAAAGGGTTAAGAATAACGGTTTTCTTAGTATATCTGCTTGCAATAACCATCATCTCTTGGAGAACAGGGGCTCCTGTTAGGAAATGTTTGCCTGTACAGTTTCAATAGTTTATCTATTGTTATTGTTAGGAATGTTAATCGTCAATTATACAGAAGTAAAATATTTCACTGCCAAGTTTTATCGTCTGCTTTAACCCCCTTGCCGCCAAAAATTCGTCTTCATTGGTATTTGGTAGTGTCATCTTCAATATTTTTAAAGTTAGATTTAAGGCTTTTTTGATCGAAGAAATGTCGAAACGAGTGTCAAACAGTTTGGATCCTGATCAGACGCAAACTTTTTGCAAAATCGCCTTTTGGCGTCGTTGGCAGTGAAAGAGTAAAGCATATTCGTTTCCACAGAACAGCCTGTTTACATGTAACACATTAAACTCTAGCGACGAGTATTCTTGTCATTACCCGAAGTTAGGGGACTCTGATCAGAGGGCGAAAGCAAGTTTGTCATTTTGCATTATATCGATCCTAAAAAGTCAAAAATTGACTCTACTAAATTGGAAATTGGCGTTGGCCATTACATGTTTCAGGAACGAATAAGTCAAAGAAGTCAATGAAAGAGTTAGGTTATACAGTTTGATTTGTCTAAAAGTTGAAACACATACCGTGGAGAAGACGTTAATCTTTCCCGTTTAAACGCATACGAAAAAGAAAACGCATTGCAATTAAATGTATAAAATCAAAACTGTTTAACAATTCTGAATATTTATGTTAATCTAAATGGCAAACAGTTTTGAGCCTGGTTAGACACCGGGTTACCACTCAGGTTTAAACTAAAAGTTAAACATTGCAAATAGTTATGTATTTCTACATTTTAATGCAATGTGTTTCTATTTGTTTGCATATAAACAGAAAAAGAATTGCGTTTTCTCAACTGTTAGTATATATAATTATTTCTAATATCCACTCTTGATTTGTCATAGATCCAGACTCAACTCAAACCATATGTTGGAATTACTCTAAGAATCGTCTCGGAGATACGATTCTGATGAGTAGATACATAAATGGGTTATGTAAATATATACAGGAGAACAAAAAAGACAACTTGTTTCGTGCCTCTTCATTTTTTAGAATTGTGTTTTACAGTGGAGAATCTGTTATTCTTTCCCGTTTAAACGCAAACGTACGCAAACGCAAAACACTAAAACGTAGAAAAGAACAACTTTTGGACAATTCTGATAATTCTTGTTTATCTTGGTGGCAAACAGTTTGGAAACTGTTTGCACTGCAAATAATAGTTTTAGCGTAAACGCGTTTATTGGGAAAGAATAACAGATTCTCCACTGTAGTCTTCTGCAAACCATCACCCAATTTCATAAAAACTACTAAATAAGTTTTTTTCTTATTTAAAGACATTTCTTCAGTCCTTTAATGGAATCTCCCCCTTTCCCATTGGTCGCGATAGGCGTGAAAGTAATTGTAAAAACATGCAGCGTATGCTATACCAATGTCAGTTTGCCTAGTAAGGTCTAGACATACTAATACTCAAGAGGTTTTTTCAATTATTATTTTTAACCATACTATCAAATATAATATATGATTGAAGCGCCTCAATATATTATATAATTAAAGCGCCTTATGTGAGGCCCGACTGTTTAACAGTCGGGCCTCACATGAGGCGCTTCGATTATTAACAGTAGTACATGCATGCACAACAAGCATGGTTTTTGCAAGGGAACTGGCTGACTAGGTGTTACTATCGAAAGTAGGTCAAGAAATGTCTCTAAGTATAACTACATGGTACATTTGTGCATGCTGATAAGTTGTGCTTAGCAGCTGACAGTAGCGTGTTCAGGTGATGTATCGGATGCTTAGTGTGGTTTTACGACACTGCGACACAAAATAGGTCATATAGCGCCGATGAATGGTGAAAGGTGATGAGATTATATGACGCTGTGGTTTAGGCTAATTTCATTCGTTGCGAGTAGCGCATGGGATCAAACCACCGACCTGACTACCTTTTAGTTATTATCAAAGGGGGTACTCTCGGTCTAATAAACAGAAACAATTCCCTATGACAATTAAGAACCAGAACCACGACATAATAGGAATCCAACGTCATTTTAGAGTGCAAACAACCATTACAGTACGATATCTAATGGCCTTGAATACTCCCCAGTAATCATTCACACTGCGCCCTCAGTTTATGTACTTTTCACAGGTACGAACGAATTATTTACGAATCGGAATGACACACACTAAAGTGTACTGAAATGCATCAATTTCATCGCATACCAAAATAAGATTTGAATATGATATTGTTTGCAGCCTTGTTTGATATATTGAGTATCGGAAAAGGTTGGTTGATTGTTGAGAAATTAACAGTACTGCTCGCTGTGGCTTGTATACTCACTTGGACTACATTTTGGAATTCTTGTTCGCTTTGGCAAATGACCTCCGAATAAATACGAAAGACTCAAGCAGGAAACGCAACACAAACAATACACCCACCTCTCAAGCAGAACACACACATAGTCATACCATAACAGTTGTTTGTGTAGCTGCCCAACGATATCATGCAAACAGGTCGTTTTTGTGTATATTGTCACAGACGTAGGCCTCCGATGGACTCCGATACAGTACCTGAACATGCTACTATTTGAACTCTGAGTGTTATACCATTACCACATAAAGACGCCTTTTTACGCTTTTAAACTATTCCTCTATTGAAGAGTATAGTTCCATTTTATACAGCCATGACTATGTAAAGGTGATACATATTTTTGTTTATAGCTTAAAGCAGGCTGAAAGTTAAGCAGAATGTGCCTTAAGGCACATTCTGTTTTATAAACAGGCTATGGGGTAATTGGTTAAGAAGGTATTAAGTCGAAAATTAATGTCTGAAAAGTGCTATGTTCTAGTGTCCTCGAGTAGAGGTCATTTAGGTTCATGTTGTGACTTATCAAAGTATGTGATCTTCTCTTGCATTATATCATGGTGTAGGCAAAGAAGTGTTCGTTCAGAAGATATATCACACATGCTTTTTGCACGCATTGTATCGAAGTTATTGATCAATTAACATTACTTTTTGAAGCATCCTCGAGCATAGTACATTTGTGCATACTGTACAAGGTGTGCTGACCAACTGTTTGAACGCTGTGAGTACATACAAGGGGTGTTTCATAAGCAAATAGATCAATAACTTTATTAATACAAGTGCAAAATACGTGTGTGATATATCATTCGAAAGAGCCATTCTTCCCCTACACAATGGTATAATGGTAAGTAAGATCACATGACTAGATAAGTCACACCATGAGCCTAAAAAAACCAAGGCAAGGGCACTGGACAGTTTTGTGTATTTTTGAGGTAATATTTCGAACAAATTTATGTTAACTTTTTTCATTAGCAAAATTAGACATTTTATTTTTTAAAAATTTAGATTTGAAACAGCTGAGCCTTTTAATTTTAATGAAATCTTATTTATATTAAAATTCAGACTTAAACTGATATATTTCAAAAACAAAGTATGGACAGTTTACTTTTTAAAAAATTATTAGGTCAATAAGTAATGTCTTAAAAGTGCTATGCTCTAGTGTCCTTGAAAAGGGGTCATTTAGATAAGTATTGTGATTTATCCCGTAATGTGATCTTATCGTGCTTTATACCATCGTCTAGGTGAGAAATTACCCTTTCATACGTTAAATCACACACGCATTTTGCACGTACATGTATTACATGTATATCGAAGTCACTATTTATAACGGCGCTTTGATGTCACCAGCGTTCCAAAAAATACCTATTGCTCTGAAAAATAACTTAAATCGTTGGTTATTTGAGAAAACGAATATGTCACTCGTCGATGTTTAAGACAAGTTGATCTCAATCTCGTCTTGAATAGAAAAGTTATTAAGCTCGCCAAGGCTCGCTTAATAACATTTCAATTCTAGACTTGTTTGAGATCAGCTTGTCTTAAACATCGACTCATGATAGATCCTATATACCTCAATTCCCTCTATCGTTTTGGAATACAACTCATGACTATCGAGTTGCCTAATGCTTGAAGCGCACGGGTGCAAGGAAAAGTAATTATGCATACGGGTCTTTTTGTCAGAGACGGTGGAATTGTGTACACGGTTTATGCAATAAGGGAATTGCAAAAAACTAAGATGATATAATTCCTTTGTAGTTACCTTGAGTCTCTACAACATAGCATACATGCATGAAGGTGTAAAGTAGAGAAAGCATTTTTTATTTCCCAATAAACGCGTTTATACTAAAACTATTAGTTCAATTGAAAACAGTTTTGAGCCAGGTCAGACGCCGGATAATCCGGCGTCTGATCAGGCTCAAAACAGTTTGCCACTCAGAAAAAAAAACAATAATAAGAAATGTCAAATAGTGGTTATTTCCTACATTTTAGCGAGTTGCGTTTGCGTTCCATCAGCGTTCAAACGGGAAAGAATAACATTTACTCCACTGTATACAGTAAAACTTCTCTATAATGACTACTTAAACGAAGGCTAATTCATTGAATACAAGATAGGTGACAGCTTAAAGCAAGGTGGCAGTAAAACAGAAAGCGCCTAAACTGCAAATGTTTATTTCGTTGAAAACCGCATAAAAACCAAATTTTATTAATAAATTAATACAAAATATTATTCAAGCAAACTATATCATGACAGTATCTTTGTTAGACGGGGTTTGGTTTCAAAATTGCAGTGAAAAATTTAAACTGAAGAGACACTTGTCAGATTGTTCTTGTATGATCCCTCTGATCAGTTTGTACACTTTTTAAAGGGGTAAGCAGCGCTCTTTACAGGGGGTATTTGCTTGAAATTGTTAATCGAATGTATTATTATTATTATTATTATCATTATTATTATTCTACCTGATTTAAAAAGCGCTCTGTTCACACAGTTGTACTTCACGTGAAATGTATGTCGTGTTTCTGTAGATGCTCTGCTGTAAAAATATGTACATGTATGGGGCATGTCAATGGGAACTGTGAAACATGTATCTTATGTAATACATAATTGTGTAATTACTAAAACAGCACACAGTCACTCTTAACATATCAACACACCCAGTTCTAAAACAGAGGGAGAACTCCGTACCTAAACCCCCTTTACTCAGTCACTCCTGAAACGGTTACATGTAAGTCTAGTCCATATTTTACTATTAAGGCTTGATTTTAAAATAATTAACAATATCTTTCAAGGGGATAACCCGTACCTCCATTCACCCTTAAACTTTTAATAGACAATTCCAATTTCAAAATAAGTGTAGTCCATTTTTAACATTTAATGGTTGATTTTAAAATAATGTCAATATCTTTCAAAATGACAAACAGTCGTCGTAGGATCGCTGTATGTCAAACAGTGTATACCCTGATCCGTGTCTACACTGTTTGCATGGGATAAGTGTAATACTCATACATGTATGTACATTGTTTGTAAATGACGAGTATACTCGTCGCTAGAGTTGAATGTGTTACATGTAATATAAAACACATACAATATTTGTATTCAGATTGCCTTCTTTTGTGACGTAGTTCTGTTCTATGTTATAAACCTAAAATTCTAGTTACGGAAAATATAGCTTCATTTGTAAAGCCTTAGAGTGGATAAGACGTCATTTTACCCGTTAAGAACAAACGCTTTCATTACAGTGGAGAATCTGTTATTCTTTCCCGTTTAAACGCAAACGTACGCAAACGCAAATCACTAAAACGTAGAAAAATACAACTTTTGGACAATTCTGATAATTCATGTTTATCTTGGTGGCAAACAGTTTGGAGCCTGATCAGACGCCGGGTTACCCGGCGTCTGATCTGTCAGACGCCGGGTTACCCGGCGTCTGATCTGGCTCCAAACTGTTTGCACTGCAAATAATAGTTTTAGCGTAAACGCGTTTATTGGGAAAGAATAACAGATTCTCCACTGTACAAACAGGGACACGGGCGTGTTATTAGACTCCAAACTATTTGCCACACTGATGGAAATAATCGTCAGAAATTTCAGAAGGGGTTATTATCTATATTCTACTGTATAGCGTTGTTTCGTTTAATTGGAGAAGAATAACATTATCTACACTGTATCTTGTAGTAATTAACTCATTTTGCCCTAGTGACGCATATATGCGTCCTTTACCAAATATGTACCTGTGAAGAGTACAATTTTCCTATGCAAACAATGAAGTCCCTGATCAGAGGGCTCCTGCAGGAGCCCTCTGATCAGGGACTTCACTGTTTGTCATTTTGCAATTTATTACAAAAAACAACCCTAAATAGTCTAAAATGGACCAGCCTTTATTGCAAACTGAAACTGTCCATTGGAAGTTTCAGTGGATAATAAGTTAACTGTTGAGGAAAGTATAAAGATATTTTGCTCTAACGGTATCGCCCAGCTCTTGCTATTTTAACCAATTTGTGCCCACGATCATTTATATAGGACAGAGGAAAACATTTAAAACTCTGATCAGGGGCTGCATAACGCGGCGTCTGGTCAGAGTTTACACCGTATGGTGATATGAATTTCAATATAAAACAAAAATAAAATCACAGTTTAGACCAGGCACCCCTTAGACCGAATATGAACAAAGAAACTTTTTAAACATGGAAGGTATAACGGCTATATAAAATTGGCCAAAACCAATGGTATATTTATATGGGGTTTTTTTAAACTCCAGAGAATCCAACAATATCTAAAAAATTGAATTGTACATTAACATGTTTTCCCGACGGTAATGTCAAAACATTCCCATAAAAATAATGCTTATTTTAAAAAAATGTATTTCATAGACTAAGGGGAAATTATCAAATGTTATCTCTTTAAATGCAAAAACCAATGTTTTAGAATAAACCATATCTGATTTTACTTTTAGTTAAGGTTGAAAAATGTAATGCATCAATCAAACATAGAATTACTCTGTCAAAACCTTACATATTTCCTAAAGACGTAATTCTTTACCCAATAAAAGCTTTTATACTAAAACTTTTATTCTAATTGAAGCCATATCAGACGCCGGCTACCAACTGTTTGCCACTCAGATTATAAACAGATAACGTTCTCTCCACTGTATTCAATGTGGCACCCAAATCGTGGAACACGTTTTGCCAAAACTTCGCAATATTACATTTGGTTTCCAAATCAATTTGCTTGTTAAGCTCCTGAAAAAATGCTTAAAGCGTTTTCCCGGAAGTTTTCGGTTTCTGATCCGCTAAAAGCACTGTGCGTGTAAATTCGTTCACTAAAGCGATACGTACCGAAATCCCCAGATTTGTTTCATGTAAGAAAATTGACAGATATATGTGTTATTACCTGTTTATTAAGTACCCTTAAGCCTCTGCTTTACGACAGCTTACACATAAAGTCATTAGCATGCATTGGTAGTGTTTAACATATACTTTCGCTTAAAGCAAGATGAAAGAAAAGCAGAAAGCTCCTTTCTTTCATCTTGCTACAAACAGACTCATGTTCTAACAACTGACATAACATGAAAGCATTCTTCAGAGTTGTCGCAGTAACGGGTCTTCACTGTACCCACTCAGGAATTTGTTTTGTGGTACAGTGGAGAAGACGTTATTTTTACCCGTTTAAACGCAAACGAAACGCAAACGCACTGCACTAAAATGTAGAAAATTACAATTTTTATCAAATCTGACCATTTATTTCTTCTGAGTGAATAAAAGTTTAGTGCCTGATCAGACTCCGGGTTACCAGGCGTCTGATCTGGCTCCAAACTACTTTAATCGAAATAATTGTTTAAACATAAACGCGTTCATTTGGAAAAGAAAAACGTTTTCTCCACTGTAGGTATTCTTTGAACTTTGTAACGGATGTTTAGAGGGGGTGGAACATTTGACTAAATTAACCCTTGCGCTGCTTGCTTTCCGACATGGATAACCAGTATTCCTTTTTCTAAATAATGGCAATTTTACATGTAGCTCTCAAAAGATCTACTTCCCAAAAATTCAAAAGAATCGCAAGCAGTGCAGACCCTGGTCAGAGCGCTCCTTTAGCTCTCTTGTCTGAGACTACATTGTTTGCAAATACAGTAAAACTGCTCTAGTACAACCATTAATTTGTGTTAACTATTAGGTGTTTACGATAGGTTGGTTGCTGCTTAAAGCAATGTGACAGTAAAACAGAAAGCTCCTTTGTGAGCATTCTGTTTTACTGTTACTTTGCTTTAAAGCTGCCATTTGCATTTTATACATTCAATAAGCCTTCGTTTAGTAGTTGTTATAGAGAGGTTTTACTGTAGCTGTTATTCTCAATTCCTTCCTCGTATGTACAGTAAAAGTTAAAGATTTTCGTAGAGTCCCGCCTACATAGTGTTCGGTATTTAACAATCGTATAACAGTAACTGTTTTATGGCGATTTTAATTATATTTTATTGCATGGCGGACAACGGTTTAATACGAGTTTTATTTAACGGTATACCGGTATATTGCGGTTTGGATTCAAACCGTTTCTGAGGTACGCTGAAACATAAGCGGTCTCATAATGGCTAATTGCCGTGTAAATAACCTGTAATTGGCGTGTATATAGGGCGGGAGTCTATCTCTAATTATTTTTCCATTATTATGTATATAACGCTTAACCTTTCTCCTGTTATATTTTTCGTCTGCTTTAAAATTGTTACTTGCATATTATATAAATTAAGTTTTATTGCATTTTCAAATTAAGATATATAACATGAAATAATAATTACCAAACAGTTTACTGGTCTGTATCAAATAGCATTCAATATTTGATTGGTAGAAAATAGGGGAACCTCTTAATTATCCTCTGTATTAATATCGTTTTCGTCCACGTTTGTCGTCTGCTTAATATTCAAACTCATATTCACTGTTCTGAAAATTCGTGAAACATATCTCTAGTGACAAATATGTGAGCCCTGCGTAGACGCGGAGGTGCCCGGTGTCTGATTTGGATCCAATATGTTTGAAAACGCAATATACACTAATATACTATTAACACTGTGAGATAAGCGTGTACCCCGAACAGAACGCCTGTGTAATCTATTGGTAATTGGGACTCTGTAGGGATTCTTGCAATGATAAGACGGTCTCAGTGATTTTCCTTATTAACACTTATTCTGCTATAACATAACATATCTTTCAGAATTATCGTCTTTGATTCTTTTCAAATTTAGTCGTATGTATCTGCTACACAGCGGAAACATTTTGCACGGATTTCAAACAGTTTGGGTCCTGATCAGACGCCGCGTAACGCGGAGTCTGATCAGGATCCAAACTGTTTGCAAACGCTAGTCAAATCTCGATTAGCAGGCTAAAAGTTGAATAATGTTCTGTTCATCTCAAAATGACTGGCAATGTCACGATATATGCAACTACTCGATGGCACGTCAGATTCAATCTACAATACAGTGCTGCTCATTCCCTACCACGACCCTCAAAACAACGGTTTCATCATTACAGCAACGCTTGCCGCTGCACCCCGAAAAAGACATTTATGTCTAACGCTTTCACTGCTGAAATATTTTGTTTTCAATTGTTTTCTGCTGTTTTCCTCAAAGTTACACATTGGACATTTTGAGAACGAAACAACAACATAATGACAAGTGGCGACTGATCTGGGTTCAAACTGTTTGCAAATGTAGGCAAAGTCATGCTTAGCACTCTCGTGATGTTAATTCTCCCTCACTATAACGACTTCCTCCGAACAACATACACTCGTTGTCTCACATTTAGTGTTGTTGTAAAGAGGGAGCAATCTATCCTTTTACCCAATAGCCCTTTATTAAATTTGAAGGCAGGTGACCACTTAAAACAGGTTAAATGTAAAGCAGAATGCGTCTTAAGGCGCATTCTGCTTTGCGTTCAGCCTGCTTTAAACTACCAACTGCTAGACTGTAGAAAAATATTTTTATGGTGCATAAGCATGACTGTTTTTCATTGGAGGAATAAATCAAAGGCGTATAACAGGCGTATTTATGAGACAGTGGGCTATATAATGAAATACAATTTCTCACATAACTACCCCTGTTTTCTATAGCGAACAACGATGACGAATATTCTTTTATCCTGCCACGTGCCTATTTTCCTGACGGATAAAGGGGTGACAGATAAACTTTGCTTTATTATGCTATGTGGTCACATGACCGATGTTATTATGTCAAGTGGTCACATGACCTGTAGCCGGAACTATTTTTTTCCACTGAGACGCTTATTTTTCCCGCTGTTTGGAAAAGTATTCTAAAACTCTTTCAACAGAATCCGACGTGTAACGACGTTTATTCGAACTATTCGATGCAATCAAAAGGTTATAAAGTACGCGCTACCAGTCGCTTGCTGAGATACTTCTATAAGTGTCCACGATTTAGATTTCCTGAGTGAAATACACTAGATTTTGGTTCTTTTATTTCTTTTCAACGTAACTAGGATGTGACGTCACTAACGTCATCTATATAATAGCGCGCTTTCCTAGAGTAACATAGTTCCTTAGTTGGAATCTTATCTAGACCAAAAAAATGACTCTTGCTTTAAAAAAGGCATTCTCTATTTATTTTACAATTGTGACAAGGATAAATAGAATATTTGGTGACTAGCTTTGAATGAGAAATGTTATCTGGCTCGGCTTCTGAAAATATCAGGTTCGCCTGCGGCTCACCAGATATATTCATCCGCCTTGCCAGATAACATTTCTCATTCAAAGCTAGTCACCAAATATTCTCTATATCTCCAACATGTGTAAGATCAATTTGATAACGTCACTGTAACGTCACTATTTATAACGGCGTTTTGACGTCATCGGGGTTCCAAAAAAATGCATATCGCTTGAAAAATTGCTTAAATCGTTGGTAATGTGAGAAAAAGAATCTGTCACTCGTCGATGTTTAAGACAAGTTGATCTTAAACTCGTCTAGAATAGAAAAGTTTTTAAGCTCGCCAAGGCTCGCTTAATAACATTTCAATTCTAGACTCGTTTGAGATCAGCTTATGACAGATCCTATATATATCCTTCTGCAATCAACATTCATGCAAATGCAATATTAGGCATGTAGGGTGTCGAACGCTTCTGTCTTTAGTTTAACCGTTTCATTGCCAGTTTGAAGCCAAAGCCCGTCTAACAAAATTGCTGTAATAGTATCGTTTGCTTGGATAAACCTTTGTCAGCTTTTATTAATTAAATTTGGATGTTTATGCGGGTTTTAACTTTAGAAAATATTTATATTAGTTCCAAACAATTTGGACTATGATCAAACGTAACGTCATTAGGGTTGACAGTAGTGGGGTTGAGCGTAAATTAATTACTTGCTATGCAATAAGATGATGAAAACATTGTGTCTATGAAAATATGGACGATATATTTTATAGGTAACCGGAGCTCCTACCGAATATGTTATTTGGACAAGTATATGTATCTATTTGCAACTGTATTTATTCTCTATGCTATAAGCAGCTACAATATATTCCTTGAAAGCAAACGGCAAGTAACTGTAGCTCTATTTTTGCTTTAAGCCATGACTTGGCCTTTACAGCACTTAAGAGTCTTCATTTTAGGCGGTCGTTCTTGGCGGCATAATTTAAAACACTAACTAGATTTCGTAAACAGGGTAGGGGTTAAATAATGTGATCATCATGCCAAAATGACAGACAACTTGATTATGTATGCAACTCCTTGGTGTTCCACAGTGTCTTGTCAGAACTAATTTATACTTTACAAGATGTATAAAACTGAGGACGGCACATAAAGTATAGTAACACTTCTGCTAATCTACAATTCCCTGCAGAAGCAAAAGGTTTTTTTAAGTAATAAGATGTCTTCATAACGTAAGAGTAAAACAGAAACTTGATAAAAGTTACATGTAGAAGTGTTCTGTTTTACTTTTTGTCATTCATTAAAATGTCGCATGCATTAAGGACGGCAATACGATTTTAAGAAATCCTCTTGGTACAACACATGCCTCAGTGAAGTTCCGTGGTTACTTCGACTGGAACAAATACTTCATAGAAGCTTTCTGCTTCATTTCATACTGTGTGAAATTCAATATTTTACAAAACTGCATTACTGTTTGGATTTTAAGATTCAAGGAATATCTGAAAATGGTACTAGATTCTAAATGGGTTCCAACGCGTTAATTGGTAAATAATAAAGCATTTTCCCCTGTAACATTTTTTTCCCAATAATTGCAAAATTCTGTCGCTGCCGTGCATAAATAATATTAACATTTTCAAACACTTGCCACTTTAAACATTCTGTCACGAAGTACTGACGAATGTGTTGCATGTGTCAGTATTTCGTAATTCTGTACTATTTTGTGTGCGTTTTGTTTCGTCTAAAAAGAACAATCCACCCACCGCTGCATTTCGTTTCGTTTGCCAAGTTATTGATAATGTTATTCTTCGCCAAGTTCTGTCACAATGCAAATATCTATGACCGTCTCATCGTGCGAAATATTTGCCAATTTATTGTCATCTTCTTGTTGCCCCATATTGCTGTAGTCATCTCACCGTGCAGTGTTATAGTTGAGAATACGTTTTATGCCTTAATTTGATATTGAGCGTTTCCGCTTGTAATAGCATAGTAAAATACAAGAGTCTGTATCGTCCACCTTGTAAGTTACCGGTTGTATTTTAATCCAAACTCGTTTTTGAGCAAGCATGAAGTCATTTACATACATAAGCTCTGCGTTATTCTCTGTGGCATACAAGAATCATTGTTCTGCTTCAAATAACCAATGTTTCTGGATATAAAATTGTTTAAACGTCTATTTGGTTGTTTTTATTTGCATTCAATGCATAATAAAACGAACACATCACCAGTTGACAGTGCGCTACATGATGTTGTGTTCAGTATTCAGCGTTTCTGGCGGAAACAACAGACTAGACTCGTGCCAAGGTGCTCGTCAGATCGGCTATTTCCGCCAAAAAACGTCTCGAGCTGAATACTTCACCACGTTACTTGTACACTGTCATTTGATAATGTGTATATTCTTTACCAGGCGTCTGGTCTAGCGCCATACAGAAATAATTGTTTTAGGGCAAATGTATTTCATGAGAAAAAAAACGTCTTCTTCACTGTAGTTGTTATCCTGTAGCACCAAGTTATACAGTGGAGAAGACATTATTTTTTTCACAATAGACGCGCTTATGCTAAAAACTATTTCTCTCTTGCTATTTCTCTACTGTGCACTGCTTTACCACAGTGTAAGTTGGTTCCAACATTTGAAACGTAGACTAACACGATAAAGAAAAAGTACATTTGTAAAAGGGCTTTTGTTATACTTATAAGTGCAAAACATAGACAAATTTGGTATCAAAATGCTCAAACATGTATTGGCTAAACAGTGGTGTATGTTTGATTGTGATTTGATAATTTGCAGGTCATAATTTTGTGCGTGAAAATTGATGGTGTGAAAAGTAAAATGTTGCAGACTTGTAATGTTTTGTAACTGTCGTTTTACCATCGACCAATCGACTTCTTATGCCAAACCTTGAGGTATAGCTTAGATATTTGACATGTAGCCTTACATAGTAGACCTCTAACAAAGTTATTTGAAAATAAAAGTGTTGTCAAAAATAGCCCGGCCCTTTGGTCACAGTTTTACATAGTGTATTAAAACATTCCAAATCTGCGACTTTTACACAATCGTCTTTCACACAAGCAATTATGCTCTTCAAATTATTAAATAGATAGATAGATAGATATATAGATATATGTCAACATAAAATGTACAAAAATCGCGTCTAAATGTACACCATCGTGTAGTCAATACATTTCTGTGCAATTTAAAACCAAATTTGTCTATGGTTTGTACCTACAAGTTTAACTAAAGTCCCTCAAACCAAACGTACATTTTCTTGATCGTGTTAGTATAGAAATGTATAACGGCAGTTTAGTGTTGTCTGATTGCATGTTATAATAGATCTACAGTAATATTCTGCAGGTCTTCGACTGGTAATACAATTACGAATATATGCTGAAGTTACCGTTTTTTATCGTACCCTTTCTCATGCTAAGCGCACCTACCTTTTCATTTGCAAACAGTTTAGACCCAGATCAGACGCCGAGTTACTCGGCGTCTGATCTGGATCTAAACTGTTTGACACTCTGTCTGCCTTTTCTGATACAGAAAATACATAAAATTAGTTTTTTATTATAAATCGCAGACGACAGTTTTGATGCAGACGATATTATGAGGGGATAAAGGACACGGCAGTGCATAGTGGGTTGTAGGTGGTATCTTAGGAAACAGACGTTTAATTTTTTGTTGCTACCTGAAACGGAATTAGCCTTTCTTCTGTCATAGTGTCGTCTGCTTTGAAATTGTCATCTTCAAATTTTGTCCTTTTTCTGAAATTTATAAATCTTTAAAATAAATTTTAGTAAATGCAATTATCAAACAGCTTGGATCCTGATCAGACGCCGAGTTACTTGGCGTCTGATCAGGATTCAAACTGATTGCAATTATCACTCTTGTTGCGACCGACATACAAAGGTGTCAAGAATATTGTGCAGGTACACTTGTAGAATCTTGAAGCAGGAAGCCGTTACTATACAAACATAATTATGGTTGGTTGCTGACATGCAAGTTATTACAAGTTAATCGCCGTTATGTTTTTCTTAACAAAATTTAAAAACAAACCATTAAATTTTAATAAATATTGTCCGCTAAAAAGCATATCCTGTTTATATTTCTTAAAATTAGATTGATGTTTGTTTTATTTTAAAATCGAAATCAATGTGGAACACGAACAGTATGTAGACTAGTTACAAAATACAAGAAACAATAACTGTATTTAAAGTCGGGTTTACAATGGATAACATTAGCTATATAAGCTATTGTCCGACTATAGTAACAATAAAACATTAACAATTCAAAAACAAACAGCCTGTGATGTTAAGATATAAATTGACATACATCAGACTGATCAGACACTGAGTTTCTAGACTTCCAAATTGTAATTAGCAATCTCTACAGAGGGTTGTAGGGTTGAAAGGGCTAGTCTTCCAAATTGTGTGGTATTACATGAACATGTACTTTAATTATCTATGGCTGTGAAAGGAAGGGTTAAAGAAATTGACAGACGGGAGGTCTTAAATTATATAATGAGCATATTAAAATAAATATATTACATGTATTTTAATATGCTCATTATATAATTTAAGACACAGTAGTTTCTTTCGGTAATTAATTTGTAAATATTCAAATATGAGTGTTTTCTTTTGTTTTAGATTGACATTACCATTCAACACACACATTCGACTATATCATTATCGCTATTCAAATTACCTAAGTCTAAAGTTGGGAAATGAAAACAGAACATGAGTTAACTAGTTAACGGATTACAGTAAAACCTCTCTATTACGACCACTAAATTGTGTTAATTAGTAAAAGTTAGGAACAGGTGACTGCTTATAGCAATGTGATAGTGAAACAGAAAGCTCCTGTAGGAGCTTTCTGTTTTACTTTCACCTTGCTTTAAGCACTCACCTGTCTTTTATACACTCAACTAGCATTCTTTTTAGTGTCCGTAATAGAGTGGTTTTACTGTATAAGTAAATTGTTTCTTGCATATTTCTGCCGAGTCTGATACCGATACCAGTAGGTTCATTTCAAAGTCAAACATTTTCACAGGTAGACTAATGGTACTACTGATAACAAATCAAGTCACTTTCGTTTTGCCAATTTATTTCCGTAATCTGCTATGCCAATACTTCGAATAACCTTGGCAATAATTGAATTTGATATTTATCTGATGACCTTTTCTAAAATATAACCTCTACAGAGAAACTAATGACACAGTCTAACTTGTAATTGACGACCATTGAAGAAGGACACATTGATCCTAATTGTTTAACCCATTACCCTAAAGCCTGTTTCTAGTTTTGAAAATAGGTGACCACTTAAAGCAGGCTAAAAGTAAAGCAGAATGCACCCTAAGGCGCATTCTGCTTTACTTTGAGCCTGCTTTAGGTTATCATCTACTAGTATATAGAAATATTTCTTATGATACATATTCATGACTGTATAAATTGGAACTATTTGTTTCATTAGAGGATATATCAAAGGCGTAAAGAGGCGTATTTATGGGGTAATGGGTTAACACTCTATTCAATATTTCTTAAGTAAGTAATATCGATATGGGTGATTAAACGGTTTGAATCCTGATCGGTCACCGCGCTGGTTCCAAACTTTTTGTAAATACAGGTTACTATTGTAAGCTTGGTTGAGGTAGAGAAAGGGTTCAATGGAGATGTTTAGCATGTGCAGTTGAAAGATCTGCTTTGCCACGTTATTACGTAGACAAAGTAGGTTTGCAGTCGATTTGACATTTAAACATCGTCGGCATAAGATAGGTGAAGATATCTATCAAAGCTTGCCCCACTCGAGTGTTTAGTTTGAAATGCACGTAGGCGAAAAATAAGAAATATCTTCTTTTAGAATTGTTTGCTATATGTATAACACACGAAAATGACAATATTTTTTAAATTTTGATCTCATATAAGATGCAAGATAACTGTGTATATATAGTTCACGTGTGTATAGTTAGATAATATGGAGCTGTTGTTGGATCCGACATCAACCCTCCCCCTTCAGACGGCAACTGTAGCAAATTTAGCATGCCGTCACAGGGGTTCATTTACGTTGCATCATTCTTTGCCCTAGTGTATTTAACGCATGAAGGTTTCTGTTTTATTCTTTCAATGCCAACGGCGCCCAAAGTTTGACATTCGTATCGATATTTCTTCAGTCTAAACAGAACTTAATCTGACTTTATAAATATTGCAGACGACACTTTCAATACAGCCGATATTTGGGGAACAAAATATCATAACCATATCCTCGATTCTCACTAGTCGGAAGCCTATCATGAGTCCGGAAGGATGACAAAAACGCTTGATATGGCACGTGCGGTTTGCTTACGTCATCGCAAAAAGCGGTTCCGTTTAGGTATTAGATGCGGACAGATAATAGCCGAAAAAAAAATGCTAAAAAAACTTGGAATTTTAGTGAAACTTTGAAGAAAATTATATATTCAAAAAATGAATACCAAAATTGACCACGTACCTTATTTTTTTTAATGTCCTTTTGTAAAATGATTCCGAATAACACATTTTCCAATATAACTCTAAATGTTTATTACGTGTAGCAAGTGTCTGGAAATTGAACTTTCATATGCTGTATAAATTTGACCCGGTTGTGTACAAGCGCCTTTGTTACCCGGATGATGACGTCAAACTTCCGGCCTAGTAAGAATTCGCGGCGATGCATTTACAGCCGAAGGTTAGTTTGAATAGCTGGTATTTGTTTAACAATCAAGTTGTTTGATTACTTTAAATTTTATTTTCAGTTAGAAAACTGTTTTTTCTCCATATTCGTTCAATGTATCTCCCAGTTTCCATTTAAATTTAGTACCTTTATAGTCCGTTTTCGCTAAGGGGTCCGGACTAACGAGTGAAGAGGATAAAGGTTATAAAAGACAAGTGTAACCTACTGGATATTCCTGCATTACGTTAACCCCTCAGACACTGCCCCGTGACGCCATCAATCTTTAAGATAATTGTCGTCTGCTTTTATTTCTCAAATTTGAGTTATTTTGAATGAAGAAAATATAATATTGAAATGAGTGTCAAACAGTTTGAATCCTGATTAGACGGCGCGTTACGTGGCGTGTTATCAAAATCCAAAATGTTTGCAAATAACCGTTGTACTCCGGGTAAGGTAGTGAAGCCTTTTAATATAATTTAATTTTGAACTGCCAGTGCATGTCATTTTGTAAAGTTCAAAGTCTTTTCAAAGAAAGATCTACACGTACAGTGGAGAATCTGTTATTCTTTCCCGTTTAAACGCAAACGTACGCAAACGCAAAGCGCTAAAACGTAGAAAAGAACAACTTTTGGACAATTCTGATAATTCTTGTTTATCTTGGTGGCAAACAGTTTGGAGCCTGATCAGACGCCGGGTTACCCGGCGTCTGATCTGGCTCCAAACTGTTTGCACTGCAAATAATAGTTTTAGCGTAAACGCGTTTATTGGGAAAGAATAACAGATTCTCCACTGTACATGTAGCATAACCATTGCATTGCAGTGGAGAAAACGTTCTTCTTTCCCTCGGTCCGTTTTTAAACGCAAACGAAACGCAAACGCAAATCTCATAAATGTAGGAAATTACCCCTTTCGGACTTTCCTAATTATAGGACTTTTTTTAACCTGAGTGACAAACAGTTTGGAGCCTAATCAGACGCCGGGTTACCCGGCGTCTGATCAGGCTCCAAACTGTTTGCAATGGAAATAATAATTTTAGCGTAAACGCGTTTATTTGGGAAAAGAATAACGTTTTCTCCACTGTACATATAACATCATAATCGCGTTACCTACTTTAGGCATATTGTGGAACACGAGCCGTGTAACTCGTCTTCGCTTTGATTGCCTCGCAACGAAAAGCTTCAATTGTTTTTTTCAAAATCACAGTAATTTTATACTGGCGTCTTCGTTTACAATTTACTAAATTAGATACTTTAGAATATCCTCTTTTTCTGATTACTGACTCCAGGTCTTACACATTTTGAAAGAAAACTGGAACCAAAACAGATTCGGTTGCTAAATGAATATGTTGGGATTTTTTTTCCTCAAACATTGGCTAAGGTTTGTGAATTTAATGGCATGGACATGAAGGCGTGAAGGATTTTAAGTAATTTGATTGCCCTAAATGAAGCCCCAACTCATTGAATTAATCTTTTTACACAGTGGGGAAAACGTTATTCTTTCCGAATGAAGGCTTCTACGCTTTCAAAACTGTTATTTCCATCGCATACATTTTGGAGCCTGATCAGACCTGTATGCCACTCAAGTTAGAAAGAATAATGGGAAATGTAAAAACAATGTCATTTTCACCATTTCATTGCCACTTGTTTGCGTTTCGTTTGCGTTTATAAATACAAGAAAGAATAACATCTTCTCCATAGTATGTACAGTGGAGAATCTGTTATTCTTTCCCGTTTAAACGCAAACGTACGCAAACGCAAAGCACTAAAACGTAGAAAAGTACAACTTTTGGACAATTCTGATAATTCTTGTTTATCTTGGTGGCAAACAGTTTGGAGCCTGATCAGACGCCGGGTTACCCGGCGTCTGATCTGGCTCCAAACTGTTTGCACTGCAAATAAGAGTTTTAGCGTAAACGCGTTTATTGGGAAAGAATAACAGATTCTCCACTGTAGACTGGGGGCTCTCTTTCTCCCAAAGAAGCAAATTTAGACGTCATTGCCCATTTATCATAAAAAAATCTCTTTTTTTTACTATCAATGCTACGGCGTGTAAAGTTCTTAACCTTTTTCGTTTAACTCTTTCACTGCCAACGGTGCCAAAAGAACCTAGCAGTGAAAGGGTTAAAGGTGCGATTCCTAAATTCGCGCTTGAAAATTTTGAAATCTTTAGGAATTCTATGAGCAAATTATGGTAGCCCTGTTACATATGTACATGTTCTTTCATTCTGCATTAAGCAGTAATCTGAATTCAGTAACTACCAAGTTTCTCTAGTGAATGGTCGCTAGTCACCTCTAAAGCTTGGAATGGAATTGTTCCAACCATCCACTAAGAATACCCCGGTACATGCACAAATAGACCACATACATACAGTTAGCCCTTTCACACTCAATGACGTCATAAAGCGCATTTGCAAACAGTTTTGATCTGATTAGGATCAAAACTGTTTGACACTTGTTTGAAAATTACGTTAGTTCCACTGCCTTATATCGAACTTTGAAACGACATTGCAGACAGCAATATTGAAGCAGACGACAAAATGGCGGTGAAGAGGTAAAAACCTCACGATAAATATGATCATGAAACAATGTCTCATTGTGAAGGTTTTAAGAAAGGCAGCAGCTAAATGCAGAACAAATATTTTGCAGAACTTTTGTCTTGCAATAAACTGCCACCTTCCCCATTATACCGTATCACATATATATATGTGTCGTTTGAGAGGGTGGTACTGTATACGCGGGCGCCTACGCTGATTAGACCAGCATGATAGTAATAATGGAACAATTTTTACCCTACACGCCTTCATAAGCTTCCTTGATTGGGTTATTCGTACGTATGTGGTGTACGATCTATTCAGTTAGTTCAAGCAGTTTGAAATCTCAGCAGATGCTATAATAGTAAACAGGGATTTACCAGGATTGAATGTGGAACATATTAAAAATTGGTTTGTTTGTTTGATACCAAATAATATTTGGTATCAAACAAACAAACCAATTTTCAATATGTAATCCATATGATATACAGTCGTTATTATTATTATTTTATTATTATTATTATTTTATTATTATTTTCTTATTATTTATTATTATTATTATTAATTTCACGTCGTTATACTGCACATATTAGAAGGAGAGTTGATGCTAGAATTCCAGCAGACATCAGTATGAGCAGACGACGCCCGAAAAGTTAAACTACATGTACTGTTGAAATACGTTTATTGCCTATTTTAGTATTGATGATAGGTTCCCTCTTAAAGCAGATTGAAAGTAAAGCAGAATGCGCCTTAAGTTCGCCTAAATGTATTTCTAATGAAGCCTGATTTATGCTTCCATCTTCTAGAATATAGAACTTGAATATTTCTTCTAATACATATTCATGTTTGTGTAAATTGGAACTATTTTCTTCAGTGGAAGAATAAATTAAATGCGCAAAAATGCGTGTTGTTTTAGCCCTAGTCTTCCCTCTGGGTTATATTGTATATATCACTTGAGACAATACAGTCCTACCTCGACAACTGAAATTCGCTTTAGTCGAACGTTTATTGGAGAATAAAATATCTATCTACATTACACATTAAATCAAAAACAAAACTAGTCTATCTAGTCACTGACACTGCGCCTGTTGCATGAACTACCCATTGTTTATATTGGCCTCGTGAGGGCTCTCTAATTGGTTCGGTATGGGTAGCGGTCTATTGGTGTAAGACAATAATGATACTTGGCTTTATCATTGGCGATAAGACGGGTGTTTTCACAGCATCTGGTTATTCCTCCTGGCTTCTTATCGAGATCTCCACCAGATAGATGCATAACCTAAGACAGAAAACAAGATTTCCTGACAAAATGACTAGCCGATAGTGCTTACATTGTATACATAAACTATCCGAACCAATTTGTTTCACTAGAGAGTCACTGCAATAGAAATTTCGGATCTTTCAATTACAGTTTAGACTTAGAAAACCACTTCACTGTCTTATATCAAGTACATTTGGATCCTGATAAGAAGCCGCGTGACGAAGTGTCTGATCAGCATCCAAACGAATTGACTTCATTTTAACTGGAATGAACAAAGTATTCACCTTGTATACATGCATAAATTAGTCCCGCTTTACGTAAATTCCCAGCTTTGATTCAAAGGCTGCCATGAGTTGATCTAGCAAAATCCTAAGACTTCCAATTCTTTCTTTTTTTCAAGTGCGATTTCTTAAAGCAGGTTGAAGGTAAAGCAGAATGTGCCATAAGGCAAATTCTGCTTTACTTTCCGGCTGCTTTAAGATACCATCTGCTGGGATAGAAATCAAAATAGTTCGAAAAACCCAGATAAATTGCAGCCCTCTTATATGTATTCGACTGATACACACATAACATTCTTGGCAATATTAAGAGTGTGTTGATTAATTGGTGGTCATGTTCCTCCAATTATAAGTAAACACATCACTACCTTTTGGAATTAAGTTTATGATCAATGTCTTGTTAAATAAAGCGTTGCTGGTGTTCGGACTTAACGAATTACCACAAAGCCTCTTTCTTTTTTAAAAAAAGGTGAGCGCTTAAGGCAGAACGGGCCCTAAAATGAAATGTGGTTTACTTTTATCCTGCTTTAAGCTACCATCTGCTAGATTATAGAAAACTAGTTCTGGACTATATAATTTGGAACTATGTTTCATTTTCTTTAGTGGAGGAATGCCTTTTCTTTGAAGTACTGGGCTCTGACTTAAAAATACTTGGTGAACAGACTTAGCAAACATTTGAAAACTTGATTGCTGATGAGGGGCCATACTTATAAAGCGTTTGAGTTACGTCTGAGATTGTTTTCAAGCTTTTGAATGGTCAGATTTGAGCAGATGCTCAAATCTGACCAATCAAAACCTTGATAATGATCTCAGACTTAACTGAAACGCTTTTATAAGCACTGGGTCAGATATGAGAAATTATATGACCAATACAAAGAGAAAGTGACAGTTTGTCTTTTCTGTGAATATAAGTTTTATATAAATATACCAAGGACCGCTGTTCTTATCCATAACAGACATATAAGTTTATCGGTTAAACAATGCATATATTTTTCACTTTTGTCGGTTCTTTGCGTTTCACAGGGACTGCATTTGAAATTAAAATGGATGTGTCTGGGCTTCAGGCATATATACACTATATATCAGATGAAAAATATATATTGTATTCAGTGTTTTCACCAAAATGTACCATGCACATTAACCATACATATATGCCTTAATCAACCCCTGCCATGACGCCATACGCTTATCATTTGTCTTATTCTTTTATTGAATTTAGATTTGGGGCATTTAAATGAGGAAAAAAAGCCAGGCGCCGCGTAGGATCAAAACAGTTTGCAAATACATTACAGTGGAGAATCTGTTATTCTTTCCCAATAAACGCGTTTACGCTAAAACTATTATTTGCAGTGCAAACAGTTTGGAGCCAGATCAGACGCCGGGTAACCCGACGTCTGATCAGGCTTCAAACTGTTTGCCACCAAGATAAACAAGAATTATCAGAATTGTCCAAAAGTTGTTCTTTTCTACGTTTTAGTGCTTTGCGTTTGCGTACGTTTGCGTTTAAACGGGAAAGAATAACAGATTCTCCACTGTAAATGAGTAAATAATTATTTGGTCTGAGTGGTCGTAAGGGAGGGGGCATAAGCCGGTGTTACTGTAAATATAGAATGTTTGTGATAATTAATAACATGCGTATACCTATGTGAAAGGCGATTCATTTTATGACTGGCATTTTTGTTTCGAAGACTGAAAGAGAAAGAGGCACATAAAACAGATAGTCCAAAGAAAGTACACTGTACCGCATATTGTATACATGTACAATGGAGAAAATGTTATTCTTTCCCCCTATACGCGCCTATGTTAAATTATTTCGTTTGAAAAACTGAGTTTGGTCGCAGATCAGACACTGGGTAATCCGGCGTCTGAACAGTCTCAAGACTGTTTGCCACGTCAGAACATTCGACAGTCTATTACAGTAGAACCTCTTTATTATGACCACTAAAATGTGCTAAATTTCATGTATTTAAGGCAAGTGGCTGCTTAAAGCAAGGTAACAGTCCTAGAGGAGCTTTCTGTTTTTCTGTTACCTAGCTTTAATCTGTCGCCTGTCTTTATGAAATCAATTAGCCTTCGTTTTAGCGGCTGTAATAGAGATATCGAGGTTCTACTGTGATTTCTTCATTTTATTGCGTTACGTACCCGGTTGTTTTCGTTTAAACGTGTTAGAACAGAACAGAACAGAACAGAACAGAACATTATTTTCTCGAATTCTACATAACATAGAATATATGAGGTACAACAAAAGGACCATGTTGAAAATTGGTTTGTTTGTTCGATACCAAAATATATGTAATCCACATGAAATAAAGTCGTTATTATTATTATTATTATTATTATTATTATTATTATTATTATTATAATATAAGTAATTACTGTCACGTGGTTAGACTAACGTCTTCCTCCTATCTAATTGTGATGGAATCCGTCGGTTGACTTTTACACTATTCCAAGAATGAAATACGTCGCTTGGAATTCGCAGAAATGACAAAAAACATCGCAAGTTGACGTGCTCCTTAATTATACAGCGCAGTCTTTATTCTCCAACCATATACAGTAGAACCTCTCTATTACGACCACTGAATTATGATTTTGTTTTGTCGTTTAAGACAGGTGACTGCTTTAAGCAATGTGAAAGTGAAACAGAAAGCTCCTACAGGAGCTTTCTGTTTCACTTTCATATTGTTTTAAGCTGTCACCTGTCTTTTATACAGAAAATTATCCTTCTTTTTATTGGTCGTAATAGAGAGGTTCTACTGTACATTGTAAACAAAAAAAGCAAAGGTAGTGTTTAAGTCTTCACGCTGCCGCCAATTTGTGACAACTATTCCAAACATTTACAATCTAGATGAGACACCGAGGTGCGTGGAGAAAAGGTTATTCTTTCCCGTTTAAACGCCAATAAAACGCAAACTCACTGTAATAAAATCTAAAAATTGACCACTTTTTGACATTTCTAAATGTTCATTTGAATAATGTTGCAAACAGTTTGGAGTCTGATCAGACGCCGGGTAACCCGGCGTCTGATCTGGCTCCAAACTTTTGGCATAATAGTTTTAGCGTTTACGCGTTTATTTGGGGGGAAACGTTTTCTCCACTGTAATCCGGCGTCTCATCTTGATATAAACTGTTGTACATTTTGTACACACTAATTATAATTTCTGAAAGAAAATGCCTTTACATCATATACATGTAATTATGAATTTAAAAAAAAAGTTTCAATTTTTTTTTGTGCAATCGTCAAAATTTGTATAAGACAATAACATCTTGCAGAATGTTTAAAACAGTCGCCAGCCAATTGTAGGTCATAATTGAAATGGAAAGCTCAGATTGAATTTTTTGCACGTTTAAGTTTCTATTCTGTCGATACCTATTTTGACTTGTTTAATACTCAATCGCATACCAAACTATGCTGATAGTGTTTCCAGAGTCGAAATTCTTTTAAAAATCAAAGTACTAACAGTACTGAAGGTTTCGGGACAGGCATAATTAATTTTATAACTTGGTCTTCTTACCATATGTGGCATAATAAATTGGCGACTATTATCATGTATTGACCTTGTATGTATTATGTTTATATGGATTATGACCAATGTCGTGAATAAGTTTGACCCCTAAATTTGGACCTTTTGACTTGACATGTCTAAAATCAGATATTAAAACCCCTTTTAATGAAAGCAATATGTATAACAAATGTGAAGTCAATATCATTTAAGGGTCAAAAGTTATTGCCTATTCAAATATTTGTTCTTCACCAAACATGCCTAAACCTGCATATTCTTTATATACAATTTCATATAGGCAACTCACGTCAAACAGAATCATTACCTGATATTCCTTCACCAGTACAAATTAATGCACAACAGAAAGATTTAGATGTTTAAAAAGATGTGTCAGAAAAACAATTGCAGTCTGAAACAAAGTCGTATACACGGCCAGTGTGCAAGAGAACTAAAAGATTATGTTTTAGATTATAATGTTCTTGTGGAACTGAATCATTCTGTGAAAGCAGACAAATTTTCGAATACGGTGCATCTAATTTCTGGGCATGAAATAATGCCAGACTCTCTAATTTAGAGAAAAAGAATAGATAATATAGTATTATCAAGTTCTACACTGTTTGCTAATAGATTGTTGGTTCAATGTTTCATAGAGTGTAGAGCAAAAACGGTCCATTAAGAACAATTGTACCGACATAGTGGTTGGGCTTATCATTAAGAAATTGGCAGATCATGTAACGACGAACAAACTAGCTAATATGGTACATGAATCACACTTTGATTCCTGGGCGATGCATCTATCTGGATTCCAGCAACATTTTGGCAAGGTTTAAGCTTAACACGTTACATGCGATCAGTGATGACTTAGCATTGATTCTCAATATGCGCCCACTACGCCTACGAAGACGGTATCACGTGAAACGCTAAATGTCAAGCGTTCAACGAAAATGACAAAATATTTTAAAAACTCATCACGCTCAAGACAATCGTGTAAATGCCCCTGCGAACAGTAATGCTTCACATGAGACATAGAATCACTTGATGTTTTATCTATTTTGAAAAGAAATTAAAAACAAACAAACATTACTAACGTTCATGGAAAATACAAGTTAATTAATACCGTGGGATTTTAAATGGCTTATTACATATACCTAAGAAAGTTGTTGGGAGGGTTTTGTTGTTGTTGTTTTTAGCTCAGAAACGTTTTAAAACAATATTAATCGATCGCCTGCAAAAAATAGAAACCACATTTATACAAAGTTTGTTCATTAACCAACGAAATTCTATACTTCGAACTCGCTTGACTATATCGTATCAGTATGTCAAAGTTGAATTTCGATGAACCAATCTTGCTTAAGCCGAATATACCCATATTTCAAAGTGAAAACGTGGCTAAACCACGTTTTAACATTGAAATATGTTGTATGTTCGAACCAACACGAGTTCGAAGTATCGAGTTTCGACTGTACTTTATTCCGTTAAAGTTTTACAGTAGAGAAGAAGTTTGGATAGGATTCAGAATGTTCAGCGAAGTAAATAATTTATTTATGATTATTTCCTAATGTAAAACACGTTGTCTTTTTTGCCCTTTTCCAATTGATCTTCCCTGTTGTGATTTAGCCATCGCTAAATGTCAAAGTAAACTCTGTATCACAGTGGAGAATATGTTATTATTTCCCGTGCAAATGAAACGAAATTGAGTTATACATGTATACGGCGTCTGGTCAGCTTCAAAACTGTATTTATCTGAACAAAAGCAGTTCAGCGAGAAAAAATTGAGTGCAGTATACGAAATACTATTCGGGTGCTGCACGGTACGAAATCATAGACTTCTTAACACTAATGTTCTTAGTAGACCCTCAAGAATGCTACTATATCCGGCAATTGCGTACAGTGCTCCTTCCGAACAACGACTCCCTCCGAACAATGATTCCCTCCTTATTCAAGGCGTATCACTGTTCCCAAACAAGACAATCATGTCTAGTTTAAACATATTTTATTGACATATACATTGTATTTGTACAACCATATAGCACAAATTCGTAATCATATTTACAAAATACAAATATAAGAGCAAAAGGGTTGGGCCACAAGCTCTACCAACATTAGTTACGGCCCTCCCCTTAAGACAATCATGTCTCGCGCTTACACTGCTGCAATATCGTCTGCTTAAAATTGTCGTTTGCCGGTTTTTTCTCAATACGTATTGGATATACAAAAAGTTTGAACCTAGATCAGACGCCGCGATACGCGGCGTCTGATGTGTGTTCGGACTGTTTGCAAATGCATGCCAAATCTAGCTCAGTATTCTAAGGGCAATAATGTCCCCTCTCTATAACAACTCCCTCCAAAAAACACATACACTATTGTGTTGCCCATCGGATGTTGCTATAGAGGGAGCACAGTAGCATGCAGAAGGTTAACTACCGATGCATGCTTTTGTGACGATTTCAGTAAAGAAATCGATGGCCATCGATTGCGAGTTGGCTACCGGTCTGAAATACAGTGGAGAAAACGTAATTATTTCGTTCAAACGCAAACGCATTGTATTGAAATATAGAAAAATACAACTTTTTAACAAATATGAGTACCAGTTTTAATCTGAGTGGCAAACAGTTTGGAGCCTGATCAGACGCCGGGCTACCCGGCGTCTGATCTGGCTCCAAACTGTTTGCAATGAAAATAATAGATTAAGTGTAACCAGGGTTATATGGAAAGAACATATTTTCTCCACTATATTTCAGACCGGTAGCCAACTCGTAAAATCGATGGCCATCGATTTCTTTACTGAACTCGTCACTGGTTTATTGGGAAAGAATACCGTCTTCTCCTCTACATACGGTAGTATGCACTTGGTACCTACCGACCTTCTCGTTTATAAAAGTGGGTAAATCCTTGAAGTTATTAATGGATTTATCTCTTCGACTTCGATGAATCAACGTAGCTTGAAGCTATAGGTAACATAAATAACACGGTTTACAACCGGCAAGCCAACTGTTATATTAATATACAGTGGAAAAGATGTTAATCTTTCCCGTTAAAACACAAACGAAACGCAAACGCATGGTAATGAAACGTAGAAAATAACATTTGTTCGACCATTCTGAGTATTCGTGTTAATATGAGTGGCAAACAGTTTGGAGCCTGGTCATACGCCGGGTAACCCGGCGTCTAATCTGGCTCCAAATTGATTGCAATTGACATACATGTCATAGTTTAAGCGGAAACACGTTTATTGTGAAATAATAACGTCTTCTCCGCTATGTACATGTGTGAAAGATATAACTCTTTTCCAATACGTGAGTTAGTGCTAAAGCAATAACAAATATACAGTGGACAAAATATCAATGTCCCGTTTAAACGCAAACGAAACGCAAACCGGCATCGCAATAAAACATAGAAAAGGACAACTTTTCGACAATACTGGCTATGCATGTTGATCTGAGCGGCAAACAGTTTGGAGCCTGGTCAGACGCCGGGTTATCCGGCGTCTGATCTGGCTCCAAACGGTTTGCAATGGAAATAATAGTATTAGCGTAAACGCGTTTATTGGGAAAGAATAACGTTTTCTCCACTGTACATGCACGAGGGCTATAATTCTCCCAGTAGTTATTCAATAGAAACCAAGTGAAACAGTTCCGTGTGATATTAAACAGTTATATCACGTTTGACGCCGGAGAATATCTAAATAGCTGACCTGAAATGATACTTACATTATAACCGCGCTAAATGTTGCAACCAATCAAAAATTAGCACAGTCTCACAGAAGATTATGTAGACTGGTACCAGCTTAAAGCAAGATGAAAGCCATGCAGAATGCTCCTTGATGAGCTTTCTGCTTAACTTTAATCTTACTTTAGGCAAATACCTGCATAATCGTGGACGGTTAAAAGGGGTTTGATTTGTCGTAGGTTACTAGCAGGAGGGTTACTGTATATGTTGCACGTACAAGTAACATCAGGAACTTTGTCAATGTGAAGGATCGGATTTGCTACAGTCTTTGAATACTTATTACAATGGAACGATGATCGTCTGATCATAATTCATTACTGCAATTACTCAAACTTTGCTTAACCCATTACCCCATAAATACATCTTTTTACTCCTCTAATTTATTCCTTCACTAAAGAAAATAGTTCCAATTTATACAATAATAAATATATATATCATAAGAAATAGTTCTGGTTCTACCATATTCTGGTAGATGCAAACTTAAAGCAGACTGAAAGTAAAGCAGAATGCGCCTTAAGGCGCATTCTGCTTTACTTTCAACCTGCTTTAAGTAGTCACATATCTTCAAAACTAGAAACGGACTAATCGGGGCAATGGGTTAAATATGTCAGAATATTCAGTTAGTTGAATGTGGACAGTATTGGAAGAAGAAGAATCTAGTGCAGTAGTGAAAGTGTTAGTCTTGTCCGCTTTCAATAAGCAAACGAAATACTGGCGGAAAGCAATTAAGTTTTAAGAAATTATAAATCTCTTGAAAGCGTTGAAACTTTTTGAAAATTACCATTTCCCAATAAAGGTTTTTGTTTTGAAACTTTTACAATGAATACTTCCCATTTAAACGAAACAAAACGCATTGCATTCAAATGTAGAAAATGTCATATTTTAAAACATTTCTAACGATTATTTTAATCTGAGTGACAAAAACTTTGGAGTCTGATCTGGCTCCAAACTGAATGCAATGGAAATAATAGTTAAATTATAAACGCGTTTATTGGAAAAGAACTGTATTTCTATTGCAAACAGTTTGTGTTTAGTGATCACTTCTTGACAATGCGTTATGGTCGCTTAAAACAGGATAATGTTTAAAGGGACTCGCAACCGGATGGTGTACTTGTCAAAATAAAATAAAATACTCAAATAAAACAAATTTGTGGCATTATTTGGCTTCTGACATTAAAAAAATATGATCAGTCCAAAAAAAGTCTCAAGAATCGTCACCGAATCTTAGTTTTTTTAGATATTTTCCATCGTTTTTCTATAGCGTCAGCTGACGGTATAGTTGTTGTTGTTGCTTCTCTACACGGGCTCAGACATAAACCCGAGCCGAATAAAGTATTATCGATCGCTACCAGTGAAGTACGTTAATTCGCTACCATATATATAGAGAGCGCTGGTAGCCGAGGTGGTAAAGGCGTGTCCTCATTTTTCATGTTTATCTCCGCATGGAGGGTCACGGGTTCGAATCCCACCAGAGCTTCTTCTTTTCTTTTTTTTGAAATGCATTTTTTAACAGAATTTATTATCCTAAACTAAATCTTACCCATTTATATAAGCATTTGACATATTTACAAATTACTATTTTTAATGCTAAATCCGGTTGCGAGCTTCTTTAATGCCTGGTGATATCATCCATTATTTATATACTGCAATAAGCAACAACTCGTATCAATTGCTGCTTCTGGGTCGTTTTTGAGTGGTCGTTGAGTACAAAATTGACTGTTTAACAACATAATGGTGGGTACAACGTTGTCCCTTCCTTCCTTCTATCAGGATTCAAACTGTTTGGAAAGTCGCCTTTTGGCGCCATTGGGAGTGAACGAGTTAAAGCATTTTGACTCCGACGAACCTGTGGCCCGTTTCATTAAACTTCGCACGACAAATATTGTCGTAAGTCAGGTGATAAAAGTATCAATTATTATATATTTCTCCTTCTAATCCTGTCTTGTGACATCTCTTTGAAATCGTCTTGAAAAGACGATTCCAAAGAGATGTCACAAGACAGGGTTAGATAGAGAAATCAGAAATTAAATGTAGATATATTTTAAAGTTTTGACTTACGATCATTTTTGTCGTATTAAGATTTATGAAACAGCCCCCTGTCCCTTGTCTCAAATTTCAAATTTCAAATTTCTTTTATTTCTCGCAGTTAATGATTTACATGAAAACATGAGGAACACAATATGTACATAGACAACACATGAGGAACAAATAAGATACATAGGCAAAAAATATACGTTCACTGACAAATAATTCAGTCTATTACAGTGTCAGTAAACCTTATATTATTAGATTCCGGATTTTTTTTATTTCGGGGGAGTTACGAGTAAAACTAGCAAATTGTTTTAGCTGACAAATGTACTTAGAACAGAACAAAACATTATTTCATTAAGATTTGTACAAAGTACATCATCTTAGTCACATATTAAATTCACAAAACATATAACATGACATGACAATAGTGAGGATGAGTATATAAGTTAATATTCATTGAAAGTATGTCTTAATCTAAGAGTTTATCTTATATATATAATTAAATTATACAAAACATGCTTATTAATTCAATAAATTTAAACATTGAAGGTCTTTGAAAAAAGTATTTACATGTATTTAGATATATCGCTCTCAAGTCAACAAAACGAGGACAAACACACTTAGAAAGCCAGACATGTTCATTTAACTCATCCACTCTGGAACTTTTAATCAGACTGGACTTTAACACTGGCATTCCAATTATTTATTTCAACCTTCCTGTTAAGAACATAAGAATGGGCTTATTTTCGTTCTGAATTTTTTAATAACAATTCAGGCTTGCATTTAAATCAAGTCAGTTTATGACTTTTAAGGTTTCACTCTCAAAGACGTTTTAAAGCGCGTTTGCAAACAGTTTTGGTTCTGATCAGACGCCGCGTTACGCGGCGTCTGATCAGGATCAAAACTGTTTGACATGCTTATCGATATTTATGAAGTCATTCCATATTAAATCTAACTTTGCAGACAACAATAATAAAGCAGATAACAATAAAGCGGTGAAGGGTAGAAATCTCCAGAATAATTTGATCATGAAAGGGTGAAGGGTTGTTCTCTGCAGTTTCATAGCAATATGGCAAACAGTGTAGATACTGGTAAGACACTAAATAACTCGGAGTCCGCTCAAGAACGACGCAAGGACTGTACGAGCTTTCCCTTTAACTGTCACTTTGCTTTAAGCTCATCACATGTCTTTTATAAAAACCATTTATATTAATAAATTAGCCCTCGTTTTAGTGGTCGTAATAGAGAGATTTTACTGTAGCCATACAATGATCATTTAAACTTTTTACCACCAAATTTAAACATCTCTTTCGCAAACAAGATAATGCAATATCGTTTGCTAAATTTTGTCGTCTTAAATTTTGTTGCAAAGTTCAATTTTTTGAAGTTCTGAAGTAAAGAAATATCGAAACTGTTTGAAGATTTGACGTAAGTCGGCTATGGGGCGATATTGTTATTGACAAAATTCGCTGCAGAGTCTTTCTTGTGCAATAAATTCCGATCTGACATGAAGATTAGCCGTGCCTTACGTGTAACGATTCCATTATTTCATTGTATTGCGAATATCACATTTTATGCCATCTTTACGAGAATCGCTTTTGTTTAACCTTTCACTGTCTTACTCTTAGTAACAGTTTTGATCCTGATCAGACGCCGCGTAACGCGGCGTCTGATC
Organism: Gari tellinella; assembly: GCA_922989275.2. Lineage (NCBI taxonomy): Eukaryota > Metazoa > Mollusca > Bivalvia > Cardiida > Psammobiidae > Gari > Gari tellinella. The sequence goes on along the minus strand of OV277873.1, from coordinate 35,002,155 downwards.
ATGATCTAAACTATTTGCTATTCATTTCATTAGTTAATTAGTTACTACATGTACTTCGAGAAAACGAATTTGGCATAATATTGCAGTCGACAAATTTTAGCGGCTATACAAATGGGTTTAAGTCGCGTTTTGATAATGAAAGAATTAAACTTTATATTCAAGACATACCCGTCTCTCATAAAAATTGCCATGATTGCATATAAAGCGTATCGCTAAATAACACTTTATGAGATTTTGTGTTATAACAAAGCGGTACGCATGGCTGTTAATGCATTTTATTACATTGCTGTGTGCAAATAAATGTCATATTGCATGCCTTTGCCAATTGCTATGAAACCTATGTTAAATTATATATCGGTTCTGAGAACTGCCTGGATATTTCCGAGTTTGATGTGTGGGTAATTTTCTGCAAGTTTTGAGAATAAAATGTTTTGAAATTGACCCAGCTGTGTGCAAATAAATATCATACTGCAAGCTTTTGCCAATTGTTATGAAACATATGTTAAATTACATAGCGGTACTTGAAATTGGATATTTCCAAGTTTGATGAGCAAATAATGTTCCTACATGTTTTGAGAACAAAATGTTTTGAAATTGAACATGTTTAACATCTAGTGTCTATACGTATCTGCCAGTATAAGGTATAGGGATGGTTTTGTGTAAGATACACGTACCAAATGTTCTGACTCTCAGCTACAAAACAATGTACGTATATTTACAGTGGAGAACACAAGTTTTTCTGTCCAAATGAATGCAATTATCTCTAAGGCTAGAATACATGCAGGACATAATTTAAGGGGTTAACTGAACAAAGTCCAACACTTTCTCACTCATTTCAGCTAAAAATCCGGTGGAGTAGTGATGCCACAGAGTTTAATGCAGAAATAAAGAATTAAGAAATTCATTGTTATATTAGTATCTGGAACCTTGGTAATCCAGGTCTGCATACCGTGGAGAAAACGTTATTCTTTCCCAAATAAACGCGTTTACGCTATAACTATTATTTTCACTGCAAAAAGTTTGGATCCAGATCAGACGCCGGGTAACCCGGCGTCTGATCAGGCTCCAAACTGTTTGCCACCAAGATAAAGATGAATTATCAGAATTGTCAAAAAGTTGTACTTTTCTACGTTTTAGTGTTTTGCGTTTGCGTACGTTTGCGTTTAAACGGGAAAGAATAACAGATTCTCCACTGTAGGACAAGAGTGCTCTTTGCATATGTAAAGAATACACGTGTCCTATGTAATCATTGATTATCAAGAGCAGGGTGCGCACTGCTTGTCATATTACAATACATAAATTTACTAGACTAAATTGGAAACTTGAATTGTTTGTAGAGTTTCGTTGAGGAAAGGGATTATGTTCTGAATAATGTGAATTTTATACAGAAGAGAACGTTTTCGGCCACTGTATATCGTATTTCATCTACTTTGGAATTGTGATATCAATGAGGAACTAGCAAAAGTCCACACCATGTCTCTACCACGAAAGAAAACAATTTTGTCTAAAGCTTTTATTGCTGCAATATTTTGAATCGTCTGCTTAAAATTGTCGCCGGATGTTTTTTCTCAAAGTTACATATTAGTCGATATTCTGACATAAGAAACATATAATGCCGAGAGACAAACAGCTTGAATCCAGATCAGACGCCACGTTACATGGCGTCTGATCTGGATTCTAGCTCTTTGCACAGGTAAGCGACGTGTTAATTTCCCACTTCCTACAACAAATCCCTCCCAACAACACACGCAATTTTGGTCTCCAACTGGGAGTTGTTGTAGAGAGGGAATTATGTAGTAAAAATTAGCTAGACTAAATTGGAAACTGAAATTGTTCATGTTATAGTTTGGACATATTAAATGACATCTTAATGGTTAAGAAGGGGCGGAACGAGCGGTAGCGAGTGACCCCCGTCTTAGCCGTTAACATTTCACTTAATGTGTTCTAACTAACTTAGAATATAACCTATATTTTGATTGGCCGAGAATATAATATTCCCTGTTTTATCGTAAACAAACCTCACTTATTCTGGTTGTTTCATCTACTTTCAGGAGGGGGTTGTGATATCAATGAGGAACTAGAAACAGTCCACACCATGTCTCTACCACGAAAGAAAACCACCTTTAGGGACGGAGACGATGACAGCGTCCTTAGCGCCGACACGAGCTTCGAGTCCAGCTCAGTGCAAAGTTTCGTTACCACAAGCGAGGGCAACTTTGATGAACTAGCCAGCGAATTCGAACAAATCACCTCCATGTTTAAATCGGATGACTTGAAGCGCCGCCTGACGACCGACAGCGGAATTACGTCACGTGGTAGCTCCTTCTCGAGCGAACCGGATACAGGCATTCATACTGAAATGATGCAAGAAATGCGGGAATTGCTACATGGAAAGTCTGGTTCTATGTTTGAGTCGTTTGAACAATCAAAAGTAACATCTCCGGACAGTCCAGACAGTGACCCTTTTACGCTTAAAGGTGACAAATACGACACACTGAGTCAGAAGATTAAGTCTTTGAAGAAATTTGCAACAGAAAGTCGTACCAGCGAAAGTTTTGCAGATTTCGATTGGGACAGAGTAAATGATCTTGAAGCTCGTGTTCTCGCTGGGAAAAGCGTACTGGAACAGAAACAACTCAAAGGCGAGAGACATGCTCCCTCAGAAATGGAAACTATAAGTCAAACTGAGCATTACGAATCGTTTTCATCGCAGTCCTCTTCAAGTAGAACATCTAAAACTGAGAGACAAGAAACATCATCCAAAGTCCAATACGCAACAAGCAATAGCGAATTTATGACGTCGGAATCTGAAACAGTAGAAATGTTAAATGGACATGATCTACAGGAAATAAAATCATTTGGTGTACAGAAGTCTAAAGCAGATGACCTAACCAAGCAGCTGATGGACGAAATGAAGAAGAAAAAGTTTGGTTTTGACGACGATCTCGATGAGGAATTTATGAAACCAAGACACGGAAAACTGACCAGGAAAGAAGAACACCCAGGCCGCCTGGATCATAAAGTGATTGAAGACAAGGACAACAGAATCATGGCCGGGAAATATCTGTTCTTTGATGCTGATGAGATTGAAGTGGAAAAACCATCAGTGGCGCACGAGCTACACTACATGTACAAAGCGGAGTCTCTAGAAGAGTCAACACATAGTAAAGTACCTCTAAGCACTGTACTAAAAGAAGCAGTTGGTTTTGATGAGAATATAGAAATGCAAAGTGCCACAAAATATGAGTCAGTATCGACAAGAAAGAAGAGCGAGGCTGGACAACAAGTGATCGACATTTCGAAACAAAGTGAAACTCACGCTGAATCTAGAAAGGCAGATACAGTAGACGGAAAGTTGACTGACATTGATGGAGCCAACACTGAAACCGCTGGAGTTGCTGATACCGCATCGAAACTAGAGAAAACGAAGGCATCTGAAGCAGATAAAGTAGTAGATGGTTACTCTATTAAAGCCAGTAGCTCTACAGTGGTGGCAGAAGAAGGAGAAGAAATCACTCTCCGCTGGAAAGTTATAGGTGAGCTTATTGATTCTGGATATAGCAGGGCTTCTTTAAATTGATCACGAAAATTCCTAAGATTCCCAAATATTCTATTTTTCAAGCGTGACTACTTAACCCTTTACCCCATAGCCCGTTTCTAGTTTTGAAAATAGGCGCCTACTTAAAGCAGGTTGGAAGTAAAGCAGAATGCGCCCTAAGGCGCATTCTGCTCTACTTTCAGCCTGTTTTAAGCTAGCACATGCTAGAACAAAGAAAATATTTCTTATAATACATATTCATGACTGTATAAATTGGAACTTTTTTCTTCAGCGAAGGAATAAATTAAATACGCTAAAAGTCGCTTCTATGGGGGAAAGGGTTAAAGCAGGTTGAAAGTAATTTAACCCTCTCCAAATAAAGGCTTGCTTGTTTTCGGTATAATTAAAGCAGAATGAAAGTAAAGCAGAATACTGCTCTTCAGGGCTGCCATTTCTCCGGATTTTTCCTAAATCTCCGGATTTTTTTTCCAGTAGGCCTACATGGTAGCTTAAAGCAGGCTAAAAGTAAAGCAGAATGCACCTTAAGGCGCATTCTGCTTTACTTTCAGCCTGCTTTAATTTAAGAAATCGCTTGTCAATAAAATAAGAAACAGGCTATGGGGTAAAGGTACGACTCGTAAAATAACACTTGAAAAATGCAACTTTGGAAATCTTAGGATTTTTCATGTCAACTTATGGCAGCCCTGGCTCTTACATAGGAGTCCACTGATCTATGTATACACGGTTTGCAAATGTTATGAGTAGCTTCTGTATCTTATCATCTTCTTGAAGGAGTTTTAAATCTGTCTGCGCTACTAGACCTTTCTACTCATCTTTTCGAGTAAATGATAAAAATTAAAACAGTTTTTTTTTTTTTTTTTTTTTTTTTTTTTTATACTTTATACTTTATTCACCCCGTCCAATCAGTATGCAGAAGGTCGGGGTGGGCCATCCCTCAGCATACTTTACAACATTTGAAAGAAGAACATGTTATCCATTACTGTAAAATCTCTCAATTACGACCAATTAAAAAGAGACAAATATTTCTGTAAAAAGACAGCCTTTAGTAAGGGGAAAGTAAATCAGAAAGCTCCTACTGGGGCTCTCTGTTTTACTGTCATCCTACTCCAAGCAGTCACTTGTCGCATACACCTAGTAATTAACCAAGTTTTGTGGTCGCTTACAGAGAGGCTTCACTGTATAATACAAACAGACATATATTTGAACATTTTAAAGATACTTTAAACTTTTTCTATTAATACGATTATATTTCTACTCTATTCATTCTTCTCTCACTCTCTCGCTCTCTATTAATATGGGGTATGGAATATTTATAAGTATAAAAATATTTTTTCGTAGTGATTTTACTCTTGGGACCTCTCTCCCCGCTGAAACCATGTCAAACTATTTGAGTTATCTTAGCTTTTGCAATTTTAAACAAAATATGATATTTTTAGGCATACTGTCAGGGTTTTTCTTATGAGTAATCTTTATCACACATATTTGGGGCTATTGTGCTTTTTGTCTATTTAATCATTGTCCAGAAGATGCATATATTTGTCCCAATATTTGATTAAATGTTCTGTTCTATTATTCTTTTGGGCTAAGTATTTTATTGGTTGATAGTGTGTTTTAGTTTTGTTCATAAAAGCAATGACAGATAGTGGTTTATTGTGGAATTTGGATAGAAAAATATAGTGTTTTAGCTGAATGAAGAAGGAAAGATCTGAATAATTCAGATAAAACAGTTTTACTTTCTATTATATCAAATGCAGATTCCATGCCTATTTGGCGTTTAACTTCCCGCCTAATAGGGGGGTAGGGAGCATCAACGGAGAAAGAGGATAGGCCTAACTATAAATTCTATCATTTTGTATACCGGCATTTTCTGAAATGGGTCGAATAATAGTAAAGTATTCATAACCGGAAGTGAAGAAAAGAAGATACGCGCCATTGTTTAAATTTTTGTCCAGGTCATTGACGTTAATCTTCCTTGGCATAAATCTAGTTAGTTTCTCCCCGATACACTGTAAGAGAGTTGTCAGTAAGACAACACAGTAATAAGATATGATGATACGTGTCTTCTAGCAAGTCAGGTTTTGACGATATGGGCGAACAATCTCCATCACTTCCGGCTTAACTTTTTTAGCTCACCTGAGCCGAAGGCTCAAGGTGAGCTGTTGTGATCGCCCGCCGTCCGTCTGTCCGTCCGTTCAAATTTACTTCAAGCGACATCTCCTCTGAAACCGCAAGTTTGAGGGAAAAACTAACATGCTCACGATGTTCCTTGGATGCTTATCTACAGAAATTGTTAAAATAAAACTCAAATGTGGACTACTAATTGAAATTTATTAAAAAAAGTGAAAAACTTTAAACAAGTTTTTTGTAAAAAACCACTGTTCCCACACCTTAGATATTGCATGAATAGTGTCTTCTACTAAATCTCTTTCAAAATTGTAAAAAATCAAAACCCTAGGGTCAAATTTGACTCAACCCTTGTCATATCAGTGCAATTTGATGCAGGTCTGACAGTAAAAACTCTCTACTGATCCGTTTTTACACAGACCCATTGTATCTTCCAGGCTAAGAAGCTACCCTTATACTAAATGCAACATTTTTGCAAACAGTTTGGATCCAGGTCAGATGCCACATAATGCTGCATCTAATCTGGATCTAAACTATTTGCCACTCATTTACATATTTTCTTATAATTATTTAGAAAATATAAGTTATTCATTGGCGTAGCTTCCTATTAGGCAAGTAGGCACGTGCCTACACTTTTTTTTCAGAAGTCAAAAAATAAAAAAGGCTAAAATTGAAGAAAAAGCAATAAAATTGACGTCTAAGGGGGGTTAGGGGTGAACCCCAATCATTTTTAAATAGATTCATGTTATTATTTTGCCTGTATCAAACGCGGGAAAAGACCTCAGAACGCATCTAGAGACTATCTAGGAATAAAATTTTCCCGGGGGAGCATGCCCCCGGACCCACCTAGTAAGAAAGCGTGCACTTATTAATTGGTCTAGCCACTCCCTTGGCAGGCACGTCTATGTCGCTGCCTTTATGCAAAACAAACGCTATTTTGCGTCAGGGACCGTGTATACATGAACCATAGTTAATATGAATCATTGGTTCCGTACACACTGTCCTCATATTTGGAACAATTTAAAAAGTAAAAATAGTGCATTAAGATCGGAGTGGGATGGTGTTAGAGCCTAACTTAAAGATTAATGGAAGACAACCTGCTAACAAATACATTGTATTAACCTGTATGTTTTTTCAGCCGACTTTTACATAGATTTTTTGTCAGAATTTGACCTGTCTTGAACGCGCGAAACGTCCTCAGAACAAACCAGAGGTCATCTAGCAATCACCCCCCCCCCCCCCCAACAACATACACACACCTCCGAGTAAAAGTGTGTTCCGTAAATTGGTATACATGAAGTTACTTGGGACTTCCTAATTTCCTATGGGCATGTAGTGTGCTCGATCAACTTGTCTCGAAAAAAAGTTACGTTCAATTAATTTCAAGTGTCGAGTTTGTTAATGAAAAACTTACGGAATCAGACCCTATGATGGGGTTTTTTTTAAAGAAAAGATGCAGGCATTATCTGTTGCAAAAATGAAAATTGACTGGTTTTTGAAGCTTTTCATTTCATTTATTCTTCATATAAATGTCTCCCCAGACCCTCCTTAAATGCGTCTCCAGTGTTGTAGAACTCAAAATTTTCCAGGGGGAGCATGCCCCCGGACCCCCCTAGAAAAGTTATGCCTACACTTTCATTCTGGCCAAGCTACGCCCCTGTTATTCTTTTTTACATATTTCACATACAAACATTTGGAGCAGACAACAGTTCAGCATGATAATAGCAATTTCTCTGAGAGACTGTCTGTTATTGCATAATTGACCCATAGCTAGCTCTGAACTCAGGTCACTGAGATACATAACAGAAATTATGATGTCTGCTATTTTATGCTCAAGTACAACTTAGTTCGAGGCATATTGCTTTTGGTCTGTCTGTTTGTTTGTTTGTATTTTGTTTGTTTGTTTAATGTTTATCTTTCTGTCTATCAGTCAACGATTAATTCTTGGCCATAAACAGTATGGATCCAGGTCAGATGCCACATAATGCTGCATCTAATCTGGATCCAAACTATTTGCCACTCATTTACATATAGTTTCTTATATTTAGAAAATGTAAATAATGATATTTATTAACCTATTACCCATACATATTCCTTTTTATGTCTTTAATTTATTCTTCCACAGAAGAAAATAATTTCACTTTATACAGTCATTGTTGTCTTTAACAATTGCTTCAAATGACATCTCCTCATATACAGCTGAAAAGATTTCAACCAAACTTTACACGAATGTTCCTTGGGTCAAGTTCTTTCAAAATTGTTCAAAGAATTAAAAACAATGTAGAACTCCCAAGTGAAAAAATAAGGAAATCTTAAAAAATCTTCTTGTCTGAAACTACAAGGGCCAGATCTTAGACATTTGTCACATAGCATCATCTACAGGTCCTCTATCAAGTTTGTACAAACTATGCCCCTGGGGTCAAAATTGGCCCCACCCGGGGGGGGGGGGGGGTTTCACAGTTTTACATAGAGTTATATAGTGAAATTTTCAAACGTCTTCTCCTCTGAAACTAATATGGCCAGAGCTTTGATATCTGGCATGGTGACACTTTTAGATGTCCTATACCAATAAGGTTCAAATGGTTCTGGTCGATTGCATATCATCTACAGGTCCTCTATCAAGTTTGTACAAATTATGCCCCTGGGGTCAAAATTAGCCCCACGCCGGGGGTCACAGTTTTCAAACGTCTTCTTTTCTGAAGCTAATATAGCCAGAGCTTTGATATTCGGCATGGTGTTACTTCTAGATGTCCTTTATCTATTTTGTTCAAATGGTTCCAGTCTGTTGCATATGTAGGTCACAGGAGCTAAAAATAGATTTTTTCAATGGAAACTTAAAAAAAGTCTTCTTGTCTAGAACCCTAGTACCATGATCTTAGATATTTGGAACATAGCATCATCTACAGGTCATCTATCAAGATTGTTCAAATTATGCGCCTCGGGTAAAAAATGACCCCGTCCTGGACATAAATCATTATCTCCATTTTGATGTACAGCTATTCTCAGGTGAGCGACATATGCCCCATGGGGCTCTTGTTTATTTTGGGTTGAAGAAATAAAAAGTAGATATTGATAAATTAATCATTTCCCGAGAGTACCACAAGAGAATATCGGCGATCTAGTATATTTTAGCATCAGTTTAAGTCGATAGTAAAGACTAGGTGTTGAATTGCGCTGTTTACCTTGTATCTATAATAGAAGTATAGTAAAAAAAAAAAAAAAAAAATTTTTTTAAAAGGGGGGGGGGGGGGGGGGGGGGGGGGGTGGTGTTAATAGATAATAAAGTATGTGTCAAAGTACCTGTGGCGTTAGCTAACAGTATAGTTGTTGTTGTTGCTTCTCTACACGGGCTCAGACATAAACCCGAGCCGAATAAAGTACCATCAAATTCAATCGCTACCAGTGAACTACGTTAATTTGCTATTTAATATAATTATAAAGAGCGCTGGTAGCCGAGGGGATAAAGGCGTTTCCTCATTTTTCATATTTGTCTCCGCATGGAGGGTCACGGGTTCGAATCCCACCAGAGCTTCTTCTTTCTTTCTTTTTTTTGAAATGCATTTTTTAATAGAATTTATTATCCTAAACTAAATCTTACCCATTTATATAAGCATTTGACATATATTTACAAATTACTATTTTTAATGCTTAATCCAGTTGCGAGCCCCTTTAAATAGGACGGGTAATTGAATAGGGCACTTCTAAAATAGTTTTATCCTCAGAATATTTACTTTTTTTCCCTCCTGAGAACCATATAATGCATTGTAATTTTTAATTTTTTTATTCTTTCACCAAAATTTGGAAAAAAACGGCTTTTTGCAATTGGGAAGTCACCTGTTATCGGCCCCTGTTATAGAAGGAAAGAAAGCCCTGCTTTTAAAGGAACACTCTGTCTGAAAAGATTCAACATCTGTGCTCTTCAAGCATCAAAACAAATTTTCCCTAAAAAATCACCGGTCACAGTTTCCTGACAAGTTGAAAACATCACTGTAAACAGAATATTGAATTCCCATTTTGAAACTTTAGGCTTGCATGCTGGGAGAACATTTAATCAAAGTGCTTTTTGGCATTCAAAGCCTATGATTTCTTGCTTCGAATTATGAACACTGCCAATTTCAGAAAATTGATTGTCCCCATTTGAGCTCTAAATGGAAAATTGCCAGAGTATATCATCTGCCTTGTCCGTGCCAATTACAGGGGTCTTGAAATGTGTGTGTGTGTGAGAGCAGAATTCCATTTGAAATGCAAAGACTTTTGCATTGTCTTCTCAGGCCTGCCATAAGTTGATAAAAAAAATCCTAAGATTTCCAATTTTGCATTTTTCAAATGCGATTTTACGAATTGTACCTAACCCCATAGCCTATTTCTAGTCTTGTTGACAAGTGACTACTTAAAGCAGGCTTGAAGTAAAGCAGAATGTGCCTTAAGGCGCATTCTGCTTTACTTTCAGCCTGCTTTAAGCTACCATGTACTAGAAAGAAATCCGAAGATTTAGGAAAAATCCAGAGAAATGGCAGCCCTGTTTTCTTAATTTAAACCTTCTCATGTTGTTCGTTTTTAAAAACTACAATCCCCCTTACACAATAGCCTGTGTCTTGTTTTGAAGACAGGTGACCACTTAAAGCAGGTTGAAAGTAAAGAAGAATGCACCTTAACCCATTACCCCATAGCCTGGTTCTAGTTATGAAGATAGGTGACTACATGTACTTAAAGCAGGTTGAAAGTAAAGCAGAATGCGCATTAAAGACATTTAGCCAGTCCTTTCATTTGTTTAGTAGGTGTCAAAATACAGGTATATACCGGTAAACAGCATGAGAAAAGTGTTCAGGCAATGGCTCAGCTTTGAATAGACGCCCTTACATAATAGATCTCAATAGGTTTTTCAATGGGTTTTACTAACCAAGCTATCAAATATTAGGTGCGGTCCTAGAGTCGCTACCATCGTTAGTGCATGCTCTGCATGCTTTGACTCAAACTATATACGGGGTAGGTGTTACCACCCAAGCTTGGTCATGTGATGTCTTTAAGGCCCATTCTGTTTTACTTTCATCCTGCTTTAAGCTACCATCTACTAGGATATAAAAAATATTTCTTAAGGTACATATTCATGGCTCTACAAAATGGAACCATAGTACTTCCGTGGAGGAATAAATTAAAGGTCTATTTATGGGGTTATGGGTTAGCGCATATATCAGCTGATACATTGATAACGGTTTTTGTTCTTTTGTTAGGAATTTCAACCAGCAAGCTGACTATATTCAAAAATGGCAAACAAATCAAAGAAGACAAAAGAAGGGAGGTGATCAGAAAGGAAGAAGTCTGCATACTGAAAATATCCTCCGCTGTTAAAACTGACGGTGCCAACTATTTTGTAAGGGTTGATAACAACGACCAAGACGAAGGAAATACTAAAGTTACTGTTGAAGACAAGGCCAAGCCCGGTGAGCCCAGAGTTAGGGTTCTGGTGGACGACTCAGAGGTTATTACCAAGGAAGGAAAGACATTTAAACTCAGGTGGAGAGTCACAGGTTAGAAGCATTTTTATTTCCTAGTAGATGGTAGCTTAAAGCAGGCTGAAAGTAAAGCAGAATGCGCTCTAAGGTGCATTCAGCTTTACTATCAACCTGCTTTAAGTGATCACTTATTTTTAATACTAGAAACAGTCTATGGGGTATTGGGTTAAGTGTTTTTTCCCCAAATCAATTGCAAGCGTAATACAGACTCTGATCAGAAGGCTTCTTCAGGAACCTTCTGCTTTTGGTCTACACTGTTTTCAAGTTATGTGTATTCTCTTTCCTGCACAGTTTTCCAATAGTGTCTGCTTTATAACTACAGCCAATGCTGTGAATATTTATAAACTGGCATATCTATGGAGAAAGCAAGTTTGAATGGTTCATCTACTTACTGTAATTTGCAAAATCTACCTTAGTTGAAATATTAACCCTTAGCCCGCCAAATAATTGTCGTCTGCTATATTTCTCGTCTGCTTCAAGTTTCAAAGTGCTTCTAAGTTGCTCAAAATTGCTGAAAATGTTGTCCGAGTGTCAAACAGCTTGGATCCGGATGAGACGCCGAGTTACTCGGCGTCTCATCCGGATCCAAGCTGTTTGCATATGGAGCTATAGTCGTGAGTGGCAGGCTAAGGGTTAAATGTAATGAATTATGTGTTATAATTAATTATTTGAATAAAACGCATTGCTTTTGACTTCATTTTTTAGGTATTAAACACTCAAAGGTTGTGATCTATAGAAATGGCAAAAAGGTTCAATTCGATGGACGTGTTCGGCTGGAATCAGATGGCGACGTTTGTGTTCTCAATGTTGACAGCTGTGTTATGGATGACGCAGCCACCTATACGCTCAGACTTGGTGATACGAAGAAGGATAACGGACCAATCGATGTGAAGGTGGTGAAAATAGGAGTGGAAAGCTCTGATCTGCTTGTGAAGGAAAAGACAACGCTGAAAATCAGATGGAGCGTGATAGGTACAGTGGAGAAGCCGTTTTCAGGGCTACAGATAAGAGGGAGTAAACTTTACAAATCCAGCATTTTTGCACTTATTGCAGCATCCAAACTGCAGCATCAAATTGTATGGTATCACTGTCACTACTCATTAGAATTGTCTCGAAGAGTATAGTGACACCATAGGGTTTTAAACAGAAATAAAGATTTTAGTCTTTGAAATACCCCACTTAACTGGAGCCAGCAAGATTGCCCTAGACATTAAAGAGTTGTGCCTCTCTTTTCGTCAAAACAGGCATTTTTTAGGAATTTCAACCAGGACTTAGCTGACTTTATTCAAAGTAACCACTGAACTCTTTCCTCCCTGAAACTTTAAATGAACAATTCCAGTTTCGATTTTTGTCTAGTCCATTTCTGGCTTTTAAGAGTTGTTTTTGTCAATTTTGGCATTACTGACAAACAGTGAAGACCCTGATCAGAGGGCTCCTTTTGGAGCCCTCTGATCTCGGCCTTCACTGTTTGCACAGGACAAGAGTACTATTCACATGTACACTGTTTTAAAGGACGCCTATATGCGGGATTAGGGTTCAAAGGGTTAAAGCAGGTTGAAAGTAAAGCAGAATGTGCCTTACTCTCAGCCTGCTTTAAGCTACAATCTTCTAGGATATGGAAATATTTCTTATGGAGCATACACTCATGACTGTATAAATGGCACCTGTTTTCTTAAGTGGAGGGATAAATTAATGGCAAAAAAAGGCGTATTTATGGGGGAATTGATTAATGAACAATTGAATTGATTGTCTTTTTTATTTTCAGGAATCGAGCACTCAAAACTTGTAATCTACAAAAACAACAAGAAATTGGTATCAGGGGATAATGTCAAACGCGAGACTGAAGGTGATGACTTTGTCCTTACCATTGATAATGCTGCAATCAGTGACTCGGCCCTCTACAGCCTTGCTATTGGTGATGAGGCAAAGGAGCTCCGGGGACCTGTGGTTGTTCGGGTTATGCCGGGCGACATGATGCTGGAGATGGACGATAGGGTGGAGGTTCTAGTAGACACCAAGGAAGTTGTTACAAAAGTTAAACAGGCATTGAAGCTGCGCTGGAAAATCAAAGGTATAAATAAATATAACTTAACCCATTCCCTCATAGAATTAAGCGCCTTTTAGCGCATTCAGTTCATTCCTCCACTGTAGAAAATAGTTCCAATCTAAACAGCCATGCATATGTATCATAAGAGATATTTTCTTTATTCTAACAGGTGGTAGCTTAAAGCAGGCTGAAAGTAAAGCAGAATGCACCTTAGGGCGCATTCTGCTTTACTTTCAACCTGCTTTAAGTAGTCACCTATTTTCAAAATTAAAAAACAGGCTATGGGGTAAAGCGTTAAACCATTACTCCATAGCCTTCTATATTGACTTGAATCTCCACTATTTCCTGTGGGGGGTGGGGAGCTAAAGAAATCTGGCTTTTTCTGGCCATTTTGGGAATGTCTGAATTGGGATTTTTTTGTGTGAAAAATAAAATGATTTGAGATGAATTTTTAGATTTGATTTCACTTATTTTTGCTAAATGACCTCAAAAGGCCTTGAACTTACTAGTTTATCCCACCATTTGTTTTATTATTTTTTATGTGACTTGGACTTAATTCAGAGGCATTCTTTAAAAAAATAATTGGATTTTTTGTTGAGAATTGGGAATCATTTTTGCATTATCCCAGTGGGAATGGGTCCATTTACTAGACTCCTGAATACTTCAAAAAAAGGCTTGAAAATCATTATTTTAGCAGCCATTATTCATGTGTAGTTCAAATAGTTACAGTAGATGTTCATAGAAGGCAGGAATTTTATGTAGAGGATAATCAATTTCTTTTAATTGATATGAAAAATATATCACGAGAATGGGTTGTTATCTGGTTAAAAAACGAGTCCGCAGGACGAGTTTTTTAACCAGATAACAACCCATTCAAGTGATATATTTTTCCAAGCTATTCAAAGGAATTGATTATTCTATTTATTATATATATTTTAATGAAAAAAAAACACAAAATTGATTACCACGACGTCACTAAACTAATTTTGACGTGACGTCACAAAAAGTGATATCATCACTACATGTAGTGATGATATCCACAGTGACGATATCAAATTTATCTAACTGAGAAATCTCTATAAATCATCGATAGGTTTATAATAAATATTAATATTCATGTATGAGAAGGGGTAGCAGTGATAATTTTATGTCTGCGTCCTGCGGTCAATACGCATAAAAATCATAGTCTGAAAAGACGTGCATCCTTGAGGACGCATCGTCGTACTTGCGTGAAAAATACAGAATGATTAATACTTTAATGTGTAGATACTTTGTAACGGCATATCAGGCCTACGTAGGTGCTAAATTGTTTCCGCAGACGAACATAGTTGCTAAAGACGCTGAATATATTATGATAATTAGGCCAAAATAAATTAAAAGACGAATACAAAAAGTCTGCGCCGCGAATAATGAACTCTTTTTTATAGTGGCTAGTCAAGATAGTACGCTCAATGTTTAAGACCTAGCCTATTTGTGTCCAAAATGGGGGGTATCGGACTTGACAAGAATCGCCCCAAAGTTTGAAAGGTTTGACGCATAGTATTTGATTATTGTAGCAATTAAGTGCGCGCGAGTTTTCGCGCACTATCAGTTTCTAAACTTTCTATATCTAATACGTCGTAGAATATCACGACGGGGGAGAAGAGTTGTCATTAGTTGTTATTGGCGATAATATCGTATGGCGGGTACAGTACCGCGTAGGGCTGACTTGAAAGATTGGACTAGTAATTTTTGTGCGAGATTTTTGAAATCTATGCGAGAATCGGACATCATAGCTGCAACACTGTTTTAAGAACAGAAACATTGTAGGTGTGTTCGTAATAATAGTAAAGTAAGAAATTCATTTGTGAAAGTTTGTTAGAACAGTAATTTGCAACACAGCACTCTTGCTAGACATGCAGATCTGTAGAGCATACAGGCTTCCGTTTTTGGACAGAATTCCTAATAAAGTCAAGTTGACCAAAGCTATTGACTTAAGTGCACATTGTACTGGAAAGATCAGAAACATGCAGGTTTTATGAAATTAAATGAACAAACAACGCTTACTATGGCATTTATAGATTTTAATATTCATTGATTCATTTTCAGTGTCAAACGTTAAATAAAGTTAAAAGGAAAAAAAACCCAGACGGGTGTAGCAGTTGGTTTACATGCTTGTAGTTGGTGAAAAAAATTGGGACCCATAGTTTTTTAGCTCACCTGGCACGAAGTGCCAAGGTGAGCTTTTAGGATCGCTGGATGTCCGTCGTCCGTCGTCTGTCGTCCGTCCACAATTGCTCGTGAACACTCTAGCGGCCACAAATTTCATTGGATCTTCATGAAAGTTTATGACAATGTTTTTCTTGATGAAATCTAGGTCAAGTTTGAATGTGGGTCATGTCCGGTCAAAAACTAGGTCACTAGATCAAATCATAGAAAAAGCTTGTTAACACTCTAGAGGCTACAAATCTCATTGGATCTTGGTGAAATTTGGCCAAAATGTTTGTCGCATTGATATCTAGGTCAAGTTCGAATATGGGTCATGTCCGGTCGAAAATCTAGGTCACTAGGTCAAATCATTGGAAAATCTTGTTTACACTCTAGAGGTTGATAGTGAGTATACATGTCCAGTCATAATCTAGGTCACTATAGGTCAAGTTTGCCATGGTGTACCAGGTGAGCGATTTAGGGCCATAGTGGCCCTTGTCTATGGGACCCATAGATTTCAAAGTTATGGGTCCCAAAGGACCCATTCTTTTTTTTTCTAAAATTGTTACTGGGGTAGAATGCCTATCTTATGTATGCTTAAACGTTATTCTAATAACTTCAGGCCTTAGACACACAAAAATTGTGATCTACAAAGACGGCAAGAAAGTTGAACCTGATGACAGATTGCAGCTTGCGTACACTGAAGATGAATGCACGCTGGTCGTCGATAGCACCACGGCTGAAGACAGTGCCACCTATAGTGTCAAACTGGAAGACGTTGACGTAGAAGTAGCACCGATTGCTGTAACAGTCTTGCCTGAGTCAGATGTCAAGGTCAAGGTGACTGTAGAGAACACTGAAGTTGTCGCTGAGGAGGGGAAAGCATTCCAAGTGAAATGGAGAATCTCAGGTGATTATAGTTTTATGGATTAGTTAGTGGGTTATAATTTGTCTTTATATATCCCTTAATTGTGCTGCTTAACCCTTTCTCTCTCAAAGCGCGTTTGCAAACAGTTTTGATCCCGATCAGACGCAGCGTAAGCTGGTGTCTTATCAGGATCCAAACTGTTTGACACTCGTTTTGAAATTTCTTCAGTCATTTTGCCTTATCTTTTAACTTTGAACGACATTGCAGACAACAAAATTGAAGCAGACGACAATGAAACAGTGGAGGGGTAAAATTCTCACGAAAAAGTTGGCAGTGAATGGGTTAAGCAGGCTGAAAGTAAAGCAGAAGTTTTGTTTTAATTTTTTCTTGCTTTAATCTACCATTGACTATCGTAAACATCGGAAAAAAAAAAGCATTATATGAAAACAAAAATGTTCAAGTGATTAAATTTGCATTTTATTTCTAATATGTAGTTGAAACCATGGTATTACAATCACTCAAAGAAGGCAAATTGATAGTTTTGGACATAATCAGCAGCTTAAATGGGATAAAATGAAGAAACCGTCCTCTTTAAGTCATTTAGACCTAGAAACGGGTATACTCGTCCTTTACAAATAATACCTGTGAAGAGTATACTTGACCTATACAAACAATGTATACCCAGATCAGAGAGCTCCTATTAGGGTCTACACTGTTGGTCAGTTTTCAAATAATTTTTAAAAACAACCCTAAATGGTTAAGAATGGATTTGACTAAACGGGAATTGTTCATTTGAAGTTTCAGGGATAAATGTCAGTTCATTCATTATGGGATGAAAAAAAAACTTTTATAAAAAGATTTATTTTTGATTGGTTTACTAACCTATGAACAAAACCATACGGTTGGATGGACTTACAGAAATTTAATTTAAATCTTACAGAAATGTTTATCCGCACGGTATTCAAAATACATGTACAGTAAAACCTCTCTATTACTACAAAATTTAGTTCATTATTAGGTGTCTATGACCGGTTACTCTTAAGACTTTTCTATTTTACTGCCACCTTGCTTTAAGCTGTCACCAGTCTTGGATACAATCAATAAGCCTTTGGTTCAGTGGTCGTAATAGAGAGGTTTTACTGTAATGTGTTGATCGAAATTTGTTACAATATTCTGACAAGCCAGCCCACTCCTTCTAATGCCAGAAACAGATGTGAATTGGAAATATGAAATTGAAGAGTTTGTATTTTCCAAAATTTTCAGGATTTTTTCATATAAATACATGTAAAACTTTTGACTACATCTGCAGATGACGTTTGCGAAACTTGGAATATGCAAATTACAATCAATGCTTAGTATAATGTTGCTTCTCTTTGAAAACATACCGATCTTTCTAAAGATAAATCAGAGTTCCAGATAAGGTGAGTATTTCAAAAACTAAAATCTTTATTTCTACTTTAAACCCTGTGGTGTCACTACTCATTAGACTCGTCTCGAAGAAAATATTTCTTTCAGTAACAGTTACTGTTCTTATTCATGAGTGTATTTATTTTCTTCAGTGGACAAACAAATTAAACGCGTAAAAAGGCGTTTTTATGGGGTAATGGGTTATAGTAATTTAATTTCTATACAACATTTCAGGAGCATCAATGTCTGAAATTGCCATCTTCAAAGGGGGGAAGAAATTGACAATGGTTGACAGATACCAGCTGACCCTGGAAAAGGAAACTTACATCATGACAGTCAGCAGTGCCGTGTCCAGTGATAGTGACAGTTATACTGTCAGGGTGGGTAACTCTGACGTTGATGAAGGAAAGATAACTGTAACAGTCAGTCCCAAAGCCAAGGTACCCCTGGAAGTAACACCAGAAAAGACAAAGATTGAGACGTATGAAGGGAAAACTCTCACAATGAAATGGACTATCAAAGGTATGGCGCCTTTAGGTTAACTAACCAGTTTCTATTGGTTTAGAAAATATTTTAGGAAAAACAATTAAAACAAAAAGTGCAAACTCTCCTTAACAATTTACTCCATAGCCTGTTTCCAGTATCTTAAAGACGATAGCTTAAAACAAGGTTGAAAGTAACACAAAATGCTCCATAGCCTGTTTCTAGTATTGAAAATAGGGGACCACTTAAAGCAGATTGAAAGCAAAGCAGAATGCACCTTTAGGCACATTCAACTTTACTTTCAGCCTGCTTTAAACTACCATCTGCTAGAATGTAGAAAAGTTATCTAATGATGTATATTCATGACTGTATAAATTGATACTATTTTTTTCAGTTAAGGAATACATTAAAGGCGTAAAAAGGCATATTTATGAGGTAATTGGTTAAGGAGCATTCTGCTTTACTTTTAACCTGCTTCAAATGATTAATAATAAATTTCATCTACACTTAAAGCTATCTCCTATTTTTCTCATTGAAAAGTTGCTCAATTAATCACAGGTGCGCAGGCTGATGAGGTCATGATCTGTAAAGATGAGGTTCCGATCATGCAGGACGACCGTACAACACTGACAGTTGACGGTGAAGTGCACACAATGGTCATTGACACGGCAGTCCGTGGTGACACTGCCGTCTACTCTGTGGTAATTGACAGCACCACTTTCGGTGAGATCACAGCCACGGTGGGTAAAAGGCCGCCTGTAGAAGCGTTGGTTGACGATCATATGATTACTGCCATGGAAGGGGAGATGGTGAAGCTACAGTGGAAAATACCAGGTACTATATCAGTCTTAACCCTTTCAAACACCATGGACCTCCTTACAATATCCCCATTACATTTGCAAACAGTGTATACTCAGATTAGAGGGCTCCTGAAAGATTCCCTAAAAGAGCCCCCGTATCAGGGTATGCACTGTGTGCAACACTTTAAAATATTTTAGAGATAAACCAAGTTTATAGTTTATACAGTGGACAAGACGTGACATATTCTAATCATTTAAACACAAACGAAACAAACAACAAAATATTCAAATGTAGAAAATGACAACTTTTTGAAAATTGTAGCTTTATTTCAATCCGAGTGGCAAACGGTTTGGAGCCTGATCAGACGCCGGGTTATCCGGCGTCTGATCTGGCTCCAAACTGTTTGCAGTAGAAATAATAGTTTTAGCGTAGACCCGTTTATTGGGAAAGAATAACGTCTTCTCTACTGTATGAACTGGTCGTTTATCAGAAAACGGATGAGATCAATTGTAGAAATTAGCATTGTAAGGGTTAACCCGTTACCTCATAGCACGGTGGGTAAGAGGCCGCCTGTGGAAGCGTTGGTGGACGATCATATGATCACTGCTATGGAAGGGGAGAAGGTGAAGCTTCAGTGGAAAATACCAGGTATCATATCCAGTGTTGCACCTAGAGCGCGGGATTCCCGCAATATTTTTTACTTTGACCCTTAAAATTCGTAACGACGCGGGCGTACGGCCGCAATTATCGTCTTCCATACCTTTGCTCTTTTTACTATCCTTTCCGCGGATTTACTATCCTTAATTAATAAAGGTAGACTGTGCGCGCGTGTATATACCAATGCAGTTAAATGGCTACGTAAAAACCGATAACCAGTCTTACAATTACAACTATCCTTTCCGCCGATTTACTATCCTTTATAAATAAAAGTAGACTGTGTGCGCGGGTATATGCCAAAGCAGTTAAATGGCTACGGTAAAACCCGATAACCAGTCAAATTACGCATGACTTGACTTGACTTCTCGTCGGATTGGAGAGGAAAGAGCAGACGAAACGCGAACGTCACACAGCCTGATGAATGAAACCCCCATCTAAACAACGTGCTGATCAAACTCTTCCAACTTTGTATGTACCAAAACAATCATTACAAGTTATTTAGAAATAGACGAACATCAGTTTTCCCGTCGTGTAAAAGCCTTACCGGATTACCGAAAATCTACTAGACGCAGTAAACATGTTCAATATCGTAAACACTAATTCTATTTTAAAGGAAAGCCTATCATGTTTTAAAGGCTTTTTTAGTGTGTCCCCCCAAATTTTCAAATGTCCCCCAAAATTTTTGACAGCGCGCCACCGTGTCCCCCAAAATTTTGGACCTAGGCACAATTTAACACAGATATCAGTCAGGGCTCCAGATAAGAAGGAATAAACTGAACAAATCCAACATTTTCTCACTTATTTTAGCAGCAAATGCTATGGTGTCACTACTCATTAGAATCGTCTCTTTGAGACGATTCTAATGAGTAGTGACACCATAGTCTTAAATTAGAAATAAAGATTTTAGTTTTTGAAACACCCCCCTTATCTTGAGCCCTGAGTCTCAATAACCAATTACCCCATAAATATGCCTTTTTATACGCCCGTCTTCAGACGGGACGTATTATGTCGTGGCGCTGTCCGTCTGTCTGTCCGTCCGTTAACTTTTTCATGTCCGCTCTCTAACTCAAACAAATTTAGTCTAATCCTTTTGAAACTTGGTCAGAACGTGTATGACCATAATATCTCGGTCAAGTTCGATAACCAGCAAGATTGACCCAGACATTCAAGAGTTATGCCCTTTTTTGTCAAAAACGGGCATATTAGTTTGTCCGCTCTCTAACTCAAACAAATGTTTTTTAATCCTTTTCAAACTTTGTCAGCATGTGTATGACCATAATATCTCGGTCAAGTTTGATAACCAGCAAGATTGACCCAGACATTCAAGAGTTATGCCCTTTTTTGTCAAAAACGGGCATATTAGTTTGTCCGCTCTCTAACTCAAACAAATGTTTTTTAATCCTTTTCAAACTTTGTCAGCATGTGTATGACCATAATATCTCGATCAAGTTCGATAACCAGCAAGATTGACCCAGACATTCAAGAGTTATGCCCTTTTTTGTCAAAAACGGGCATATTAGTTTGTCCGCTCTCTAACTCAAACAAATGTTTTTTAATCCTTTTCAAACTTTGTCAGCATGTGTATGACCATAATATCTCGGTCAAGTTCGATAACCAGCAGGATTGCCCCAGACATTCAAGAGTTATGCCCCTTTTTTCGTAAAAAACGGGCATATTTTAGTTTGTCCGCTCTCTAACTCAAACAAATTTATTTTAATCCTTTTGAAACTTTGTCAGCATGTGTATGACCATAATATCTCGGTCAAGTTCGATAACCAGCAAGATTGCCACAGACATTCAAGAGTTATGCCCCTTTTTTCGTAAAAAACGGGCATATTTTAGTTTGTCCGCTCTATAACTCAAACACATTTATTGTAATCCTTTTGAAACTTGGTCAGCATGTGTATGACCATAATGTCTCTGTCAAGTTTGATAACAAGCAGGATTGCACCAGGCATTCAAGAGTTATGCCCTTTTTTTTATAAAAAACGGGCATATTTTAGTTTGTCCGCTCTCTAACTCAAACAAATTTATTTCAGGCCTTTTGAAACTTGGTCAGCATGTGTATGACCATAATGTCTCAGTTATGTTTCATAACCAGCAAGATTGCCACAGACAGTCAAGAGTTATGCCCCTTTTTTCATCTAAAACGGGCATTTTTTAGTTTGTCCGCTCTCTAACTCAAACAAATTTATTCCAATCCTTTTGAAACTTTGTCAGCATGTGTATTACCATAATGTCTCGGTTATGTTCTATAACCAGCAGGATTGCCCCAGACATTCAAGAGTTATGCCCCTTATTTTGTCAAAAACGGGCATTTTTTAGTTTGTCCGCTCTCTAACTCAAATAAATTTATTCCAATCCTTTTGAAACTTTGTCAGCATGTGTATGACCATAATGTCTCGGTCAAGCTCCATAACCAGCAAGATTGCCCCAGACATTCAAGAGTAATGCCCCTTTTTTCGTAAAAAACGGGCATATTTTAGTTTGTCCGCTCTATAACTCAAACACATTTATTGTAATCCTTTTGAAACTTGGTCAGCATGTGTATGACCATAATGTCTCTGTCAAGTTTGATAACAAGCAGGATTGCACCAGGCATTCAAGAGTTATGCCCCTTTTTTTGTAAAAAACGGGCATATTTTAGTTTGTCCGCTCTCTAACTCAAACAAATTTATTTCAGGCCTTTTGAAACTTGGTCAGCATGTGTATGACCATAATGTCTCAGTTATGTTTCATAACCAGCAAGATTGCCACAGACAGTCAAGAGTTATGCCCCTTTTTTCATCTAAAACGGGCATTTTTTAGTTTGTCCGCTCTCTAACTCAAACAAATTTATTCCAATCCTTTTGAAACTTGGTCAGCATGTGTATTACCATAATGTCTCGGTTATGTTCTATAACCAGCAGGATTGCCCCAGACATTCAAGAGTTATGCCCCTTATTTTGTCAAAAACGGGCATTTTTTAGTTTGTCCGCTCTCTAACTCAAATAAATTTATTCCAATCCTTTTGAAACTTTGTCAGCATGTGTATGACCATAATGTCTCGGTCAAGCTCCATAACCAGCAAGATTGCCCCAGACATTCAAGAGTTATGCCCCTTTTATCGTCAAAAACGGGCATTTTTTTGTTTGTAGCTCTCTTTCTCAAACAAATTCATTCCCATCCTTTTGAAACTTGGTCAGCATATGACCCCTAACTTTCAGGGTTCTTCCCCTTTTGTTTTTACCTTGATAGGGTTTTGGTATGACTACATTCTAAGATCGTTTTGACGGGCGTATAATGTGCCCGGCTTGCGGTGCTCTTGTTAGGCCTTTATTTTATTCCTCCACTGAAGACAATAGTTCCACTTTATTTTCTTACAAAATTAATATGTTCCATAAGAAATAGTTTCTTTATCCTAATGGATAGTAGCTTAAAGGAGGCTGAAGGTAAAGTTGAATGCACCTTAAGGCACATTCTGCTTTACTTTCAGCCTCCCTTAAGTGGTCACTTGTTTTCAAAACTAGAAAACATGCTATCGGGTAATGGGATAATTGTATTATAGTATATACGTGTCCTTTGCAATCAATGTACCAGTGAACCATACACTTTAATAGTCCTATGCAAACACTGTGAAGACCTTCCGGAGCTCTCTCATGATCAGTGTCTGCATTGTTTGTTTGTCAGTGCTATAGAAATAGAGTAATGGGTTGACTGTTGAAATTGGAACTTTTTCCTTCAGTGGATGAATAAATTAAATCCTGAAATCACGGAAAATCTGAAATAGCTCCCTTATACGGAAGTTTGCAAGAAATCTTTGTTACAGCACGAAAACCATTTCATTGACACACAGCGTATAGGATAATAGCTAGTTGAATTAAAGCCCATTAAATTGCCAGCAGGCTCGAACATAACCAGTGGAAATATAAGACAGCTTAATGATCGTGATTGTTAAATTTGAAAGATTTTAGAATTTACTATATTGTTTGAAAATATAACAGTAGCCATTATGAATATTAAAAAATCTGTTTTAAGTTTTGAATAATTACCCTTTCCCTCTTAGTATGATTTCAGGGTTCAAACCTAGTGACAAGTATACTCTTCATTTAAAAACAGAGTACCTGTGAGGATTACACTTGGCATATGAAAACAGTGTAGACCCTAATCAGAGGGCTCCTTATTATTATTATTATTATTATTATTACTCTGTTTGTCATTCTAAAATATATTGTTAAAATCAACCCTTAAAAGTCAAAAATGGACTTGACTTTTTTGAAATTGGAATTATCCATTAAAAGTTTCAGGGGTGAATGTCGTAAGTTCAGCTGGCAGAAAGCAAAGCAGAAATCATCATATATTTCTGTTCTGTTTTCTTACTGCTTAAGTAACCATCTGTTCAGAGTTAGGAATTTTGGATACAATAAAATATATTCAATGGACAAGATAGAATAATATAAAGCATTTCCATGCTATGATTGTGGACCATATTGAAAATTGGTTATCCAGGTAAAATAAAGTTGTCATTAACCCTTAGCCTGCCACTCACAACTATAGCTCCATATGCAAACAGCTTGGATCCGGATGAGACGCCGAGTAACTCGGCGTCTCATCCGGATCCAAGCTGTTTGACACTCAGACAACATTTTGAGCAATTTTGAGCAACTTTGAAGCACTTTGAAACTTGAAGCAGACGAGAAATATAGCAGACAACAATTTATTTGGCGGGCTAAGGGTTAATATTATTTCTATAAGCAAAAGATAAAGGTGTGAAAATTGTTTTTGCTGTTATGGAAAATGTTAAAACATTAATTTTGTTAAGTATATTTCTATTATACACTAAATCATTTCTTGCTTAGCAAAGCAAAAATGCAAGTCAAAGAGAACACCTCTTCGGGACAATTCTAATGAGTAGTAACACCATAGGATTTGGTGCTGAAATAAATGAGAAAATGTTGGATTTGTTCAGTTTTCTCCCTCTTTTATTGAGTCCTGCGTATTAACCTATACAATAAGTGTATAACCAGGTTAATGGAGGATCCCTCTGATCAGAATCAGCAATGTTTGTCCTTTTTGCAATATATTGTAAAAAATATTCTAAACTTTCAAAAACGGAGTAGATTAGAAATTGGATTGTCCCAGACCTCCAGATAAGAGAGAGTAAGCTGCTCAAATCCCAATACTTTCTCACTTATTTTAGCACCAAAGCCTCTGATGTTTAACTACTCATTAGAATCGTCTCCTCGAGACAATTCTAATGAGTAGTGACATCATTGGGTTGAACGTAGAAATAAAGATTTTAGTTTTTGAAACACTCCCCTTATCTAGAGTCCATTTGAAATTACAGTCATCAATTTCTTATTTTTCAGGCATTAAGGTATTCCCGAACTGAAGATCGGTTTTTTGTTCGGCTATTGTCGTCAGTCGCCGTTTTTGTTCGGCTATTGTCGTAAGTCGTCGTTTTAACAAGAGTTCTCCTCAGAAACATCAAGAGTTGTCGTCCGTTTGTTTATTTCCGGTACTAAAATGGCGAAACCGCGAGGCAAAAGTGGAAAATTTAAACGGACAAAAACTAAACGGGACCACTCTAGATCGGTAAAATCGTGTGTTAAAGTTGACCACAACTATTGTGTTGGCCATGTGTGCCCGGGCACGGCCTGTGTAAAGGGGTGTGTTCTGGCGAATGACGTTAAGTTGGGGAAAACGGTGTCGCGGGAGGGTGGAAGTCTGGGCGCAGAATCGTAGAGCTGGCAGTTCTTCTCGAAGCTCTGCGATATTGTAAGTATTGCCGACTCGGTCCAGTGCCATTGATGTATGATAATGTCGTTGGGGAGTTGCAAAAGGGATTAGGTGGATTTCTGTATGTGAAGTGCCAGAACCCAGACTGCGGACGGATCAACATCGCCCCCTATGGCAGCTTCCACCATGAAAAGAACCGGGCTGGTGCACCCTGCTTTTCAGTCAACACTAAACTTGGCACAGGTAAAAACAATAAATGTTACACTCAATTTTTTCAACCAATCAAACATTTTATCACTCATTTCAGCACTAAATGCTATGGTGTAACTACTCATGAGTAGTGACACCATAGGGTTTTGCCCTCCCCTCCTAATAATTGGCTTTACAGGGAATTTTTTCAAACCCATATATTGACCTTAAATTCAAGCAAAAAGTGGATGAGAACCTTTTTTTGTCAAAAAGTCACTCAATTTTTTCAACCAATCAAACATTTTATCACTCATTTCAGCACTAAATGCTATGGTGTAACTACTCATGAGTAGTGACACCATAGGGTTTTGCCCTCCCCTCCTAATAATTGGCTTTACAGGGAATTTTTTCAAACCCATATATTGACCTTAAATTCAAGCAAAGAGTGGATGAGAACCTTTTTTTGTCAAAAATGATTTGAAAACTGTAGTCCCCCCCCCCCTATATAATTATATAATTGCACAAACCCTAGCGAATTTAATTTCAATTAGTCCCATTATGCAGGGTTCTCACTAATATCCAGAGGAATAGGCATCTGACAAATTTGAACAGGCCAAAATACAGGGCTCCAGATAAGAGGTAGTTATTTCATCAAATCAAACATTTTATCACTCATTTCAGCACTAAATTCTATGGTGTAACTACTCATGAGTAGTGACACCATAGGGTTTAATCAGAAATAAAGAGTTTAAGCTTTGAAAAACTACCCTTATCTGTTGCTCTGCAAAATTATTTCTTTAGTCTTGATGTTGCTCATATTATGTATAAAAAAAACAAGATTTGAACAGGCTTAAAATCTATGTGAACCACAAAATTTGGCCTGTGGCCTGTTCTTAAAGAGAACCCTGATTACGTCTTCTAATCTGTAAACTTCAAATCACTAATTTTCAAATAAAACTAATTTTATGATTTGCAGCAATGATTGACAGCATAGGCGGTCCAGATAGAGTTAACAACTTTTTGACAACACTCAACATCAGACCCATGAGCTTCAATAGCATGAAGAAGATGGAGAGACGAGCTGGGGTCTATGTTGAGGATGTGGCGGAGCGCTCCATGTCAAAGGCAGCAACCGATGCTTTCGAGATGGAGATGAGGTATATGCTTTTAATCCTTATGTTGCCATTACTGATTATCCAGGGCGGATTTTTGTGTGTACACCTGTGTGTGTGTGTGGGGGGTCAACGGTCAAAACATGTCTTTTGTAACACTGACAACTTATTTTTATTTTTGGTTGTCAGGGATCCAAATGGTTGTCAGAGGGGCCCGACGGTTGTCAGGGGACGGAAATATTAAAATTGAGTATAGTATATTGGATACAGATTGAGAATGACAATCATTTCTTACAATCGTAAACAATTGGGAATTCATATGATTCAACGATCTTTATAGGGAATGAAAGCAATAGCTTTACATCAGACTTTTGAATTTCCTTTTCAGTTCGTGGAGAGATGATGCCACACATCACACAAATCGCTGCCGTAGAGACACAGTCCGGTAAAACTTTCAACGTATATGTGACACCAAAAGTGCCAATCGCAGCGGGGGCCCAGGAAATAACAGGAATTGTTGTTGACAGCACAGGTAGTATGACTGTTAAAGGACGACCTGTCAACAGTATGAAGTTCATTGAGGCAGCCAATCAATTTGTGACTTGGTTGTCAAGATTTGACAAAGTGTTCCTTATTGCGCACAATGGACGGAAATTTGACTTCCCAGTGCTAAACTCTGCCCTGAATCAAGTTGGTGTGTGGGATAAATTCTGTGGAGTGATCATGGGATGCATAGACAGCTGGTCCGTATTCCAGCAAAAGAAAAACCCCCCGTTTGGAAAGCGCAGCTCTTATGCGCAAGAGGGCCTCGTCAAAGATGTTCTGAAAGAAACCTACAATGCCCACGATGCTATCGAAGATGTGAAGGCATTAGGGCGTTTGGTTTGCCACCCAAACGTTACAACTTCAGCACTGTTGAACCATAGTTTTGTTCCGATGGCAGTGCACAACCGGCGTCTGTTCATTCGAGAAAGGAAGAGAAATATAGATTCTCTTTTCCCATTAGTGTCGTCAGGGGTTATGAAGAGAGCGACTGCCGAAAATGTTGCTGGCTCTGGACTTACTATTAGTAACCTCCGTGTTATTCATAAAAGAGATAGTGAAGATGGTTTATTGAGTGTTTTCACATCCAAAAACAGTGAGGGACAGGCACGGGTTACAGACAATAAGAGAGTTTTGGAAGAAGTGATACCGAAATTATGTGACTATTTCAAATCGGAACAGAGTTGAAATAGTCATATAGTATCAGAATTACTTCTTTGCATCATAGGAAAAGTTAACCCTTAGCCCGCCAAATAAATTGTCGTCTGCTATATTTCTTGTCTGCTTCAAGTTTCAAAGTGCTTCAAAGTTGCTCAAAATTGCTGAAAATGTTGTCCGAGTGTCAAACAGCTTGGATCCGGATGAGACGCCGAGTTACTCGGCGTCTCATCCGGATCCAAGCTGTTTGCATATGGAGCTATAGTCGTGAGTGGCAGGCTAAGGGTTAATGGAACACATGTACAAGTATGTGCTTGAACAGTTGTTAGCTTTGTGCAATGTATTTTTCCAATGCCTTATAATTATATGTAGTTTCAGTGATTTTCTTAAAAGTTAACAAGTCTAGAAATTCCAAGTATCAAGAGATAATAAATTGCTACTTCAAGCAGGAGTCCTGCTTGAAGTAGCAATTTATTAGCTCTTGATACTTAGCTTACTTGTTAATCATGAGTTATAGATGTGCAAGACACAAACTTTCAGGTATATTTGACCTTGACCTTGACCTTTGGCCTTGAAATTGGCACTCTGTTTGCATAACCTTGTACGTCAAACTCCTCCTTCAGTTTCAACCTCATTCAGTTGACGCTGGGTATAAATGCTAACCAGAAGTAGCAGATGTGCAAGACACACATTTCATTTTCTGTGACCTTGACCTTGACCTCTAACCTTGGCTGTTAGTCTGTTTGAAAAATCTTGTATGGGAACTTCTCCTTTTTCCAGGGCATATCTCCTATACTATATCATCTAGAATTACCAAACATGGTATGTGGATACATACTGGGATTGCATATTGTATCAAAACACTTTTAGCTCAGTATGACCTTGACCTCTGACATTAATAATTGAAAAACCTTGTACACAACATAGTTCTTATACCATATCATCTAGGATTACCAAACCTTGTGTGTGGATATATCTTAGGATTGCAAAGTTAATATGTTTTGATTTCTGTGACCCAGCTCGAAATTTGCCGTTTTCGGCCTAGCTACCCAGATAGATGTATACACAGTGTATTGGAATTGAAAATCACTTCAATTTGGCTTGTAAAACTTGTTTCATTCATATATTGTGTTAATTGTATTGAAATCATCCTCCATATCATGTTTTGGTCGAAAAAATGGATGGTTATGCCTTTTAGATGATGAAATATTCTGAAAATAAGCTTTTTTCGGCAACACCACCATCTGACAAAAAATGATTTTTTGTTTGTTAGCTGAGGTCAAAGTTTTCTATTTCATGCATTTGAAATCATAAAGGTATCTATAAAATTATAAACTTATAATTAGCCTTGCCTTTTAAAAGGTTTTTGTAAAATGGCTCTTTGTTTGAAGCAAATCATTGTAAAATGTGATAGAAAAAAGCATATTTTTTCAATGACATGTCAACCTTTTGGTATTTAATTTATGTTATGTATGAAATTAAGTGACACTTTCTATATCTATGTGATGCTGACAGTATCTGCTATTGAAATAAGATAAAAAGTATATGAATTTTTGAAAAAAAAAAAAAAAAATCATTTTTTTAATTTTCTTGTAATTTTATTTTCAACCACATTTTCCGCCCCATCAGTGACAACACATATTTTTCAATAATTTTCAAACTCCAACGTCAAAGTTGTTTAAAATCCACCAAAAGCACCACACTTACATGTACTTTCGATAAAACAAACTTATTGGACTGTAACTTAACATGAACTTCAGGCTGGGAATACCTTAAACCATCAGATATCAGATTGTTCAAAGGTGCCGACAGAATCAAGCCTGACAAGCAGTACAAACTGAGAAAAGATGACGATGTTTATACACTTATCATAGCCTCTGCTACACTCGATGATAACGCCACATTCGCCGTCAGACTGAGCAAGGCCGATAGTGATCATGGCAGGATTGTCGTGACGATACAAACACCGCAGATGGTTCAGGAGGAGATGGAAAAGGCGGAAAAACAGAAGACGGAACAAGTTCCAGATCTCTCTAAACTGCCGAAGATTGAAGTCATGGCAGATCTGACTGATATTGAGAAGGCTGTAGGAGAGACAGTTGTACTTCAGTGGAAATTTTCAGGTTAATAACCAAACATTTTTCCTCTCTTATCTCACAGGATAAATTTATAATGTAAGGACTCGATCATTCTCGTTTCCAAAAAAGTTTAAATAGAAGTTTTTTAAGACACTTGGAAGCTGTAATGCAGAAAGCTCCTCAAAATACATTTGAACATTTTCTCACTTATGTAAGCACCAAATCCTATGGTGTCACTACTCATTTGAATCGTCTCTGAGAGACGATTCTAATGAATAGTGACACCATAGGGTTTAATGCAGAAATAAAGGTTTTTTAGTTTTATGAAATATATTAACTCCCTTATCTGGAGCCTGGGTCCAAGGTTATAAAGCTTTTGAATTGAGTCTGAAGCAGTTCTCAAGTATTTGATTAATCAGATATGAGCCTTAGGCTCAAATCTGACCAATAAAAAGCTTGAGAATAATATCAGACTCATCTCAGATGCTTTATAACCTTAATCACTGGGATAACATTGTTTGCCTTTCATTTTAGGAGTCGCCACATCTGAGATGGCAATTTTCAAGAATGGTCAGAAGATTACGACAGATGATAACACCAAGTTGACATTTGACGCAGACATCTGTACCCTAACCATCCAGTCGGCCACTGCTGAAGACACAGCAAGCTATTCTCTCAGGATCAACAACTCTGATACAGACTATGGCAAAGTGTCCGTGAAGATTCAAGTGGAAGAAAAAGTCGAGAAAGTCGAGAAGAAAGCACCACCGGAGACGCAGAAGAAGCCTAAGAAGCGGTTTGATGTTCTGGTAGGAGGATCTGATCTTGTGACTTCAGAAGGGAAAGTGGTATCGCTGGAGTGGAAGGTTACAGGTGAGAGACTAGTAACCCTTTACACCATAGATAGGCCTTTTTACGCCACTGATTTATTCTTCCTCTGAAGAAAATAGTTCAAACTTATACAGTGATTAATATGCATCATAAGAAATATTTTCTATTTTCTCACAGATGGTAGCTTAAAGCAGGCTGAAAGTTAAGCAGAATGTGCATTAAGGCACATTCTGCTTTTACTTTCAACCTGCTTTTAGTGGTCACCTGTCTTCAAAACTAGAAACAAGTTATTGGGTTATGGGTTAAAGAACTTCTTGGAAATCCTGAAACTTGTCTTATCCTTTAAAAATGTCAAAGGATTGTTCCTTGAAGGGAACTTGTCAAATTGTTTCAAATATAGATAATTCAATTGAAATTGTGTCATGCAACAAATTGAAAAACAAAATTGAACAAATTTCTTGTTAATAAAGCTTATTTGAAAACCAAGGGTTTTAGTCAATACCAAAAACTAAGATTTCTTCCATAGCTTAATGAACCACCAGAATATAGTATGATTTTAATTGTTTGCAAATTGCTAAAAGAATTTTAAGATATTTTCGAAAATTGTAATTTTTCAACACTGGCAGGAGGCAATGTTGCAGACTAAAAGTAAAATAGTTAACTCTTTGCACGCTGGCGGCGGATACAGCTGGCATAATCTTTGCAAACAGTTTTGATCCAGATGAGACGCTGCGTAACGCGGCGTCTTATGACATCAGGATCCAAACTGTTTCCCATTCTGACACTGAATTTATAAGAAATTTTGAAAAATTATATTTTAGAACAGAAACAGATGACAAATGTTGCAGACGAAAAAATTACCCAGCATGCAAAGAGTTAACTGTTTCAACACCACTGACCTGTCTTTAATATACTCATGACATTTACCAACAGTGTAGACCCAGACCACGGCTCCTATAGGAACCCACTGTTTGCTAATTTAACCCTTTCCCCAATAGAAGCGCCTTTTAGCGGATATGATTTATTCTTCCGCTGAAGAAAATAGTTCCAATTTAATCAGTCATGAATATATATTATAGGAAATATTTTCTATGTTATAGCACATGATAGCTTAAAGCAGGCTGAAAGTAAAGCAGAATGCGCCTTAGGGCGCATTCTGCTTTACTTTCAACCTGCTTTAAGTAGTCACCTATCTTAAGTACTAGAAATAGGCTATCAGGTAAAGGGTTAAAACAGTATTTATCACATACCCTGTGGTCTGGGAGTGAAATAAAGCCATTATATCAATTTATATTGTAATCCACTTGTGAATTATAGTTTTTTGGACTCAGACCCAACCTTTTTGGCCACCAGTGCTGCATATAGCTGGAAATCAAATAATGTCAATTGCGATTACATTACCGTAAACAATTTCAGGTATTGGCATAAAATCTAAATAGCAGAAAGACTACAAAGTACGGATCGATTCATTTAATAGATATTTAAAATTGTTATGTGATAAATAGAATCTCCCATTCGTGCTCATTACTTATCCTTTTTTAATAAACTCGCTGACTAAATTACCAAGGCTCCCGTCATATTATTAAATCAACTCGTTTATCAAAAATGATAAATAATGAGCACTCATGTAAGATCCTCTGTTTATTAAACTACCCAGAATTCCAAGTAGACTGGTTTCTGTTTTTATAACTTAAAAGATCCACAAGGGAACCTTATAACCCACCAGAGTTACTAAGTGTTGAAAGGGTCAAGGTCATTTTGAGTTCATGGTCACATCAGGGGCATTGTGCTTCACAAACACATAATTATATAGAGGATAATCAATTTCTTTGGATTGATATGAAAAATATATCACGAGAATGGGTTGTTATCTGGTTAAAAAACGAGTCCGCAGGACAAGTTTTTTAACCAGATAACAACCCATTCAAGTGGTATATTTTTCATATCATTTCAAAGGAATTGATTATTCTATTTATTATATATATTTTAATGACGGTTTTACAGAAAAAACATACAAAATTGATTACCGCAACGTCACTAAACTGATTTTGACGTGACGTCACAAAAAGTGATATCATCACTACATGTTTATAGTGATGATATCAACAGTGACGATATCAAATTTATCTATCTGAGAAATCTCTATAAATCATCCATATGTATATAATAAAATGTTATCATTTATTTCAGGAGCCACCAAGGAAAATATTGTAGTCTGTAAGAACAAACAACCAGTCACCGAGGATGAGAGATGTAAAGTCACCTTTGATAATGATGTTTGTGTCCTCACAATTCACCCAGCCACCATTGATGATAGCGCCACCTACTCGGTTGTCATAGATAAAGCGGAGAAAGACGAGGGTAGAATTAAGGTTGAGGTGTTGCCAGCAGAGAAGCCAGAGGAAAGAGTAATTAATGTATCCGTTGAAAATACAAAGGTTGCCAAGACAATCGGAGACGACTTGCAAGTCCAGTGGAAGGTTACAGGTAACTTATTTTTGCATTTTTGCAGGGCTCCAGATCAGGGGGTAAAACTGTATAAATCCAACATTTTCTCACTCATTTGAGCACCAAATCCCATGATGTTACTACTCATTAGAATCGTCTCTTCGAGACTATTCTAATGAGTAGTGACACCATAGGGTTTAAAGCAGAAATAAAGATTTTAGATTTTGAAATACTGATCCCCTTATCTGGAGCCCTGTTTTTAGCTAGTCTGTTTGGAAGAAACTAAGAGCTATTGTCATCACGCCGGGTTTCGCCGTGGTCGTTGTTGTTGTCCGACATCTTAATTGACTGGACAAGTGGAATTTTTATGCCCCCGGCATCGATAGATGCGGAGGCATATAGTAATCGTCCTGTCCGTCCGTCTTTCCGTCCGTCCGTGTGTCCGTCCGTAACAAGGTTAAGTAGATTTTACCGTTTCGTCTAGCATCAACACCGCTTACCCAAATGCTTGGATACTTATACAGTTGTTGCCTTGGATCATTCCCTATCCACCAATATCACCAAACTGTGATTTTGACCTTGACCTTGACCTAATTTGGACTTACAAAATTTTGAATAGGCTACTTCTTGGTTAACTAGATTTTACAGTTTCATCTAGCATCAACACAACTGACTACAATGCTTTGATACTTGTACAGTTGTTGCCTTGGATCATTACCAACTCACCAATAAGACCCAAGCTCAGTTCGACAATGACCTTGACCTAATTTGGACTTAGAAAAGATTCAGAATATATTGTCAAGGATGCCACCGGGGGCATAAGCGTTTATTGAACGCGCAGTCTTGTTAAATTTAGCCCTGAATTTAACATTGGCCATAACTAATATAGGATAACAAGACAGAGGAACATTGGTATCCACATGCTGTGCTCTCATTTGTCTTCACTGTGAGCATTAAAGGAGCAAAAAGGGAGACTAATGCAGGGTTCTAGTTAAGATTCGGTAAACTACCTTTCTAACATTTCTCAGTTAATGTTTCCAGCAACCCTATTTAGTAACCACTTTGAGATACAGTATAACTTAGATATTGAAGTTGGTTTTGTCGAACATACCCGTATTTCAAAGTTAAAACGTGGCTAGGCCACGTTTTAACTTTGAAAAATGGGTATGGTTGACTTATCCAAGCATGAAATAATGCAGTTCATATGTTGAACTATCGGATAGTTCGAGTTAAACCAGTTCGAGATATCGAAGTTCGACTGTAATTCTGATGAGTGGTAACAACATAGGGTTTATTATAGAAATAAAAGGAAGTTAGTATAATTTTAACTCTTTCAACACCATGGACCTATTTAAAATATACTCATAACATTTGCAAGCAATGTAGACCCAGATCAGAGGGCTCCTATAGGAGCCTTCTGATCTGGGTCTACACTGTTTGCTTATTTATCAAAGTACCCTATAGACAGTATAGCTGTTTTTTCATTTTGAAGACAAGTTGCCTTCTTAAAGCAGGTTGAAAGTACAGCAGGATGCGCCTTTCAGCCTGCTTTAAGCTATCACTTGCTATATTACAGAAGTTGTTTCTTACAGAACATATTTATAACTGTATAAAGTGGAACTGTTTCCATCATTGGAGGAATAAATTAAAGGCATAAAAAGGAGTATTTATTGGGTAATTGGTTAATACTCAACTGGTTATAACAATATATTCCTTTTGACATATTTAGGCGCCACTGAAGCAGACATTACAGTCTGCAAAGACGGAGCTAAAGTCGTGCCCGATGACAGGATAAAACTTTCCTTTGAGTCTGACATGGAAACCATGACGATCAACTCTGCCACTACAGATGATAGCGCCACCTACAGTGTGAGGTTTACGGGCTCAGAGAAAGACATGTGCCCCGTGCAGGTCAAGGTCACCAAGGAAGCCCCAGAAGAGCCCAAGTTCCAGGAGGCCGGTGATGGCTCGGAGATAACTGTTACAGAGGGCCAGAAACTGGAGCTCGAGTGGAATATGCCAGGTATGACTTTGCTCTGCTGCAAATAAGATAAGGGATATTTGCAAATACCGTAAAACCCCTCAATTATTACCATAAATTGTGTTAATTATCAGATGTTTAAAGCTGCTCAAGGTGACCGTAAAACAGAAAGCTCCTTAACCCTTTCCCCAATAGAAGCGCCTTTTAGCGCATTTGATTTATTCCTCCGCTGAAGAAAATAGTTCCAATGTATACAGACATAAACGTGTAACAAATGAACTCTTTTCTAAATCCTAGCAGATGGTAGCTTAAAGAAGGCTGAAAATAAAGCAGAATGTGCCTTAGGGCACATTCTGCTTTATTTTCAACCTGTTTTAAGTGGTCACCTGTATTCAAAAATAGAAACAGGCTATTGGGTAATGGGTTAAGCATATAGTTTCATTGTGAAGGTTTTGTTTGTACTATGGAATCACTTTGTCTTGCTTTCATTTCTTTGTTATCCCATTACCCCATAGCTTATTTCTAGTGTTGAAAATAGATGACCACATGAAGCAGGTTGAAAGTAAAGCATGATGCGCCTTTAGGCACATTCTGCTTTACTTTCAGCCTGAGCTTACATCTGCTAGAATACAGAAAATACTTATTATGAATTTTATTTGTGACAGTATAAATTGGAACTATTTTCTTCAGTAGAGGAATAAATTAAAGGCGTATTTATGGGGTAAAGGGTTAATTCTCAATAATGTGTTTCTTTCTCCAGGGCCCCAGACAAGAGGAAGTAAACTGCACAAATCCAACATTTTCTCACCTATTTCAGCATCAAATCCTATGGTGTTACTATTCATTAGAATCGTCTCTTCGAGATGATTCTAATGAGTAGTGACACCATAGGGTTTTAAACAGAAATAAAGATTTTAGTTTTTGAAATACCCCAATTATCTGAAACCCTGGTTTCTCAATAGTTTTGGATTTTCATTGCTTTTCTAGGTGTGAAATCTGATGACATAGCCATCTACAGAAACGGAGAGAAGCTACCAGTAGATGATAGATACACTATTTCATTTGATGGCGACACATGCAAGCTGACAGTAAAACCCACTACCTCTGATGATAACTCCACGTTCTCTGTCAGAATTGGTACCTCAGACACCGATCACTGTAAGATTGTTGCCAAAATTGTATCTGCTGAAGAGGCAGTTGAAAAGAAATCTGTGACAATCGAACAACAACAGCAACCAAACGAAACAGAAAAGGTTGTAGAGACGAAGACAGAGGTGGTAGAAGAATCGGTACAAGTTGTAGAGACAAAGACAGAGGTTGTAGAGGAATCAGTTGGCGTAGAAAAGGTTGAAGTAGTATCAACAACACAGGTAGAGGAATCAGTATCAGAGTCTGTAGAAATGGTAGCTGATGGAAAAGTTGAAACTAAACAGACAACAGTATCAGAGTCTGTAGAAATGGTAGCTGAAGGAAAGGTTGAAACTGAGCAGACTACAGTATCAGAGTCTGTAGAAATGGTAGCTGAAGGGAAGGTTGAAACTGAGCAGACTACAGTATCAGAGTCTGTAGAAATGGTAGCTGAAGGAAAGGTTGAAACTGAGCAGACTACAGTAACTGAAGAAGTGACCACTGTAAAGGTTGAGGAAGACGAAATAGCACCACAAAAGATAGATAAGGTATCGAAATTACCAGAAGTAGAGGACAAACTAAAAGAAGAGCCTAAAGAACAGGAGAAGGCAGAAGAACCCAAAAAGGTTGAAGAGCCTAAAGAAGAACCTAAACAAGTAGAGGAACCTAAAGAAGAACCCAAAAAGGTGGAAGAGCCCAAAGAAGAACCCAAGAAGGTGGAAGAGCCCAAAGAAGAACCCAAGAAGGTGGAAGAGCCCAAAGAAGAACCCAAAAAGGTGGAAGAGCCAAAAGAAGAACCCAAAAAGGTGGAAGAGCCAAATGAAGAACCCAAAAAGGTTGAAGAACCCAAAGAAGAACCCAAGAAAGTGGAAGAGCCCAAAGAGGAACCCAAAAAGGTGGAGGAGCCTAAAGAAGAACCCAAAAAGGTGGAGGAACCTAAAGAGGAAACTAAGAAAGTAGAAGAGCCTAAAGAAGAGCCCAAGAAGGTAGAGGAACCCAAAGAAGAACCAAAGAAAGTGGAAGAGCCTAAAGAAGAACCCAAAAAGGTGGAAGAGCCTAAAGAAGAGCCCAAAAAGGTGGAAGAGCCTGAAGAAGAGCCCAAAAAGGTAAAAGAACCTAAAGAAGAACCAAAAGAAGTAGAAGAGCCCAAAGAAGAACCCAAGAAAGCTGAGGAGCCAAAAGAAGAACCCAAAAAACCTAAAGAAAAGCCAAAAGAGGAAGAAGTTAAAGAAAAAGTAATGGAAGCAGAAGTCAAAGTTGTGGAGGAGAAAGTCGTGCAGCAGGAAATGGTATTGACTGCTGAATCCCTGTTAGAAAAAGCCACAGTACAATGTCTAGAGGGTGAGGACGTGAATCTGAAGTGGAAAATTACAGGTTGGTGTTGCGCAACATTTTAACCCATAGCCTGTGTCTTGTTTTAAAAACAAGTTACCACCTTAAAGCTTATCTAGGAAAAGAAGGCTTTCTAGTAAAAAAACATTCTTTGACCAATATGCAGCCATATTATATGAATTTATACCACTTATTCAATAGCCTGAATTAGTTTTTGTAGATCGTTCAGATGAAATGCAAATGTAATTTCATGACCAAGGAGAGACTGAAAATGTTTTATTAGTGTCTGGTATAGAACGGTCTTGCTGTAC
The DNA here is from genome assembly GCA_922989275.2 of Gari tellinella. Classification (NCBI taxonomy): domain Eukaryota; kingdom Metazoa; phylum Mollusca; class Bivalvia; order Cardiida; family Psammobiidae; genus Gari; species Gari tellinella. The sequence goes on along the minus strand of OV277873.1, from coordinate 34,964,181 downwards.
ATGTCTGGTTCATTTTATAACAGGTCTATCAGGAGCGGAGGTATCTGTATACAAGGATGCTGAGAAGGTGACTCTGGACAAACACACAAGTCTGAAGGTGGACGGTGAAATATGTACTCTAGCCATCACGTCAGCCCTGCAGGCCGATAGTGCCACCTATACTGTTGGTACTGATACCAGCCTGGTCGACACGGCCAAAGTTACAGTGACGGTTGTGACTGATAAAACAGTGGAAGCTACCAGGTAAAACTACTTTTAACCCATTGTATTGTTATAAATCATAACTATCTCTAATGCTTATTTGGTAGTTGATACTCCATACAAGTTTGATATTAATTATATTTGTAGAAATATTTTATATAAACTACTTTGTAAATGCTTATCTGTTACCTATGTCCATGCCATAATGGAGGGACACAAAAACCTTTTTAGCAATTATAGTAAAACCTTGTGTTACTGTTACAGCACTGAGCCTGAGAAGGTGATAGAAGTCTTGGTGGAGGCTAGTGTGTCTACGACAGAGGAACAAGAAGTCAAAGTGTTGACAGATGTTGCCAAGGTCGACAGTGTCGAGGGCCAAGATGTAGAACTCAAGTGGAAGCTCACAGGTTTGAATATTAAACCTTTTATTTACCCTTCTCATAATATGAGCTGAAAGTGATGGTGTTAAATTTACCTATTACTCCATAGCTTGTGTCTAGTTTTGAAGATATATGGCCACTTAAAGCAGGTTGAAAGTAAAGCAGAATGCGCCTTAAGGCGCATTCTGCTTCACTTTCAGCCTGCCTTAAGTTACCATCTATTAGGATGTAGGATATATTCTGATCATACGTATAATTCATTACTGTATAAATTGGATCTGATTTCTTCATTGTAGGAATAAATAAAAGGCGTATTTATGGGGTAATGGGTTAAAAAACAAAGTAGACCCACAACTGAATAGGTCACAATGCTTCCAAGCGCAGGATTTGACATATTGATGAGTTTTTGGCTCGGAGAGCCTATATCGAATCCTCAAGAATACAATTGGTGCGAGTCTAGCTCCCCCTACAAACAAATCCTGTCATACGGGGTTTACATATAGTGCTATCTAACGGAGCTTCAGTTGCTGGGTACATCACTATCAGATAAACCGTGTGTAGCAGCACTGAATTAAACTCAGGATCCCGAGTCTGTACCTGTGGTGATTTAAAAGTAATAAACATTCACCTAGTAGTCATAGCAGACGATGCATTATAAGACATGAACATTACAATATTATTTAGGGTCTTTAAGCGATGCAGGTTTCTGCTTAATGCATGGCAATGGTAATGCAGAAACTTCATAATTAGCTTTCTGCATTAGATCTTCTTTGTTCTACATTAAGCTGAAAGTCCGAGCCTGCAGTACTACAGTACTTTGATTCATTACTCTGTGCAAGATTTCTTTACCTGTAATTTATAGAGGTATCACATCTCCTTGGCCTTTAGCACTTGTGAGGTAGTTTGGCCGGTCATGTTACTTGCCATTTCATCTGGATCCAAACTGTTTGCAATAGCTATCACAACTTTGCTTGCAGTGTACTGAATCTTATGCCTTCCCCCCATAGAAGCACCTTTTAGGGAATTTAAATTATTCCTCCACTGAAGAAAATAGTTCCAATTTATACAGACATAAATATGTATTACTTTTAGTAAATATTTTTTATATTGTAGAAGATGGTAGTTTAAAGCAGGCTGAAAGTAAAGCAGAATGCGCCTCAAGGCGCATTCTGCTTTACTTTCAACTTGCTTTTAGTTGACATCTGTCTTCAAAATGAGAAATAGGCTATGGGTTAATATTGGGTTTCTAGTCTTAAAGAATGATGATTACTTAAAACAGGTTTAAAGTAAACCACAGAATGCACCTAGCAGCTCACTCTGCTTTACTGTCAGCCTGCTTTAAGCTATTAACAGTAAGAATATGGGAAATATCTCTAATGATTCTTTTTTTTTTGACAGTATAAATTGAAACTTATTTTCTACAGTAGAGGAATAAATTAAGGGCGTAAAAAGGTGTATTTATTGGGTAATGGGTCAAGGAAGCTGGTTCACGGCGGTTATATACACAGTAAAACACTTTTTACCTTTCTCTAGGTGTAACAGAAGCTGAGCTCACTCTGATCAAAGATGGCCAGGCAATCCAGAAGGACGACCATGTTAACATTACAATGGCTGATAGTGAATGTACACTCAAAATACATCCAACCAACATTGAAGATTCTGCAACCTATTCACTCAAGGTGGATAACTCTGAGCTGTCTACTACAAAGGTAGCTCTCGAGGTTACCTCCCTTGAAGAAGCTAACGCCAGGTATGTGAAATGCATTAAAATTTTCATAGCAGCTCTGGTGATTGATAACAATATGCTCATTGTAGATGATATACACTTGTATGCTGTCAATAATATTTCATAAAACAGTGCTCCCTCTCCTCAACGAAACCCGTTGGGAGACAGAAATTGTATGTGTTGTTTGGAGGGAGTCGTTATAGGGAGGGAAATTGACTTTCATTTGTAAACAGCTTGAATCCAGATCAGACCCAACGTAACGCGGCATCTGATCTGATTCAAGCTGTTTGTCACTCATCATTAAGGTTTTTATATCAAAGTGTCCATTATGTTACTTTGAGAAAAATAGCAGATGACTTTTCTAAGCACACAATATTGCAGCAGTAAAACGTTATACATATAACTTTCCTGTTTAGGGAACTGCCGCAAGGGTCGTTGTGTGTAAGGAGGGAGTTGTTTGGAGGGCCCTTGTAGGGAGGGAGCACTACATATCATATATTAGCCTTGATAATAGCAGTTTGTGAGAACTATTTATGACTGATGCTATGGTAAAAACTCTTTATAGGTTAACATTGGATAATTCTTTCATAGATCAGATTTACATTGACTAATTCTATCATAAATCCACAGATTTACATTGACTAATTCTTTCATAAATCTACAAAGATTTACATTGACTAATTCTTTCATAAATCCACATAGATTTACATTTACTAATTCTTTCATAAATCCACAGATTTACATTGACTAATTCTTTCATAAATCTACAAAGATTTACATTGACTAACTCTTTCATAATTTCACTTAATTCATTAATAATCCTCAAACACCATAACATTCATCATTGCTTTAACATAGAAAGAAACTTGGCTAGAGAGAGAGATCCAGATAAGGGGAGTATTTTAAAAAACTAACATCTTTATTTCTGCATTAAACCTTATGGTGTCATACCCATCATCATCATCTTTGGGGTGATTCTAATGTCAGAGTAGTAACACTATGATTTGTTGCTGAATTGTGTAAGAATGTGTTGGATTTGTTCAGTTTACTGCCTCTTATCTGGAGCCCTGGAGAGAAAGAGACAGAGAGAGAGAAAGAGAGATTATACTTGTTTATTTCCATATGTCGTTTAAACAACAGCTTTACAGACCCATTCCCATCTGATTATAAAAATGGCCAGTTCTGAACCTAGGCCATAACCAAAATGGTTTTCAGGAAAGCCCAGGTCATTATGATCAAACCTGTATTTACTGATGGGTTATCAAATATATTCAGTATTCGCTTTGTAAATCAATTATGTTAAAAGTGAGAACTAGCCCGCACCTGCCCTCAGTGTACTTATCCTTCCAAATGCTTGGTTTTGTGGTCTTGAATATGTAGATCCTTCCATTAGTTCAGTTTAAGTTATTGTTGAAGAATTTCTTTAGATATTCTGCATTCAAACCTGTGTCACACAACCATTCAGTAAAAGATGTTTGACCCCTTTCTCCGATAGAAGCACATATTAGAGCATAAGGTATATTTTCTGAATTCTCAGCAGATAGCTTAAAGCAGGCAGAAAGTAAAGCAGACTGTGCCTTAACTTTCAACCAGCTTTAACCCATTACCCCATAGCCTGATTCAAGTTTTGAAAATAGGTGACCACTTAAAGCAGGTTGAAAGTAAAGCAGAATGCGCCTTAAGGCACATTCTGCTTTACTTTCAGCCTGCTTTAAGCTGCAATTTTCTATAATATTGAAAATAATTCTTATCATACATATCATAACTGTATAAATTGGAATTATTTTCCTCAGGGGAGAAATAAATAAAAGGCGTAAAAAAGCGTATATATTGGGTAATGGGTTAAGTGGTCACAAATGAATATTCAGGAGAAGGGCACAAATTTTTTTCAAGCAGGTGGTGCTTAACACATTCAACCCTAGCGACAAATATGCTAGTCATTTACAAACAGTGTACCTGTGAGGATTGCACTTGTCCCATGCAATCAGTGTAGACCCTGATCAGAGGGCTCCTTGATCAGTGTATATACTGTTTGTCATTTTGAAATATATTGTTAAAATCAACCCTAAATAGTCAAAAATGGACTAGACTTATTTTGAAATTGGAATTGTCCTTTAAAAGTTTCAGGGGTGAATGAGTTGAAGCAGGATAAAAATAAATCAGAAAGTGTCTAGTTTGACCCTGTTTTGAGCTGCCATCTGAATTTGTTTTCCAATCATGAGGAGTCATTAGATATGTCTAAAGGTGCACCCATGGAGGAAAGGGTTAAGACAAGTCCATTCTTCTTCACTGAATGGTTGGGTAACATCCATTATGAGGTTTGATAGTATATTAAAGTCCTCCCCTCCCCCACTATAGACTGTAGTCCAATCCATGGTTCAGTATCGATAGTATTTACTCTCAAACATGTCATGCTGCCTTCATTTCACCGTCATATGTTGTCATTCACTGTAGTCAATCAGATAGAGGCATTGTGCTTCATGGGCATCAAATATATAGGATCTGTCATGTGTCAATGTTTAAGACAAGCTGATCTCAAATATTGTGCTTCATGGGCATCAAATATATAGGATCTGTCATGAGTCAATGTTTAAGACAAGCTGATCTCAAACGCGGCATTGTGCTTCATGGGCATCATATATATAGGATCTGTCATGAGTCAATGTTTAAGACAAGCTCATCTCAAACGAGTCTAGAATTGACGAGCTTAATAACTTTTCTATTCTAGAGGAGTTTAAGATCAACTTGTTTTAAACATCGAGGAGTGACAGATTCTTTTTCTCACATAACCAACGAGTTTAAGTTATTTTTTTTAAAGCAAAAGGCTTTTTTTTAACCCCGGTGACGTAATAACGCCTTTATAAATAGTGAAGTTAGAGTGATGTCATCAACATGATCTCAAGCATTTTGGAGACAATGATATTCGTGATCATTGTCAGCTATAGTAAACAGGGGTAGTTATGTGAGAAATCTATATATTTCAACATTAATAATAGTAAAAAGCTTGCAAAAATGAATTTGATAGCTTCTTTTTATTTGAATATTCATAAAAAGCATGATTTTTTTGAAGTTCAGCACTTTCAGTATCAATATAGTATGATATATATTTGCTACACTGTATAGCATAGAATAGAAACATGAACAATAATGCACCGTTTCTGATTGACTACAAATAGCCTTACCATATATAGATTGAAACCTGTATTTGAAATCACATTTGTCTATTCAATCAATCAGACCCTTAATCACTACCTCTAGGGTATTTTACTCCTCTAAAGTGTATGTATTCTCAGTCAAACCCATTTTGAATCGATGAAAAAGCTGACATCTTTCAAAATCAGCAGGCTGCAAATTCAGAACAAAATAAATGCTGATCGCAAGAGGCCATCTTCATTACTTTTGATCTGTGTTGAGTTCCCATCTGTATTAACCCATTACGCCATAGCCGGTTTCTAGTTTTGAAGATAAGTATCTACTTAAAGCAGGCTGAAAGTAAAGCAGAATGTGCCTTAAGGCACATTTTGCTTTACTTTCAACCTGCTTTAAGCTTCCATCTTCTAGAATATAGAAATTGTTTCTTATGATAAATATTCACATATTGTATAAATTGGAACTCATAATTTCTTACAGTTTAAACATAGTTTATTTCCAAAATGTCAACATGGAAATGGGTTTTTCTGGAGTGGAGGGATAAATTATAGGCGTAAAAAGGCATATTTATGCCAAAATTATGGTGTAATGGGTTAAAAGATATCTATTTTGTTCCTATTGTTATGAGTTTGCCAGATTTAATACCTAGAGGAAAATACCAGGAGACAGTGACTTTGACCCTTAATCTGCTGGAAACAAATACATGTTTCAGGGCTCCAGATAAGGGGAGTATTTCAAAAACTGAAATCTTTATTTTCACTTTTAAACCCTATGGTGTCACTACTCATTAGAATCGTCTCAAAGAGACGATTCTAATGAGTAATAACACTAGGGTTTGGTGCTAAAATGAGTGAGAAAAATTGATATTGTTCAGTTTACGCCTTCTTATCTGGAGCCCTGATGTTTATGTCCTTTGCCAACATTTCTGAAACTGGTCATACCCCCATTCCACTGAGCGGCGATTCTTCTACGCTTCGAAATTTTGGTAAAATCGCCGCGAATCGTAGTAGGAACGGCAACAGCGCAGTAGAAACGCCCTGATCGTAGTAGAAGCGTAACAGAAGCTCATTGATCGTTACCTCACGGCGAATGTTTTGACCCTGCTCAAAATTTATGTAGCAGCATCGCCGTTGACTCGAAGCACAGCAGAAGCGTACTAAGAAATTCATGAGCGTAGTAGCAGCGTAGTCGCAGCGTCGTTGACGTAGCGCAAGCGTAGTCGCATCGTACTAAAATCGTCGAGATACATTGTATTTGCCCGCGATTCCGCTACGTTTCTCGTACGCTCTGTGTGCTCACACTACGCTCTGTACGATCTAGCGACGATCAAGGCGTTTTCACGGCAACTCGGCCATTTATGAATCACAAAATCGCCGTCCAGTGGAATGGGGGTATCAGAGGGCTCCTGAAGGTGCCCTTTGATTAGAGTTATGTACAATGTTCTTATTTGAGATGTTTTTTGGAAATACAGTAAAACCTCTCTATAAGAACCACTAAAATAAATGCTAATTAGATATATAAAGGACAGGTGACAGTCACCTGTCATAAACAAAAAAATAATCACACAATTTAGTGGTCGTTATAGAGAGGTTTAACTGTAGCTATACAAATTAAAAATCAACTTGTAAATATTCAGATGAAGAATATATAGTTCATTTGAAAAGAACCCCAAACCCACCAGCAGTTTAAGGGTTGAAAAATATCCATCCATATGTATACCTGCAGTGTCTGATATGGTTGAAATATTGTTAAATGTTGTTGTGTTTTTTTTGCCAACAATTCTTTGTTTGCCAATAAATCAGAAAGCTCTTTTTATTCATACTAAAGCTGCCACCTTTAATTACTTCTTGATAATGATTATTGATAGGCAGACTTAATAGTATTTTTAATATTTTTAGTTTGGTTTTATTGGACTTTGGCACAGATTTCATTTCTACGTAAGAGATTGGAAAAACCCCAGCTTCCAGTATTAGCATTTATAAAAAAAATCTTACAGTCCAACTTGTTAATAAGAATTTATGAAACTTTCTTTGAGATTGGTAAAAATATGTAACGACATTTTAATAACAGTTATTTCTACCATGTCAGACTTTTATTACTTCCACAGGGCTCCAGGTAAGGGGAGTATTCAGAAAACTTAAATCTTTCTGTCTACATCCAATCCTATAGTGTGGCTACTCATTAGAATATTCTCAAAGAAACAGTTCTAATTATTAGTAACAGCTTAGGGTTAAGTGCAGACATGATTTAGAAAATGTTGAGAAACTTAAGTTTACTCCCAGTTATCTGAAGCCCTGTTCCATCTTCCAACTGTTTTTGAATACAGTAGAGAAAATGTTATTCTTTCCCCTGTAAACGCAAATGATGTGCTAACGTAAACCACTAAAATGGAGAAAATGAAAACTTTTCGACAATTCTGACTATTCATGTTAACTTGAGTGGCAAACAGTTTGGAGCCTGATCAGACGCCGGGTTTCCAATCTGGCTCCAAACTGTTTGCAATGGAAATAATAGTTTTAGCCTAAACACGTTTATTGGGAAAGAAAAACGTTTGCTCAACCCTATATAGCACTTTAACCTTGTGTATGATTATTTAGTCCCAAACCAGACACAGCGGCAGCCACTGAAGCCGTCGAGACACAAGAGTCTGAACAAGTGGTAGTAGATACTGTTGAAACTGTAGGATCTGTTGAAAAAGTACAGAAACCTGACGAAAAAGTAGAAACAATAGATGAAGTAGTTGTTGATACACTTAAGAAATCTAAAGAAGACTTCGTAGAAGTTCAGGAAGGATTGTTTGTAGATACAAGAGAGTCTGCTGTCACTACTGAAATAACTACTGAAGAAGAAGGTGACATGATTAAAGAAACTATTGAAACATTCCATGAAACTGTGATGGAAGGGGAAATGTCAGAGGACATGACAATGGAGGATATTGTAACCGTTCAGCAGCGGGAGTCTCGTAAAGAGATGAGAGTCACTGAAGAAGGACATAAAGTAGAAGTTACGGAGGATACTCAAATTGTTACGGAAGTTACTGAGCATGAGGTAACGGAGGAAGTAGTAGAAGACATTAAATATGTATCAACAGAAACAACAGAAACTGTAGAGACTGTTGAACCGGAAACTAAACCTAAGAAAATGATTGAAGGTCCTGCAGAAGCCAAGGTAGATTCTAAAATTGAGCAAAAAGAAATTATAACGGAAGAGTCTGTAACAGTAATTGCAGACACTGAAGTGGATACTAGTGCTGAAACTATGAAGGTACAAGTTGATACATCAGCTGAATCCTATGGAGAAGAATCAGTGAAAGTTTCTGTCAAAACTGAAGTAGAGGAAGAGACTGTAAAGGTTTCTGAAGAAGTTAAAAAACAGGATCAAGAAGTTAAAGCATCAGTAGAAACACAACCACAAGAAAAAGGTATTGAGGTTTCAGTAGATACAGATGAGACAAAAACTGATAAGAAAGAGAAAGATATAGAAATATCCGTTGATACTGATAAAAAGGAAACAGGTATTGAGGTTTCAGTAGATACAGATGAAACAAAAACTGATAAGAAAGAGAAAGATGTTGAAGTGTCAGTTGAAACTGAGGAACAGCAAAAGGTTAGTATATCTGTGGAAACTGAGGAGAAATCTGAAGTTTCTACAGAAGGAAACTTGCAAGACAAAGTTGAACCAACCAAAACAGAACAAGATGTTGAACAGACAGAATCGATACAGGTAGCGGTACAAGTGGAAGAAAAAGTTTCTGTATCAGAAACCACAAAACAAGAAAGTATTAAGGTATCAGCAGATGTTGATACATCTGAAAAAGTTGATACTCAAGATCAACAAGGTGAAGTCAGCATTCAACAAGAGACTGTTACTGAAAAAGTAGAAGAAGAAGTCAAAGTAGAGACATCAATTACAGAGCAGGCTAGCCAGGAGGTAGAACAAGAAGCTGTTGTTGAAGAAGTCCTTGAACCTAAATCTAAACAAAAAGAACCACAAATTAAACTTCCAGAAGAAACAGAACAGAAGGTCTCTGAAGATTCTAAACCTAAAGACAAACCCAAAGAGGAGAAGGCAGATGCTGCTCAAGAGAAGCCAGCTGAACCTTTAGATGATGAAAAGGTATCTAAAAAACCAGAAGAGGTTCCTAAAAAGAAAGAACCAACTAAGGAGGAACCAGCAGAAGAAGAAGTAGTCGAGGAAATTACTGAAGTCAAGCAGAAAGATACTCAGGCACTGCCAACCATAACAGATAAACTAGACCAGCTCGATGACAAAGCAAAGGAGATAGTAGAAATTGCCACAGAGCTGGCAATTAAAGAAGTTGAGACACAGAAAAAAGACACATCGGAAATACAAGCAGAGGCTGACATCACGGATAAAACAAAACCCACAACTGAAACTGTTGATGCTGAACTTGAAATAAAAACAGAAAAGCCTAAAGCTCCACAAGAGGTCAAGGCATCTGTTAAGGTCTCTCAAGAGACGGAACAAATAGCTGTTGAGGAAGAAATTAAAGTTGATACAGAAAAGCCTAAAGCTCCACAAGATGTCAAAGCATCTGTTAAAGTTTCTCAAGAATCAGAACAAATAGCTGTTGAAGAAGAAATTAAAGTTGATACAGAAAAGCCAAAAGCTCCACAAGATGTCAAAGCTTCTGTTAAAGTTTCTCAAGAATCAGAACAAATAGCTGTTGAAGAAGAAATTAAAGTTGAAACAGAAAAGCCTAAAGCTCCACAAGATGTCAAAGCTTCTGTTAAAGTTTCTCAAGAAACCGAACAAATATCTGTTGAGGAAGAAATTAAAGTAGAAACAGAAAAGCCTAAAGCTCCACAAGATGTCAAAGCATCTGTTAAAGTTTCTCAAGAAACAGAACAAATATCTGTTGAGGAAGAAATTAAAGTTGAGGAACATAAGAAAGACAAATCAGAAATACAAGCTGAAGCAGAAATTACAGATAAACCAAAGCCAAAATCAGAATCTGTTGATGCAGAAATTAAAATTGAAACAGAAAAGCCTAAAGCTCAGCAAGACGTTGAGGAGTCCTTTAAAATCACTCAAGAGACAGAACAAATAGTTGTCGAGGAAGAAATCACGCAACAAGCAAGGAAGCCGGAGGAGAGCACACCAAAATTTCCTCAGGCCACAGAGTAGGTTCTCAAGTAAAGTAAATTTAGCTTCAGATAAGACATTACTTTTCGTTTACTTTTTAGGAAAAAGTAACTTTCTAGAAATTAGTGAAAACTTGCTCTAGTATCCTGAAAAAGTGTTAGATTTCTTGTTAAATACCGTTTATTTGTTAAAGGTCTATTTGTAAAATCAAATCTTAACCTCTCCCCTTTTATCATTTGCTCAGTTATTATACAAGTCCTTTTCAAAAAGTAAATCTTTGAACACATCAACCCTTTGAAAACAATGCATTCACTCAATTTTGTTAGTTTGTCTTATCTGGAGCTTCTTTTATTCTAGAATCATTTGATTATATAATTATGCATTAATTTGATAACTTAATCTGCATATGGCATGCCACAAAATAAGCAATATACTATAGGATGTGCATGTTTTTACACCTGAGGTTTAAATTGTAGTCCTCTTGTTCATCCTTTCAATCCTTTGAAGAAAGAAATTGCTTTCAGTGTATATATATACTTCCCATTTCCTGAAGAATGTTTTGATCCTGAGCACTTGCTATCCTTTTATATTCCATTCCCAAGTTTTCAGCTGGGCCCTTCATTGATGGAATATTGAGTACCAATATCAGACAATTAAGTCCTCTAATTTAAGAAACAGATGATTCACCTTACAGTTTTCAGAAATCGTATTACTTTATGCTAGTGAGAAAACTTCATACCTAACAGTGTAGCCTTCTGGTGATGCACAACTTTCCAATGTGTATTCACAGGGCTACCATAAGTTTCTCATAAAAGTCCTAAGATTCTAGCGCGATTTTAGGAATCATACCTTTAAACCTTTTCACTGCCATGCAATACAACTCCAAACATATTTATGCAAACACTGCGTTCGGATTCAGATCAGACGCCACGTAACCTGGCGTCTGATCTAGATCCAAACTGTTTGACACCCATATCAATGTTTTCTAAGTAAAAAATGCTAAAATTCCAAAATTTAAAAGTAAGAGCTGAAATCCGAAGATTTTTGAAGAAAAAAATCTGTAGATCCAGAGAAATTTAGAAAAATCCATAGATTTCTGAAATTTCCGGAGAAATGGCAGCCCTGCATTCAAATCTTTCAGGAGTTTTAATTACAAATTTGCTCTTTTGAATCTTGTAAACTACAAGTGTTAACTGATTTTAATTCTTCTTTGTATCTTTTCTCCTATGCTATCCTAGCAGTCTGTATCTATTGTTTGTGTAGGCTTCCATTCTTGACCTTTTTCTGTCTCCTCTTTCTACATGTGTAACCCATTACTCCATAAATATGCCTTTTTAAGCCTTTCATTTGTTCCTACACTGTAGAAAATAGTTTTCTTTACACAGTTTTGAATATGCACCACAGACAATATTTAGAAGATGGTAGCTTAAAGCAGGCTGAAATTATAGCAGAATGTGCCTTAAGGACGCATTCTACTTTACTTTCAACTAGCTTCAAGTGAATTGTGGTCACTTGGTTTCAAAACTAGATTTAAGGCTGAGGGGTAAAACTTTAACTCTTTACTCCATAGCTTTTTATATAGTTAAAACAGACTATGGTTGAAAGCAGGCTGAAAATAAAGCAGAATGCTCTTAAGTTAAATAATTTGCTATACTCCCAGCCTGCTTTAGACTCTCACCTTCCAGAATTAAGATAATAGACTCTATAGTACATGAATAAGTACTTTTGAACTATTTTGAAATGATGTAGTAATAAATACAGGGATTAAGAGGTATATTTCATTGGATAAAAGAGGAACTGTGGTAATTATGTTCTACTCAGTTTGTTTCTGTCACATTGTCACATGTGTTTTGTGTGCAGTCACTTCTCTGTTGAGTTGTAATAAAGTATGTGGTTAATGCAGAATGTAATAAATGTAGAAAGCTCCTTAAGGAGCTTTCTACATTACTTCCATTCTACATTAAACTAATTCATGTATTTGTATTTAGGACAAAATGGTTCACTCTAACTCTAAGATTTGACTGTCTGTTTTGTGTCATTGTCATGTCTATTTCTGTATAATAACATTTTTCGAGTAATTGATTAATAAAATGGTTTCTATGGCGATTGTGTGTAGGAAGGAACAAGAAAGTGTAGCTGTAGAAGAGGTCATAGAACAAGTGGACACAGAGGTCACAGAGACCCCGGTGATGGCCTTGGTTGTCAAGGAGAAGATAAAGGTCACGGCCTTTGTTGAGGGCCCAGAGATCTACAGAGTGGAGGGGGATGATGTCAGGATTAAGTGGACCTTTGAAGGTGAGAATTGAAGAACACTAGATAAGAAGACAAATTAAAAAGAATTTTATTCACAAGAAAATTTTCACTGATCCAAAACTGACTTGGTTTAACATTACGTTAGGACTTTTATTCACAAGAAAACTTTTTTCACCGATGCAAAGAGGACTTTGTTTTACATAACGTTAGGACTTTTATTCATAAGAAATCTTTCACTGATCCAAAACAGACTTGGTTTTACATTAATTACGTTGGGACTTTTATTCACAAGAAAACTTTCACTGATCCAAAATGGACATGGTTTTACATTATGTTAAGACTTTTATTCACAAGAAATCTTTCACTGATTCAAAACGGACTTGGTTTTACATTAATTACGTTAGGACTTTTATTCACAAGAAAACTTTCACTGATCCAAAACAGACTTGGTTTTACATAACGTTAGGACTTTTATTCACAAGAAAACTTTCACTGATCCAAAACGGACTTGGTTTTACATAACGTTAGGACTTTTATTCACAAGAAATCTTTCACTGATCCAAAACAGACTTGGTTTTACATTACGTTAGGACTTTTATTCACAAGAAATCTTTCACTGATCCAAAACAGACTTAGTTTTACATTAATTACGTAAGGACTTTTATTCACAAGAAATTTTTCATTGATCTAAAGCGTACTTGGTTTAACATTAATTACGTTAGGACTTTTATTCACAAGAAAACTTTGACTGATCCAAAACGGACTTGGTTTTACATTAATTATGTTAGGACTTTTATTCACAAGAAATCTTTCACTGATCCAAAACGGACTTGGTTTTACATTAATTACGTTAGGACTTTTAATCACAAGAAATCTTTCACTGATCCAAAACGGACTTGCTTTTACATTAATTATGTTAGGACTTTTATTCACAAGAAAACTTTGACTGATCCAAAATGGACTTGGTTTTACATTAATTATGTTAGGACTTTTATTCACAAGAAATCTTTCACTGATCCAAAACGGACTTGTTTTACATTAGGTTAGGACATTTATTCACAAGAAAACTTTCACTGATCCAAAATTGACTTGTTTTACATTAGCTTAGGACTAAATCTTTCACTGATCCAAAACGGACTTTAATTTTCTTAATATTACTTCCAAAGAGTTTAATTATTTCTCTCTATATTTTTCACTAGGCAAGGATCCATGTGAGACAATTTCAATCTGTAAAGATGGTCTGACAATTGCTGAAAACAGCAGAGTCGACTACATTGCGGAAGACAACTACTGTACTCTTAAGATACGCAAGGCGGAGGTGAACGATGATGCCACCTACTGTCTCAAGCTGGACGACAGTATCCTAGAGGGTGGTCAAGTTATACTCAGGATCGAGCCTGTCGATAGAAGAAGGTGAGGGTTCAGGGTCTTTTTTCCAAAAATTGGAAAGGGGCCTTATCCTTTCATTTTGGGAAATTCAAGCGTGATTTTCAGCCAAATTGGGAAAATGTAGAATATAACTTTCCTGATACTTTGATTGATGACATTCAACATTATAGATCAAGAAGGTATATACAATAACCAGAAAGTGCCAAAGTGGCATTAATTCTATACTCGAAAACAGGACAGCTACATCAAAATCATTTAACACACTATTTAATCTTTTATAACAATAACTGTGGGGAGAATCAGATGTCAACATATGGTGCAATTCAGCAATTCTCTTACCAAAATTGGGAAAAAAAGAGGCTGTCTGCAATTGGGAGGTCATCGAATTTCAGCCTCTATTATAGAAGGCAAAAAGGCCCTGGGGTTTCTTTACATTGTACTCCATAGATACGAATTTTAACACATTAAACTCATTCTTCATCTTAAGAAAATAGTTCCATGAATATATATCATAGAAATATTTTCTATATTTTAGCAGATTGTAGCTAAAAGCTGCTTTACTTTCAATCTGCTTTAAGTGGCTGCCTGTCTTCAAAATGAGAAGCCTGCTATGGAGTAAAGGTTTAATAAGCTTACATGTCTATGTAATAAAAAAATATGTTAACCATTGACCCCATAGCGTGCCTGTTTCTAGTTTTAAAAACAGATGACCATGTAAAGCAGGTTGAAAGATATTTTACTGAATAATTTTTGAAGTCTCAAAAACTGTCAATAATATTTCATTGAATGCAGTATCGCTCTTGTGTTTCAGGGACAAGCCAACCTTTGCCAGAAAGCCATCAGTTGACGTTGTTGATGGAAGAAGACTGTCAATCAAATGTGCTGTTGATGGCTTCCCGAAGCCAGATGTGACCTGGTTCCTGCACGGAGAGGAGCTGGGCCAAGACGCCTTGTTCAATGTGTACACTAAAGATGGGTACCATCACCTGGGTGTCACAGACCCCGCCCAGTTGAAGGACCAGACTCTCATCTGTAAGGTAGAGAACAAGGCAGGCTCATCGCAGACTGAAGTCATATTCAAACGAGAAGGTAAGATCAACCCTATGAACCCTAGTCCCGCATATAGGCGTCCTTTTCAAACAGTGAACATGTGAATAGTACATTTGGCCTATGCAAACAGTGAAGACCCAGATCAGAGGGCTCCGAAAGGAGCCCTCTGATCTGGGTCTTCACTGTTTGTCATAATGCCAAACATTGGCAAAAACAACCCTTAAAAGTCAGAAATGGACTAGACTAAAATGGAAACTGGAATTGTCCATTTAAAGTTTCAGGGAGGAAAGAGTTAACCCTTTCCTTTCCTCCCTAAAACTTCGAATTGACAGTTCCAGTTTCAGATCTGACTAGTCCATTTTTGACTGTATAGCATTCTGATACTGGAAAGTTAAATTCTTTACTTCTGATTGGCTATCGAGTCGTAGACGTGAACCCATGTACCCTCTGTGCTGACAGAGTATGTTAAAATCTCATTCGCTGACAGGTCCCTTAGTCTTGCTTTGCAGAAAAAATAAGATGGCCAAAAGCTCAACAGGATTGCATCCTCCGTTTTAAGTCTATTTTGGCTAAGAAGCAATCAAGTTTGGATCTTTGAACAGTCACATTTTTCTTTTGAATAGCAACCTTCAGTAACGTGTTGTCATTTACTGTCAACTTCATCTGTTTTGACGCAATTTTGTCACTGCAATGGGTATTTATATTCCTTGTATTGTATAAATTCAAATTCAAATTCTTTATTTCGCTCAGTACATGTTTTCACATGAATACATGAGGTTAATTGAAGGTGTAATACAAACTAAACAGGTAGGCAATGGGGTAATATGGGTATTGATATTTCTTGTATTGTATAGGTGATGGGGTTATATGGCTATTGATATTTCTTGTATTGTATAGGTGATGAAGTGTTCTGTGAGCCTGTACTGGCTGCAGTGGTTGATATTGTATAGGTGATGATGTAATAAAGGTATTCATATTTCTTGTATTGTATAGGTGATGAGGTGTTCTGTGAGCCTGTACTGGGTATTGATATTTCTTGTATTGTATAGGTGATGAGGTGTTCTGTGAGCCTGTACTGGCTGCAGTGGTTGAAGATGTTGAGGAAACTCCCAGGCCGCCAACCATGGAGGTGGACATTTCGGAAACCAATGTAAGTATAGTCTTGGGAATTATGATACTAAAGACAGGGCTGCCATTTCTCCGAATTTTCTCAAAATATTCAAATTTTTATCCTAGCAGATGGTAAATTAAAGCAGGCTGCGACAATAAAGAACTTTCTTATAATACATAGTCTTATCTGTACGAATTGGAGCTATTTTCTTCCGTGTAGGAATAGTTTAAAGGCTTAAAAAGGCGTATTTTTGGGGTCATGGGTTAAAATGTTTGATATTTTCTTACAGAGTGCAAACCTGTACAAGGTACAAGTGAAAGAGTCCTACACCGACAAATTCAACTTTGTTTCGCTGGCGGCCGGAGACCAGATGGAGGTTCTCGCCAAGAACGTGCCCGGAGCTGTCTTGGCCAGACATGCCGAAAACCATGAAAAGGTAATTTACTGCTTAATAATGAAGCCTTTTATTATATATGCCTAATGCTTTGTCAAGTTTGATGTCAATTTAACCCTTTACTCCGGTTTCTAAGTTTTAATGATGATGAATTTGGTTTTACGGCACTGAGACACAAAAAAGGTCATATAGCACCGATGACTGATGAGGAATAATGATTTTAGAAAGATGGTTTTGGCTAATCTCTTTTGTTGCAAAGCAGAGCATTGGATCAAAATCACTGACCTGCCTTCCTTTTAATTTTTATCAGAGGGGATAATCTCGGTCTAATAAACAGAAACATTCCCTATGACAATTAAGTCCCAGAATTTCGGCAAAGTAGTGAAGACAGGTGACTGCTTAAAGTAGGTTGAAAGAAAAACAGAATGCACCTTAAGGTGCATTCTGCTTTACTTTCAGCCTGCTTTAAGCTACAATCTACTTGGAAATAGAAAATATTTCTTATGTTGCATATTTGTTACTGTAAATTGGAACTATGTTCTTTTGTGGAGGAATAAATTAAAGGTGATCTGATACGTATCTACGGAAACATGTGTTAAAGATGTTTACAACGAAATTTTAAATTCATTTCATAGGCTCATTGTACTTTTTGGGCAAGGCATATTGACAAAACTGTTCTTCGATACATTGGTGCAACATTTTGCTTTTACAAAGGGAGGGAAATATGACAAGAAATTATTGTTTATGAGAGTTGTCTCTCTTTGATAAAATGATAATTATAGGTAGCTTGGCAAAGTTATGCAAATATGATGCCAATAAAACATTCACAGTAAGCTTCTCTTGAATGACCTACCTAATGAATTAGTAAGGAAGAATTTAGATCTATAAAAGCAGGTAGTTGCTTAATCTATGAATAAAGTAATTCAGAAATCTAAAAGAACTTTCTGAACAACACTGATCCTGCATTAAGCTACCATCTATCTTAAAGACATACAATTAGTAGACATGTATTAACCAACATCATGTTGAATTGTTGTCTTCTTCAAGTCAATTGTCTGCAAAAAAAATTTCATATTTTGTTTTTAAAGTTTTTTAACTGAAAAACATGCACTCTTATCTTGCAGGTGTGCTATGTGACAGCAGGTGCTCTGGGAATTAAGGTAAGCTGAATAGTGTAGTCACTAACTACAGCCTTCCCTCCCTACAATGATTCCCTCCTTACAACAACACTTGCTGCTCTTCCCAAAAACAAGACATTTATGTCAACCTATACATATCTGCTTAAAATTGTTGGGAATTAAGGTAAGCTTAATAGTCACTAACAACAGTACTCCCTCCCTACAACAACCTTCCTAACAACGAATGAGACACCCATTTTAGCTGAACAGTCGTCACAAATATAGCCAATTATTCAGGACATTACCCTGGTAGATGTTTGAGCCCTTTGCCCCTTAACTTGTTTCTTTGTTTTTGAAAACAGGTGACTACTTAAAGCAGGTTGAAAGTAAAGCAGAATGCGCCTTAACCCTTAACCTGATAGCCTATTTATAGTATTGAAGATAGGTGACTAATTAAAGCAGGTTGAAAGTAAAGTAGAATGCACCTAAGGTTTCTGCTTTCCTTTCAGCCTGCTTTAAGCTATCATGTGCTATAATATAGAAAATATTCCCTATAATATATATTCATTACTGATTAAATCGGAACTATTTTCTTCAGCGGATGAATAAATAATATCCGCTAAAAGGCGCTTCTATTGGGGAAAGGGTTAAGGCGCATTCTGCTTTACTTTCAGACTGCTTTAAGCTACCAATCTAAGCTGCTAGAAAATAGATGAGGGGGAAAAAAAGGTTAAACTGAATACTAATGTAAATAGGCCCACCAGAAAACAATCAACTGCAGACAATTACATCAGTAAACACAGGTTATTATGATAATTGTTGCATTATAAGATGGAGCTCTCCTCTAGAGACTGTAGCATCAGACTAAGATATAGAACCCTCAGACAATAGAGAACAGCTGTTTCTGTTGCAATAAAGATACCCAGGAATGCTATGACGCTGGCGTTTGTTGTTTGATTTAATGCATTCCTGTGGCCAGGGGGGTACTTTGTGTCTTTGAATACCTTTGCAAACAGTTTGGATCTCTATACCTTGGACATGATCTGAGATCCAAAATGTCTGACGCTTCATCTGGTAATTCCTTACCTCATAGCATGGTTTTAGTTTCGAAGATAGGTTTTGAATAATGGTACTACATGTATTGGCAGGAGTCCTTGAAGTGCTAAATAGAATCATTGTCATTGTCACTAAAAGCAGGTTGAAAGTAAAGCAGAATTCACCTTAAGGCACATCTTGTTTCAATTGAATATACAAATGTATATGTAGTAAAATAAAATTTCAGTCAATTTGAAGCAGACAATATTAATAAACAAAATAAGAATTAGCATTTTCAGTGCTGAATAAATACTCTCTACACAAAATGCTGTTTGCTTCAAAATAAAAGCACAAAAAACAAGCACTTAGGAGATTAAATCTTACAAGGCTAAATTGTTGCTGCTTAAATAATGATGTTTGCCAAATAATAATAAAAAAATTAATCTTGTTTGGAACTTGAAAATATTAATAGGAGCGTATACTGGTAAGTGGCATACAGGTTGGTTAGATCCTGAAGCCGTGCTATGCGGCGTGAGATCTGGATCCAAGCAGTTTGCAAATATCAGCCATCAAGTCGTGTTTAGCATAATAGGGGTTTATATGTGTTTTAATGATTGTGGAGGAGTTGTTGAATTTATGATTTACTCTTGATATGGACAGCTGCAGGCTTGATAAGGCATCTCAAGGTGCATTATTACATTGTTTAATACTTTTGTACTGAGAAGTATATGCTATGTATAGCCACAGTCTGGAAATAGAGGATTCTTACATGAGTTCTTATTATTTATCATTTTTATTGAATAATGTAACACAAGAACTATTTTCTATATCCTAGCAGATGTTAGAAGCAATAAAGCATGTTGAAAATAAAGCAGAATGTGCCTATAAGGCGCATTCTGTTTTACTTTTAACCGACTTTAAGTGGTAACCTGAAGTGTCTAATTAAAACTAGCAAAAGTGCTAAAACTCAGTTCACTTAGTGTCAGGATAAAGTAATTGAATGCTAGGATTTAGAAAGTATATACATCCTATGGTACATATATATGCATGATTACATGAATTAGAACTCTTTTCTACAGTGAAGCAATACATTAAAGGCATAAAAAGGCATATTTAAGGGGTAATGGGTTAATGGGTTACTGCACAAAGAATTGTTATATTGGACGTTAACATATCCATATGTAATTCAATGTCTCATTAAGCATTGTTTTCTTTTATAGAAATATCCAGTGTGTCACACCTATAAGTGTTTTTTAAACCAGATAATGAGATATATATATCTGAATTCTTTCATTGACAACAATTGTCATACCTTGGAATAGAAAGTATTTCCATCTGTCAATATATTAATAGACCTATGATTCAAAGATAAGCAATGTGGAACCATGTTACACCAAAGAAATATGTATATATTACGAATAATTGCCAACTTAATCATTAAGACTGGGAGAAATTATTGTTATACCTTGATCAGATGGAGAAAATGAAATGACAGAATATATAGTGGCATTTAACACATTACCCCATAGCCTGTTTCTTGTTTTGAAGATATGTGACCACTTAAAGCAGGTTGAAAGTAAAGGTGCATTCTGCTTTACTTCCAGCCTGCTTTAAGCTATTATCTGCTAGAATATAGCAAATATTTCTTATGAATCTTATTTATAACAGTATAGATTGGAACTATTTTCTTCAGCAGAGGAATAAATTAAAGGCGTAAAAAGGTGTATTTATGGGGTAATGGGTTAACCCATTTATGCCTGGATATTACAATGAATTATCCCTGTGTGCTTGCTGGA
This sequence comes from Gari tellinella, assembly GCA_922989275.2. NCBI lineage: Eukaryota > Metazoa > Mollusca > Bivalvia > Cardiida > Psammobiidae > Gari > Gari tellinella. Next base: position 34,943,472 of record OV277873.1, on the reverse strand, counting down.
AGATTTCATTATACTTCTCCTACTTTTTTCCTACTTTTTAATCTCCATTCTACTTTAAACTTATTTTTTGCAACCCTCGCTCATATTATTTTGTCAACTCTTCTATTAAAAATGATAAATAATGAGCCCTCTGATGATGAAAGATCCTATATTTACGTAATAATGTATAAACAGGTGAGCATTAGATGACTTTAACACACTCGTTTTATGTTTATTCCCCTCAAGGTGCGCGGAACATGTCCATGCTGTGTATGTTTTTACAGCCTCCAAAGTCAGTGAACTTTTGGCAATCCCAACCTACTCTATATAGAAGGTTCTCAGTATTTTCATCGGGTTATGTCATTTCATAGTTGCTACTTATATTCTCGCTACTTTCATTCTGTTTCCGCTTTATTAATTAACCCTTTCCTCCATAGAAGCACCATTTAGTGCATTCAGTTTATTACTCCGCTGAAGAAAATAGTTACAATTTAAACAGTCATGTATACATTTATGTATCAATTAAGGAACATTTTCTTTAATCTATCAGGTGTCAGCTTAAAGCAGGCTGAAAGTAAAGCATAAAATGCATTCTGCTTTACTTTCAACCTGCTTTAAGTAGTCACCTATTTTCAAAACTAGAAAAAGACTATGGAGTAATGGGTTAAGTAATGAGTTATTTTTTATAGCGACTCGCAACCAGATGGTGCATTAAAAATAGTGATTTGTAAATATGTGTCAAACGCTTATATAAATGGTAAAGAATTAGTTTAAGATAAGAAATTCTGTTTAAAAAAATGTATTTCAATAAAAAAAAATATTGGTCTCTGGTGGGATTCGAACCCGGGGCCCGGCATTGGCGGACAGAAGGCAAAATAGGGGAAACCGCTTAGACCAATGGACCACGGAACTATCCGTTTATCTCGGATCGATTTAACGTATTTCAATGTGTAGCGATCGAAAGTGCATACAACTTCACAATTCGGCTCGGGTTTATGTCTGAGCCCGTGTAGGGAAGCAACAACAACAACTATACCGTCTACTAGTCGGTATAGAAAAACGATGGAAAATATCTAAAAATCTAAGATTCGGTGACGATTCTTGAGACTTTTTTTGGACTGATCATATTTTTTTAATGTCAGAAGCCAAATAATGCCACAAATTTGCTTTTATTTGAGTATTTTATTTTATTTTGACAAGTACACCATCCGGTTGCGAGTCCCTTTAAGCTCTTGCGAACAGTTTGGATAAAGAGAATGGACAGTACAACTAATGACTCTTTTGTATAATCTGGCTATAAACTGTTAAAATCTTGATATTTCCACTATAGAAAGCAAGATAAATTGATGAGATTATTACATACTCCAGTCAAAAATGCAGATGGAATCTGCCTTGCTTGTTTAACCCATTACCCCATAGCCTGTTTCTGGTATTGAAGATAAGTGGCCACTTAAAGCAGGTTAAAAGTAAAGCAGAATGTGCCATAAGGCACATTCTGCTTTACTTTCAACCTGCTTTAAGCTACCATCTTGTAGAAAATATAAAATATTACTTATATTCATAACTTTATAAATTGGAAATATTTTCTTCAGTGGAGGAATAAATTAAGGCATAAAAAGGCGTATTTATGGGGTAATGGGTTAAGCATGGGACCAAGAATGTATGCAATTATAAGTTTTCTGAATGTGCAAAGGGTATTATCAAAACAACATTTACTTTGCCAGGTATACAGCTGTACCTGTCAATGTTATAGGAATTTTGATTTAGAACCCAGCAAGGAATATTTTTTGACAGTTGGTTGCCTAGGTATAGTGCTGATAAAAAACGTTGGTTATCAGAATTCCAAACTGTGTTATCTTCCTTCATAAGAGATGCAGCTGTTAGGGCGGTTTGCTGCTGCTTGTTGTGAAACAACTGGTGCCAGTGTTGCTACATTTATTCCTTAACCCATTACTCAATAAATATGCCTTTTATGCCTTTAATTTATTCCTACACTTTAGAAAATAGTTCCAATATATACTGTCCTGAATATGAATAGTTAAATTTTTTTCTATATTCCAGCATAGGTTAGCTTAAAGAGTGCTGAAAGTGAAGCAGAATGCAGTCCTTTAGGCATATTCTGCTTTACTTTCAAGCTGCTTTAAGGGGTTCACTGAATGTCTTCAAAACTACAATCAGGCTATTGGGTAATGGGTTAACGCCGTAGCCTGTTTATAGTATTGAAAGTAGGTGACTACTTAAAGCAGGTTGAAAGTAAAGCAGAATGCACCTTCTGCTTTACTTTCAGCCAGTTTAGTGATCACATATTGCCTTCAAAATTGGAAGTACATACCTTATGGCACATTTTGCTTTACTTTCAGCCTGCTTTAAGATATCATCTGCTACATCAGTTATAGAAAATATTTATGATAATACATAGTCATGACTGTATAAATCGGAACTATTTTCTGTAATGAAAGAATAAATCAAACATGTAAAAATGCACACCTTAATGGAGTAAAGGGTTATCAACATAAATAATACTGGCTTAAAACACAGCATTTAGTTAGTTGTAGCATCTGTGCTATATTGGCACTGTTTCAAATACAGTCGAACTTCGATATCTCGAACTTGCTTAACTAGAAATATCCGATAGTTCGACACATGAATTACAGTATTTCATGCTTGGTTAAGTCGAACATACCCATATTTCAAAGTTAAAACGTGGCTAAGCCACGTTTTAACTTTGAAATACGGGTATGTTAGATTTAATCGAGTTCGAGATATCGAAGTTCGACTGTATGTTATTGAACATTTATAGGGGAGAGACGGTAAAAATTGTCAGGTAGAATATTGCGTTGGAATGTAAAACTTTTTTTTACCTGTGTTAGTAACTCAGCGGCCATTTCTAGAATATTATAACGGACTTTCTAAGTACAGGTGTAAAATAGTAAAGTAGAAAGCTAATATGTCCTGCATTAACCCATTACTCCATAGATGTGTCTTTTTATGCCTTTAATTTAATTTCTTCCTCTCAAGATGATATAGTTCCATTTCAAAGAGTCATGAATATGTACATTAAGAAATATTTCATATATACAGTAAAACCTCTCTATTACGACCACTAAAACAAATGCCAAATGATTGTAAAAATGACAAGTTATGCAACCAGCTTGAAGAAAGGGGACAGTAAAATGGAAAGCTCCTAAAGAAGCTTTCTGTTTTACTGTCATCTTGTTTTAAGCAGTCATGTGTCTGAAACACCTAATTTAATACATGTAGTTCATATTTAGTGGTCCTATTAGAGAGGTAGAAGATGGTAGTTTAAAGCTGGCGAAAAGTAAATTAGAATGGGCCTTAAAGCCAGAATACCGCCCAAATTTATGTTTAAATCGCACAATTTCTTATTTAAGAACATTTTCTATGTATTAAAACTAAGCGAAATCCGTTGTCAGGTGCCTGAAACATGCCCCCCTTTCTTTAAGAACCATACATAAATGTGCCGATTTCTTATCGAGATGGTTGGAAAAATAAGCTTTTTGTTTACACAACAAATCTTCGTGTCGGCTTCCGAGAATTTCTGCAAGGTCGAATAAGAGTCACGAGATCGATCCGATTTTCCTGACTTGTCTGGGTTAATTTAAGAACAGAATAGTTCATAACCATTAAGGTAACAGTGGAGAAATCGTTATTCTTTCCCGTTTAAACGCAAACGAAACGCAAACGCATCGCAATAATACCCATAAATGGACAACCTTTAGACAATTCTGACCATTCATGTTAGTCTGAGCGGCAAACAGTTTGGTGCCTAATCAGACGCTGGGTTACCCGGCGTCTGATCTGCTCCAAACTGTTTGCAATTGAAATCATGGTTTTAGCGTTAACGCGTTTATTGGGAAAGAATAACATTTTCTCCACTGTAAGCAAGGTTACACATCGACTACATCATCGTACAGTTTCCTACTTTAGATAAGTATGGTTCCCGTGCAGCACGAGACCACTGTGTTAACTTTCTTTCCCAATAAACGCATTTGTATACAAAACTATTATTTCCATTGCAAACAGATTGGAGCCAGGTCAGACGCCAGGTAACCCGGCGTTTGATCAGGCTCCAACCTATTTGCTACTCAGATTAAAAAATAAAAGTTAAAACTTCTAAAAGTAAATTTCCACAGTTTAGTGCATTGCGTTTAAACGGGAAAGAAAAATGTATTCTCTACTGTATACTGCGCACAACAAATACAGCTATCAATGTTACTTGCTGGATGTAGGGAATACTCATCCTTTTTAAAGTTTTAGAATGTTCCAATCTAAAAATAACTCTGTCAAGTCAGAAGAAAACACTAATAATGAGCTATGAAAACATCTTTACCGGGCGCAAGCGGAACAAACTCGGAAAATCTCCGTCGTTGATTGGATGTCAACAAACCGATTTAAAAGTCGACTTTTTTCAACCAAATTCATGTGTTTAATGTCAGATTCATTGCCTCCATAATCATCGCGGATTACTTCTTTTTATATGTTTAGGTTACGTATGTGCCTGAATTTTCAGGTTTAAAAAATGCGTTATTTTGGCTTACATACTGCCTTTAAGGCACATTTTGCTTTAAGTGGTCACTTGTCTTTAAAACACTCAGAAACAGGCTATGGTGTAAAGGGATAATACATTGTATGTATACATACATGGTTGACAGTACTTGAACATGGTCCAAGAATGCTGCTATTGGTCTTGGCAATTGATCTATGATTATTGCTCACTGCAAGAATTGTTATTTCCAAGGCCTCCTTCTAAAGAAAATAGTAACAATGAGGTTTGCTATTATGACCGCTGGAACAGATATTAATTTCTTAACCTTTTGCCCCTCAAAAGACACACTCTTAACCCATTACCCCTAGCCTGTTTCTCGGTTTCTAGTTTTGAAGACATATGTGACCACTTTCAAAAGCAGGTTGAAATTAAAGCAGAATGCACCTTAAGATGCATTCTGCTTTAATTTCAAATTGCTTTAAGCTACCATGTGCTAGAATATAGACATTTTTTCTTATATTTGTGACATGTTAATAACTGTATAAATTGGACATATTTTCTTCAGTGGAGTATATAATGAATAAGATGCATAAAAGGATGTTTTTATGGGGGAATAGGTTAAGCACCTTTGATCTTTCCTCATAGAAACATTGTTTTTTTTTTATAAAAAATTGAAATATGCAAATCAGCCTCTAGGCAGAATTCCCTTACTTGTCTGTTTGAAGTTTGTACTTGAGACCAAGAATGTCCCGTACAAAATATTAAAATCTTCACCTATGACCATAAACAGTTACATCAACCTGCAACCCAAAGTGCTCTTGAATTGTATGTTATCAATATTAATGATCTATTTTATCTTGTTTCAATGAAGCAAGACAATGGGATTGCTTTTTCATCAGTAGCACTAGAAAACCTTTTTAAGATGTTCTGAGATAGCGCAGTGTTTAGTGCATCCACTAAGGTAACCCATTCACTTCTCATCAATGCACCCGAAGTTTGACCCTGGGTTGGGGCAGTGAGATGATGCATTCACTGCATTTTTCCCTGTCCAAACGTGCCTGTTTTCCATTAGGGTACTCTGCTTTCTTCCCCCAGAAATGACCAAACATGCGCCATGAAAAGGGATTTGTCTAAGTTGTTAGAGCTTGTTTCATAATCCATATAAAATAATTATAGTTTAAATTAAGAAAACTGTAAGATCCATTATTAACTAAGTTTCAGTATTTGCACTGTTTCTAGAAAATATTTCTTATTATTCATAACAATAAAGTAAAAAAATTCTTTAGTGGAGGAATAGATTTAATTATGACATAAACAGGCATCTTTATGGAGTAATGGGTAAAATTAGAATGACAAAATGGGATGATATTTATTGAGCTTTAGCTAATCAAATATATTGAAAATCTTAGATAATCACAAAAACAAGAACATGATTTAAAATAAGTAGTTGTAGGGGTAGGAATGGAATTTGTTTTGATGAAACGCTCCAACAGATGACTATCTCACGGTTCCAACAATCTGTCAACAAGTTATTTTTGTCAGCTTTACCTGTAAAGATGTCGCTCCGGGAATGTTTTGGTAATGAACTGCCAGTATATGATATGTGTGCCACACAGGGCTCCAGATAAGAGGGAGTAAACTGAACAAATCCAACAATTTTTCACTAAAACTTCAGCACTAAATCCTATGGTATCACTACTCCTTCATTAGAATCGTCTCAAAGAGACGATTCTAATGAGTAGTGACACTATAAGGTTTAATGCAAAAATAAAGATTTTACCTTTTGAAATTACAGTCGAACTTTGATATTCGAAGTTGGTTTTGTTGAACATACCTGTATTTCAAAGTTAAAACGTGGCTAAGCCACGATTTAACTTTGAAATATGGGTATGTTCGACTTAACAGAGTATGAACTAATGCAGTTCATATGTCGAAATATCGAATAGTTCAAATTAAACGAGTTCGAGATATCGAAGTTTGACTGTACTCCTCTTATCTGGAGCTCTGTGTTTGGATCGGAGAAAATCTTGTCAATCCTTTCATCATATAGATCAAGAATGATTTTTTCTGTATTTTTTTTTTTTGGTTATCTACAGGTAAATAACCGACACTAACCTGGTTGTACAAAACATCATACCTATTACTACTAGAAGAACAAGTCATATTCTGGCTGGCACACACCTGTATTGTACATGACAATATTCTCTGAATTCCCAGTCTTGCATGCCGGTTTCCATTATAACCCATTACCCCTAGAAGTGCCTTTTAGCACATTCAAATTTTACCTCTGCTGAAGAAAATACATTGTTGTTCCAATTATACATCATAAGAAATATTTCCTTTATTCTATCAGATGGTAGCTTAACTTGCTTTACTTTCAACCTGCTTTAAAACTAGAAACAAGCTATTGGGTAAATGGTTTATACCTTAACTATTTCCTTTATTGTAATACATGACTTATAATACTATTGTCTTTTTGTGTCTCCGGAGAGAAAAAGTATAGTAACAGCAATTTTGGTGGCCCGGGGACCCGTTCCCAATTGACAAAAAAGGGCTTCTTTTTTTTTAGTATTTCATGGCATGATTTTTTCCCAAAATGAGCTTTTTACGACTCATTTTTTTTCTCCAAAAAAGGTATCTGCTTAAAGCAAGATGAAAGTAAAGCAAAAATTCTTTTTAGGAGCCTTTTGCTTTACTTTCGCCTTGCTTGAAACTTTAAACTGTCTTTAAAGAAAAACATCATTTTATTTAAGTATATATATTCTTTTTAGTGGCCACAATAGCAGTGCATTTACTGTAAACAGTAAAACCTGTCTTTAACAACCACTTAAACAAAGGCTTATTGATTGTATACACGACAGGTGACTGCGAATAATGCAAGGTAGCAGTAAAACAGAAGGCTCCTTTAATAGGAGCTTTCTGTTTTAGTTTACTGTCACCTTGCTTTAACCTGTCACCTGTCGTAAACACCTGATAATTAGCAAAATTTAGTGGCCATAATAAGAAAAAACGTTTATTGAACATAAAAGCATCATTAAATTTAGTGGCTGATACAAGTTACTTATTAAAGCATCACTTATTGACAGCTAAGTATGGCATAATTAATTAACCCATTACCCCATTACCTGTTTCTAGTTTTGAAGATATGTGTCCACATAAAGCAGGTTGAAAGTAAAGCAGAATGCGCCTTAAGGCGCATTCTGCTTTACTGTCAGCCTGCTTTAAGCTATTATATGGTAGAATATAGAAAATAATTTTTATGATTTTTATTTGTGACAGTATATAAATGGAAACTATTTTCTTCAGAGGAGGAATAAATTATAGGCGTAAAAAGGCATATTAATGGGTTAACTCTGTATATTTGTTATCTCCCAATCCTATATCAGCCCCCACATTCCATAGCTAGGCCAATACTGATAGATTGGTAAGGCACCAATACACATCTCCATACCCCAGAGCCTCCTGTCTTACAGAACTTACTGATAAGCCCCATTAACCTTTAGCCTGTAAAAAACCTGTATGAGTAGTACAATAAATGAGTATAGTCTTTACTTTAAGCAGCTATACTTAAACATTGAATTTATTTGTTCAATTCTTGATATAACCTTTGTAAGGAACCTGAATTTAGTTGATAAAGTTTAGTTTATGAAACTGAGTTTCAGTGTAAAACAGTGAAGATACTATCTCAGGGTACATCCAGCTGAATGTTTTGATCTACCTCAGGTTATATATCAGTCAAGTCTGTAGACTAGCTGTAGACTTTACCAGAGTAGTTCCATGGCAGTGTTTGTTTCACTCGTTGGAATTTGGCTCCTAAATTCACTACATTGAAAATATATATTTCTTTCCAATTATTCTGTAAAATTTTAATTGATTGCAGAAAATTTCTTTCATTTACAAAACTGCTTGATTTTGTCTTCTATCTTTTATGAAAGAAAAAATATTAGAGTAAAGTTTTCCAACATTTTTAACAGATATGTAGTACAGCTATAAGCAGATTTAAAATAAAGCATTTACTTTCTATGGTATATAGAAATTTATTATAGAATTATGTAGAAAAATATATATAAAAACACAGGCATATGTCAGTTGAAATGCGTCATGCTTTGTTTTATGTGAATTAAATAGTTTTAAAAGCCAAATTTCATCGTCTAATCTTTTTAATGGTAAATACATATGTATATACTTATTAAGAGAACAATAAGATGAAACATTTGTCCCCAAAATGTCTTCTCAAAACAGATTATTATGATCAGAGAATATATGATCATCGAGTTAGCATGTAGCAAGTCTATCCCATTTGCAGAAATACCTGGCTGATACACTCATTCTGTTACCATAGCAACTGGGGGAAGGCTTGGGGAAAGGTAGAGTGATTTTTTATCTGTGTTGATTTTTTGGATAGAAAATTAACATTTAACCTGTGATTTCAACTTTCTGGACAGTTGGACTTTGTTTGAACTTGTGTTAGATTTTTACCTATATCAGTTGTGTGTTTGGATTGATTCCGTCTAGGTTTGTATATCAGCCATTGTGTTAGACTCCACCCATGGATTACAGGTGGCTGGAGATGAAATCCAAGATATTATCTTGGTACCATTATCCTTCCAATGGCTGAAAATGATGTCCGCATACCAGTAGTCATTTACTCTAAATCACTTTTCCGGTGTTTTCTTGGGCCGACAGTGTTTTTATTTTTTAAGAAAAAAAATATTTTGGAGCAAGACATCTAAGTTTCTAAAGTATAAGCTTGTCTTATTAGTTGATTTGTTCATCTGTTGGATCATAAGATCAGTCAACAAGAGTTTCCTGAATCCAGAACAAAAAAAGCCTCTAAATTAAGAGCTTTCTGCATAACTTGTATCTCCATTAAAGCTGTATTGTTACCTATCTTAAAGATTATCATCTCTTTGTTATTGAGACATTTGTTTGAAAGTTTACAGTAAAACCTTTGTATAACGGCCACTAACAAAGAAGGCTACGTAATGGATATATAAAATACAGGTGACAGTAAAACAGAAAGCTCCTACAGGAGCTTTCTGTTTTACTGTCACCTTGCTTTAAGCAGTCACCTGCCTTAAACACCTAATAAATAACAAATTTTAGTGGCCGTTATAGAGAGGTAAGTATAATATTGAGACACTGTCAGTGAGCAGCAGAAATGTTACTGGATGAAGGGTTACTGGGTGTACGGCTGGCTGCGAGATGGTTGTAAGCCTATTAATGTTGGTGTGTTTGTAATGTCAGAAGAAAATTGGTTCTTCTTGAACCAATTCATAAAGCTGCTAGAATGAAGAGTGGAGTTCATAGGGAGTTAATTGGTTTGACAAAAACAGCTTGTTAGTTAATAGCAAGAGTGAAGGTTAATTAACCCATTACCCCATAGAAAATTTCCAGTATTTAAGACATGTGACCACTTAAAGCAGGTTGAAAGTAAAGCAGAATGTGCCTTAAAGTACATTCTGCTTTACTTGCAGCCTGCTTTAAGCTATTATCTGCTAGAATATAGAAAATATGTCTTATGATTTTTGGCTTGTAACAGTATAAATTGGAGCTACTAGTATGGTCCTCAGTAGAGGAATAAGTTTAAGTCGTAAAAAGGCGTATTCATGGGGTAAACTTAAATGTCTTATAAATGATAACAATATCAGACTCAATTCAAACACTTTATAATGATGGACCCAGGTTGTATTACTTGTAACATACAATTACTGTGCGCTTTGTGACTTTCTTTGCATGTCCCTAAAAAAGCCATTGGGAGAAGCATCTTTAGACATGAGATCGAGAGATCGATGCACCTTTAATCATGTTATGGGCTTTTACTTTATAATCATTACAAAGGAAAAGAAAGGGAAAGAAAATAGCATTACTTTTAATTATCCTTGAATGATGCAAACCAAAGATATTTTAAAAATAGCTACCTCAATGGGTTGTCACTATTTTAACCCTTTACCTACACCATAAATTCACATTTCTAAAGTGTCTTAATTAATTCCTCCACTGAAGAAAATGAGCTCCAATTTATACAGTCATGAATATGAACCGTATGAAATATTTAATATATTCTAGTAGATGTTAGCCTAAAGCAGGCTGAAAGTAAAGCAGCATGTGCCTCAGATCGAAACTTCTATACATGTAATTAATTAATTAATGCATTCTGGTCACATGTCTCTTAACCCTTTCCCCCATAGAAGCGACTTTTTGCGCATTCAGTTTATTCTTGCCCTGAAGAAAATAGTTCCAATTTATACATTCATAAATATGTATAATACAAAATATTTTCTATATTCTAGCAGATGATAGCTTAAAGCAGGCTGAAAGTAAAGCAGAATGCGCTTAAAGCGCATTCTGCTTTACTTTCAACCTGCTTTAAGTGGACACCTATATTCAATACTAGAGATATGCTATGTGGGAAAGGGTTAATTACATAAATCTCGAATGTCTTGGTCTATATAACATTTTTCTAGTTATCCTCTGCCGAAAGGCAGAGGGATACTGTTTTAGGTCTGTCCGTCCGGCTGTCCGTGCGTGCGTGCGTCCGTGCGTGTGTGCGTGTGTGCGTGAGCGCGTTTTCCGTCCGCAACTGTATCTCCGAAACCTATGAACAGATTTGGATTAAACTTGGTATACTTATTTGTCATCATAGGAGCACCGTGGGAAATCAAATTTTTTTCAGAAAATTTTAGGAATTTATGAGTTATCTGCCCTTTTTGTGTTAAAAATGCCGTCCGTGCGTCCGTCACGTTTTCCGTCCACAACTGTATCTCCGAAACCTATAAACAGATTTGGATTAAACTTGGTATACTTATTTGTCATCATAGGAGCACCGTGGGAAATCAAATTTTTTTCAGAAAATTTTAGGAATTTATGAGTTATCTGCCCTTTTTGTGTTAAAAATGCCATATTTAACAGTTTTTACACTCTAGCAACTACAGTATTCAACATATTTTGTTTATACTTGCACACATTGTCTATAAGTACAAGTTCTTGCATGTGTGCAGTTATTGTAAAAAAAAGGATACTTCTGACAAGAGTTATCTGCCCTTGATGTACTTAAAATGCTAGAAAATGCTTTATTTTGGTATTGTTTACATACTAGAGCCTATAAATATGCATGGATTTTTGAAAAAACTTTCTTGAATTATGTATGGCTATTAGTTTTCAAATGAATTTGATTATTGTTGAAAACGGAGAAATTAGTCATGAGTTATCTGCCCTTGATAAGTAAAAAAAGCCATATTTAACTGTTTTTACTCTCTGGCAACTACAATTATGAATGGATTTAAATGATACTTGCACACGATGTCTATCAGTAAAAGTTCTTGAAGGTGTGCAATTATTGTCAAAAAAGGATACTTGTGGCAATAGTTATCTGCCCTTGATGTACTTTGAAATGATAGAAAATGCTTTATTTTAGAATTGTTTACATCCTTAGAAGTATCTATAAATATGCATGAATTTTGATAAAACAAATTCTTAAACTATGTATGGCTATTAGTTTTCAAATAATTGTTATCATTTTTGAAAAACGGAGAAACTAGTCAACAGTTATCTGCCCTTGATGAGTAAAAAAAAACATATTTAACAGTTTTTACCATCTAGAAACTACAGTCTTTAATGGATTTTGATTTAACTTACACATGATGTATATAAATATAAGGGTAGCAATTATTGTCAAAATAGGATACTTTGTGGCAAGAGTTATCTGCCCTTTATGTACTTAGTAATGCTCAACATGGCTTTATTGTTTACATGCTATTGTGTACAAATGTGAATGGATTTTGAAAAAAAAATAAAATCATATATGGCTATTATTTATAGAATGAGTTCAATTATTATCGAAAATGTGCAAATTAGTCAAGAATACTCTGCCCTTGATGAGTTGAAAATGTGTTTACACTCTAGTAAATTCTACAGTTCTGATTTTTTTTAATAATACTTGCACACAATTATAAGTTCTTGAAAGTGTTTAATTACTGTTGAATTTGAATCAAGAGTTACCTGCCCCTGTCATACTTAGATTTATAATGCTACAAACGGCTTTATTTTTTGTATTGTTTAGGCTTTAAAATGTACAAAATTGATTGGATTTTATAAAACTTTGTAAAAAGCTTTTGAATGTTGATCTTTAAAGACAGGTGATCACCATTTGCCCCTTCCTCCCACAATAAAGTTTGCCACTTTCTTCTGGACAATCGCTGTGGCAGGGGATATCAGCTCTAAGGTGCTTGTTCCAAACTAATAAACTTTTGAAATATAATTTTCATATCTATAGCTCTGTCACATCAGTTATTTCTTTAGAAATATACTGATATATATAGTTAACCCATTACCCATAGCCTCTTTCTTGTACTGGAGATAATTAAGGGACCACTAAGTAAAGCAGGTTGAAAGTAAAGCAGAATGTGCCTTAAGGCAACCTGCTTTAAGTTACCACCAGTTAAAATATAGAAAATATTTCTTATGGTTCATATTCATGACTGTTTGAATTGGAACTATTTTCTTCAGTGGAGGAATAGATAAGACTCGAGCATAAAAGGCATATATATAGGGTAATGGGTTAAGCACTATTGGTATGAACCAAAAAAGGATATATGAATTGTATATTGGTGATTTGCACTGAAGGTTAGGGGAGGATTGTTGTAACTTACCGTACTACCTGGATGACTGCAGACTCAAGTATTGGGTGTAACTTATTAATGTAAATTAGCGTGCACTTCTGTTATTATTGCTATAACATTTCTACCTAGAAACCACAAATAGCTGGAGACTGCTGGCATCTAGGTTGGTGCTCACATATAAAAGAAAAAGTTTAAGCCTGAACTTAGTGTATAAATATATTCAACAAATGTGTTACTTCAATATACCCATAGTTAATTTAAACTGTAAGAGCTTTCATGTTTTGACAAAGCAACATAACATGACTTCTATTGCTTTTCCTGAAATCAGAGGTGATGATCATATTAAATTAATAATTTTTTGCTCCAACATTGAGGTTTCAATTTTTTCAACATTTCTCATTTCGATATCTTTGTCTCACTTGAATTCTTGAAGCATTTATAGGTGCTTTAATTCTAATGTTACAATAAAGCCATATGCTATAATGGCACTGCCAAAATTTCTTCAGCCGTAAGTTAAAAAAAACTCTAGCAGTACATGAATAAATAATTAGAAATTCTTAGAAATACACTGAAACAACTGTTACAATCTACTTCATCATTGTTACATGCCTGAAAAGGTCAGAATAGAATTGTTTGTACATTTTCATTCATAAAAAATCCAGAAAAAATGCAAATGTGTACAAATGCTAGAAAATTGAGTCTGATCTGGAAGCAACTTTTTGAATTGAGTATGAATCTGGTGCTGGCATTTAAAGAACATAATAAACAGTAAACTATTGTTCGCAGAAAGTGAGTATCTTCACAGAAAGCAGCAATCTTTCAGCATCAAAAACATAATTTGTTTTTAAGTGGTCATTGTATAATATTGTTTACGTAATTTGTATAAACTTTTGGAAGGAATAAAAACCCTGCTTTATAAAACATACCTACAAAAAAAACCACCAACAAAACACCTCAGTCATTTTATTTATATATAGTTATTAATGACAAAATAGAAAGCTTTTTGGTACTCAAAACCTTTAAGGGTTGTGTATAATCATAAACCTCTAGATTTCAATGACCTTTGAAGAGATTCTGAGAGATTGCACGTGAAACTGTTGTTACACTTTCAGACAAAATGACTCAATACTTAAGATTCCATTGTTGTAGAGTATATTTCAATTGCCTCACTTGATTTAATGATTCAAGGAGCTATTCAAAATGTTTTGTTTGCTCATTATAACTTTGGCCTTTCAACAAGCCATCATTTACCTGATAACTGCCATCAGATTTGCCCAGCAACCTCATTTTCCTTTCAATTATCATATGGGCAGGGGGTGAAAAGATATGATTAAACTCAGTTGTATAATTTAATTCTCTTTAGAATGCTCAGCTTTCCAGTTTTCGCTCCCCCCACCTCCATAGAAGTGCCTTTTAAAGCATTTAATTTATTCCTCAACTGAATAAAAATAAAAAACAACATAGTTCTATTTTATACAGTCACGAAAAATTCCCAAAATAATTTTTTACTACATCACTACATTTTAGCAGAAGGTAGTTTAAAGCAGGGTGAAAGTAAAGCAGTTTGTGCCTTAAGGTGCATTCTGCTTTACTTTCAACCTGCTTTAAGTGCTAATTAACCTGTTGTCAAATACTAGAAATTGGCTGTGGGGTAAAGGGTTAAAGAAGCATGAAGAAATTCGAATCACAGAATAGACCACATAAATCTGCATCTACCTGTTAAGGTACAAAAATAGCCTGTAATTTAATTACCCATGCAGTGCTTGAGATAAAATGTGAAGTTTAAAGACTTGCTTCTGGGCCCTCAAGTTGTGTGCCAATTCAGTTCAGGCAGGTTCATGGCTCATAGTTACTAAAACAATCAACTTGTATTAAACCAATACCCCATAAATACTAATTTTTTGCCTTTAATTTACTTATCCACTCAAGAAAATAGCTCAGCTAAATTCAACAATTTGCAGTCATGAATATGTACAATAAAAATGTTTTTTTCTACATCTTGAAAGATAATTGCTTAAAGCGAAAGTAAAGAAGAATGTGTTTTAAAAATTACAAATATGTAACTTTGAGAAAAAACCAAGCAGACAACAATTAATTTTAAGCAGACGATATTGGTGCAATCACAGAGTTATCATAAGGTATAATAATTCTTGTTCTGGGATTAAAATTAAAAATAAAAATGAGAATTGTCAAAAAAAGGTAATTTCCTACATTTAAGCGATTTGCGTTTGCATTTCATTTGGGTTTAAACAGGAAAGAATAATGTTTTCTCCTCTGTATGTGTATTTTGTTTTAGAAATGGAAATAAATAATTCACAACAATTTTCAAATTTTGCTGATTGCAAAAATACCTTGATTTTATAATTTTAATTACTTTTTAACAAAATTGACAACCTTACAAGCAAACTTGGAAGAATTCATTGCAAATATTCAGGTGTATTATATAAATATAGCATCTACAT
Organism: Gari tellinella; assembly: GCA_922989275.2. Lineage (NCBI taxonomy): Eukaryota > Metazoa > Mollusca > Bivalvia > Cardiida > Psammobiidae > Gari > Gari tellinella. The sequence goes on along the minus strand of OV277873.1, from coordinate 34,927,903 downwards.
GCGTGGGAGTCTCGCCCAAGGTAAAAGTCATCTCGGAGTTTCTACCTCCAGGTAAACCTGCTGCCAGAATAACCAGTCTACACCGGATTGTGAAACTTTTTTTTATACCTCTCTGTTACAGACAGGAGCCTCTGACGTAAGCAAACAAGAATCTACAGAGAATGCCGCAAATGCTCAGCAGATAAACAAAGCTTCAGAAACACAAGAACTTTTACCGAAGGAAGGTGAGTGTACTAGGCTGCCTGTGTTAACTAATTGTCAATTAAGAGGACTAGTGTTTATTAATTAGGTGGTGGTTGTTTATAGAACTGCACGTGATCTTGAGCTTCCTTGGACTTGTATGGTGATTTTTCTTCTCTTTGAGAAGGTATTATAAAGTGTTGGAATTATATAAATTTTTTTGAAAAAAAAAAGGACAAATTAAAGGACTTTTATGTGTGTTAAGATTTATTCATTTGGAAACAGTTTCATAAATGTTCTCTTGAAAACAAGTCTTTACTATAGTATAAATCTGCTTTGAAAAATACTATAAAAGGACTAATTGGTGTTAAAGACAGTCATTTTGAAGCATGATGAAAGTAAAGCTTTCTGCTTTATTTTCATCTGACTTTCAAGGTGCCACCTGCTCTTTTAGCCTCTTTAATAACAGAAACAAAACCTTTGTTGACAGGCTTATTTAATATACTAACTGGCATATCATAGAATTACAACTATATAATATATATAGCATGTAAAATTGGTCAAAGATTTGTTACTTGATAATCTTTTCTAATTAAATTTCTGTATATATCAATTAAAACTTCTTGACAATGAAATGCTTTCATATGTAAACAGTGGATAAAGATGAATGAAAGTAGTTTAAAGACATTTGTATCTCACATTTCTTATCAAAACAGTTTTGGTTTGTTGCCAACTGTTTTCTAGAAACTAATGTTAATAGTTTGTATTATGAGTAGAAATTAATGAACCACATGCTATTCAAATGTAATGGCTAGTTTAACTCTTGTTTTGATTATGTACAGTCATGTAACATCTTGTTTTGTACCATAGTCTCTTTGCATGTGCTTTCCGAAATGTGTCAAATTTTGTTTTAACCCGTTACCTCATAACCTATTTCTAGTTTTGAAGAGAAGTGACCACTTCAAGCAGGTTGAAAGTAAAGCCAAATTTCCCCATGAAGGCGCATTCTGCTTTACTTCCAGCCTGCTTTAAGCTATCATCTACCAGGATATAGCAAATATTTCTTACGATACATATTCATGACTGCATAAAATGGAACATTTTCCTTCTAAGGAGGAATAAATAAAAGGCATCAAAAGGCGAATTTATGGGATAATGGGTTAATTTTATTTTTATTATGACTTCATATCTTATTAGTATTGGGCAGTCTAACATTGAAAGTATTTAGCTACTTTATAGATAGGCCGGGCGGCATAGGCCTCCATTTAATACTGTGCAATTATAGTACTAAAATGAATTTATTAGCTTCCACTTGTATTGCATAACTCTTTCATATTTTCTACACTTTAACCCATTAACTCTTTCCTCCCTGAAACTTTAAATGGACAATTCCAGTTTCCATTTTAGTCTAGTCCATTTCTGGCTTTTAAGGGTTGTTTTTGTCAATGTTTGGCATTATGACAAACAGTGAAGACCCTGATCAGAGGGCTCCTGCAGGAGCCCTCTGATCAGGGCCCTCACTGTTTGCATAAGACAAGTGTACTATTTATATGTACACTGTTTGAAAAGGACGCCTATATGCGGGACTAGGGCTCAAAGAGTTAAGCCATAATACTGTCTCATATTGACACTGATTGCAATCCTTCTGGACAATATACACTTAACAAATCTTATAACTGTGCATTTATATATGGGACCAATTCCTAAAAGTTAATTGTAACTAGCTACTCATAAGAAATACCTTGAACAAATAAAGTTTCATGTATCTGGTATCTTGAAGCAAAGACTGTGATGAGTAGTCACAACCTACGGCAAATGATAGAGACAGAAAGAATTAAGTATTTCTAATACTTACCTTGTCGCACTCTTCTTACAGAAAGAGGTTTATGAATGTAGTTACAGGGATCATTGATAGTGATAAAAATGTCACAAAACTATGCGAAAGTGTGCCAAACTGTATCTTAAATACCCATAAATACAGTCTTTCTAAGCTTTATGAGAGAGTTGTTCATTATTAAAGCTTACATACCGGTATATATTTAATTCTTTGCATAGCTGGAACTAAATTGACTAATGTTTATTGAGTTTACCTCAGGTAACTCGTTTCTGTATCCAATTAGACACAATATAACCGTCTAGTTGACATGCCTCTAACAACGTCTTTATGACTTTCTCTTTCTCTCATAAAAAAAGAGTTTGACTCTCTTAGTTTATTTCTCTAATACGAGGGGTGTTTCATAATTAATGCAACTAGATCAATAACTTTAATAATATAAGGGCAAAATGAATGTGTGATACATCATTCGAAAGATTCATTATTCGCCTACACAATGATATAATGCACAGTAAGATCACATGACTAGACAAGTCACATAATGAATCTAAATGACCCCAAGTCAAGGGCACTGGACCGTTTTTGTGTATTTTTGAGGTAATGTTTCGAACAAATTTTGGTACTGTAATTACCATGACGGTTTTACTATTTGAAATAATTTTATGAAACTTTCGGTTAGATTAATTAAGACATTTATACACACATTACGCAATTTAAAATTATATTATTTCACAAAATGACAAAAATATAGGTAATATTGAACTCTTACTGAAAAATTCATAAAAAATGACACTACTACTGTTATGTTCAAGAGGTTCTGTTGAAACCTAGAACACATGTTGTTATATCAAACCATGCTATAATTGATGTAATTGAAGCTGATGTTTATTGTTTAAAATCAAATTATAGATATACGAATCTAGAAAATTTTCATAGCGTTCGAAAATTCATGTCAACTTTTTCATTAGTAAAAATGAGAAATTTTATTTTTAAAAAAATGTGATTTAAAACAGCTGAGCCTTTTAATTGTAATGAAATCTTATTTACATTAAAATTTAGACATAAACTGATATATTTCAAAAACAAAGTATAGAAACTTTACTTTTATAAAAGTGATTAGGTCAATAAGTAAAGTCTGAAAAGTGCTTATAAATATTTTCTAGTGCCCTTGAGGAGGGGTCATTTAGATAAATATTGTGATTTATCCCGTAATGTGATCTAAAAATGCATTATACCATCGTGTAGGTGAGAAATTGTCCTTTCCAACGATATATCACACATGCATATTACAATTATAATATCGACGTTATTAATGGAGTTGTTTTAATTATGAAACACCCCTCGTATCAACCATGTTTCTTAGTACTGTAAATATTATGACATATTTGAATCAGATGGCATATTATCAGCTTTATGAAGTATACAAGATATAAACTGCATCTACTTAACCCTTAGTCCGCCGAATAAATTGTCGTCTGCTATATTTCTCGTCTGCTTCAAGTTTCAAAGTGCTTCAAAGTTGCTCAAAATTGCTGAAAATGTTGTCTGAGTGTCAAACAGCTTGGATCCGGATGAGACGCCGAGTTACTCGGCGTCTCATCCGGATCCAAGCTGTTTGCATATGGAGCTATAGTCGTGAGTGGCAGGCTATGGGTTAATGTTTATCATTGTCAAGCACTTCTTTATACTCTTCTAATGTACATGTACAATTGTACATTAGCAAACAGTTTTGATTGTTATCAGAGTTACATGCAAACGTTTCAAGAGCCTAGCTATCTATATTAAATTTTGGATACTTCTTCAGTTAAATATTTATTTTAAAAAACAACAACAACCCAACAACAGCTTAACTTTATCATTTTTGATAAATAATTTTTTTGAAGCAGATGATGTTTGGGAGAGAAAGTATTCTTGGAAATGGCAGAGAGGTACTTGGCTCATCCAAAAGTCATTTACCTAAGCTGCAGGAGGTGGTAATAATGACGTCACAAATGTCAGAGAGAGAGACTATTACACTTAAACTGCTATTAATGAGGATCAGTCAATGGATAGTTTGGTTTGCAGTTTTTAAAGTGTTTAGCTGCTTAAAGCAGGATAAAAGTAAAATAAAAAGCTCCTGCTTTATAAGCTGCCACTTGTCCGGTAATTAATTTTCTTTTGAGTGGTCTTAATAGCAGGATGCCGATGGTATTATGTTAATTATTAGCAAGGCATATATTTGGTCTATGAATTATTTGCTTTTAATTGTTAAACTGAATATAGCAACCACCTGTTTCTTTAACCCTTTACCCTCAACCCTGTTTCTAGTTTTGAAGGGATCACTTAAAGCAGGTTGAAAGTAAAGCAGAATGTGCCTTAAGGCACATAGAAAATGTTTATTGCAGTATTTTCCACAGGGTAAGAATTATTAAATGCGCTAAAAGTTGCTTATATGGAGTAAAGGGTTAAATATTGCCATGCTTCATAACCCGTTACCCCTAAAATCAGGGCTCCAGATAAGGGGAGTATTTCAAAAATTAAAATCTTTATTTCAGCTTTAAACCCTATGGTGTCACTACTCATTAGAATCGTCTCTTTGAGACGATTCTAATGAGTAGTGACACCATAGGATTTGGTGCTGTATAAGAAAGAAAATGTTGGATTTGTTCAGATAACTCCCCCTTATCTGGAGCCCTGTAAAATATGTCTTTTTATGCCTTTAAATATTCCTTCATTGAAGAAAATAGATCCACTTTATACAGTTATGAATATGTATCATAAATGTTTTCAATATTCTAGCAGATAATTAATAGCTTAAATCAGACAGAAAGTAAAGCAGAATGCGCCTTTAGGTGCACTCTGCTTTACTTTCAACCTGCTTTAAGTGGTCACCTGTCTTCAAAACTAGAAAAATGCTATGTAGTAATGGGTTAATTGAACAGTCTCCGGCACAGGTTAAACATGTATACAATTCCATGGGCTTAGGTAGTGTTTAGATTCATGCAAGGGTTTGTTTTTGCCTCCCAGGTAATTGCAAGCATGCATGCATGCATTCCCTACATGCATTGTACAGTAAAACACTGTCATTCGGATGGGACTGTATAGAAATCTTTTCTCTGGTGTTTAACCCTTTCCCCCATAGAAGCGCCTTTCAGCGCATTTAATTTATTCCTACACTAAAGAAAATAGTTCCAATTTAATCAGTCAGGATTATGTATTATAAAAAATAGTTTCCATATTCTAGCAGATGGAAGCTTAAAGCAGGCTCAAAGTAAAGCAGAATGTGCCTTAAAAACTAGAAACAGGCTATGGGGTAAAGGGTTAATGACAGATGGCTTATCAGAAAGCTCAAGATTTCAGGAAGCTTTCTGCTGTACTTTCATCATACTTTTAATTTAACACCAAAAAGATGTGTCCTGGTTTTAGTCGTTGTATTATATATAGTGGTACTGTGCAATGTACATGTATAAATAATAAAAAAGCAGTTCAATTTGTCAATGCAACATGTTTTGAAAAAAGGTATAGGGTTTAATGACAATAAACTGCTTAACACTTTACAATTAAATATATAATCAGCTAAACATTTCTTAATGAAATCAGCTTCCATCTTCATTTCTGCCAAATATCAGCATACAAGACACAGGACTAATGAATTACTCTTATTGTGAATGCTCGCTTAACATAAAGTTAACTGTGATCTGCCAGAGGTAGGGAGTAATATAGGTAAACCATTCTACTGTTAGCTATGGTAGAGATTACCCGAGTTTTGTCCTACATGTTATGACGTTAATGATAACACCAACTCTGCTATATCTGATCATTATCATCAGCATTTTACATGTAAAACTACAGGGTATTACACCCTCAAAACCTATGTTGTACCAACCATTCCAAAGAAAGATTCAATTTTGCAATCTTTAAGATTGGTAGCATCTTAGTCTTTCCTCATTCGGCCAAAGCTTGAAGGAGATGTCTTCGTTTTGTCCATTATGTAAGTAAATTACTCTGTATTATGTGATGAACATTTATAACTAGGCTCCAAGGTTATAAAGCTTTTGAGTTGAGTCTGAAATCGTTCTCAAGCATCTGATTGGTCAGATTTGAGTTTTTGCTCAGCAAAAACTCAAATCTGTCCAATCAGATGCTTGAGATCGATTTCAGACTCAACTCAAAAGCTTTAAATGCTACAAAAGCTTTCTGCATTACTTTTATACTGCATTTAGTAGCCACTTGTATTTGAAAGATCCTGAAGCTTTGTGATACATTACACCATAAATACTCATTTTCACTCCTTTGATTTATTTCTCCGCTGAAGGAAATAATTCTGCTTTTTACATGCAGTCATGAATATACCAGTATGAGAAATACTTTCCAAGTTATCAGATGGGAACTTAAAACAGGCTCAAAGTAAAGCAGATTGTGTCTTAAGGTGCATTTTGCTTTAACCTAACCTACTTTAAACAGTTATTTTTCTTCAAAACTAGAAACAGGCTATTGTGTTATGGATTAATGAATGAAAGTAGAACATTGTTTGACTGTACTATGTAAATACTCTGCTATCCAAAAAACATTCCATTTCTCAGTAACACAAGTTGTTTCCTTTTTTTGGGGAGAACATTAGGCTCTCTTTCAGAAGGAAAATCTGCTGACTTGTCTAATACTAGATCTGGATCTAAACTGTTTTTAATCATCTATTAAAGATTATTTAATAGCTTAATTTGCAAAAGGAAATAGCTAGATATCGAGAGTTCTAAACTTAGTTACCTTTTGGAAACAATACTTAAAAGTACATATAGCAGTCACAGGCTTTATGATGGTTTATATTAAAACCAAAAGAGCTGTCAATCTATATGATACACTTTAAACACTTACTCTCAATGAGGCTATAAAAGCATTAACAAACAGTTTTGAAGTAGACAATATGGCCGTGAATGGGGTAAAAACTTAACCACACAAAAGGAATAAAGATACAATGTCATGTTTCTTTTACAAAATTTCATAGAATTTAAATATTAAGACTTTTTGGTTGTATATGAGAGAGAGAGAGAAAAAAAGGTGTTACTATAAAGATTGCCTTAAGTTGAGTAGTTATTCCACTACCCCATAAAAACGCCTTTTTACACCTTAATTTATTTCTCCTCACAAGAAAATAGTTCCAATTTATACAGCCATGAAAATATATCATAAGAAATATTTTCTATTTCCTAGCAGTTGATAGTTTAAAGCAGGCTGAAAGTAAAGCAGAATGTGCCTTAAGGCACATTCTGCTTTACTTTCAACCTGCTTTAAGTGCTAATGTATCTTCAATATTAGCAACAGGCTATGGGGTAATGGGTTATGTTGTATAAATTAGTTAGGTATAAGGGAGAACACTAGCTGTTCATGTTGTGGCAGATGGGTTTCATCACACCTCGGTATGTAGTGCCAAGGTATCCATGAATGTTTTGACATGTTATCCATCACTAGCAAACAATTGACAGATGAAGGCCTCACTAGAAAGGTTACCATGTACAGTGGAGAATCTGTTATTCTTTCCCAATAAACGTGTTTACGCTAAAACTATTATTTGCAGTGCAAACAGTTTGGAGCCAGATCAGACGCCGGGTAACCCGGCGTCTGATCAGGCTCCAAACTGTTTGCCACCAAGATAAACAAGAATTATCAGAATTGTCCAAATTTGTTCTTTTCTACGTTTTAGTGCTTTGCGTTTGCGTACGTTTGCGTTTAAACGGGAAAGAATAACAGATTCTCCACTGTATATACTATAACAGCATCCTTACAGTCAGACATGATTTTGGCAACCCTGTGACTGCCGACTTGACTGCTAGGTGTTTACAAACAGTTTTATATAGCCCTTTTCCCCCCATAAAACATCTTTTAGCGCATTCAGTTTATTCACTGAAGAAAATAGTTCCAATTTATACAGTCAAAAATATGTATCATAAGAAATATTGTCTATATTCTAGCAGGTGGTAGCTTAAAGCAGGCTGAAAGTAAAGCAGAATGTGCCTTTAAGGCACATTCTGCTTTACTTTCAACCTACTTTAATTATATAGTAACCTTTTTAATTTCCAAACTACATGTAGAAACAGGTTATTGGGTGATGGGTTTATATCGACTGGCCAGACATCAGATGATCTGGATTCAAATTGTTTGCAAATGTGCTCTAAGGGTATTCCCTTTCCCTCCCTATAACAACTCCCTCTGAACAACACACACACACTCTTTGTGTCCCAGTTGATGTTGTTGTAGAGTGGGAGCACTGTAGTAAAACAGAAATCTTAGACAGTTGAAACTCCTGATTTTTGGCAATCACTGTAGACAGCTTGGCTACAAGAAATAGAAAACACAATTACCCTATCTGTCTGGTTCAAAATTCTTGTCTGTTCAAATTTCTAGATGTAGTTCTTGTCTTTTTATAGGAAGAAAACACTGACTAATATAAGTGTCTTGCGTTTCTGTATTTTAATTAGTCTCAAGCAACTATGCGTAATTATTATTTTTAAGGGAGGTAATCAGATTACTCATATGTATGCAGTAAACCACTCTTATACAGTCCATTCTGTAATCAGTCGGAATGGACTGTATAAGAGTGGTTTACTGCATACATATGAGTAATCTGATTACCTCCCTTTAATACACAATATTATTTTTAGTTTGACCAAATTAAGTTTTGCAAGTATTTTCTTGATCACAGTGTTTATAACATCAAGATATAAGTTTACAAGTATGTTTTGAAGAGTTTAATCATAGATAAAACTAGTCGTCCTGAATCAATTTAACAGTTCCATGCAGTATTATATTATTGCGACATGACTATAGCAAGCTGAACTCATTACCCCAAAGCCTGTTTATAGTTATGAAGATAGGTGACCACTAAAAGCAGGTTAAAAGTAAAGCAGAATGCACCTTAAGGTGCATTCTGCTTTTCTTTCAACCTGCTTTAAGCTACTATCTACTAGAATATTGAAAATATTTCTTATGGTATACTATTCATTACTGTATAAATTTGACCTATTTTCTTCAGTGGAGGAATAAATTAGAGGCGAAAAAGGTGTGTTTATAGGGGAAAATTAATTAGGGTTAAATAAATTAATTATACCCCCACAAACAAATCACTGAAGAAAATATTTATACTGTTGAATATGGACCATATCAGAAGTATTTCCTATTTCCTTGCAAATGATAGCATAATGCTGGCTGAAAGCAAAGCAGAATGGTCCTTAAGGACCATTCTGTTTTCCTTTCATCCTGCTTTAAGCAACCATCTGTCGTTTATACTGTAAACAATATATGGCGTAAAGGGTTAAAATAGGTACCACATACTGTACAGATGTTTAATTAGTATGCCAGACGTTAATTGGAGGTCACCTTGGAAATATGTATGGCAGCAATATTGTCAACAAGCTCGTATTGAACGCCCAAGTTAATATCCTAACCAACATTCTATAGGCCTTATCACTCCCAATCAGCTTGAATCTCTTCCAAGAAACCCCAAACCCAGCACTCTTATCATCTTAATCTATAGGCTTATCTACCTGCCTGTGAATCAGATCAACCTGTAACTTGCTGGGAATAAGATACCGATATTTTTAGTAACTGAAAAATTGAATCATGCTGGATATGAAAATACAGTCAAAGTTCGATAATTTCAACTCGCGTAAGTTCGAACATACCCATTTTTCAAAGTTACCCATTTTTCAAAGTTAAAATGTGGCTTAATCACGTTTCAACTTTGAAATATGGGTATGTTCGATTTAAGCGAGATTGACTTATTGAAACTTGACTTGTGAAATACTGGTACAATCACTTTAAACGAGTTTCATTGAGTATCCTGTTTCGACTGTACTAGTAACTGGAGAGTTGAACGCAGAAAACTTAGATCAGTGGATGTGTTCGAAAAACACCCATTTCTTAAATTGAATTAAGCTGGTATAGAGTAATAAATATTAGGTCAAAATTTAGGAGAGAAAAATTAGAAAATGCATTTCAGGAATTTTGTTTATCATTACGAGCGTATGTTTCTTTGACAGCAGGTTGGATGTAGAGTTATCATGCATGTTTGATTAGAACTTTGGAGGAAAACCTATTAAACCCTGGGACCATTATAAACACTTCGAAAAAGACTGTGTTTAGTTTAAACAAATTTGTAAGGCAATCAATAGCTTAAAGCAGAATGAAAGTAAAGAGGGAAGCTCCCTTTGGGAGCTTTCTGCTTTACTTTTATCCTGATTTAAATACATATGTTACACACAGTGATAGGACTTGGTTAGGGTGGTTGTAATAAGAGGGATTTTACTGTATCTTAAGTTGGTGAGAAGCCAAAACTGTTGGAACTCACCGAGAATAACTGAGATATATCTCTGCATGCACTCGCTCCCAAAGTCTTGGTGATTTCTTATTGCCAGAGGGTTGGTGGATCAAATGGTATTTCCAGAGCTCAGGATATAAAGTAACTCTATGAACTCTATTGTTTTGTTTTATATGCAGATAGTATCATAAGCCTTACCTAAATAGTACTGGTAACACTTTTTAAGCCTTAACCTATTACTCCATAAATATGTCTTTATACGCATTTAATTTATTCCTTCACTGAAGAAAATAGTTTATATAGTCATATACATATATGCACCAATATATATATATGCTGAAATATTTTCTATATCCTTGCAGATGGTCCCTTAAAGCAGACTGAAAGTAAAGCAGAATCACTGAATGTTTGCCTTCATTCTAGTTTACTTTCAACCTGATTAAATTGTTAATCATCTGTGATTGTCTTCAGGACAAGAAACAGTGTACAGGGTAATGGGTTAAAGCAGTCTTGCAAGCGCAGACAGTTCCTAGATGAGCTTTCTGCTTTACTCTCCCCCTAGTATCAAACTCTTAAAAAAAATGTTAAAGCCAAAAAAAAAATTTTTTCTAGTTCTGTGATAAATGCTGCATTTTGAATTTACGTACCAATTGTTTGGTACATTAGCACTAATCACCTGCATTAAATTTTAGAATTTGTTTACTGAATAATGTTTATTTATTAAATAAATAAATCTTAAAACCAGAGACATGTTTTTTGCTGCCAAGCAAAACATTGTCAGGGAGTGCTCAAGAATAAGACAACCAGGCTACAATATATATACCTGTCTCAATCTGGCACTTTTATTATTATAAAACAAAACTGTGGTTCTATTTTTAGTAAAAACCTGCTGTTAAGATTCCGTTTAAATCGTTCAACACTTAGTAACTCTTGTGGGTTAATATGTTCCCTTTGGAATTCTTGGTAGTTTAATACACTGTTCTAAATTAGCAAAAAGTGTAGACCCAGATCAAAGGGATTCAAATTTTCTTTTCCACTTAATGGAAAATAAATTGCATTGAAACTTTATACAGAGACATCCTGGGTGTTTGTATGGTCAGTAGCGGTATTCTCATGCTTCTTGCTTTCATCTTGATTTCAGTATTATTTGCATGCAGCAGTATTTGGACTAATGCATGTTATTCTATTTGTACTAACATACAGTTTATAGTGAAGGAATTACAAGTCTTCACTTGTATGTGTGAATGTTGTAACATGGATTTCAGACCACTAAGTTAAATTTCTATTTTGTTGTTTTGTAATTTCAGAAGAACAAGACACAGACATGCCTGAGAGACGCAAACTTAAGTCGCCCAGTCCCCAAATGACCAGTACGCCCAAACTGAGGCGACGGGAGTTTGGGCGTGAATCACCAGAGGACATCCAGAGAAGACTGGGCTTCAGAGACAGTCCATCCCCTAAAAAAGGTGAGCAAATAATATATAGAGGCAGTGATAATATTACCTGCGCAACCGAGTCCTATACTCATTAAATTTGCCAGGGACTCATTATCTAAAAAGTTGCGAGTCCCATAGACCCATAGCATTTCTGGCCTTTATTAACCTATTACTCATAAGCAAATAGTAGCTTAAAGCAAGTTGAAAGTAAAGTAGAATGTGCCTTAAGGCACATTCTGCTTTACTTTCAACTTGCTTTAAGTGGTCACCTGTCTTCAAAACTTGAAACAAGCTATGAGGAAAAGAGTTGAGCAATCAAATTTACATGGCTTGGTTATTCTATTGGGTGGTTGTTATTTAATACAAGTTTAACTCATTGTAGAGTGGTCTTATATAAGAGCAACTAGCTTTGTTTTATATAATTGCATATTCTGTGACTATTGTATATTTTCAGACATTTCGTATGACACATTAGACCTGCCAGACTATGATGATGGAACCACACGCCCCATGTTCAAGAAACGAGTAAAGAATGCAACAGCGAAACGTAAGTCATCGTGTTGTTCAAAACACAATGATACAGGATTACAGATTAGATATAAGCCAATGTAATTCTTTTCTTTGGTCACCTAGATTGCAGGGACATGTATACATGAAGGTCTTGTTATAACTGATGCTTCTTGAGTTCTTTGATACAAGTATTAAGATGTGTGTTCTCATTCCATTTCTGAAGATAAAGTTTCACTAAACTTTCACAATGCTGAAATTTTTCAAATATATTATATATGCCCAATTTACTTTCCGCTTTACTTTCAATCTGCTTTAAGTGATCACCTGTTTTCAAAATTAGAAGTCAGCTATGGAATAATTTGTAAATGAATCTTTTTTTCAACAGCTGGAGAATCTGCACAACTCGAGTGCGTTGTATCTGGCACTCCACCACCCAAAGTACTCTGGCTCAAGAACAACCGCCCACTCAAGGAGTCCGACAACTGCGAGGTACAGGTCGATGAGGACAGGAACGTTCTCTTCTTTCCGTCGGCCCGCGATAGCGATGTCGGTACCTATACTGCTAGAGCAATGAACGTCAATGGTTCAGCCATGTGCACGGCTGAGTTTACTCTCACAGAAGGTGAGTAAACTAGGGGATTTCAAAACTGGTCCACTAATATGAAAAACATATATTGAAATGAACTCAATAAACTTTTCATTAGTGAATCTCATGTTGATTAAGGTAGACTTGTTTTTATCCTTCTTTCTGCATAAACGCCATCAGAGGCCCTTTTTCCCATCTTCCGTAAAAGCATCAGAAATGTACAATTTTATCTTACTGAAAAGAGGTGGCAGCTTAAAGCAAGATGATTGAAAAGTGAAAAGCTAAAGGAGCTTCTTGCTTTACTTTCATATTTGTTTAAACATTATCCTACCTCAAGCATAGTGGACTATGAAGTTATGGGTTAAATTGTTAAACTGTTACCCCTGTATATCCGTCCGTTTGTTTGCCCATCCTTCAGTTTGTTCTTTCTTCCATCCCACATATACAGAACATACTTTGTCTGGATATCTCTTTCCTTGAAAAAATGTCTATCAAAAAGTAATTCAAATTTCCTCCACAAATATTTTTTGCTTTAAACATGTCAGATAGAATTATTTGTAGTGCAACATGAATAAACCTACAGGGTGTTAAGAAAGTTTGTTCCTATTTTTGCACACATGTCTAAAAAGAAAACTACAAGACGGATACGACTGAAACCTTTTACTCAATGCCAAGAGGGTCCTCCCTTGCAGTTTAACAAATTTTTAAGATGGTTAGGCATATAATGGTTCAATGAAGTAAGGTGATCTGGAGACAAACTGTCCCAGGCGTGACGTAGACGACGTCATAGGGCTTTCATTGTTCTAGGGGGTGGGTCATTGTACGCCTCGGTGTCCAGAATACTCCAGAGATTTCTATAACATTTAAATCTGGCGAGTTCCCTGGCTGGCCATCGAATAATTTCTCTAGATTGTCTCGACACCATAGCTGTGTGCTGGTGGTTGTGTGTGGTGGGGCACCATCTTGTTGAAAAACCTCTCGATTGGAATCTGGGACAAGTTTCCTACTGCTTATTTTACCGTCAGTAGTAGATTTCATTAGTGCAGGTTTAAGTTCTTTTTTAAGTATTTTGACTATGATAGTACTCGGTGTATAAAAATGATAGTACCACACTGAAAAAATTACGTCGATCGGAAAGGTTTGGGGATGGAATTAAGGTAATCAAAAATAGGAACGAACTTTCTTAACACCCTGTATATGTCTTGTCTCCATGTTTTCTAGGACGCGGCCTGCCGGCTGTTACTCCATCAGATTCACCCATGGACATGGACTTCACCACACCCACCTACTTCTTCCAGATGTCAAGCTGTGAGGTGTCTGAGGGGCGCATTGCTAGATTTGACTGCAGAGTTGTTGCCTACCCCAAACCAGATATTGTATGGTAAGTGATGGATAATACAAATTACCAGCTTGTTGACAGAGCCATACAGGGTGATGTATCCAGCTCGATACATTTTTGGTGGAAATAGCCGACCTTACAAGTGCCTTGGCATTAATCTGATCAGTTGTTTCCAAAAAACTATCAAACTGGTGATGTGCTTATTATATGCCTTCAATATACCCCAGCAACAACTAAATAGTTGTTACAATCATTTTATATCTTGAAACATTTAATATTTGAAGCAGAACAAGACTTATTTTATGCCACAAAGAATAATGCAGAACTTGCACATGTGCATAAATGATGTCGTTCTAAATAATAAAAGAGGTTGCAGTAAAAAACAAACGAGTACAATACAAAGTGGCTGATACAGACTGTGAATATATATGCAGAAACTCTTGATATCATAAGAAGGCATAATATGTATTTAGGCTTTGCCTATGGAAGGAAAAAAGCAAAATTATACTAATGAAAACAGAATAGATCTAGATCTATCACCAGTGTGTATCAGTTCGTTGTGTATTCCAGATCACACTCGAGGCTACGCCTCTCGTTACTGAGATCTGGATTACACAACCGACTCGAACTTTTATTTTATACCTAAATTGTTTGGGACAAGATCTATATGTTGTTAAACCAAATAATCAAATAGATCTATAAGCACCCGTGTATACAATGTTAAAAGTTAAAACTCCTCCGTACACCTATAATGCAATCTGAAACTATTTTTGGAAGTCATATGACCACCAATAATGACGTCATTATTTATATTGATGGCGTATTGGTAATCCGTTATTTTTATCGGTTCGATTGAGAAGTAGATTTTTGTAAATAACGTTCATTTAAGTGTTTAAGGGTATGAATTGAACTGTTTGAAGCTTTGTCCTTTGGAGAAAATCATTTCAAGTGAGTGTTGGGGTTTATTCATGCTTAAAATGGTTTAAAAATAGCACCGAAATCGGGAATTCCGAAACGTCACGCACAACTCTTCGTAAAAGCCGTGACGTCATCATCCAAGATGTCAGCCCCCATGTTTTGTAGTTGCCTAGTTTTGAGGAAATTATTCACGCGCAAATCAAACACTTTTCAAAGTCTGTCAGTGATTGAATAAAATTGGAATACCTTTGATTTTATCATGCATTACTTAAGAACGGAAAAAAGGCAAGCCTTTTTTCCGTATAATAAATGAATGTATGTAGAAATTGACACATAATGTATTTTCCTGCAGGATGAGGGATGGTAAAGTAGTTGACACAAAGGAGAGATTTAAGCTGCTGAACTTCAACAATGAGATCTATTCCCTGTTGATCAATGATGTTCACATGGAGGACACTGGACGCTACACATGCTGGGCTCGTAACAAGTTTGGCGAGGCCATGACGGAGGCTTACCTCAATGTTATTGGTAACTATATATATCTCGAGCTCCCTTAATTCAAACTATCCGATATGTCCGAGCATGAACTTCATTATTTCATGCTCGATTTTGTCCAACATACCCGTATTTCAAAGTTAAAACGTGGCTAAGCCACGTTTTAACTTTGAATTACAGTATGTTTGACTTAACCAAATTCTAGATATCGAAGTTTGACTGTAGGTCAAAGACAAAGAAATTAGCTTGGCATTCAAGTTGTCCTATAGTATAGTGCTTTCTTTCAAATCCGTTTTCCATAGCAAAAATGAAAAGTTTGTTCCAGTGTTAGCCCATTACTCCATACTATTGACTAGTGTCCACTTAAAGCAGGTAAAAGTATAGCAGAATGTGCCATATAGCAAAATAACACTTTTCTGATAGAAAAATATAAAAACAGCAGAAATCATCGAAGATGGTAGGCTGAATCCCTATAGAAATGCATTTGTTAACAATTTATAGTCAAATCAGCTCTATTTTCTGCTAAATAGGTTTAAATCAAAAGCTGAAAGCTTTGATTAATATGGAATACATGCATTTGCATGACATGACTTGCCTGCTTTAAGCTAAATTCTGCTAGGATATAGAAAATACTTCTTTTGATACATATTCACGACTTTATGAAACCGATTCTTTTTTTCAGTAGAGAAATTAATTAAAGTTGTAAACACGTATATTTATGAAGTAAAGGGCTAAGGGTTATTCTGTTATTTTATTTCTTGATTTTGAAGTTCCTTTGCTAAGACCAGGTGATGTGGTGCATTTAAGGACATTTTTAAGTTGTAGGTTGTTTTTTTTTAAATCAAACAAAATAGCAGATAGGGTAGAAACTAAAGTTTTTTGTCAAAAGGTGTCAATTATGGGAACTTAAGTTTTTCATATTATGATAAAGATGAAAACCTGACTTTGTAATTTTTCTCAGCTATGCAAGACCAGAAACCAGACGGAGATCTGGCTCCATCGTTCTTGACTAAATTCTACGACCAGCAGACTACAGAAGGTACAGGTATGGAGTTCAAGGCTTTCATTGCTGGACGCCCAGAGCCCGAGGTCACCTGGCTGCTGAACGACCTTGAACTTCGGGATTCGCCCTTACAGAGATTGCGCCACAAAGATGGTATGGTGTGTCTTGAGGTGAAGGCGCCAAAACTGAAACAGACAGGAGAATACACATGTCTACTCAAGTAAGAATGAATGGCCTAAACAATCCATTTTCAAAACCCTTTTCTTCCTGGTACCACTACCTATTCCTCATAAAAATGTCTTAAAACATCCACCTGTCTTAAGCCTTTATCCCACATCCTGATTCTACAAAATTAAAGGTGTTGTGTCTCTTTGATTGAATGCGCAAATTGTTCCCACTCTAAATAGCTATGACAGCATCGCCGTAACCTTACATTGTTATTTAAATATAAGCAAACTGGATTCAAAACTCAACTTTTTTCCACAAATTTCCCGGGTGTGTAAACAATATTGCCTCAAAATTCACCACATATTACTTCTTTTTATATGTAATGATTACGACAGTGCCATAAATTTCATGATAGAAAAATGCTTGATTGGGGTAATTTGAGAGCAGTTTTCTATCTTAAAAGAGAACAAAGATCATAACAAATCAAATTCATAATACAATTGTAAAGTATATAGGTTAAAAGTGACTCTATTTTATGTTTTACAGAAACAAAGCAGGTGAAGCTTCGTGCAGTGCCAGACTGACTGTGATAGAGGACAAACTACATGGCCGCATGCTGCCCAAGTTCTTCAAGAAGTTTGACCACACCAAGGCCCGAGAGGGGGAAGAGGTCAAGTTCACATGTGTCGTGGTCGGTGAGCCAAAGCCTACAGTTACCTGGATGTTTGACCACAAGTCTATTGATGTAAGAACGAAAACATTTTTCTTGTATTGTCTACACAGGTTCTTTGAACGTTTGTCAATGAGTTCATAAGAATACAGGCTAAAGCTTCAACATATTTTTAACCCTATCAACGACAGAATCGCCCATTGATGCATTTACAGTGTAGAAAATGTAATTTTTTGTATATTTGTAGGCTAAAAGTATTATTTCAGTTGCAAATATCTGGTGATACATGTTCATTACTTTATATAATGGATCTGTTTTCTTCAGTGGAAGAATTTTTTTTAATGCATTTTAATGCATATCTATGGAATGAAGGATTAAATTCAGTAAAACCTCTCTATTACAACCACTAAATTGAAGTCAAATTGATTGTATAAAAAACAGGTGACAGCTTAAAACACGGTGACAGTAAAACAGAAAGCTCCTACAGGAGCTTTCTGTTTTACTGTCACCTTGCTTTAAGCAGTCACCTGCCTTAAACACCCAGTAATTAACAAAATGTAGCGGCCATTATAAAGAGGTTTTACTGTAGTCATTTGACAAAAAAAGACTGAGCTACAATATGTTATTGTAAATCTCAAAGATTAATAATGACTGAGCTATTATTTATATATTTTTGTAGATCTCTAACAGAAGGTTTGTACAGAAACAGGATGGCGATGTGTACACACTGATCATCAAGGTTGCAAGGTATGAGGACGCAGGTATGATCACCTGTAAGGCCACTAACACTGAGGGTGAGGTGTACTGCAGTGCCAACCTGACAGTCCGAGAGAGCAAGTTCCTCACCGACACTGCTGAACAGGCAGGGTATGTTGTCATGTCAATTTTTATCCCTTTCCTGCCTGAAACTTCAAAAAGACAGTTCCAGTTTGCTATTGAGTCTTGTCCATTTCTGACTATTATGGTTTGGTTTTTCTTCTATGTATTTCAATTACATTGTAGAACCTGATCAGAGGACTTCTTAAGGAGCTCTCTGATAAGGGTCTACACTGTAAGCATATAGGGGCAAATGTTGTCTTCACAGGTACACTGTTTGCAAAGGACCTAGATATGCATGACTAGGATTAAAACCTTAAGACTCCTGTGCAATATTGTTATTATCCTCGTACAAAATAAAAAATAAGCCGATTTATTTAAGATTTATACACAATCTATGTTAATTTTTAGAAAATTCTATATTAAACAGCTGTATATTGAAGCAGAATGAATGTAAAGCAGAAAGCTCCTGCAAAAGTCTCCTTGATCAATGTAATTTCAGACTTCAATTTTTTGTATAAAAAATTAAACAGGCCACTTTCATAACAAATAGTACAGTGGAGAATCTGTTATTCTTTCCCGTTTAAACGCAAACGTACGCAAACGCAAAGCACTAAAACGTAGAAAATAACAACTTTTGGACAATTCGGATAATTCTTGTTTATCTTGGTAGCAAACAGTTTGGAGCCTGATCAGACGCCGGGTTATCCGGTGTCTGATCTGGCTCCAAACTGTTTGCACTGCAAGTAATAGTTTTAGCGTAAACGCGTTTATTGGGAAAGAATAACAGATTCTCCACTGTATCACTTCATTTGTGAGGTTATTCGGATATTTACATGGGTTTTGTTATCAGTGCTCCAGATAAGAGGGAGTAAATTGGACAAATCCATCATTTTGTTGCTCATTTTTGCACCAGATCCTATGGTGTTACTACTAATTAGAATCGTCTCAAAGAGACGATTCTCACAGTCACATGATGAGTAGTGACAACATAGGGTTTAATGCAGAAATAAAGATTTAAGTTTTTGAAATACTCCTCTTATCTGGAGCCCTGGTTATAGTTACTGTTATTATTTTTCACAGCGTCAAAGGTACAGATGAAACTGACTCCAAGTTCGGGTATGTGCCAACCTTCACAAAACGCCTTCAAGACGTCAAGGTCAAGGAAGGTACCAAGGCGAGGTTTGACTGCAAGATTATGGGTATCCCAGAGCCAGAGATCTCCTGGTTTGTACTGACTGTTTCTTTTTCTTTTTTTCTTCTTTTTTCTTTTTTAGCTCACCTGAGCTAGCTCAGGGTGAGCTTTTGCAATACTTGAATGTCCGGCGTCCGTCGTGCGTCGTTCGTCGTCAACAATTTTAGTGTTTACACTCTAGAGGCCACAATATTTATCCAATCTTTCTCAAACTTGCTCAGATTGTATATTACCATAAGAGTTCAGATGAGTACGATTATGGTTGAAATCGGACTAATAGGTCAATAGTAATCTACCTTTGAATTGCTGAAAATGCCATATTTAAGAGTGTTTACACTCTAGAGGCCATAATTTTTATCAAATCTATCTCAAACATGCTCAGATTGTGTATAACCATAGGAGTTCAGATGAGTTCGATTTTGGTTGAAATCAGACTAATAGGTTGAAAGTTATCTACCTTTGAAATGCTGAAATTGTCTTTTTTAAGGGTGTTTACTCTCCAGGGGTCACAATTTTTATCCAATCTATCTCAAACTTGTTCAGATTGTATATGACCATAATAGTTCGATTGAGTTTGATTTTGATTGAAATCGGACCAATAGGTTGAGAGTAATCTACCTTTGAATTGCTGAAAATGCCATTTTTAACAGTGTTTACACTCTAGAGGCCACAATTTTTATCCGGTCTTTTTCAAACTTGCTCAGATTGTATATGACCGTAAGAGTTCAAATAAGTGTGATTATGGTTGAAATCCGACCTATATGTCAAGAGTTGTCTGCCCTTGAATTGCTGAAAATGCCATATCGAACAGCGTTTACACTTTTGCAACTACAGTTTTCAATGGATTTTGATTTTACTTGCACACAAAGTATATACAGTAAAACTTTTTTATAACGAACTCTGATACAGCGAATTTCGGCTTATAGCGAATTTATTTTCGTTCCCCGGCCGAGCTCTGCATTAATTCTATGTTGACTAACATGTTTAGTACGAATTCGGTTATAGCGAATTCTCGTTTATGGCGAACTGATTTTCAAGTACCTTTATTCACAAAACAGTGTAAAATACCTTCGTTAAAGCGAAGTCTCATCTTGCTTCAGTCTTCAGTCACCTATGTAATTTTCGCAATAAACACCGTGACGCATAGGTGTTAAAACACACATTAAGATCTGGATGACTTGTGAATTGATCCGTAATTACGATACGGTATAATTACCGTATAATATAAATGCTTTGTTAACTCCATTAGTCCTGGAAGCATAATGTGCGCTTCACTGTACGTGTTGTCGCTATGCAGTTCTCGTGTAAACGTTTATTTTTGTCCGTGTCGAATTATAGATATGCGTAAGTAACTGGCCCCATATCTTGTCCATTTCCTACGTGTAGACGAAAAAGATGAAGTAATCCTATTGTCGTGTCATTTACATAACCGGGTCTGATTATTTCGACTTGTTTGATTGGATGTTTAAAAGAATAAATAAAAACATGATAACTCTCAGCCGGTGAAGCAGAAGATTTAACTAAACGGAATCTCAATGATTTAAAAATTAGAGGTCGGTAATATTATCACGGAATATTAAATCCTTGATATTTATAACAACTCTTGAAAGTAAAATGAGCATATGACGGCTCGCGTGTTAATCAAACTGTACACACTAGTGTATTTACGTGTTTGGTATCATGGAAGTTTAAGAGAATACACGGCATATGCGCTAACAAATAGCGTTATCGCTGCATATTTTTCTTTTCCATTTTTTCGCTTGAAGATGTGACATAGATCGTGAATTGCATTCCAAGATTAAATGGTAGTCAAGGTAAATAATAACCAGTGTATGAATATAGAATGTGACCGCGTACATGTATTATGGCGACGTATTTCAATATGGCACTGAATATAAAGTTCAGTCGCAAACCAGGATGATAACTTATAACGAATTTCGTACTATCAATATAGCGAATAATGTTTAGAGCGAAGTAAATCCTCAAGTCCCTTGGAATTCGTTATAACCGAGTTTTACTGTACCTATAAATTCTCAAAGGAGTGCAATTATTGTTGAAATCTAATAATTGTAGCAATAGTTATCTGCCCTTGATATACTTTGAAATGCTAGAAAAGGCTTCATTTCAGTATTGTTTAGACTCTAGTTATCTGCCCTTGATGTACTCTACCAGATTAGAATTATGAGGTTGTATTCCAAAATTGTTTACATGCTATACTACAAATTTGAATGGATTTAAATTAAAACTGATGAAACAGTAAGATAAAGCTATCGAGCTTCAGTACAAGAGGTGAGTGATATCAGGGCCTTCAGGCCCTCTTGTTTCTTTTTTTTCTCTTCTTTTTTCTTCAATAATTATATTCATATATGTTGCATCCATTGGCTGTTTCTGCCTTACCCTACAGTGGAGAAACATTTATTCTTTTTCAATAAACACATTTGTGCTTAAGTCTATTATTTCCCTTACAGAAAGTTTGGAGCCAGATCAGACGCCAGGTAACCCATCGTCTGATCAGGCTCAAAACTTTTTGTCTCTCAGATTGAAATAAATTTTCCAGTGTTTTTCGAAAAGCTGTCATTTTCTACATTTGAAGGCAATACATATGTCCTTAGTTTCATTAAAATTGGAAAAAACAATGTCTTCCCCATCTTTTCACATGAAATTGTCTGTTTTCTGACATATTACCGGTTTATATTGCCTCTCAAACAGTTTGTCCCCTATACATTTAAAAGCATGACAAACTTTGAAGATCCTGATCAAAAGGCTACGTTAGGAACCCTCTGATCTGGGTCTACACTTTTTGAAACTTATGTGTTTCTCAGGTTTCAGTTCTCTATGAAATAAGCTTCCTCTTTAACAAAATTTGTACCTAAACCTTAGACCATACATTCCACCCATCCTCTTACTATGGTAATTATTTCAGTAAAACTCAAATCTTGCGTTACAGTTTAAAAGGTGTTTTTTTCCCTCACTTGCATGTTTTTTCTGTCTACTGGATTTGCTTAAACCTCCTATCAGTCCCTAGCATTGTCACGTTTCTTTCAGTATTTTGTCCGTTTAATGATATCAAATGGAGAAAGATATTGGACATGCTGAAAATCTAGATATTTACTAAATGAAACACTGTAAACCTTGTAGGATGAAGGATGGCAGAGTTATTGCCCCTGCTGGACGTCACCGTATGACACGAGAGGGTGACATCTGTGTTCTTACAATTGACAATGTATCAGCATCGGACGCTGGTATCTACACTTGCATCATCTCTAACAGCCAAGGAAAGTCTTCCTCCACTGCAGAGCTGAAACTTGAAGGTAGGTCAATCTTATGTGACACATGAATTTGCCGATCATCCTTATGTGATACTCAAGAAATGAGCTTATTTTTTCCGATGTTTAAGCGAAATAAACAACAGAAAATGATTGGCAAATTCATGGTTAATTTGCCGATCATTTTCTGTTGCTTAAATGCAGAAACAAATCAGTTAATTGCTTTTATTTCAATTATATTTGCTGCAATATCTAATATTTAACCACATTACTTAAGCAATGCAACAAAATGATTGGCAAATCCATAAGCCCCACATCATCTGCGAAATCTATCCACAAGTCCGGTCCTCTCGAGAAATGGCATCTATACAAATTAAATGTCACTGTTCCAATGGTATTGAATGGGGCAAATGGAAATATCTGTGTATGTTTTTTTTTCTATTTTCAGCTCCCAAGAGAGACAGATATTCACCAGAAAAAGTTATTGAAGAGAGTAAGCATTTCCTGTTCTTTATTTACCACAATATGTACTAGTATACTTTTAGTTGCCTTTTATCAAGATCTATTGTTAAGTCTTTATTGATGACCAAAGGACTGTCAAATGTAGTAACAAGATCATGCAGAAAGCTCCTAAAGGAGGTTGTTTAGTACTTTCTTTATAAAGTTACTTTGCATTAACCCATTTCCCTATAAATATACTCTTTTACGCCTCTGGTTCATTCCTCTACTGAAGAAAATAGTTCCAATTTATACACTTAAAAATATGTACCATAAGAAATAGTTTCTATATTCTGATAGATTGTAGCTTAAAGCAGGCTGAAAGTAAAGCAGAATGCGGCTTAAGGCGCATTCTGCTTTACTTTCAATCTGCTTTAAGTAGTCACCTGCCTTCAAAGCTAGAAATAAGCTATGGGGTAAAGGGTTGATTTCATAACTCAAAACTGATAAGGTTTTAACTACAATGACCTTGTAAAATATTACCTGTACAGAACCAGCCAAGAAGGAGAGAGAAAGATTCTCACCAGAGCCCTATGTGAAGAGAGAACCCTACGTGAAGAGAGAGCCATATGTATCACCAACCAAGCCGAAGAAGCAGACATTTGCTGACAAGCTTGAAACAAAGAAGTTTGATGGTACGTCTGATTATTAAGCATGTCTTTGTGATATTGCCGTACCTGTGTTTAGGACAAATCAAAAGGAAGAGATATTGGGAGATATTGTGGACATGTGGCAGTTTAACCAATTCTTCCATAAATGAGCCTTTTTAAGCCTTTAATTTATTCGTAGACTGAAGAAAATATTTCTTCTTTACACAGTCATGAATATGTGTCATATGAAAACACTTATTTTCTAGTAGATGGTAGCATAAAGCAGGTTGAAAGTAAAGAAGAATGCGCCTTAAGGCGCATTCTTCTTTACTTTCAACCTGCTTTAAGTAGTCGCCTATATTCAATACTAGAAACAGGCTATGGGTTAATGGGTTAATACAGAAAAAATGGCAGTTTAAGCTTTCTGCTTTGCCTTTGTTCTGTATTAAAGCATTATCATATAAATAAGCCTTTAAATTAATTTTCCACTGAGGAAAATAGTTCCAAATTATTTAGTTATGAATATGTATGATAAGAAATATTTTATAGTCTAGCAGATGGTAATTTAAAGCAGGCTGAAAGCATAGCAGAATGCGCCTTCAGGCGCATTCTGCTTTATTTTCAACCTGCTTTAAGTGGCCACCTGTTTTAAAACTAGAAACAGGTTTTGGGTAACGGCTTATAGGGTAAA
The DNA here is from genome assembly GCA_922989275.2 of Gari tellinella. Lineage (NCBI taxonomy): Eukaryota > Metazoa > Mollusca > Bivalvia > Cardiida > Psammobiidae > Gari > Gari tellinella. The sequence continues at coordinate 34,903,418 of OV277873.1, read as the reverse complement.
GTGTTGAAAGTTGTTGCCATGAGGGAAAGGGTGATACAGTAGAAGAAAGATTATTCGTTCCCAATAAACGCGTTTACGCTAAAACTACTATTTCAATTGCAAACAGTTTGGAGCTAGATCAGATGCCGGGTAACCTGGCCTCTGATCAGGCTCCAAATTATTTGCTGCTCATATTCAAATGAATTGTCAGAATTGTCAAAAAGTTGTAACTTTCTACATTAAAGTGCATATTCTTTGCATTTTGTTTGCGTTTAAACGGGAAAGAATAACGTTTTATTGACTGTACCATATTCCCCTGTCCATTGAGATCTCCATGCATTTGTATTAAATTGTTCCTAAACACAGTTATCATTGTATTGGCTTCTATGATTCCTGGAGTTGAGCTTGGTATTGTTCTTAAACTTTTGATTGGTCAGATTTGAGCAAAAGCTCAAATCTGACCAATCAAGTGCTTGAGAATGATCTCAGGCTCAACTCAAAATGCTTTATTACCTTGGTTATTGAGTTTCAAAGGTTGTGTGTTTCCTTGTTAGTGTTATCTCTTAGAGGTTTTAATATCACAGTGTTAGTGGTAGCTTCTGCACAGAGTGAAAAAAAAGTAGATCAAAGTTTCCAGAGTTTTTGAGAATGAAAGAAAAGAAAGGTGTAGGCATCTATGGCAAAATTTTAACTTGAGCATAATTTGTTTTCAAGTTGTTCTTGTTATATGATCACCACAGACAAGACTGTTCTGGGATTCTTATTTGAAGTTTGTATCAATCATTTATCCTAATTTAATTTTATAATCAATTATATTTAGTTGATTGCTCTAATACTCACTCACATTTATAGTTAAATATAATTATTGTTATTATTATATAATTGAGGTGTGTCATGACAAAACCTGCCTTATTGCATTGCAAACAGTGTAGATCAAGACCAGCTGCCACATCTTTGGCCCTACTCTATTACCAAAAATCATCTATAGCATCATATTTAGTAGATTATTTACGGTATTTGGTAGTGTACAACCAAACTCAGATGCAGAGCCTCGGGTAACAAATTAGCTTGGTCTGTACCATACTGCAATGCAATAAGGCAGGTTTTGTCATGGCATGGCTCAATTATGTTTAGTATAACCACTTTTAAAAAAGACTTCGAAAATAATGAAACCTGACCAGCAATAGTTTTTGCCAATAGCTAGTGCCTATACTCTCTGTAGATTTCTGTTGCAAACAGTGCAAACCCTAAATTTCAGCCACACTGTGCTGGTGGTAGGTAGTAAAGGTCTACACAGTTTGCAATGTCCCTTTATTACTTTACACATCTTTCTCCTTAACTCTTTCCTCCCTAAAGCTTTAAATGGACAATCCCAGTTTCCATTTAAGTCTAGTCCATTTCTGACTTTTAAGGGTTGTTTTTGTCAATGTTTTGCATTATGACAAACAGTGAAGACCCAGATCAGAGGGCTCCGAAAGGAGCCCTCTGATCTGGGTATTCACTGTTTGCATAGGACAAGTGCTCTTTTCACATGTATACTGTTTGAAAAGAACGCCTATATGCGGGACTAGGGTTCAAAGGGTTAAGCTTTCAGTTATAGCCATTTAAAACATTTTGATCACATCTGGTGCCCATTTCATAGACTGTATAAAGACTTACCTTGGCAACTATAATACAGAAACATCATATTATGCCCACTCATGGCACTCAACATGGTCAACTTGTTAAATTTAAGTGCTAATCACAGACTTGCTTAAAGCAAAATGTAAGTTAAGCAGAAAGTCCCTACAGAAGATTTCTGTTTTACTACCATCTTGTTTAAAGCTTACATGTGTTTTGAAAACAGAACTAGATATTCAGGCTTTGTATGAATGCAAATTTTTAGCATAACTCTTTATTCATGACTGTGTATTCATGACTGAATGAAGTGGAACTATTTCATTTAGTGAAAGAATAAATTAAAAGACGTAAAAAGGCGTATTTATGGGGTAACAGGTAAGATTGCTATAATGTTATCAGGAGATGGTTTATGAAATGAGCAGCAGGCATGTAGTACACATACCGGTACATTTGGATCGATGTTTGAAATAGGCTTATCACACCTGTTATGATGTTTTGATGAGTAAAGATTTCTTGTTATGCTTCACAAAGGCCCAAAGGTTTCTCGCTGTTGTCCATGTTTATTATGCAAGAGTTCTATGTCCTTCTGTAATGAATCTTTTTATATCTAATGTTTCTACAACATTTTGAAATTACAGGGATTTTTTTTGTATAAAATAAGTTCTGTATGAAACTGAAATCCTATTGGAACAAGTCAAAATATTTGGCCAGAACAAGTGTACTCTTTACAGGTACACAGTTTGTAAATGGCAAGTATATTTGTCCCTAGTGTTCAATATGTTAAACTAAAGGGACAACTGAAATCTGTACCAAGATGTAGATCAATAGGCATTCACTTCATTAGGGTTTGAACTCTTGTATATATATGTACTGTCTAAGTTGTCTTTCCATGTGTTTAGAGGTAGACATATTTCCATGTGTACACTATCCACTATATGTGCTTTAATCTAGCTTAGTATTTCAGGCAGACTATCCACTATATGTGCTTTAATCTAGCTTAGTATTTCAGACAGATATTTCCCATACACCTGGCTTCAGACTTCCAACCATTCTCCAAATGATAAATTATACATATTTTGATTTATTCCTCCAATGTAGAAAATAGTTCCAATTTTATACAGTCAGACTCACAAATAAGTATCATAAGAAATATTTTCTATATTCTACAGAGCTACAGATAAGGGAAGTATTTCAAAATTTAAAGTACTCATTTCTGCATTAAACCCTATAGTGTGACTACTCATTAGAATTGTCTCTTCGAGACAATTGTAATGAATATATTTACTCATCTACTGAAGAAAACACATCCAATTTATAGAGTCATGAATATGTGCAATAAAAACATGTCTATCCTTTATTTAAAGCAGGCTGAAAGGAAAGGTGAATGTGCCTAAAGGTGTATTGTGCTTTACTTTTAACCTGCTTTAAGTTCTTACCTGTCTCCAAAACTAGAATCAGGCGATGGAGTAAAGGGGGTTAAAAAGCTCATGAGTACATTACCCCATAAATACGCCTTTTATACGCCTATTAGTTCACTTTTATACAGAGATGAATTTGTATCATAAATATTTTCTATTTCCTAGCAGATAATAGCTTAAAGTAGGCTGAAAGTAAAGCAGAATGTGCCTTGAGGCACATTTTGCTTTACTTTCAACCTGCTGTAAGTGGTTACCCATCTCTGAAAATAGAAACATGTTAATGGGTAAAGTGTTAAGGAGCCCTTGACTGTACTCTGTTCCTGTGATACTGTAGCACACAAATTTTTATTGACTTTAAAGAAAGTTTATGTTGAGAATGGTTGGAGCCTGCTATGTACTGATGATGATGTCCTATGTGGCTTATACACCTGCTTGTGTTCTTACATGTACCTGTTGTTACTTTCACCCCAGACATGCCAAGGAAGGCCTATGAAAGTCCTCTCTATGCATCAAAGTATGATGACTATTCGATGACTAAACCAAAGACAGACTATTCCTTGCCTTCACCAAAGATGGACTATTCATTGCCTTCACCAAAAACGGACTACTCACTGACATCACCCAAGACAACATATGAGAGCCCAATAAGACGAACGTATGAGAGCCCAACTCGCTCCTATGCTAAGGATGATTACAAGAGACGTTCATATGAGAGCCCAATTCGCTCCTACAGCTTTGACGAGCCTACTAGGAAGTCATACACCAGTCCTAGCCGCTCATATGCTCTAGAAGAACCAAGGAAGCCCTATGTTAGTCAGAGAGCTCGTAGTTACGCTAGGGAAGAGCCTATCAAACCGTATGAAAGCCCGTATAAATACGAGGAACCAGTCAAAACATACGACAAACCGTCCAAACCATACATGTCTAGAAGGCGATACAGTCTGCCATCTAACCTCTACACACCCGAGAAGAGAGAGCCTGTGAAGCCCGTGAAACCAACCATACCCATGACTAGACCGACACTTCTGAACAAGCGAGAGGAATCAGTCAGACTGTCCTGGCTCCCGGCTTCCACGCTAGACTTGCCGTCAGACGCCAGAAATGTTTACTACGTCATTGAATCTCGAGAGTTGCCGAGATCTAAGTGGTCTCGTCTGGCGTCGGATGTGCCCGATACATCATACCTGGTGAGACATCTGAGACCAGATAAGGAGTACGAGTTTAGGGTTCGTGCCCAGAACCAACATGGTGTTAGCGAACCCACGCTTGTGGCACCACTGGAGAGGAGAGTTGGTTAGTTTTGTACCTTTACATTGGGGAAAGCATTATTCTTTCACATTTAACTCATAAATCCTGAAACTTTTAATAGACAATTCCAGTTTCTAATTAAGTCTAGTCCTTTTATGACTATCTGGGGGTGTTTTTCTGCAACAAAATGAACGCCAAAAGGTTTGAAACCTTATCATAAGTGTGATCTGCCTCCAGACCCTTTACAATGGTCATCAACTCTGCAAAAATGAATTACAGTTGAAACTTGATACTTCAAATTTCGAGTTTTTTCAAATATACCCAAACGTGGCTGAGCCACGTTTTAACTTTGAAATATGGGTATGTTCAATTTACACGAGATCAAATAATTGAAATTCAATTTACAAAAAAATGGTACGATCGATTTAAGCGAGTTTGAAGTATTAATTGTCGACATCAACTCCGTGAAAATCAATTGTGTTTAGTTTGAAAGAATAAAAAATTCCCCACTGTAGCACTTAAGCATGAGATGTTTTTCTCCCAAAGTTTCGAGACCCTGTGGTCTTGATTAAAAACATAATTATAATGCAATGAAGAGAGGAATATCACATTTATCAAGTAGAAGCAGTCAGATATCAGAGTTTCTGATTCTATCAACAATTGTTGGTTCAACGATCTTTTCAAAGTCATTGATTTGATATGATATCATGTGTCAAGTTTTTTTTCATCACATCTTATCTTGCTGAGGTTAAATCATTTATCACTTCAAATTTATAATATTCACAAGCATTTTTAGAAGTTTGATAATGTTCACACTGTTGATATCACAGCAAATTTATCACAAAATATCACATTTCTCTGTGTGGTTAGAGTTAGATCCAGCTTATGGCATGTTCATTTTGCTTATCCTGCACTTTTAAGAAAACCTTGTGATATAAAGCTAAGTTTGTCTTAATGTGTATTAAATTTAGAAGAAGACTATGGAAAGGGTAAAATAAACCCAAACAATGCTTGGGTTTTCAAATAAAGACATTCCTACTTTTTGGTCCATAAATATACGATAGGATAGCCAAGTTCTTGATAAATTGATATTTAATATATTCTTACATTCTGCTAATGCTTCCATATGTTAGTAACACCATTCAATGAGATTTTAGTTTAACCCATTACTCCATAAATATGCCATTTTATGCTCATATTTATTCACTTTAGTAAACAATCCCGAGCTAGGAAACCCTGGACATAAAACAGAATGCATGTCCAGTTTCTTTCCAGGTTGTAGCTTAAAGCAGGTTCAAACTAAAGCAGAATGCTCCTTTAGGAGCATTCTGCTTTAGTTTCAACATGCTTTAAGTGGTCACCTGTCTTCAAAACTAGTACAAACAGCCTACATTTCTGAGTAAAGGGTGAATAGTCAACAGGGCTGCCATAAGTTGACATGAAAAATCCTAAGATTTCCAAATTTGCATTTTTCAAGTGCGATTTTACGAATCGTACCTTTACCCTATAGCCTTTTTCTTGTTTTTTTTTTACATGCGACTACATAAAGCAGACTGTAAGTAAAGCAGAATGCGCCTAAGGGCGCATTCTGCTTTACTTTCAGTCTGCTTTAAGAAACCATGTAGTGAAAAAAATCCGGAGATTTAGGAAAAATCTGGAGAAATGGCAGCCCTGAGTCAAAGTAGGAGGACTTTATTGTTACTAAAAGTTTTAGAAATAGATCTGAGGAAACATCATTGCATATAAGTTTCAGCTTAGATTTTTTAAGCAAATGACTACATGTACATGTAAATGATTGAGATTATAAATACAAGACTAAGTGATTACATGTAAAAGATTGAGATCATAAATCAACAACTTATTTTCTTTATTAATATTTCCTTTAACAGATGAACCAAAGAAATACACTGACCTGCCCGAGATGAGAGGTAAGCACTATTTTTTATCAAAGTAGAGAATACTAATGTCGGGAAAGGGTAACGCCGAGCGACGTTGTGGCGCCACCGTCAAGACGTCACTCATCCTTATGTCTTTATAAGTGACGTTTTATATATAATTTACAAGTTTGAGTTACAGTACAAGATAGAGTAAATGAAGAGAGTGCAAGATAGAGTAAAGGAATAAAGTGTAAATAAAGCAGGATAGAATTGTAGAAGTTTCCTAGTTATTATTATACCCCCACAAACAGAGTTTGAGGGGGGTATACTGGAATCAACCTGTCGGTCAGTTGGCCGTTGGTCTGTGGGTTGGCCGTTGGTCTGTGGGTTGGTCGGTCGGTCGGTCTGTCTGCAAAATCTTGTACTTTCAACTCCTCCTTCAGTTTCAACCCGATTAATTTGATACTTGGCATAAATGTTACTCAGGTGTAGTAGATGTGCAAGACACAAATTTCAGGTCTCTGTGACCTTGACCTTGAACTTTGGCCTTGAAATTACTATTGAAATTGGTAGGCAAAATCTTGTACTTTCAACTCCTCCTTCAGTTTCAACCCGATTCATTTGATACTTGGCATAGATGTTACTCAGGTGTAGTAGATGTGCAAGACACAAATGTCAGGTCTCTGTGACCTTGACCTTTGGCCTTGAAATTGGTCTTGAAATTGGTAGGCAAAATCTTGTACTTTCAACTCCTCTTTCAGTTTCAACCCGATTCATTTGATACTTGGCATAAATGTTACTCAGGTGTACTAGATGTGCAAGACACAAATTTCAGGTCTCTGTGACCTTGACCTTTGGCCTTAAATTTCGTCTTGAAATTGGCAGGCAAAATCTTAAACTTTCAACTCCTCCTTCAGTTTCAACCCGATTCATTTGATACTTGGCATAGATGTTACTCAGGTGTAGTAGATGTGCAAGACACAATTTTCAGGTCTCTGTGACCTTGACCTTGACCTTTGGTCTTGAAATTGGTAGGCAAAATCTTGTACTTTCAACTCCTCTTTCAGTTTCAACCCAATTCATTTGATACTTGGCATAAATGTTACTCAGGTGTAGCAGATGTGCAAGACACAAATTTCAGGTCTCTGTGACCTTGACCTTTGGCCTTTAATTTGGTCTTGAAATTGGCAGGCAAAATCTTGTACTTTCAACTCCTCCTTCAGTTTCAACCCGATTTATTTGATACTTTGCATAGATGTTACTCAGGTGTAGTAGATGTGCAAGACAAAAATGTCAGGTCTCTGTGACCTTGACCTTTGTCATTTAAATTGGTCTTGAAATTGGCAGGCAAAATCTTGTACTTTGAACTCCTCCTTCAGTTTCAACCTGATTCACTTGATACTTTGCATAAATGTTACTCAGGAGTAGTAGATGTGCAAGACACACATTTCAAATCTCTGTGACCTTGACCTTTGGCCTTGAAATTGGTCTTGAAATTGGCAGGCAAAATCTTGTACGGCGAACTCCTTCACTTTCAACCTGATTTACTTGATACTTGCCATAAATTTTCCAAGTTTTTATGATGGTTGCAGCACCCTGCCATTGTCAAACCTGATTGAAAATGTCTGCAGAGTGTGACAGAGTGCTGCATAGTGGGGGTATTTATCACCTTTAGTGATAGCCGTTCTAGTTCATCCGGCAACTAACTTTCTAATTTGTTCAGGGAGTGATTACAGTATTGAACTAATCATTCTCATATCCGACTAATGTGCATACAAGTTGGATCCATATTGTTTGTCATTCTGACCGTGTGGTAATAGCAATGCTATAGGGAAAGATAGGTCATATTCATATGTATAAAAAAGACACCTTTGGATGAAAATCAAAGTGACATGTTTAATCTCCATACTGTTAACCACATGCTTCTGATGTAGTCAATGGGTAACGTATTCCTTCTCATAGAGTATTCTTGGCTATAAATGTTTTGTCAAATTGTATCAGTGTTTCTTTATTTTCATCTTGCGGTTCAAGTGTATTTTGTTCTTTGTGTAAAACTGGTTAAGTTGTTGTGTTGTTATTCTGCAAAATACAGTTGAGCACCAAATATGTCATATAGATATGTCAAAAATATTATCAGATTAAGTGTCAGAGTTTTGTAAATTGCTGTGCATCTCTGTGTAAAATATTATTTGAAATTTGTCAAAATATAATTTTGAATCCTATTGAACACTGATATATTACAAACCTTATCCTGAAAATAGTAATCTACTGGTATTTCAGATCAGACACCAAATAACTAAATCAGGACTTAAGCTTTGTTGGCGTTTATTAAAGATTCTTCAGTTAAAAATACAACTTTAAAAAGAGACTTAATAGTAGGAACACCTACAGAAAATATGTAATCTGACCTCTACCTTTTATTTTACTGCGCTATGTCGATATATTTGGTGCTACTGAATTATTAATGCTTTATGTGTATTTATGTGTTGTTACATCGTCTTTCTTCACAGTTCCAAAGTTCAAGCCAGTCGGTAATAAGTGTGCTCCTTAAACCCTAGTTTATCACCCACAAATAGATCCTACAGATATTTGCCTTTAAATTATAGGCCCCCTTTGTCACCAGCTTTGTCTTATATCTGAGTGAAGCTTCTTCATATAGATATCAGAGTTAACTTAGAAAATTGTTCATATTCTAAATTAGATTCTACCTTCTTCTTAACCCATTACCTCATAGCCTATTTTAATTTTGAAGACAGGTGACCTCTTAAAGCAGGTTGAAAGTAAAGCAAAATGCGCCTTAAGGCGCATTTTGCTTCACTTTCAGCCTGCTTTAAGCTATCATCTACTTGGATATAGATAATATTTCTTACAGTAGATATTCACAACTGTATAAATTGGAACTATTTTTTTGGAACTATTTTCTTCAATGGAAGAATAAACTTAAAGCAGTAAAATGGTGTTTTTATAGTGTAATGGGTTAATGCAGAACAAATGTTATGCAGAAAGCCATGTGCTTACTGCCTGATCACTTTCCTACAATAGTTTTTACCTATCTTAAAAGCATCACCAGTCTTGCTTATTCTGGCCAAAGTGCTTTGGCAATCAAGTTACATTTAAAGTCTTCACAATCACCAACCACCCAAAAAAGCTTTATGCATTGATTTGTATGTTCCCAGAGAATTTTCCAATGTTTTTAGACTTTCACTTTTCACCATCTATTTCCCTATTATCTTTTCAATACAGTAAAATATTATTAAGTCTACATCTTCCACTCCATTTCCTTTCACCATTCCCCAAAGTTATTCATTTTCTGCTTGTTTTCCATCATGTAACCCATACAAATATTCTATTGAAATTATAAAATGCTAGTTCTTTGGCAATTAGTTACAATTGTATATATAGTCTTCAAAAGTATGAACAATACAAGATACAAGATACAAGAAGCTTTATTTAAAGTCGGTTTTACAAAAGAAATTAGATAAATGTATGCTATTCCCAGAGAATTTCCCAACGTTTTAAACTTCAACTTTCCACCATCTCTCTCCTTATCACCAATTTAGAACTATGATTGTGTTTACATCTTCCACTCCATTTCCTTTCACCAATTGGCACACAAAGTTGTTCACTTTCTGCTTGTTTTCCACTATTACCTACACAATTATTCCGTTGCAATTATAAAATGGTAAACATGGCTGTTATAAAGTGGGTAAAGCACTATTCTTTCCCACATGTTGTGTTGTGGCTTCTGTTAAGGTTTATTGTAAATGGCAAGTTTTCTTAAAATACAGCTAGATCTAACAGGAAAATAGCAGTTTTAACAAGGCACATAAGTTAAAGGATAGAAGTTTACCTAGGGTTATAAACTAAAAGGGGGAATTTATATTATTTTTAAGAAAAACAAAAAGCAAATAAAAATCATATTCTACAGTTGAGGAAGAATTTGAATGGAAATATAAAAGGAAAACAATTACAATTTATTCAGTCAGAAAATAGAAAGAGTATTATATTGAAGTTGTAAGTGACAAGTTTTTACTAAATTTGTTTGGACGGGTTATAGGTAAATGTAAATTAATGAAACGTTACCATTATAAGTAACCTCCAACTTTACAACTAAAAATATTACTAATTTGATTGAAGTTTACTTAACATTTTCTGCCTTGAAACTTCAAACTGGCAAATCCAGTTTCCAATTTAGTCTCATGAATCCATTTTTGACCACCTAGGGTTGTCAATGTATTGCATAATGACAAACACAGTGCAGAACTTGATCAGAGGATTCCTTTAAGAACCCTCTGATCTGGGTCTTCACGGTTTTCATAGGACTATAGTACTTATCACAGGTACAATATTTCCAAAGGATGCATATTTGCAAGACTAGGGTGTAAAGGATTAACTCTTTGAACCCTAGTCACGCATATATACATCATTTTCAAACAGTGTATGTGTGAGGATTACACTTGTTATGCAAACAGTGTAGACCCTGATCAGAGGGCTCCTTTTGGAGCCCTCTGATCAGGGTCTACACTGTTTGTCATTTTGACATATATATTGTAAAAAATAACGCTAAAGTCAACAATAGACTAGACTAAATTGAAAACTAGAATTGTTAATTTGAGGTTTCAGGGAGGAAAGGATTAATTGACTATGTGTTTGACTAATTCTGCCAGAAATGTTTAGTACACCAACCAACAAACCATCTAATTTCATGTGTTACATTTTTAGCTCCACCAAGACTGCCTACACACAAGCCAGTCATCACCGACCTTGGCGAGGAGACAGTACGGTTGGCATGGCGACCAGCAGAGACCTACCAGGCCAAGAGAACACCACCAGTCTCCTACAGGCTGGAGGCCAAGGAACTCCCAGGTAACCATGGCAACACATTGATACAAAACCATTTTCATGTTTTAGACAGCCTACGGCTGTTTATGTTTTCAAAGACCATAATTATGATCTAAACTTCCTATAAATAGTGTTTAAAAGAAGTATATAAACAATATCCTGGATAGATTAAAGTCACACTTTACCTATATTTAGAGGCTCGTTTTTAAGGGCTGTTCTATCTTTATAAAAGGTCACATTAAAAAAAGTACCTGATTTTTGTAATAAATTGTTTCCATTTTGTACTATCCTGATGAAGGCCTTTGAAAGGCCGAAACGTTTGTGAATAAAAACGGTCAACACACTGCGTGATTGTTTCTGTTCTACTCATTTGGTGTTTTATTATAATAAGATGCAAATCTTGCCATTATTATTTTCGACTGAAAACTGAAATATTTTACATAAGGAATCACTTCTTATTTTAATCAAAGTGTATATTTGCTTACAAACTGTATGAGAAAAGTTATGACAAGAATCCTGATATTTTGGGATGTAGCCTGCGGCAGATATGTATGCTGAGGAATGAATGGTGGGGGTTGTGGGTGGTAAAAGAAGTTTTCTCTAAAGTTAGCATATTAAGTTTACCTTGTATTTATACTATGTTTATTTGCACTACAGGCAAGGACTGGATGCCACTTTCTACGAGACTGCGTGACACAACTCACTACCTGTCCGAGCTTCCGCAAGATAGAGACTACATGATCAGAGTCAGAGCAGAGAATGATTTCGGAATGAGCGAGCCAACAGACTCACTGTGGCTGCCCAGAGCTAGAGGTAACATTCAACCCATTACCCTATAGCCTGTTTCTAGTTTTGAAGATAGATGATCATTTAAAGCAGGTTGATAATAAACCTTAGAGTGCATTCTGCTTTACTTTCAGCCTGCTTTAAGCTGTCATCTGTAAGAATATAGAAAATATTCTGTATAAATTTGAATTACTTTCTACAGTGGAGGAAAAAATAAAGGTGTAGAAAAGCGTATTTATGGGGTAACGGCTTAAAGCTATCAGCAGTGCTCCAGATAGGGGGAGTATTTCAATATCTAAAATCTTTATTTGTGCACTAAACCCTATGGTGTCACTAATGAGTGTAACATAGGACTTGGTGCTGTTATGTAAGAAAATGTTGGATTTGTTCAGGTTACCCTCTCTTATCTGGAGCCCTGTATCAGTTGTCACTTGTATATCTTTTCCACTCTGAACAATTCCAGGCTCCAAGGTTATAAAGCGTTCGAGTTGAGTCTTAGTTTGTTCTGTAGCTTGGACCCAGGATTATACTGTTTGAATCCAAATCAAGCCCTGCAAATGATGGGGCGCATAAAGATCCAAACTGTTTGTCACTCAAATATTGTTTATGTAAGGAGGGATAGAATGATCTGGAACGCCAATCAACCAACTAAAACAACCATTAAATATTCAAATTTTAACTAGACTTAAGTGGAAACTGGAGTTGCCCATTTGAAGTTTGAGGAGTGAATGATTTGAAACATTTTGTACATTTATTTCAGCTTTCCCCGGTGTGCCGATATCTAGACCAGAGATTATTGATGTTGAGCCAACAAGAGCTAAGCTGGCCTGGTCTAGGGTTGACATACCATCATTTGGACCTAAAGATGTTCCACTCACCTATATGTTGGAGGTAGGTTTCCTTCTCAGAAGTTAATTAACATCTGAAAACAATCGTTCAACCCCTTAACCCCTAATGTGACATGGGTAAAACTTCAAAAATTTAATGTCGTTTTCAAAAAAAAGCTTTATTAGTTTCAACTCTGATTGTGATATTTTGAATATTTTCCCGTTCTTAAATTGAATAAAAAAAAAACATCCATAAAATTACATGTAAAAACCCATTGTTTTAGGAAATCTTGGTTTGTATTGCGATCGTTTCTTTTCATGGATCACCGGTTAAACCCTGAGCCACTAGAATTAACCCATTACCCCATAGCCTGGTTCTAGTTTTAAAGACATGTGACCACTTAAAGTAGGTTGAAAGTAAAGCAGAATGCGCGTTAAGGCACATTCTGCTTTACTTTCAACCTGCTTTAAGCTATACTCTACTAGGATGAAGAAAATATTTCTGATGGTACATACTCATGACTGTATAAATTGGAACTATTTTCTTCAGTGGAGGAATGTATCAAAGGCATTAAAAAGGTGTATTTATGGGTTAATGAGTTAAGCTATACTATACTAGAATAAAGAAAAGATTTCTTATGGTACATACTCATGACTGTACAAAGTGGAACTATTTTCTTCAATGGAAAAATAAAATAAAGGTGTAAAAAGGCATATTTATGGGTTAAGTTATACTCTACTAGGATAAAGAAAATGTTTATACTCATAACTGTACAAAGTGGAACTATTTTCTTCAATGGAAGAATAAAATAAAGGTGTAAAAAGGCATATTTATGGGGTTATGGGTTAACTTTTATTGTTTTGTTGCCCTGTACAGGTCCAGGAGCCCATGAAGGACTGGAGGCCAGTGGCCCGTGACCTGATGGACTCGGAATACATCGTAGACGGGCTCAGACCTGGAGCTGACTACAAGTTCCGTGTGCGAGCCAGAACTCCTACAGGCGCCCTCAGCGAGCCGTCTCCTGCAGCATCTCTGTACACTACACTGGGTAAGTCAAGGATAATAAAATTTGTATTCTAACAAACGCCCCTATATAAACAAAGAAGGAACGTTTCAGTGTTTGAATTTTCAATAAAACACTCACGCGCTAAAACGTTCTAACGTGACATCATATGGCTTCGAAAATGCGTACGCCAAGAAATGTAGCGCGGTTGCTTCGGTGCAAATGAAGGTTAAATTATGCGTTAGCATCGAAATATTACATTCATATCAGTGTTTTATCTAACAATCGAACACGGGTAGTCGTTGAGATGCTTGTAACTAAAGGCCTCGTGATTAAATTAATATGCATCTCAACTCCTACCAGTGTTCGATTGCACGATAAAACACTGGTATGAATTTATTATTTCTTAAATAAAGAAATAAGAAAAGAAGTTCTCCTTTTAAATGCCCTACTCTAAAGGTGGTCATATATTGGTGCACATGTGACCCTGTCCGTCCTTCCATTTGTCTGTCCATCAACATTTGGCTTGTCAGGATTTTTTCTGGAAAATAAGGATATTGATCAAACTTCACATAAATATTATTCACACCAAGATCTGAAGTTGAGTCAATTTTAAGATTCATTTGATTTGTCGTTACAGAGTTATCTGCCCTTGATGTACTTATACTGTATATTTGTTTGCTGGTGGGTGTATTATACCATTTGAGATGCTCTCATTGTATTTTTTCTGTTGTCTATTTTTAGCTCGTTCCAGAGCACCTGTTGACAAACTGGAGGTTGTTCATTATGAGCCTGATGCAAGAAGTGTACAGTTGGCATGGCAGCGTGTAGACATCCCGCCCTACACGTATGACGACCAGCCTCTCATGTACATGATTGAGTACCAAGAACCACCGATGCCAGACTGGCAACCATTGGTCACAGGTAAGAGCCTGCAAACTGTCATAAAATTTCTGAGATGATACAGTGTTCCTTCCCTACATCGGCCCTCCCAACAACAACTCCCTCCTTACAACAGCACTTGCTGCTGTTCCCTAAACAAGACAATAATGTCCAAACTTTTCACAGCTCCAATATTGTCTAAGTTAATTGGACATTTTACAAAAAAAGCATGTGGTAATTGGATTAAAGGCTTTGATCATCATAGTGTCACCCCTAGTTAACCCGTTACCCCATAAATAGGACTTTTAACACCTATAATTTATTTCTCCACTGAAGAAAATAGTTTTTATACAGTTATGAATAATTTCTATTTTCTAGAAGATGGTAGCTTAAAGCAGGCTGAAAGTAAAGCATAATGTGCCTTAAGGCACATTCTGCTTTATTTTTAACCTGCTTTAAGTGGCCACCTATCTTCAATACTAGAAATAGGCTATGGGGTAATGGGTTAAAGGGCTAGTCCTGTTTTGGACTTATGAGGCTTATCTTTTGCGCCCAATAGCTGACAATACATGTATTATAATTGTGCTATTATATTGCAGGTATCCCGACAACCCGCTACAGGGTGATGCACCTTGACCCACTGAGGGACTACAACTTCAGGGTACGAGCTCTGACACCCTATGGTGTTAGTGCCCCGTCATCATCTCTACCTGTCACGCTGAGACAGGCTGCAGGTACGTTAGAATAGGCAAATTCATAGAGGATAATCCATTTCTTTGTATTGATATGAAAAATATATCACGAGAATGGGTTGTTATCTGGTTAAAAAACGAGTCTGCAAGACTCATTTTTTAACCAGATAACAACCCATTCTCTTTAACCAGATAACAACCCATTCTCTTTAACCAGATAATAACCCATTCTCGTAAAATATTTTCATATCCATCCAAAGGAATTTGAATATTTTAGTGATTATATACATTTTACTGATGATTTTACAGAGAACACAAACAAAACTAATTGTTTACCCGCGACATCACAAAAGATATTGTGCCATGACGTCACAAAAATGATATCGCCACTGCAAAAGTGATATAATCACTATGATGATATCAACTGTGAAGCATATTATATTTATCTAATATTTTTGCTTTGGATGATTCTTCTTGATGAGAAATTCTAAAAATAATTTGGTGAGAATTGTTTAAACAAAAGTAGGATTCGTTAACTCTTTGAACCCTAGTCCCGCATATAGGCGTTCTTTTCAAACAGTGTACATGTGAAAAGTACACTTTTCCTGTACAAACAGTGAAGACCCAGATCAGAGGGCTCTAAAAGGAACCCTCTGATCAGGGTCATCACTGTTTGTCATAATGCCAAACATTGACAAACACAACCCTTAAAAGTCTAAAATAGACAGGACTAAAATGGAAATTGGAATTGTCCATTTAAAGTTTCAG
This sequence comes from Gari tellinella, assembly GCA_922989275.2. Classification (NCBI taxonomy): domain Eukaryota; kingdom Metazoa; phylum Mollusca; class Bivalvia; order Cardiida; family Psammobiidae; genus Gari; species Gari tellinella. The sequence continues at coordinate 34,887,475 of OV277873.1, read as the reverse complement.
GGAGGAAAAAGTTAAACATAAATTTTATGTTTCATTGTAGTTGGTCGCCCAATGCCAGATGGCGTCACTCTGTCTGAGGTGGAGCCTACCTCCGTGAGGTTGACATGGAGACGACCTATGCATGACCTTACCAAGACCATGCACTACAATATTGAAATGCTGGAGTCACCGTTGTCAGACTGGCGCCCAGTGGCCACAGGCATCTTAGACACAACCTACAAGGTTACAGGTAAGCAAACCTTATTACATGTACTACAACATTGAAATGCTCGAGTCACCATTGTCAGACTGGCGCCCAGTTGCCACAGGCATTTTAGACACAACCTACAAGGTTACAGGTAAGCAAACCTTATTACATGTACTACAACATTGAAATGCTCGAGTCACCATTGTCAGACTGGCGCCCAGTGGCTACAGGCATCTTAGACACAACCTACAAGGTTACAGGTAAGCAAACCTTATTACATGTACTACAATATTGAAATGCTCGAGTCACCATTGTCAGACTGGCGCCCAGTGGCTACAGGCATCTTAGACACAACCTACAAGGTTACAGGTAAGCAAACCTTATTACATGTACTACAATATTGAAATGCTCGAGTCACCATTGTCAGACTGGCGCCCAGTGGCTACAGGCATTTGAGACACAACCTACAAGGTTACAGGTAAACGAACCATGCACAATAAATCATAATAATGAGCAGTTCCATGACAAATCATGCCTTATTGCATTGCAAACTGTGTAAATCAAGGCTAGATGCTGTGTCAAAGATGCGATCTACACTTTTTGACATCCACACACATCTTGAAAAGACGATTCCTAAGAAATGTCACAAGACAGGATTAGATGGAGAAATCAGAAATTAAATGTCTTTTAAAAGTCGTTTTTGTTGTACGACTTTTCATAAAACGGATAGAGTAGAACAAAAACAATCAGGCAGTATTGTATTGTCTGTTTTTAGCTCACCTGAGCTAGCTCAGGGTGAGCTTTTGCAATCCTTGAATGTCCGGCGTTCGTCGTCCGTCGTCAACAATTTTGGTGTTAACACTCTAGAGGCCACAATTTTTATCCAATCTTTCTGTAACTTACTTAGATTTTATATTACCATAAGAGTTCGAATGAGCTCGATTATGGTTGATATTGGACATATAGGTCAAGAGTTATCCACCTTTAAATTGCTGAAAATGCAATATTTAACAGTGTTTACACTCTAGAGGCCACACTTTTAATTCAATCTTTCCCAATCTTGCTCAGATTGTATATAACCGCAAGAGTTCGGATAAGTTAAATTATGGTTGGAATTGGATTGATAGGTCAAGAGTTATGTACCTTTAAATTGCTGAAAATGCCATATTTAAGGTTGTTTACACTCTAGAGGCCACAATTTTAATCCAATCTTTCTCGAACTTCATCAGATGGTATATGACTATAACAGTTCAGATGAGTTTGATTATGGTTGCAATCCTACCTGTAGGTCAAGAGTTACTTACCTTTGAATTGCTGAAAAAGCCATATTTAAGGGTGTTTATACTCTACAGGCCACATATTTAATCCATTCTTTCTTAAACTTGCTCAGATTGTATATAACCATAAGAATTCGGATGAGTTTGGTTATGGTTGGAATCTGATTCATAGGTCAAGAGTTATCTACCTTTGAATTGCTGAAAATGCCATATTTAACAGTGTTTGCACTCTAGAGGCCACAATTTTCAATGGAGTTTAATTATAATTGCACACACTGTATATAGCTATAAGTTTTCGAGGGAGTGCAATTATTGTTGAACTCTGATCATTGTGGCAAGAGTTATCTGCCCTTGATTTACTTTAAAATGCTAGAAAAGGCTTCATTTCAGTATTATTTAGGCTCTAGTTATCTGCCTTTGATGTACTCTACTATACATACTAGAATGGGTCATATTGCAATGTTGTGTACATGCTATACTACAAATTTGAATGGATTTAGAATAAAACAGGTGAAATTCAAAGGTAAAGCTATCAGGCTTCATTATAAAAGGTGAGCGATATCAGGGCCTTCAGGCCCTCTTGTTATTCACCTACTAGAAATAAGCTAGTCCAGCTATGGTTGTGTTGTATTTTAGGTTTGAGGCCTACCAAGGACTACCAGTTCAGGGTCATCCCAAGAGTGGACTCACAGCTGTTGGCTCCCACATCAGCAGTCTCGCTGACATCCTCTCCAGGTAAATACATGTACAGTGCTAACTCTCTATTATAACTACACTTGCCGCAGTTCCTTAACTCTTTCCTCCCTGAAACTTTAAATGGACAATTCCAGTTTCCATTTAAGTCTAGTCCATTTCTGACTTCTATGGGTTGTTTTTGTCAATGTTTGGCATTATGACAAACAGTGAAGACCCTGATCAGAGGGCTCCTAGGAGCCCTCTGATCTGGGTCTTCACTGTTTGCATAGGACAAGTGTACTATTCAGATGTACACTGTTTGCAAAGGACGCCAATATGCGGGACTAGGGTTCAAAGGGTTAAACAGGACACTTATGTGTAATGCTTTTACTGCTGCAAAATTGTTTGCTTTAAATTTTTCTCAAAGTTATCTATATATGTGGACATTTTGATAGGAGAATTATAATGACCAGTGACAAACAGCTTAAATTCAGATCAGATGCCACGTTAGGCAATTACACAAAATCTACATCACTCTGTTACACCTTGTGTTTAGGCATACAGTCAAACTTTGATATCTCGAACTCGCTTATCTTGAACTTTCCGATATTTCAAAACATGAATTTGCCTAATTTCAAGCTCGGTTTAGGAGAACATACCCATGTTTCATAGTTTAAACGCGGCTTAGCCGCGTTTTAACTTTGAAATATGGGTAAGTTCGACTTAACCGAGTTCGAGATATTGAAGTTCGACTGTACATTGTTGAAATTAATCTGGTTTTATATGGTGACATCTCGAACTCAAATAAAAAAAAAAAAGTTGATAACAGCTAGGATATTTCTAACGTTTTTTTTCCTTGAATGCCTCTTCAGGGTTAAAAAATTCTGAAATGTGTCACTTGTCCTGCATTAAAGACAATGAAGACAATAAAAAAATGCACTTGCCCTGTACATTGGACAAAGAAGGGGAAAAAGTATGCAGGACGAGCGGATGAATGGAATGTTTTAGTACTGCTCTTATTTTTTCATTACCAGTGCATCGAATCAATCGGAAACTTCATATAAAAAAATGCAACTGTTTTGTTTTCCAGTGAAGCCCAGACTCCCCGTGTCCGAGCCTAGACTGACATTGTTGAGCCCGGAGTCTGCCCAGTTGTCATGGCGACCAGCAGAACTTCCCGTCTACCAGCGCACACCAGCTCAGATCTACTACAAGGTCGAGATGCAGGAACAGCCATCCAGTAACTGGGTACCCTTGGCCAGGAGGCTAACTGACACCACTTACAAAGTGACAGGGCTTCGTCCAAACAAGGACTACAAGTTCCGAGTGCTCGCAGAAACAGACTTTGGGCTGAGCGAGCCCAGTATGCCCGCAAATCTGAACAGGAGGCCAGGTATGAGGGAACACTTAACACGATTACCCTTTCCTCCCTGAAACTTAAGATGGACAATTCTAGTTTTCAATTAAGTCTAGTAAGTTTTTTGACATTTTAGGGTTGAGTTTCACAATATATATCAAAATGACAAACAGTGAAGACCCTGATCAGAGGCTCCTTAAGGAGCCCTCTGATCAGGGTCAACATTGTTTGCATATTACAAATGTACTCATCACAGGTATACTGTTTGCAAATGACGTATATATGAGTGACTAGGGTTCAAAGAGTTAACCCATTACCCCATAGCATGTTTCTAGTTTTGAAGACAGGCGATCACTAAAAGCAGGTTCTGCTTTACTTTCAGTCTGCTTTAAGCTACCATCTGCAAGAATATAGAAACTTTTTCTTATGGTGCATATTTATCAAATGTATGAAATGAAACTATTCTTTAGTGGAAGAATAAACTAAAGGCGTTGAAAGGTGTATTTATGAGGTAATGGGTTAATGTGTGTAGACATGATTATATGATAGGAAAAGATTAAATTGACAGGTTTCATGAGCATTGAAAATTTGATACAGGAATATATGTTATTTTCAAATTATTATAAGCTTAAACATAAATTTACTCTTTTCTAGCACCAAAATTCGGCAGGAATGAACCATTCATCCGTGACATCACAGCGAACGTGGTCTCCCTGAGCTGGGAGCCAGCGGAGGCTCCGTCTACCGCCGGGACTGTGACATACAAGGTCGAGATGCAGTCCCCACCAGGCATTGCTACATGGTCTACTCTGTACGCCAGCCATCCAACACCAAGCGTGAGACTGGCCGACCTTCGACCTGACCTTGACTACCTGGTGAGGGTCAGGGCAGTGTTTGGTGACTACGAGTCCGAGCCAACTCTGCCTGTCTATATACCAAGAAGAGCTGGTAGGTTTGGTTTAAAATTTAAGTCATTCATCCCTGAAACTTTCAATGGAAAATTCCAATTTCAAAATAACTCTAGTCAATTTTTTACTATATAGGGATGGTTTTAACAATATATTTCAAAATGACAAACAGAATAGACTTTGATCAGAGGGCTCCTTCAGGAGCCCTCTGATCAGAGTCTATACTGTTTGCATGGGACAAGTGTAATCCTCACATGTACACTGTTTGCAAATGACGAGTAAACTCGTCACTAGGGTTGAATGTGTTAACTACTAACCCCATAGCCTGTTTTGCAGACAGGTGACCACTTACAGCAGGTTGAAAGTAAAGCAGAATGCACCTTAAGGTTAAGCCATTACTCCGTAGTCTGTTTCTAATTTTGAAGACCTGTGATCACTTAAAGCAGGTTGAAAGTAAAGGAGAATATGCCTTAAGGTTAGCCCATTACTCCATAGCCTGTTTCTAATTTTGAAGACAGCTTTAAGGCGCATTCTGCTTTACTTTCAGCCTGCTTTCTGCTAGGTTATAGAAAATCCTTTGTGTTGCATACTCAATACTGTTTAAAGTAGAGCTCCTACTCCCCTTCGGAGTATTCTGCTTTACTTTCAGCCTGCTTTATGCAGCAAATTCTCTCTTCATTACTGAAAACAACAGCAATGAGATGTTGGACCTAATCTAATCATACAAGCAAGGCTCCAGAAAAGAGGGAGTAAACTGCACAAATCCAACATTTTCTCACTTATTTTGCATCAAATCCTATGGTGTTACTACTCATTAGAATCGTCTCTTCGAGACGATTCTAATGAGTGGTGACACCATAGGGTTTAAAGCAGAAATAAAGATTTTAGTGATTGAAAACTCCCCTTACCGTATCTGGAGCTCTGATTCACTGTTTGTATGCTTGTTTTTCAACAGCTCCACCAAAGATGTCCCAGGAGGAGCCCTATGCTGTCGACATTGGCCCTGACTTTGTCAAGCTCCAGTGGCGCACGGCCCAGCTTCCATCTCACATCATGGACTACTCCCACATATCTTATCGCCTGGAGGCCCAGGAACTACCAGGAGCCGACTGGATCACCGTGGCCCGTGGAATACCACACACAGACTTCAAGGTCACAGGTTTGAACCCATTGAAGGACTACAACTTCAGAGTCCGAGCTGAGAATGATTATGGAACTAGCGACTCTACACGCCCGGTTACAATCCAGAGAAGATCAGGTAATTCTGTCATTACATTAACCCGTTACCCAATAAATACACCTTTTTAGGCCTTTTATTTATTCCTCCACTGAATAAAAAAGTTCCAATTTATACAATCAAGAATATGTACTATAAGAAATATTTTGTTAATCCTATCAGATTTAGCTTAATTTAGTAGGCTGAAAGTAAAGCAGAATGTGCCTTAAGGCACATTCTTCTTTTCTTTCATCCTGCTATAAGTGGTAACCAATCATCATTACAAGAAATAGGCTATGAGGTTATGAGTTAACATATTTTTTACCAACAGACAGATTATTGCTTACTGAAAACAAGTGATATAATAGTGAGTATTAAAACAGTTTGAGTTCTAATCAGACGCTTCATTAATCTGTTTGCAAATAACCAGTTGTAAACTGAACAAATGCATTTTCTCACTCATATCAGCACCAAATCCTATGGTGTCACTACTCATTTGAATCGTCTCGAAGAGACGATTCTAATGAGTAGTGACACCATAGGGTTTAAATGCCAAAATAAAGACTAGTTTTTGAAACACTCCTTTTATCTGGAGTTCTATGACATAAGCGTTTATACTTTCATTTCAACACCAAATCCTATGGTGTCACTACTCATTAGAATCGTCTCTTTGAGACGATTCTAATGAGTAGTGACACCATAAGGTTAAATGAAGAAATAAAGATTCTAGTTTTTGAAATGTTTATATACTTTTTCAGCTGCGCCAAACATGCCTCACGACGAGCCAATGATGTTTGACATCCAGCCAAACTCTGTCCGCCTGTCATGGCGCCCGGCTTCCACACCATCCCACCAGGCCCAGACAGCAATCACATACACCATCTATGTACAGGAGTTGCCTGGCAAGTCTTGGCGCCCCCTGGTGAGACGTATTGCAGGAACCAGCTATCATGTGACAGGCCTGATACCGGACAGGGACTACCACTTCAGAGTTCAGGCTGAGAATGAGTTTGGCTCTAGCAGACCCACATTAGCCATCTATCTGCCAAGATATTCAGGTAATACAGTCACAGGGCTACCGTAAGTTGCTTATAAAAGTCCTAAGATTACCACACTTTTAAGCTCTATTTTAGGAGTCGTACCATTCACTGCTAGGCTTTAGATCTAAACGGTTTGACACCCATAATAATGTTTCCTTAAAGTAAAAAACACTTAAAACACCAAATTCTAAAAGTATGAGCAGAAATTAGAAGACTTCGGAAAAATCCGTAGGTTGGGAGAAATGAAGAAAAATCAGAAAATTTCAGAAAAATCTGGAGAAATGGCAGCGCCTGCAGTCAATTATGTATGCACAGTTCATAAAACAGGTGGAATCTTTCTGCATAATTTATTATACATGTATATATGTTGAATCCTGCACTGATCCATTACTTCATAAATACGCCTTTTAAACCACTAATTTCTTCTACACTAAGGGGTATTGGGTTAATATTTCTTTTTATTGCACTCATACATATTAGTCACTATACGTGATTAATCTCTTCAGATTTTGTCTTTAACCCTTTCCCTTATAGAAGCGACTTTTAGCACATTCATCTTATTCATCCGCTGAAGAAAATAGTTCCAAATTATACCGTAATGAATATGTGTCATATTAAATACTTTCCTTATTCTAGCAGTTAATAGCTTAAAGCAGGTTGAAAGTAAAGCAGAATGCGCCTTTGGGCGCATTCTGCTTTACTTGAAACCTGCTTTAAGTAGTCACATATCTTCAATACTAGAAACAATGCTATCAGGTAAAGTGTTAAGCACTGCCACTGCATACCGAGATTATCATGAGATCCTGATTACACACCAAATTTCCTTTTTCATTTCATCAATTTCTAAGCTGACCATTATATCCATGACTGTGTTCTTCAACTTTTTAGCTCACCTGAGCACAAAGTGCTCAAGGTGAGCTTTTGTGGTTGGTCTTTGTCCGTCGTCGTGCGTCATGCGTCGTTCGTCGTGTGTCAACAATTTCTTCAAACATCTTCTTCTTCAAAACTACTGGTCTGATTGCAACCAAACTTCACAGGAATGTTCCTTGGGTCAAGCTCTTTCAAAGTTGTTCAAAGAATTTGAAACAATGCAGAACTCTGGTTGCCATGGCAACCAAAGTGAAAAAATAAGGAAATCTTAAAAAATCTTCTTGTCTGAAACCACAAGGGCCAGAGCTTAGATATTTGGCACATAGCATCATCTATAGGTCCTCTATCAAAGTTTGCCCCTGGGGTCAAAATTGGCCCCGCCCCGGGGGTCACCATTTTACATAGAGTTATATAGTGAAATGTTCAAACATCTTTTTCTCTGAAACCAATATGACCAGAGCTTTGATATTTGGCATGGTATAACTTCTAGAGGTATTTGACATATATTGTTGAATTGGTTCCGGTCCGTTGCATATCTGGGTCACCGGAGCTAAAAATAGATTTTTTACCATGAGAACTTAAAAAATCTTCTTGTCTGAAACCATAGTACACTTAGCTTAGATATTTTGCACATAGCATCATCTACAGATCCTCTATCAAATTTGTTCAAGTTTTATCCCTGGGGTCAAAATTGGTCCCGCCCTGGGGATCACAGTTTTACATAGAGTTATTTAGTGAAATGTTCAAACATCTTTTTCTCTGGAACCAATATGACCAGAGCTTTGATATTTGGCATGGTATAACTTCTAGAAGTCCTTCACATATATTGTTGAATTGGTTATGGTCTATTGCATATCTGGGTCACCGGAGCTAAAAATAGATTTTTTCAATGAAAACTTAAAAAATCTTCTTGTCTGAAACCATAGTACACTGAGTTTAGATATTTTGCACATAGCATAGTCTACAGGCCCTCTATCAAAGTTGTTCAAATTTTGTCCCTGGGGTCAAAATTGGCCCCGCCCCGGAGGTCACAGTTTTACATAAGAGTTACATAGGGAAATGGTCAAACATCTTTTACTCAGAAACCAATATGGCCAGAGCTTTGATATTTGGCATGATGTAACTTTTAGAGGTCCTTCACATATATGGATGAATTGGTTCTGGTCTGTTGCATATCTGGGTCACCGAAGCTTTAAATAGATTTTTTCCAATGAAAACTTCAAAAATCTTCTTGTCTGAAACCATAGTACACTGAGTTTAGATATTTTGCACATATCATCGTCTACAGGTCCTCTATCTTAGTTGTTCAAATTTTGCCCCTGGGGTCAAAATTTGCCCCGCCCTGGGGGTCACCTTTTACAAATCTTCTTTTCTGAAATCACGCGACCCATCCTAGTGTCACCATGGTCAGGTGAGCGATCAAGGGCCATTCTGGCCCTCTTGTTGTTAAAATATTTGAAGATATTCATCATACCTTGTCCACAGATATCAGGAGACCAATTTCGATCCCAGAAGTCTCCGATTTCGATGAGGACCTCACGTCCGTGAAGCTTCGCTGGAAGCCGAGAGCTGGTTCTCCTTTCGACTCAGCCCCACACAAGTATCTCATAGAGAGCTGGGAACCAGTCCGACGTGAGTGGCATCCAGTCGCACGGGGCATTCGCGACACCACATACCATCTTCGTGACCTACCACGTGTGCCAGATCATCTGTTCCGCGTGCGTATGGAAACCGACCATGCTACTCTTAGTGAGCCATCCATGCCAATCTCAGTCAGCAGGTTCTATAGTAAGTGAACCCTTTCCTCCCTGAAACCTCAAATGGACAATTCTAGTTTTCAATTTAGTCTAGTCCATTTTCTTTATTTTAAGTTTGTTTTTACAATATTTGTCAAAATGACAAACCCTGAAGACTCTGATCATGCAGAGGACTCTTATTGTTGGGTATTTTGGGTTCTTTTAAACAAAACAAAAAACCCAAACAAATTTTAATTTGTGAGAACGTCCGTTTGTTCGTTAGTATGTGCCACATACAGAACATACTTTGTCCGGCTAACTCCTCCTACAGTTTTCAAGCTACAATCTTATTATAAACTTGGCAGTGTTTGCACATATACCATAGATGTGCATGTGGACAGGATTTTGATCTGCTAAAATTTTCACAAAATTACAGTCAGTTGAACTTAGTCAAATTTTTGCCAACGGGGCATCATATTTATCTTACAGACAAAGCCATTCCTCTAGTTTAACCCATTACCCCTTAAAAACGCATTTTTACACCTCTCATTTATTCCTCCACTGAAGAAAAAAGTTCCAGTTTATACAGCCAAGAATATGTACCAGAAGAAATATTTTCTGTATCCTAGAAGATGGTAGCTTAAAGCAGGCTGAAAGTAAAGCAGAATGTGCCTTAAGGCACATTCGGCTTTACTTTCAACCTGCTTTAAGTGGTCACCTGTTTTCAAAGCAAGAAATAGGATAAGAGGTAATGGGTTAATCTGAATGGCAAACAGTTTGGAGTCTGATCAGACTCAAGTTACCAAGCGAGTTATCTGGCTCCAAACTGTTTGCCATATATACTATGTTTTTAGCAGAAACATATTCATTTGGGAAAAACCCGCTTCTTCACTGTAATTGTGTTTGTACATGATAGGTCTTCCCAAGATGCCGGTTCACAGACCTCAGCTGAGCGAAGTGGACGATGAGAGTGTCCGTCTGTCCTGGCACTCAACTTACATCCCAGATGGAACTGCACGCAGGATGGTCAGGTAGGAACTATACAAAGCTTAGTACAGTATAAGTTTTTATTATATGCCTTCGAGTGATATCGAGCGTTTCCGCGTGTATTTGCAGAGTAAAATACAAGAATCTGTATCAGCCACCTTGTATCAGCCACTTTGTATTTTACTCTGACCTCGCTTTCGATTTGACATGACGTCATTTACGTACATGTACGAGTGCCGCGTTATTCTTTGTGACATACAAAAAATCTTGTTCTGCTTCAAATAACTAATACATTTTGGATATAAAATGATTTAAACAACTATTTAGTTGTTTCTGGTTTGTATTCAAGGCATATAATAAACACATCACCAGTTGCCAGTGCGCAACAGAGTGTTGCATTTAGCTCTCGACGTTTTGGGCGGAAACAACCGATCAGACTCGCGCCAAGGCGCTCGTCAGATCGGCTATTTCCGCCAAAAACGTCTCGAGCTAAATACATCACTCTGTATCGCACTGTCAACTGGTAATGTGTATATAAAGACATTTCCTCAGTCCTTTGATTGACTACCCCCCCTCCCCCATTGTTCTCGATAGGCGTAAAACTAACTGTAAAGCAGCAGCAAAGTGTGCCCAGCAAATGTCACCAATCTCAAGTTGTCTATAGAGACCCTGCATACTCACACTCATGGGTTTTATGAATGGGTTTTACTAACCAAACTATCAAATACATAGTGTGGGCCTCAGATGAGACACCTCAATGATTCACAGTAATACAGGTATGCATGAAAATCATGATTTTTACAAGGGAATAGTCAGTATAGGGATTATCTCCGAAAGTAGGTCAGGAAATGGCTTTAAGAAGGAATAAACATGAATTTTGTCCAATCGAAGTTTCAGGGGTTAATGTGGTTAATTAACCCTTTCCTCAATAGAATCATAGGGGTCATTTGCCATGACGTTACCATAAACAACGTCAACTTTTGGCGGAAAATACATAATATGGCAGAGAGACTACAAACTAGGGATTCAGCTGACTTAATACCTGCTTTTAAAATGTTCATGTGATAAACAGAATCTAACATTTGTGCTCATTATTTATCATTCTTAATAAACTTGTTGACTAAAATAAATACAGCACTCGCCTTTAGGCTCGCTTCATATTGTTTTAGTCAACTCGTTTATTAAAAATGATAATTAATGAACTCTCAAGTAATATCCTAGATCCTTTTTAGAAAAAACAATTAATGAGCACTCGTGTAATATCCTCTATATCCTTTTTAGAAATTATAATTAATGAGCACTCATGTAATATACTCTATATCCTTTTTAGAAATTATAATTAATGAGCACTCATGTAATATACTCTATATCCTTTTTAGAAATTATAATTAATGAGCACTCATATAATATACTCTATATCCTTTTTAGAAATGATAATTAATGAACACCCATGTAATATACTCTATATCCTTTTTATCTGCCCACAGATACAGTATTGAACAGAGAGAGATTCCAGATGGCCGCTGGACTACCATCGCCTCTGACATCATGGACAGCTACTACAAGGTCAGGGGACTGCGACAGACGATAGACTATGAGTTCAGGGTCAAGGTCATCATTGATGGCGTGGCCTCAGAGCCGTCTTACCCAGTTTCACTGTTCAGGAGACCAGGTAATTGACAGTTGGTGTTTAAATCTTTACTCCAAAGCCTAGCTGTTTAGTACTGAAGATAATGAACCACTTTAAATAGGTTGAAAGTAAACCAGAAAAAACCTTTAGGGTGTTTGCAATATCTTTGGAACTACATGTGATACAGACATTATATTTGGTATGTGTACTCACCTCAAGAAGCTCTTGAGCTCAGTACAACTTGGATCATGTCTGACAAAGGTTAAGGTCATTTAGATAGGGAGAACTTAACATTGGCCATAACTACATGTAGGATGCCAAAACAGACGTGCATTCATGGCACCCACATGGGGGGCTCTCGTTTAACTCTTTCCTCCCTAAAACTTTAAATGGACAATTCCAGCTTACATTTAAGTCTAGTCCATTTCTGACTTTTAAGGGTTGTTTTTGTCACTGTTTGGCATTATGACAAACAGTGAAGACCCTGATCAGAGGGCTCCTTTCGGAGCCCTCTGGTCAGGGTCTTCACTGTTTGCACAGGACAAGTGTACTATGCACATGTACACTGTTTGAAAAGGACGCCTATATGCGGGACTAGGGCTCAAAGGGTTAAAGAAATGTTTTACCCTATCTTGAATAGTCATAGAAAGCTGTCCCTAAAATAGTTTCTTTAGTTTCATCCTTTAATTACAGCTTGTTTAGCCCTCCCCCCATAGAAACGCCTTTTAGCGCATTTAATTTATTTTGCTATATTCTTCCCCTGAAGAAAAAAGTTTCAATTTATACCAATTTATGTATCCTAGCAGTATGTAGCTTAAAGCGGGCCATTCTGCTTTACTTTCAACCTGCTTTAAGTGGTCATCTATATTTAAAACTAAAAAAGGCTATAGAGTAAAGGGTTTACAAGCTATGAAGAAAGGGATTGTTGTCTTTACTCTTATGATAACGAGCATGTGTCTTGTGTATCTGACAATACTGTATCTGATAACACCATTCTTTTGCTTTTGCAGTCATCCCCAAAGTCAAATTCGATACACCAGTGGTTGATGAAATTGACGAATACAGTGCTGCTCTTCGCTGGAACAAGGTGGACGTCCCAGCATTCGGCTACGACGAGGAACCTCTCTCCTTCATGATTGAGAGACAGAGTCTCCCAGGGTACGAGTGGCAACCAGTCGCTACAAACATCACAGACCTCAGCTACAAGATCAGTGACTTGAAACCCTACCACGACTATAAGTTCCGAGTCCGTGGCATCTACCCATCAGGGTATACCGAGCCCTCACCAGCGGTGCCGTTTTACAGACGTCCAAGTGAGTCTAAGTTAGGTGCATCTTCTGTAACTGATGTAGAAAGTAGTCAGAAATATAAGAGAGTCCCCCTCCCCACTGAATCCCTTCACAGTACTCCCCTTGACGCGAGACCTAAGAAACGTATCACTCGCAAATATTCCACTTACGATATTTATGATTCTAAAGATACAACTTTCACAGAAGCACCATTCCAACCAGCCCCTGTTCCTCTTCCTGAGCCTAAATTCCGTCGTGAGGATGCATACGTGTATAAGAGAACCACATCACCCGTCAAAATGCCGGAGCTTCCGAGATTCACAACTCCAGAACCAGAGCCGGTATCGAGGAAAACGAAGGATGATGGCCATGATCTGTACCATTGGTATAAGGTACATAGACGTGCAAGCGATGTAGGTCTAGAAGATCTTCGACGTCGTAGACACGAGCAACAAGAGGAATTTGATCGTGAAGAAAGAAGATACCAGCTGTTCTTGGAATCTGAGAGTCGGGCCCGTAGTAGAAGAACAAGTCCTGCAGCTGCTCCTACTCCCAAACCCAAACCTGTGATAACCAGCTCCAATGTCACACAGAGCTATGCCTCAGTGGCTGATAGGTTAGAAGATATCAAGTGTCCACATACCGTACGACCAGGAAACTGGAAATTCTCTAAACGGAACTCCATTTCTCTGGATACACAAGATCTGGAGCGGTTTAAACAGACATACGTGCCACCAGTACCGACAAGGAGAGCCAAGACAGATGATGATCTGGAGTACTACTCACACAAAGATGTAGGCAACGCAACTTACTTCATCGTAGAAGACCAGGTAGACTTGGCTAGAGTGTCTAGAGTTGATGGTGCACGAAGACGATCATTGTCCAATGAGAGAGATCCCGGATATTTCATCTTCACAAAGTTCTGTCTGTCAGTATCTGGTGTTAGACAACGTTCCTCAAGTCCTAAGGTCAGTGCCTATACCCCCCGATATGAACCAACAGTGACTTGGACTTCCAGGGCAAGGTCACATGAGCCGAGGACAAGGTCATTGACCCCTGACCTTCACAAGTACAAGATCGACACGACAACCAAGAAATCCTCCTTCTCCAGCGCTACTAAGAGAGAAACAAGAGCGGCCAGCAGTGACTACATCAGACCAAGGTCCTCGTCCATCTCTGTGCCGTCATATGAAGCCAAACCAAAGCCTACAGCCACCAAGGAGAGACACAGGTTCAACAGGCTGGTAGAGAATTCCAAATCCCTCATATCCAACTATTCCGCCTTGGACAAGAAATGCGAAGACCGTCTTGAACAAAGTCATGTTGGGTACCGAAGCAGAACCGGAAGTCTGTCGCTGCCGCGGCGTTCATCTGTGGCAGATCTGAAGGCAGACCCACGATACTCGTCCACCCCACGTGGTAGCGTCTCACAGTCTCCTTCCAGATATGCAGAGGTGATGTCCGATTCCAGATACTCTAGCCAGCGCAGAGCCAGCGTGTCTGTTATGTCATCAAGCAGTAGGAGTCAACGGGCTAGTTCTGTAGCAACCCCAAGGATGGACCCTAGCAAGGTGGCCGCTCAGAGACGGGCTACAATCGCATCCAGTATGAACGAGGACCTGAAGTCTAAACTCGACACACTGAATTCCAAAATAGAAGCACAGAAGTTGAAGAGGAAAGTGACGACTGTCATGAAGGTTAAATCGTCCAGGGGCGAAGGGTACGTCATGTCCGATGGCTCGTGGCGACCTAAATCAGAAAAGTTGTCCCATATTTATCACAAACTTTCGTAAAAACAAAAACAGGAAAGTGAAGGTTGGGGTTGGTTGGATGGTGAATTAAACAAACTAAAGTGATAGTAAAATCAAGACAGTTAACCCTTTACCCCATAGCCTAGTTTTCTAGTTTTGATAGGTGATCACTTAAAGCAGGTTGAAAGTAAAGCAGAATGCGCCTTAAGGCACATTCTGCTTTACTTTCAACCCTGCTTTAAGCTACAATCTACTAGGATTAAGACAATAATTCCTACGATACATGTTATTGACTGTATTGAGTGGAAATATTTTTTTAAGAAAAAACGAAATGCGTATTTCGTTATGGGGTAGTGGGTTAAATTGTGTCGGTAGGAAGTGGCAACCTCAATCTTTATATACTTAACAGAATGTTCTAGACAATTTGACATGCGTTAAAATAGTGTAGCTACTGTTAATTCGTGTGCCCCGTTAGAAAATTGTGCCGACAGATTCTGGTGCGTATCTATAAACTAGAATAACCGTAGGAAAAAGTAGTGCAGTTTGCTTTTTTTGTCGCTTCATGTTTGACCAAAGAACTATGATATAAACAGTATGGTCTGGATATTTCAACGATAATTGTACATACAAAATGTATTAGTTAATTGCAAATGTATATTATATTTAACAGTGCAATAGTGATACCAGTTATTAGATCACATCGGAGAAGTTTTCAAATTCTACAAGTTTTATTTCATTTCTACTTATTTATGATGTTAAATATTATTTTAAATTTGATACCCAAGTTGATTTTCCAGAGTTTACTAAGTCTTGTTTTCTCCTCTGTCCAAAAATATGTGTTGGCTTGTTAAAGTTTTTTTACCTGTGTGCTTATAAATTTCCCTTGTATCGATGATGTCGAGAACTGTTTGAACATTATGAATATTAATATGTTAATAAAGTTAATTTATTCAAAAGTCTTCCAGCCCAAAGATTTGTGTAAATGTTGTTTGTGCTGTGAATATGTTCTCCACTTGAGATTAGCCCACTTTCAAATATTTCTGACTACCCAAAATACTTCAGTTACACTATTCTGCAGTGACGAAGACGCACATTTTTGATTGGTTGAAAATGTTAGTATTATTTGTTACATCTATTTTGTATTTTTAACTGTTTATTGTTTTTGAAATTTGTTCTGTTTATTTATTGTTAATTACAACTTTGAACACAATAATTATTCAGATATTTTTTTGTTATCTTTTTTAACAACATATTTTTTTCTGGAGAGGGGAGGTAATCATTATGGCTCATTCCTTCTGTTTCTAAGATACACTTTTTCGATATACTTTTGAACGAATGAGCCGTTGGGGATGATTGTGTTTAGAGTTTTACTGACACAGGTGAAGGAACGGTTATAATCAATGGGTATTTGCAGCTCTTAGGGTTAACAGTGTAAACAGAGCGCTAAAAGAAAAGGGTTTGGTTAGAGTTTGGTTAAAAAACTACATATATTTCACCGCAATGAGACATTGACTGATTCAGACAGATTACAAACCGGCTAGCATGCTACTCTTGGGTACTAAATAGAGCTAACCTAGGGAGAAAATGAAAAACCAGTGAAGTCTCAAAAAACTACCTCTTATGTCTTGATGAATACCGGTTGATAGTGTCAATGATGGGTGGCAGCTTAAAGCAAAATTAAAGAAGAGCAAAACAGTTGCTGAATGAACTGTCTCCTTTACTTTGATCTTGCTTTCAGTAACTATAATTCTAAAACACAGCCACCTAACCTGATTTGTTTTGGGGGTTTGAAATATAAGGGACTTCACTGTAGATGTTTCATTGAAGGAGAATAATAACTTATACAGTATTGTATACCTAATATGAATTTGAATTCTCAACTAACATAACCTATATCAAAACATTATAGAGAAATTTACGGAACAGTTCTACTGTATCCTTAACCTATTACTCCATAGTTTGGTTTAGAGAGTTAAACAGGTGGTACCGGTAGTCTAAAGCAGGCTTAAATTAAAGCAGAAAGCTCGTTAAGGGACCATTCTGTTTTACTTCCAGTCTGCCTTAGCTAGTGGACTAGCAAAGACAAAGTAAGAGAGACTTCTCAGATTTGCGAATAGCAGGCTAAAAGTAAAGCAGAAATCATGAAAAGGGGATATTTCTGTTTCACTGTCAAGGTTATAAAGCTTTTGAATTGAGACTGAAGTAGTTCCCAAACTGCTTGGGAACGATACCAGTCTTCATTTACTGGCTGAATTGCAAGTGGAAGTGACTGTATCTCAGAAATAGAATAGAATTGAACCTATATGGTCTGGCGACTTGCGAATGTGTACATTATACCAACTAAAACACTTGACAACGTTATATATAACAGGAACTCAGAATTATTGAAGGGGGCGTGTCAGAATTTTGTGTTATAACCACCAGGTTTTAATTTTAAGTTTTTTTTGAAGCTTTATCCACATCAGTTATGATTTTCTGTGATTCAGTTATAAATTTGTTATAGTTTTTTTTTAATCTCTAAAGTTTATATAATTAAATTGCGTGCAATTTTACCCTGCGGTGTTCAATAATTTTCCACCAATATTTGGGTGTGATGCAATATTTGTTTTATTATATGGACATATGTGCAATATTTCTCCTTGTTTATCACGTGTACAGCGGCTCGTAGTTTCGCACTTGTTTAAGGTAGACTATGTATATAAGTAGAACATTCCCTAAACAATCTGATCCCAGTTATGATGAAACCAGTCCTTGTAAAGCTGATTATTCAAGAACTGATTTAAGAAATTCTCGCTAAACATGACTCTCCTACTAAATGTAGGAAGTAAAGTTAGATGTTCTGTATGGAATTTAAGGCCCCAGATAAGGTGAATATTTGAAAATATAACTTTCTTACGTAGGGTTTGGTGGAGAAAAAACCCAGAAACTATTGGAATTGTTAATTTTATTCCCTCTTGTCTGGAGCCTTGAATTTTTCAACTGAAACTTCATGATATATGGAGGAAACTTATAAAGCTGTAGCATGCACTCACAAATATCTGTCTCTGGAAAGTTAAAAGGTAGTTGTAGAATATCAAAAGAATGTTACAATATGTAGTCAGTGACTTATATAGCTAAAAATATTCTATTAGCAAAACCATATTTTTCTAAGTGTTTCACAATTTCCCATTTTTTTTCGCTCAGAAAAAAATATTTGAATAATGCAAAACAATGTTGTTTTTATAGAGAAAATAACTTTGAAAAAGAGGTATTACTACCAAATGATTATGTGAAAAGAAGTATTATGAGAAAATACCAACTCAATCATATCATTCTAACAACCAACATATAATATTCTATACTAATACATTATCTCATTAATTAATTGATCACTAATTGACAAATAACTGCAATGTTTGCGGTTTTGATTTTATTTTTTGAGAGAGTATTATAATATATCTTTGCTATGGATTTTGCTGACATGCAAAATGTATATTTTTTCAGATTTTATTCATTGGAGTTAATATAATATATACTGACAGTTTTACTGTGTTGGTTGATAATTCTGATATTTTGTGACTTTGTGAAACATCTAGAAAAGCATGGTTTTACTTAACACAATCTAATATGGGTAAAACATGTATCTACCAAGTTTATTAGTACTATCGACTAATGATAAGTATGTAATCATCTAAATAACCCGTTCCTCCATAGAAATCAGTATAAATCATCCTCTATAAAATTGATATAATATCATGAAAGTAAAGCAAAAAACTTTTTACGGCATTTAATTTATTTTTCAAATCAAGAATATAGATCCAAATTGAACAGTCATAAATATTCAACATTAGAAATATTTTCTATATTCTAGTAGATGGTAGCTTAAAGCAGGCTGAAAGTAAAGCAGAATGTGCCTTAAGGCGCATTCTGCTTTACTTTCAACCTGCTTTAAATATTTACCTGTTTTTCAAAATGTGAAAAAGTTTATGGGGTAATGGGTTAAAAGTTGTATCTATGGAGGAAAGGGTGTAATTGGTAATCAACTTATTAATTGGTATGAATTAGTTGTGAATGGAAAGTGGTTTTTGTGGTACAGGTTGTTGTGGTTGTCGCATACAGTTTGATCTGTATCTGTATTTAAAAGAAATTGCCTAGGGACTTTCTAAATAAGGGAGTTGTGCTTTTTGCATGAAAGCTGTCACCGTTTTTAAAGTGTACAAAAAATCTCAACGTTTCTGAAAGTCTTAGACTCTGGTAATGTTTAAGAATATCTAAATCTTCAAACACAATAGACCTGTTTAAAATATACTCATTACATTTACATACAGAGTAGACCCAGATCAGAGGGCTCCTATAGGAGCCCTCTGATCAGGGTCTATGCTGTTTGCTAATTTAGAGCAGTATTAATTAAAGTTCCCAGAATTCCAAGTAGACTGGCTCATGTTTTGGTATACCTGCTGGTATATAAATTGGCTAATGAGGGATATGCAGAACAAGGGTCCTGATAATGAGCACACTGTCTTTGTCTACACTGTGTGTTATTAGCAACAGACTGAAAATGCTTTCTGCACTAACCTCTCATTCTGCATTAAGCCATCGCCATCAGGCTTATGGACTGCCAAATGAATGGTTGCACAAAAACAGGGTTTACAGTCACAGCGTGCTATAATGTGAATAACGCACACATCATAATGTCACTATGCCTCGATCACTTCAACCAGTGCTGGAAACTTACTATACACCATATTGTATTGTTTAACCTTAGACAGTGTTAAGTTACTTGCTACTCACAAATCAGAGCTCCAGATAGGGGGACTATTTCAAAAATTAACATCTTAATTTCCAATTTAAACCCTATGGCATCACTACTCATTAGAATCGTCTCTTCGAGACGATTCTAATGAGTAGTAACACCATAGGATTTGGTACTTAAATGAGTAGGAAATTGCTAGATTTGTTCAATTAATAATTACTCCCTCTTATCTGGAGCCTGCAAAATTATACCATACTCAAGGCTACAGGCAAGGACAATGTATCAAATACTAAAATTGTCATGTCTCCACCAAACCCTTTATTGTGACTACTTATTAGAATAGTCCCATTGAGATGATTCTAATGAGTAGTCACTACATAGGGTTTTAATGATAAGTCACTTCCATATGTTATGGGTACTCATTAGAATTGTCTCAATGAGTCATTTCTAATGAGTAGCCACTGCATAGGGTTTTGGTTTAGATATAAAGAAAATGATGACATTCTCTTGTGTGAAGCCTTGATGCTATATAAGCAACATTACAGGGTAAACAGATTGTCTAACTACAACTATAATATATAAAACCCTAGAACGCCTAGTTGATGTACTATAGCTGACATCTTAGATACTATTGATAAGCAATAGAAAGCACAAATGCATGCTCTTCCTAAACCTGCTGAATTATAACACTCTAGGATTCACAGCTTGGATCCAGATCTATTACATCAATGATCAAGATCCAATGCTGTATGCCTCCCGAACATTATTAAAACAGTTTCCAAGAATTTATCACAACCAGTCCGCAGTTTCCAAAAAATTGTGACAACCAGTCCGCAGTTTCCAAGAATTTGTGACAACCAGTCCACAGCAGGTTTAGGATATAGAACACCAAATAAAATGTACTCCATCTTGTTAGGAACGTTTAATATTTAGTGAGGCATGGTTATGTAATCTGAAAATAATAATAAAGCAAGATTGTTCCTGTTTATGTCGTTGTTTCTTATTTATTACATGCTTACTATAACCAGCACCTGCTCACGCACCGTTCGAGATGGGAATTGTAGGTATTTGTACAGTCTACTATGAATGACTCAAGCTCATTTAGTTCAAAATGACAAACAGTGCGGACTCTGATCAGAGAGATCCTTTAGGAGCCATCTGATCTGGGTCTACATTGTTTGCATATATGGCAATTGTACTCTTTTCAAGTACAATGTTTGTATATGACAAGTAGAGTGAAGAATATATCATTCTTTTCCATTTAACATTTTTATGCTTAAATATTTATTTATATTGCAAACAGTTTGAGTCAGATCAGATGCCAGGTAACCCAGTGTCTGATCAGGCTCCAAATTGTTTGGCACTCAAATGACTATATAAACAGTCACAATTGTCAAAAAGTTGAAGTTTTCTACATTTTATTTGAATGTTGAAAGAAGAACATCTTCTCCACAGTATACTCGCAACTGGGGCTCAATGAGTTAATATTTGACTGTAACAACACAGATAAATTGGGCTTATACTTGTTGTAGCAACACATGAAATTTGGACTAATACTTGTGGTAGCAACACAGGTAAATTTGACTAACACTTGTGGTAGCAACACAGGCAAATTGGACTGATTCTTGTGGTAGCAACACAGGTGAATTGGACTAATATTTGTGGTAGCAACACAGGAAATTTTGGCTAATACTTGTGGTAGCAACACAGGAAAATTTGGCTAATACTTGTGGTAGCAACACAGGTAAATTGGCCTAATACTTGTGGTAGCAACAAGGGAAAATTTGGCTAATACTTGTGGTAGCAACACAGGCAAATTTGACTAATACTTGTGGTAGCAACACAGGTAAATTGGGCTAAAAATTGTTGTTGCAACGGGTACATTGGGCTAACACTTGTGGTAGCAACACAGGTAAATTGGGCTAATAATTTTTGTTGCAACACAGGTAAATTGGGCTAATATTTTTTGTAGAAACACAGGTAAATTTGACTAAAATGAGCTTGAGTCCTAAAGGTTTGACTGTATTTTGTGAACTATGAGTATCCTAGATGATATTGTGGTGACTAATGATTGCCTAAACATCATCAAACTTCATTCTCCATATTATATACTATTGCCTTGTACACAATCACATACATGTATAAATCACCATCATAATAACCAAATAACTTATCACATCAAAAAAGAAAGGAGAGCAACAGAGATTAAAATTTTTATTTTCAAATGTTTAAGTTTTCACTTAAACCCATTACCCCATAGCCTGTTTCTAGTTTAGAATGACAGATGACCACTTAAAGTAGGTTGAAAGTAAAGCAAAATGCCCCTTTAAGGGACATTCTACCTTACTTTCAGCCTGCTTTGATCTACCATCTTTTAGAATGTAAAAAGTATTTTAATGGTGCATATCCATGACTGTATAAAGTGAAACAAATTTTCAATGGGGAATAAATTCAAGGCCTAAAAAGGCATATTTATGGGGTAATGTGTTAACAATAATTTTCATTACAATATACCGTATAACTCTTGCAGTGCTCCAGAAAAGGGGAGTTTTCAAAAATTAAAATCTTTGTTTCTGCATTAAACCCTTGGTAACACTATAGGATTTGAATTATGAAAAAAGTGAGAAATGTTGGATTTGTTCAGTTTACTTAACTCTTATCTGGAGCCTTTTCTTCCTCTGCTACGAGATAGTCATCACTAATAAAATGTGTATTCTTGTTGCCAATTTCAGTTCACTGCATCACAAAATGCGCTTTCATTTCACCTGATCAAATAATGCTAAAATAAATGTTCAAGAAAACCTAATATATATAATGACTGCTTGTCCTTGTATCAAATGCTTCAGCTGGCTTCTGTGATCCTCTCACTATTTTGTCAAAATAAGTTTAGACAATTTAGAAATGTCTTGCCATGGCAGCTTAATAGAGGAGATTTGAAAAAAGAAAAGTTGCTCGACTTCAAAATTCATTAGAAATGCATTATCAAATATGTATAAGGTGTATGCCCCTTTGTCCTGGTTATTGGCCTGTTCAGGTGTCCATAAGGTTTAATTTCTTACCATTAAGTTTTGGCCAAACTCATTAAAAGCCATCTTGTTCAAGCTCAGTTTTTTGTCATGTAGCTTTAAACATGCATATATATATACCATTTAGGCCCAACCCTCAACATAGGATTAATTGTGGCCTGATCAACAAATAAACTGGATAAGTGAGTAAGTGAAAAAGTGTTCAAGTTTATATTTGATTCAGATAATGCTTTGGTAAAATTCAATTATGACAATATATGTCTTGATAATTTCATTTGAGGCAGTAAATTTAATTATGGACATTGATTAAGTTTGGCATGAACAATTATATAATATTGGTCAAATTAATTATGTCTTTATAAGCCAGGGTCAAATTCAATTATGAGTTGATTAAGTCCTGGTCAATTCTAATGCGACCTATATTGTGTCGCAGTACCCTTAAACCCAGCTCATACATCCATCTAATTATGAGTCATCAAGTCTTTGGTCGAATTCAATTAAGTCAATTTGATTTTTGAATTGTTGTTTTTAATTTATGCATCAAATTCAAATTTGAGCATATTATAAGTCTATGTCATGCTTAATTATGAATCACTAATAAAGGCTTGGTAAATTCTAATTATAAACCATCAAGTCTTTGGTCAAATTCAATTAAATCTGTTAATTTGATTTTTGAATAATTGTTTTTTAATTTATGCATCTATTTTGTAAAGATTTAAGTCTTTGTCATACTTAATTATGAGTCACTAATAACTTCTTGTTCAATTCTAATTATTTTCTTTGATGGAGGAATAAATTAAATGCGTAAAAATGAGTATCTATGGAGTAAAGGATTAACAAGGCAAGAATAGTAATTGAAGAATTTTCAGAATAACATTGAAAAGAATACTAAAAGAGAGAAAAAAGAGATCAGATTAACTCTTTCCTCCCTGAAACCTCAAATGGACCATTCTAGTTTTCAATTTAGTCTAGTCCATTTTGACATTTTAGGGTTGATTTTCACAATATATGTCAAAATGACAAACAGTGTGGACCCTGATCAGAGGGCTCCTTACGGAGCCCTCTGTTCAGGATCTACACTGTTTGCATTGGACAAGTGTACTCCTCACAGGTTCACTGTTTGCAAATGACGCATATATGCGTGACTAGGGTTCAAAGAGTTAACCCATATTGTGTAAGAAGTGTAGGAGTTATGGCCCTTGAATTAACAAAAATTGACTGTTTCAGCCTTGTCCACTCCCTTTTTTAAGTTTTTATTAGATGTTCACCCAGTTTGCTGAAAATCTTTATTGGTTTAAAACCTTGGTCAAGTCTGTTAGTTACATAAATCGCTCAAGGCATGTCAGAGTTATGGCCCTTGATTTATTAAAAATTGGCTGTTTCATACTTGTCCACTCTCTATCGTATATAGTTTTTGTCCTTCTTTCTACAAACTTTCTGAAAATGTTTATAGGTGTAAATTCTTGGCCAAGTTTGATAATCAGCTAAATCACACAATACATTCGTAAAAGAATTATGTCCCTTGAATAACACAAAAGTGTCAATTTTAACCTTGTCCACTCTCTAAGTCCAATATTTTTCATCAAATCTTTACCAAATTTTCTGCAAATGTTAGTGGTTTATAATCTTGATAAAGTTTGATAATCTGCTTATTATCACAAAACATGTCAGGATTATGCACCTTGAATTACTAAAATTAGACTTATTTTATGCTCTGTAATTCTAGCAGTTTCATCCGATTTTAGCCAAAATTTCTGACAATGTTTGCATTTGTCAATACATCTCGGTCATTTTGGTAATAAGGTCAAAGGTGCATGACCATTTCATATCTCCTTTAGCCCTCGAAGTTTTTTCTTTGTCCATTTAACCCATTACCTCTTAGCCTATTTCTTGCTTCGAAAACAGGTGACTACTTAAAGCAGGTTGAAAGTAAAGCAGAATGTGCCTTAAGGCACATTCTGCTTTACTTTCAGCCTGCTTTAAGCTACCATCTTCTAGGATATGGAAACTATTTCTTTTGGTACATATTCTTTGCTGTATAAACTGGAACTTTTTTCTTCGGTGGAGGAATAAGTAAGAGGCGTAAAAATGCGTTTTTAAAGGGACTCGCAACCGGATGGTGTACTTGTCAAAATAAAATAAAATACTCAAATAAAAGCAAATTTGTGGCATTATTTGGCTTCTGACATTAAAAAAATATGATCAGTCCAAAAATAGTCTCAAGAATCGTCACCGAATCTTAGATTTTTAGATATTTTCCATCGTTTTTCTATACCGACTAGTAGACGGTATAGTTGTTGTTGTTGCTTCTCTACACGGGCTCAGACATAAACACGAGCCGAATTACGAAGTTGTATGCACTTTCGATCGCTACACATTGAAATACGTTAAATCGATCCGAGATAAACGGATAGTTCTGTGGTCCATTGGTCTAAGCGGTTTCCCCTATTTTGCCTTCTGTCCGCCAATGCCGGGCCCCGGGTTCGAATCCCACCAGAGACCAATATTTTTTTTTTATTGAAATACATTTTTTTAAACAGAATTTCTTATCCTAAACTAATTCTTTACCATTTATATAAGCGTTTGACACATATTTACAAATTACTATTTTTAATGCACCATCTGGTTGCGAGTCGCTTTAAGGGGTAATGGGTAATACTCCTCCGAACAGCTTTTGTTGGGCCCTTTCTGACTTGGTCATTTTTCAAGTTTCAGACTAAAACATTAGCATGATTATCTTGTCCCTATATGCAACATGCACAAGTATATCAGTTATATTAACTCTTAAAACATTAAGTAACTCTTGTGGGAGTTTAGGTTCCATTGTGGATTATTTTAAGGACCAAAACATAAACTAGTCTGGTTAGTTTAATAAATACTGCTCTAAATTAGCTCCTATAGGAGCCCTCTGCTCTGGGTCTACCCTGTTTGCAAAATATATATTATATAAAAAGTTGAGTTCTTATGTACTAATATATATAATATATATATATCAATTATATTAATTAACAGTATACTAAATATGACAATAATGAATATGTAATATGAGAGCTCAAAGATATAAACTGTCAACATGCAGCCCTTAAGGATCGACATGTTCTAGATTTTTTTTTATAACAGTTACTTCATGCAATATGTACACTTGAGCACTAATGCACTAATACATGTATATTAATTAACAGTATACTTATGCCAATAATGAAAATACGAGAGTGCAAAGATATAAACTCAGGGCTCCAGATAAAAGGGAGTATTCTGAACATATCCAACGTTTTCTCACTCATACAGCACCAAATCATATGGTGTTACTACTCATTAGAATCGTCTCTGCGAGACGATTCTAATGAGTAGTGACACCATAGGGTTTAAAGCAGTAATAAAGGTTTTAAATTTTGAAATACTCCCCTTATCTGGGGCCCTGAAACTGGCAACAATCCTTAACACATTCAACCCTAGCGATGAGTATACTCATCATTTTCAAACATTGTACCTGTGAGGATTACACTTGTCCCATGCAAACAGTGTAGACCATGATCAGGGGGCTCCTTAAGGAGCCCTCTGATCAGGCTCAACACTGTTTGTCATTTTGAAATGTATTGTTAAAATCAATGCTTAATAGTCAAAAATGGACTATACTTATTTCGAAATTTGAATTGTCCATTAAAAGTTTCAGGGGTGAATGAGTTAAGGATTGACATGTTCTAGAACTTGTTCATATAAAATCTATCTTAATATTTAATTTATTGAAGCTGTCAAACAGCAATATAGTTTAAGGATACAAAGATTAAAAATCACAGAGACTAGTAAACAAGGCAATAGTATAGACTTTTAAAGAGAAAGCATAAGAGGAAAACACTTTTGAGAGATTTAACCCATTCCCCCATAACTACACCTTTTTACGCCAATAATTAATTCCTTCACTGAAGAAAATAATTCCCTTTTATACAGTCATGAAAATGTATCATACAAAATTATTTTCTATATTCTAGCAGATAAGAGTTAAAGCAGGCTGAAAAAAAGCAGAATGCACGCATTCTGCTTTACTTTCAACCTGCTTTAAGTGATCATCTTTCTTTAAAACTAGAAACAAGCTGTAGGGTAATGGGTTAAATTGAATACTAGAGACTTAAATGAGCCCTTTCCAAGAATGCTCATACATCGGCAGCCATCTATGCCAATCCCCTATATCAAAGAATAGTTATGCCCCACAAACTTGGTGGTGCATATTGTTTTTGCTCTGTTTGTCTGTCTGTCTATAACTTTGAAACTTCATGTAATGAAGATTTTATATTTGTCATGTGTACTCAACTTGAGAAGCTCTTGAGCTTAGTGCACTTTAAATAATGTCCAACAAATGTCAAGGTCGTTTAGAGGTCAGATAGACTGATCTTGACCTTGGCCATAACTTCTGGAATAGGTATGATTATATACACACATTCACAGTAAAACTTCTCTATTCTCTTATTAAAAGAAGGCTAATAGACATTATAAAAGACATGTGACAGCTTAAAGCAATGTGACAGTAAAACAGAAAGCTCTTTCTGTTTTACTTGCACCTTGTTTTAAGCAATCGTAAATACCTAATAATTCACACAACTTCGTGGTTGTATTATAAACCAGATGGCACAGTAGTGTTGTTGATTCTGTTGTCAATTGTTCACAAAATTTCACATAACTTCATGCACTTTAAAAACTAACTTTCAAATGATTGTATCTTTTCTTTAGTTTAGTCTTGTGAATAGATTTTCACTGATTTAATTGCATTTACATAATTTATAGTATAATTATTTATATGATTTCTAACAGTTTTGAGTGTGCTGACTTCATAATATATATACATGTATGTAGCATAATCTGACTATTCATATAATGAATTAGCACATATAAAGCACATGCATACAAGTCATAGATATACTCATATATAAAGTATCTATATATATATATCAAGGCTGGCTTAATTACATTTCAATTCTAGACAAGGTTGAGATCAGCTTGTCTCACACAAGGACAAGTGACAGATTTTTTTATACGCCCACCTCTAAAGGTGGTCTCGTCTCACATAATCAAGGATTTGAAGCTATTTGAAGCCTTTATAAACAATATATAGAGATGTCATCAAATTGATCTCACACATGTTGGAAACAATGATATTTGCGATTGCTGTTGCTTTTGAAAACAGGGGTAGTTATGTGAGAAATATATATGTGCATTATTGAATGCTCTTACGCATTACTTGCAGATATTAACAAAACTACACATATCTACATAACACATTTACACATTATAAACCACTTAACTCTTTCCTCCCTGAAACTTTAAATGGACATTCCCCGTTTCCATTTAAGTCTAGTCAATTTCTGATTTCTAAGGGTTGTTTTTTGTCAATGTTTGGTTTTGTGACAAACAGTGAAGACCCTGATCAGAGGGCTCCTATAGGAGCCCTCTGATCTGGGTCTTCATTGTTTGCACAGGACAAGAGTACTATTCACATGTACACTGTTTGCAAAGGACGCCAACTGGCGGGACTAGGGTTCAAAGGGTTAACACATTAACAGCACTGATATCAGTAAAACCTCTCTATTACAACCACTTAAACGAAGGCTAACTGTTAGTTTAAAATACAGGTAGCAACTTTAAAGCAAGATGACAGTAAAGCTTTCCTTTTTACTGTCACATTGCTTGAAACAATCATCTGTCATTGACACCTAATAATTAACATAGTTTATTTGTCATTATAATTTTTTAGGTTTTACTGTATCTGTTACTCATTTATATAACTTACAAAGCACTTACACATATAAAACACTTGCACATAAAATTTTACACTTAATACCGGATACAAATGAATCCTTTACTTTTATAGATAAAAAAATCTTTATTTTTAACTTTTTCAACGTTATACACCTGTTTAAAATATACCCAATACATTTGAAAACAGTGTAGACCCAGATCAGAGGGCTTATATAGGAGCCCTCTGACCATGGTCTGCACTGTTTTCTAATTTAGACCAGTATTTATCAAACCACCAATAATTCTTATTAGATTGGTTCATATTTTGGTAATTAAAAAGATCCACATGGTAACCTTATAATCCAAAAGAGTTACTATGTGTTGAAAGAGTTAAAACAGATTACTTGTGTCGATGGGCCGTAAAACACCATTCATTCATTCATTCATTTAAAACAGATTACTGCTTAAAGCAGGAGGAAGAAAAACCATCTCATTAAGAGCAAGCTACTTAACCCATTACCCCATAGCCTATTTCAAGTTTTAAAGACAGGTAATATCACTAAAGCAGTTTGGAAGTAAAGCAGAATGAGCCTTTAAGGCGCATTCTGCTTTACTTTCAGCTTGCTTTAAGTTACCATCTACTAGAATATGGAAAGTATTTCTTATTATAATAACCATGACTGTATAAATTGAAACTATTTTCTTTTGTGGAGGAATTAATTAAAGGCGTTAAAAGGTGTATTTATGGGATAATGCTCTCTCATCCAAGCTTTAGTGAAGGATGAGGGTCATTATTGGAATACAGTGGAACCCCTCCAAACCAGAACCTCTAAATACCGGAATTCTCTCTAAACCGGACAAAAGCTTTGGTCCCGTTTCAAAACCTTCTTTATTTTTACCCATTACACCATAAATACGCCTTTTTACATCTTTGATTTATTACTACCCTGAAGAAAATAGTTTATACATTCTAGCAGATGATAGCTTAAAGCAGGTTGAAAGTAAAGCAGAATGCGCCCTAAGGCGCATTCTGCTTTACTTTAAACCTGCTTTAAGCGGTCAGCTATCTTCCATTATAAGAAACAAACTATTTGTAATGGGTTAAAACCCCTCTATACCGGAACCCCCTCTAAACCGGACATTTTTGTTGTCCCCGCACATGTCCGGTTTAGAGGGGTTTCACTGTATAGCTGGAGGCGACCACGCTAAAAACATAAACTTACTACGTGGAAGCGATGTGCTAAGCTCGAACGCCAAAACAACTATGAAAATGTGGTACAGATAGATACCGGAAGTCACATGATGTAGAGGGTGTGCTCGATTTTGATTCTTTAAACGTGCGATTAGCCCGGAACATGTTCGGAACAACATGCTATTTTAATACATGCGAAAGCCGGAGGCTATATGGAAAATAATCGATTAAGTTACTATCTGCCTGTTTGATCAGTCATAGATCTGTATTCTAAAACGCCATCAATTGATATCGGTGCCTCAGTGGCCTAGTGGTATAGTCACAGTGACTTACATCACTAAGCTTCTCAACGCTGTGAGTTCAAATCCCAGTAGGGTCGTTCAGATTTTTCATGTGGGGAAACCTTCCAGCTGGCTTGCGGAAGGTCGGTGGTTCTACCTAGTTGCCGATTTGTGTCTGAAACAGTGCATAAAGGCCTTCTGGGGTCTTCCTCCACCTTTAATTAGCTAGACGTCGCGATATGACTGAAATACTGTTAAAAGCCACGTAAAATCATAACAAATCAAATCAAATCAATTGATATCTGGGCTCCAGACAAGGGGAGTATTTCCAGCTGTTTGCCACTTGTCATTATGCTGTTTTCTGTCAAAATTTCCATTAAGAAAAACAGCAGATGATAATTTTAAGCAGACGAGATTGCAGTGCTTAGTGAAAGAGTTAGACATAATTGTCTTGTTTGGGGAACAGCTGCAAGCATTGTTGTAACGAGGGAATCATTGTTGGGAGGACCGTTGTATGGAGGGAGCACTGTATGTATATTTTGAAAATATTGTAGACCCTGCTTTATTAGAGGGTTCTTAAAGAACCTTTTAATCAGGCTCTGCACTATTTGTTTTGCTAAAATGCTTTTCGGATCTTTGTTAGCACACCTGTCAAAAAGTGCCAAGGTTAGCTTTTAGGGTCGCTGGATGTCCGTTGTCTGTCTGTCTGTATGTCTATCTTTGCGTTCACAATTGGTTCGTTAACATTCTAGCTGCTACAAAAGTCATCCGATCTTCATGAAACTTGATGACAATGTTTGTCTTGAAAAAATCTAGGTCCTTTTAACTCTTTCCTCCCTGAAACTTTAAATGGACAATTTCAAGTTTCCATTTTAGTCTGGTCCATTTCTGACTTTTAAGGGTTGTTTTTGTCAATGTTTTGCATAATGACAAACAGTGAAGACCCTGATCAGAGGGCTCCTTTCGGAGCCCTCTGATCTGGGTCTTCACTGTTTGCACAGGACAAGTGTACTATTCACATGTACACTGTTTGAAAAGGACGGCTATATGCGGGACTAGGGGTCAAAGAGTTAAAGTGGATCATGTATGGTCATTAACTAGGTCACTAGGTCAAATAATAGACAACCTTGTTAACACTCTAGAGGCTACATATCTAAATGGATCTTAATAAAACTTAGTCAAAATGTGTGCCTCATTAATATATAGGTCAAGTTTGAATGTGGGTCATGTCCAGTAAAAAACTAGGTCACTAGGTCAAATCTTAGAAAAACATTGTTAACACTCTAGACGCTACAAATCTCATTCGATTTTAATGCAAAGGTCAGAATGTTTGCCTAATTGGTATCTAGGTCAAGTTTGAATATGGTTTATTTCGGGTCAAAAACTAGGCCACTAGGTCAAATCAAAGAAAAACAGTGTTAACTCTCTAGAGGCTACACATCTCGTTAAATCTGAATGAAATATTGTCAGAATGTTTGCCTATGTCAAATCTAGGTCAAAATCAAATGTGGATTGTGTCTGGTCAAAATCTAGGTCACTAGGTCAAATCATAGAAACATCTTGTTAATAATCTAAAGGTTGATTGTGGGTCATGTCCAGTTGTAATCTGGGTCAAGTTTCACATGGTGTACCAGGTGAGCGATTTAGGGCCATGGTTGCCCTTGTTTTTCTAAGTATACAGTTTTAAAAAATCTACAAATTACTGGTCCTTTTTCAAAAGTGATAATAAGACCATAATCATAATTATCATGAATTGATTTACTGTTATAAAATATGGATACATATGATCATCAGAACTTACAAGGGAAGTATATCAGATTGCAAGATGTTGATCAAAGGGTGTTTGAAAATAGGCCCAGTGGTGGTCAGATATTTCAGAGCATATATTGTACACTAGCAAGACTACATTTCCAGCGCAAAAGTTTAGATAACTTGATTTTGGTATAGTTTTGCGCTGAGTTTTTTTTCTAAAAGACATTGATTTTCATTGCAAAAGTAAAACTCGAAAAAGTGATTAAAAACCTCCGAAAATGGTTTTAAAAGAAATTCCCCATTATCATAAATTTAAAGACTTTTTAAGGAAAATATAAATATATAAAAGAAATCAAAAAGGGAAAAAACTAATGAGTTTTTTGTTATCCTGTAAAGTTTTCTAAAATGGAGCTGCCTATAGTTTGCGCTGAGACATCGATATGATCAAAAATTTACAAGGGAAGTATATCAGATTGCAAGATGTTGATCAAAGGGTGTTTGAAAATAGGCCCAGTGGTGGTCAGATATTTCAGAGCATACATGTATATTGTACACTAGCAAGACTACATTTTCAGGTGCCATGCCCAGCTTCTCTTACCATAGTCCCTACTTTTAAGGGCTCCAGATAAAGGGAGTATTTAAAAAACTAAAATCTTTATTTCATTTTTAAACCCTATGGTGTCACCACTCATTAGAATCGTCTCTTTGAGACGATTCTAATGAGTAGTAACACCATAGGATTTGGTGCTAAAATGGTGGATTTGTTCAGTTTACTCCTCCTTATCTGAAGCCCTGGCAAGATATTGTACACTAGGAAGACTACATTTTTTGGTGCCTTACCATAGTCCCTACTAGGGCTACAGATAAAGGGAGTATTTAAAAAAACTAAAATATTTTAAACACTTTGGTGTCACCACTCATTAGAATCGTCTCTTTGAGACGATTCTAATGAGTAGTAACACCATATGACTTGGTGCTAAAATGTTGGATTTGTTCAGTTTACTCCCCCTTATCTGAAGCCCTGGCAAGATATTGTACACTAGGAAGACTACATTTTTTGGTGCCATGCCCAGCTTCTCTTACCATAGTCCCTACTAGGGCTACAGATAAAGGGAGTATTTAGAGACGATTCTAATGAGTAGTAAGTTAGTAACACCATAGGACTTGGTGCTAAAATGGTGGATTTGTTCAGTTTACTCCCCCTTATCTGAAGCCCTGGCAAGATATTGCGCACTAGGAAGACTACATTTTTTGGTGCCATGCCCAGCTTCTCTTACCATAGTCCCTACTAGGGCTACAGATAAAGGGAGTATTTCAAAAATTAAAATCTTTATTTCTTCTTTTAACCCTATGATGTCACTACTCATTAGAATCGTCTCGGTGAGACGATTCTAATGAGTAGTAACACCATAAGATTTGATGCTAAAATTTGTTAAGTTGTTTGTTGATCAAAGGGTGTGTGACTGAAGATTATTTCAGAGCATATATTGTACACTAGCAAGAATGCATTTCAGGTGCCATGCCAAGCTTCTCTTACCATAGTTCCTACTAGGGCTCCAGATAAAGGGGAGTATTTCAAAAACTAAAATCTTTGTTTCTCCTTTAAACCCTATGGTGTCACTACTCATTAGAATCGTCTCTTTGAGACGATTCTAATGAGTTGTAACACCATAGGACTTGGTGCTAAAATGGTGGATTTGTTCAGTTTACTCCCCCGTATCTGAAGCCCTTGCAAGATATTGTACACAAGCAAGACTGCATTTCAGGTGCCATGCCAAGCTTCTCTTACCATAGTCCCTACCAAATTCTTCTTTCTGATGGAAAACCACCAGTAACAGGTATGTCAAAGTGTGTATAACAAGTTTAACTACCAAGTTTCATAATGATATTAACACACACTTATCAGAGATTTGTACTGGAATTAAAATTAAACCATTAATTTGATGTTGTGTACTGGAATTAAACCATTAATTTGACCATTAATTTGATATTGTGTACTGGAATTAAACCATTAATTTGATGTTGTATACTGGAATTAAACCATTAATTTGACCATTAATTATACGCCCGTCTTCAGACGGGATGTATTATGTCATGGCGCTGTCCGTCGGTTAACTTTTTAATGTCCGCTCTCTAACTCAAACAAATTTAGTCCAATCCTTTTGAAACTTGCTCAGAACGTGTATGACCATAATATCTCGATCAAGTTTGATATCCAGCAAGATTGCCCTAGACATTCAAGATTTATGCCCCTTTTTAGTCAAAAACGGGCATTTTAGTTTGTCCGCTCTCTAACTTAAACAAATTAAGTCCAATCCTTTTGAAACTTGGTCAGAACGTGTATGACCATAATGTCTTGGTCAAGTTTGATAACCAGCAAGGTTGCCCCAGACATTCAAGAGTTATGCCCCTTTTTTCGTCAAAAACGGGCATTTTTTGTTTTTCCGCTCTCTTACTCAAACAAATTTATTCCAATCCTTTTGAAACTTGGACAACATATGTATGACCATAATATCTCGGTCAAGTTCGATAACCAGCAAGATTGCCCCAGACATTCAAGAGTTATGCCCCTTTTTAGGTCAAAAACGGGCATTTTTTAGTTTGTCCGCTCTCTAACTCAAACAAATTATTCCAATCCTTTTGAAACTTTGTCAGCATGTGTATGACCATAATGTCTTGGTCTAGTTTGATAACCAGCAAGGTTGCCTCAGACATCCAAGAGTTACGCCCATTTTATGGTAAAAACTGTCAATTTTTAGTTTGTCCGCTCTCTTACTCAAACAAATTTATTCCAATCCTTTTGAAACTTGGTCAGCATATGACCCCTAATTTTCATGGTTCTTCCCCTTTTTTCCACTTTACCTTGATAGGGTTTTAGTTTGACTACATTGTAAGATGGATTTGGCGGGCGTATGATGTGCCCGGCTTGCGTGCTCTTGTTTGATGTTGTATACTGGAATTAAACCATTTATTTGACCATTGATTTGATATTATGTATTGGACTTAAACCATTAATTTGATGTTGTGTACTGGAATGAAACCATTTATTTGATGTTGTGTACTGGAATTAAACCATTAATTTGATGTTGTATACTGGAATTAAACCATTAATTTGATGTTGTGTACTGGATTTAAACATTAATTTGATGTTGTGTATTGGAATTAAACCATTAATTTGATGTTGTGTACTGGAATTAAACCATTAATTTGTTTAATTGTATGTCGTTTACTACCAAATGTATATTAACACACTGTCAGAGATATTATATGTACCAAACTAAAGCCATCATTGTTTAATCGTATTAATATTGACTACCAAGTTTGATATCTACCGGTATACATTCATTTAGAGAGGTTTTTGGCAATACACTATTATTGCAAACTGACAAATAGTGCAAACCCTGATCAGATCGCCCCATGAGATTTAGCCCTCTGACCCAGGTTTACACTGGTTGTATAATGGACAAGTGTACTCTTAACAGATACACTATTTGTAAAGGACACATATACTACATGTAGCTCCTAGTCTGGTTGAATGATATAATTCAACTCCACTCAATAGTTTTGGCATATGGCAACATATACATATAAGTGCCATTGGATATTAACACACACTTGTAATCAGAATTATATCTATATACCGATATACCGGTAAAACCAATATTTCATTTAATTGTATGTATATGTTGACAAACAAGACTTAGTGTGATGTTACTTTATTATCACACTATCAGAGATATTTTGTGTACCTAAAGCATTAGCCATTATTGTTTTTTCATATTCATGTAGCTATGAGTGACACTGATTACCAAGTTTTATGGTTATTAATATATTCAGAGATAATAACCATGTACAGAAAAGAAAACAAAGTATTGTAATGAGTCTTCAACTTAAGTTTGATGGAGTTATTGATATTAATAGATTCTGTTTTCATTTATATATCATAACAATTTGTTGCTTAAAGAAGCAGAAACCTTCTGAATGAGTTTTCTGCTTTACTTGCAGTCTTCTTTAAGTAAACACCTGTCATAAACACTGAAATTAAATTGAATAAAAACATTTTATGTTTACTACCAAGTTTGATGTAGCTGTTTAACATTGTCAATGTGTAGTGCATAACAAGGTTCATATTCCAGGTACTGAAAATTTAAATGATTTAGTGCAATTTATTTCAATATTGACTACCAAGTTTTGTGTTTGTACTAACACTATTAAAACTATTTCGTGTATAGCCATTCAAACTAAAAGCCTTTCATTTAAGTGTACTGTGAGTGAATTAATATTTGACTACTAAGTTTTATGTTACAAACTATTAAAACTCACTACTAAAACCAATTAATAAATTATCAAAATAATTATATGCACTACACTCTTTCTAGTATGATCATTTGATATACAGTAAAACCTCTCTATTTTGACCCCTATTAGAGGTAAACAATTTGTGTGTTTAATGCAGACGACTGCTTAAAACAAGAAAGAAAAGCAGAAACCTCATATATGAGCTTTCTGCTTTAATTTCATCTTGCTTTAAGCTGTCACTTGTCTTAAATATCATCATTACAGTCTAAATTTTAGCGGCCATATATTATAGAGAGGTTTTTATTGAATTATACATTGTGGTGTCACAGATAGGTGGTAACTTTAGCAGTATAAAGTCAACAACAAAGTTCTCGCAGGAGCTTATATATTAATTCTACCCCCTGTTGAAAAGTATTGAAGTATTATAGAACTATCCAGAATAATTTCTTGAATGTTCATGAACAATTCTAGAAGCGGGCATTTAATGTTCATGAATATTCTGCAAACATTCTAGAAAATTTGATGGGTTTAGAAACCATTGATCTAGAAATACAAATGTTCTTGAACTCCTTTTCTAGAATGTTTAAAGTATTTCATGAAGCTCCAGAACAATTCTAGAAGCAGCAATACAACGTTCATAATTATTCTAAAATTCTTGAACACTTTTTACAGGGGACTTAAATTAGTTCAGTATGTTTGATGGATGTATGGAAATGAACTTACATGTATGTAATAATCTGAAATAGTTCCAGCAATTGTAGTCAAAACATTAGACTTTGAGAACTGAAATTGCCGTCTTGTCAACATACGTTGTACTAGAATAAGTTATTGTACAAATGTCGCCCAGCATTCGTAGAGTGAACTCATGATTTTACAAGTGTTATAACTGCAGCTAGCATAGTTTGAGAGTATGTAAGAGTTTTCTCCCTCAGATAAGATTTTGTCAAATGTAATTTTCAAAGGATTAACTCTTTTGACACCATGATGGACCTATTTTAAATACAGTGAAACCCCTCTAAACCAGACATGTGGCGGGACAACAAAAACATCCGGTTTAGAGGGGTTTTAACCCATAGCTTGTTTCTAGTATGGAAGGTAGTTGACCACTTAAAGCAGGTTGAAAGTAAAGCAGAATGCGCCTTAAGGCGCATTCTGCTTTACTTTCAACCTGCTTTAAGCTATCATCTGCTAGAATGTAGAAAAAATTATGATGATATATGTTCATGAATGTATTTACTCCAGTGAAGGAATAAAGCAAAGGCGTAAATATGGGTGGGAAACGGGACCAGCGTTTTTGTTCGGTTTAGAGAGAATTCCGGTATTTAGAGGTTCTGGTTTAGAGGGGTTTTACTGTATATTCATTGCAGTTAAAACAGAGTAGATCCAGATCAGAAGGCTCTTATAGGAGCCCTCTGTTCAGGGTCAGTACACGGTTTGCTAATTAAGACCAGTATTTATTCAACTACCCAAAATACAAGAAGACTGGTTCATGTATTACAGGATATGTTTATATGCAACAAGGTATGCATATGATTATAAAAGAGATGAAAATAAACTGATGATTTATTGGCAAACAACTGCATGTTTTTGAAAATATTTTAGGCAGGTGGAATGGTAATCTATAAGAGAAAGTTCCCTCAGGTGAACATAAGAATTAAATGAGATTTTCTTGCAGATGTTTGGGTTGTTTCAATAGATTAATATGTGTAAACCGCTGCATATTTGTAGATTCCCTATACAATAATAAGAAATGAATTGATTCTTTCAACATCAAGTAACTCTTCAGGGTTATTAGGTTCCCATACCAAAACATGAACCAGTCTACTTGTACAAAAATATAGAGAAAACCCGGCTGGAATAATTGATTTCATATACTGTTGACTAGTTTCGTCCTTGTTTGGACTCATCAGAACGAATGAGATGAACCATTGTGGCATCTCACGTTTATGCATTTTTATATTTTAATTTTATTTTCACAAGAGATTTTAAAGTGAGTGAATGCATGTATGGTGGCTATTATTTATTACTCTCATAATATATTTGGAGAGTATCTGTTCAGGTTTGCATTTTATTGAGGCGAAATACTTGAAAAGAAAGATTCCACTTTCAGTCTCGGGTTCGGTATCGGGTTCCATACCTGACACCCCCTACCATAGTCCCTACCAAATTCTTCTCAATGATGGGAAACGCCCGACAACAGGTATGTCACAATGTGTGTAATAACAGGCTTAACTACCAAGTTTGATGTAGTGATTTAACACACACTATTAAAACCAAAACATTTAAGAATTAATCCTCTACTATCTATGAAATGTCATGGTAACAGAATAACAAGCTATCTAATGTAACTTTTGGTTTTTATTAACTTTTTAACAATGTACTTAGTTAAATACAAAATAGAGTAAAACTGCTTTATGACCACAAGGAGGGATTATATACTTTTAGTGCTAAGTACAAATACAGGCTGAGAGTAAAGCAAAATGCTGCTAAATGAGCATTCTGTTTTACTTTCAACATGCTTTAAGCAACCATCTGCTATGGTTATAGAACATGTTTCTTATGGTGCATATATTCATGACTGTATAAACTCACTATTAAGTAAAACTATTTATTTCAGTGGAGGAAATTAAAGGCATAAAAAGGTGTACCTTTTGGGTATAATACCGGTTGGTTAAGTGGTCTGATAGTTAGATTCCTCTGTACTAAGTTTGATACAAAATTTAACCTGTTTCATAATGCGTAGATGCTTACATTGTATATGTGTAGTTCTTACAAGTAGTATAACATTTGAAGAGAAGAAAATACTGATATATTGTTTTTAAAAGACAGGCAACATCAGATGGTAGAAATGAACATTAAAAACAAAATTAAAAATCAAGCAACATCTTATAGCAGGATGAAAGAAAAACTGAAAACTATTAAGGAGTTTAGAACTGCTTTACTTTCATCTTGCTTTAGTCATGTGTCACCTGCTGTAAAAACAAACATCTTCTGATTGGTGAAGATAACATTACTTCTAATGGTCTTGCTTGATGTAGTTATGAATTATTACAGGGATGTTAACCCATTACCCCATAGCCAATTTCTAGTTTTGAAGATAGGTGACCACTTAAAGCAGCATTAAGGTGCATTCTGCTTTACTTTCAGCCTGCTTTAAGTTACAATCTACAAGGAGAAAGATCAAATGTCTTATAGTATATTTCTTCATGTCTGTATAAAGTGAAATTGTTTTCTTCAATGGAAGAATAAAGTAGAGGAATACAAAAAGCGTATTTATGGGATAATTACCCATAAATTCGCCTTTTTATGCTTTAATTTATTTCTCAATTGAAGAAAACACTTCTAATTTATACAGTTATGAATATGTGTCAGATGAAATATATATATTATTTTATAGCAAACAGTAGCTTAAAGCAGGCTGAAAGTAAAGCAGGATGTGCCTTAAGGCACATTCTGCTTTACATTCAGCCTGCTTTAAGTGGTTACTATCTGTCTTCAAAACAAGAAAGAGGTATTAATGGGGTAATGGGTTAAGATACCTTGCATAGTGGGTGAACACTGTTTGCCAATGTCCACATTGTGGGTTTTAGGTTATACTAAGGGTAAACAGCTAACAAATAAACAACACTAGCTAATTGCACCAAGATGCCAAGTGTACTGGATATATATGACTTACAACTAGCCAAGTGTACTAGATATATGACTTAATATCTAGCTTAGCTAAGTAGCAGAGAGAAGGGACAGTGAAACTAGAATGCATGTATTTACATTTGCGCCCATTCAGTTCCATTGGAAAAAAAAAGATGTTTAATTTGTATAGATGCAATTGCACTTGTCGGCAGGACTTGTTGATATATTTCGCGGAGGAGGCGGGGCTTATATATTATTTGACCGCGAATCACAGCTTCAGTTATGCTATTATGGCTGTTCCTTTCAGAGTACACATTATTCATGTGAGGATGATTCATGGAATTTGCAAATATTTTTCTGTCATCTATTCTGTCAACTTAACACTTAGTTGAGAAACAGATTAAATGGTGTTACAGCAAAAAAAATCGACAGAAATTATCTGCAAATTCCATGAATTGTGCTTTATTTCGCTTAAACGCGACAATAAATCAGTTCATTTCTTATCTTTACGTTATATTTGCTATAATTTCTAATATTAAATGAACATTTTACTGTTAACACGAATAATGTGTACTCTAAAAGGAACAGCCATAACCACATAACTGAAGCTGTGATTTGTGGAGAAATGATCCATAAGCCTGCCTCCTGTGTGAAATAAATATGTTTCACATAACTACCCCTGTTTTCTATAGCGAACAACGATGACAAATATCCTTATCTCCAACATGTGTAAGATCACTTTGATGACGTCACTACAACGTCACTATTTATAACGGCGTTTTGACGTCACCGGGGTTCCAAAAAAAATGCTTAAAAAATAGCCTAAATCGTTGGTAATGTGAGAAAAAGAATCTGTCACTCGTCGATGTTTAAGACAAGTTGATGATCTCAAACTCGTCTACAATAGAAAAGTTATAACATTTCAATTCTAGACTCGTTTGAGATCAGCTTGTCTTAAACATCGACTCATGACAGATCCTATATATCCACAAGTCCCCCCCCCACCCAGCCACACCCACCCACCCTCGCACACCACACACACACATCCTACACCCTAGAGTAATTGCATCTATATGAATTAAACATCAGTTTTTTCAATGGAATTTAATGGTTTTGATGTAAATATTACAAGTTGCATTTAAACTGTTTTTGTTGTTGTAGTATGATAAAGAGATGCATTCCTAAAGTATACATGGATATCATATAACACTAAAATTCTTATGAAATCTGTTTTATTCAACTTACATTATGTATAATGTTTGGTTGCTAACCAGATTGTGTGCTTTAAGCTTGAAAACCAGATTTTATAATCTTGGGTTTGTGTCATGCTTAACTCTTCCAACAATATTAAGTAACCCTTGTGAGTTATTAGGTTCCTTTGTGCACCATTTTAGTTACCAAAACATGAACCAGTATACTCATGCCACTTGTAAACAGTGTAGAACCAGGCCAGAGTCTGATCAGGGTCTAACTTGTTGGCTAATTTTGAGCAGTATTTATTAAACAACCCAGAATTCCTAGTACCCGGTAAACTGGTTCATGTTTTGGTAACTCAATATATCAACAAGGGAACCTAATAAGCTACAAGAGTTACTTAGTGTTGAAAGAGCATTTTATTCAATGGAATTGAATGGCTTGATCCTGAGTTTATTTGTCATCTGCTGCGGGATTAGTCCCAGTAGCTGGGGTAGGCAGAAAAATGGGGCTAATGTAAATATTTAGTGTTGAAAGGAGTTGAGAAGAGGTATTCACACAAAAAAGTAATTTATGGTGCCAAGGATTTAAGTAGCTGAGAATACTCGCCTAGTGCTTGGAATAAATTAAAAGTGTCTGAAGACTAACGCATCAGCCTTTGTAAGATAATTGGATTAAGTTTTGGCGATGAATTTTCAGTTTCGAAGCGTTGCAGACAGCAAATTTTGCAGGAGAGAACAAAGTTCTTTGTTTGCTTAACCCTTCACTGCATAGCATGTTCTAGTTTTGAAGACAGGTCCACTTAAAGTAGGTTGAAAGTAAAGCAAAATGTGCCTTAAGGCGCATTCTGCTTTACTTTCAACCTACCTTAAGCTACCATCTTCAAGGATGTAGGGACACATCTTACCGGAATGTTGTATATTCCTTGCTGTCTCAAATGGAACTGTTTTCTTCAGTGGAAGAATTAACTAAGCTAAAATGAGTCTCTATGGAGTAAAGGGTTAAAGTTTATGTTTCTTGAACTGTCATAATTACACTGAGCTAAATTCAATAAAAATTATATAAATTAACTTTATTGACGAATTTCAGAAATAAGATAAGTCCTTTAAGATCTCTCTTTCTGGCAAAAGCCTGACATGATGGTGAGGAATTTTATGTTAGATTTGTTGACATATCTCACAGATTTGTTGATACATACAGATTAAAATGATGCTCATAATAGTGTTTACTAATTCTTAGAGAATTGTTTTTATTTTCAAATGATATAACTTGCAATCTTATTTGCAAATGCTTGTAACTTAATGAACAGAAGAGAAAAAAGAAACATTTACAAACAAATTTATCAAAGTAACTTGAAAAGAAAGATTCCACTTTCAGTCTCGGGTTCGATATCGGGTTCCATACCTGACACCCCCTACCATAGTCCCTACCAAATTCTTCTCAATGATGGGAAACGCCCAACAACAGGTATGTCACAGTGTGTGTAATAACAGGCTTAACTCACAGGGGGCCAACTAGGTATTACGATGAAATGTTTCTCTACGACAACCTATATGGGTATTATAACAGATTTGTATTGCTACGAAGGCAACTTTGTTTTCGTAGACAAACATTTCTCACTATATACACTGACTTCGTAGCAATACAAATCAGTTATAATATCTATATAGGTTGTCGTAGAGAAACATTTCATCGTAATACCTAGTTGCCCCCCGTGTAACTACCAACTTTGATGTAGTGATTTAACACACACTATTAAAAACATGAATCTAACAGTCATATCTAATTTAATGAACTTTTTCATTTACATTGTGTAACTATATTGAATAAACAGTACTAATGTTATAGTTAACAAATTGCATCATTATTAAATGACCATTGACCTACTTATTTCTAATTAATTAAGCTAACATTAACATTA
Organism: Gari tellinella; assembly: GCA_922989275.2. Classification (NCBI taxonomy): domain Eukaryota; kingdom Metazoa; phylum Mollusca; class Bivalvia; order Cardiida; family Psammobiidae; genus Gari; species Gari tellinella. Next base: position 34,844,795 of record OV277873.1, on the reverse strand, counting down.
ATTGTTTATAGTAATATTATTGGTAATCAATTTAGTCTAGGATTAATTATCAACCAATGTTAATTTTAACGCCTAATAAAGATAACTACTAAAATTCAAAATTGTTGTACTGTATTAACATCTGAATGGTTTATGATTTACATAAATTGAGCCTTGGAGCTGTGTAATGAGAAAACCTGCCTCATTGCATTGCAAACAGAGTAGATCAAGTCCAGCCATCGCATCAAAGATATGGTGGCTGGTTTTGATCTTCACGGTCTAAAGCACATGCATCTAATGCAGTATTATATATGGTATTTGGCAGTGTAGACCATACTCTGATACAGAGCCTGGGATGACAACGGTGCGCAGTGCGTAACTAAGTTACCAAGCTTGTTGACCAAGCTGGTAATGCTGAAAGTAAAGCAGAATGCACTATAAGGTGCATTTTGCTTTACTTTCAAACTAGTTTTAAGTCATCTTTAAATAAGAAACAGGCTATGGAGTAAAGGGTTAATAGTTTGTTTACGATCACATCAGCTAAAGATTGTGAGCTTTTATATTCTCTATAATGCTTATTGTCATTTTGAATTTCAACCCAAATCCCACTTCTGACACCATGTTGTATTAATAATTCATATAATATTTAAATATATTTAACAGTATATCCTATGAAAGTACACACACTATAGTATTTTTGTTTGCACAATTCAGTGCAGATTCTTATCAGAATGTTGTTCCAGGAATCAGCTGATTTAAGGTCTGAATAGTATAAAGGGGTATACATAAATAGTTTTGCTACAAAATAATAACCAGATATTGTTATTTATAGATTAGTTAAGATGATTAACAACAAACTAATAATATAATATTACTTATAATACTTTGCCAATTTTAAAATTTCTTTAATAATCATTTGATGTCAATAGCTTACTTTTTGTAAGTTAAAATTTTGGAAAGTGGTAGTATAGGTTTTTTAAAAACAACAAAAATTAAATGCAGGTCAGTCTTTTTGAAGGAATAAATGTAATGGAATATTTTTAGAACAGTAAAATGATAAATGTATCTCAATTTACAATAAAAAAAAAATTGACAATACGAAATTCTAATATAACATAATGATTTAACTTATTTTTTAAATTTTATCTTTAATGAGTTAATACATTGTAAACCCAGCATTATGAAATTGTGTGAATAGAGATTATATTAAAAGACTAGCTCTAATTAAAGATTCCACTTTCAGTCTCAGGTTCCATACCTGACACACCCTACCATAGTCCCTACCAAATTCTTCTCAATGATGGGAAACGCCCGGCAACAGGTATGTCACAGTGTGTTATAACAGGCTTAACTACCAAGTTTGATGTGATTAAACCATGCTATTAAGTCAACCAATTACTAAAACCTTCAACAAGACATTGTGCTTAACCAAGTTTTTGATGAGTTCGTTTGCAAAAGCTTACATCATCTTATTTTGTTTTTATTTATTTCTTCATATGAATCTAAACCTTTAACTAGATGCAACTTTACTCCCTGCTTAGGGTTCAATGAGGTACTGCAGGTTGTGAAGAACATAACGAATTTTACTTTACATACACCAATCAACAGTGCTCCAGATAAGAGGGAGTAAACCAAACAAATCCAACATTTTCTCACTTATATCAGCACCAAATCCTATGATGTAACTACTCATTAGAATTGTCTTGAAAAGACAATTCTAATGAGTAGTGACACCATAGGGCTTAAAGAAAAAATGAAGATTTTAGTTTTTGAAATACACCCCTGCATCAGTTATTCATCTTGTGTACTTTTCAATTATTCATCTTGTTTACTCTAACCTTTGTGATAAAAGATATTTTTCCATTACGTATTGTTGTCACACTACTCATATTTGATGTGATTATTATATTTTGTTATCAAAGAACACTTCATTTTCTCTAAAGGTTTTTAATAACACAGCTGACTGCTCATTTCTATAAAAATCATTGACATTAAATTTTACTAACTATTAATAATAAAACAGAACTGACGTTTAACAGCCTATTCTGTTTGTAATTCTGCATAATTCAGATACCTGAACTATCTGTAATGTCTTGAAATTAATTTAGCTTTTAATTAAAGCCTAGCTAACACTGCATAAATTGATAAATAACAAAAAGCTTTTAATATGCTTTAAACAGTTGAATCTTTTCAGTAGAAAGTACATTCTACATGTAACTCATGCCACTTAATTCTGGATTTAAATGAGATTTGTTTGGCTGGAAAGGCATATTATTATTATGATTGCATTGATATATGGATTTAAGCACAGAACAAAGGTTTAAATAAGACTTGTTTGGATGGAAAGGCATATTATTATTATGATTGCATTGATATATGGATTTAAGCACAGAACAATGGTTTAAATAAGACTTGTTTGGATGGAAAGGCATATTATTATTATGATTGCATTGATATATGGATTTAAGCACAGAACAAAGGTTTAAATAAGACTTGTTTGGATGGAAAGGCATATTATTATTATGATTGCATTGATATATGGATTTAAGCACAGAACAAAGGTTTAAATGAGATGTGTTTGGATGGAAAGGCAGATTAATATTATGATTGCATTGATATATGCATTTAAGCACAGAACAAAGGTTTAAATGAGATATGTATGGATGGAAAGACAGATTATTATTATGATTGCATTTATATATGCATTTAAACACAGAACAATGCTTTTCACTTTCAGTCTCAGGTTCCATACCTGATACCCCCTACCATAGTCCCTACCAAATACTTCTGTCTGGTGGCATCGAGCCAGCAACAGGTATATGTCACAGTGTGTGTAACTGGCTAATGACTACCAAGTTCGATGTTGCTTTTATCACATACTACAGTGTTCCCTCCCTACAATGACTCCCTCCTTACAATGACTGTTGTCGCTGTTCGCCAAACAAGACATTTATGTCCAACCTTTTATGGCTGCAATACCATCTGCTTTAACATTTGTTGTCTCCTGTTCTTCTCAAAGTTACATATAAGTGGAGATTTTGATAGAATAAATATAAATATGAGTGACAAACAGCTTAAATCCAGATCAGACGCCGCATTAGATCAGACGCCGCATTACGCGGCGTCTGATCTGGATTCAAGCTGTTTGCAAATGTAAGTCAAATCTTTATTTTCCCTCTCTGTTACAACTCCCTCCGAACAACATATACAATCTGTGTATCCCATTAGATGTCATTGTAGAGAGGGAGCACTTTATTAATACCAAAACATACATTGATAAGATATCATTTACTGATACAAACTTAAACAATTCATGCGAGTGACTTTTAACACTAATAACAATCACAGACATTACAATAAGTTTGGTGTTGTTATTGTTTTCTTTAAAAACTACAGTCACTATTAAAACTATTGTCCTTGTGACAAGCTAATATGAAGTCTATATGTGTTTCGCATTAATAAATCCATCACATTCGATGTTATTAATATACATGTACATAAAAAAATAATTGTTATCAAAATCACACTCATTATTTGAATATTGTTCAATATATACTAGTTATGGAAATAAGCCTGACTACCAAGTTTGATGTTGTCATACGTTATCAAAACCATATATTCATTAATCATCATACATTTATATAACATTAAGCTTTTCTTTTGTGTAAAATATTAACTAAGCAGTTGACTACCAAATTTGATGTCATTACACTTTTCAATAATTATAATCATTATATTGAATAAGATTGACAATCAAAGTTGATGTTGTTATAATCACACATTTACAAAATGAAAACATCATTCAAGTGCAATGAATATGATTAGAATATAAAGCTTTTTGTCCGCATTACATTGTTTTTGCTGTGTTTCCACAACTTTAACCTCAATAGGCCATAACTTTGGAACTAAATTTCCTGTACGAAATGTTCCGCCCGGAATTGGGGCGGAATCTCACATCCTATTCCGCCTGCATTTCCGCCTGTTTCCACTTATATGAAATAAAGAATAAATTCCGGGCGGATTCCAGGCGGAAACGGGGCGGAATTCGGGGCGGAATATGTAAATGAGGCACATTTTACGGACGGAAAAAATTTCAGGCGGAAAAAATTCCGGGCGGAAACGGGGCGGAATATGTAAATGAGGCGGAAAATCTTCCAGGCGGAATTAGGATATGCAAATGAGGCGGAATATATTCCGGGCGGATTCCAGGCGGAAACGGGGCGGAATTTGGGGCGAAATATGTAAATGAGGCGGAAAATCTTCAGGCGGAATTAGGATATGCAAATGAAGCGGAATTTTCTTTGGGGCTGAAATTTTGATGCAGAATAAGTAAATAAAGGAAGGGGAATATTCAGGGCAGAAGCTTTGCAAAATCTATTTTGGGTAGAATTTGACTTTAGAACATCCTCTTTTAATTATGCAGTCAAATTAGGCATGCCCATCACAACTTCCATCAAGGATTGCGAAAAAGAAACTCCAAGAGCTACTGAAAATAGATAAACAACCAAAAAAGTGCATATCATTAAACTTTTTAATTGAAAAAGTAACATATTAATCAATTTAACTTACATAATCACACACCTTGATGCTGTCCTAGAAACCAAATGTCTTATAATGTGTCTCGTATGATAAAATATCTCCTTGGAAGAACAAACCTGAAATCGTTCCCCAACAGCACCATTTCTTTAACCCATTCAACCATAAAAAAATATGCCTTTTTACACCTTTAATGTATTAGTCTGCTGAAGAAAATAGTTTATACAGACATGAATGTGCTTCATAGGAAATATTTTCTTTATCCTAGCAGATGGTAGCCTGAAATCAAAACAATGCACCTTACAGTGCATTCTGCTTTACTTTCAACCTGCTTTAACCTACATAACCCCATAAATACATCTTTAACTTATGACCCCAAAGTTCTGTTTTTCCTATATCCTAGCAGATGGTAGCTTAAAGCAGGTTGAAATTAACTAAAGCAGAATGTGTCTTAAAGTGCATTCTACTTTACTTTCAACCTGCTTTAAGTGGTCACTTGTCTTCAAAAGTTGAAACAAACTATGGAATAATGGTTAAAATGTCATGCTCCAATTATAATCAAATTAGTACTTGACAGAAATATACATAGTTTGAACTTGGAATGGGAATTTCTTATCCAAGTAAAAAGAGCAGGATAACACCTGCAAAATTTGATAAACAAACAGAGCAAACACAGATCAGGAACAGTCAAATCTGGGTCTTCTCAGTTTGTTAATGCCATAAAAAAGTGTCTTTGAGGGAAATATTTAATCTGTCTTAACTAATGTACAATTGTATAATCAAATATTTTACACTTATTATTTACAGAGATATTTATCAAGTCATTGTCTTTGAATTCTATTTTCTTATTAAAAACCTCATATAAATTTGATGGGTTACAGATTATCAAACAGAAAATTTCTATCTTTGACATAAACACTTTAGCTCGTTTAACTCTTTCAACACTAAGTAACTCTTGTGTGTTATTAGGTTCTCTTGTAGATCCTTTTAGTTACAAAAATATGAACCAATGTCTACTTGGAATTCTGGGTAGTTTATAAATACTGCTCTACACAAACAAACAGTGTAGACCCTGATCAGAATAGCCCTCTGAAATGGGTTTACACTGTTTGCAAATTATATAACTAGTATATTTTAAACAGGTCAATTGTGTTGATAGAGTTTACCCTTTTTGAAAATAGGTGACTATACTTAAAGCAGGTTGAAAGTAAATCAGAATGCACCTTAAGGTGCATTCTGCTTCACTTTCAGCCTGCTTTAAGCTACCACCTGCTTGAATATAGAAAATATTCCTTATGATACATATTCATGACTATAAATTGGAACTATTGTCTTCAGCGGAGGAATAAACTAGATGCACTAAAAGGTGCTTCTATGAGGGAAAGAGTTAAAAAAATATGACACAGGTAATGTTCAATTTGGCCTACAGAATTACCTAAACAAATCCATTCTAGGATCAGGATAAGTCTAGTTCTAATGACACATCCATATCAAATGTCTAAGGTTTTAGTTGTAACTTGTTTCCTAGCATAAGATGATCTCCATGTCACTGTCACCGGGCATCATTCATTCACTGCCTTGTTGGTAAAAACTTGGCCAATATTTTCCCACATCAAGTGTTGACATAATCTAAAAGACAATCAGGAGACACTAAATTTAAAATATGACTTCAAATATTTATTACAAAAAAATTGAGTCTGAATTAATTTTAAAATGGATCTTAAGGTTGAGTACCCCTAATGAGATCGTGCCAAATTCGGTCAATATTGGAACTCTACAGAGAGCGATCGGCCATTCTCATCAACTGCCGACCTGTTTTGAACTGTGCTGAAACATGCATGGTTCGAAACACTTTGGCAGTTGACAAGAATGGCTGATGGACATAGAAATTAGACTACCAATTGTGGTCTGATCTTATTAGGGGTCCTAAATCTTAAATCATTAACTTCAGTAAGCTACTTGTTTTATCATTAAATCGGATTAAAACCGAACTTCCTGTTCAATCTTTTAATTTTGTTTAGATTGCGTTAAATAAAAGTTAACTTTTACGCTGCATTTGACAGATACGCCAGTATATTAAATTCGCGAAAACTGGTGACAAAATTAACTAATTGCAGTTTGGTGCACCCCAACGATAAAACAGGAGGCGTTCCGCGTGATATATTTTAGCTTCTGGTTATCGGCATCATTCATAAAACAATGAGCGCCCAGTAAGACTCGGACGAAAACAAAATGAAGCTGCAAACCATCGAATGTCGCGGCGATAAAAGAGGTTTTAGATTGTCAAAATGAAGTTTTTCGCACCACTACGGAAAATTATCAGCAACAATATCAAAATCACAAACGACCCCTGTTAAATCTGCTAACCTTGTTATTTTAGGAAGCTTGTCATATTATTGAAATCATTCAAACATCAAATAGAAATCTACACCTAATACACAATTGAATATTTTCGTGATATATCTAGTTATATGTGGTGCGCTTCGATAAAAAATGGTACGCTTTGATCTGGAGTTCTAATCCTTACCATTTGATGATTTGGTCACATATTAATTATCATGGATGACTGGCTCACGCCGCTGTAAAGCATCACTGACTGTGTTGTACCACACAAGACAACCATCCAACATTAAAGTTCAACAACATCATGGGTTTTTCCCTTCATTTTCTGTCCTGACTCCATCATTTACATAGTTTCTGAAAAATAAAATTTATCTAAATTAGTGATGAATTAATTAGTAACCAGAATTATACTCACTGTAGGGACGGGTCCATGGAATTTTAATTCAAATTCAATGTTCTTTCAGAGATGTCCTTGAAGTGAAAAAGTTGTGAGTTTTTGCACCTCAAAGAACTATTTTACAATAGAGTCCTTTGCAAATTCAATAAGTATTTTAATGGGTACTCTCGTAACTCTGAGGGAATGGTGGGGGGAATACTCATTTGAATTTTCATTATATATATATATATCATAGATTCAAAATTGCAAAAACAATGTGGAATTCTAGTGTATTAGTGTTAAAAAAACACACTAAAGAAATTGTGTTCAGTAGTGATTAAATAAATAATATATAAAGAATCAATGTGTCAAATATTTTTTTGGCGACTTTGAATTCGGATAGTTACAAAATAGACATGGTCCGAAACATCAAACACGGAAATCGACTCTCTAACTACGAAAAACGCGTAACATGCGTTTCTCGCACGTTGTCGACATTATAACAGTATCTTCTCAGCAGACTCGGTTATTAACTTCATCTTTCGACGTTTCACGTCTTTATCACAAAAAAGCTGATCGATTCACACGCCTTTTTCATAAAACAAGAGCCCCATGCGGCCCTAAATCGCTCACCTGGTACCCATGATTACGGTCATGTAAATGGACCAGTAATTATTACTTTTTCACCCCACCCACTGGTGGCCATGTTGTTTGAGCTAGTACGATTATTTGTAGAAAACTGGCAAAGGGTCACCTATGAATCATTATTTGTGTAAAATTATTCTTAAATCAGACCAATAGTTTCAGAGAAATTGTTTTTGAAAGTTTTTCTATACAGAAATATAAGGAAAACTTGCCCCACCAACTGGCGGCCATGCTTTTTAAGATAACAAAACGATTTTAAGAAATCTGGTAGAGGGTCATCAATTTACTATTTTTGTAAAATTATTTTGAATTTGCAACAGTAGTTTCAGAGAAGTTTTACTATACAGTAACATAAGGAAAACGTGCCCCACCCACTGGCAGCCATGTTTTTTTTAAGATAACAAAATATTTTTTAGAAATCTGGTAGAGGGTCATCAATTGACCATTTGTGTAAAATTTTTTGAATTTGCACCAGTAGTTTCAGAGGAGAAGATTTTTAAAGTTTTTACTATACAGTAACATAAGGAAAATCTGCCCCACCCACTGGAGGCCATGTTTTTTTAGATATCAAAATAATTTTAAGAAATCTGGAAGAGGGTCACCCATGGTTCATTTGCATAAAATTACTGACAAATCGGACCAGTAGTTTTTGAAAAGAAGATTTTTAAAGTTTTCACTATATATCAATATAAGGAAAATCTGCCCCACCCACTAGCGGCCATGTTTTTTAAGATAGGAAAATTATTTTAAGAAATCTGATAGAGGGTCACCAATGGCACATTTGGGTAAAATTATTTACAATTCGGACCTGTAGTTTTTGACGAGAAGATTTTTAAAGTGTTTTCAATTGGTTGCCATGGCAACCACAATTTCAATTGGATGACCTATATTTGAAGAAATCTGAGAGAGTACCTTACAAGGAACAATCCTATGAAGTTTTGATGAAATTGGCACAGTGGTTTCCAAGAAAAAGATCTTTGAAGAAAAAGTTCGACGACGGACGGACGACGGACACAGGGCGATCACAATAGACCGTTGACTTTTCCATTTGATTTTGACCCAACACTACCGGCCGGTCACTTTATCGTGACACCGACGAAACCAGTTGTTACTATATGCTACATGTAACCCGAAACCCTGAGCGAGGAGGGAAGTCATTAAAAACTACTAATTTTTAAGTCTTTGGTTTGCCCCGGCCTGGGATTGAACCCGCAACCTCCTGCACTAGAACGGGATGCTCTACCACTGAGCTACGTACACAGACCGTGTCAGTGTTGATCATCTAAAATAGAAGTACTCTTGTTTAATATTTCGGCAGTCTTTACCTTGTGAAATGGTTACAGCTGTTAAGCCACCTCAATATCTCTGGTCCATGGATCTTTAAATAAGATGTTTCAACAGTGTTGTAACTATTCTATTGGTTGACTCATGGAATCTGAAATAGAGACATATGCTTTGATAAAATTAAAGTGTATCTAGATCTAAATTTGAGTTGTGAGAAGATAGATAAAATCACATCTAAATAACTTGTTTACCACACATTAAACTCTAATTAACTTGTTTAAACTAAAAGAATGTATTTAAATCTAAGAAAAACAATCAAATACGGGACAACTTAATTACAAAATGTTGAAACGATTTTCTGTATCTAACTATACACTGCAATCACTATTCTATAGAGTGTGTAGGCCGAATTAAACCAGTTACGATTTGACTTGGGACGAATTGAACCGCTACGTTTTCAGCATAGGAGATTGTATTCACCTGAATCTGCCTATCAATTGCATTTCAAATGATGGATTAGGTAAATAAATATTTGCAGCTTCGACTTGAACACCTATCTACTGAAACAAATCTAAATACATGTAAATATATCTGCATTAAATCTTACAATATCCTAGTAGGATCAACTGACAAAAACAAACACCCAGGCAGCGTGCGATAACATCTGAATTAATTTATACACGAACATACAAGTTTAAATACACAATTTACCTTTAATCACAACACGCATTGTCCGCGACAGCGTGTATGAGCCATACAAGGTGTGATTTCTTGGTAAAAACACAGGGACATTCATGTATCGTCGTTACAAATTATGGCTCTTCATTTCAAATTTCGAGACCAACAGCTAGCGCATGCGCGGAACGGAGCACACGGAGAAACTTCGACCCCATAGAGTTTCGGCCTTTCACGTAAATAATGTGTTATTCTTTCTGCTAGAAACAGAGAATAATCGTGAATTATCTCTGAAATAATATTATGCGCATATGAAAACTACGGAAAACGTTGAAGAGAATTTAAAATTGTTCTTTCCTTAAAGTTAAATGGCTATTTCTTAAAATAATTTTCCAAGATAAGGAAAACAACAGCAGTGGGTGGGGCACTCGTATTTCCTTTATTTGGCTATAATATAGTGGAAACTTTAAAATTCTTCTTTTTTGAAACCACTGACTCAATTTAAAAATAATTTCATACCAATGGGTGAATCTGTATCAGATTTCTTCAAATATAGGTCTATCAGTTGAAACTGTGGTTGCCATGGCAACCAATTGAAACAACTTTAAAAATCTTGCCTAAATGAAACTGCAGTTCTGAATTGAAAGTAAATTCACACAACTGATTCCGAGAGAGAGAGAGAGAGGGGGAGGGTTATTGTCTTTATTAGCTCACCTGGCACGTAGTGCCAAGGTGAGCTTTTAGGATCGCTGGATGTCCGTCCGTCCGTCCGTCCATCCGTCCGTCCACAATTGTTCGTTAACACTCTACCAGGTTCAGATCTCATTGGATCTTGATGAAACTTGGTCACAATGTTTGCCTAAATGAAATCTAGGTCAAGTTCGAATGTGGGTCATGTCCGGTCAAAAACTAGGTCACTAGGTCAAATTATCGAAAAACCTTGTTAACACTCTAGAGGCTACAAATTTCATTGGATCTTCATGAAACTTCATCAATATGATTGGCCTAATGAAATCTAGGCCAAGTTCGAATGTGGGTCATGTCCGGTCAAAATCTAGGTCACTAGGTCAAATCTTCGAAAAACCTTGTTAGCACTCTAGAGACTACAAATTTCATTGGATCTTCATGAAACTTCATCAAAATGTTTGCCTCAATGAAATCTAGGTCAAGTTCGAATGTGGGTCATGTCTGGTCAAAAACTAGGTCACAAGGTCAAATTATCGAAAAACCTTGTTAACACTCTAGAGGCTACAAATTTCATTTGATCTTCATGAAACTTCATCAATATGATTGCCTCAATGAAATCTAGGCCAAGTTTGAATGTGGGTCATGTCCGGTCAAAAACTAGGTCACTAGGTCAAATCATCGAAAAACCTTGTTAACACTCTATAGACACTACAAAATTCATTGAATCTTCATGAAACTTGAACAAAATGTTTGTCTCATTGAAATCGAGGTCAAGTTGGAATGAGGGTCATGCCCGGTCAAAAACTAGGTCACACGGTGTACATGGTTACATGGTTACCAGGTGAGCGATTTAGGGCCATAGTGGCCCTTGTTTTTTTTTAAGATATTTACTCCAGTTTAACTGATGCTAGTGGAATAAAATTTCATAAATGGAAATAGCTAGCTTGGAGAGATTAAGTGCAGGGTCCATAACTCTGACTAGACATTAATATTTTCGGAGTTATTCCCCTTTGTTATATTTGACCAAAAGACCTTCCTCATTTGTACATATATGACTTCTTTGTTTTATGGCGATAATTTTGAATCCATGAACACCCTGATTTTATTAAATAATTAAAAAGATACAATTTTTTAAAACTTTTTTCACGTTTTGGACTTAAACATTTTTTCAAAATTCACAGTCCAAAATTCCGCCTTGTTGCAATAGTCTAAGTATGAAATTCCGCCTCATTCAGGCAGAATTTTAACTAAGTCCGAAATTCCGCCTTATTGAAATTGTCTAAGTCAAAAATTCCGCCTCAATTTCCAATGTTTTCTCATTTTCCGCCTCGAGATGCTAGTCTAAGTGAGAAATTCCGCCTCTGAAAAATGTCAAAGTACAAAATTCCGCCTGGATTTTAAATTCCGCCCGGAATCTTCTCAAAATTCCGCCCGTAAAACTGACTGACTTGAGGCGGAATTTAGGTTTCCGCCCCAAGTCCGCCCGGAATCGGCCATTTCCGCCCCAATTCCGCCTCATTTCCGGGCGGATTCCGCCTGGATTTTTCGTACGGGAATTGTACGCAAGACGCTCTTGAGCTTTGCTTAATTTGTCTAGTGTCAGACAAAGGTCAAGGTCATTTAGTGTTCAAATAGGCTGACATCAATCTTGGGTTATATTTTACTTAGAACTAAAATTATGTAATTATTGGTCATGTCACAGGTTAGGGTCATTTAGAGGTTATGGCCACTTTGAAAGTAACAATACTTATGTTTATTTAGCTTGATTAAGCAAGAGAAACCATTTCTATGAGGAAAGGGAAAAGGCATCAAAAGGTGTACCTATAGATTGGAAAGGGTTAACAAAATTTGACTGCATTATAACATAGATTGGAAAGGGTCAACGGAATTTGACTGCATTAATTATAATGCGACCACACAAAATTGTTTTTGACCTGTCTGTCTGGTTTGTCTGTCATATTTGGCATTTGTACTTAAGTCAAGAAGTTCTTGTCTCAGCTCAGTACAAATTGGGCCAATCCGACAAAGGTCAAGGTCATTATTTCAAATAGGCTGAATTTCAAGTGTGTCATCATGTGTAGTTACACGTGATAGAGATTTCATATTTGGCATGTCTGTTACAAATCAACTCCAACTATTGAACTCTGTAGAAGTTTGTTCATGTCATGTCAGACAAAGGTCTAGGTCATTTAGAGGTCATAGTCTTTCACAGACACATCTTGTTCTTTGCACAGTATTGTCAGATTATCCTGGCCACAATATAACATTTCTGACACAAGTTCCCGGCTGTAGATTTTCCCTGCTGTCCACGGAAAATCTAACAATATTCCATGGTTTTCCACGGAAAATGAGCCTTTTTCCAGGGAATTTGGCAAATCACATAACTTTTCCACGGAAAATTAAAAAATGCGGAATCTGTTTTCCGGCGTAGCATGGAAAAACGCTGGAAAACCCCAGAAAAAGCAGGGAAAAATGGACTTAGTTTTTTTTTATGCTGGAAAAAGCCCGGAAAAGAGAACTTAGAAGTTTTCGAGGCCGGAAAAAGCCCGGAAATGAGAACTTAGAAATTTTGTACGTCGGAAAAGTGCGGAAATGAGGACTTAGAAAATTTGAAGGTCTGCAAAAGCCTCCAAATGAGAACTTAGACATTTTTCTATGGGCTGAAAAATATAAAGCCCTCACTTTTTTTTTGTTCTATCGAATTGCACTGATGAAATTTTTAGCATAGCCAACTGAATGCAACACTTAAACAACAAAAAATATTTTTTAACATGAGTTTATTTGCATCCAAAGAAAACAGTTTAAGGCATATTCTAACATAGATCATTCTGTAAGAAACTGCTAGACCTACAGCACTGCAGTTTGTTAAGACAAACCAGGAACGTACTAATCTACGTTCCTGGACAAACCCAGCTTATGACTGGTTTTTTTTGTAACAAGATGTTATCTAATCTGCGTGTCTCTGTTTGCACTAACTATTTGATACTAATTATGATGCTGGAAATAGTTAAAATATTTCAGAACCTAGTTATCTTCAGAACACAAATAAATATGATCTGGGTCCTCACTGTTTGCCACACAGTAAGGTCTGTCTCTATTTATATAATATCGACAAATAGTTTTTTAAAGCTTTTAGCTTTGTATAGCTATATATAAGGAAACTCTGCCCCACCCACTAGCAGCCATGTTTCCAAAGCTTGCAATTGGAAATTTATTTTAAGATAAAGTCAGCAGTGCATGGATTATTTCTGTAAAATTATTTTCAAATCGGAACAGTTGTTTCTGACAAGAAGATCTTTAAAGCTTCTTTCAATTGGTTGTCACGGCAATCATAATTTCAACTAATTGATGACCTATAATAGAATCAGATATTTGAAGAGATCTAAAATTCTAATAGAGGGTAAAATGCCACATGGAGTTTTTATTTAAATTATTTTTAAATCGGACCAGTGCAGCATGGTTTCAAACGAGATTTATTTTTAAAAGTTTTCACTAGATCTATATGAAGCCATGTAAGGGAAATCTACCCCACCCACTGCATGGTGCACACTTTTTTTTAACTAGAAATTTATTTTTTTTAGTTTGATAGAGATGTCACCTCTAATTTGGTCCTATTAAAGCATCTGTTTAAAATTGTTTTCAATTCAAAACAATATAGTTTCATCGTTTTCAAGAAGATATTTTTTAATTAGTTGCCATGGAAACCACAATTTTAACTGCATGGCCTATATTTGAAGAAATGTTATATAGGGTCACCCATAGATCATATGTGTGAAATTATTTTTAAATCGTACTGCCAGTGGTTTCAGAAAAGATTTTTTTTTTAAGTTTCACTATATAGCCAAATATGGAAAATCTACCCCACCCACTGGTGGCCATTTTTAAAAAATCTATTGCAAACATGAGACACAGGGTCACCCATGGATTTTTAAATCAAACCAGTGGTTTCAGAAAATAAGATTTTTAAAGTTTTCACTATATAGCCAATAAGGAAAAGTTTCCCACCCACTGGTGGCCATTTAAAAAAAAATCTATTGCAGAAATGTGATACAGGGTTACTCATGGATGAATTGTATGAAAATATTTATCTATAAAACTTTGTTTTTTCAATTGCAGACATGTGCCCTTTTAATGCCAATCGTGATGGCCTTGCCATGTAGCATATGATCTAATTCAAATTAAGTTGATTTGTCAATGAGGCTTTTTGTAAACTTCATAGATCTATTTGTAAACCAAATTAAACAACAACAAACAATGATTCTGAAGTCTGTAACTCTATACACTCTCTATACTCTAAAAGCCATTTCAGAACACTATTTTAGAATTCTCTTCAAATAACGTTTTAAGTTTAACACAAATGTGAGTTTTAAGCAAATTGCACATGTATCGTTTCAGATATAATCCACTTTTAGTCTTCGTTTCTAGAAAGAATGACTCCCGGTTTACGTGAAAGGCCGAATCGATGGGGTCGAAATTGCTAGAAACGTGTGCTCATTTCCGGACCACTTCAACATCCGGTTTGAATTTCAAATGAAAAATCGGTAAATTGTGTTGTAATAAAAATACAAATAGCTGTTTTACCGAGGAAATCACGCCTTGTGTGTAGCTGTATGGTTCATGCACGCTGTCCAGGACGCTGTGTGTTGTGATTAAAGGTAAATTGTGTATTAAATGTTCGTGTATTTGAGATATCGTCTCTCAAGACTGAACGTGTTTTACTGTTTATGTTTTTGTCAGATTTACATTTACTCCATTTAATGCATATAGATGTTTTACATTTATCAATATGCGCAAGTCGAAGTTACAAATATTAATTTACGAATTCCCTCACCTGAAATTCACTTCTAAAGCCGCAATCTCTTTTAACGTCCGATATCAAAGCGGTTCGATTCGCCCCCAGTCAAATCGGAATTTAACTAACTCGGCCTACTATACTATAGAATAATGATTGCAACATATATTTTGATAGGGAAACACGTTTAAACGGTTTGTTGTAAGCTGGCCCGTATTTGTTTGTTTGTCTTAAATACTTTCATTTAGTTTAATGGGTGGTAATCACATTTGTGATTTTATTTAGCTTCTCAAACACATTAATTACACTCTTTTTTTCCTTTTTATTTTTAAAAAAAGGCATATACTGTATGTATTGTTTCAGGGTCCATGCAGCAACCAATAAAGTAGTTCCAAACCCTGTTGAAACATCATTGAAAAGGGTAGGATGCAAATAACCTGTTGAAACATGTTCAGAAGTCCATCAAGAGATAATGAGGTTGCTAGCTGTAACCTTTACACGAGGTAAGAAGAACTATTTCAAATAAAATGGAATTTTTTTAATTTCCCCGGGAAAAGAGTGGGGACTCGTTTCAGACAGATCCTAATACAACAGAGCTCCAGATAAGGGGAGTATGTTGCAAAAACTAAAATCTTTATTTCTGAATTAAACCCTATGGTGTTACTACTCATTAGAATCGTCTTTTCGAGACGATTCTAATGAGTAGTTACATCATAGGATTTGGGCTAAAGTGAGTGAGAAAATGTTGGATTTATTCAGTTTACTCCCTCTTATCTGGAGCCCTGAATACAAATAAAATGCAGACTCTAATCAGGAGGATCCGTCTGTTCCTTGGTGGCAAGTCTTAACACAATGTTTCAAAAATCAACAATATGAAACCTATAGCTAAATGGAAAAGCATCTGCTTGCAGATCAGGAGGTCACAGGTTCAGTCCCTGGCTGAGTCAAGACAAAGACATAAAAAATTGGTGATAATGGCTTCCCTATTAGGTGCTCAGGATTTTGGGTTAGCATTACATTACAACTGGTTTGTCTATGTCAGCATAAAGTTAGGTCCCTGATACACCTCATCATAAGTGCCCCTATCTATAATAATTGGTGAACAATTGTGGACCGTATAAATTATACAAGTGTAAAGAAGCTGGAGGGGGTTAAGTATCCTCGACTAACCATGGGTCGCCGCAATTAATATCAAACATGAATTGCAAAATAAAAAAAAATGTCAATAAAACTCCACTGACTTGTTTCAGAAAGTATGTTCTTTTACTTACATTTTCATCATAAATGTAAGCTATAAAGTTAGGTTCAATGCAAAATAATCTATACAAATAACATCCATATAATCACGGCCATCTAATCTTTGTTTAAAATGTACCTTGAATCGCCGGAGATGACGTCATATGAATAGCGGGTCTTCAATAAGAGGTCAAAATTAGTGACATTCATAAATGTAAACAAAGTAAACGGACCAATTCGTCAGCTTTAAAAACGGCTTTATGAACAAATAAAGGAATAATAAAAAAAGCTTTATATGGATAAAATACTCTTTTATATGCAAATTGCCTGTTTAAAACGTATTTTGTCCAGTACAACTATTTCTTTGCATGTGTAAACTTTGTAGTAAACTATGACGTGAAATTCTCGTAGGTGCGTGAAAAACTCGCGTCATCAAAACAAAAAACAAAATGGCGGCGATCCAAGGTTTACGGCGATTTTAGGGAGATTGACAATATGAATTCAAATTACTAGAAAGTCTTTGACCAGTGGTTCTTTAGTTCATTAAAAGTTATTTTGATCCTACCCCCCCTCTTAGCTAAAGAAAAAGTTACCGACAATTTTTTCACGGTGTTATAGATACCAATAACAATGTAAGAACTTAGAAATTATCTTGCTTGAACTCTTACTTACTTTACTTAATTTATGATACAGAAGGAAGGACGCAGCCCCGGACCATCTGGGTTCACCACATCAAAGTCAGTGAGTGTGGCAGCCCCCCATCACATAAAACCAACTGGCACCCTACAAAGCTACATCAGACAAACTGGAAACCTTGAGGCATCAAACAGCTATACAGACCCATACCCATCTGGCATCACCAATAGCTGTCTATGGAGGTTTTGCCTTTAGTATAGGTATTAGTGTTTTCTTCTGACCTGACCTATTTATTTTTAGATTGGAAAATGGAACGTTCTAAAACTGAAAATGGGATGATCATTCACAGTGCTCAATGATTTCCTTACAGCCAGGTAGGGATATGGAATAACAAATATATGTATTTATTATGCATAGTGTACAGTAGAGAAGACATTATTCTTTCCAGCAATGCATTAAACAGTAGAAAATTACAACTACCTATTTAATCTGAGTGACAAACAGATAGGAGCCTGATCAGATGCCGGGTTATCCAGCATCTGATCTGGCTCAAACCTTTCTGCAATGGAAATAATACCGTATATCGGGTATTTTTGGCGTGCTGGAAATATTGACTAAATTTGGTGGGCTTCACAAAAATTCCAATTTTTAAACAATCAAATTTACACACTCGAGTTGTCTATCGAACACTGCCTTAATCCGTGTCTTGCGACGCACATTAATATAACGTAACATCGAAATTAACAGTATGATTAAATCAAACTAAATTGCATGTTTTTATGGATTTTGGTTATAGTTGCACACAATGTATATAGCCATAAGTAGAATTATCTGCCCTTTATATACTTTGAAATCCTGGAAAAGGCTTTCTTTCAATATTGTTAATACTCTAGATATCTGCCCTAAATGTACTCTACTAGAATATTTTGTATTCCAATATTGTTTACACACTATAATATAGTCTACAAATTTGAATGAATTTAGATTAAAATGGGTGAAACTCAAAGGTAAAGCTATCAGGCTTCTGTACAACAGGTGAGCAATATCAGGGCCTTCAAGTCCCTCTTGTTTGTTTGAACACTCAGAAGTTGTACCTCTTTTTATTTTCAGAAATCATGAGCGAAAACCACAGCGTCAATGCAGTTCAAGTCAGAGAGAAACTAAGAGAACTGATGAAGCCGAGCGGTGTAACAAGCCGTTAATGCAGATTAGGTTCAACACAACACTATTGTAGCTGCAAATTACTTAGTCTTCCAAATAACAATAATGTGTTGAAGGACTTGAATTGTGTAAAACTGTCAGTGGTAACTGGTGTTGACCCCGGATAAAGGTCTCTACAAGAGCCCTCTGAATCTGATTAGTGTCTCCATTTTTTCACATTTTAAGAAATTTAATTTTCATGATAGAGGAGTCTTATTTAGGAGCTAATTTCCAATTTATTACAACAGGTGAGTGATATCGGGGCCTTCATGCCCTCTTGTTTTCATTAGTATCTAGCTGGCAGTTTTGGCTTGAGTCCGGATCTCATAAGCTAGGAGACACGTTCTCCAGCCAAGACTTCAGCAAGTTGCAAGTGCATATGTGCTCTGGTGTATATAGTGTTTCAAGTGTTTATAGCTGATGTTATTTGTCAGTGAATATTGACTGTTCTTGTATGTATTTTGGGACCGTGGCATTCATACTTTCTGAGCTGCTTATATTTGAAGGCCGCGGTGATCCTTCTTTTGAAAAATTATGGTGCTGCACTAGAGGCTGGGGCACTCAGTCTGATGTGGTTTTGAGCTGTTACATAATCCTTTGCATGCCGTCTTCTTTTATTTGGGGCTCTGACATGTCTCCATCAATATTACTTATAACTCAGAAATCAGGACACTTGTGTTGGTTGAACGAGGTACCTAATGACAAATGGTTGCACTGTGGGTTGCGGTAGTGTTGCAGAGAGCTCTAATATGAGCTTTCTGTGATATTATCCTGCAAGAATCTGTATAACAAATTTATTATACTGCAAAGTTTTAATTGTTCAAATTAAATATTTCGGAATTTGTCGTGCACAGCGTTCAAAAGTAAACAGTAACAAAATCGCGTCAAAACATGAAGTTGAGCGTAAGTGACGTCATATGTTTATGACATTGTCATTCAAAAGAGAAATAGGCAAACTCGTATATAGACAGTTGCATCAAACTTTTTCAAGAAAAAAATGTGACTGTTGAAAAAGCCCACCCCGATTAGTTCTTATCCGAAATGGACTTAAAACGGAGGATGCACGAGACTGAAGAGCCTGTCAGCCAATGAAACAGCTGCATTTCTATGTACCCTGTCAGCTCACAGGATACTTCGTGTCAGGTCTACGGCTCAGTAGAAGTAAGGAATTTACTTTGCACTTTTGCAGTATAATAAATTAGCATTTATCTGACAAATTCTGACCGGATACATACGGTATTTAAATAGATTGAAAGTATGCATTGTTGCTTTAGAAAAAATTAAACTGGCAAGTTTACTTCTTGGTCATATATTCAAATAATATGCAGAAGTACCCTATAAATGTGCTTATTAGTGTAAATATCATCTTTCCTGTTCCTGTAAACTTATTATTTTTGTCATGTTGTTCATAGGTCAGTACTGACCTACATTGAATATAAATAAAAGTTCGCTCATTCCTATTATATAGAGTGAATAATATCAGTTGTATTGTTTTCTGCTATTTGTCATTTTGTGAATGCAATTTGTTGGGTTTTATGTCACACAAACTTAATTTCATTTATTTTGTTATGCCCGTCTTATAATAAATGGAGGAAGACTCCAGACACCGAATTTACACTAAGCTCCAAGTCAAGCATCTTAGTTTAACCATTGACCCTTAGTCAGCCGGGAAACTTCTGATGCCTATCAAGGCGGGAATCAAACCTACACATTATTGAAAGCCACAGAAAACTCTCGGCCACAGACGGCCCCTCGCTGAGGCTTTTTTTCATAACCGTACCCCGGAAATCCAGGGAAAAAATTCTGGCCTTCCATGGAAAAATGCTTTAGTACTATGGGGTTTTCCGGGGTAGTTCAGAACCATTTTCTGCATTAAATCCAGCTTTTCCATGGAATTTTTTCCGGCCTAGCACGGAAAACCCTGGAAAATTCAGCCATTTTTCCGGGGTATGCTAGAATTTTTTTCCATGGAAAACCACGGAAAAATGTCCATGCTTCCCTGGAATCTATTCCATGGAAAAACTTTCCGGCCACCATGGACAAATGTCCAGGGTTTTCCGGGGTTATTTGCAACTTTTTCCGCGCTTTTCAATCGGTGGAACTTCAATTCATTTTTCCGCATCTTTTCCCTGGTACCCCGGAAAAAGTGCGGAATTTTAGTCCGAATACTCCACGGAATTTTTTTCATGGAAAAATGACAAAAACCCTGGAAAATCTACAGCCGGGCTGAGGTGGCATATCTTGATACTTGGATTAACACCAAGACAGCTCTTGTTTGTTATGACAGCTGGTTCTAATGTAGCATAAATTCACACAGAACATCATCAGGCGCTGTGTCATTTGCTATTTTTGTCTGCAGTTCACTGGGAAAAGACAATGGAACCTTGACTTATATAATGTACTACAGATGATTATTCAGTCTTCATTTGTACCTAATGTTTGATTTGATTAACTGCAAATAAGTTATTTTAACAATACCAATCAATTTTCTGCATGATGATTGGCAAATATGTGTGGGTTTTTTCGGGGGGGGGGGTCGTTTTTTTTACTGGCAAATGTTATTTGTGGCAAATTAAAAAAAAAAAATATTTTTTCCAAATTTAACCAATTAAAAATGGGCAATTAGAATGTATTAGAAAGATTTGGTTTTACCAATAACCCTATAACTTGTTTGATGACAGGTGATAACTTAAAGCAGGCTGAAAGTAAAGCAGAATGTGCCTTAAGGCACATTCTGCTTTACTTTCAATCTGCTTTAAGTAATTGAGCTTGAGATATAGAATATTTAGAAATCTAAGGATTTTTCAAGAACAACCTTTGGCAGCCCAGAATCATTATTTGGTTAATCTGGCTGCAAATCTTAGTATTCCTGATCAAGGCCATGTTTTTTCGGCAGACTCGTTGTCCTACAGGTCATAAATTGTGATAGGTCTGGTTAGCTACAGCGGAAAAGATGTTTATAATCTTTCCGAAGAAAGGTCCTCATGTGAAAACCCTTTAACCCATTACCCCATAGCCTGCATCTAGTTTTGACAATAGGTGACCACTTAAAGCAAGTTGAATGTAAAGCAGAGTGTGCTTCACTCAGCCTGCTTTAAGCTATCATCTATTAGCATAAAGACTTTTTTCCCCTAAAAAGTGCACACTCATAACTTAATAAAATGGAACTATTTTCTTACATGGGGGAATGAATCAGAGAGGTAAAAAGTTGTATTTATGGGGTAATATTGTGTTTAAGTACTAGCAAACTATTTGCCACTTAGATAAGGAATATGGTCAGACTTTTAAAAAAACCTGTCATTTTCTACATTTTACCACAACGCATTTACATTAGTTTTGTTTAAAGCTGTAGCCCATTATAGCCTGTTTTAAGTTTTGAATACAAGTGACCACTTAAGCAGGTTGAAAGTAAAGCAGAATGCCCCTTTAGACATGCTTTAAGCTAATATGTATTTAGGCTTTGCCTATGGACGGAAAAAAGCAAAATTATACTAATGAAAACGGAATAGATCTATAATCACCAGTGTGTGATCAGTGCTCTTGTATCAGTTCGTTGTGTATTCCAGATCACATTCGAGGCTACGCCTCTCGTGACTGGATCTGGATTACACAACTGACACAAACTTTTATTATATATCTAAATTGTTTGGGACAAGATCTATATGTTGTTAAACCAAATAATCAAATAGATCTATAAGCACTCCTATAATGCAATCTGAAACTATTTTTGGAAGTCATATGACCACCAATAATGACGTCATTATTTATATTGATGGCGTATTGGTAATCCGTTATTTTTATCGGTTCGATTAAGAAGTAGATTTCTGTAAATAACGTACATTTAAGCGTTTAAGGGTATGGATTGAACTGTTTGAAGCTTTGTCCTTTGGAGAAAATCATTTCAAGTGAGTCTTTGGGGTTATTTATGCTTAAAATGGTTTAAAAATAGCACCGAAATCGGGAATTCCGAAACGTCACGCACAACTCTTCGTAAAAGCCGTGACGTCATCATCCAAGATGTCAGCCCCCATGTTTTGTAGTTGCCTAGTTTTGAGGAAATTATTCACGCGCAAATCAAACACTTTTCAAAGTCTGTCAGTGATTGAATAAAATTGGAATACCTTTGATTTTATCATGCATTACTTAAGAACGGAAAAAAGGCAAGCCTTTTTTCCGTATAATCTGTTTAGAATAATATATAAAATAATTCTTATGAAACATATTTATCACTATATGAAATGGACCTATTTTTATACGCCCGTCTTCAGACGGGACGTATTATGTCGTGGCTCTGTCCGTCCGTCCGCACAACCGAAATGGGTTAGAGGGCCTTTTCTGGCCAGATAACGGTAAACATAACAAAAGAAGACAATAGAGTTCATTCCGTAACAATAGAATAAGGGGCCGTGGCCCGTTATTCAAACAAAAGAAAATAACAAAAGAAAAGGCCCTCTAACCCACTTCGGTGGCACGTGCGTCCGTCCGTCTGTCCGTCCGTTAACTTTTTCATGTCCCCTCTCTAACTCAAACAAATTTAGTCTAATCCTTTTGAAACTTGGTCAGAATGTGTATGACCATAATATCTCGGTCAAGTTCGATAACCAGCAAGATTGACCCAGCCATTCAAGAGTTATGCCCTTTTTTGTCAAAAAACGGGCATATTAGTTTGTCCGCTCTCTAACTCAAACAAATGTTTTTTAATCCTTTTCAAACTTTGTCAGCATGTGTATGATCATAATATCTCGGTCAAGTTCGATAACCAGCAGGATTGCCCCAGACATTCAAGAGTTATGCCCCTTTTTTTGTAAAAAACGGGCATATTTTAGTTTGTCCGCTCTCTAACTCAAACAAATTTATTTTAATCCTTTTGAAACTTTGTCAGCATGTGTATGACTATAATATCTCGGTCAAGTTCGATAACCAGCAGGATTGCCCTAGACATTCAAGAGTTATGCCCCTTTTTTCGTAAAAAACGGGCATATTTTAGTTTGTCCGCTCTATAACTCAAACACATTTATTTTAATCCTTTTGAAACTTGGTCAGCATGTGTATGACCATAATGTCTCTGTCAAGTTTGATAACAAGCAGGATTGCACCAGGCATTTAAGAGTTATGCCCCTTTTTTCGTAAAAAACGGGCATATTTTAGTTTGTCCGCTCTCTAACTCAAACAAATTTATTTCAGGCCTTTTGAAACTTGGTCAGCATGTGTATGACCATAATGTCTCGGTTATGTTTCATAACCAGCAAGATTGCCACAGACAGTCAAGAGTTATGCCCCTTTTTTCATCTAAAACGGGCATTTTTTAGTTTGTCCGCTCTCTAACTCAAACAAATTTATTCCAATCCTTTTGAAACTTGGTCAGCATGTGTATTACCATAATGTCTCGGTTATGTTCTATAACCAGCAGGATTGTCCCAGACATTCAAGAGTTATGCCCCTTATTTTGTCAAAAACGGGCATTTTTTAGTTTGTCCGCTCTCTAACTCATATAAATTTATTCCAATCCTTTTGAAACTTTGTCAGCATGTGTATGACCATAATGTCTCGGTCAAGCTCCATAATCAGCAAGATTGCCCAAGACATTCAAGAGTTATGCCCCTTTTATCGTAAAAAACGGGCATTTTTTTGTTTGTAGCTCTCTTTCTCAAACAAATTTATTCCCATCCTTTTGAAACTTGGTCAGCATATGACCCCTAACTTTCAGGGTTCTTCCCCTTTTGTTTTTACCTTGATAGGGTTTTGGTATGACTACATTCTAAGATCGTTTTGACGGGCGTATAATGTGCCCGGCTTGCGGTGCTCTTGTCTTCAGTGGAGGAATAACTTTTATGCGTAAAAATGCATTTTTATTGGGTAATGGGTTAAACCAGAACATCTTCTCCACTGTACATATCACAACATGCCTATGCCTCATAAAAATCACTGCAATCGTGGTCAACATGTAACGAACAGTGGCAACACGGAGAGGTAACAACATCATAGGGGTATACCTGTCATCTGGAAATGATTAGCAATTAACTCTCTCCCTGCTGCAGTATTAGCTGCTTGAAATATTGATTCTGTAGTCTGTTTCTAGTATTGAAGATTATAATAGACCAGTTAAAGCAGGCTGAAAGTAAAGCAGAATATGCCTTAAACCTTTTTACTCCATAGTCTGTTTCTAGTATTGAAAATAATAAACGAGTTAAAGCAGGCTGAAAGTAAAGCAGAATGTGCCTTAAGGCAAACTCTGCTTTACTTTCTGCCTACTTTAACCCTTTCCTCCCTGAAACCTTAAACGAACAATTCTTATTTTCAATGAAGTCGAGTCCATTTTTGACTTTTTAGGGTTGATTTTCACAATAATATTTTTTTTTTTCTGAAAGAAGACCTGTTAAATAAAATAAAATACGGTGACACCATGCAGATTGCCTTGGTTGTGTGTGTACTACAGTAACTGTAACCTCTCCATCCAATAACTTTATATATCAAAATGACAAACAGCCTAGACTCTGATCACAGTCTACACTGTTTGCATAGGACAAGACTTAATTAGTGTACTCTTCAACTGTACATTGTTTCCAAATGATGCATATATTATCATGTGTGATTAAGGTTTCAAAGAGTTCTACAATTAAGGGCTAAACTACTTGCATTTAAATGCATATTTATTTTATTATACCAGATTTATATAGCACTCTTTTCACACAGGAGTTGTGCATTCAAAAGCATATTTATGGAGTAATGGGTTAAAAACTTAAAATATCTTCCACTTTAGTTTTCTAGCTGGCTTAATTCTTAAGTTAATATTTAAAGGGGTTCAATGTACATGTTTGATAGGCATCAAACAGTTTGAACCCAGAATTTGAGTTACTCTTGCTCTGTGTCCGATTATGATTTGAAACAATCTATGGGGTAATTGGTTAATAAGTGTGTTGCCAAGAAAACCCCTGCTGTTTTATTACAATTAGAACTTCTGAATCAGATGGTACCATATGTCATGTTAACTCCTGTATGAGATATTGTGTAATTAATAAGACTATGTGCATGTATGTAAGTCACAGGGAGTTGTAATGTGTTAATTAGCAGACAGCAATGTCTCATTAGCTAAATCAGAATGACAGATTGCCTCCAACTGTCTGCAAGGACCTGGTAGGGATAATGCACATGAAGATAATTATTATGTGGGGAGAAATAGTATAAACATCATGAATGCATCAACGTTTAACTCTTTACCCCATAAATACACCTTTTTACACCTTTAAATAATTCCTTCACTGAAGAAAATAAAATAAAGTTCTCTATTATGACCACTAAAACGTAGGCTTATTGATAGTATAACCCTTTACCCCATAGCCTGTTTATAGTTTTGAAGACAGGTGACCACTTAAAGCAGGTTGAAAGTAAAGCAGAATGTGCCTTAAGGCACATTCTGCTTTACTTTCAGCCTGCTTTAAGCTTAAATCTGCTAGGCTATGTAAAAATTTTGTAATGATAATTGTTCATGAGGGTATAAACTGGAACTATTTTCTTCAGCGGAGGAATAAATTAAACACGCTAAAAGTCACTTCTATAGGGTAAAGGGATAAAAGACAGGTGACAACTTACAGCAAGATGACAGTAAAACATAAAAGCTTCTAAAAGAGCTTTCTGTTTTACTGTCACCTTGCTTTAAGCAGGGAACTGTTGTAATCACCTAATAGTTACCATAACTCAGTGGTCCTAATAGAGAGGTTTTAGTGTAGTTCCAATTTGCATCATTGTTTAAATAGAGGATCTTGTATGAATGCTCATTATTTATCATTTTTTAATAAACGAGTTGACTAAAATAATATGACGCCAGCCTTGGCGAGCGTCATATTCATTTTAGTCAACGAGTTTATTAAAAATGATAAATAATGAGCACGAATGTGAGATTCTATTTATCACATAACAAGTTTAAGCACCTATTTAATTGATTGAAGCCGTAATTTGTAGACCCTCCGCTATATAGATTTTCCGCCAAAACGTTACGTTGTTTACGTTAACGTCATAACAAATTGCGTCCCGCTACATGCAGCGCTTGTGGACGAACAGATTGGACCGGAACCCAAAAAACGATATTCCACTAGTGGATTACGATATTTATATAATCGCTTTATGTCACCCCCAGACCGCAACTTCTGTGATAAATAATGTTTGGTCAGCTTTCAATGTTAAGTGGTAATTATAATTAGAAAATAGAAGAGTCTGATACAAACAGAATATATCAAATACTGAAATGCTTATATAATAGGCAAACCCCATATTTGTAAATGGGACACTGTTAAAATATAATGTCCATTGTTATGATGTTGAAAATGTGGTGTACAGTATGCAAGAGATGTGGAATTTTGAATTTTGTAAAATGTGATTCTCTGACCATCAGCACAATACATTGGCTATTTGTGGTCAGATTTTTACCAATTGGATCTTGATACGTATTTATAATTTTCCATCTGACTTCAAAGATCTGCATTGGAACTTGATATATATTTCTCTCGACACAAATATTTTTGATGCTAAAAGGGTGTGCTTTCACTCATAAATGCATGATCATGTTTTTTCACCAGATTTTGGATTTATGTATTTGCTATGTTTTAATAATAATTTTCAAAGAAACCTGCATTGTTTGATTTAAAAAAGTATTTGCTGTGGAGGCTAATATTTTCTTAACTCATTGAGCCCTAGTGACGCATATATGCGTCCTTTACCAAATGTATACATGTGAAGAGAATACTTGTCCTATGCAAACAGTGAAGTCCCTGATCAGAGGGCTCCTTCACTGTTTGTCATTTTACAATTTGTTACAAAAAACAACCATAAAAAGTCTAAAATAGACCAGCTTTTATTGCAAACAGGAATTGTCCATTGAAAGTTTCAGGGGATAATGAGTTAAACTTTTATAATCTATATTTGAAATCAATGTATTTCATCATTTTCAAAACTATAAATGTAGAGATCATGGGTCCCCATCTTACAAAAAGTCGTACACGAAATCGGTCGTAAGTCAAAACTTTAAAATACATCCAATATCTGATTTCTCTGTCTAATCCTGTCTTAATTGTGACATCTCATTTGAATCATCTTGAAAAGAGATGTTACAAGACAGGATTAGATAGAGAAATAAATAACTATGGAGAATTTTAGAAACTGACTGAATTTTAGAAACAATGTTTTGTAAGACCGGCCCCAGGACTCTGGCAGACAATTTGTCAGAACTTTTTATAACTCTATGATTCTTTCCTACATTTATTGCATTGCATTGTAATTGTAGATTATTTCATTCAAACTCAGGGAGGGTATCTTAATCCTGACTATACGATTGTTATAGATATCTGTATGTGGCATTGACAAATAGTTCTGTAATACATTTAAGTACACTGATTATTCCTTTATCACTTACAGAAGTGACGATTATACAGCATCTCAACATATGATGCATAGAAAATATAGAAGCATAATACAGTCAAACCTATATTGATCAGTTCTGTCAGAAATCATGGATTATCTTTAACCCATAATAATACCCCATAGCCTGTTTCCAGTTTTAAAGAAAATTGACCACTTAAAGCAGATTGAAAGTAAAGCAGAATGTGTATTGGAAGTCAGTAGTGTGAGATTTAACTTTTACCCCATAGTCTGTTTCTAGTTTGAATTAAGACAGGTAATCACTTATAGCAGGTTGAAAGTAAAGCAGAATGCGCCTGAAGGGGCATTCTGCTTTACTTTCAGCCTTAGATGTTAAGCTACTATCTTTTAATATGAAGAAAATATTTATTACGTTACATATAGATAACTATTTAGTGGAACTATTTTTCTGCAAATGTCCTTTAGGAGGAATGAATTTAAGGCGACTTAATTAGGTTATAATAAGGTTAAAGCAGGTTGAAAGTAAAGCAGAATGTGCCTTCTGCTAGAATTATAGAAATTATTTCTTATGATACATACATTTTTGTGACTATAAATTGAAACTGCTGTAGATATCAATTTTCTTGAGTGGTGGAATAAATCAAAGGCATAAAAAGGTGTATTTATAGGGTGATGGGTTAATACAAGTTTGACTGTATCCCAACATTGAATAATTGGTAACCTTTGTCCCCTATATAATGGCATATAATATATACGACATGTGTTGATAATTAACAATATATCTGTCCTATTTCTAGCCTTTATTCCTCTGCCGTCTCAGCGAAACATCTTTCAACCATTGTATCTATTACATGGTAAGTATAGAGCTTGCTCCCCTTGGAGTTTCCCCCGTGTGGCGCCCCATACCATAATTTGTTGCAGAGATGTCTTATTTCTCCCCCCTTTGCTGTACCCCATATTACAGGTAACAGTTGTTTCGCCTTTCACTGTATGTCTTCTGTTGACTTGAGGCTTCGGAAGCTTGTCAGGCTTTACTGTGCTCTGCTTCTTCGCATTTCAAGGTCACTGGAATATTTTTTTCTGCTACCTAGGGGCCTGCTTCAGCCTACTTTCACTTTAGGGCAAAAATTTATGGGGAGTACTTGATTGGGGAATTTGAAAATAAAGTGGAAGTTACTGGAGTACTTGATCGAGAAGTTTCTGGTACTGATACTAGAACGAGTTCTGTAAGTGCGTGTGTGTGTTTTGTTCCTATGGATTATTCAACAGAAAGCATGCTCACCATGCTGTTATTATTCCTCTCCTCACCACAAACTTTCCTATCCAGGTACGGTACATGTCTTCACGTGTGTTTAACCCTTTGCCCGTAAAATATGCCTTTTTACGCCTTTAATTTATTCCTCCACTGTCAGAAGTGTAAGAAATCAACCTTTACCCAATAACCAGTTTCTAGTTTTGGAGACATGTGACCACTTTAAGCCGGTTGAAAGTGAAGCAGAATGTGCCTTAAGGCACATTCTGCTTTACTTTCAGCCAGCTTTAACCTACCACCTGTTAGAACATAGAACATATTTCAAATTATGATACATATTCATGACTGTATAAAATGGAACTATAATATTTCTTCAGTGGATGAATAAATTAAAGTCTTAAAAAAGCATATTTATGGGGTTATGGGATAATGTACCAATTTACATTTAACCCTCATCCTACCATAATTAATTGATGCTTTAAATATTTTGTTTGCATTAATTTTTTTCAAGCTTTAAATTTTCAAATTTTATTTCAGTTTATAAACCTGACTAACCTTGTCAGTGGCATGTCCAAGTTTTCAGTTGTCTCAGTATGGGACTTCAGTTTATGATACAACAATGTATGGCCAAAACAATACTGTTTATATTGCACATTACATTAAAGCATATTACGTTTGAAAAGGATGTACAATGTATATGAAGTTCTGCAAAAAATGGATTTTTCCTATTTTTGATTATGTAAATTTTCTCGCTTCGAATGCAATAATATCGGTATTGATAACTAATAAATTAAGGATGAGATGTCACATGAGCCTATCTGGTATTTCGATTGATTCCAATATTTGACCGGTCAAAAAGGTTGTATATGCAGTAAAAAATCGCTGGATACTGATGTTTGACAAGAAGTGTCATCGACATCATAACAAACCCTTAGGGTCTCTCTTCGACTGTAGTAGCAATTATCTCAACTATTTTGATGCAATATGCAACCATTTGAAAAATGCGACAAAGATGATACATAAATATATATTTTAATAACTGCAATTTAGCTGTTATTCAATATTTGACCGGTCAAAAAGGTCATATATGCAATGTAGACATTAAAAACAGTTTTTTGTGTCTCCTGAAAAGTTGGAATTTGGCATATTCATCCGATTCGAACAACACCGACAATATATTGTAATGCAGGATGTTCTTTTATAGGAACTCCATGATACACAAAACCGATTTGTCATCTGTCAATTATTAGCACAACTTAACCTTTGGCAATGCATAGATGGTGTGTTGATTTCATTACTGCCATTTTTAAATTAAAGGTGATTCAGAGATTCAATAATTTCTATTCTTTGGATATTTCATTTAACATATTTGCATATGCATATACATGTACAATAAAACCTGTATTAAGACCACTGAAACAAACTGATTGTAGCAAAGATCATTAGATGGGAAACAGCTTAAAACGAGGTGACAGTAAAACAGAAAGCTGATAGGAGCTTAAAGCGACTCGCAACCAGATGGTGCATTAAAAATAGTAATTTGTAAATATGTGTCAAACGCTTATATAAATGGTAAAGAATTAGTTTAGGATAAGAAATTCTGTTTAAAAAAATGAATTTCAATAAAAAAAATATTGGTCTCTGGTGGGATTCGATGCCATGGCCCGGCATTGGCGGACAGAAGGCAAAATAGGGGAAACCGCTTAGACCAATGGACCACGGAACTATCCGTTTATCTCGGATCGATTTAACGTATTTCAATGTGTTGCGGTCGAAAGTGCATACAACTTCGTAATTCGGCTCGTGTTTATGTCTGAGCCCGTGTAGAGAAGCAACAGCAACAACTATACCGTCTACTAGTCGGTATAGAAAAACGATGGAAAATATCTAAAAATCTAAGATTCGGTGACGATTCTTGAGACTTTTTTTGGACTGATCATATTTTTTTAATGTCAGAAGCCAAATAATGCCACAAATTTGCTTTTATTTGAGTATTTTATTTTATTTTGACAAGTACACCATCCGGTTGCGAGTCGCTTTAAAGCAAGATGGCAGTAAAACAGAAAGCTCCTATAGGAGCTTTCTGTTTTACTGTCATCTTGCTTTAAGCAGTCACCTGCCGTATAGATGTTATCCCTAACATATGTTAGTGGTCGTAATAGAGAGGTTTTACTGTATCTTTATTTTTAGAAACCAAATAGGCCAGTCTCTATTTCAAATTGTTTCATTGATCGACTTAGCTTCACTCAGTCACCCCTGTTTAAACTTCAAATGGATAATTCCAGTTTTCCATAAAGTCTATTCCATTTGGACTACATAGGAAATCTTCCTTTACAATTTATTTCAAAATGATGAAAAGTGCAGACTCTGATCAGAGTGCTCTTGCTGGAATCCTAGGTCTACACTGTTTGCATAGGACAAGTGCACTTGACAAGCTACGCTGATTGTAATGGATGAGTATATTTACCTCAGTCACTCTCAGTAAAAGAATGTATAATACTGATGGAATGTAGAAAAGTTTGAGAGGACCATTAAATTAATGTTGGAATAACTTTTTAGGTCACATGGTACGAAGTGCCATGGTAAGCTTTTAGAATCGCTGGATGTCTGTCATCTGTCTGTCCTTCTGTCACTAGGTCAAATCATAAAACTCTAGAGGCTACAAATCTCATTGGATCTTATTGAACTTTGTCAAAATATTTGCCTTATTAATATCTAGGGCAAGTATGAATGTGGGTCATGTCCGGTCAAAAACTGTCATTAGGTCAAATCATAGAAAAACCATGTGAATACTCTAGAGGCTATAAATTTCATTGGATTTTAATGCAACTTGATCTGAATGTTTGACTAATTATCTAGGTCAAATTTGAATATGGGTCATGTCGAGTCAAATACTAGGTCACTAGGTCAAATCAAAGAAAAACAATGTTAACCCTACAAATCTCATTAGATCTAAATGAAATATTGTCAGAGTGTTTGCCTACATCAATTCAAGGTCAAAATCAAAAGTGGATTGTGTCTGGTCAAAAACTAGATCACGAGGTCAAATCATAGAAAAATCTTGTTAACACTCTAGAGGTTGATTGTGGGTCATGTCCAGCGGTAATCTAGGTCACTATAGGTCAAGTTTTACATGGTGTTCCAGGTGAGCGTTTTAGGGCCATTGTGGCCCTTGTTTGCTTTTGCTTTGGCCTCACAGAATTGCATTTTACTTACTCTAATCCCCATACATTCATTTTCATCAGAGTTTTCATGGTTTTTTATGGGATTTTATTTTGCAGGCTTTAGGAACAAGGTCAATGTCACTATTGCTAATAATAGAAAAACTGTTTCCTGCCTATAACTTCAGAATAATAAGGTTGGCCAATTGTGACCAAACTTTTTGTTAAGCAAACTTACAATCATCACAGAAGACTTAGCCTGGGGTTGTAGTTGGGGGTTAGCAGGTCAAGGTTAAGGTCACTGATCCTGAAAAAAGAAAAATGTTTTCTGGTCAATAACTTCAGATCTGATAGACCATTTTAAAGACCAAACTTTGTATAAATTAGCAAGTTTACATTAAGACCTAGCTTGGGATTAGTTAGGAATTTAAAGCCTTTAAAACCTGGTTTTATGGCAGCTAGTGTAGTGTCTCTTGTATCTTGCTTTACCCTGTTTTAAAAGATGTATATGTATTATATCAAATCAAAGTGATTTGTACTGACAGTTATGAAGGATAAGGTTATATATTAACCTGTTTCCTTAAGAGTACACCTTTTTACGCCATCAATTTATTCTTGCACAGAAGAAAATAGTTCCAATTTATAGTCATGAATATGTACCGTAAGAAATATTTTTATTCTATATACTAGCAGATGGTAGCCTAAAGCAGGCTGAAAGTAAAGCAAAGTAAAGAAAATACAATGCTGTGAGTTCCCTATTATATAGTCTCGAATATGTGTCATAAGGAATATTTACTTTATTCTAGCAGGTGGTAGCTTAAAGCAGGCTGAAAGTAAAGCAGAATGCGCCTTAAGGCGCATTCTGCTTTACTTTCAACCTACTTTATGTGGTCACTTGTCTTCAAAACTAGAAACAGGCTATTGGTTAATGGGTATGCATTCTTCGTGCATTATGCCAATAAAATTTAAATGCCATGGTGCTGCACCAACCATATGTTTCTAATCCTCCTTACCTTTTGAATGTTGGAATCAATTAAGTCTTCTATAGACATGCAAAACAGTTTTGATTCAGATCAGAAGTCTTAACCCATTACCTCATATCCTTATTTTAGTTTTGAAAATAGGTGACAACTTAAAGCAGGTTGAAAGAAAAGCAGAATGCTTTACCCTATAGATTATCTGCTAGAATATAGAAATTATTTTTTATAATACATAATTATACATACTAATGATGATAAATTGGAACTATTTTCTACAGTGGAGGATACAATCAAAGGCATAAAAGGGGCGTATTTATTGGACAATGGGTAAAATGGAACCAACTGTGCATTCTTGACTCAAAATGTATACATGTATAGCTAAGAAAAGAGTTTATTTTTTAGAATTTAAAGTGTAAATTGAATTTAAGATTCAGCAAATAAGCAATTAACTCTCTCAACACTTAGTAGCTCTTGTGGGTATTAGGTTCATTTGTGGATCTTTTTAGTCACCAAAACATGAACCAGTCTACATGCACATGGAAACCTGGGTTAAGTTAAATAAATAGCCTTAACCCATTACTCCATAGCCTGTTTTAAAATAGATGACCACTTAAAGCAGGTTGAAAGTAAAGCAGAATGTGGCTTAAGGTGCATTCTGCGTTACTTTCAGCCTGCTTTAAGCTATAATCTGTTTATACAAAATGTTTCTAAGTAATTATACATACTCATAGCTGTATAAAATTGGAACTATCTTTCTTCAGTGCTGGAATACATCCTATAAGGTGTAACAATTAAGGCGTATATAACCCTTTCCCCCATAGAAGTGCCTTTTAGCGCATTCAGTTTATTCTTGCCCTGAAGAAAATAGTTCCAATTTATACATTCATAAATATGTATAATACAAAATATTTTCTATATTCTAGCAGATGATAGCTTAAAGCAGGCTGAAAGTAAAGCAGAATGTGCTTAAAGCGCATTCTGCTTTACTTTCAACCTGCTTTAAGTGGACACCTATATTCAATACTAGAGATATGCTATGTGGGAAAGGGTTAAGGAGTATTGCACTTCAGGTAAAACATTCAGGCTCTTTATCACAACAAATAAGAAGCATGAAAAGGCAATTTCTTGAAGAGAAAGGTGCATGGTCCATGAAGAAAAGTGCTAAGGTAATCTACTTTGACATTCAATGAGTAAAGGTATTTGCATAGAATGCACCTGTGAAGATGAACTCTGAGCTTTAGGGTCAACCATTTTCAGAGCTCTAGATAAGGAGAGTATTTCAACAACTAAAATCTTTTTTTCTGCTTTAAAAACCCTATGTTGTTACTATTCATTCAAATTGTCTCTTCGAGACAATTCTAATGAGTAAAACACCATAGGATTTGGTACTGAAATGAGTGAGAAAGTATAAGTCTTGCTCTGTTTACCCCATCTTATCTGGAGGCCTGCTGACTCTTTTAATGCCAAGGTTGACTCACTCTGAATTGGAAATACACTTTGACATTTAATGAGTAAAGGTAATTACATAGATCCCATCTGTCACTTTAGGTTTCAACCATGGTGACTTTCAATGCCAAGGTAGACTTAACCGATTACCCGATAGTCTGTTTCCAGTTTTGAAGACATGTGACCACTTAAAGAAGAAAGCCCAACTGAAAACAGGTTGAAAGTGATGCAGAATGCGCCTCAGTAGGCGCATTCTGCATCACTTTCAGCCTGCTTTCTTAGGTGCATTCTGCGTCACTCTCAGCCTGCTTTAAGCTACCATCTGCTATAAACAAAATATTTTTTATGACACATATTTTATAGTTGTATAAATTGGAACTATTTTCTTAAGTGGCTGAACAAATGAAAGGCGTTAAAAGGTGTATTTATTCGGTAATGGGTTAACTTAACACTGCATTTTACAACAGTCTGGAACCTGATTAGATGCTGAGAAGCTTGCCGTGTTTGATCAGGATCAAACAAAAGTTTGACACTTGTATCAATGTTTTACTTCTATAAAAAATTAATGAAAAACAAAAATTAAGAAATATTAGGTGACAGCATTTTTGAAGCAGATGATAGCATGGCAAAGAAAGGGTGAAAGTATACATTAATGTCCAGGCGTATGAGTGTAAAAGTCGTTTGGCTTATTAACCTTTTCCTCCATAATCAGCAAAACAAATCACCAATAGGCTATTATACTCATTACTCAACTTAGTTTTTGCATTCTGCTGTATTTTGTTCTTTGGTGATCAGCCCAGTACGAGATCTTGAGGTGCATTCTGCTTTACTTTCAACCTGCTTTAAGTGGTCACCTATTTTCAAAACAAGAAACAAGCTATGGGGCAATGGATTACTAAACAAAAAGTGTTTAATTTAACCCATTATCCCATAGCCTGTTTCTAGTTTTGAAAACCGATGACTACTTAAAGCAGGTTGAAAGTAAAGCAGAATGCGCCTTAAGGCGCATTCTGCTTTACTTTCAGCCTGCTTTAAGCTACTACCTGCTAGAATAAAGAAAATATTTCTTATGATACATATTAATGACCGTATAAATTGGAACTATTTTCTTAAGTGGAGGAATAAGTTAAAGGAGTAAAAAGGCAATTTATGGGGAAATGGGTTAATGGAGGTCTCTCAGGGTTAGGAAAATGGGTAGTTGGGATAATTTTATGTTTGGTGGACGAATACGTAAATAAAAGGTGTAAAAATGTGTATTTATGGGTTAATGGGTTAATACACAAAAAGCATTTCATTTGAGCGGGGGAGTGAGTCTCTGAGGGTTAGGATTATGGGTAGTTGGGATCACCAGAAACTGCCTTGCTCATACTTGACATTGAGTAGCAGCAGTAAGCATGTTACTTGACATGCTCTCTCTTGGTCACATGTATACGCGCCATGCTGATTCAGCATGTGATCTGTGTCTCCCCGAGTTACCTTGTTACCCTCCTACAGGTATCACAACA
Source organism: Gari tellinella (assembly GCA_922989275.2). Classification (NCBI taxonomy): domain Eukaryota; kingdom Metazoa; phylum Mollusca; class Bivalvia; order Cardiida; family Psammobiidae; genus Gari; species Gari tellinella. Next base: position 34,808,690 of record OV277873.1, on the reverse strand, counting down.
ACACTCTATGTACAGTCAATCTTGCTGCCATTTCTCTAGATTTTTTCCTAAATCTTCGGATTTTTTTTCTAGTACATGGTAGCTTAAAGCAGACTTAAAGTAAAGCAGAATGTGCAAATCTTAAGTCAATCTTTGCATTTTAAGGGCTGCCATTTCTCCGGATTTGTTTTCGGATTTTTATCCTAGCAGATGGTAGCTTAAAGCAGGCTTTTTCTGAAATTCTTCGGATTTTTATCCTAGCAGAATGGCTATGAGGTTAAAGCAGGCTGAAAGTAAAGCAGAATGTGCCTTAACCCACTACCCCATAGATAAACATTTTTACGCTTCTAAACTATTGTCCACTGAAGAAATAAGTTTCAATTTTTACAGTCATGAACATGTACCATATGAAATATTTTTTATATTTTAAGCAGATGGTAGCTTAAGACAGGCTGAAAGTAAAGCAGAATGTGCCTTAATACACAATCTGCTTTACGTTCAACCTGCTTTAAGTGGTCACCTATTTTCAAAACTTTAAGATGGGGTAATGGGTTAAGGCACATTCTATTTCACTTTCCACCTGTTTTAAGTAATTTTGAAATCCTAAGATTGTTGTTACCCTCCTACAGGTATCACAACAACTCATCTATGTAAGGTCAGTCTTTGCATTTTGTCTTGTGAGTCTTACAATTTGTTCTATCTATCATGTCATTCTATGCATTTACACGGCTGCCATTTCTCTGGAATTTTCTGAAATTCTTCTCATTTTTATCCTAGCAGATAAAGCAGGCTGAAAGTAAAGCAGAATGCTGCTTATATTTTACCAACATCTCTATGTACAGTCAATCTTTGCATTTAGTCTTGTGAGTCTTACAACTTTCTATCTATCACGTCAATCTTTGCATCTACAGGGCTGCCATTTCTCCGAATTTTTCTGAATTTGTTTTCGGATTTTTATCGTAGCAGATAACTTAAAGCAGGCTTAAAGTAAGTCAGAATGTGCCTGAAGTTATTGCACTGGAAAAATAGAAAGTTTGGAAATCTTAAATCAATCTTTGCATTTACAGGACTACCATTTCTGAAATTCTTTGGATTTTTGTCCTGGCATATGGTAGCTTAAAGCAGGTTGAAAGTACAGCAGAATGCGCCTTAACCTTACTTTCATTACCTGCTTTCAGAAATCTTGCTTGAAAAATAGAAAATTTGGAAATTTTAGGATTTGTCATGATCAACGTATGGCAGTTCTGCATAAAGCAACCAATCATTTTGTGGACAATTCAAATAAGGAAGGCTTAAACCTAAATTATTCCATAGCCTGTTTCTAGTTTTGAAGACAGGTGACCACTAAAAGAAGGCTGCAAGTAAAGCACTCTGAATGCGCCTTAAGACACATTCTGCATTACATGTACATGTACTACCAGCCTACTTTAAAAGCTACCATCTGCTACAATATAGCAAATATTTTTTATGGTATATAATAAATTCATGACTATAAATTGTCTTTCAGTGCCATCATAAAATTATTTTATTGGTATAAATTAAATGTGCTGAAAGGCGCTACTTAAGTAAGGGAAAAGATTATTAAACACTTTTATTTTTCATGCTTCTGGGTTGTACGAGGGTTGTTCGGAAAGTTCGTAGAATTTTGTTATATCTCTGGTTAGCTTTATTTGATCAATTTGAAATTTGGTATGTAAGTACCTCATCTTATTTTTAAACTATTTTGTAAGAGAGAAATGAAATAGATAATGTTTACCGAATATACAGGTTACCGTAGCAACGCAGTAACGGGGACCCGGAGCAGCTCGAAAGTTGTAATTTTTAAAACTTTCTTCTAATAAAGCAAACGTGGTTTCTCTCAATTCTGTTGACCCTAGATAAGCGCGAAAAGGTCTGATTGTAACGTGACGTCATGACGTTAGTTACTCATAGTTTCAAAACATTGTAAGCGCTTGAACAGAATTTACAGTATTTAGTCTACAGATAGCGGAAATGCGAACTAAAAAGAAATGACGTCGACCAGTGACGTTGACTTGCAAACTGTTGTAAATAAAATTATGTTACTGTAGGTAAATCGCCGACAAAAACTCTTAAAATGATTAAATCCACGGGAAAATATGACAAGAAGTTGAGTCTCGCATTCCTGTATAAATGGCGATCACTTTTTAGGAATGGAAAATAATCGATCCAGGACGCTCCTAGGAGCGACCGACAATCAATCTTAGCTGCTTCCATTAAGGACAAGTGAAAAGATAAGGAAAATGCGGACAGAGTTACAACAGTAAGATATATGCTTGATAAAATTGGTGTTTCTTGCTCTACCGTACTTGAACTATTAATAGATGAACTTGGTATGTCTAACGTTAGAGCACACTGGGTGCCGAGGTTGTTCACGGACAAGGGAAAGAAGAACCGAGTTCGATGCTCTCAGATGTTTCTCTGCCAAAACGATGCCGAAGGTGACGATTTTAAGGACAGAAGCACACTACAGATGAGATACGAGAGAAGCGACTACACATGGATCTTGAGCGCGTAATGCTACATCAGGATAATGAACCGGATCGTAGAGCAGCTTCAACGCAGTTAGAAATCAGCTTACTATGGTTACTATGTAAGAACACCCGCCAAACAGCCCCGAATTGGCTCCCATGGGTTTTAGAGTGCTGACAGAGTTAAAGGCGAGCTTACATGGAATTACATTTGTTTCAGCAGCTGAATTTACCAAACAGACCCAGAAATTTGTATCTACATTCAGTGAGGACTTGTATACAGAAACATGCGTAAAATGAGTTAGAAAGCCATAACGAGTAGGTGGATATTGCGGGTGATTATGTTGGGAAAGTGAGACGTTCGCTTGACGTATATAACGTTTGACGTCACGTCGACGTTGACGTGCTCCGGGTATGCTTTATGTATGTATTTGTAAGATGCATAGAAAAAATGTGTTTAAGCGTATATTGCCGATTTTCACAGAATATGTAGCACAGATCTGGAAATTAATGTTGATCTAATTTTTTGCATCCAACTACGACTATACGTATTTTTATAGCAAAATTCTACGAACTTTCCGAACAACCCTCGTATGATTGCTTGATACATGTATAAGATTAACTATACTCATTCTAAGAAGCAGTGTCATTGTCATAATTAAGCATCCACTGAATTAATTAGGTAGCCTGGAGAAGGCTAAAATCAAATGTTTTCAGGTGGATTCTGCTTTATTTTCATCCTGCTCTAAGAGGTCACCTGTTTTCAAAACTAGAAACAGGTTATGAAACAAAGTCATGCATAAAGTGTTAAAATATAAAATGGCTCATTCAATTTATTCATCCACTGAAGAAAATATTTCCAATTCACACAATCATGAGCATGTTCCATAAGAAAATAATTCTATATCCTTGGCTAGCAGATGGTAGTTTAAAGCAGGCTGAGATTAAGGCAGAATGTGCCTTATGGCACATTCTGCTTTACTTTCAATCTGATGTAAATGGTCACAGTGTCTTGATAACTAGAAACACTGACTTTTGGGTAAAGGGTTAACAGTACACAAGAGGATATAACTATGCCAGTAATGATACAGTCGAACTTCGATATCTCGAACTCGTATATCTCGAACTATCCGATAGTTCCACATATGAACTACATTATTTCATGCTCGGTTAAGTCGAACATACCCATATTTCAAAGTTAAAACGTGGATGAGCCACGTTTTAACTTTGAAATACGGGCACGTTCGACAAAACCGACTTCGAGATATCGAAGTTCGACTGTAATGTGTTTGTTAAGCTGGGAAATAGATTGAGTTATGCCACACAAGTCTCTGTACTTCATGAAGTTTTGAATCACAGGTATATTAGACACTTGGATTATGTAATGACTCATCAGCAAGAAATCCCATACAACAAGCTTCTGAGAAAATCTACTCTAGTTTCACTAGAGGATAAATTAATAAGACAGTGCTCTAGATAAGAGGGACTTCTCTGAAATCCTACATTTATCTCTTATTTCAGCACCAAATCCTATGGTGTCACTTCTCATTAGAATTGTATCAAATAGACGATTCTAATGAGTTGTGACACCATAGGGTTTAATGCAGAAATAAAGATTTGTTTTTAAAATACTCCCTTATCTGGAGCTCTGAAACTGTAATATAATAAATATTTCTAGTGGTGTATATTCATGACTGTATATTTAAAGTAGAATTATTTTCTTCAATGGAGTAGAAATAAGGCATAAAAAAGTCTTAGTTATGAGGTATTGGGTTAAATTATAGCAGCCTAAAATTAAAGCATTAAAGGAGATTTCTGCTTAACTTTCAGCCTGCTGTAAGCAGCCACTTGTGTCTTGAGAACTCAATACAACAATTATCTATGAGGGCAATGGCATAACAAGTCTGATCACAGAATGTTGTAAGGAATGCTTATATAATCTGTGCTGTGATGCAGATAGATGAGGGAGATATGTACAAGACTGGTTGCAATGATTTACTCTTGTCAAAACAACCTAAGACAACATCAGTACAGTAACACCACGGCTATTTCATAGTATAATCATGCAAATTAACCCTTTTCCCCTCATAGAAACCCCTTTTAACGCATTTAATTTATTCATGATCCACTGCAGAAAATAGTTCCAATTTATACAGTCATGAATATATGTATCATAAGAAATATGTTCTTTATTCAAGCAGGTGGTAGCTTAAAGCAGTCTGAAATTAAAGCAGAATGCGCCTTAAGGCGCATTCTGCTTTACTTTCAACCTGCTTTAAGTGGTCATATACCTTCAAAACTTAAGAAAAAAGCTATTGGGTAACAAATTGGTTGAAAACTATACGAAGGGTTACCTCATTTTACATCCCTCGCGAAGGCATTAAATTTTGCTTAAAGCATGATGGAATTACTTGTTGAAAGGGATTTACTCATCTTGATTATATTAACACTAATTTCCCCAATCCCCAAGTGACATGAATTTCCTACATTTGATATACATGTCCATCTATTAATAAAGTAGATTAAAAGCAGATTACTGCACAAAACAAGATATAAATTAAATAACATGAGCTTTCTACTTTATTTTCATCTTGCTTTACAGAGTCATCTGTCCTTATATCATCTGTCTGCTTTCTTTCTATTGATAATAGTATTAGAAACAAGGTTCTTACAGGACATGTATTTGTTATTCAGGGATAAAAACAAAACAAAACTGCTTTTCCCACACTATATTTCCCATCCATATGATTAAGTCAAGTGATGTAAGAATTTTTGTCTAATCCGAAGTAACGAAGGGCTTGAACAATTAACATATGGAATCTCTGCTGAGCTGTTGGTGTCTGTACTGAGTTATACAGGTATCCTTTGCTTGTCAGCTGATCATGACCTCACTGTGAGTTTAACTCATTACCCAATAAATACACCTTTTTACGCTTTTAATTTATTTCTCTACTTAAGAAAATAGTTCAAACTTATACTGTCATAAATAAGAATTATAAGAAATATTTTCTATATTCTAGCAGATAATAGCTTAAAGCAGGCTGAAAGTAAAGCAGAATGTGCCTCAAGGCACATTCTGCTTTACTTTCAACCTGCTTTAAGTGGTCACATATCTTCAAAACTAGAAACAAACTATGGGGTAATAGGTTAACAGTGCCTTTTAGTGCATTCAGTTTATTCCCCCACTGAGGAAAATAGTTGCAATTTATACATATGAATTTGTATCATATTAGAAACCTTAAGGCGCATTCTGCTTTACTTTCAGCCTGCTTGGTATAATAATAAGCTACTGAGCAGTGATGATAAAGAAAATAATTTTCTTATGACAAATATTAATGACTGTATAAATTGGGACTATTTCCTTCAATGGAGGAATAAATAAAAATACATAAAAAACTTATTTAGGGGGGAATGGGTTAACCCATTACCCCATAGCCTGTTTCTAAATTTGAAAATTAGGTGGCCACTTACAGCAAGTTGAAAGTAAAGCAGAATGTGGCATAAGGCGCATTCTGCTTTACTTTCAACCTGCTTTAAGCTACCATCTGCTTGAAAATAGAAATGATTTATTTCAAACTTAATTTATTCATCACTGTATAAATTGGAGCTATTTTCTTACATGAAGCAATACATTAAAGGCGTAAAAAAATTGTAAATATGGGGTAATGGGTTAAGTAAAAGCTGCAGTGTTGGGAGGCCTGTATCAACATGTTAATTGTATAATGATTATATCTACACAATCACCTGGTAGATATGTTGTAAGACATTATCACATGTTTCCATGTTTCAGACAAGTGATGGTACAGTGGTAAATATGCTATGCTTACCCATTTACGCGTTAATCTATGCGTAAGAAACGCATAGTGAACGGTTAATGCCTAACGATTTTAAAGCGTTTAAACGCGTAATAAACGATTATACCAATGCAGTCTCGGCTTATGGGTCCGTCGGCTAAGTGATGACCCTTTCATCCGGGCTCTTTTAAACGCGTAAAGAAACGCGTAAGGAAACGGCTAGGAAATGCGTTTAACGAAACGGATAATAAACGCGTAAGAAACGCTTAAGAAACGCGTGAAGTGGGTAGGGATTGCGTATTTACCACTGTATACTAAAGTTTTAATTTATGACAACTCAAAAGAAACCTAAAGGAACTTTCTGTTTTATTTTCATCTTCTTTAACCCATTAACCCATATATCCTATTTCTAGTTTTGAAAACAGGTGACCACTTAAAGCAGGTTGAAAGTAAAGCAGAATGTGCCTTAGTGTACATTCTGCTTTACTTTCAGCCTGCTTTAAGCTATCATTTGCAAGGATAAAGACTTTTTCTAATAAACTAACATTACTTAAAAAATTGGAACTATTCTTTTTCAGTGGAGGAATAAATGTGAGGCATAAAATTGAATATTTATGGGGTATAATGGGTTAAATAAGCTCTCACCTCACTGCCTTTAAAACTACCAATAAGTAAATCAACTAAATTCCAGCTCCCTAAAGTTGGGAGCTTTCTTGTAACTTTGCTTTCATCCTGCTTTATGGTGACATATTTACAATATTCATGAACATTAAAATATGACTGCTTCTGGAATTGTTCTTGAGCTTCAAGAATTTATTTACAAATTCTACAAAAGGAGATCAAGAACTTGTGAGATTATAGAACAATGATACTAAAAACATCAAATTTTAGAAGTTTTACAAAATATTGATGAACGTTAATGGACGCTTCTAGTCAAATTGTTCATGAATATTCAAGAAATTATTCTGGAATAGTTCTAAAATAATTCAATAACTTTCCACAGGTTATATTCTGTATCCATTATAGCAGATGGTAACTTCAACTTTAGCAGGCTGTGATTTGGCACATTCTGCTTAACTTTCAACCTGCTTTAGGTGGTTACCTGTCTTTAAAACAAGAAACAGGCTATAGGGTAACAAATAATTTAGTTCAAACGGCTTATTTTTCTATTTTTTGAGAGATCAGAAAAAGAACGCCAATATAAATATAGGGTAAAAATGTGTACATGTTTGATGTTTTCATTGTTATGTCATTATTCTACGATACATATCACACACCGCAGAATATGTGTGAGTAGTAACCATGTTTTTTGCACTGGCATGATACACTATGATGCAAAACAGAAGATCCAAGGGTAGAACAAGTCTGGTAAAACACTTTTAGTTTCTCAGACTTCTGTATGTAATAAAAACCCTTACCATATATTACAACCATTGTAAAGAAGCAGTTTTAAGTGTAAACCCAGATAGCTGGATGCTTGAAGCAGGTTGAAAGTAAAGCAGAAAGCTCCCTTAGGGAGCTTTCTGCTTTACTTTCAACCTGCTTTAAACAGCCATCTGGGTTTAATATCATCAAAAAGTCTTCTACTGGGTGGTTATGATAGTAGGAGTTTTACTGTTTTACTCCGCCAGGGCTCCAGATAAGAGGGAGTAAAGTGAACAAAATCAATGTTTTCTCACTTATTTCAACACCAAATCCTATGGTGTTACTACTCATTAGAATCGTCTCAAAGAGACAACTCTAATGAGTAGTGACACCATAGGGTTTGATACTGAAAAAAATATTTTATATTTTGAAATGTTCCCCTTATCTGGAGCCCTGCTCTGCTCACTTGCTCATCTAACACTTTTTGCAACATTTTCCTGGCACTATGGTAACACATTCCAGATACAATGAACAGTAACCGACTTGTAGCTCATGCAATACATGTTATATTACATGAACATGAGTTAAATAAATTCCTCTAGAAGATGTGTAAATTATTTGCATATTTTGAACTGTAACTGACTTGTATTTACTCATGCATACATGTTATATAACATGAATATGAGTTAATAAATTCCTCTAGAAGATGCATACATTAGTTGCATATTTTGAACAGTAACTGACTTGTAGCTCGTGCAATACATTTTATATAACATGAATATGAGTTAACAAATTCCTAAAGAAGATGTGTAAATTATTTGCATATTTTGAACAGTAACTGACTTGTATCTCAATCATGCATACATGTTATATAGATTCAAGATTCAAACATTTTTACTAAGTAACGTAAACATAAACATGTACATGTATATATGTAAATGTTTGCGTTACTTAATAAAAATGTTTCTCTTGAAGATGTGTAAATTATTTGCATATTTTGAACAGTAACTGACTTGTTTCTATACAACATGAGTTAAAAAAATTCTCTAGAAGATGTGTAAATTATTTGCATATTTTGACTTGCAGCTGAGCCTTTTTACTAATTAATACACTGTTTTCTAACCCAAGCCTTTCAACCCTAACAATGAGTACAGGGCTCTCGCTAGGCCAATATTTTAGGGAATAGTGACTTCATACTCAGTATTATGCATTCTTTACAAACAGTGTAACTGTGAAGAGTATACTTGTCCTATGCAAACATATTAGACCCAGAACAGAGAGCTCCTACTAACTGTTTGTTATTGGTCCATATACAGTAAAATTGTTTTATTTATTTCCTTTTTAAGTCAGGTTGCTGCTTAAAATAAGGTGACAGTAAAACAGAAAGCATAAGTAGAGATGAGTTACAGTTTGCTCCCTTTGGGATTTAGACTGTGAGCTATGCTTGTATGCACAAACATAGTAATGGTATACAATAGAATGCCCTAATGGCATTGTTCATAATGATAATTGCCAATTAGCATTGCAAGTGAAGATACCTGCACTTCAAAGCAGCAAAAATATATACTAAATTGTATACAGAAAAACTTCTCTTCAGCAGCACCCAAAGTAAAACATAATGAAGGACAAATATAATGCAGAAGGCTCCTTTCTGCATCACTTTGTTTCTTCTCTATGCATCCACTTCCATAATTATAAAGATGCTCATTTCTATTACACTACACCAGTTTGTCCATCAAGTTAAGAGATTGTATTATACTTATATCGTACCAGTATATAATTATAACAATAAAGCAATGCTTTGTTGCTACTCAAAAGGATGCATGAGTTTTGTTGTAAAGACAGGCGGATGTTTAAAGGAGAATGAGAGGCAAAGAGGAAGCTTTTATAATACGCTTTCTGCTTTACTTTCAAACTTGTTTAGACAGCCACCTTATCATCTTAAATGTGTGAACAAACTTCTCTTTTTAATGTTGGGGTTTTAAAATAAGTATACATAATTTTTCTCAAGTATTAGGTACATTCTGTAGAAATTGTAAATGCAAAGTTTGTTGTTAGTGTTAATCAATACTAAGAATTTTCAAACAGATGGATGACTGCTTGAAGAAACATTTTATATTTAATTTGTTCAGGAGCTTATACATTTGAAGCATATTTCTGGATAAAACATGATTAATTCAGTGCATTCTTACATTTATCAATTGGTGTGCAATAATTGATATCTGTGCCAATTGAGTGGAATTGGCATTTAAAAAAATAAGTTTTATTTGTACTAAATGGCTGGATAATTGAATGTAACTATTAAATTTTCTGAAGGAAATATAAATATGACATTTTATAACTGTAAGTACACTTACTCATTAACTCTTTCAACACAAAGTAACTATTGTTGGTTATTATGTTCCCTTGTAAGATATCATTGCGCTAGAATATTAAAAAAACAGTGCTCCCTCTCTACAAAAACACCCAATTGGAGACAAAGATTGTGTGTGTTATTCGAATTGAATTGTTAAAGGGAGGGAAAATTGATATCCTAAGAGTGTTAAGCACAACTTGGCTTACATTAGCAAACAGCTTGAATACAGATCAGACCCGCGTAATGTGGCGTCTGATCTTGATTCAAACTGTTTGTCACTCACCATTATGTTTCTTCTATCAAAATGTCCAATACGTAACTTTTAGAAAAACAGCAGAAGACAATTTAAGCAGGCGATATTGCATCAGTGAAAGATGAAGACATAATTGTCTTGTATGGGTAACAGCTGCAAGCTTAATGTTGTAAGGAGGAAATCATTGTTCGGAGGGCAGTTATTGGGAGGGAAACGATATTTCTCATGGTGAATGTTCATGACAGTATAAAATAAAACTTATTTTCTTTAGTGGAGGAGGTAATTAACTCATTACCTCATAGCCTGTTTTTAGTTTTGAAGACGCAGAATTGTCCACTTAAAGCAGGTTGAAAGTAAAGCAAAATCTGCTTCATAGGCACATTCTGCTTTACTTTCAGCCTGCTTTAAGCTACCATCTGCTAGGGTATAGAAAATATTGTTTGGTGCATATTCAAGACTACATGTATATAAGTAGAGACTTCTTTCTTCAATGGAGGAATGAAATAAAGGTGTATATAATGAGGAAGAGTGTTAAAGGAATAGAAAGACATATTTCATACGGGGTAATGGGTTAAAAAATGTCATTGCATTTTCTTTTGAATTCTTGTAGAACAAAAGTTTCACTATAGGCTATTATAATTATATTTGCTGTGTACAGTGGAGAATCTGTTATTCTTTCCCGTTTAAACGCAAACGTACGCAAACGCAAAACACTGAAACGTAGAAAAGAACAACATTTGGACAATTCTGATATTTGATGTTTATCTTGGTGGCAAACAGTTTGGAGCCTGATCAGACGCCGGGTTACCCGGCGTCTGATCTGGCTCCAAACTGTTTGCACTGCAAATAATAGTTTTAGCGTAAACGCGTTTATTGGGAAAGAATAACACATTCTCCACTGTAGTTGCAGAAGCTTGGCCCCGTGAGAAACTGCTGAATTCAAGCGTTATTGTTGAAAAAACTGACTTCTACCTGCTCTGGGAGGATATGTTTATGACAAACATCTGTTTATCTATGCTACAAACACTCACACTATTTTGCAAGTCATAGACCCTGAAAAAAAGCTTGTTTTCACTACATAATTGACCCATTTCTCCATAGTTTTTTCCCCGTGTTTAAAACAGGTTGACATCAGACCAGGTGGTTAAAGCATGCAGACTGAAAGTTGAAAGCAAAAAAATCTGTATGAAGCCCTTTGCCTTACTTTAAGCATGGAAAGTTTCTTAGATATATAATTGCTGTGATCTATCTGAGTGGAAACTTGAACAGATCTGGTTTCAAGTTATTTGCAAATGTAAGCCAACTTAAATTCCCTCCCTATAACAACTCCCTCCAAAAACACACTGAGTCTTTGTCTTCCATTGGATGTTATTGTACAGAGGGAGTTCTGTAATACCGGTAACAACCATTTCACTAGTTTTTACTCTTCCTTTATTATGAATATTGATGTTTGTTTGTTAACATCCTTTCCTGCCATCTATGGGCAACGTAATTGGACGCCCCTGAGAGAGGGGAGCGGATACAGCGAACCCGGCGCTATGCCCTACTCTTAATTATTATCGAAAGAGTTCTATGGTTCTTTTAGATGCCAAGTGTAAAGCACTGATATATCGGACATTGGTTTATAAAGTCTCATCTGAAGGACTAATGGTGCGGCGGGGGATTAAACTCACAACCCCTGACGTCTTTAAAGCGGGTTCTTTACCTCTCGACTACGTCTGCTGGTGAATATTGATGATAAAACATATAAGATTGTTTGCTTGTTGACATTCTTGTTGCAACATATACTTGATATTGTTCCTTTGTTTTGCCAAGTGTATTTCTGGTTTATTAACTGTGTGCATTGTTACAATACTACAATGTCTGTACACCTAATTTCCTGCTACAGTTCACATGTGCTTTTTGGAAACAGCTGTAATTCTGGCACTGATCAATTATTGGTAATAGTTCTCAAATAGACCAATATATATATACCTTCCTTAACCCTTTCCCCCATAGAAGCGACTTTTAGCGTATTTAATTTATTCCTCCGCTGAAGAAAATAGTTCCAGTTAATACCCTCATGAACAATTACCATTACAAATATTTTATATAGCCTAGCAGATTTTAGCTTAACCTTTTACCCCATAGAAGCGCCTTTTAGCGCATTCAGTTTATTCTTGCCCTAAAGAAAATAGTTCCAATTTATACATTCATAACTATGTATAATACAAAATATTTTCTATATTCTAGCAGATGATAGCTTAAAGCAGGCTGAAGGTAAAGCAGAATGCGCTTAAAGCGCATTCTGCTTTACTTTCAACCTGCTTTAAGTGGACACCTATATTCAATACTAGAGATATGCTATGTGGGAAAGGGTTAAAGCAGGCTGAAAGTAAAGCAGAATGTGCCTTAAGGGCACTTTCTGCTTTACTTTCAACCTGCTTTAAGTGGTCACCTGTCTTCAAAACTAGAAACAGGCTATGAGGTAAAGGGTTAAGGGGAAATGAGGTAACACAATGATATGATTTGCTCATTGTACAGTGTAAATAAGTTATTTTAGAGCTGGATTCACTGCTGACATTCAGGTTAATTTTTTTAGTGATTGATCGAATGCTCATTTCGTAGTTATAAAGATTTTGAGTTGAGTCTTGAGTAGTTTGCAAGAATTTGATTTGTCTAGACTCAAATCTGACCAATCAAATATTTGAGAACGATACCAGACTCAACTCGAGACAATTTATAAACTTGGACCCTGGAACTAAAGTTCACTAAATATCTTATGGGCCTGCTTCATAAAGCTGGTTCTTTTAAACCCTTTTCCTGTTAAATATTCATGTACAGTGGTAAATACGCTATTCCTACTCACTTTATGCGTTTCTTACGCTTTTCTTAAGCGTTTATCATCCGTTTCGTTAAACGCGTTTCCTGGCTGTTTCTTTACGTGTTTCCTTACGCATTTAAAAGAGCCCGGATGAATGGGTCATCACTTAACCGAGGGACGCCTTAGCCAAGACTGCATTGGTATAATCGTTTATTAACGCGTTTAAACGCGTTAAAATCGTTAGGCCTTAAGGGTTTGTTAACCGTTCATTATGCGTTTCTTACGCATAGATTAACGCGTAAATGGATAGGAATAGCGTATTTACCACTGTACAAAACTCCACCCAATATGAATACCTATCATCTGAACTATTACATAGGCTAAGAACATAATCTGGATATACCCTGTTTGAATAGGCAGGTATACTAGTAATAAGATAAACTGTTCTGTTACTGTTCTAGAAAGATCAATAAATGCATCACCTGGCCCCAAGGTTATAAAGCTTTTGAGTTGAGTCTCAGACCTTTATCAAGAATTTGGTTGGTTAGATTTGAGCCAAGGCTCAAATCTGACCAATCAAATGCTTGAAAACAGCTTCAGACTGAACTCAAAAGCTTTATAACATTGGAGCAGCTAGGACTCATTAATTTTACATTGTACAGTTGTTCAAGGTTTACCAATTTAAGTGCCTGCAAGTATGTCATGTATTATTTTGTGAAACTTACAGTGTTCATATTTTACCTAACAGCAGTAATTAATACCACATTCATATTATAACCTTTTATTTTTTAAAGTTACTACCTTTTGAAATTATGTAATATAAAATGATAGAAATGGTTTATTTCATACAGTCATGTTAATTTAACATGTACCAATGTATCAATTATGTATAAATCAGACTTATTCCAATGAAACTATTTGAATTTATTTAATGTTATATATGAAGTTGAATTTTTCAAAGATTTATTTCAGAAAATTTTATTTTGTTATTTGTATAATTTAAGATTTTTCAATCATTTTCAGCAAACCTTGGCACCAACTTTATCTGTCAACCAGATACATGTGCACTTCAGAAGTTGTTAGTAAAGTAAATTTCTGTTCAATTTGATGTCATTTTACTGTTACAGTTCGCCGATCTGTGCCTATCTCTCGCCCTGAGGTGTGGGAAGTCGAGCCATACTCTGCCAGACTTAGATGGCACCGAGCTTATATACCACAGTACTATAGTACCAAACCGCACAGATATAGGTAAGTGTCGATACTCTGCCAGACTTAGATGGCACCAAGCTTATATACCACAGTACTATAGTACCAAACCACACAGATATAGGTATGTGTCGATACTCTGCCAGACTTAGATGGCACCAAGCTTATATACCACAGTACTATAGTACCAAACCACACAGATATAGGTATGTGCCGATACTCTGCCAGACTTAGATGGCACCCAGCTTATATACCACAGTACTATAGTACCAAACCACACAGATATAGGTTAGTGTCCATACTCTGCCAGACTTAGATGGCACCCAGCTTATATACCACAGTACTATAGTACCAAACCACACAGATATAGGTTAGTGTCCATACTATACCAGACTTAGATGGCACCGAGCTTATATACCACAGTACTATAGTACCAAACCACACAGATATATGTTAGTGTCCATACTCTGCCAGACTTAGATGGCACCCAGCTTATATACCACAGTACTATAGTACCAAACCACACAGATATATGTTAGTGTCCATACTCTGCCAGACTTAGATGGCACCGAGTTTATATACCACAGTACTATAGTACCAAACCACACAGATATATGTTAGTGTCCATACTCTGCCAGACTTAGATGGCACCCAGCTTATATACCACAGTACTATAGTACCAAACCACACAGATATATGTTAGTGTCCATACTCCATACTATAGTACCAAACTACACAGAATCCATTAAAAGGAGCTTTCTGATTTTTTGTCACCTTGCTTTAAGCAGTCACCTATTGTTAATATCTAGTTAGTTACAAAATTTAGTGGTCATTATAGAGAGGTTCAGGGTTCCAGATAAGGGGATAAAACTAAAATCTTTATTCCTGCATGAAACCCTATGGTGTCTCTTTGAAATGATTCTAATGAGTACTAACACTATAGGATTTGGTGCTTAAATGAATGATAAAATGTTGGATTTTATTTTTACAGAATTGAGATGCAAGAAGCAGATAACACACCAGGCAGAGACTGGAAGCCAGTGGCCACCGGACTCGATGAGACCGAGTACACCGTCAATGACATCAGCCCGCGTAAGGACTACAACTTCCGTATCCGAGCGGAACTGGAAAATGGCGATGTCAGTGAGCCAACTCCCCCAATACAATACCATCATACAAAATGTAAGTTATACAGTAAAAACACATTCTATTATGACTCTTCATAAAAAGACTTATTATCCCATTACCCCATAGCCTGTTTCAAGTGTTGAAGACTAGTGATCATTTAAAGCAGGTTGAAAGTAAAACAAATAGGGTGTTTTCAGTATTGATTTCAGATGAATGCTTAAAAGCAGTCTGAAAATAAAGCAGAATGCTCCATAAGGAGCATTTTTCTTTACTTTCAGCCCATTTTAGACTTTTGGGATTTGTGCCCCAGGGGCTCATTTCTTAAAACTTTGTACGACAAAAACTGTCGTAAGTCAAAACTTTAAAATACATTTAATTTCTGATTTCTCTATCTTATCCTGTCTTGTGACAAATAAATAAGAATTGAGACTTACGACAACATTTGTCATACGAAGTTTTATGAAACAGGCCCCAGGAGCTTTTAAAGAGAATAATACTGTAGTATGCCATTTCCAATATCCAGTCAATAAAAATTGTAATTACATATTACAAACATATCAATTCTATTTTTCTTGTTTGATTCTAGAAAAGCAATTATTTATTGAGTTAACCCATTACCCCATAGCATGTTCCTAGTTTTGAAAACAAGTTGCTACTTAAAGCAGGTTGAAAGTAAAGCAGAATGTGCCAATGAATGAGACAATGGGTTAAACAATATATTTTACCAAGGGTCAGTGTCTTTTAAGAATTCAGTTTTCTACTGTATGATATCCCAGAAACGAAAGCTGGTTTTGTTATACAGAGTTCCCTCTCTACAACAACACTGAATGGAAGACCAATATTGTGTGGGTTGTTTGGAGGGAGTCGTTGTAGGGAGGGAAATTGGCTTACATTTGTAAACAGCTTGAATCCTGATCAGACGCCGCGTAACGCAGCGTCTGATCTAGATTCAAGCTGTTTGTCACTTCTCATTAAGGTTTTTTCTGACAAAATGTCCATTATGTTACTTTGAGAAAAGCAGCAGACGACAATTTTTAGCTGACGATATTTCAACTTTAAAACGTTAGACATATTTGTCATGTTTCGGGAACTGCAAAAAGTGTTGTTGTAAGGAGGGAGTCATTGTTGGGAGGGCTGTTGAAGAGAGGGAACACTGTAGTTGTGATTTTTTATTTCCCCTTGTTACAGTCCCCATGAAGAAGAGGGAACCACTGAACCTTAAAGCTACAGAGTACAAGCCCCTTGAACTGGATTCCACCAGCATGAACCGACCCTACATAGACTACCTAACCAAATATGGTAAGATAAATTTTGAAATGTACAGAGATCATTACACATGATGCAAGTTACAGTTGAACGTCGATATCTCGAACTCAAACTATTTGATAGTTCGACACATGAACTGCATTATTTCATGCCCGGTTAGGAGGAACATACCCATATTTCAAAGTTAAAACATGGCTAAGCCAGGTTTTAACTTTGAAATACGGGCATGTTCAATTTAACCAAGTTTGAGATATCAAAGTTCGACTGTAGGTCAACTTCATGCATGATGTTAGATATTGTCAATTTCATACACCATGTAAACTTTGTCTCTGTTATAAGTCATATGTTGCTTTCATACATAGTTTTTTAACCCTTCACCCTAGTTTTGTGGATTTTTTGTAAGATAGTTTGTTGTTGTTTTACTTTAACCCTTTCCCCCATAGAAACGCCTTTTAGCGAATATAATTTATTCTTCCGCTGAAGAAAATAGTTCCCATTTAATCAGTCATGAATATAAATTATAGAGAATATTTTCTAATTTCAAGCACATTATAGCTTAAAGAAGGCTGAAAGTAAAGCAGAATGTGCCTTAAGGGGGTAGGTGCACCTTGGTAAAGTAAATACCAAATTCTTCAAACTTTGCATACTGATAGTAAAATTAGTTTCTATGACAAAACTGGTGAAAAAAGTGGGGGTACCGGACCTTTCTTTTTCACAATTTGAGATTTTTCAAGGCTACCCCCCTAAAATTGAAGCTTCATAAAAACATTTTTGTACTACGGTTTTTCAATCTTTATTTAAACAATCTATTTGTACCAAAAGTATCCTAATTTATATTACCATAGTAAGAATAAACCCTGAAAATAATGTTTTTTCAAGATCCAAAATAAAAATATTTGATTTCACCAGAAAGGAGTAAAATTTACCCCACCCACTTTTTTATAATGGGAAAATAAGGCACTGTGAAAATTGCCCTACAAATTGTAGCAAACTAAATACCAAATTTTTTATTTGTTGTTTTTAGCCTTGCAAACAAAAAGTTTTAGTGAAATAGCAAATAAAAACACAGGGTCCCGTACCTTTTAAAAAAGATATAGCTCATTTTATCAACAAAATCCATTTTATCTATTGAGTTATCTATAATTTATACTAAAACTGTACTACCATGAAAATTTCATGCTTATATTCTGAGAAATTGAAATGAAATCGGATGTAACAAAATACAACCTACCTATGAAACCAGTGTATGCTATTAACTACGAATAGGACATAAAACTTAAAAAGTCCCTTCCGGAACGAAAATCCATTTTTTTCCCGGGAAAATAGTGTTTTATTACTGTATGCATTCACCAAAATTGAGTTCTTACCATTTTTTTGAAAACGAGTTCGTAAAATTTTTCGGAAATTTCATAATGCTCAAAAAGACAGGCCGACATCCTTAAGGCACATTCTGCTTTACTTTCAACCTGCTTTAAGTAGTCACCTATTTTCAATACTAGAAATAGGCTATCAGGTAAAGGGTCAACATATTACGACCTATTCATACAAAACTTATATCTGTATATTTTCTTTTTTCTTCAGTTCCACCACGTTTGCCTCTTGACAAGCCCGACATGATTGTCATCAATCTAGAAAGTATCGAGTTGTCATGGAAACCAGCCCGGGAACCAGAGTCCATACAAAACTGTTCCAACCTTAGATACAGCATTGAGGTACGGATAATACGGAAATGGGACCCATAGACACATTTAACTCATAACCCATAAAAATGCCTTTTTACACATTTAGTTTATTCATCCTCTGAGGAAAGTAGTTCCATTTCATACAGTCACGATTATGTACCATAAGAAATATTTTCAGTTTTCTGGCAGATGGTAGCTTAAGGCAGACTGAAAGTAAAGCAAAATGCGCATTAAGACGCATTCTGCTTTTCTTTCAACCTGCTTTAAGTAGTCACCTGTCTTTGAAACTTGAAAAAGCATATGGTGTAATGGGTTAATCCTTTACACCATAGCCTGTTCTAGTATTAAAGATAGATGAACACTTAAAAAAGGTTAAAAGAAAAACAAAATGTGCCATTAGATAATTACATGTAATTAAATGCGTAAAATGGCTTATCTATGGAGTAAAGGGTAAACAAGTTGTTTTCCATGAAAAATATTGAAGCAGGCTAAAAGTATAGCAGAAATTGATTATTCACTTACTAGTATATTCTTTTTTAACTTTTTTAACCCTAGTAACGCATATATGCATCATTTGCAAACAGTGTACTTGTGAGGAGTACATTTGTCCAATGCAAACAGTGTAGACCCTGATCAGAGGGCTCCTTATGGAGCCCACTGATCAGGGTCTACACTGTTTGCTATTTTGACATATATTGTAAAAATTAAACCTAAAAAGTCAAAAATGGACTAGCCTTAATTGAAAACTAGAATTGTCCATTTGCGGTGGTTAACAGAGTATATTGTTTCTTTTACTAAGTTGATGTAACTGTTGTCGTTTTATACAGATACGAAATCCACCAAGCTTTGAATGGCGTGAGGTGGTGACGGGCTTGAAGTGCCGTAGCTACATATTCCAGGACCTCAATCCTCATATTGACTACATCTTCCGTATCCGAGCGTGGAACGAGTACGGCTGTTCCGAGCCTTGTCTGCCTATCTCCCTATACAGACCCAAGAGTAAGATTGTGTATTGTACATATTACCCTTTTGAATAGGGGAAGTTAGTTATCTTGACCATAGCAAACAGCTTGAATCCTGATCAAGTCTAACAATTTTAGGGCCTGATCTGGATCCAATTTGTTTAATGGGAAAATCAAATTGCTGCAAAACTAAAGGTGAACACATTCTTTTAACTCTTTGAACCCTAGTCCCGCATATAGGCGTGGTTTTCAAACAGTGTATATGTGAATAGAACACATGTCCTATGCAAACAGTGAAGACCCAGATCAGAGGGCTCCGAAAGGAGCCCTCTGATCAGGGTCTTCACTGTTTGTCATAATGCCTAATATTGACAAAAACAACCCTTAAAAGTCTAAAATGGACTAGACTAAAATGGACACTGGAATTGTCTATTTAAAGTTTCAGGGAGGAAAGAGTTAATCAGACATTGAAGCTGACTATAGTGTACATGAAAATTAATTAACCTTTTACTTCATAGACTATTTCTAGTATTGAAAATAGGTCACCACTGAAAGCAGGATGAAAATTGATTCTGCTTTACTTTCAGCCTGCTTAAATTTATCTTCTTCTAGGATATAGAAAGTATGTCTTATATTGCACAGTAAGACTGTATAAAAGGGAACCTATTTTCTTTAGTAGAGGAAGTTATTAAATGCATAAAAATTGTTTATGTAAGGAGTAAAGGGTTAAGCATGCAAAAATAGAATACTGCCTAAAATTATATATTGAATGACTGTCTGGCACAATATTAATATAGGATCTTACATGAGTGCTCATTATTGATCATTTAATTGTAATAAATGAGTTGACAAAATAATGATGCAAACCTTGGCGAGCCTCATATTAAGTATATCATAGATGGTAAGTACATTGTAATAAGCAGGAATGTTAGAATCTATTTATAACGTAACAATTTAACCCTTTCCCTCATAGAAGCGCCTTTTAGCGAATATGATTTATTCCTCCGCTGAAGAAAATAGTTCCAATTTAATCAGTCATGAATATATATTATAGGGAATGTTTTTTATATTCTAGCACATGATAGCTTAAAGCAGGCTGAAAGTAAAGCAGAATGCGCCTTAAGGCGCATTTTGCTTTACTTTCAATCTGCTTTAAGAAGTCATATATCTTTAATACTAGAAATAGACTATCAGGTAAAGGGTTAATACCACCTATTAAATCAATCGAAGCCATAGTTAGTACTGCTCTGTAAATTTTCCACCAAAACCTGCATTTCTTTACCATGACGTCATTTGATGTCCCGCTACATGCAGCCCTAATGTAGAGGAAAATGTTTGGCCAGAGCCCAAAAAATTCATATTTCGCTAGTGGATTAATAGAGGATATTGTATGAGTGCTCATTATTTATAATTTTTAATAAACGAGTTGACTTAAATGATATGACACGAGCCTTGGCGAGCGTCATATTCATTTTAGTCAACGAGTTTATTAAAAATGATAAATAATGAGCATGAATGTGATATTCTATTTATCACATAACAAATTCAAGCACCTATTAAATTGATTTGAAGCCGTAGTTTGTAGACCCTCCGCTATATAGATTTTCCGCCAAACGTTACGTTGTTTACGTTAACGTCATAGTAAATGACGTCATTTGGCCCCCGCTACATGCAGCGCTTATGGACGAACAAGTTAGGCCGGAGCCCAAAAAACGATATTCCACTAGTGGATTACGATATTTATACAATCGCTTTATGCAACTCCTAGACTGCAAATTATGTGATAAATAATATTATTACACCGCGAGTTAATTATGTGATAAAAGGTATTAGATAAACATACTCTATACTAACTACTACTACTAACTAAATCCTGAGTTTATTTTTCAACTCTATACAAAACCTTTTGACCATCACCGTTTCCTTTCAGGCTACTTTGATGAGGATTATGATGAAGATTGGGAAGATGAATTTGAAGCCAAATTTGGTCGCCAAGGTAACTATTTCCATATTTTTGCAAAATCTTTGTTTATTCATATTCTTTTTACATAAAATAAATGTTGTCATTCATGATAAGCTGATCATAAATGTTAACCTTGTTAAATATAGTAGTTTTTCTTTTTATACACTTTGTTCATAAACCATTCCTAACTTTCTTATGTAAAAATTTAAAAATTGAAATCTAGTTTTGTAGGTATATGAAAACAGATTGGATCCTGATCAGGCTCCTTGAAATATGGGGTCTGATCCAGATCCAATAAGTTTGTCATTTGCACCTGGTGCCCGTTTCATAAAACATCTTACGACAAATGTTGTCGTAAGTCAAATTATAAAACTCTCAATTATTATTTATTTCTCCATCTAATCCTGTCTTGTGATATCTTTTTGGAATCGTCTTGAAAAGACGATTCGAAAAAGATGTCACAAGACAGGATTCGATAGAGAAATCAGAGATTAAACGTATTTTAAAGTTTTGACTTACGACAACATTTGTCGTAAGATGTTTTATGAAACGGGCCCCAGGTTTTTACCAATACAAACAGATGACAGTTTATCTAATTACTCAGTGTTGAAATGGTTTGCTTATGCAAGTAAAATATAACCACATTTATTATTGAATTGAAATGAAAAGGCTTAAAATATTATTTACATGTATAACTAATATTTACATAATTATTATTTCTGAATCTTTCTGTCTGTTTCAAGTTTTTATTTTATTTCTCTCTTGAACTCCCTCTCTGTCGAAATTCATAAAGGTGCTTATACATTGTACATGAGATGGCTATTTAAATCTGAAACGAAGGCTTAACCCATTACCCCATAGCCTGATTCTAGTTTTGAAAAAAGGTGACCACTTAAAGCAGGTTGAAAGTAAATTAATGCGCATTCTGCTTAACTTTCAGCCTGCTTTAAGTAACCATCTTCGATTGAAGAATAATTTAAAGGCTTAAAAAGGCGTATTCATGGGGTAATGGGTTAAATGTCATTATTATCAAATCTGAAAAACAAG
This sequence comes from Gari tellinella, assembly GCA_922989275.2. NCBI lineage: Eukaryota > Metazoa > Mollusca > Bivalvia > Cardiida > Psammobiidae > Gari > Gari tellinella. Next base: position 34,786,397 of record OV277873.1, on the reverse strand, counting down.
ATTTTATAAATTTTGTTAAAGCTCTATGAGAGTAAAACAGAAAGCTCTCACAAGACCCTTCTGCTTTTAACTCTCATCTTGCTTTAGGTTGCTTAAACTACTTTATAACATTGCAATTGGAATCAAGCCTTCCCATAAATGGTAAAGTTAGTGAAGATTAAGTTTACTGTAGTTCTATATACAGTCGAACTTCGATAACTCGAACTCGGTTAAATCAAACATACCCGTATTTCAAAGTTAAAACGTGGCTTAGCCACGTTTTAACTTTGAAATATGGGTATGTACGACCTAACAGAGCATGAAACAATGCAGTTCATGTGTCAAACTATCGGTAGTCCAAGTTCCACTATATTAAACTCATCATCAACTGGTGTGTGAATGGCTCAATGTTAATATTATGAGAAGACAAGGATATTAATTGTTTGTTTTGTTATGTGGTGTTTCTAGAAGACATGGAACCCCCAATTGAAGAAGGTATTTTGAACAGTTCTAGAAGTGATGTTCATGGTTTGCTTGTGTGTGTTTATGTGAGCTTCTTCACAGGAAAAAAGAAAACTTACAGTACAGACCCAGATAACGATCTATACTGTTTGTAAATTGTATGAACAGTACAATTTTATGTTAACTCATTGCCCCTGTTTCTAGTTTTAAAGAAAGGTGAACACTTAAAGCAGGTTCAAAATAAAGCAGAGTACACCTTAAGGCGCATTCTGCGTTACTTTCAGCATGCTTTAAATAAGCTATTACATGTATTTGCAAGAATACATTTCTTGTGATACATAATTATTCATGACTGTATAAAGTGGAACTATTATTTAAGTGGAGGAGTGAATTTGAGGCCTAAGAAGGTGTTTTTATGGGGTAATAGATTACACTGCCCCAAATGTCTGTATGCTTATTCCATGTGAGGAAGCTCTCATATAACTCCATCATTGTTGATTTCTTCCAATTAACATACTCAACTGAACATACTGAACTTCAACCACAGTTTCAATAGTCCAGTGTAAATCAGAATTGTGCTGTAACGTTTTAAGGAATATGTCTCAGCTGTATATCTACATATAGGTTAGACTGCATTATGACAAGTCTTTGTGAAAATAGACCGGTTGAGCATTAGGATTGATAACAAAACAGACTATCATTGGCAACCGCATGCCATGCTCTTGTTAGAAATATAAGGTTTTCATAACATTAGATATCACTAAATTACATTATAGATGATCATAAATACAGTACATGGACGAAAAAATGTAAAACTGCAAAATACAAAATGCTAACAGTGAATGTTCTGAGGTATGAATTGATTAAAAAATAAGACATTTCATTTTATTAACAATAACTGTTAACATTGACATTATTGACATTATTAAGAATTTAATAACTATCATTTCACTATTAGAGAATAGTCAATTAATGACTTAAAACTATCATTTGACTAATAAAGAATAGTCAATTAATGATTTAACATGGCTAGTTACTCACTGGTGATGAATTTATATAAATTGATATAATTAAGGAATAATAAATTCATACCAGTGTTTTATCATGCAATAAAACACTGGTAGGAGTTGAGATGAGATGCGTAGTAATTACATCCTGAGGCCAAAGGTTGAATGATTTAATTACCAGCATCTCAACGACTACATGTGTTTTATTGCACGATAAAACACTGGTATGTATTTATTATTTCCATTCTAACACTTCAATTTAACCACAATTTGCACCGACGCAACAGCACTACATTTCTCTGCATACGCATTTTCGAAGCCATATGATGTCACGTTAAGATGTTACAGCGAGTGCCGCGTGTAACAAAGTGGTGAGCACTTGTATCCCGACCCCATTTCTGTTAAACATCAAAATAAAATATGTTTAAATTAGCCTGTTTCTAGTTTTGAAAACAGGTGACTACTTAAAGCAGGTTGAACGTACAGTAAAGCAGAATGTGCATTAAGGCACAATCTGCTTTACTTTCAGCTTGCTTGAAGCTACCATAAACAAAAGTACTACATATTCATAACCATATATTTTTAAGTGGAACTATTTTCATCAGTACAGGAATAAATTAAAGGTATAAAAAGGCATATCTTTGGGGTGATGGGAAGATTTACATTATTTCTCATTGAGGAACCTTATATAGTCACACTTTCATACCCTTTTTGCTGTTAGATACATGTATATAATTCTGCAGAACTCATTTTTTAAAAATTGAAAAAATAAATTTTAAATCTTAAATTAAAAAATTGACAATTACATAAATACAGATTAACTTGTGTGTTTTTTTACACTTAAACCTTTATATTGAATAATTGTTGTTTGTACCTGAGTGTTGTTCATTGTAAGTTGTTGTTTCAAATTAAATGTCATAACCCCTATTCTCCACAAAAGATCCTTAAATCACCCCTTTACCCATTACTTGTCATGATCACATTTGGACCATCACTGATGCATCTGTTGTTATTTTTGTGGAATTTGCAGGGTAATTATTGTGTGTACTATGTCAGGGCTGCCATAACTTGACATGAAAAATCCTAAGATTTCCAAATTTGCATTTTTCAAGTGCGATTTTACGAATCGTACCTTTTAGACTATTTATCGCATAGCCCTTTTCTTGTTTTGTTGGCATGCGACTACTTAAAGCAGGCTGTAAGTAAAGCAGAATGCGCCTTAGGGCACATTCTGCTTTACTTTCAGTCTGCTTTAAGCTACCATGAACTGGGGAAAAAATCCGGAGATTTAGGAAAAATCCGGAGAAATGGCAGCCCTGCTATGTCTTTGACCCTTTCTCTCACTCAATTCCTTGCCCATGTTTTTACTGCATGAGCTTCCTGAGAGTGTGATCTCACCTGTGAATTTTTAACTTGTAAATGAAAGGTGGCAGGGTCCCTTTGAAGACCTTTTAAGTGGCTTTAACCCTTTACCCAGTAGCCTGTAGATTGGTGACCACTTAAAGCAAGTTGAAAGTAAAGCAGAATGTGCTTTACTTTAAGCCTGTTTTAAGCTACCATTTGCTAGGATATATATATTTCTTCTGTTACAGGTTTATGACTATAAATTGGAACTAATTTCTTAAGTGGAGGAATAAATTAAATTCTCTTAAAGGGACTTCTATGGGGGGAAAAGGGTTACATTTATCTATATAAAAAAGCTCCATCTGATGTGGACTGTATCATAAATTTACTGTTTTTCTGACCTTCTACTTCATTTTGTGTTTCTATATTCTATACAAGTGACTAGATATGAATGATCTATCTGATAATACATATTTAGCCCTGACAATGATATGTTTTAAACTGGACTGTTTCATTCATGAAGAGCGACTTCACTTAGAACTATGGTTCAGTCTATGGTAACTATAGATCTAACCGAACACTGATTGGTCCGACTAAAGTTCGACTCTAGACTTACCACGCTCTTATACCCATGGTTATATAGAGTTGTTCCAAATTTGGTGTTGTTGGAAAAAAGTATGTTTTCTTAAAATCTTTGTTAAACAAAGGTATTTATTTATAATCATACAAATATACTACTGCAGCGATAAAACTGTCAAACTAATATATACAGCAACAAATGCCTGATTATGTCATATAATTAAATGGTACCTTTGAAATTGTTCTGTAAGATGTAATCTCAACTCTGTGAAATACATGAGGTAATCTTGTTAATTTTGCTTGCACAGTACCACCTAAGATGCCAATGGACACGCCAGAGATAGTAACCCAGACCCCTGACTCTATATGGTTTGAGTGGCAACCAGCAAGAATTCCAGCATACGCTACCAAGACACCATTCACCTACGTCATAGAAATAAAGGTAACCTGCTATGAACAGGGTCAAGAAGAAGGGACTTTTTCTCAAATCTGAATATTTTTTTGTCTCAGGGCTACCATAAATTGCTCATAAAAATTCTAATATTTCCAAATTGTCAAGTGCAATTTTAGGAATTGTACTTTTTACCTTTCACTGCCAGGCTCTGTAAAACTGACATAATTATGTGAGCATAACGCAGCACCTGATCTGAATCTGAATTGTTTGACACCCATATCAATGTATCCTAGGTAAAAAAACACATACAATTTGAAATTTCAAAACTTATAAGAGCAGATCGACGTGCAGAGAATTTTTTTTTTAAAGAAATCAAAATATTTCAGAAAAATCCGGATAAATGCCCGGCCCTGTTGTCTTCAACCAATTTTTACTCAACTGAGTTTGACTTATGGAGACTTAAATATATTTGTACTGAGCACTCTTTTAACCCTTTACTCCATAGATACTCATTTTAACACATTTAATTTATTACTCCACTAAAGAAAATAGTTCAAATTTATAGTCAGGAATATGTATCATAAGATTTTATTTTCTATATTTGAGCAGAAGGTATCTTAAAGCAGGCTGAAAGTAAAGCAAATACTCCTTAAGGTACATTCTGCTTTACTTTCAACCTGCCTTAGTAGTTTCCTTTTTTCAAAACAAGAAACAAGCTATGGAGTAAAGGGTTAACCCATTATTCAATACATACATCTTTTTTACCCCTTTAACTTATTCCTTCTTGGAAGAAAACAATTCCAAATCATGACTTTGAATCAGTAGAAATATTTTCTTTATTCTAGCAGAAAGTAGCTTAAAGCAGGCTGAAAGTAAAGCGAAATGCTCCTTAAGGTGCAATTTCTGCTTTATTTGAATCTGCTCTAAGTAGTTTCCTGTTTTCAAAACTAGAAACAAACTATGGAGTAAAGGGTTAACATGAGACTAGATTCATACAGTTTTCAATCTCTGAATGTACGTAGGAGCCTCCGTCGACTAACTGGAGACGTGATGTCACTGGCCTTGTGGAGACCAGGTATTTCCGTGAAGGTTTGAGCCCCAGTCAGGACTACCACATCAGAGTCCGGGCAGAGTCTGAGTTCGGTATCAGTGAGCCAACCTTACCAATTATTATCCAGAGGTCAAGAGGTTAGAAAGAGTTATTATTTAATGCTATTATGCAATCAAGCCTGACATTAAATTTTAAGGGGTTTTACTTTAGTGAACAGTTGTGTTATGCATGGGTAGGAAGCCACATGCCTGTAAATTTATATATTAATTACCTTAACATTCCTAAAATTGGTCGACCTTGTATAACTTCTGTAATTATCGTAAGAAATGAACAATTTCTTTTGACACACAGTAATTTGTCCAAAAGGAGCAAACTGAATGGCAAACAGTGTAGACCCTGATCAGACTGCTCCTGAGGGAGCAGTCTGATCAGAATCTACGCTGTTTGCTCAGACCTGCATGTCCCACTATTTAGGATAATTATGGAACTGTATGGTATCTTTACATAATGTGGCACCATTGGATAATTACGGTACAACTTTCTGTTCTGTTTCTTGCAGAATCTAGACATATTTATGATACAACTTTCTGTTGTGTTTCTTGCAGGATCTAGACCTGGATCCCGACTATCCAGCATGGAGAGGGAAGATACATCCCTGAAGACGCCATCATACATGGAAAATCTCACTGCAGGAGGTAAGCAGCTTTTACCTCAATTCTTACACCACTGACATTCAAGACCTACCTCACTTAATTGGATCTATAGTTTGAACCTTAAATCAGGCAAAATTGTGACAGGCGCATCCGCATTAAGGCTGGCAAAGGAACACCGTTTGTCGAACCAATGTAATCTGAGAATGGTCTGTCTGCGGCTAGATTTACAGGTCAAATGGCGTCATATTAGTCAAACCAACCGGTGCTCATTTGGATCCATAGTCACTATAGACCGAACTATAGTTCCAAGTGAAGTCGCTCCTAAATGAAATCTTCAAAGGAAGAGTGCAGATACGTATTGTTTCGACAGATCCTTTGACCCTTTCAACACATAGTTACTCTTGTGGGTTATTATGTTCCCTTGTGGATCTATTAGTTACCAAAACATGAACCAGACTACTTTAAATTATGGGTATTTAATAAATATTGGTATAAGTTGGATAACAGTGCATACCCTCATCAGAGGGCTCCTATAGGAGCCCTATGATCTGGTTCTACAATGTTTCAAATGTATAATTGAATTTATTTCAAACAGGTCCATGGTGTTGAAAGCATTCAGAAAACAGTTAAGTCCCAGGTACTCTAAATGAAAATGCCATCAGAGATATGTTTTATTTCCTAGCAGATGATGATTTAGAGCAGGCTGAAAGTAAAGCAGAATGTGCCTTAAGGCGCATTCGGCTTTACTTTCAGCCTGCTATAAGTGATCACCTATCTTCAAAATTAGAAACAGATGGGGTAATGGGTGAACACAACTTTCACAATAAAGTAAAATTACATCAGTATGTAAAGATATATTGTATCTATACTTCAGTTCCACCACGAATGTCATCCAGCCGACCTGTCTCAACTAACTCCCGTCCAGATGGCCTTACCCTCAGTTGGTCTGCGTGCAGGGTACCAACCTATGTCAAGTTGTCCAATGCCACCTACATCATTGAGAAGCGGGAACCGCCAGGCCATATTTGGTCAGTGTTTGTGAAGGATATCAAGGAAACCAAGTACAACATTACAGGACTCAGTGCTGATCAGGACTACATGTTCCGTGTACGGGCGAGGAACGAGTACGGTACAAGTGATCCATCGCTGCCACTGACAATATACAGGGAGAGGGGTAAGTTTTATTTCAATTGCTTCTATCTACAACTTACAAGATTGAGATTTCTCACATCACTAACCCTGTTTTCTATTGGGAACAACGATCACGAATATCCTTGTTTCCAACATGTTTGAGATCAATTTGATGACGTCTCTATAACGTCACTATTTATAAAGGCGTTTTGATGTCACTGGGGTTAAAAAAAATGCATATTGCTTTTAAAAATAGCGTTAAATCGGTGGTTATGCGCGAAAAAGAATCTGTCACTTGTCGATGCTTAAGACAAGTTGATCTCAAACTTGTCTAGAATAGGCCAAGGCTCGCTTAATAACATTTTAGTTCTAGACTCGTTTGAGATCAGCTTGTCTTAAACATCAACTCATGACAGATCCTATATATCTGTCTCACAATGACAAAATAAGGAAGATTAAGTTAATGCTTTTCTATGATGATTGGGGAGCCTAACAGGTGTCAAAAGCCATGGGGAGTTTCTTACTGAGTACGGTAATACAAGTTTTACTGTTCAGCTAGGATTTGTTTTTTTTTTAATGGATTTCATCAATTTCAATTTTTTATTCTTTGTGGTGTTGTTTAAATACAGTCTTTGGTGCCGAGTAGTTATGGGCTTTGACTAGAATCCACATAGACCTTCACTTCTGGCTAGGTTTGCTGGCTTGTATCAGGTCAATGACTTTACTTGGAAGCTAATCTGTGCTTAAAAGCTTTTCATGCAAAGCTTTCTGCTTTACTTTTGTTCTCCAGTAAGCTGTCATCTATTTAAAACACTGCTTAACCCATTACCCCATAAATATGCCTTTTATTTATTCCTCCACTGAAGAAAATAGTTCCAACTTATACAGCCAAGAATGTATACCAGAAGAAATATTTTCAATATCCTAGCAGATGGTAGCTTAAAGCAGGCTGAAAGTAAAGCAGAATGCGCCTTAAGGCGCATTCTGCTTTACTTTCAACCTACTTTAAGTGGTTTACTATCTTCAATACTAGAAACAGGCTATGAGATAATGGGTTAAACATAATGTTTTGAGTGGCAGCTTATCATAAATTACTTTCTTTCCATTTTAGAATATAATTAGTAATTTTCAAAATTGGATAATCCTCACTCAGTTTTCTCTGAACATATTTTGTGACAGTTTGCCTCTTATCTTACATTCAGATGACTATGTACCTCAGAGGATCAGGAGCAGATCTGGATCTCGTGACAGTATACAGGTATATAGATCATCTCACAAACGTCGCAGTGTTTCTATTGACTACGGCAGCGTGAAGTCAGAGGAGGATGACCTTGACACTGGTCTTCAGACTCGTGAGTATTCATATATACCTTTGCATGGGCCTATTTCATCACATGAAACTATTAAATTGTCAGAGGCAATTAGATGTCCAACTATATTAGATAAGACTAATTCTGTACTATTTGTACACTTTCTGGAATTTTTTCCGCCTCACACCACTTGGAGACTTCTTATTTGGTATGTGTACTCAACTCAAGAAGCTCTTGAGCTCAGTACAACTTGGGTAATGTCTGGTCAAACACATTTAGATGTGAAATAGGCTAACTTTTTTTAAATTGCCCATAACTTTGAAATATTACTTTTGCAATAGACCCTTCATTTTTGGAAGGTATATAAGACTTAGGTCATGCCAGACAACGGTCAAAGTCATTTAGAGGTCATGGTCATGTCAATGGCCATAGTGTTTCACAATTATTATTGTCATTATAAGAGTACAATAAAACTAATATACATTTCTTCAAGTCTTAACATGTTCTAGCTCTACTGTATTTCTAGCTACTCAGCCAGAGTATGTGTCCACCACGTATGACACCCAGTATGGTGTAGAGGGTAAGAAGGGCAAGGTTAGTCTCAAGGTCAAAGCCTACCCACTGCCTACAGTCCACTGGTACTTTAATGAGGAGAAACTACTGTATGGAGACAAATACAACACCTTTATCACTCCACAAGGTCAGTCTGTCTGTCTATCTATCTGTGTATATCTATCTCTCTGTCTATCTATCTATCCATCTGTCCATCCATCCATCCATCCGAAAGTTGACAGATAAAAGCAAGATGGAAGTATAGTAGAAAGCACCTAAAGGAGCCTTCTACTTTATTTCCATCATGCTTTAAGCAGGCACCTGTCTTACACATCCCAATTTTAGCACTGCATACTGAAAGTTTTTACTGTATATATACAGCATCCGCTTTGAAAAAGATGAATTTGACAACTCACATACAGTGACAGTTAAATGCAATAGAAATGATGTAGGCGCTTTCTGTATTTAATTTTGTGCTGCATTAATCCTTCATGTTTCCAAATGGACCTTGTATGCATACAAATCAAAAAAAAAATTGCTTGAATGTTACAGGAGCAATAACTCTGGAGATCATGAATGTAGGAACTGACAGTGTTGGGGAATATAAATGCTATGCTGAGAACGCCAGTGGGGCTGCAGTCAAGGTCGTGACCTTCTTGCTAGCAGGTAAGCCTATACACCTAGGAGCTTTCTGCTTTACTTTTGTTCTGAATAAGGGTGCCACACAATAAAATTGTCTCAATAATGATTATACAGTGCTCCTTTTCTACAACAACATCCGATGAGAGACAAGGATTTTGCTCATTGTTCGGAGGGAGTCGTTATAGGAAGGAAAATTAACATACATTTGCAAACAGCTTGAATCCAGATCAGACGCCGCATACACGGTGTCTGATCTGGATTCAAGTTGTTCTTCACTCATCGTTACATCTTTTAACCCTTAGCCTGCCACTCACGACTATAGCTCCATATGCAAACAGCTTGGATCCGGATGAGACGCCGAGTAACTCGGCGTCTCATCCGGATCCAAGCTGTTTGACACTCGGACAACATTTTCAGCAATTTTGAGCAACTTTGAAGCACTTTGAAACTTGAAGCAGACGAGAAATATAGCAGACGACAATTTATTTGGCGGGCTAAGGGTTAATTTCAAAATGTCCAATATGTGACTTTGAGGAAAACAGCAGACGAGAATATTGCAGTAGTGAAAGAGTTAGACATACAGTGGAGAATCTGTTATTCTTTCCCGTTTAAACGCAAACGTACGCAAATGCAAAGCACTAAAACGTAGAAAAGAACAACTTTTGGACAATTTTGATAGTTAATGTTTATCTTGGTGGCAAACAGTTTGGAGCCTGATCAGACGCCGGGTTACCCGGCGTCTGATCTGGCTCCAAGCTGTTTGCACTGCAAATAATAGTTTTAGCGTAAACGCGTTTATTGGGAAAGAATAACAGATTCTCCACTGTAAGTGTCTTCTTTAGGGAATAGTGGTAAGCATTGTTGTAAGGAGGGAATTGTTGTTCAGAGGGCAGTTGTAGGGTAGGAGCACTGTAGCATAAAGTAAAATTCATGCTAAAATTTAACCCATTAAATTATAAACAATTATCAATACTTATCTCAATACAAGCTAGTGGATATTGCGCAATGCCTCTATATGAGTCAGTATGGCTTATTTAATTGGGGTAATTGACCAAGTTTGTTCTTTAATGTCTAATTTTTTTCAGAGCCACCAACTGTTCTAGAACCTCTCCATGACAAACTGCAAGAAGCCTACCATGACGTCCAGCTGAAGTGTCGGGTCGATGTGACCCTTGACCCCACCATCAAGTGGATGAAAGACTGGCGCCCCCTGGCTGACTCTTATCGCATCAAGACTGTTCACACACAGTCAGACACATACTTACTGGAGATAGAGAATGCTGTACCTAGTGACAGTGGAGTTTATGCCTGTCTCATTGAGAATATGGCCGGTAAAGTGACCTTGACCTCAAGATTGACTGTTGAGGAAGGTGAGTTGTGTTGTAACAATGTTTCCATGGCGACACTTATTTGGTGAAATCTGAGTTAAAAAAAGGTTTTAGTAATTATATAATATCAGTTGATGTTTAAAACTAGAGACATGAAGACCTTTATGGTTTAAAAAGAGCTCCAGATAATTTAGTGTGGTATTTCAAAAATCAAAATCTTTATCTCTGCATTAAACCCTATGGTGTCACTACTCATTAGAATCGTCTCTTTGAGACGATTCTAATGAGCATTAACACCACAGGATTTGGTCTTAAATAAGCGAAAAATGTTGAATTTGTTCAGTTTACTCCCTCTTATCAGGGGCCCTTTCATAAAACTTGGTACGACAAATGTTGTCATAAGTCAGATTATAAAACTGTCAATAAATATTTGTTTCTCGATCTAATCATGTCTTGTGACATCTTTTTGGAATCGTCTTGAAAAGACGATTCCAAAAAGGTGTCACAAGACAAGATTCGATAGAGAAATCAGAGATTAAATGTATTTTAAAGTTTTGACTTACGACAACATTTGTCGTACGAAGTTTTATGAAACGGGCCCCTGGAGCCTTGTTTAAAACTCTTGATTTTAAAACACTAGTTTAACACCATGTATGGGGTAAAGGGTTATCTCCATTTACACTTCTGCTGTAACATCTGTTTTGATATTACAGTCGAATACCGTTACGTCGATACTCCGCTTACGTCGATACTCGCTTACGTCGATATTTTTCACCGGTCCCGGCAAATTCCTTCTTTATCTATGTAGTAAATCCCTCATTTGCTCGATATTGTTTCCTCGATATTATCGGTTACGTCGATGTAATTTTTCAGAACCAGAGAAATTTTCTCACCCTAACGTCGATATCTGCTTCACCGTGACCGCATATCGCACATTCGGCAAACATTGGATGGAGGTGCGAAAATGGCTCTCGGCCACCGTGACTGATTGTAGCACCAAATGTGTGAACATGTCCGAAATTGCACCAATCTGCACAAAAGATAATCCCATCTTAATTGCACTGGATCAATATTATTAATGAATTCCCGAATAACTTTGGTTACGAAGTTTGCGTAAATATTTTCGATGACGATTCTGTCAAACCTGGGTCAATTATGGCCACGCTGTTTAAATCAGACTACAGAATTCTTTGTAGTGCATACTGAAGGTGCCGTACGGCGAATAAGTGTAGTGAGATCAAACAAAAGTTACATTTCATTTCTGATTTATATTTTATCTAAGTCAGTTCAAACACGCCGCTTCTGTTTGAAACGCCGAAATAATTTGCCGGCGTTTCGAAGTCGGACACACCCTTTTGAAAATTAAACATGTAAACAACGTACGCTTCCAGAGCATCACCGGAAGTGTAAATAGTTCACTGTGTTGGTTTGATGAAATGTGTAAACCTAATTTTATGTTATAAAAATTGTGTTAGCACCCATGCGCTGGATGTTTATGCTGATGAAAACAGGTAGATCTACCAAATATATTAAAATACGAAAATTGTTTACTCGCTCCCGAATATCATATCTAATAGACGCGTAGATTCTCTACTTTTAAAAATACTGACCACCTTCATCCATTTGAAAATTATGAGTTGAAGATTTTGTCAGATTCTACTTTCCTACGCATTTATTTTCAATTACCAATCAACTGTCAATAAACACTAGGATCGAGTATAACGTTAAAACTTCGATATGACGATACAGATCTCAAATGAGAAACTCCCATTAGCTCGAACTTCGGCTACGTCGATATTTTTTCACGGTCCGTTCAACTTCGAGGTAACGGTATTCGACTGTATGATTAACCCTTAGCCCGCCAAATAAATTGTCATCTGCTATATTTCTCGTCTGCTTCATGTTTCAAAGTGCTTCAAAGTTGCTCAAAATTGCTGAAAATGTTGTCCGAGTGTCAAACAGCTTGGATCCGGATGAGACGCCGAGTTACTCGGCGTCTCATCCGGATCCAAGCTGTTTGCATATGGAGCTATAGTCGTGAGTGGCAGGCTAAGGGTTAAGAGTTAGTTGTGATATGACAGGCAGTCAAAGCATTGAATATGACAGAAAAGACTTCATAAGACCAACATGAATCATAGTAAACTTCTATTTATATACTATGGTCATAATTAATACAGCATCAAGGCAGACGTTTGAGGAAGGTGAGTTGTAATGCTGTTTGAGGATTGTCGGGAATTACACAAACCTACGTTACGTCATTTGGCATTACCGCAAACTGCTTATGCAGCACGATGATGTTGACATTGATGTCACTGGTTGACGTGGTTGTTGCTATTGCTTTATGATATTCAGTTATGAAAAGTTAACTTATTGGGTTAACTCTTTCACGCTATTGACCTGTTTAAAATATACTCATTACATTTTGCAAACAGTGTAGACCCAGATCAGAGGGCTCCAATAGGAGCCCTCTGATCTTGGTCTACACTGTTTGCCAATTCAGAGCACTATTTATATATTCTACCAAGAATTCCAAGTAGACTAGTTCATGGTTTGGTTCCAAAAAAGATCCAAATGGGAGCCTAATAACCCACAAGAGATTCTTAGTGTTGAAATAGTTATAGCTGTTTTCAGATGGAATGTACAATGTTTAATGGTATGGCAATTTCCGCCATCAGTCTGTCTGTCTGTCCAGGTTTTCTGCTTTTCTCGTACACATGCATGGTGATTTGACATAAGTTATGAGGCTTAAATCATTGCATGCTAGGTAATTTTTTCGTCTGCAACAATTGTCGTCTGCTACTGTTCTAAAATTAGCATTTTAAAAATTTCTTTCCAAAGCAGGGTTTGAGTACAGTTTGGATCCTGATGAGATGCTGCATTTTGCAGCATCTCATCTGGTTCCAAACTGTTTGCAAATGTAATCACTGTGACAGGTATATACGCGGCTAGCATGCAAAGAGTTGAATTTGGTATTTGACATTGTTGTGGTAAACTCCACTTTGAGTGTACATGTGGTTACAATTCTTAAAGCCAGATTACCGCCCAAATCTATGTTTAAAATGCGCAATTTCTTACGTGTGTGCATTTTCTATGTATTAAAACTAAGTGAAATTGGCTGTAACATGCCTGACATAATGCTCCCATTTCATTAAGATCCATAGATAAATGTATCGATTTCTTATTGAGATGGCTACAAAAATATGCTATTCCTTTACATAACAAAGCTTCGGGTCTGTTTCTGAGAATGGTGGAAAGGTAAAGTGATCGATACAGCAGGCGATAGTTCATGAACACTGTGTAAGACGTCATCAGTTGTGATATTTAACAGAAAAAAATGAAAGTTGTCTCTCTTTGATTAAAAATGCTATCATTCCTACCTAATAATAGCTATGTTTTACAAACTCGATTTAAAAATCGACTACTTCCACAAACTTCACAGGTTTGTAAGGAATATTACCTCAAAATATTACCACACATTTCTTCTTTTTATAATGTTATGATTAGGGATGTACCATAAATTTCATGTTAGAAGAACGCACGATTTTGGTAGTTTGAGAGCAATGTTCTGGCTTTAAACTTCTTCATGAGTGATGTTCCTTTTGGAACTTTAAATATTAGAAATATGCCTTATCTGCACTTTTTTCCCCACATGCTTTGATGTTTTGAGTTGAAATGATATATCACCTTTTGATGACATGTCTATGGAGTTATCTTTTCATGATTTAATGGCATCAGTTTTGCAGGTCGGCTTATCATGAATCATCCACTGTACTCATGTCAGTTTTGGATTAAGCTTTTTCAAGGAGGATCTTGATCAATTTAAGAAATGATAAATTCTTACCAGTGTTTTATCCTGGCATAAAACACGGGTAGGAGTTGAGATGCATAGTAACTAATTCACGAAGTTTCAGGGGATAATGAGTTAATAGAATGGTTTTACTTTATTGCAACTTCATAAGACAACCATGAATCAAAGTATTTTTCCATTAATATACCATAGTCATAATTAATAAAGCACCTATAGTTGTTACAACTCCAGTGTATGGTAATTGTATCTTTGTGTATTGTCCACAGATTTACCTGCCATACCCGAGGTGAACCTACGTTCTGCACATATAGAAGAGTACTACCACATCCTGGAAGAGATTGGCAGGTAACTAGAATTGATGAATACACATTACCAGTTGACAGTGCAATACAGAGTGATGTATTTTGAGAAGAAAGCAGACAACAATTTTAAGCAGACAATATTGCAGCAGTAAAGTGTTAGACATGATTGTCTTGTTTAGGAGACTGCAAGAATGGTCATTGTAATGTGGGAGTCGTTGTTGGGAGGTCCATTGTAGGGAGGGAACATGGTAGTTATTATTTAGGGAACTGCGACAAAGGTTCTTGTAAGGAGGGAGTCGTCGTTTGGAGGGAACACTGTAGCTCTTATTCAGTGAACTGAGGCAAGGGTTCTTGTAAGGAGGGAGTCGTCGTTAGAAGGGAACACTGTAGCTCTTATTTAGTGAACTGCGGCAAGGGTTCTTGTAAGGAGGGAGTCGTCGTTAGAAGGGAACACTGTAGCTCTTATTTAGTGAACTGAGGCAAGGGTTCTTGTAAGGAGGGAGTCGTCGTTTGGAGGGAACATGGTAGCTCTTATTTAGTGAACTGAGGCAAGGGTTCTTGTAAGGAGGGAGTCATCGTTAGGAGGGAACACTGTAGCTCTTATTTAGTGAACTGAGGCAAGGGTTCTTGTAAGGAGGGAGTCATCTTTAGGAGGGAACACTGTAGCTCTTCTTTAGTGAACTGAGGCAAGGGTTCTTGTAAGGAGGGAGTCATCTTTAGGAGGGAACACTGTAGCTCTTATTTAGTGAACTGAGGCAAGGGTTCTTGTAAGGAGGGAGTCATCTTTAGGAGGGAACACTGTAGCTCTTATTTAGTGAACTGAGGCAAGGGTTCTTGTAAGGAGGGAGTCATCTTTAGGAGGGAACACTGTATCTCTTATTTAGGGAACTGCGGCAAGGGTTCTTGTAAGGAGGGAGTCGTCGTTAGGAGGGAACACTGTAGCTCTTATTTAGTGAACTGCGGCAAGGGTTCTTGTAAGGAGGGAGTCGTCGTTAGGAGGGAACACTGTAGCTCTTATTTAGTGAACTGAGGCAAGGGTTCTTGTAAGGAGGGAGTCGTCGTTAGGAGGGAACACTGTAGCTCTTATTTAGTGAACTGAGGCAAGGGTTCTTGTAAGGAGGGAGTCTTCGTTAGGAGGGAACACTGTAGCTCTTATTTAGTGAACTGAGGCAAGGGTTCTTGTAAGGAGGGAGTCGTCGTTAGGAGGGAACACTGTAGCTCTTATTTAGTGAACTGAGGCAAGGGTTCTTGTAAGGAGGGAGTCATCTTTAGGAGGGAACACTGTAGCTCTTATTTAGTGAACTGAGGCAAGGGTTGTTGTAAGGAGGGAGTCATCTTTAGGAGGGAACACTGTAGCTCTTATTTAGTGAACTGAGGCAAGGGTTCTTGTAAGGAGGGAGTCGTCGTTAGGAGGGAACACTGTAGCTCTTATTTAGTGAACTGAGGCAAGGGTTCTTGTAAGGAGGGAGTCGTCGTTAGGAGGGAACACTGTATCTCTTATTTAGTGAACTGAGGCAAGGGTTCTTGTAAGGAGGGAGTCGTCGTTAGGAGGGAACACTGTAGCTCTTATTTAGTGAACTGAGGCAAGGGTTCTTGTAAGGAGGGAGTCGTCGACTCGTCGTTAGGAGGGAACACTGTATCTCTTATTTAGTGAACTGAGGCAAGGGTTGTTGTAAGGAGGGAGTCGTCGTTAGGAGGGAACACTGTATCTCTTATTTAGTGAACTGCGGCAAGGGTTCTTGTAAGGAGGGAGTCTTCGTTAGGAGGGAACACTGTAGCTCTTATTTAGTGAACTGAGGCAAGGGTTCTTGTAAGGAGGGAGTCGTCGTTAGGAGGGAACACTGTATCTCTTATTTAGTGAACTGAGGCAAGGGTTGTTGTAAGGAGGGAGTCATCTTTAGGAGGGAACACTGTATCTCTTATTTAGTGAACTGAGGCAAGGGTTCTTGTAAGGAGGGAGTCGTCGTTAGGAGGGAACACTGTAGCTCTTATTTAGTGAACTGAGGCAAGGGTTCTTGTAAGGAGGGAGTCATCTTTAGGAGGGAACACTGTAGCTCTTCTTCAGTGAACTGAGGCAAGGGTTGTTGTAAGGAGGGAGTCGTCGTTAGGAGGGAACACTGTAGCTCTTATTTAGTGAACTGAGGCAAGGGTTCTTGTAAGGAGGGAGTCGTCGACTCGTCGTTAGGAGGGAACACTGTATCTCTTATTTAGTGAACTGAGGCAAGGGTTGTTGTAAGGAGGGAGTCGTCGTTAGGAGGGAACACTGTATCTCTTATTTAGTGAACTGCGGCAAGGGTTCTTGTAAGGAGGGAGTCGTCGTTAGGAGGGAACACTGTATCTCTTATTTAGTGAACTGAGGCAAGGGTTCTTGTAAGGAGGGAGTCGTTGTTAGGAGGGAACACTGTATCTCTTATTTAGTGAACTGAGGCAAGGGTTCTTGTAAGGAGGGAGTCGTCGTTAGGAGGGAACACTGTATCTCTTATTTAGTGAACTGAGGCAAGGGTTGTTGTAAGGAGGGAGTCGTCGTTAGGAGGGAACACTGTAGCTCTTATTTAGTGAACTGAGGCAAGGGTTCTTGTAAGGAGGGAGTCATCTTTAGGAGGGAACACTGTAGCTCTTATTTAGTGAACTGAGGCAAGGGTTCTTGTAAGGAGGGAGTCATCTTTAGGAGGGAACACTGTAGCTCTTATTTAGTGAACTGAGGCAAGGGTTCTTGTAAGGAGGGAGTCATCGTTAGGAGGGAACACTGTAGCTCTTATTTAGTGAACTGAGGCAAGGGTTCTTGTAAGGAGGGAGTCATCTTTAGGAGGGAACACTGTAGCTCTTATTTAGTGAACTGAGGCAAGGGTTCTTGTAAGGAGGGAGTCGTCGTTAGGAGGGAACACTGTAGCTCTTATTTAGTGAACTGAGGCAAGGGTTCTTGTAAGGAGGGAAAATTGTTTGGAGGGTCGTTGTAAGGAGGGAACACTATAGCTCTTATTTAGGGAACTCTGGCAAGGGTTGTTGTAAGGAGGGAATCATTGTTAGGAGGGCCGTTGTAGGAAGGGAACAGTGTAGCTCTTATGTAGGCAACTGCAGCAAGGGGTGTTGTAAAGAGGAAGTTGTTGTTGGGAGGGAACACTGTAGCTCTTGTTTCTATTACAGAGGTCAACATGGAGTGGTCCACAGGGTCATAGAGATGTCCACAGGCAAACCGTATGCGGCAAACTTCATGTACATGCGTAATCGTGCACAAAAGAACTTCTTCCTTTCGGAGTTTGAGGCCTTGCGCTCCATAAACCATATGGACAGAGTATTGCATCTCCATGATGCTTTCGAATCTGACAGGAGCTTGATTTTCGTAACAGAAATGTATCCTTTATACAGTCAAGATTGCTTTGAAATGACAACCAATATACAGTCAGGACTCGATACAGCGACATCTCTTACAACCGAATTATCACTTACCAACAAAAATTCCGTGGAAACAAACCTGCACAAAGCTATACTTATAAAATTGAATATAATGATAAACTTGTAACAATGATATTTTTAGGGGGAACAAACTATATCTTTGAATAGAGTACTGAATGTACACGTAAAAGGGGATACAGTAAAAACCTCTATTACAACAATTAAAATAAAGGCTGATTGAATGTATGAAAGACCGAGGACAGCTTAAAGCAAGGTGACAGTAGGAGCTTTCTGTTTTACTGTCACCTTGTTTTAAGCAGCCACCCGCCTGAAACACAAATTAATTGAATTAATTTAGTTGTGGCTATAGAGAGGATTTACTGTATTGTTAGCAACTCTCAAGACCTCCAGTCTTTGAAATACTGCCCATACATGACATTGAAAACTGATGTATTTTTGACATATTTTCCTTAACCCCTGGCCAGTTTGACCGGTCCAGAGCTACTACAGCAGGTTATTGCTGATGGCAACTGGACAGAGGCTAAAGTGGCCGCAGTGGTCAAGCAAGTATTGACCATTGTCCAGGAGCTTCAGTCTATAGGAATACTCCATCTGGACATCAAGGTGAGTGTTGACTGCTACAGTGGTAAATACGCTATTCCTACCCATTTACGCGTAAGAAACGCCCATAGTGAACGGTTAACGCCTAACGATTTTAACGCATTTAAACGCGTTAATAAACGATTATACCAATGCAGTCTCGGCTAAGTGATGACCCTTTCATCTGGGCTCTTTTCAATGCGTAAAGAAATGGCTAGGAAACGCGTAGGAATAGCGTATTTACCACTGCATCAACCTTTAGCCTGTGTTTATATGGTTGACCATTTATTCTCCCCATTAACCGATTACCCAATGGTCTGTTTCTAGTTTTGAAGATAGCTGCCCACTAAAAAAAAGTTAAAGCAGGTCGAAAGTAAAACAGAATGCGCCTAAAGGCACATTCTGCTTTACTTTCAGCCTGCTTTCAGCTTTTATATGTGTTATTTGAATACAGGGTAACCTGTATTATACTGACAAAGAGGCTTTTAAAACCAAACAAAAGTTCTCACTCTGAAAAAAATTGTTTTGCTTACCAATTTATAATTCTGCTAATTACCCTATTACCCAATGGCCTGTTTCTAGTTTTGAAGACAGGTGTCAAACTAAAACGGTTTGTGACAAATTGTCAAGATATCAAAGGTTGATTTTTTTTCAATTGGCCCAAATTGATGAAAACTATTGTATTGTATACGAACGCCATTAACTCTTTACCCAATAGCCTGTTTCTAGTTTTGAAGACAGGTGATCACTCAAAGCAGGTTGAAAGTAAATCAGAATGTGCCTAAAGGCACATTCTGCTTTACTTCAGCCTGCTTTAAGCTACCATCTGCTAGAATATAGAAACGATTTCCAACGGTACATATTCATGACTGTATAAATTTGAACTATTTTTTTCCATGAAGGAATAAATTCAATGTGTAAAAAGGCATATTTATGGGGTAATATGTTTCTTTTTAGCCACATTTTTCTTTAAAACTGTTAAGTTTGACTCATAGGAGATCAAGATATCAAACATTTGTTGTTTTTTTTAATTGATGAAAGTTATTGTCTAATAATGCACTTTACATATTTTTTCTTTCATGTATATTTTCAGCCCAGTAACATTCGACTGTGTGGTCATGAGAACAGTGACATTAAGTTGATCAATTTCGCCCTGGCCCGCTTCCTCCACCCTGAAGAGGATATCACACATAACTATGGAAGTGTGGGCTTTGCCTCCCCGGAGCAGATAGACAATGACGTGGTGAATGGCAAGACAGAAATGTGGACCATTGGCGTCCTAGCATATGTCCTGTAAGTCAAATAGTTACAGTATACAATTATTTCATAGGTACTGAGGGAACAGTCAAATCATTGACCCAAGGTAGCAGGGAAGATCTGGAGAACTATTGCCCAAGGCAGTTGGCTACCGAAGGACAATGATTTGACTGTTGCCAAAGAACCTATGAAATAAATGATTTATTACCTGACTCTCTATTTAAGATATTTCCTGAATTATGCACTGCTGAATGAATGACTACATCTAGATCTGGATTCAAGCTGTTTGTCACTCGTTCTTGTATTTCTTCTATCAAAATGTCCACTAATATGTAATTTTGAGACCAAAGAGCAGACAACAATTTTAAGCAGACGATATTGAAGCATTGAAACGTTAGACATAATTGTCTTGTTTGGAGATCTGCGGCAAAGATCATTGTAAGGAGGGATTTGTTGTTGGGAGGGCCGTTGTAGAGAGGGAGCACTGTAATACATTATAGCTTATTCTATGTTATTAATATTTTCAGGCTGTCAGGGGAGATTCCTTTCCAAGGTGAGACAGACACTGATATTCTCAAGGCAACTGTAGCAGCAAACTGGAACTTTGGAGAGAAGGACTTCGAAAACATCTCCAAAGATGGGAAAGATTTCATCACCAAACTACTGGTGAAAAACAAGAAGTAAGTGTTGAATGTCAATGTTTTAAGGTATACACCTTTTTATAACAGATAAATATTTACATTCACCCCATTAAATTCCATTGAAAAAAATTGATGTTTAGTTCGTATAGATGCAATTGCTCGAGGGGGCAGGACTTGTGGATGTCTTTCGCAAAGGAGGCAAGGCTTATAGATCTGTTCTCCACACATCATTTTGTTGTGTTTGAATGTACACAGCTGCAGTTATGGCTCTGTTCCTTTCAGAGTACACATTATTCGTGTTCAGGAATTTTGTTAAATTTATATTCGTGTTAACAACCTTTAATATGGATTAAACATACAAGCATACTAATAAAATGTTCAGTTTATATTAGAAATTACAGCAAATATAACATAAATATAAGAAATGAACTGATTTTTTCCTTTTGGTCTTTTCTAGTACATGCATTTTGAACCAGTCTACTGTTGCATATTTGATACAACAACAAAAAGCAATGAAAATAACAACAAAAAAAATCCTATTGGAGCCCTCTGATCAGGGTCTACAATGTACACTGTTTTCATATGTAATCAATCATCTCTACAAAGGGCTGTAGGGTTGAAATGGTTAAGTGGTCACCTGTTTTCAAAACTAGAAACAGGCTATGGGAAAAAGGGTTAAACATTGTTTGCTATATTGATTACAGGGAGAGAATGTCAGTTGACGACTGCCTGGCACATCCTTGGATGTCGACTGAGAGTGCTGCAAAAATCAACACGGAAAAACTCAAGAACTTCTACAATACTGATAAACTCAAGGTAATAGTTGCATTAAAGACATTTATCTAAAATACTGCTTTTTGTTCAGCATGTACTCAGATAACACTTTATTTTAGATTTATGTTAGACCAGAGTTAATTAATGCATTTGTGACGGAAGTGTATTTGAGTGTATCTAAACAATTCTACAGGCTGACTGTTGAAGCCGTCTAAAAATTTACAGTCAAATTGTTTAGTTACTGCATGTTTAATCCTTTACCCCATGATCACTTAAAGCAGGTTGAAAGTAGAGCAAAAGGCACATTTTGCTTTACTTTCAGCCTGTTTTAAGCTAACATCTTCTAAGATATAAAAAAAAAATTTCATCATACATATTCATGACTATAGATTGGACCTGTTTTTTTCCATGACGGAATAAATTAAAGGCTTGTTAACGGTGTATTAATGGTACATAATCATGACCGTATAAAATGGAATCATTTTTCTTCAGTGGAGGAATAAATTACAGGCGTAAAAAGGTGTATTAATGGGTTAATGCTTTTTTCTTCATATTTTCAGAGGGAGACTCACAAACTGTACACCACCGCCCATCTACAGAGCCTGATGAAAATAATGCATGGAACTGCTGCCCTCTATCAGCCAGCCATTGATGTGGACTCAGGGGAGATAATCTTTCCTGACTCTGATGACTTTGGGGATTACCTGGATGAGGATAACTGGATTGAGTGGCAGTTGCAGGTGAGAGTTACCTCCCTTGCCACTTTACTGGAAACCTTGATATATTCCTGTCATCTGGGACTCTAATGGTTCTTATAACCTGTTACCTAACAGCCTGTTTCTGGGTTTTAAAACTCAATAACACTTAAAGTAGGTTAAAAGTAAAGCAGAATGCTCCTGTAGGAGCATTCTGCTTTACTTTCAGCCTGCTTTAAGCTCCCAACCTGATGATAAAATTGGATTGAGTGGCAGTTGCAGGTGAGAGTTACCTCCCTTGCCACTTACTGGAATCCTTGATATGCCTGTCTTTTGGGACTCTTATGGTTCTTATAACCTGTTACCAAATAGCCTGTTTCTGGGTTTGAAAACTCGTTAACACTTAAAGCAGGTTAAAACTAAACCTCAGTCTGCTTTAATCCATTTCCCCATAGCCTGTTTCTATTTTTGAAATTAGTTGACCACTTTAAGCAGGTTGAAAGTAAAGCAGAATGTGCCTTAGGGCGCATTCTGCTTTACTTTCAGCCTGCTTTAAGCTATTATCTGTTAGAATATAGAAAATATTTCTTATGATTCTTATTTGTAGCAGTATAAATTAGAAATATTTGTTTTAGTGGATGAATAAATTAAAGGCGTAAAAAGGCGTTTTTATGGGGTAAAGGGTTAAGGGAGGAAAGAGGTTAATTTCATTCTCAAGAGTTACCAACAACTGATATTTACAAATGATTTATTGAGAAATGAAATATGTTTTAACTAATTTCATTGAAAAAATTGACGTTTAATTCATATAGATGCAATTGCTCTAGGGTGTGGGACTTAAGGATACTTTTCTCAGAGGAGGCGGGGCTTATGGATCATGACTGTGAATCACAGCTTTGGTTATGCAGTCATGTCTGTTCCTTTCAGAGTACACATTATTCCTGTCACCAACCTCCAATATGGATTAAACATACATGCATACTAATTAAATGTTCATTTAATATCAGAAATTACAGCAAATATAATGTAAATATGACTTTTGTCGTGTTTAAGCAAAATAAACGACAAAAAATGATTGGCAAATTTGCTGATCAGCTTCTGTCGTTTATTTGGCTTAAATGCGGACAGATATCAGTTCATTTCTTAACCCATTACCCAATAGCCTGTTTTTATTTTTGAAAATAGGTGACCACTTAAAGCAGGTTGAAAGTAAAGCAGAATGCGCCTTACGGCACATTCTGCTTTACTTTCATCCTGCTTCAAGCTAGCCTCTGTTAGGATAAGAAATGTAAATATTTTAATGGTGAAGATTCATGATTGTTTAGATCGGAACTATTTTCTTAAGTAGAGAAATAAATTAGAGGCTTAAAATGGCGTATTTATGGGGTAACAGATTAACTGGACTGTATTCTGTTTACCCCATTCTCAGTATCAAGATGACCCAGATAGCCAGGAGTTTGCCATACGAGACAAGAAGTTTACAGTACGTGAGAGCAAGCATACAGCTGCTGGATCTGTTCACAAGGACGACAAGGACAAGGAACCAGAATGTGGTACGTACTTGTTTTCCTCTTCAGTCAATGACTAAGGTGTACTGACTATGGTACCACGTCTTAGCTCCAGGGTCCTAGGTTTAAAGCTTCTGCGTTGAGTCTTATCATTCTCAAGCATTTGATTGATCAAATGTGAGCCTAAGCTCACATCTGACCAAACAAGTGCTTGGGAACTACTTCAGACTCAACCAAAAAGCTTTATAACCTTAGACCCTGAGATATGATACCATACAATAAATAGAGAATTTTGAATGAGTGTGTTTTCAGTAATGAATTTATTGAACAAGTTGGATTAAATAATATGTTGCGAGCCTTGTTGAGCAACATATCGTTTTATCTAACAAATTCAATAAATTCACTACTCAAAACACACAAATTTGATATTCCATTTATCACATAAACAACAACTGACACAAAAATCAGAAATCTTAACATAGACTGCAAATCTGGCTACCTAGAGCTCTCAGAACAAACTGGTTTTTTTTTAAAAATTTAGACGTTACCATAATTTGTTTTTGTTTTTTTCTCAATCCAACTGATTTCAAACTTTAAACATTGCAGATTCGCTGATGTTTGTGAACAAGATTCAGACCGAAACGTTTGAACTTGGCGATGACATTACCTTTATGTGCTCTGTCGTCTCCAAGAAGGATGCCCCTGTGGTCAATTGGTACAGAGATGAAACCTTACTCAGTGATGCTTACAGGTAACTAGATCAACCCATTCCCCCATAAAAACGCCTTTTTCACCTTTAATTTATTCTTCCACTGAAGAAAATAGTTCCAATTTTAAAAGTTATGAATATGCACTATAAAAAAGTATTCTTTATCCTAAAAGAAAAAAGCTTAAAGCAGATTGAAAGTAAAGCAGAATGCGCTCTAAGGCGCATTCTGCTTTACTTTCAACTTTCTTTAAGTGATCAGCCATCCTTAAATCTAGAAAAAGGCTATGGGGGAATGGGTTAACCCTTTACTCCCTGAAATTTGAAATGGAAAATTCTAGTTCTCAATTTTGTCTAGTCCAATTTTAGCTTGTCTGTTTCAAAGAAACTACGAACTATTGTCATCACTCCGGCGTCTGCATTGTCGTTGTCATCAGGCATCCCAAATCTTAACATTGGCCATAATATTAGAACTACATGTGATACAGACTTTATATTTGGTATGTGTACTCGCCTGAAGAAGCTCTTTAGCTCAGTACAACTTGGGTCATGTCCAACAATGGTCAAGGTCATTAAGAGGTAAAATAGGTTGGGTTTAATATAGGCCATAACTTTGGAGTTGCATGAGAGACTTTATATTTGGCGTGTGTTTCAGGTGCAGTAAATGACTATTGTGTATTTCAGGGCCGAGCCCAGTTTCGATGAGGAGACGGGTGTAGCTACACTGAGTGTGATTAATGCCAAGGATTACGACACAGGAGTGTACAAGTGTGTCGCCATGAACAAGGATGGCCGTGTGTCATGTCAGGCAAGACTGCTACTTGGTGGTAAGTTCTCATAGTAACAATTGCCATGGCAACCAGTAAAGTTAGCCCATTACCCCATAAATACGCCTTTTTACACCACTGAGGAAAATAGTACGGTTATTAATATCAACAAGAAAAAACTCTTGTTTTATCCTAACAGATGGTAGCTGAAAGCAGGCTGAATTCAATTAAAACAGAATATACTTTCAATCTACTTTAAATGGTCACCTGTCTTCAAAATTAGAAATAGGATATAGGGTGATGGGTTGAAATTAGATCAAGTGTAATTTGAGCATTTTGCTTTAACCCTTTCCCCCATATAAGCGACTTTTAGCATGTTAAATTTATTCCTCCGCTAAAAAAAATAGTTCCAGTTTATAACCTCATGAATAATTACAATAACAAATATCTTGATATAGCCTAGCAGATAGTAGTTTAAAGCAGGCTGGAAGTAAAGCAGAATGTGCCTTAAGGCACATTCTCCTTTACTTCCAACCTGCTTTAAGTGATCACCTGTATTTAATGTTTTAAACGGATTATTGGGTAAAGGGTTAAGTGTTTAAAGGATGAGTTATGAGTTCATTCTCTGGTACTATTCACTTTTTTCTACATAAAAGCAGTATAGGAACTAATTAAAAGTGAATCCAATTAACCTCAGCAATATTTCTGTTATCCCTATTGTTAATTGTTTGATTCTTTGAACATTTCAGAGAGACCCGGCCGCCCAGGACAGCCCGTGGTGACCCAGGTATCAGGTACAGAGGCCTTTATGACATGGACGGGTCCTCTCTGTGATGGCAACTCCTACATTCTAGGCTACAGGGTGGACTACAGAAAACAAGGTAACATTAAAGAACAATGGAAATAAACTCTTTTTTAAAGAAATATATTGAAACTCACATGTACATATTTGTAATAGAAAACTTTTATCATGCCTTTACTTATCTATTTTTCTCATACGAAAAATACTTTTTTCATATTTTTACTTATTAATGAACAAAAAATTTTGAACAAAAAATTACTGAAAGAAAAACCTTCAATATCTTTACTTAACCCTTTCCCCCATAGAAACGCCTTTTAGCACATTTAATTTATTCCTCCACAGTCATGAATATGCTGTATAATATATGTTTTCCATTTCTAGCAGATGGAAGCTTAAAGAATGCTGAAAGTAAAGCAGAATGTGCCTTATGGCACATTCTGCTTTACTTTCAACCTGCTTTAAGCAGTCACATATCTTCTATACTAGAAACAGGCTATGGGGTAATGGGTTAATCCTCATACTGGTATTCAATTTTAGATATTTCTGTTTCAGGGGAGACAACCTGGGTGCATGGACCATGTGTTACTGAGGAGTATGCCCTTGTTTCTGGACTGGTTCCCAACACTGGTTACATATTCCGTGTGACCTGTCATAACAAGTATGGTATCAGTCCATACAGCTGGGCCTCACTGGAGGCAGTCACACTTACAGAGGGTGAGTTAGACCTGGGTCCATATGCTTATAAGGCAGTTGAGTCTGAAATCGTTCTCAAGCCTAGGCTCAAATCTGACAAATTAAATGCTTGAGAATGCACTTAGACTCAATTCAAATGCTCTATAAGCGCTGATCCTGAAGCTTAAAATTGATTTTTCCTCTTTCTGGTAAATTACAAGTTAACCCTTTACTCCATAATTTAAATCTAAATACTTTTTTTACGCCTTTTATTTGTTCGTTCACTGAAGAAAATGCTTCCACTGTATACATTCAATATGAACCATAAGAAATATTTTCTATTTACTAACAGATTGTAGCTTAAAGCAGGCTGGAAGTAAAGCAGAATGTGCCTTATAAGGCACATTCTGCTTTACTTTCAACCTACTTTAAGTGGTCACCTATTTCTAAAGCTAGAAGCAGGCTATGGGGTAATGGGTTTACATTGCAAGGGTTGAACAAGAATTGGATCTAACTGACATTGAATTAAATTAAGGTTGAAGACTTCTAATGAGATCCGGCCAATATTCGTCAATATCGGAAATCTAAGGAGAGCGATCAACCATTCTGGTCAACTACCAACTAAAGTATGATTCAGAAAAAGCAGGCCGTTGACAAAGAAAATTGGCCTATCACTGTACGAAGAGTATCCATATTGGTCCAATCTCATTAGGGGTACTCAACCTTAAATTCAAGACTTAGAACCTTTTTTCATTCACTGTTCAATTGACTCTCAAGGCATTTCTTTCCAAATTGTATGACAATCAGCACATTCTCCTTTACTTTAAGCCTGCTTTTAGGAGTCGCCTGTCTTCAAAACTAGAAACATGCTATGGGTTAATGATTTAACCCATTACCCCATGGCCTGTTTCTGATTTGAAGAAAGATGGCC
Source organism: Gari tellinella (assembly GCA_922989275.2). NCBI lineage: Eukaryota > Metazoa > Mollusca > Bivalvia > Cardiida > Psammobiidae > Gari > Gari tellinella. The sequence continues at coordinate 34,759,109 of OV277873.1, read as the reverse complement.
ACTTAAAGCAGGTTGAAAGCAAAGTAGAATTGCCTAAAGGCACATTCTGCTTTACTTTCAACTGGCTTTAAGGTATCATCTGCAAGAATTTAGAAAAAACATTTCTTATGGACATTTTCATGATGGTAAAAATTGGACCTATTTACTTCACTTGGGGAAAGTGTTAAAGTTCATTGTCTTTCTGAGATATTTCTCTCACATAACTACCTCTGTTTTCTATAGCGAACAAAGATGACGAATATCCTTATCTCCAACATATGTAAGATCACTTTGATCACGTCACTATTTATAATGGCGTTTTGACGTCACCAGGGTTCCAAAAAAATGCATATTGCTTTAAAAATAGCTTAAATCGTTGGTAATGTGAGAAAAAGAATCTGTCACTTGTCGATTTGTAAGACAAGTTGATCTCAAACTCGTCTAGAATAGAAAAATTTATTAAGCTCGCCAAGGCTCGCTTAATAACATTTCATTTCTAGACTCGTTTGATATCAGCTTGTCTTAAACATCCACTCATGACAGATCCTTTATATCATATTCATTCTTGCTTACTCTGATTCAGATGCCCCCAAGATCACCATGACAACGGACCTTCAGCCTCTGCTTAAATTCACGACCTTCACTAGGCAGCAGCTTATCCTGCCGGCGGAGAGCAGGCGGCCATCTTTGTCTGCCAAGGAAGAGGCCAAGATAGTTGAAGGAAGCCCGGAGGAGAACTTTGTCCTCGGTGATGTGTTGTCAAAGTAAGATAATAATCTTCTTAGAACCACTTTCAAGGCCTATTCAGAGCACTTTTTCCTTCAAGCAATAAGTTACCGATAAAGGTCTTAACCCTTTACCCAATAGCCTTTTTATACAACCTCCTCTAAAGATGATCGTTTGTTCCTTTGTTTGTTTGTCCATCCGTTAGTTCATCTGTCAACATTTGGCTTGTCTGGAGTTTTTACGGAAAACTGTTTATTAGAATATTAATGAAACTACACATAAATGTTATATATACCAAGATCTGAAGCTGAGTAATTTTTTACTCACCAAGGCTTGCTTAATAACATTTCAGTTCTAGACTTGGTTGAGATCAGCTTGTCTCACACAATCAATGAGTGGCAGATCCTATATGTATTTATGAAGTAACGGATTAATGAGTAGTTGCAATAAGATGAATTACCTGTACTACAATTTTGTTTCAACTATTACTAGGGGAAGCTATGGAGAGTACAAACATTGCTCCGACAAATCCACCAACCAGCAATATGTCATGAAGATCCTCCCCTACAAGGAGGAGAAACACGACCAGATCACACGAGAGTTTGAGATGCTACGACACCTACGACAAGGCCACATCATCTCAATCTTGGACAGCTACTTGAGTGGAGACTCGTTCTACATGGTCTTTGAGCACCTGTCTGGTATGAACATGTTACAATACTTGTGTCTCCGTAAGTCTTACAAGGAAGACCTAGTGGCCAGATTGGTGGCTCAGATTCTTGACGCCCTACAGTATCTACACCATCATGACATTGCCCACTGTAACCTACAGCCCAGTAGTATGGTGATGGCCTCTCTGAGAAGACCGTACGTAAAGCTGAGAGACTTCACACATGCCCAGAAGATCATGACGTCACAGCAGAAACTGCCTATGGCAGGGTACCCAGACTTTGTTGGTAAGAACTTAGCATAGTATACTGGTATTTTGTTCATTAGTATATACAATAGTATTTAAATTGCTCTGAAAAAATCTAGTGCCCATCTTATGAAGCGTCGTAAAACGGTTGTAAGTAAAAACTTTAAAAAACATCTAATTTCTGATTTCTCTATCTAATCTTGTCTTGTGATATTTTATTCTTTATCGTTCAAAAGAACTTAATGCAGTGTAAGAAAAATGAAAGAAGGACAGATTTTTGGATATGCTGAAAATTTATCTTAATCTGAGTGTAAATTTTGAAACGAAATTATTAAACTAGTGTGGAACCTGATCAGACGCTTTAAGTGAAATCAAAGCTATAAAAAGAATTTATTGTGATTCATGATTTTAGGACTTAATTCAGAGATGCCACATTAAGTTGGTCTCATTAGCTTCTGAACTGTTTGACACACTGACACTATTTTGAAAAGAAATATCAGGAACGTAGATTATATATACGTTCCTGGAAATATGTAACAAAAAATTCAGATAACACTTTCTTGAGGAGGACAGTATTTTACTAAGGGTTTAAAGGCTCAAATTTTTAAAGCTGCCTTTGAATTTCATTTTTAAATGGTTATTGAAGTAAGGTTTATATGTGATTGCTTTTTCAGCACCTGAGATGATCAAAACTGAACCAGCTGGTTTCTGTCCTGACATGTGGGCACTTGGCACCCTAACATTCATCCTGTAAGTATCTGGCATTTATTCCATAGAATGTGAGGCAATTATCATGTAAAGATTTGGCATTTATCCTGTTAAATATGTGGTATTTATCATGTAAATATCAGGCAATTATCCTGTAGGATGTCAGGCAATTATCATGTAAAAGTTTGGCATCTATACTGTAAAATATCTGGCATTTATCATGTAAATATCAGGCATTTATTCTGTAGAATGTCAGGCAATTATCATGTAAATGTTCGGCATTTATCCTATTAAATATCTGGCAGTTATCATGTAAATATTAGGCATTTATCCTGTAGAGAATCAGTCAGGTAATTATCATGTAAATGTTTTGCATTTATCCTATTAAATATCTGGCATTTATGATGTAAATATCAGGAATTTATTTATGTAGAATGTCAGTCAATTTTCATGTAAATGTTTGTCATTTATCCTATTTAATATAGCTGGCTTTTATCATGTAAATATCAGGCATTTATTCTGTAGAATGTCACGTAATTATCATGTAAATATCTGACATTTATCATGTAAATATTAGGCATTTATCCTGTAGAATGTCAGGCAATTATCATGTAAATATTTGGCTTTATCCTGTTAATAAATTTATCTGGCATTTATCATGTAAATATCAGGCATTTATCATGTAAAATATCAGGTATTTATCATGTAAATATCAATCATCTGTCATCTTAAAGTTGCTGAAGAAGTGTAGAATGTCAGGTAATTATCATGTAAACATCAGGCATTTATCATGTAAATATCAGGCATTTATCCTGTATAATGTCAGGCAATTATCATGTAAATATCAGGCATTTATCATGTAAAACTTAAGGTATTTATCATGTAAATATCAGGTACATGTATTATCATTTGAATAACAGGTATTATCATGTAAATCTGTCATCTTAAAGTTGCTGGGAAGTGTTTAAACCTTCACTTTCTTTGTCTGGTAATAATATATTGTTCTCCCTCTCTATAGGCTGAGTGGTGTATCACCATTTGCTGGAGACAGCCTGAAAGACACACTTAGTAGGATCCTGTTTGACCGCTACTGTCTGTCAGATCTCTATGACAACACAACCAAAGATGGCATCAAGTTTGTCTCTAAACTGCTGAAGAGATTGCCCAAGTAAGTGACCTCTATTAGCTCTTTGCATGCTGGGTACTTTTCTCATCTGCAACAATTGTCGTCTACTACTGTTCTAAAAATATAATTTTTCAAAATGTCTTTATAAAACAGGGTCAGAGTGTCAAACAGTTTTGATTCTGATGAGATACCGCGTTACGCAGCATCTCATCAGGATCCAAACTGTTTGCAAAGGTTAATCCCTGTAGCAGTCATATCCTCGGCTAGTATGCAAAGAGTTAATTCTCTGAATGCCACAAGTGATATTGGCATCTGCAACAATTGTCGTCTGCTGCTGTTCTAAAATGAAAATTTTCAAATAGATTTCTACAAAATACAGCATTCCCTCTCAACGACACCCGATGGGAGACAAAAAATGTGTTCGTTGTTCGGAGGGAGTGGTTATATGGAGGGAAATTGGTTTACATTTGCAAACAGCTTGAATCCAGATCAGAAGCCGGGTAACTCGGCGTCTGATCTGGATTCAAGCTGTTTGTCACTCGTTATTAAGTTTTTTTCTGTTAAAATGTCCATTATATAACTTTGAGAAAAACAGCAGACGACCATTTTAAGCAGACGACATGGCAGCCGGCATAGGTTGAACATAATTGTCTTGTTTTGGGGAATAGCGACAAGGGTTGTTGGAAGGAGGGAATTGTTGTTGGGAGGGTCATTGAAGAGAGGGAGCACTGTAGTATGTGTCAAAATGTCCTAATGAGACTCGGAAGTTTATCTGCCTCTCATCAGGGGCCAAATTGTTTGCAAAGCTAATCATGAATAATCGTCAATTTGCAGTTTAAGCCTTTACCCCTTAGCCTGTTTCTAGTTTTAAAAAAGATTATTACTTAAAGCAGGTTGAAAATTAAGCAGAATGTGCCTGAAGGCATATTCTGCTTTACTTTCAGCCTGCTTTAAGCTACCAACTTCTAAAATATAGAAAACATTTGTTATCATGCATATTTGTAACTGTATAAAGTTGAACTATTTTCTTCAGTTGAGGATTAAATTAGATGCGTAAAAATGTTTCTATAGTGTAAAAGGTTATATGTATATATGTTGTTCCTAGGAACCGTGCCACCATCGGCCAATGCCTGAAGTCTCGCTGGTTACAGCAAACAGACAGTATGCTCAAGGCCAAGACCAATGCTTGGTTCCGTACCGAGAGACTGAGGGACTTCTCCAAGGTCTATCTCCAGAGAAGAGCAGATCCAGAGTATATGGACCTCGCTTCAATAACCATGGCTGATCTTCCAAGGGTAAGTGTTATAAGTTATAGCTGATTTAATCAATAATAAATCAACAAGTTAATAAGTAATTAGTGATCACAGCTAATAACGTCATGAAAAAAGGAAGCAGACTGTTCAAAGGTGATGTCACTTGACAAAGTACTTTTATCATAAGTAATTTAATTAATCTTTCTCTCATTGCTTATCTTAAATTGGATCAAAGCAACTCTAGATGGAAGGTTAGATAATTAAACACTATTGCTTTCTATATTATACTGAACATATACTTTTAAAAAAGGGCCAGTTGAGTTGATTTAAGGGCTATTCTGGAAGAAAAAACATTTTGAAAAAAACTCAAAGCAAAATAATGATGTAGACCCTGATCCAGCCTGAATGGATTATCTGAACATTTTACAAGTGTCAAGCAAAGTTATATCACCTGTCTGTCTGTAGTTCAAGCTTACATTATTGTCATTAGTTAACTTTGTTACAGTACTATAATTATAGAGATAAAGAACATCTTATAGACGTGTGATTTAACAGTTTAAAGAGTTGAAAATACAGTAAAACTTGTGTACATCAGCCATTCTATAGAAAACTTGGATATGTAACTGCAGGAAAAAAATAAGATTTTTCCGAAATCATTGGATTTCTCTTAATTTCTCCGAACCAACGGATTTATTCTGAAATCTTTGTGTTTTTGCTCTTATTTTTTGGCGCCATATGACCATTTCATATGTTGCAGTGCCGTAAAATTCAACTCAATCAAGTTACTTTTAAGATTTGGAATTTTATACATGTTTTACTTAGGAAACATTGATATGAATGTCAAACAGTTTAGATCCAGGTCAGATGACATATTATGCAGCATCTGCTCTGGATTGAAACTGTTTGCATAATTATGTTAGTCTTATGGAGCCTGGCAGCGAAAGTGCTATAGGTGAGATTCCGAAAATCGCACTTGAAAGTTTGCAAATCTAAGGATTTTTATGAGTAACTTATGGTAGCCCTGCAAAAAGAATGCTCTTGTGGGATAAGAGGAAGTTAACTCCAAGTTTTCCAACATGTTTTTCTTCGTGTCTGCACTAAACACTATGGTGCGACTACTTATTAGAATTTTCTTCTTTGTGAGACAATTCTAATGAGTAGTGATTTGCTAGTTCTTTTCGGCTATTCATCTTATTCTGTTGAACTCTAGTTTTTACTTGAATGGCCAGATTACAAAAGTTTTACTGTAACTATATATTAGTTAGGCAAGCATTAGTATTAATTTGTATCAAAGGTCTTTATACAGCATGTAATATACAACGCATTGATTGATAATTGATAAGTTATAATGGTAATTTGAATGTTTTAAATAAAATACTAAAAAAAAGGTAGATTAGACATAAAATATTTAGATTCTAAGTAGAAAGTGATAATAGCATTGTTCAGATGTACTGATTTAGAATGCTTATAATACACTACTTGATTAATGCAGTTGAATAATCTGTTCTGGTTGAATATTTACATATTAATTATTCATACATGTATTTCTATCAATCAAAAGTGAATAAACAGATCATTCTCATGTTTTTCATGTAACTGCTTGACTCATTCATATATAATAACACCAAAAATTAATGGTTGACATTTTTTCAGGATAATTGATATTATTCTTATGACACTCTCTAATACTTACTTTTAATGATAATTGATGTTATTATGACACTCTGATACTTACTCTTTATGATAATTGATATGATTACAATAGTATCTGATACTTACTTTTTATGATAATTGATATTATTATAATATTATCTGATACTTACTTTTTATGATAATTGATATCACTATGATATCATCTGATACGTATTCTTATGATAATTGATATTATTATGATATCTGACATCTTGATATTATTATATTATCTGATACTTATTTTTATGATAAATGATATTATTATAATATTATCTGATACTTATTTTTTAGCATTCCTATTTGTTCTTTTTTTCTCAAGATGCACATGGAGTGATGACATGTTTGAAGTGATATATATCTATGATTAATGACAAGGACAATTATTGTTTAATGAAATAAACATAAGCCCATTTAGAGTACAAATTCAATTTAAAAGTCTTCCTAAAACCAACAATTAGCCTTGCCAGTATTTTCTAAAAGTTTTCTTGCAATAATGTAGCGAATGGACTCAAATCTGTATATTAAGCTACCATTTGAATTAGGATGCATAGAATCTCTAAAAACAGGAGTTAGCTTAATGTAAAAAGTAATGTAGAAACCTCTTATTGAAGCTACAGTATAACCTGCCGTATCCATCATCCTTTGGTACAAATGATTATGTGGGATAAAGCATTGTGTCGGTTAATGATTTTAAGGGTTTAGACAGGGTTCAAGATAAGGGGGAGTATTCTGAACAAATCCAACAATTTCTCACTCATACTGCACCAAATCCTATGGTGTTACTACTCATTAGAATCGTCTCTTTGAGACGATTCTAATGAGTAGTGACACCATAGGGTTTAATGCAGAAATAAAGATTTTGATATTTGTAATACTCCCCTTATCTAGATCCCTGTTTAGATATACAGCCAAACTTTGATATTGTATACTCGCTTAAGAGGAACATACCCGTATTTCAAAGTTAAAACTTGAAATGAGCTAGAGATATAGAAATTTATTGAAAGGAATACAGGTTAGCTCGACTTAACGAATTCGAGATAGCAAATATTCCATACTTGCTTACGTGGAACATACCTGTTTTTCAAAGTTAAACTGTGGCTTATCCATGTTTTAACTTTGCAATACAAGTATGTTCCACTTAGGGGATTGAGATTTAGAAATTTTTCGAAAGAAATACGGGTTACCTGGACTTGAACATGTTCTAGATAGCAAAATTTGTGTATGCCATTTGACATATAGGTCCGAAAGTAATTGTCAGATAAAGCAGGTTTCCGGATTAACCAGGTGTCGGATAACCAGGTTATACTATATCTTCATTTCTGTGATCTAGAATAAAGCAGCTACAAATACCCGTGCTTAGAGAGTCTTATACTCTTTCACTGATATGGCAAATATTTGAACTTTAATTTATATTGCTTTTGCCACATGAATATTCATTCAGAATTTCAGTTTCATGTAAGAGTGTGCTTTTCATGTATATAGCTTTTGGATTTATTATTGGTTGTTTGAATGTAAGTTTTATGTTATAACCATTTAATTACGGTCTTATTTTAGAAAACAGACATAAACATCAGCACTGGTTAAGTAACTAAGACACATTCGTTTCATCCAAAATACTGTGTAAAGGATACAAGAATAGTTAGGACTATTTCCATCCTGGAATTTTAAATGGTCAATATAAGTTAAACATCTTTTATTATAACAAAACAATATTATATGAGTGTCAAACACTTTAGATACTGATTAAATACTGCGTTATGTGGCATCTGCTCATGCTCTAAACTGTTTGTAAATTACTTTAGCCAAGCTTGACACTTAAAGGGTTTAGGGAGAAAAATTAAAACAGTTGGAAACACCATAACAAGCAATTAAAAAAAGAATTCATTGATATTGTTAAATATAAGTTGTAGCTTAAAGTAGGTAACAAGTAAAGCAGAAAGCTCCTAAGGATCTTTGTGCTTTCCTTTTATCTAACCTGCTTTAAGCAATATCATGCCTTAACTTTAAAACACCAATTCAGTCTGTATCTGCAATACCAAAAGAGTATTGGAGGTGTTGTGAAAGACCCCACAACATTTTTGAAACATTTGAATGATGAAGAATTATTCAATGAGACTTCAACAATGAGTATTCAAACCCTTCATATATTAAGGATTTGTAACTGTTCCTGTTTACAGCCTACACCAGGCCCAGCGTTCAAGCCCATCCTGAATGACAAAGTTGTTAACAGGCATGTTGTTAACATTAGAATTTCCAAATCAAAATCAAAATCTGCATCACCACTAAAACAGATGAAGAAAACATCAACAAAAGACTCAAAGTTACAGCAAGACACTGAAATGCATCCAGATGCTAAACTTCAGAAAGAAACTGAAGTTGAAAAAGCAGGCAAGCAAGTCATTGAGGAAGTTGTTGTTGAAACTTCAAAGGAAGAGCCAGTATTTGTGGAACCTATAAGTAAACAAGAAACTGCCAGCAATTACACTGCCAATGTGATTGGTACTGAAGCTGACCAAGGTCCTACTGATACTGTAGATAGTGTTAAAGAAGCTGTTACTGAAGCCTCGGATCAGAAGAAAGATAAACCAGCTGAGGAAACAACAACAGATCAGGTTATGGAAGAAGTCATTGAAGAAGTATCCAAATCTGTTACAGCAGGGACTGAGGCTTCTAAATCTGATGTTGTTACTGATAAAACTGAAACAGCTGCAGTAGATCCAGAATCCAAACAGCCAGTTGATGAAGTAGGTACAAAAGAAACAAAAGAACAGGAGCAAAACATTCCAAAACCAGATGAAGAAGCCATTAAAACTGAAACTGACATTAAAGTAGAAGAAAAAGAAATTGTAGAAGAAGAGCAATTTGAAGAAGCGGAAACGGGTTTAGAAAGTACAGATGGTTCAAATATTACAAAAGAACTGCATGATCTGTCAAAGCAAATTGTAGACAATGTCTTGAAGGAGGCGTTTGAACAGGTGAAGGTTGAAAAAACTGTAATGTCTAATCAAGCAAAACAGGAAACAGTGGTGAAAGAGGAAATAAAATCTGATTTGGCATCTAAAGCTGACACTGACAATGTGAATGTGGTGGAAAGTGATGATGAGGAATTTTCAGAGTGTGTAGAAAGTATGCAGCAATCTACTGATAAATTAGAATTAAACGAGGATAGAGCAAAAGTAACTGACGATCAAATTAAGGATGAACCAAAACCTATACATGAAGATAAAATGAAAACAAATGAAAAAGAACAACTAGAGAGTAATAAAAAAGAAGCAGCTGAGGTAAAATCAAAAGAAACTCAAGTTGAAGATATTAAAGAAAAGAAAGAGTCAACATCAGACCAACCACCAGCAGATATTGAGCTCTCACAAGAAAATGTGAGTCAAGTGGACAAATCAAATGAGTCTTCTCTGCCAAGTGCCGAGGAAATAGAGGAGCCACCTAAATCTAAAGGGGAGACAGAACAGAAAGAATCAGTTGAGAAGCATGAATCAGAAATGGCGGAAAAAATTGTTCCAAGTACAGTTGAAAAAAAAGTTGGTGAAAAACAAGAACCAGAACGTTTGGACAGTAAATCTGAAAAAGAAATAAGTGATATTGAATCAAAAGATGACACTAAGATCTTACCAGAGGAGAAAGTTATTGAAAGCAATTTGGTTCCAGAAAAATCAGAAACAAATGAAGCTGTTGTAAAACCAGAAACAGTTGAAAAACAAGAATCAAAAGATTTGGACAGCAAGTCCGAAAAAGAAATAAGTGATATTGAACAAAAGGATGATAATAAAACCTTACCAGAGTCTGCTCCTAAGGAAACTGTTAATGAAAGCAATCTTGTTTCAAAAACAAGGCAAACAAATGAAGCTATTGTGAAACAAGAAACAGTTGAAAAACAAGAATCTGAAAATTTGGACAGTAAATCTGGAAAAGAAGTAAGTGAAATTGAACAAAAGGATGACAGTGAGACTTTGCCAGAGTCTGAACAGAAGGAGAAGGTTAATGAAAGCAAGGCTTTATCTGAAACAACAGAAAAAGATGACGCTATTGTAAAACAAGAAACGGCTGAAACAAAAGAAACCAAAGACTCTGACAATAAACCTGAAAAAGAAATAAGTGAAACTGAACAAAAGGCTGAGAGGGAGACTTTGCCAAAGTCAGCTCCTGAGGAAATTGTTAATGAAAGCAAAGTTGTTCAAGAAACAGAGGAAACAAGTGAAGCAATTGTAAAACAAGAAACAGTTGAAAAACAAGAATCTGAAAATTCGGACAGTAAGTCAGAAAAAGAAATAAGTGAAATTGATCAAAATGATGACAGTAAGAAATTACCAGAGTCGGATCTGCAGGAGAACGTTTCTGAAAGCAAAGTTATTCCAGAAAAATCAGAAACAAATGAAGCTGTTGTAAAACCAGAAACAGTAGAAAAACAAGAATCTGAAAATTTGGACAGTAAATCTGAAAAAGAAATAAGTGAAATTGAACAAAAAGATGACACTAAGACTTTGCCAGAGTCTGTTTCGGAGGAAAAGCTTAGTGAAAGCAATGTTATATCGGAAACAACGGCAACAGATGAAGCTATTGTAAAACAAGAAATAGCTGAAAAACAAGAATCTAAAGATTTGGAAAGTAAATCTGAAAAAGAAAAGAGTGAAACTGAACAAAAGGATGAGAGTAAAACCTTGCCTGAGTCAGCTCCTGAGGAAATAGTTGATGAAAGCAATGTTGTTCAAGAAATATCAGATACAAATGAAGCAATTGTTAAACAAGAAACAGTAGGAAAACAGGAATTGGAAAATGATTTGGAAAGTAAGCCTGAAAATGAAATAAGTGAAATTGAACAAAACAATGATAGTGAAAACCAAGGTGTACAAGAATTAACAGAGTCATCACAAGTAAAAGATGAGACATTAACAAACAATACTGAAACGGAGAATTTGTCAAAGAAAGATGCTGAATCAGGTTCTCCATCAGCTGAGAGGGTAAATGATATCCCAGAAGTACCAGATCAAACAGAAAGTGAAGAGAAACCGTGTACTTCAGAGGAAACAACGGAGAAATTTGAGGAAACAACAGAGAAAGTGGAGGAAACAACAGAGAAAGTGGTGGAAATAACAGAGAAAGTGGATGAAATAGATTCCAGTACTACTGCCGACAAGGTCACAGAAGAAGTAACAGAAACCCAAACAGAGATGAAAGAAGGTGATCAAAATAAAAATATGACAGAAAAAACTATTGAAGATGAACAATTAGATAAGATAGAGAGTAGTAAGGAAAATGCATCTGAAAGAGAGACTTCTGGTTCAGAAATAAAGCCTGAAGAATCAGTTAAATCTGAAACTGTCTCAGACATAAAGCCTGAAGAATCAGTTAAATCTGAAACAGTCCAAGACATAAAGCCTGAAGAATCGGTTTATTCTGAAACTGTCCAAGACATAAAGCCTGAAGAATCAGTTAAATCTGAAACTGTTACTGAAGCTGCTGAGTCTTCTGAAAAATCAAATGCATCTTCTTCAGAGGAAACAAACACTAGTGAGGATAAAACACTCTCTGATAAAACTTCTGAATTACCAGCAGAGGATAGTGAAAAAACTAACACTAGCGAATCTGACAACGAACAGAACGCTAAAACAGTTTCTGATAAAACCTCTGAAATACCAGCAGAGGACAGTGAAAAATCTAACACTAGCGAAACTGACAACGAACAGAATGAGGATGAGGTGACTATTTAGTGTATTGCAGCCATTTTGAAATGCTTTATTTCACATTATTTGAGTTGTTTGCAGTGATATCATTATAACATGTTTAACCATTGACAAATGACTTTGTTTTTCAGTTCCTATTAGCTTCTGATTATCTTGTCGCTGACCACACTGCTATTTTTACCCCATACATATTTTGTTCCAGCCAAACTCCTTATTAGTCCCTACATATTTTGTTCCAGCCAAACTCCTTATTATTCCCTTTTATACCAAAATATTTGTTAACCCTTTTCTCCAAAGTAGTGCCTTAGGCAGGGTGCCCACGGACTCTGGAAAACAGGGAAAATGGTTCAAAAAAATTCCCTGCAGGGAAAAATCAGGGAATTTGAAAATTTGTTAAAAATCAGGGAATTATCAGGGAATTTGGCAAAAATTGGAGAGCGAAAATCTTACAGCCTCTCTTGCTGACTTTATTTAAAAGCTGTGTTTATTCATGTTAGGAACATGTAGTAATTAAGCAATTTACAATGTCTATTAAGCTTAATGTTTATCCATATCTGATGGGTTAGTTAACAGTATTATTAACATTATGGGTAGTGGCCCAATGGTTAACACCTTGGACTACGGTACCAGGGGTCGTGAGTTCGATCCCCCGCCGGACCAGCGGTCTGACTAGGGGATTTTTCTGAATCCCCGATAATGTACAGGAATGTGTTCTTGAGCAAGACATGTACCGCGAATTGCCCCTCTCCACCCAGGGGTTAAAATGGGTAACTGTGAAGGGTCTGAGTCGGTACTGCGGCTGCATTTGACTGCGCCATATGTTAGCAGTGCTCATAGGCAAGATGGCTCGATGATCAGGGGAGTATATGTACAGTCGGCGGCTGCATTTGACTGCGCCATATGTTAGCAGTGCTCATAGGCAAGATGGCTCGATGATCAGGGGAGTATATGTACAGTCGGCTGAGCGGTCATTCGGACTGAAAGTAGACTTTAACTTGGTATATTACTTTATCAGTGCCTACTCTGTTAACTAGTTGAAATAATCAGCTTCTTAACTGAAGAGAAAGGATAATGGAGTTAGTAACCATTGTCCTAGAACTCAAGTGTCAAAGTAGTCAGAGATTGTTATGCAGATGAAAAATAAAAGTAATTGAATGTACCCTTTTCAGCCACAAAACCAAATCAGAGAATGATCAACATCAGCATCAGTACTAGTATTAGCATATCTAAATGAAACTATATACTTGGGAAATATTTTGCCCACTTAAATTTGAGGCGATTTTTCTACACAGAATTATGTTGGTTTTATACCTGTTTGGAATGCTGGAAACGCCCTCAGAACGCCACCAGAGACATCAAGAAATAAAATTTTCTCGGGGAGCATGCCCCCGAACCCCTCTAGTAAGACTACATTCACAAATATACCTGTGCTCCCCAGTCGCAAAATGCTTCCTACGGGCCTGCAACACATGTGATAAAATGCAATTAAGGTGCTGGATTTTTTAGACCTAGCTGTGAACACTGCTGCATGCAGTGCTTCTGTAAATGTGACATGTTACATTAGAAAAAGATAAATTTATACAAGGCATGGCAAAACTCAAAAGGTAAGAGTAAAGAATAAGTGTGACTCTATGGTGTTGAAGGTATGGCTATAAGGGGGGGGGGGGGGGGTTGGAAGCCATCTTACACAGTTGTATTTTAGCAGTGTAGGCCGCGAAAAAGATCAGGGAAAACTACCTTTCAGTCAGGGAAAAATCAGGGAATTATCAGGGAATTTCAATTTTGAATTTCTGTGGGCACCCTGCTTAGGGCCCCTGTACATTCTCTAACACATATGTAGAATACGTGAGTCGTCATTACCCCATAGCTTGTTTCTAGTTTTGAAGACATGTGAACACTTAAAGCAGGTTGAAAGTAAATCAAAATGGGCCTTAAGGCGCATTCTGCTTTATTTTCAGCCTGCTTTAAGTTACCATCAACTAGAATATAGAAAATGTTTTTCTCGATAAATATTCATGGTTATATAAATATTTTAACTATATAAACTGTTTTCTTCAGTGGAGGAACACATTTTTAGGAAGTGTATTTTTTGCAATAAAAGCTTTTTCTTCTGCACTGAAAGTGGTTTTTTTTTTCTTTCTTTTTTTTTTAAATGCACTTTAAAAAAAACACACTTGTGCTGCAAAACAATGCATAAAAAGGTGCATGAATAATGCACTTCTCATTTTTAAAAGATGCAGAAAAAATATGCTTATTTGTAAAAGTGGAGAGAAAAAAAATACACTTTCTGTAAATAATGCAGAAAAAATGCGTTTCTTTGTAAAAAGTGGAGAAAAAAAACTTTCTGTAAAAAATGCAGGTAAAATGCGCATTCAAGTGTACTTTGGTTAAAAGTGAGTTTTTCTTTGCTACGACTATGGAGAATAGGGTTGAACTACCCGTGGCTGAGAGTAAACCCACAAGCAAGCATCCTTTTCAGTTCCCCCAAGTACTTCTGCTCTTTTTCAACCAGGTGGATGACTATATAGATCTATTTGTAAGGGAAGTTGTTGTGTAGAAAGTTAGCCATACAGTTGAGAACACGTTATTCTTTCCTGTATTTAAGGAATTACCAGTAAACACAGTGTGTTAACCCTTTCACTGCCAACATTTTCGTGAGATTTTACCGCTTCACCGTTTCATTGTCGTCTGCTTCACTTTTTTGTCTGCAATGTCGTTTAAAAGTTAAAAAATAAGGCAGTTTGACTGATATTTTTTTAAAACAAGTGTCAATCTGTTTGAATCCTGATGAGACGCCATGTTACGCGGTGTCTGAACAGGATCCAAAACTGGTTGCCAACCCGTTTTGAGCGTCATTGAGAGCGAGTGGGTTAAAATGTAGAAATTGGTAGATTTCTGAAAATAATTGACAATTTTGAAGCCTGGCTCCGAGGTTATAAGCGTTTTAGTTGAGTCTCAGTGTGTTCCCAAGCCTAGGCTCAAATCTGACCAATCGAATGCTTGGTCCGAGCCTGATCAGATGGCAAGTTCTTTTGTGTCTGATCCGGCCTCAAGTTTGAAATAATAGGAGAGAATAATGTGTTTGCTTCTGTATTAGTTTACATAATAAGAGATAACAAAATCATTTGTTGTGCAACTTTCTCGTGATTTTATTTTTATTACTGAATTAGCATTTAAGACAAAAGATATTGGCATAGTTTGATAATACTCTTTTGAAACTATTTAATTAACCCATTACCCCATAAATACGCCTTTTTACGCCTTTAATTTATTCCTCTAATGAAGAAAATAGTTCCAATTTATACTGTTACAAATAAAAATCATAAGAAATAGTTTCTATATTCTAGCTGATAATAGCTTAAAGCAGGCTGAAAGTAAAGCAGAATGCGCATTAAGTCGCATTCTGCTTTACTTTCAACCTGCTTTAAGTGGTCACATATCTTCAATACTAGAAATAGGCTATCAGGTAAAGGGTTAAAGGAAACATCAAATAATATTAAAACCTATAAAAGTGTTAACCTTTCCTCCGTTTATATAGTGCAAAGTGCAAAGCACTTATATCCAAAATGTGTTTAAGATGGGTGACTGATTAAAGCAAGATGGAAAGAGAGATCCTATAGCCAATTATTCTATAGCCTATATCTAGTTTTGAAAACAGGTGACCACTTAAAGCTGGTTGAAAGTAAAGCAGAATGCGCCTTTTTGGCGCATTCTGCATTACTTTCAGCCTGCTAGGATACAGAAACTATTTCGTTTGGTATATGTTTATGCCTGTATTAAGTGGAATTATTTTCCCCAGTAGAGGAATAAATTAAAGGCGTAAAAATAAGTATTTATGGGGTTATGGGTAAAAAGACTTTTTACTTTGCTTTCTCCTTGCCTCAAGCTTTCAACTATAGATTGGGATGCCATAAGATACTTCTTTGGAGGAAAGGGTTTATTTAAGCAGGTTGAAAGTAAAAGAAGGAAGCTCCTTTTTCAGTTTTTGTCTAAGTTTTGTTCTTTTAAAGCCATTGCCTAATTAATACACTAATAACAAGGTTTTATTTTAGTGTTAGTAAAGGCAAAGTTTTAGCTATATTTTGATCAGTTTTTGTATTGTCAAGAAATTCTCTAGTTTGGTACCGTATTGGCTTTTCTTTTCTTAGTTAGCAATTTGTATAACAACTGATTCTCATGTTGCTAGTTAGAACTGTTTACGAACTGTTGCTTTTGTTGTTAGATAGCTTTCTTGTACTTTGCCAATACCCAGTTTTTCCCATAATTTATTTTCAGTATTTAACCCTTTACCTGATAGCCTATTTCTAGTATTGAAGGTAGTTGACCACTTAAAGCAGGTTGAAAGTAAAGCAGAATGCGCCTTAGGGCGCATTCTGCTTTACTTTCAGCCAGCTTTAAGCTTCCATGTGCTAAAATATAGAAATATTCCCTATAAAATATATTCATGGCTGATTGAATTGGAACTATTTTCCTCAGCGGAAGAATAAATCATATCCGCTAAAAGGCGCTTCTATGGGGGAAAGGGTTAAGAATTAAGACAGATGATCGATTAAATGCAGGCTGAAAGTAAATCAAAATATTTCTTAAGGAACTTTCTGCTTTTTATTTAGCCTGCTTTAAGCAGCTAACTTTACACCATAGCATATTTCTAATTATTAAGACAGATGATCACTTAAAGCAGGTTGAAAGTGAAACAGAATGCGCCTTATTCCGCTTTACTTTCAGTCTGCTTTAAGCTATCGCCTAATTGGCTTTAGAAACAAATCTTATGGTTTATGTTTATTACTGTATAAATTGGCACTTTTGTTCGGCGGAGGATTAAATTAAATGCGCTTAAAGATGCTTGCGTGGGGGAAAGAGTTAGAGGAACTGTTTGTCTTTAATACTGAAAGTAAGCTTTGAGGGAAGTGGTTTAGTTTATTATCACATCAAGCATGCGGCATGTCACTAGTCCAATGTTCTTATTTCAGCTCAAACAGGCTAGGTGTAATTAACTCTTTGCATGCTGGGTAATGTTGTTTCCGTCTGCAACATTAAATTTCGTCGTATGCTTTTGTTCTAAAACTGGAATTTTCTGAATTTCTTTACAAAACATGATCAGAGTGTCAAACAGTTTGGATCATGATGAGACGCCGCGTTACGCAAAGGTTATCACCGTTGCAGATAATATTCGCCGCTAGCATGCAAAGAGTTTATATACCATAGCAAAATACAGTAAAGGTTTGTATATATAGTACAACAAAAACTTGCATTAAGCATTTTGGAGTTTGAAATTTTAAGCCAATGTAACAAAGTTACACATTTAAGCATGAAATCATTGCATAATTTACTTTAGATTAATACAATGCATATTCTATTTTGATAAAATTAAATTGGTCAGTTAATAATTATATAAACTGTTTGCATTATGGTCATCGATTGCATTTTATAACATTTTATTTCGGCGTTAAAGATTGAAATCAGAATTTAGTTATAATAAGAGAACGCAGAATATTTGAATGCTTGAACAATAATCAGAGAAGCACTTTTGAGCATTATGTCATATTTGATCAAAGCACTTTTGAGCATTACGTCATATTTGATCAAAACTAATGTTATATAATTATATCTTGAACCATTGAACAAAAGCTTGGTATTTGGCAGATACGTATCTATGTCTTTCTGTACATATACAAAATATTCTACAGCGTTCCCTCTCTACAACGACACCCAATGGGAGACAAAAATTATGTGTGTTCGGAGGGAGTCGTTATAGGGAGGGAAATTGACTGATATTTGCAAACAGCTTGAATCCAGATCAGACGCCGCGTAACGCGGCGTCTGATCTGAATTCAAGCTGCGTGTCAGTCATCATTAAGCCTTTTCTTTCAAAGTGTCCCTAATGCAACTTGAAGAAAACCAGCAGACGGCAAATTTAAGCAGACCTTACTGCAGCAGTGAAATGGTTAGAAATAATTGTCTTGTTTGGGGTCGAGCGACAAGGGTCGTTGTAAGGAGGGAATCGTTGTTGGGAGGGCCGTTGTAGAGAGGGAGCATTGTAGTAATAACTTTAAATTTAGGATAACTAGACTTGAACAAAGCAACGCATTCGTTCAGAACAGATATTTAGTGTTACCGTTTTTGGTCTTGAAAACCTGTTATTGTTCAACTACTTTAAAAGACCCATGCTTCACCGAGGAAGACATTAAAAGAAAAAAGATCAAGTGCAGAAATGATGCAATAAAACTGTGGAAAATGATGTAAAATAAATTTGAGCATGATCAGACGCGATTCTGATCTGGCTCAAAATTGTTTGCAAATGAAATCAGTTTTTGGAGTGCCAAATGCATGAAATCGGAAAGTAATGTTTTGTCCACTATATTCCTATAGACTTGTTCTATTTCGAACTGTTTTATGCCTTCCTGGACACCAATATTAAGTATACATTGTTAGTAAATTTAACTATGTTCAGCCCAGTTCATACAAGCTTCTTGTGTAGCCTTACGTTGAACCATTTTATTTGCCTTTACTAGCACAATATATATTAGACATTGTTGGTAAAATTTATTTTGGTCAGCCCAGCTCATATCATACAATGTCTTGTTTAGCCTCCTAAATTTGTTCGTTGAACCATATTATTTGTTTTTCCCGACACCATAATATATAGTAAACCTTTTTGGTAAATCTCTGTTCAGCCTAGATGATACAAACGTCTTGTTTAGTCTCCTAAATTTGTTTCATCGTTGAACCATGTCATTTGCCTTACCTGACACCTCAATATATAGTAGACATTGTTGGTAAATCTTTGTTCAGACCAGTTCATACAAATGTCTTGTTCAGCCTCCCAAAATTGTTCTATCTTTGAACTATGTTTTTGCCTGCCCGGACACCAATATATAGTAGACCTTGTTTGTAAATCTTTGTTCAGTCCAGTTGATACAATTTCTTGTTTAGCCCAGCTCCTAAACTCGTTCTATCGTTGAACCATGTTATTTGACTTCCTAGACACCAATATATAGTAGACCTTGTTTGTAAAACTGTGTTCAGCCCAGTTCAAACAAATGTCTTGTTTAGCCTCCCAATCTTGTTCTATCTTTGAACCATGTTATTTGCCCTCCCGGAAAACAGTATACAGTAGACCTTGTTGGTAAATCTTTGTTCAGCCCTGTTCATACAAACTTCTTGTTCAATCTGTGATTGATAAATTCCTGCTTGAGTAGCCACTTAGAATACGACATATATCGGGTATTATATACGGGCTGTAGTTTAAAGCAAGATGTATGTTAAACAGAAAGCTTCCTCTGACCAGTGCTTTTTGCTTGACGTTAATATTGCTTAACTCATTCACCCCTGAAATCACAAATGGATAACTCCAGTTTCAAATTAAGTTTAGTCTATTTAGGGTTGAGGTGGGTTTGTTTTGGGTTTTTTTGTCATAAGTTGAAAAATGACAAACCGTTTAGACTCTAATCAGAAGGCTCCTGTTTCTGATCTTGGTCTACGCTTTTTGCAAAGGGCAAGTGTCCTTTCACATGTACACTATTTTAAAGGTTTAGTGTACTATTCTTTATGATTCAATGGGTTACAAGCATTTTTTGTCAGAAACGCGGACAACTAGTTTTCTTCTGAGTGGTAAAAAAAAGTGGGAATTTATCCTGTTATATCCGTATATCTCAAACTTGATACTCGAACCACAAACCTGCATTTGTCATATGTTGACACCTGTAGAGAAACCTAGATACTACCTGCCAAAAACCAGCCTACAAATCCATACTATCACCTTTGGTGATTTATTACATGATTCATGTCACGTCAAAACAGGCATTGGAACAATGTGTGGATCCAGACCATGCACCATACTTGTTAAGAGTCTATTCTGTTTGTAGGTGCATTGAGCAGAATATGTATACAGGAACACCTCTGTATAACGACTGCTAAGTGTGTTTTTTATCAGGTGTGTAAGACAGGTGGCTGCTTAAAATTAGGTGAATGTAAAACAGAAAGCTCCTTAAGGAGCTTTCTGTTTTACACACGCCTTGCTTTAAGCTGCAACATGTCTTATATGTACTCAATCAATCAATCTTTAATTGCATATGCAATCGCTCGGCCTTCTTTTCAGTGGTCGTAATAGAGAGGTATTACTGTATATGATAATTCTGATAATGTCAGTCTGTATCCTGGTCAGCTGCATTGCAATGGTGTTGCTGATCTGGATCTACACTGATTGTCGGATCTAAAGAGCCTATTTTCCTGTGACTTGTGTCATGTTAATGACTGTATAATTAATAAAGTGATATGTAATTATCTCTTTCAGCCAAATGAGGAGGACATTGCGAGACAGATGGCAGAAAGAGCTATACTGGAGGATGCCATGATATTTTGCTGAATGCCTGACGCGTAAGGTATTTTACCTCTGAAACTTAAAATTGAAAATTCCAGATTCCCCAAAAAAAGACTTACAAGTCATTTGCAAGTACCAATTGTGTTCGTGCGTACAAGGTTAACAAGAGTTTACTGTTTCTTTTAGAATCAACACCACTTACTCAAATACTTGGACACTTAAACACAGTTGTTGCCCAAGATTTTTGTCATTCAAGAGTTACTGCCCGTGCTTTGACTTACACTTTTTAAATGAAATTTCTCAATAACTATCAAAGCTATTAACTGTAAACTTGGAATACTTACGAATGTATAAATTGGAACTATTTTCTTCAGTCGAGGGGTGTGTTAGAAGAGTAAAAGTTGTATTTATTGGGTTATGGGTTAAAGCTTAAACATGACATATTTTATTTTTCAGGAAAAGAACTCCTTGTGGTTGTTACGTGCCATTACAGACAGTGAGGTGTAAACCGTGTACATATAGTGATTAAACTTAGGGCTTTTATTCTAATTATTTGCATATTCCTCACGTGGTAGGGGTTAGCACCCTGTGTACTTCTAATGTATATGTACATTTAATGTGATTTAATGTGTATGTGTATACTGTATAGTGACATGTGACAGAGCAGATAAAAGTAACATGTGTTTTTGGATACTATTCTACAAAGTTTTGGAAAAACCCAGGCTACCAGAGGGTTAAAGAATTCCGAGAACCGGTAAAAGGTACAATTCTTCATCATTGGAAGTTAAATGTTTAAATACAGAAACAAAAAGAGATACAATAAAACCCCTCTATTACGACCTTTTAAAAGAAAGGCTAATTGCTTATACACAAGACAGGTGATAGCTTAAAGCAAGATTGAATAAAACGGTATGTATTTCATCTTGCTTTAAGCATCCATTTGCCTTTAAACTCTTAACGATTAACACAAATGAGTTGTCGTAGTAGAGGCATTTTATTATAGTTATATAATCAAAGTGACTTGAGTCAACTAGTCTGTGAGACAACTTTGTATTTGTTATGTTGTTTTTACAACTAAATGAACGACTTCTAGTCACAGCTGAACATGTGCAATAATATTTTGTTTTATTTCAATTTTTGATGTGTATTTATTTTATATTTAGCTTTTTTATATTATGTCATGTATATTTATTATGTAAAATGTAACTGTAGAACTATTTAACATGCAGAGTCAACACTGTATATAGGGTCACGAAGTATTTAGTCGTTGTTACTTCGTGATATGGGTAATTTATAGAAAACTATTTTCACCTGTATTCGTGGCTCCAGATAAGTTATTCTACTCCAAAATAACAAAATGAGTATTTTTTCCACCAAACCCTATGTTCGGACTACTCACTAGAATCGTCTCGAAAAAACGATTCTAATGAGTGGTAACAGCATAGGGTTTTGTGAAGACAGGGGAAAAAGTCGTAATGAAGTCCCTCTTATTTGGACCCTCGATATTTATTCTAGTCACTCCAGTAAAACTTCTAAATTACGACAGCTTAATCGAAGGCTAATCAATTGTATGAAAGACATATGACAGCTTCAACAAAGTGACAATAAAACAGAAAACTCCTAAAGGAGCTTTCTGTTATATTGTCATCTTGCTTTAAGCAGTCACCTGTCGTGAACATCTGAAAATTAACACAATTTCGTGGTCGTAATACTGAGGTTTTACTGTATATATTATATATATTCTTACATTGCTTTTGTACAATCTTTTGCTACTAAAATCTATTTCAAATTACGTAGTATTTCATTGTTTCTTTTCTTATCACAAATATATAACTTGGGTTTTCATCAAAATATCTGAAACAACATTATGGAGTGTTAGTATTATACACAACATGACAAATCATAAAAAACTTCCTTTTGTACAAAATTGAAAACGGAAGTTATGGTTTCTTGAACAACGAATTTAGCATTTGTAACACTTGGCCAATTACTGTTAAGCAAATATCGGAGGTAAAATGGTATTAGCCGGGTAGTTACGATCGCGAATAATGATATGTTTTCATTTTTTTGAATGAAGCAGTTTACAAAAGCACATATTGAGCACTCAAAAAATAATTTGTTTATATGCTGTGAATTATTTTGTCCATATTTCAGCTGCTGTATTATATCAGGGCTCAGAGCTCCAGATAAGGGGACTATTTGAAAAAACTAATTTTTTTATTTCTGCATTTAATCCTATGAGGTCACTACTCATTAGAATCGTCTCTTCGAGACGATTCTAATGAGTAGTAACACTATAGGATTTGGTGCTGAAATAAGTGATTTTTTTATTTCTTCAGTTTACTTTCTCTTATCTGGAGCCCTGATTATGTGTATTATAGTTGGTCCTTTCATTGCCGTAGTTACATAATGTTTGCCCATAGCCGAATACGTCCACGGATGAAAGTCAAAAATGAATCCAGATGGCGCTCATGTTGATTTCATTATGTAAATTGTATGCTTATAGTAATTCTAGGTGCAATATTATTTATCCCTATTTCATAGGAACAGTAAAGAGCCGCTATTAAGACCCTTCAAAGGAACACATTCTGGTGGCGATTTAAGAATTAAGTAGATATCTGTCTTAAATCATTATTCCAATAGCCATAATGATACTGTCCAAAACAAGATGGAAGTATAAAAAAAAAGAAGAAGAAAGCTCCCTAAGGAGGTCTCTGTTTGACTTTCATTTTGCTTTAAGCTTTCAAGCGGTTTTCAACAGCATCAATGAATAATGATTTGTGATACTTTTACAAAGGGAAAGGTTAAGGCTTCCTTTAGTTTTTATCAGGAGCGTATATGGAGAGATCTATATATACGTTCCTGTTTTATGCAGCTGAAAGGGTTAAACACCAAACAGAAACCGTTGAGCGGTCATAATTGCAAAACTTTACTGTATATTTATGTATTTTGTTTGATTAATACTCTGTTTATAATTAAACACACAAACTACACTAACCCTAAATGTCTTGACAAAAGAGTCTTTATTAATTTTCGTGTACTGTAAAACAGGTTTTTTTTGCGTCATGCATATTTCGCGTAATGCGATTTTATATTAATTCGCGACATCGTGCAATATGTGTAGCAGGTGGTAGCTTAAAGCAGACTGAAAGTAAAGCAAAATGTGCCTTAAGGCACATTCTGCTTTACTTTCAACCTGCTTTAAGAAGTCACCTATTTTCAAAACTAGAGACATTCGCGAATTAACGCGTAATTTATATTATCGCGAATAAAACCGGTTTTACAGTATTCAATGTGTGTGTCATGTTTGTCGATTTGTATCCACAACAGTCAAACGTGTTTCATAATCAACCAATCAAATGAAGATGTTTCATAATCAACCAATCAAATGAAGATGTTTCATAATCAACCAATCAAATGAAGATTCCAAAGATAACTGGGGCCCGTCTTACGAAACGTCGTACGACAATAACGGTCGTAAAGTCAAAACTTTATAATACGTCTAATTTCTCCATCGTATCCTGTCTCAAGACAATTCCAAAGAGATGTAACAAGACAGGATTAGATGGAGAAATGAATAATAATTGACAATTTTAATATCGGACTAACGACAACATTTGTCATACGACGTTTCATAAGACGGGTCCAATATCTTTGTGCAAGCTAAATCCTTGAAGCAATGACCTGGTTGTAGTGATCGACTCACTCATCCCATTATCTTTAAATTGACGACTCCAGTTCAAGGCTTGACCATTTTGGCTATTTACGTTTGTCTTAATTTTTTGTACCATATTTCAAAATGACAAACAGTGTACAGGCCTGGATCAGAAGGCTCCCGCAAGAGCCCTCTGATTTCGGGCTACACTGTTTATAAAAGACACGTATACTCGCTGTTTGGTTTCAATAGGTATCAGGACAAATGCCAGCTAAATATTGGGTGTACTATAGAAAACTTAATTACTGGCGTTTGGAATTACATTTTCCATCATTTAGCAGTGTCTTGTCTCTAATGAAAGTTTTATTACATTTTTCTTGTACTGCATTTGATAGACACGCTTCATTGACTGGTCAATTGCTATAGGTTTGACTTCAGTAATTGGTCCATTGTTACAGATTTGACTTCATTGATTGGTCAATTGCTATATGTTTGACTGCTCTCTTACCATTTTGTATCCCTTAACCACACATAAATTCGTAAAGGCTCTTTTGTCTACTTATATATAGTAATGTCTCCCTACTAAAACCACATAAAATAAGGCTTAGTGATGGTATAAAACAATGTTGATTCTAAGACGGCAGCTTATAGCTGGAATAAGATATTGAAGAAAGCTCCTTCAGAAGCTTTTCTGCTTAACCTTGATCCTCTTAAGACCTTGTGACAATGTATAGCGGGAATTAGACAATGCAGAAAGCTCCTGCAGGGTCTTTCTGCTGAATTCTCATCCTCTCAATGCATTGTTACAGGCCCTTAAAATCTTGAGAAAAAAAAAATTCTTTCATCGTGCATTGAGTAGCTGAATAAACGACATGTGACAGCTTAAAGTAAGATAAAAGTAAAGCAGAAAGCTCCTTCGTGAGCTTTTTGTCTTTCTTTAAGCTGCTTTAAGCATCTGGGCTACATGTCTTTAAAATGAAAAGGCCTTTTGTGGTAGTATTATCGAGACCATACTGTATGAGTATCCCACACTGTGGTTGGGAGTTTGTCCTTGACCTTTGACATCCTAAATTGAATGGCAATGGCGAGAAGTGCAATATTGGTTTGGATTCAGTCACTGTTCACCAAATGATTGTTACTGAATACACAATCAGATACTGGTTCCCGTCTTACGAAACGTCGTACCACAAAACGGTCGTACGTCAAAACTTTAAAACACATCTTATTTCTTATTTCTCCATCAAATCCTGTCTTTTGACATTTCTTTGGAATCGTCTTTTCAAGACGATTCCAAAGAGATGTCACAAGACAGGATTAGATGGAGGATTAAAGAATAATTGAGAATTTTATAATATGACTTACGACTAGTTGTGGTCGTACGTCGTTTCGTAAGAAGGGCCCCTGGAGTGTGATAACAGGTTGTGGTATTGGTAAGAATAAATCAACCTCTCTTGTTACAAATACATCCTGTTTGTTGTCATTTCATTTACCAATATTGAGTTAACAATATGTGTTTGTGAAACACTATGCCCCCTCAAGTGACCATTATCTCTAAACGACATTAACTTTTGCCTGATATGACCCAGCTTGTAGTGCTGAGCTTAGTGGGCTTCTCGAGTGAAGAGCAAATATCTAACACATGTAGTTGAAAAGTTATTGCCAGTACAAAATTCAGCCTATTTGACCTGTTAACGACACTGACCTTTTGTATGACGCGGCCAACTTGTACTGAGGTTAAGGAATTTTTCATTTGGGGACACTTGTATGTACCAGATCTGCTATAGGCAGTTCCAAGTTTATGGTCAAAGTTGTGGATATAATATGCCCGGACTTTGACATGTGAGGGGATGGGGGAGGGGCATAAAAACCCTATGTGTTTATTGATGGACCTCTATTTATACAGTACTAGGTCTCTTGAATGACAATCAAATTATGGTTCATACAATATAAATATATAGAAAATAATAGTGCTCTGAAAATGCGGCCTAGTTCTTAAAATCTTAGTGACAAAAAGTTTGATACATGGCCAGAACACAGGTGCTTGTATTGTATGTATGGTACCTCTGTGTATGTAGATCATTAAAAGAAATCATTTTAGGCACCACTGTAGATGTATAATAGAGGTTCCATAGTTTACCTAAAAAAATGTGATCTACATACACAGAGGTAGCATACATACAATACAAGCACCTGTGGGTAAGAACAACCGTCGTCCACTCTTTGTAACTTAAAAAACAAAACTTTTTTCCCAGATCATTATCATGACATATAAGAAAGAGAAATCCGTGACAATATTAAATTGTCATTTAGATTTATTAGATTTGAATTTTGATTAGAAACTGAATCATTGTTTTAGCACAACATGTTTTTTTGGACATGAATAATACCCAACTTTCTAATTTCATACGCTAAACACCCCCCCCCCCCCCCCGCACCACATTTTTCTGGTTGTTTAATTATGTGTCTGATTTGGCTTTAAACTGTTTGAATTGGACATAACTTTTTCAGCTTAAAAGCATCATTTTATCCAAAAAAAATAACGTCTTGTCCACTGTAACCGTTTGCTCCATCAGGACACTTATACATACAGCGTTCCTTCCCTACAACGGCCCTCCCAACAACGACTCCCTCCTTACAACGACCATTGCCGCTGTTCCCCAAACAATACGTTTATATACAACCTTTTCATGGCTGCAATACAGTCTGCTTAAATTTGTCGTCTGATTTTTTTCTCAAAGTTACATATAAGTGGACATTTCGATAGAATAAATATAATGACGAGTGACAAACAGCTTGAATCCAGATCAGACGCCGCGATACGCGGCGTCTGATCTGGATTCAAGCTGTTTGCAAATGTAAGCCAAGTCTTATTCCTCCTCCCTATAACGACTCCCTCCGAACAACACACATATTCTGTGTCTCCCATTGGATGTCGTTGTAGGGAGGGAGCACTGTATCAACTAGTGACTACCGGTGTCAGATCACTCGCTGGCCCCTAGAACTTCCAATTGAATTTTTCCAGTTACTAGTATGGGTCAAGTCATGTCAAGTTTAGACTGTAGTGTGTTTTTTTTAAAGTATTCCAAACGGACAAGCGTTACAGATCTTGATAGGAGAGCTTCCGTAACAGCCCTTTGTATATTAGTCGTGCTGATTGCATAGGAAAGTATACTCATCACAAGTACACTTTTTGTAGAGGGTGCGTATTCGGGGTAGAAGGAAATGAACATGCATACATACAAAACACGCACGCACGCAGAGAATACTTCTATATTTACAATCGCCCCATTCAATTCCATTGACAAAAAGTGTGTTCATTTCATATAAACACCACTTTTCGAGAGGGCGGGACTTGTGGAGAAGTTTCGAAGGGGAGGCGGGGCATATGTAGTTAACATTCGCGAATTAATCTTTGGAACATGGCACAGCAAACATTTGTTCTTGACCGATCTATGCCTTCCTACTAGTGGAAACCATGATTCCCGACTAATATTCTTCTATATTAATGAAATAAATTGCAAGAAAATTGACATAAGAATCTACCTTATAAACAGCTCGGCTATCTGCGTTTCTTTAGGACAAAAAAAAATCGATAATTTTATCCTACTTGAAAGTGACGTCACTTCCAATGACGTCAAACTCGGCATTTTTCGCGCCAAACTGTCAAGTTGTTGACAGTTGAACATATTTTTTCTGCTTTCGAATGTACACAGATTCAGTAAATCGGTCAAGGCTGTTCCTTATAGGGTACACAGTATTCGTGTTATCAACCTCTAATATGGATTAAACATACATGCGTACAAACAAAATGTTTATTTAATGTTAGTAGTTACAGCAAATATATTGTAAATATAAGAAATGAACTGATTTTTTCGGCGTTCAAGCGAAATAAACGACAGAAAATTATCGGCAAATTTACCATGAATCGCTAGATGTTTCGTAGTACTAAAACCTTTTTAGAATCGTGTTTTCCAGCATAAAGTAGCCACTGGTATAACATGGTTGCTCGTGAACACAGGTTTTTAATGCCCACTTAACCATTTCCCCCACAGGTCGAGACGATCTTTTCCTTGTTTACGCCTTTTTATCACATAAAACCGACTCTGGGAGTGTTATAAAGCCATTCAATAAACTATAGTGAAATATCAATATTTGGGCTCCGGCCCTACCTGTTCGTCCACGAGCGCTGCATGGCGCTGGGCGCCAAATGACGTCATTTACCATGGCGTTACTGTAAACAACGTCAAGTTTTGGCGGAAAATACATATGGCGGAGAGAGAAAAAACTACGGATTCAGTTCCCTTAAAAGGGTTTTAAAATGTTTATGTGATAAATAGGATCTAACATTCGTGCTCATTATTTATCATTCTTAATAAACTCGTTGACTAAAACAAATATAACGCTCGCCAAGGCTCGCGTCATATTGTTTTAGTCAACTCGTTTATTAAAAATGATAATTAATGAGCACTCATGTTAGATCCTCTTTATACAGACCTCACAGAAACACCCATTTACGCCTTTTACACAGTTTTCATAGAAAAGCATATTTAAGGTTTACCATGTCCTATTCAATGATGCTTTGATGTGCACTTGTGGAGATTTCGTCTTTGCCTAAAGCATGCTATTTAGCACATGCAGTAAAAACTCTCTATTACGACCATTAAAACGAAAAGCAAATTGATTGTATAAATTACAGGTGACAGCGTAAAGCCTTAAGGAGCTTTCTGTTTTGAGGTCACGTTGCTTTAAGCTGTCACCTTAAACACTTAATAATTAACACACTTTAGTGTTAATAGAGAGGGATTACTGTATATGGTATCTCTGTACATATACATAAGGAAATAAATTACGGGGGGAATTGATTGTTGTCCTCTTTTAACACGTTAACCTTAGAAACTACAAACGGACAATTTCAGTTTCCAATTTAGTCAACTTCATTTTTTATGAGTTTTTTTCTCTATGTATTACAATGCGACAAACTGTGCAAACTGCGCACCTTTGTCAGAAGTTTCATACAGGAGCTATCTTATCTAAGCATACACTGTTTGCACAGTACAAGCGTACTTAGCAAATAATATATACTGTGTGTAAATGACGCGTATTTGGGCGTTACTATGGTTTGATAGTTAACCCATCTTATGTTGTAATATCTCTCTGCAGATTTTGTCAACCAAGTTTCCTTTTGAATAAAACACTCAAACGACGAATGTCAGACAGTTAAGATCCTGATCAGACGCCGAAGAATTCGGCGTCTGATCAAGATCCAAACTGTTTGCAAACTGTAACAATGTTACGATTGACAGGAAAAGGGCTTAAAATTTCCTCATCGAAAACACTTATGTGAATCCGGGACGATCAAGTTTATTATATAGTCATTGTCAGTCAGTATAGAGCTTGGATAAATAAACGTGTGAATATAGATATCTCATGTATTAACTTAAATATGTGGATTAATTACAAAGCAGAGATACTACTTATATATTCTACCCTTATTTTAACAGGTAAAGACGATACACTTAATACATATCGACGTTTAACCAGGGACCTGTTTCATAAAACTTCGTACGACAAATAAAGAATGATAGAAAAGTTAATACATTTAATAGTTTATCTGTTTGCTCGCAATACTTGTTAATTCATCAAGTTTCAGTACTGTATATGTATATATTTGTTGGGGAATATATTATTCTTTCCCACTATATTCGTATGTGCTACAGCAATTAAGGCTAATGCAAAAAGATTTGAGCCTGGTTAGACTCCGAGTTGCTCATCGTGTGACCGGGTCCAGCGCTTTTAAAGCTTTTGAGTTTAGTACTAGTTCGTTCTCAAGCATTTGATTGGTCAGATTTGAGCTTAGGCTCAAATCTGACCTATCAAATACTTGAGAACGAACTCAAACTCAACTCAAACGCTTTATAAGCATGGGCCCCAGTTTCAAACTTTGAAATTCTGTTATATCGTCTACATTTTTAAAAATTGTTACGTTTTACACTTTTTTGCATTATGCTTGCGTTAAGTACCGTTTTCGAATTCGTTAAACGAGCTTTTCGCATTACCATTTTTACCAAATTAACCTGTTACACTCCTTGCAGAAATACAATATCTTCTTTCTTTTAAAGAGGCTCGCAACCGGATTTAGCATTAATAATAGTAATTTGTAAATATATGTCAAATCCTCATATAAATGGGTAAGATTTAATTTAGGATAATAAATTCTGTTAAAAAATGCATTTCAAAAAAAAGAAAAAAGGAAGAAGCTCTGGTGGGATTCGAACCCGTGACCCTCCATGCGGAGACAAACATGAAAAATGAGGAAACGCCTTTATCCCCTCAGCTACCAGCGCTCTCTATATATATGGTAGCGAATTAACGTAATTCACTGGTAGCAATTGATGGTACTTTATTCGGCTCGGGTTTATGTCTGAGCCCGTGTGGAGAAGTAACAACAACAACTATACCGTCAGCTGACGCTATAGAAAAACGATGGAAAATATCTAAAAAAACTAAGATTCGGTGACGATTCTTGAGACTTTTCTTTGGACTGATCATATTTTTTTAATGTCAGAAGCCAAATAATGCCACAAATTTGCTTTTATTTGAGTATTTTATTTTATTTTGACAAGAACACCATCCGGTTGCGAGTCCCTTTAAATAAATTTCTACTTCTCAAATACATTAAACACAATTCTGCTTTACCTTCATTCTGCTTTAAACGATGACCTGTCTTTGGACTAGAAACAGACAATGGATAAAGAGTTAAACGTTTATTTACGTTTCTTCTTTCAAAAGGTCTTCCACAAATCAAAATAACGTATGCTATAATATTGATGTATTTTTCAATTAAGAAGGACATTCAAAGGTTACAAATCTTTTGTGTACTGTTTGTAAGTTTGAAATTGATTAAAAATAAATTGAGAGTTTGTTAGGTCTGACTGCGCATGTACCATTTACATGTTTACTGTAACAAGAAATGTCTTAAAAAAGATATTCAGCGGAGAGCGTTTTGGAAGTAATGTTGTAGATGGGTGTGAAAAAATGTATAAAATTGAGGGTTTCAAAGTATTGTATTACCTTGGATTGAAAAGCAAACATTTAATTGCAATACATGTATTTTTCATGTAGAACATAGCTACTAAAACTATCCTCTATAGAATTACCAAACAATAATTCAGACCGTATCCTGCTTCTCATTGAGTCTTGCATACATCTACTTGAGTTTCTTAAAACAAAGATGTCATATCTAAAAATAGAAACATGTTATCATAGCAATTGCAGACTGTTTCTATAATTTTGCACTAACAATTGATATCCAGTAAAACTTGTAAATGGGTACAATAGATCATTCTGACCCCATATCCAATCAGCCAATTCAGTTTCAAGCATGTGGCTTTCAACCTAGATTTCTGACCAGTTATCATTGGTTGAGCGTTTGCAAATGATAGGTCTAAATAGACCCGTACAGCTCCGCTGAAAAATAATTTTACTTGTCGAAAACAAAATCAAGAGACTGGTTTTTGATAGCAGCCTTACTATACTATCTTTTCGGAAACATAGTTACAGTGGAGAAAGTGTTATCATTTCCACAGGGCTGCCATAAGTTGACATGAACAATCCTAAGATTTCCAAATTTGCATGCTTTTTTCAAATGCGATTTTACTATTCGTACCTTTACCCTATCGTCTGCTTCTTGTTTTGTTGCCACGTGGCTGCTTAAAGCAGGCTGAAGGTAAAACAGAATGCGCCTTAAGGCGCATTCTGCTTTACTTTCAGCTTGCTTTAAGCTACCATATACAAGAAAAAAATCCGAAGATTTAGGAAATATCCGGAGAAATGGCAGCCTTGTTTCCATTTCAAACGAAACAAAATGAATGTGCAATAAGATAAAAAGGTAGGAAATGACACATGTATTATTTGTTACCAGTGGCGGCAGTTTATTACGTAAACCGAACAGACAAACCACTGGATTACCAAAACCCACCTTGTAAGCTAGCCACACCGGAGATAGTGTACTCGAACAACTATAGAACTGTCAACCTGGCATATGATATTGACTTCGAGGGGAATGAAAACTTATTTGTTGGCTATACAAGAACGTTTGAAGTGTTCCAATACATTGGTAAGTACAAACAGTTATCACTCTCCGAACTCACACACGTCGAATTTAAACTTCAAAGCTCTACCAAATTTTATTGATATGTTTAGCTTCACTATTTATCGGTGTTCGACTGTAGTTGCTGTTGACGACTGACTATACTTTACAAGCAAATACAGTTATCAAGTACATGTACAGTTCTCCCTCCCTATAACGGCCTCAGAACAACGACTCCCTCCTTACAATGACCTTTGCCGCTTTTCCCAAAGCAGAGATAACGACTCCCTCCGAACAACACACACAATATGTGTTACCCATTGGGTGTCGTTGTAGAGAGGGAACACTGTATACTCTAATTTGTCTATATTGTCTTCTTGTCTAAAATATTTACTAATTTATCTCGGTTGATTATTGACCGGATTTACTGTACATGTATCTTTTATTAAGTTATTTATAATTATTATTTCATTGACACTATTTGCAAAACTATCCCAGTATCACTATTCCATGTAGATCTATGGTTTTGTTTCTTATTGAAGATTGTGTCGGACTTCTGCAATTAAAAAACAACAAGAAATACTCGACAAAAGATAACCCTGGAGAATGTTACTCAGCCTGCAAAACAACACATTTTGGTATATATGTAAGCATTTATGTAAAACCCACTTTTTCAGTGTTTAACCCTTTACCTGATAGAAGCGCCTTTTTAGCGTATTTAATTTATTCCTCCGCTGAAGAAAATAGTTCCAGTTTATACCCTCATAAACAATTACCATAACAAATATTTTTATATAGCCTAACAGATGGTAGTTTAAAGCAGGCTGAACGTAAAGCAGAATGTGCCTTAAGGCACATTCTGCTTTACTTTCAATCTGCTTTAAGTGATCACCTGTCTTTAATATTATAAATACGTTATTGGGTAAAGAGTTAAGACAGATTGTTTAAATTAGGTTGAAAGTAAAACAAAAGTTGAGGAATATGTTAATTCATCAAAACGTGTTTCAAACTATTGTATACATACACGGATGTGATACCTAATACTTGCCTATTTGAAAGAAACCATCGTGTTTAACAAATCGGCTCTTTTGTTGATAGTAGATCTAGCATGAATATTTTAATTAAAAAACTGTCAATATGTTACATTTGCTATCAAAAAATAAGAGTGTTACTAGTTTCATGAATAGATTAAGGTCACCTGGCACGAAGTGCCTAGGATGAACGGATGAATTGGGTTTTACAACGGCACTGGGACACAAACTAGGTCAAATAGCGCCGATGAATGATGAGATGAGATGATGATGATTTCAGGAAATTGATTTAGGCCAATCTCATTCGTTGTCAAGCTGTGAACGGGATCAAACCACCGACCTGCCTTCCTTTTAGTTCTTTGCAGATGGGATAATCTCGGTCTAATAAACAGAAAAGATCCCCTTTGACAATTAAGCCCAAGAACTACGTTAAAGTAGAAAAATCTCTGGGGAAAGTGTCTAGGTGAAGTATTATGATCTCCCTGTTTCTTATCCTACAAGTAAACGTGCTAACATTTAACCATCGTGTGGCTAAGAGAACAATAGAAATACCTATACACTTGAGAGACAAACTTTCACCTGGCCGTCTTTGTGACATTAACCTGGCCATTATAGGGCCTTCACATACACGGAATTTCAACGATTTCCTTACGGATGCTACACTTCGTAAAAGTATACGGTTTTTAATGATCTATGTCACTATTACGATTGAATTAAGATTTGTTACGAGTTGTTACGAGCTATTTACGGGTTTTTACGAGTTATTACGATATATTTACAGCAAAACTCCACGATTGTTGCACGAGTTTTCCGCGTTAGTCACACCTGTCTTTCACTACTTGCACGCTCTTTCAATTAAAGGTCACTCGATACAAGTTTAACTGTACTTATCCCTTTACTGATACGATGAGTACTTGCAACGGGTTTGGGTCATGATCAGGCGTCGCGTAACGCGGCATTTGGTCAGGATCCAAACTGATTGACACTCAATTTTATATTCCTTAAATCAAAAAACCTAAAATTAAGATTTGAGAAATAAACGCAGACGAAAATTGTTCAAAGTTCATTACGTGATGACGGTGAAGGGGCTTAATCGTAGAACGATACGTAATATCAACGCGTGGAACAATTGGCGTGTGCTACTGTTATTATGTAAGATTTTTCTAAAATTTCTAAAAACAAAAGAATAGAGTCTCAATCAGAATAAGTCCTGATGAGAGGTCGCGTCACGCGCGGTCTAATCTGGATGTACACTGTTTGCAAATGTTATGGTTACGTGTTGTTACGAACGATTTACGATTAGTTGCAGATTGTAACGGATTATTTACGAGTTGTTTACGGAAAAGTTCATCCGTGGTCTATTGTAGTCTATCGTAGAAAAGTTTTTGACATGTCACAAACATTAATTTTCGACTTAATGAGGATGTCGTCGAGTTTTACGGATGGTAACGGATTGTTAACGGACAGCTTCAAGGTGTTTACGGATATTAACGAGTTATTTACCGATGGTTACGATTGACTACGGTTTGGAAATCCGTAAGGACTCGTAAGAAACATCCGTGTATGTGAAGGCACCTTTATGAGTTGTCACGAGTTACCTACGAAAACTCACGCGTTTTACTTTTTAGGACCAAAACGTATACATATGCAATTTTCAATGTGTCATCATTCGACAAATGGCACGAATCGAGAGAACATCGATATGACCGAAAACATATTTCACTTAAATGTGTGTGGTCTTTTTGGCAACATTATGCAAAGTTTGACGGAAAATCTCCACGATGAAACCATCGGATGAATACGAACATATTACGGGCGATTTCAGGGTCCTTGCGGGTTGTTTACGGAGGATTACGTGTTGTTACAACCGGTTTACGATACTTAACGGATCGTTGCGAGTTATTTACGGAAGAACAACTCCGTGGACAATCGTAAGAAAAATTTTGACATAAAAAATGGGCATCTTCTTCCACGAATCCTTACGAATACTTGCGAGTTATTTACGGACACGAACGGATCATTTACGGATGCTACGATTGACTACGAGTTGGCGATCCGTAAAGAATCGTAAGAAAAAATCATTGTGAAGGCCCCATTAGTGGGGATGGGCTAACGGTTAGTGGTAGCTTTCAGATCAGTATATTCCAATGTTAGGGCACAAAATAAGTTTTCTTTTATATGGCTAACCACACAAAAAAGAACAAAAGACGTCCGATTGAGAAATTCTAACCAAATGAAATTCACACATAACTGTTTTTTATGTTCCCTGCGTGGTTCTCTTTAAAAAAGTCTTCAAATAATTCAGTTCAGTGCAGAATTACGGTTACTATGGCGATGGAAATTATATATAAAAAAATTCCAAATATTCGCCTCCAAAACCGGTTGTTCGATTTCAATATGAACGTGTATTTCTGATTCTTGGGTGGAACTCTTTCATATTCTTTGAAGAAATTTTGTTCGGACAAAAAACGTGACCGCTGTAGGCGAGGCTTATTTTCATTATATGGCACATCGTGCAATTTTAACAACCTACTTCTCTAATTTAATAACTGCGTTTCATTGTTATTTAGCATAAGTATGCCTCGGATGAACCTGTTTAAGATTCATCGAAATAAATTTTAATCATACGCCCCGCCCCCTCTCCTAAAAAAGGCCTCTGTGGGCGAACTTACCACCACTATATGACATACGGTAAAACTTTAAAGACGCATATCTTCGTAACTCCTCATTGGTCAAAGTGCCCATGGTGAGTTTTTAATCACTATAAACATGTCCTTTATATTCCTTCCAATGCGTACGTTGTCAACAATATCTTCAATAATCGTATCCCCTTAAACAACAGAGCAAATTCTAACACACAAAAACCTATTAGTGTCCTCTCTGATTTTTTCGTAGCTCTCTTGATATATTATATATTTATGGAATCTTTAACATAGCAAATATATGCTTATCTGAGAGTCTGTTGTATAAGCCGCTTTAGATTTATATTACTCTTTTTGTAAAATCAGTTCTCCCGATCAGAATATCAATCAAGTTTTTTTCGCAGTGTGTACAAGGGCCACCAATAAATTGATGTTGCAAACATCTATGAATGTCACAGCTTATTGCCGGCGGTAGTAGTCCAGTGGTAACACGTTGGACTACGGTGTCAGGGGTCTCGAGTTCGATCTGCCGCCGGACCAGCGGTCTGACTAGGGGATTTATTCCGAATCCCCGATGATGTACAGGAATGTTCTTGAGCAAGACATGTACCGCGAATTGCTCCTCTCTACCCCGGGGTTAAAATGGGTACCTGTAAGGGTCTGAGCCGGTACTGCGGCTGCAATATGCGCCATATGTTAGCAGTGCTAAATAGTGTAGGCAAGATGGCTCAATGATCAGGGGGTAAATGTACAGTCGGATGAGCGGTCATTCGGACTGAAAGTAGACTTTAACTGGTACTTTACTTTACTTTTACTTTATTGCAGTATAAAAAGGAAAGACAGAAAGTCCCCTGGTAT
Source organism: Gari tellinella (assembly GCA_922989275.2). Taxonomy (NCBI): domain Eukaryota; kingdom Metazoa; phylum Mollusca; class Bivalvia; order Cardiida; family Psammobiidae; genus Gari; species Gari tellinella. The sequence goes on along the minus strand of OV277873.1, from coordinate 34,722,418 downwards.
GCGTTATTTTTCGCATTAAAACGCGCATGTGTTAAACTATTTTTATACATTACATACAGTATGGAGCGAGAGTAGACACCAAGAAGCTCGGTCTCTGATCAGACGTCAAACAAACAGAATAAAAATGAAAATAAGCTGATTTAGAGTTTTATCTAATAAGATAGATGTACACGAGACAATATCAAACACACAGCGTATATTTCATTTCAGTCGTAAAATACACAATGCAACATAATAATGGTTATTCTAACATGACACGCGTTTTTATCACTATAAAAATAGAACAAGGTCATCGTGGTATACCTAAGACGTTTAACAACGCTCTTCCCTACCCGCTCCTCCCGCGGTTAAATGACGCGACGTGACGTCATGAATTCATACGTTACGTTTTTAAAATGTCTTACGTTATTCCTATAGACCATATACTTTTAACAAGTCATGTTACTGTAATTTCCCAATGTTTTGTTTCATGTAATGTTTGTTCTATACCAGATGGTGGGTCAGTAAAGATGTATTTTGTGTGCAAATTCTCTGCTGTACGTAAATTTGCTGCTTAGTGTTAGATTCTTGTAAAAGCCGCGGGAAAAGTTATTCGGCCGAAAAACTGCATCCGCTGCGGAAATAAGTATGGAACATTCGATTTCCTTTCTAATGAAATTATTGAAAGCTGTTCATGTTAGAATCGAAATAATCTATGTTCTACCGTTGTTAAACGGTATTTTACAACGGTTGGGAGTTGTGGTGCGCACCACAAATAAATACGAAAGACTCAAGCAGGAAACGCAACACAAACAATACACCCACCTCTCAAGCAGAACACACACACAGTAATACCATAACAAACACACACACGCACAATCCCTTTCCTTCATCTACACACTAAATAGAAAACAACACGCAAGACAAACATAAAGCAAAGTGAACATAAGAGCCCGCCTTGGTACGGTCAGCAGCAATCAATAATTAATTATAAATTAATCATTAACTACCACTGGGGGGGGTTAAACCTGGGTTTAGGGGCGCCCAACCTCACACTTATCTCCTATATTCACCTATAAAGACGAACAGTGTACATAAAATATAAACCCTGTTCCACAACCTCACAATCAAAAAGACCGCCAGCACAGTAAGTAAATACATGTAAAACATTTAACAAAAATTCTATGACAAGATCATTAGTAACATGGGAAAGAATTAAACATTCAAGCCCGTGTTAAAAATAACCCACTATGGCAACGGTCAAATTGTACTCAAGCGACTAGTCTGTAGTTACGAGTAACTGTAAGACATGGAAGGGTCCAGGGTACGACAGAGAGGGAGAGAAAAAACAAAGCACAAAAATCCGACATAACTCTCCCGGTTAAGTTACGGCTTTAGAGATACATCATCATGTAGTGCAAAGCCCTGTCTGTCGTCGCACAACCAAAGAGGAAATCATAGTTATCAATTGTAGATTGATCGATAACCAAACGTGAAGTGCGCAGCAATATAGTTGGATCATAATCTTTTTTGAGGAAAAATCTAATACGTTTCACAAATAGGTTTTGAAAATGTATATGTCCAAGAATCTGACGAAGTCTGTAAATCACATCACCATAAAACTCCGGATGTGAAATACCTTGCCGCAGAAAAGACTTTAAGTTACATTTATACTTGTTAATGAGAGGAAGATTTCTATAAAAGAATTTAAAAAATGTTTTACGAAGTTTATGAAATCTGTACCCCTGTTTAAGAAGTTTTTCAGTAATAGTTTTATTACGAATGTGGAAGTCCTCAACAGAGGTACAGGCCCTAGCAAAGCAAATAAGTTGTGAAATATAAACCCCGTAAGATGTGGAACGGGGAACATCGCCATCTAGATGAGGATAATTTACAATACTAAAATCAAAATCATCTCGTTTATCGTAAATCTTAGAAGAAAGAATTCCGTTATTTATAAAAAGATCCAAATCTAAAAATGGTGCCGACAAATTTGTACTCCCGATCGTTGTAAAATACCGTTTAACAACGGTAGAACATAGATTATTTCTTAAATAATAATTTCAGAATGGAGACTGCTACTGTTTGACTGATGTACCGACAAACATAACAGACACATTCCAGTACTGTGACTCGAGTTGTTCTTTTCCTCGAGGATTAGTATGTGGTGGTAAACGATGGTATAAAGGCATCTTGTTAAAATTTTCTTCTATATACAAACGAGGTAAGTTTAAAAATTGATTTATTTCTAGCAAAATGTCAATATACGACGGTGTTTCAAAAAATATTGAAGTACTTGATCAATAACTTCAATGTGATACGTGCAAAATGCATGTGTTATATATCAGTTTTAAGAGCAATATTTTGCCTACACGATGATATAATGCATAATAAGATCACTTAACTAGAAAAGTCACAGCATGTACCTAAATGACCCCTACTCGAGGACACTGAAACAGCACCTTTCAGACATTATCTTTATAAATACATGTATATAAAAAAATTATATATACATGTATAACACTTTCTTAAAAAGTAAAATTTCTAAATTTTGGTTTTGAAATATATCAGTTTATGTCTGAATTTTAATGTAAATTAAATGTTATTACAATCGAAAGGGTAAACTGTCTTAAATCTTTTATTTTTTAAAAAAATATTACATTTCTTATTTTGCTAATGACGAAAGTCGACATGTGCTTTCGAACGCTATGAAACTTTTTAGATCAATAAACATATATCTACATTTTGATTTTAAAACATAAAAATCTATGTCCATGACTTCAATTATAGCCTGGTTTGAAAAAAAAACGAGTTTGAAGCTTTCACCAACTACCTTTACACATAACAGTAGATTAATTTGTTATGATATTTTCAGTACGTGTTAATTAATACCTATATTTGTGATATTTTTGTAAAATAATAACATTTAAAACTGTGAATTGTCTGATTTTATTTGACAGAAAGTTTAATAAACTTATTAGAAATAATAAAGCCTCAATAATAATTATAGTGTCAAATTGTTTTGTTTTTTTTTTGTTTTTTTACCTCAACAATACACAAAAAGGTCCAGTGCCGTGGTGTAGAGGTAATTTAGGTTGGGACTTATCGAGTTATGTGATATTACCGTGCATTAAATCATTATGTAGGCAAAAAAATGCTCTTTAAAATGTTATAGCACACATACATTTTGCAAGCGTTATTGAAGTATTTGATCAAATAGTTTAAGTAACATCCGAATATTTCGGAAAATCCGGAGAAATGACAGCCCTGTCATTTCCTTGACAATGCTATGACATTAAACATTCTGTTGTATCCTTGCCGTTTACATTTGAAAGTCGTTTACAGTTGTCATTTATTTTAAATCTAATTACAGTCGAACAATTTTGATTATTTAAGATTACACATCTATAGAGTAGCTGTAGGATTATACAACCTAATCGGCTTTGGTACAGTGAAGAAAACGTTATTTTTTTTCTCCAAATAAACGCGTTTAAATGTACGCTAAAACCATTGTTTCCATTGCAAACAGTTTAGAGCCAGATTAGACGCCGGGTTACCCGGCGTCTAATCAGGCTCCTAACTGTTAGCCACTAAGATTACAAATCAATAATTAAAAATGTCAAAGATGGTAAGTTCCTACATTTTTTGCGATTTGCGTTTGTTTTGCGTTTAAACGTTTTGAAGCACCATCGTAGGGAAGACGCTATTCTTTTCCGTTTTATCGAAATTAAAAGCAAATGCAATGTAATAACATTTTACAGCGCTTCGAAAATGTTTGCATCTTGTTTAAGATTAAGTTTCACAAAGTTTGGAGCCCTATCAATAGCCGCGTTCCTCGGCGTCTGATCTTGCTACAGATTGTTGGTAATGGGCATATCAGTCTGAGCATAACGGGTTTGTTTGGAACGTATAATGTCTTCCTCGTTTATAAGTAATATTGAGATATACAAGAATTCTGCAAGCCAGCCTGAATGCTTCCCCAGGGCTGACATTTCTCCGTATCTTTCCTAAATCTTCGGATTTTTTCTAGTACATGGTAGTTTAAAGTAGGCTGAAAGTAAAGCAGAATGCGCCTTGAGGCGCATTCTGCTTTACTTCCAGCCTGCATTAAGCAGACACGTGTCAACAAAACTAGACACAGGCGGTGGGGTTAAGGTACAATTCGTAAAATCGCACTTGAAAAATGCAAGTTTGGAAATCTTAGGATTTTTCATGTCAACCAATGGCAGCCCTGCTTCCCGGCGTAAAAATCCGAAGTGTCAGACCAGGATTCGAAACCACAGCGACGGTGAGCTAAGTCACAGTGATTATAACCACTTAGCGAGGGAGGTCCCATAACAACACCCTTCCAAGACACAGAAATGAAGACACTTCGATACATAGAGAGTACACATTTATATCGTTGAAATAGAGACTCAGTCGTACAAATTAACCGAGCACTATCGTCAGCTACGTTATACTTAGGGGATATGCAAAAGTAGTAGTTGTAGTTTCTACATTAGTACTGGTAATTGAAATGGTAGTGGAAATACAATGTAGTAACAACAATAATGGTGATAATAATAATAGATTAGAAACTACAATCATTACATGTAATAATATTTCTATAAGTAATAGCAAACTTAGCAGTAGTTTTAGTTGTGACAGTAGTAATAGTAGTAGTGGCATATACAACAGTAGCAACATCAGCAGCAGCCGTTGTAGTTATTGTGGTTATGGCAGCAGCAGTTATAGTAGTAATGATATTAGTACATGTAGTTGTAGCAATATCTGTTGTTGGTAATCGACGTTTTCATGTACATGTAGTAGTGATACATGTAGTTAAATTTGAAAGTCTCTGTCACTTTCAAACTGTTTTTTGCATTGTATTTGCGTTTAGTTTTCTCCAAACGAGAAAGAACGTCTACCTTATTGTATAAAGATTGTAGGTTAGTAAAAAAAACATATATACTTGAGGACTTTATCTTAAAGGGACTCGCAACCGGATGGTGTACTTGTCAAAATAAAATAAAATACTCAAATAAAAGCAAATTTGTGGCATTATTTGGCTTCTGACATTAAAAAAATATGATCAGTCCAAAAAAAGTCTCAAGAATCGTCACCGAATCTTAGATTTTTAGATATTTTCCATCGTTTTTCTATACCGACTAGTAGACGGTATAGTTGTTGTTGTTGCTTCTCTACACGGGCTTAGACATAAACACGAGCCGAATTACGAAGTTGTATGCACTTTCGATAGCTACACATTGAAATACGTTAAATCGATCCGAGATAAACGGATAGTTCCGTGGTCCATTGGTCTAAGCGGTTTCCCCTATTTTGCCTTCTGTCCGCCAATGCCGGGGCCCCGGGTTCGAATCCCACCAGAGACCAATATTTTTTTTTATTGAAATACATTTTTTTAAACAGAATTTCTTATCCTAAACTAATTCTTTACCATTTATATAAGCGTTTGACACATATTTACAAATTACTATTTTTAATGCACCATCTGGTTGCGAGTCGCTTTAACTACTTGCTCAAGTACAATCCTCAACCATTAATTCTAACATGACTCGGTATCTACGACATATAAGCAAAAATACCGGGAAACGTTCTCTAATCCGCGATAATAATAATTATAATAATCTATAGTACCTTCAGATAAGAAGAGCATTCAAAGTGTACATAAATTAAACAGAAACAGAAGATACACAGTTACAAGCACACAAGAACAAGACAAACACTAGATAAACACCACAAATAAACATGACAAGAAAAGTGACAAACAAACACAAACAGTTATGAATACCACATAAATGCCTCGTAATCTAAGGACTCGACTGTTCATCTCTTTTCAATGATCTAATGCACGATAAATGCACACCTACGGATTTGGAATTTCTTAAATATTGTTCTTTATATGCGAAAATGAACCTATGACAGTATTACCATTTCCTCTTAGCGTCTTTTCTGTAAAACATAGGATGTTACTATTTCAAGCATTCAGAATGTAAAGAGTTTTCTGCTTTACTTACATCCTGCTCCAAGCATTTGTGGTATTTAGATACAGGACATGTTTCCTCTTGATATTTATCAGGACTGGGTAGAAAGAACAAAATATATTTCCAGGAGGCATAGGTTATGGCGACAAAAGGCGCAGTTTTATGGTTAAATTAAAAACAGTTGGCATCAATGAAGTCTCTGCATAATACTCCTTCTGATTTTTTTATATCTATTTTACCTTGAATGATTCGAGTTTTTGTCGTATAATATTTCGAACGGTTAGGGCCTTCGTCGACAATAATCATATGATTACTTTTGATAAAAGCACACAGTGGCCGACATATTTTATAAGAACAATTCAAAACACAAAGTTTTTTAACATTATGTTTATTCCCTTTTTTGACTATTTTATCTTCGTTTTTATACCTTAGATAACAAAACTAAATTCATTTGTAATAATTGTTTCTATATCTACCTAATAAATAATAATAAAAAAGTATGTTTTGATTGTTTTTCATGAAGTTGCGATGAAGGGGAGTGAAAAAGGAGTCGACGACAAAAGTTATTGCCAAATGTACGATCATATATCACAAACCTTTTCATGGGTAAATTGTCGGGGACTGCTGTTGAACGGAATTTGCCGAAATGGTAAGGATGTTTAAACTTCTTTTTTTTTTTTTTTTATATATACGATACACATTTCTTAAAAAACGAAAACAAACTAACGTCCTAAAACAAACATCACATGTAAGTTGAAATTTTCCAGTATTTTTTAAAATGTTAACTTTAACCCTTTCATGATCAACTTATTTGGGAGAGTTATACCCCTTCACCGCTTTACTGTCGTCTGCTTCAAGTCTTTTCTGCGGCAAGGTATTTCACATCCGGAGTTTTATGGTGATGTGATTTACAGACTTCGTAAGATTCTTGGACATATGTATTTTCAAAACCTATTTGTGAAACGTATTAGATTTTTCCTCAAAAAAGATTATGATCCAACTATATTGCTGCGCACTTCACGTTTGGTTATCGATCAATCTACAATTGATAACTATGCTTTCCTCTTTGGTTGTGCGACGACAGACAGGGCTTAGCACTACATGATGATGTATCTCTAAAGCCGTCCTTAACCGGGAGAGTTATGTCGGATTTTCGTGCTTTGTTTTTTCTCTCCCTCTCTGTCGTACCCTGAACCCTTCCATGTCTTACAGTTACTCGTGACTACAGACTAGTCGCTTGAGTACAATTTGACCGTTGCCATAGTGGGTTATTTTTAACACGGGCTTGAATGTTTAATTCTTTCCCGAATTACTAATAATCTTGTCATAGAATTTTGTTAGATGTTTTACATGTATTTACTTACTGTGCTGGCGGTCTTTTTGATTGTAAGGTTGTGGAACAGGGTTTATATTTTATGTACACTGTTCGTCTTATAAGTGAATATAGGAGATAAGTGTGAGGTTGGGCGCCCCTAAACCCAGGTTTAACCCCCCAGTGGTTGTTAATGGTTAATTTATAATTAATTATTGATTGCTGCTGACCGTACCAAGGCGGGCTCCTATGTTCACTTGGCTTTATGTTTGTCTTGCGTATTGTTTTCTGTTTGGTGTGTGGGATTGCGTGTGTGTGTGTGTGTGTGTGTGTGTGTTTGTTATGGTATGGCTGTGTGTGTGTTCTGCTTTAGAGGTGGGTGTATTGTTTGTGTTGCGTTTCCTGCTTGAGTCTTCTTTCGTATTTATTCAGTATTGTTGTCTGCAAAACACGTTTCAGAGTTAAAGTTAAGGTGGAATAACTTATTAAATATCGATAAGAGTGTCAAACAGTTTGGGTCCTGACCAGGACCCAAATTGTTTGCAAACGCGCTTTAAGACGTCATTGAGAGTGGAATGGTTAATACTTGGATAAATTGTGAAGCTTGTAAAACTGTTTGCCACTTGTTTTGAAATTACGTCAGTTATACTGCCTTAAATCTAAATTTGAAACGATATTGCAGACAAAAATATTGAAGCAGACGACAATATTGTGATGAAGGGTTAAAAACCGCACGATAAATTTGAGGTTATCGAGGTTTTAGTTTAGATAGGATTTTTTCATCTAATTCAATTCACGAAACTTAAACATATTGTTTTAGCGATTTAAAATTCTGATTTATAACTGAAATATTTTGCCCGCAATAGATCTGATGTGTTTTATATGTGAAAACAAAGTACGAAATTCATGGCATATTTAGCACAGTCTGCTTGCATTTCCTAGTTTAGATAATAGACGAATGTTTTTTTAATACTCAAGCATGCTCTTCCATGCCGTCATAGTTTTTATACAGTGAAACCCCTCTAAACCGGACATGTGTGGGGACAACAAAAATGTCCGGTTTAGAGGGATTTCCAGTTTAGAGGGGTTTTGACTTGTTTCTAGTATGAAAGATAGCTGACCACTTAAAACAGGTTGAAAGTAAAGCTATGATCTGCTAGAATGTATTAACTATTTTCTTCGGTGTAGGAATAAATCAAAGACGTAAACAGGTGTATTTATGGTGTAATGGGTAAAAATGAAGAAGGGTTGGAAACGGGACCAGACCTTTTGTCCGGTTTAGAGAGAATTTCGGTATTTAGAGGTTACGGTTTGGAGGGGTTTCACTGTACCATCTTCTGGTATTAAGATTATGACGGCATCGGTTTGACAGGACCCAACCCTCTGTGTAAGTTATAATTGACGACTTGTCTTAAAAAACCAACAACACAACTTTAGTTTTCATCTTTTCTGTACCCAGCTCGACACAGCTTCATCATCATCATCATCATCATCATCATTACTGGATTTTAATTAACGTTATATTAACAAGCAAACGTTATATATACATGTACAAACAATTTCGAGCCAGATTAGATACAACGTAAAGTGGCGTCTGATCTGAATCAAAACTGTCTGACACCCCTCGCAATTTCCCACCACGCAAATATCATCACAAATGATGTAATTATGGTGTCCCGCTTCAGGCTGCGCTTCGGGACAAATATGACTGGGCAGGAGCACAAAATCGATAATAGACTCGTGTGTGATCAACATTAATGCCTGATTTAGTATTATACCACAGTTTTCATACACTACCAGAGCGGATTTTATGTGATAAATGTTTTCAAGACTAGAGGCATTGTACGGAACTCTTTGTAAACCAAACACATTTCTCGGTTACAAAATATTCGTAAAGATGCAAGTCATGAATTCTTTTACTGTCCTTCGTTTAGTTGCCAAATTAAGTTTGCTTTAATGACCGCTGAGCCATTCCTTCCCCTTTAATCTAACATTTTGTTAAGTCCATAAGGGATTTACCTAATTTTATTTTATTGTTTGGTGATTTTATGCTCATTGGCATACATTGTAGCCTAGGTTTTAATGGAAGGCACAACATGTCCTTAAATTGAAAACATGATACAACTTCAGTTATGTCAAACGTTGTTGCTTTTGGTCTCGCCTTAAGATAATATCTTAAAACTTGGTATGTATATTTTTTATAAAGAATGCAGATCAAATTCGATTGTATTATTTATGGTCATTAGTCAAGGTTTTGGTGGAGTAATTGCTATTTACAAGTAAAATTTATTATAATTTTACAGTTTTCAGGATTTTATTTTGCTATACTTAATGATAATAACTAACTTAGTATGTAATGGTAGAATACCGCTAGATTTTGAACCCCTGAACATAATTCTTTTCTGCATGTGGGGTAATGATCCTTTACACATAAACATTATTTATTCTTTAAAGAGTTCCTGATTAAGTTCGCTTTAAAATAATTGAATTGTGGTATGTAATGTGGTACATGTATGTTTGAACTCTTTAAAACGTATTTTAACGCGGGTACAATGTACATTCTGGTGGGCAATGGATGGCTTCCTGGAATATCAGTATTATTTCAGACATTTTTATCTATGTTATACAGTGATCCATCCCTACAACGGCCCTCCCAACAACGACACCCTCCTTACAACGACCCTTGCCGCAGTTCCCTTAAAAGAACATACTGCTACATTGTCGTCTGCTTTTTCTTCTTAAAGTTACATATTAGTGGACTTTTTGATGAAATAAGTACATGTATAATGATGAGCGACAAACAGCTTGAAACCAGATCAGACGCCGCGTTATGTATTTAAGCTTTTTGTTAATTTCCCTCCCTATAACGACTCCCTCAGAGCAACGCACACACTTTTTGTCTTTAGTTGGGTGTCATTATAGAGGGGAGCGCTGTACTTTTTTAACTAATCAAGTTTAAGTCATTTTCCATTTGTTCTGTCTGGTTTCGTGTGACGTGTGTTCTGTGTCAAATATTTGATCGGTAAATATGCGTTGTGTGTGTGAAATTCTCTACTGCACAACTATATTGTTATCATAATTATTATATATATATGTGGTTGAAGATTTCAGATTCGGACGAGTAAAAGCCCTTAAGCCTTTAAAGCAAATCGTAAGCGACACTCATAATTGTTTGTGTGTATAAATCAATGAAGAGAGTTCCAGATGCAGTACAGTGCAACCCCTCTAAACCGGACATGTGTGGGGACAACAAAAATGTCCGGTTTAGAGGGGTTTCCGGTTCAGAGGGGTTTTGACTTGTTTCTAGTATGAAAGATAGCTGACCACTTAAAACAGGTTGAAAGTAAAGCAGAATGCGCCTTAAGGCGCATTCTGCTTTACTTTCAACCTGTTTTAAGCTATTATCTGCTAGAATGTATAAACTATTTTCTTCGGTGTAGGAATAAATCAAAGACGTAAACAGGTGTATTTATGGTGTTATGGGTAAAAATGAAGAAGAGTTTGAAACGGCACCAAACCTTTTGTCCGGTTTAGAGAGAATTCCGGTATTTAGAGGTTCCGGTTTGGAGGGGTTTCACTGTACTTCGAATTCAATATGATGATAGTTTCTATTTTAGTTCGCATTTCTTGCCAACATAACCATCAGTACAAGAAGTGTTTGTCAGGTGGCTGCCTCAAACACGGAATTATACACTTTTGTATAATTCCGTGCCTCAAACAAGACAGAAGTAGTGAAGCAGAAAACCATTGTGTGATCTTTTGTTTTACTTTCGGCTTTAACGACTGACTCGTACAAATAATGAGGAATATGTAACGATTGCAAGTCAAAATGCGCTAGGTTAAAGACTTTGATACCTTACAAAGAAATAATATATCTTATGGAGAGACCCTGTGTACTGTTCTTTTTCTAGTAACTTCTGAAAGTGCTTCAACTGGAGGGCCAACATTGATTAGCGACAGCCGTTTCAGATGGATAAGCTACACAACAACTTGTTTTCTTAACGAATTGTACCCGGCAACTGATGTTAGACCGTCGATAGATACCAATTACAATACAGAAGTATGGATGGGAAATGTACGGTACTGGGCTACAGTCAACGTCAACGGTATGTATTATTATCTGCCATGAGTTCAGTAAAGAAATCGATGACCGTCGATAGCCATCGATTACGAGTTGGCTACCCGCTCTGGTATACAGTGGAGAAAACATTATTCGTCCGTTTCAATGCAAACGCATTGCAATGAAATATAGAAAATGAATTGTTTTTGACAATTCTGACTTCCAGTGGCAAACAGTTTGGAGCTTGATTAGACGTCGGGTTACCCGGCGTCTGATCTGGCTCCAAACTGTTTGCAATGAAAATAATAGTTTAAGCGTAAACGCGGTTATTTGGAAAGCATGCGTGTTCTCTACTGTACACTGCACACTGCACTAGGGGCACAAACTGCTAACCTAAACAGCAAACAGTGGTAACTGAACATGTTCCTGTTGTTGCTCTACCGTGAGTGAATAACTAAACATAAACTTAAACACAGTGAAAAGAAATGAACTAAACAACTGGTTGTTGAGAATGTCGAACATTTGTTAAAAACTCTGACACTATAAAAAGTCTCCAAGCTGTTTGCCTTAAACACTTTGGAATCATGTTTTAGTCCGAGTTATCCGGGGTCTGATATTGCTCTAAACCGTTTGCAACGGACATACTTGTAGCATATACAGTAGAGAAAACGTTATTCTTTCAAAATAAACGCGTTAACGAGAAAACTATTATTTCTATTGCAAACAGTATGGAGCCAGATCAGACGCCGGGAAACCCGGCGTCTGATCAGGCTCAAATCTGTTTGCCATTCAGATAAAGAAAGCAATGATTAGAAATGTAAAAGAAAATGCTAATTTCCTACATTTTAGCGTTTGAGTTTCATTTAAGGTTTAATGGGGGGAAAGAATAACGTTTCCTCCACTGTACACATTTAATAGAAAACAAATTAACGATCTCTCCCCTATAGGCTTAAGAGGCATATTTTGTTGCTTTAAATGATGCTGGATTTGAAAAATACTTTGTTGTCAATTTGTTAGTCGTGCTTCTGGTCAGAAAACAAACCTAACTCTTTGAACCATGGTAATTAGACGCTTTAGTTACTCCTGGTTAAAGTCAATTAAAACCGTTGGTGCTAAAACGGTAGTCATTGCTACCCATCGCTAGCCTTATCAGATGGCGAATTTCTTGGCGTCTGATTGAGCTCAAAGCTGTTTGCCACTCAGAGTTTCATAGATTGACATTATTTTTCCCAAAATCATCCTGTTCTAGACTAAGCTACACTGCGTTTAAGTTAAGATTCGTTAAAACGGACAATAATGTCTTCCTCACGGAACGACGCTTCCTAACGACTAACACACAGATATGATTGGATACAAAATACTTCCGACTCTACAACTAGAACAAAGACCCTTTGGTACAATGGATAATATGTTCTTATTACCCGTTTAAACGCAAACGAAACGTAGACGCATTGCCGTAAGACGTCGCTATGACAACGTTCTTTTTGCAATTCCGCCTATTTATTTTAATCTAAGAGGCAAACTAATTGTAACTTTATCAGACGCCTGGTTATCTGGCGTCTGATCTGGCTCCAAACTGATTGCATTGCAAATACTCCTTTTAGCGTAAACACGTTTATTGGAAATAAAATATCGCCTTCGCCACTGTAGCATTTAATAAATCTTGGATCACATACCAGGATCAAAGACCTTTAAGATATATTTCCTGAATAGTATCGACTAGACATAATAGTTGAATAATATTTATTATATACCTATCGATGATATATAGAGGTTTCTCAGTTAGATAAATTTCATATGCGTCACAGTTGATCACTAGAGATGATATATAGAGTGTCGGTATAATTTTTGTGACATCACGTCGCGCGTCAATACTTAATTGTGTGTGTTTTCTCTGTAAAAATGTCATTAAAATGTACGAAATAAATAGAATATTAAATTCATATAGATGAATATGAAAATATATATCACCTGAATGGATTGTTATCTGGTTAAAAAAGACAGGTCCTCGTGTTTTGACCAGATAACAACTCATTCTCGTGATACATGTATATTTTTTATATCAACCAAAAGGAATTGGTTATACTCTATATATCAACGTTTTTAGCATATCTAATTGTTCCATTAGGATCTTTTGATTTATAAACAACAAGTTTGAGACTGACAACCAGATATGGCCTAGCTACAAGTTTGTCAATGGATACCAGGTGGGTTACAGAGTGTACAATGTATATAAACACGAACGTATTAAATTTATGAAAAATGTTTGTATTCAATGTGTTGGACATCAGCATGACTGTATCGATGTTTTTAAGTCAAAGAGCTTTAAAACAATACGACAGACAAATGTATCGCCTTCACCCTAAAGTCTGTTTCTAGTTTTGAAGACATAGATTGGCAAAAAAGCCGAAAGCACCTGAAAGAGCCTCTGTTTTTTATTTTACAGTGCTCCCTCTCTACAACGACACCAATGGGAGACTCAGAGTGTGTGTGTATTGTTCGCGAGTCACTCTAGGGAGGGAAAATTAAGACTTGGCTTAAATTCGCAAACAGCTTGAATCCAGATCAGACGCCACGTAACGCTGTTTGTAACTCGTTATTATATTGGTTCGATCAATGTGTCCACTTATATTTACTTTGAGATAAACAGCAGACAGCAAATTTAAGCAGACGGAATTGCAGTCTTGAAAAATGTGGACATAAATGTCTTGTTTGGGGAACAGCAGGAAGGGTCGTTGTAAGGTGGGAGTCGTTTTAGAGGGACACTTTAAAAAATTACCATCAGGAAATGCCTTCTGTATTTTATAGTCAACACTTCCTGTCTGGAGACAACATTCCAAAGCGTAGAAACAGAGGCGTAAAATGTGTATCTATGGAGTAATGGGTTAAACAAACGGGTTAATTCAAATGATAAGATAAAGTAAACGATAACGTTGGCGGGGAAAAGACTAACATTATTGAATTCTTCAATCTTTCAGATGCAATTCCGGATGACTTTAGTTACGGCTACTATGGTTTTATCAGAAAGAAAAACGACGAATACATTTTTGATTTCACAAGAGAGCGAAATGGCTATGTTCTTTGTATGGAAGGTGAGTACAGTAAAGCCTTTCCATTCAGACCACTAAAACGACGGCTATTTAGTTGCATAAAAGACAGACCTTAAACATTTGATTATATATACAATTTAATGGTCGTGATAGAGAGGTTTCACCGTTTATCGTATATAACCTATTGACGATTGAACAGTATGGATTTAAAAGGGACTATGTTGAACTTTACAGCCCTATGTAGTCGGATATACATGTGTTACTCTCTATGTATACATTTGCTTTGTTTTAGAAAAACAAATTCGAGCATGTCTGATTTTTATGTGTGATTTCAGTAAAATATTGCTTCAACAATTTTTGTGAAAATTATTGTAAAGTTTCTATATGTTTTAACTGGGGAAGAAAATACTTTGAAATGTAAACTTTTGATGTGTTCCCTTTTTTGGCGAATATTATGTTGTTTTCATTGTTTTTTGGTTCTACTTGTGCTTTTTACCATTTTAAGAAATATGTATAACCAAACACATTAGGTAAATTACGAGGATGAACAAGATTATTATGAGATTTAATGATGAAAAGGGTGCGTTTCCGGATAAGTAGGGGTTTATCTAAATCAACCATTTAATAAAGAAACCAGTTCGGGGAACTCTTGATTTTATTCAATATTTCAGTATAATTGGGTTTATATTAGCAACACAAAGACTCCCTCTTTCTTACTTGTGTAGATTTGTACTCAAAGTAGGCTGAGCACCAAGGGTAAAAGGGTAAAACCTCATTAGGTTCCTATGAATTGAACCTATCACTTTCTCACCGCATAACAACCAACATTTTTGTTCGATTTCTTTCAAGTTTATTGATAATTGAAAGGTTAAACATTTTTTTACCAACGAATAACATCTCTAAGAACGTTTCATATTGCTACATTGTTACACATTCATCTGTTTTTGTCTCTTTTGAACAAATAATGAATACGCACGAGGAATTCAGAGAAATACCGTTCGGCGCTACACGCCTATTTAAACGCTGTTTGATTACAACGTATTTGAAAAACTGCTTGTTTGTCTTTTAGAAAATGAGACGACAACGACGACGACAGCGATAGCTGCACCACCACCGACAGCGATGCCAACATCATCTTCCCCGGAAACAATATCAACAAAGGGTATAGTCAGTAAATACTCTTCACAGTGACCGTCTTGGTTCCATAAATTCTGTGGTGTTGCAAGCCAATTTTTTCAGCTGGCAGGAAGGAGCTAACCTTTGGGAAAAATAAATTATTTTGCATTTAACTTTAGGGTCGATAGGTATGTACATGTAGTATTGAATCGGTTTTTTTCTCCGACACTTTCAACATATTTAACACATGGGTGTGTGGCCGTATTCACGTATACAACAACGCTTAAATGGAGACAAAGCTTGCATGTGGTGTTCGGAAGAAGCTGTGAAAGGGAGGGAAGATTAAGACTTGGCTTACATTTGAAAACAGCTTAATTTCATACCAGAAGCCGCGACCATACCCATATTTCAAAGCTCAAACGTGGCTTAGCCACGTTTGAGCTTTGAAATACGGATATGTTTGATTGAATCGAGATCGAATTATCAAAATTCAACTTATGGAACACTGTTACGATTTATTTAGGCGAGTTTGACATATTCAGTTTCGACTGTATATAAGGATGTTTCTATTTGTATCTTTTTTAAGGATTATCGACTACAATAGTTTCTCCAAGAAATCAAGGACAAGACGAACAAAAGAACGTAGACGAGGACGGTGGTAAAGTGCCAAGTAGGTATAATATAATTATATGGTTAAAAAGCATAATTGAATAAACTTTTCATTGCCATTATAAAGTCATAACCCGTCAAAGACATTCATTGATAGGTCCATTCAACAATAGGCATGATGCTGACCATTGTCCCAATCCTGAGACAATGTGATGACGCATCTGATAAAGCTTATGCGGGACTACAAACCTTGGGCCCGTTTTACTGAACAACTTACGCAAAATTTTGCGAAAGTCAAAATTTTAATTTTTTATTTATATTTTTTATTATCACTTGCTACAAACAGCAAAAAGCCAGATCAGAGGACGCGCTTTTAGCGCATCCTCTGATCTGGCTATTTGCTGTTTGCAATCGTTTATGATCGAAAAATAAGAGTAAAACGATTTTGACTTACGCAAAAATTTTGCGTAAGTAGTTTAGTAAAACGGGCCCCTTAGCAGCAACAACAACAACGCATTTATTGTCAAAACATCGTCTGCTTGCAAACTTAAGGTTTAATTTGATTGTTGAACTTAAGAGTTTTAAGACAATTTAACTGGAGTCATATAGTTTGAATCCAAATAGTTGCATATGTAAATGTTATAGACCTTGGCAGCGAAATGGTGAACCATAGCTATACTGATTTTCAAATATGATCTTCCATTTTGTTTTGAATGGACATTGAAACATATGATGCAAATCAAAGAAAATCATATCCAAACACACGTCACAATTTATTTTACATGCATTCAAATTGCTTTAAGCATGGAACAGCCAAACCTCTCTATTACGACCGCTAAAATAATTAAAAGGCTAATTGATTGCATAGAAACAGATGATAGCTTAAAGCAAGGTGACAGAAAAGCAGAAGGAGCCTTCTGTTTTTACGGTCATACAGCTTTAAGCAGTCACCTGTCTTTAACACCTACATGTATTTATTATCAAAATACAATGGTCGTAATAGAAAAGTTTCACTGTATTGCAATTTATTTCACAGTTGCGGTATACGTCATTATTCCCGTGGTGCTGATCATTGCTGTTGTACTGCTAGTACTTGTTATTCGTTGGAAGAGGTAAGCAACATATATTATCCATGCTTAACCCTTATTGCTTTGAAATTGTCGTCTGCAAATACATAAGGTTAAATTTTATACACACGTTTCCATGAATTAATGGTCAAAATTGATATGAATTTGAAGAACAGAACGCAAATTTAATTTCGATATGGTATTTTGTAGAAAACGGACAACAAAAAAGACTGGTGCTAACGATGTATACTCGAATGATATACCTCTTAAACAACGGAAAGGTGAAGTCGCTCCAGTAGCGAATGCAACATACGAAAGTAATCCCATCTCTGGCACTTCTGACAACGTTATATTGGGTTCACACCAGGCGAAACAAGAAATTAGCAGAAACTTACCTGCATATCCTGATGAGAGCGACTATTACAATGCGAGTGCTGTAAGTCATAGCGACACAAATGCCAGGTATGATGGCGGGATAAACAATGTCGTAGCGGACAATCAAGATTACGACTATTCTGCGGTGGAAAGTCCATATGAAAACCCTAATGTTCATACAACTCCTGATCTGAATGATGTGGACGAAACGTATGACACCACAAATGCAGTCTTAACCGTCAGCGCTGAAGATAATGGAAATGTTTACAACAAACTAAACGAACTGTCGGAAGACACATATGACCATGGGAATGAAAGTAGAGCAACTCAAAATAAAACAACCAAAACATTTGAGAACATTAACGATGATTCGTACAGTAGTTTCACTAAAGATATTGACACTGATGATGTGTATAACACGGTCGATGAAGGAAATCGAACTGAAAATCAACAAATACAAACTGACGACACATATAATCATATCAGCTAACCACAATCGTGCTAAATAATAATATTTTAAAACTGTTCCGGTCATTAATTGACTCAATTTAGTCTTAAACAATAATAAACAAAATTTCTAAAATGAATATCAACTGGTTAAGAACCTCGTCCAGCGCTTGTAAACGTTTGAAATGCGTCTGAGTGCGTTCTAAAACATTTGAGTGTCAGATGTGAGCCTTGGCTCAAATCTGACCAATCAAATGCTTGAGACGATGTCAGACTATACTCAAAAGCTTTATAAGCATTAACACAGATCAGACGTTGAGTGTCTCTGTGTTTAAACTAACGTCAAACTCTTTGAACGAACATCATTGTTTTAGAACAAACAGGTTGATTGGGAAAGAATATATTTTTTTCTTCAAAATGAACTAAACGAACTATTTAACATAATGTACACGTATAAAACATAGAAAATAATAAAGCAAAACCTCTCTACTATGACCACTAAATTCTGTTAGTTATTAGGTGTTTACGAGAGTTGACTGTTTAAATCAAAGTGATAGTAAAGCAGAAATTATTTTTAAGAGCTCTCTGTTTTACTGCACCCTTGCTTTAACCCTTTCCCCAATAGAAGCGACTTTTAGCACATTTTATTTATTCCTCCGCTGAAGGAAATAGTTCCAATTTATACAGTCATGAATATAATTTATAAGAATTATTTTCAGTTTCCTTGCAGATTATAGCTTAAAGCAGGCTGAAAGTAAAGCAGAATGCTTTACTTTCAACCTGCTTTAAGTGGTCACCTGTCTTTAAAACTAGAAACAGGCTATGGGGTAATGGGTTAAGCTGTCATTTGTCTTTAATACAACCAATTAGCCTTCGTGTAGGTGGTCGTAATAGAGAGGTTTAACTGTGTGATGTAAAACGAAATAAAACAACAAAACTATTTGTAATCATAACTGTTGATTCATTCAGCAATTTCGCTAAAGATAAATGAGTTAAACACGACCAATGAAGGAAGTCGTACTGGAAATCAACAAATGTAAACTGAAGACACGTAACACTCATGTTAAACCTTATCATGGTGAAGAATTGTATTCTTCGAATATTTCGGCCCCTAATAATCTCAAAATCAGCCTGTATGCTGTAATCTTGAAACATTTCGAACGAGATGTCAAAAAGTTAGTTTTACTACAGTCGAGTCACTTTGAAGGCAAAACAGGAAATGACTCAGGTGGACACCAATCGGTCAATGATGTCACGTACGCGACGTTGAGTCATTCGGTCACGTTAACGCGAGTCGTCAAGAGGTCTTGTGTCATCCGGGCATACGAACATTTTCATGAAAAATTCTTAAACCTATCCCCTCATTATTACGGTACTAAAAACAATCAATGTGTAAGAATAACGATTGTGTAAGAATAACGTCTGCATCACGTTTAGCCTTTTAGCACATCATATTTATTCCTACACTAAAGAAAATAGTTCCAATTTCTACGGTCATGAATATGTATCATAAAGAATATTGTCTTCATTCAAGCAAGTGGAAGCTTAAATCAGACTGAAAGTAAAGCAGAATGCGCATTAAGGCGCATTCTGCTTTACTTTCAACCTGCTTTAAGTGATCATATGTCTTCAATGTTAAGAACAGGCTATGTGGTATAAATTAGGTTTTTGTTCGCAATTTGACTACCTACTGGCTGGTGGTGCTAAATAATAACCATCAAGGTGACCGTACGTATCGATATTACTGCTTTCTGTTCCTTTAGCCGATGCGTTTAAATCACCTGGAGTAACACTGCTATTGTTCGTTCCATTGTGATTGCATGTATTATCATTTATTTCAATTCCAGTGTTGTAATGATATCCTGCGATGTTCTCAAGTCTTGGATAAAGATTCCCAGCAGATCCACTGGAACTTTTGCTATTTGAAGAGCTAGTTTCGTTTGTATCTTCTTGCTTATCGTCAGTATCATTAGTAACAAGATGTTTATTTAAAAACTCTAACATAGTGTCATCATGCACCATTGTGTCAACTTGTTCCGGTTCGTTTACAATGGAAATGTCGCCCTCATATGCTTCGTTTGACACAAATACATCGGAGTCACCATTCGATTCGATCCCGGCAATTTTGCTGGTCGCAGTGCTATTTTCGTCTTTATTATAATCAGTATCAGCATATTTATTTGAAAACTCTAACACAGTGTTATCATCCACCATTGTGTCCAGCTGCTCTGGTTCGTTTACAATCGAAAATTCGCCCTCAAAAGCTTCGTTTGACACTGGTACGCCGGGTTCACCATTCGAATCGTTGGCATTATTTGTTGTTTCAGCGTTTTCAACTTGTTTCTGTTGGCTGTAATGTTAAAACACGTAAACTATAAAACGGCTTCTACTGCATTTCTCGGAATGGACTTATCCGCTATTTCAAGTAGGAAATACAGCGTTCCCTCTCTACAACGACACCCAAAGGGAGACACAGATTATGTGCATTGTTCGGAGGGAGTCGTTGTAGGGTGGGAACTTCTTTCATTTGCAAACAGCTTGAATCCAGATCAGACGCCGCGTTAAGCGGCGTCTGATCTGGGTTCAAGCTGTTTGTCACCCGTCATTATATTTATTCCATCAAAATGTAATTTTGAGAAAAAACGACAATTTGAAGCAGACGATATTGCAGCAGTAAAAGTGTTACATTTTGTCTTGTTTGGGGAACAGCCGTAAGGGTCGTTGTACGGAGGGAGTCGTTGTTGTGAGGGCCGCTGTAGGGAGGGAGCGCTGTAACAGCACATTGTCAAACAGTATGGCCCCAGGTTAAACGTCGAGTTAAACGTCACATCTAGATCCAAACTGTTTGCAGCAGTTATGGCGATTGATTGATTGAGTTGGGTTGAATATAGGAGATAAGTGTGAGGTTGGGCGCCCCTAAACCCATGTTTAACCCCCAGTGGTTGTTAATGGTTACTTTATAATTAATTATTGATTGCTGCTGACCGTACCAAGGCGGGCTCCTATGTTCACTTTGCTTTATGTTTGTCTTGCGTATTGTTTTCTGTTTGGTGTGTGGGATTGCGTGTGTGTGTGTTTGTTGTGTGTGTGTGTGTGTGTGTGTGTGTGTGTGTGTGTGTGTGTTTGTTATGGTATGGCTGTGTGTGTGTTCTGCTTTAGAGGTGGGTGTATTGTTTGTGTTGCGTTTCCTGCTTGAGTCTTCTTTCGTATTGATTTGACGGCACCGCGACACATGAAATGGTCATATGGCACCAAGGAAGTTATGACGAGTTTGCCGACAGCGTGCCAAAGGTTAATAGAGCTGGTCTTTATTTGAAACATTATCAATACAATAATAAATACTGTAAAACAGGTATTTTTCGCGCCATGAATATTTCGCGTAATGCGATTTTGTATTTATTCGCGACATCGTGCATTATTTCTAGCAGGTGGTAGCTTAAAGCAGGCTGAAAGTAAAGTACAATGTGCCTTCAGGCACATTCTGCTTTACTTTCAACCTGCTTTAAGATGTCGTCTATTTTCAAAACTAGAGATATTCGCGAATTAAGCGTAAATTATATTCTCGCGAATAAAACCGGTTTTACAGTAACTAATTATATTCAGTTAATCTGTAGTCTACAATTGAGACGTTTTCATAAACGTGTACAGTAAAGCCTCTCTATTACGACCACAAAAATGAAGGTTATTTGGTTATTTAAAAGACAGGTGTCAGTTTAAAACAAGATGTCTGTAAACCAGAAAGCTCCTAAAGAAGCTTTCTTTTATTCTGTCATCCACCTGTCGTAAACTTATAATAATTAACACAATTTTGTGACCGTTATAGAGGGGTGTTACCTTATAGCTATAGGTAAATTACTACTTAAAGTAATATCATAATGAATGCAAAATGGTTTTAATTCTGGACAAACTGTTTGTAGGCACCAGTATTATATACAATACAATACAATACAATACAATTTATTTCAGCATTAAACGTTACATGAATGTTCTTTAGCCTACAATACATACAAAGTAATGAGATTATTGTAACGAGAAATAAACATGTCATTTACAGGAGCAAACACAATCTGTTAAATACAGGATCTAATTCAAATCATGTCAGTGCTGTATTAAGCGACCATCGACTGATGTAACAGGTGACAGCCATATGCAGAGCAGAACAATGCGGGCTTATCAATGAAAGGTTAATCCAAGATATGTCGTATAGAATACGTTACCTTTTATTACAGGCATAACGAGTCAGGCGAATGGTGAGCCCCATGATAATGAGCCCTGCGGGTATACCTAGCAAAACAGGCACTGCAAAATAATAAACAAAAAAAACATATACAATAAAACCTCTTTATTACGACCATAAACTTGTTAAAATTAGTATGTGCTTACGACAGGTACTAACTGTCTACAAGGCGACAGAAATATAGAAAGTTCCTAAAGGAGCTTTCTGTTTTATTGTCACCTTGCTTTAAGCTGTCACCTGTCTTTCATAAAATCAATTAGCCTTCACTTTAATTGTGGTTTAAATAAGGAGGATTTACTTTACAGATCATATTTCTCATACCGTTTATTTCTACCATCTGAGTTTATCATTTCCCTCTCTATCTTTCTCTATTCTCTGTTGTCTCTCACTCTTTCTCTCTGCTCCTCTCTCTCTCCGTTGTCTCTCTCTCTCCCTCCCTCTCTCTTTCTACTCTCTCTCTCTTTCTATTCTTACTCTCGCTCTCTCTCTCTCCCTCCCTCCCTCTCTCTCTCTCCCCCTCTCTCCCTCCCCCTCTCTCTCTCTCTCTTTCTCTCCCTTTTCTCTCTCTTTCTCTATATATGTACTCAAAGTGTATTGTCTTACATGTGGGTATTTATTTGTAGTAAGTTACTTAGTTTGTATGTTTGCGTGTGCCTGTCTTTATGTAATTACCATATAATTTATTAACTCGTATCCAACATTTATTATCTCCAAGCTTCGTTTCGTTGGAGAAATTGGCAAATATATTCGCATGTACTACTCTTGGGTAGTAGTCTGCTGCGTGTACCCGTATGTCTTCTCCTAGTTTCGTTTAGCTGGAGAAGCTCATTGCATGGGTACCCCAGCAAAACTAGCAGCAATAATGAACCAAGTATGTTCTTTATCCTATTTAGTTGAGTTTGATACATTGTAAATACATGTATTTTCTCTTTTCTTTCTCTCTCATCATAACCTCGACTTATCTTGTAAATTACTATTACAATTCAACATCAAAATTGAAAGTGTGAATTTTGAGGCAGCATAGACTATGAACAGACGCCGAGTCACATGATGCCTGGTCATGATCTAATCTGTCAGACCATATACATAATTATATAACTATCTATGGAACGAATTTCGATAAACATCTATATATTCAACTAAAACATTTTTAATTAGACTTTAGATAAATTTCAAATTCTAATAGTTTGCGTGTTCCCAACTAATGACCTCCGTATTTATATTTGTATGTATTCAATATTTGTATAATGTTAATGCTGTCCACGGTGAAGTGGACCTTATACAATTATGATAAATAAAAGTTTGAAAGTTTGAAAGTTTCATCATTCCAAAGACAATATTATAATGGTGAAAACAGGTGACAGTTTAGAATAACGATCCAAACTGATACAAACTGATTTAAAGTATCAATAGTGGAACGATTATCATCTAAATGTTTTAAACACATTACTTTTTATAGTTGGTAATAAGGCTAAAAATGTACCAGCATAGAAAAGCACATGCTCTTCTTACTAAAATTTCCTTCAAAGGTTATGCCATCATCTTGGCTTTTGTAAACACATATGTGGACAAGTCACATGGCTCTGCAATAGATCTATTCGCATGCTTTCCCAACTATATGTAAATGTAGCATAACACAATGCAGAAAACCTCTCTATTACGACCACTTAATAACATTAATTATTAGATATTTAAGACAAATGACTGCTTAACGCAATATGAAAGTAAAACAGAAAAGTTCATTTATGATCTTTCTGTTTTACTTTCACATTGTTTTAAGCTGCCACTTGTCTTTCTTAAATGACTTTGCTAAAAGAGGCAGAGTGAGTATTATTGTAAACAGGGCTCCAAATAAGTGGGTATTAAAAGCTAAAAAAAATTGCATTAAATCCTATGGTGTCGCTACTCATTGGAATCGGATTTGGTGCTAAAAGGGTGAGGAAATCTTTGATTCGTTTAGTTTACTCCCTCTTATCTGGATCCCTGATTGTAAATATTCGATGTCTTGAATCTGGACCTACAGCGCTCCCTCTCTACAACGGCATCCTGCGGGAGACACAGATTGTGTGTGTTGTTTGGAGGGAGTTGTTATAGGGAGGCTAAAGTAAAACCTGGCTTACATTTGCAAACAGCTTGAATCCAGGTCAGACGCGACGTCTGATCTGGAGTCAAGCTGTTTGTCACTGTCACTCGTCATTATATTTATTCTATCAAAATTGCCAGATTATATGTAACTTTGAGAGAAAAAACAGCAGACGACAATTTTAAGCAGACGATATTGCAGCAGTAAAAACGCTAGACACAATTGTCCTGTTTAGGGAACTGCGACAAGGATCGTTGTAAGGCGGAAGTCGTTGTTGGGAGGGCCGTTGTAGAGAGGGAGTATTGTATTTATTATTCTAGATATAATAGTTACCTATACTGAATGTACCAACATCACCACTGTCGCCTGAAATAATTCATGTAAAACATTGTCAATATAGTCGAAGCTCAATACTTCGAATTCACTAAAATCGATGGTACTAGTATTTCATAAGTTGAATTTTGATAAGTCGATCTCGCTGAAAACGAACATACCCGTATTTAAAAGTTAAAACGTGGCTTAGCCACGTTTTAACTTTGAAGTATGGGTATGTTCGAACTAACGCGATTTCGAAGTATCGAGTTTCGACTGTATTTCCAACACATGCAATAATATGTCTTCAGTATTGACAATACGGTAAAACCTCTCTATTACGACCACATAATTGTATTGATTATTAGGTGTTTAAGACAGTTGACTGCTTAACACAAGGTGACAGTGAAACGCTCCATTAGGAGCTTTCTGTTTTACTGTCATCTTGCTTTAAGCTCCCACCTTTCTTTATACAAGTAATAAGGCTTCGTGTTAGTGGTCTTCAGGAGTTATTTTTAAATATGTGTTAATCAAAATCATTGCCACAAGAAGAGTAAAAAAATAAGACAAAATTATCAGTCATATTTGGTCACGTGACAAGTACCACATGAAAGCTATGCAGGTCGTACACATCATATCATGCGTTTTAGTGATGGAGATAAAGTAGAACGGAGTTAAAGGAGTCATTGATAAAAGGGCATAATGAGGATATAAGTAGATTTCTTTTAACCCTACATCCCACTATAGAGATTACTGATTACATATGCAAACAGTGTAGATCCTGATCAGAGGGCTCCTACAGGAGCCCTCTGATCAGTGTCTGCACTGTTTGATATTTTCTTTGTTTTTGTTATTTTACCAAAAAAGTAACAGTAGACTGGTTCAAAATACCTGTACTAGAAGAGTCCAAAAGAAAAATAAATACCCACAAGAGAACTTTAGGATTGAAAGGGTTAACATTTAATAGCAAACTTTCCAGGACATTATTACACTACAGTAATCATAAATAGGTAATATGTTATTTTGCCAAACGAATGAGTTTGCAGTGAATGAAACTGTTCATTGCAAACAATTTTGACTGGAGTAGACGTTCAAATGGAGAAATGGGTTAAACGGGAGATAATTACGTGTACCCTTTCTGAATCTACAACTTACCTGTAAAGCATAAACCTTTAAGGTCAGTTCTCGGACTAAGAAATCTTAAGTGAAAAGAACCATCATCATAATGCACATGCCCCTGTGTAAGTTCTTCCTCTTGTCCACTTGTATCTAGAAAGCAAATATTCTTGCATACTTTATTATAAATCAGTAAACTTAATTCATCACATAAACGTGCAAAATATAGAATGAAACAAAATTCGTACGGCGCACTGTGCACATAATAAACTAATTCACGAATCTGGTGCCCGTTTAATAAAACTTCGTACGACAAATGTTGTCGTAACTCAGATTATAAAAGTCTCAATTATTATTTCTTTCTCCATCTAATCCTGTCTTGTGACATCTCTTTGGAATCGTCTTTTCAAGACGATTCCAAAGAGATGCCACAAGACAGACTTAGATAGAGAAATATGCAATTAAATGTATTTTAAAGTTTTGACTTACGACAACATTTGTCGTACGAAGTTTTATGAAACGGGGCCCTGTGGAATACTGTATTACTACGCCGACTGTAAAAAAAAAGTTTCGAGAACTTTGTTTGACAAACTTAGATCACCACGACTTCCACCAGTGATCGAAACATTTCCAAGTGTCCAACTGGTATATAAAAAGAATTTCTACCGAAAGTTGTCCCTCAAATCAAGCTACGTAGAGCTCTAGGATTAATCTTTTGTTTTGTTCAATGATGTCATGTTAAAATAATGACGTAATTCCGAAAATGCAACAATGTGTCAAATAACCATTTTCAGTCTATAAGAACAATTATATATTAAATATTATCAGAGAAGTGTTTTCACAACACATCGATGGTGTTTTCTTTATTTTAGTCTAATATAATGTTTTATCTATGGATGAATAAAACCTAGAAACAGTTTTTGACGAATCGTTGGGGAGAGTAAAAGTAAGAACATTCGGATGTTTGTGTCATTTGGTGTTTATGTGATAAATAAAATATAAATTTTGTGTGTTTTCAGCATTGAATTTATTGAACGCACTGGATAAAAATGATATGTTGCTCGTCAAGACTCTAAGACTCGCAATATCTAATTCGTTCAATAATTTCAATATGAAAACACACTCATTCAGTATTCTCTATTCATGTAATCAACATGTTGCCAACAGTGCTATGGAATGTCGCTCAATATAGAAGCGTCTTATCTAGATCAGAACTGTTTTACACTCACACCGATAAGTCTTCAGTCAAAATGCCGTTATATTAAAAAAAAAACAGTAAAAAAGCAAAACGAAAAAAACTGGATGCTTGCATGCTTGGGGAGCCTTCATCTAATTTTAGATATTTTACAATCTGTGTAGATTTTGTTCAAGGAGCGTACCATTTGTGGATACAATGATGTAAGTTCTGAACGATCCTGCCCAAAGGTTTTCTTTCGAAAAAACATTCGGTGAAAAATCATCTTGCTCTTTCACTGGGTATCGACCGCCTTTCAAACATTCATTATTCATTACAAGCCAGCTACCATAGGTATTGTTATCAACAACATAGTGGTCACTGTTGTTGCTATTTATGTCTGAAATAAATACATACAAGCAATTGTAAAATTCTATCTAAAATAAACATTTATCTAAAAAAGACATTGAGTACTAAGAAGACATAACCCCTTCACTGCCGTGACGTCATCAATATTAAACAATTGTCGTCTGCTTTTATTTTTCAAAGTTAATTTTTAGGTATTTTGACTTAAGAAATGTTGAAAAGAGTGTCAAACAGTTTGGATTCTGATCAGACGCCGCGTTACGCGGCGTCTGATCAGAATCCAAACTGTTTGCAAATAACCATTGCGCTCGGGGTAAGGCAGTGAAGGGGTTAAAAGCGTAGTACACACAGTTTTTAATCAGACCAGAAGTCATGTAACATAGTGTCTGCTCAGGCGCCGAACTGTTTGAGTCTCAACTGCACTACTATATCAACTTATTCACTACATTATATTACATTATGTGCGAACTTCGTGCGTTTTCCGCCACTGTATTGGTCTATAATTGTCAATTGCAAATTTGAAAAAGTACTAACAAACCTTTCAATCGTTTTGGGAAATGTGAAGCATATTATTTTAATTTCTTATTTAGAAATCAATGATATAAACTAACATTCTAAAGAATTTTTCGATAAAAATAATTATATGAGTATAAATGTAATATATTGTAATCATTTCTACATCTATTCGTGCCGTATGACTGGCGTTTGAAAACAAATCAGAGACAAGGCAGACATAAACACATGTCTTTCATTCGGAAAACTGTTAAAGAATATATGAAGTGTTTGTTTTCACGAAGTAGAGCCAACCACAGCTAACCAAAAGTAATGAAAACAAACAATAATAAATTATACTAAAGTATGACCAGGTTTTCAAGATATTCCTTATAAAACAATTTAAATAGCCATTCTGACACGAGTGCTCATTCTTAATCACTTTTAAGTCGTAGGTTGTAGTCCCTCCGCCATATAGTTTTACCGTCAAAACGTTACGTCCTTTATGGTAACATCATCGCAGATGACGTCATTTTGAGCCCCGTTTAAGGCCGCGCTTGTGGACGAACAGTGGGATTTAGAGAAAGTTATCCCGGCAAGGCGTGGCCTGTAATTGTTTGTCATGGGGGTGGGGTTGAAAACAAAAGATACAGCCAATCACAGCTCACCAAAAGTGATGAAAACAATATTAAATTATAAAAATATTAAATTATAAAAATATATACAAAACCTTCGTAGACAGATGGAATCTGTCTTTTGGTTGACAATGCCCATTTTACCTGTTGTACAAAAGTACTGGAACTCGGTATCACAGTTTTCCCAAAAGTACGTTCTATTTACTGGGTCGTATGCTCTACAAGGGTTGTTTCCAAAGGCCTGTAGGTGTTGACGATATGGCACTGAAATAAATAATTGTATTCATAACCACATACATATCATTATACACATTCATACACCAGCTATTCTATTTAACCCATTACCTCATAGCCTGTTTCTAGTTTTGAAGACAGGTGACCACTTAAAGCAGGTTGAAAGTAAAGCAGAATGTGCCTTAAGGCACATTCTGCTTTACTTTCAGCCTGCTTTAAGCTAAAATCTGCTAGGCTATATAAAATATTTGTAATGGTAATTGTTCATGAGAGTATAAACTGGAACTATTTTCTTCAGCGGAGGAATAATTTAAATACGCTAACAGTCGCTTCTATGAGGGAAAGGGTTAACCGTTTCACTCTCAATCGCGCTTCAAAGAGCGTTTACAAACAGTCTGGATCCTAATCTTCGAATCGACATTGCAGACAACAAAATTAAAGCAGACGACAACGAAACGATGAATGTATTGTGAACGCGATAGATAAAATGATATGTTGCGAGCCGTTGGTCTTATTATATTTTTTTCATTAACAACAAATGACACATAAATATGAACTTCTAAATTTCATTTTTTCCTCAGTTTTTAGGAAAGCGATTCGTCATAACTGTTAATTGGTTTCAATTACAATTTATTCTGCAGATAGTTTTATATTGCTAAAATAAATATAATCATTTGATACTCAAATTCGTTTTCTGAATCAATGCATTGATTTATGATGACATGACGTCATTATGACGT
Organism: Gari tellinella; assembly: GCA_922989275.2. Taxonomy (NCBI): domain Eukaryota; kingdom Metazoa; phylum Mollusca; class Bivalvia; order Cardiida; family Psammobiidae; genus Gari; species Gari tellinella. The sequence continues at coordinate 34,693,030 of OV277873.1, read as the reverse complement.
AACGTCAAAAGTAGAAAAAAAAAACAGTTTTGGTTGCTCGGAAGAAAAAAACAATTCAAACCCCAAGTGGATACTTTAAATTGTAATAACCGTTATAAGAACTTGCAGTCGACGTAGTAATATAGTATTCAAGTGATTCGTAATTTACTATATTATATTATCTATATAGTGGAGAAAACGTTATTCTTTTCCAATAAACGCGTTTACGCTAAAATTATTATTTCCATTGCAAACAGTTTGAAGCCTTATCAAACGCCGGATAACCCGGATTTTGGATAAGGCTCCAAACTGTTTGACATTCAGATAAAAAGCAATAATTAGAAATGTCAAAAAATTGTAATTTCTTTCATTTTATATTTTCGTTTGCGTTTAAACGGGAAAGAATAACGTTTTCTCCACTGTATACGCTATCGATCCATATAATTTATATTGCACTGTATATTGTATAGGTTATGTTATAAACACGTTAATTGGGGGAAAGGTAAACCACACATTAAATCACACATAAACAACTTACCTTTTTCGTATATTGCTATACTGATGTCATTTTTACCACAGGATGTACCTTTTGGTTCAGTACAAGGCGACGTACATGTATCGGTGTGAATGTCTTCAGGAATCGATGCTAAACAGTAACATTGTTTCCCCTGCGAAAAATTCATACAAACACGCTGGTACTCAGAGAATTATTGTAGCGTTATAGCAGTTTAATCAGTATTTAATCTGAGTGTCAAGCAGTTTTGAACATGACCAGACGCTGAGCTCCTCAGAGTCTGACCTGACTCCAAACTGTATGCAATGAACACTATTTCTTGAAATACAAGCGATGAACACTATTTCTTGAAATACAAGCGATGAACACTATTTCTTGAAATACAAGCGATGAACACTATTTCTTGAAATACAAGCGATGAACACTATTTCTTGAAATACAAGCGATGAACACTATTTCTTGAAATACAAGCGATGAACACTATTTCTTGAAATACAAGCGATGAACACTATTTCTTGAAATACAAGCGATGAACATTATTTCTTGAAATACAAGCGATGAACACTATTTCTTGAAATACAAGCGATGAACATTATTTCTTGATATACAAGCGATGAACACTATTTCTTGAAATACAAGCGATGAACACTATTTCTTGAAATACAAGCGATGAACACTATTTCTTGAAATACAAGCGATGAACATTATTTCTTGAAATACAAGCGATGAACACTATTTCTTGAAATACAAGCGATGAACATTATTTCTTGATATACAAGCGATGAACACTATTTCTTGAAATACAAGCGATGAACACTATTTCTTGAAATACAAGCGATGAACACTATTTCTTGAAATACAAGCGATGAACACTATTTCTTGAAATACAAGCGATGAACATTATTTCTTGAAATACAAGCGATGAACACTATTTCTTGAAATACAAGCGATGAACACTATTTCTTGAAATACAAGCGATGAACATTATTTCTTGAAATACAAGCGATGAACACTATTTCTTGAAATACAAGCGATGAACATTATTTCTTGATATACAAGCGATGAACATTATTTCTTTAAATACAAACTCGTTTAGTGAAAAAGAATAACGTTATCCCTAAAAGTATAATTACTTACTTCAACTCCGATAAAAGAGCTTTGACAGAATGAATAGCAATAACCAGGGTCTTCTCTAAGCTGACCATGGTCTGGTGCTTTTCCAATGGTTGACGGGGTTGTGCATCCTAGTTAATATTCGAATATATTGATTTAGCTGTTTTACCGTATTGTTCTCTGTTTCTTCTCCATTAAAAGTTTCAGGGATAAATGATATAAACAGCCTAATACTTAAACTTTTAATGGAAAAGAAACAGAGAACATAATACGGTCGTACAGGACCAACTGTGCTACAGCAGTTGTGAAATAATAAAAAAAAGTCACTAAAATGTAGTACTTGTGTTGTTTTCATCACAACTAATATGTTCTTTTGTTGTCTGTAAAGTTGCATTACTCATTTGAAGCAACTCTTGTCTCTTCAGTTATTTTCATAAAGCATATGCTTAATTCATGAGTAAGTTACGTTATCAATACTATGCTTGTTAATTTCTATAAATTTTCAAATTAGTTAAACTGCATCGCTTTGTAGCACTAAATATTGAACTGTACTAGAACCAAGTTTTGAACAATGCATAAAAATAGTTACCTTGCTACGTGTTTTCAGCTTCAGAACGGTACAAAACTTACTAGGCCACATACAGTCTCATAGTCCCCCAACATATATTTCTTTATAATTAACAATACAGACATTTAGTGAAACAGATATTGAATGTTACTCATAAAAAGTTACAAACCACGAGGTTTGAAAAATAACCACAAACAAAAAACAGGGAACACATGTATTCTTTTGAATCTGTAGGATGAGAAACTATTGACAGTGGAAGTAACGTAGATTACAAAAACTTACTGTAATGGGTTAACTCATTGAGCCCTAGTGACGCATATATGCGTCGTTTACCAAAAGTGTACCTGTGGAGAGTACACTTGTCTAATGCAAACAGTGAAGTCCCAGATTAGAGGGCTCCTGCAGGAGCCCTCTAATCAGGGACTTCACTGTTTGTCAATTTGCAATATATTATTAAAAAAAAAACCTAAAATGTCTAAAATGAACCATCCCTTATTGTAAATTGGAATTGTCCATTGAAAGTTTCAGGGGATAATGAGTTAAAAGGGGGTAAATTGTGTAAACATTACTGTAGAGGCACTCCTTCAAACTTACCTCTATATAAAAATGCCGCCCCGACTCTGCTGTACCCTATCCACAGGCCATCACTATTTTGTCTGTATCTTTTTAATTCCTCCGGGGTCAGGCGAATTGTTATTCCGCTATTGGTGAATTGTAGCTTTGGCGTTGCCAACTCGCACAAGCTGTTAGCATATTCTGAGCTCGATCGGTTGTTACTGATGTAAAGGTTCCCAAAAGCAGCTGTAAACATGTAAAATTGAGTTTCGTTGATATAAGCCGATTTTATTGACCTGGCAGGGCGGAGTTTCGATGAGGACCATTGCATTTCAACTCTAGGGGCGGCTGCACGTTCATTTTATTATCGGAATTTACCGTTGTCGTCTGCCATATTTTCTCGACGTTACATGTACATGTTAGTGGACATTTTGACAGAATGAATATAATGGCGAGTTACAAACAGCTTGAATCCAGATCAGACGCCGTGTTACGCGGCGTCTGACCTGGAGTCTAGCTGTTTGTAATGTAAGCCAAATCTTAATTTTCCCTCCCAATAACAACTCCCTTCGAACAACGCACGCAATCTTTGTCTCCCGTTGAGTGTTTTTGTAGAGAGGTAGCACTGTATAATACCCGTTTCACGTTGATATGGCTGCATGCATAAATTATGTTTCTCCATGTTGAAAGTATCGGGCAATGACGATATAATACGGAACTGTAACTTTCACCCCTAAAACCAATGTAAAACCTAATGTAAATTAGTTTATCTTTGCCAATGGTTAGCCCCGCCCTGCCAGGTTAAACAAATCGGTCTATAATAGCATGCTAAAGTCGAACTAAACCAATTTTAAATATCCTAAACTCGTTTATATCTAATCTAACCTTATTTCAAAGTGTATACATGGGTAAGTCACGTTTTAAGTTTGGAATACAGTGTTCCTCCCCTGCAACAACACCAAACGGGAGACAAAGAATGTGTGTGTTGTTCGGAGGAAGTTGTTGTAGGGAAGGAAACTGGCTAACATTTGCAAACAGCTTGAATCCAGATCAGACACAGCGTAACACACGGCATTGTATTTTGATTCAAGCCGTTTGTCACTCGTCATTATGTTTTTCTTTCTGTCAAAATGTTCATTATTTGATTTTGAGAAAACAGCAGGCGACATTTTTAAACAGACGATAATAATTACAGCCGTAACAAGAAATATCTTTAAAAAAGATATTCGGCGAAATGGGTGGTGAAGGTAATGCTGTATATGGAATTGATTTTATCCAAGTTGCAATAAATAGGATGGTAAATCAGGATATTAAGCTTACTATTTATCTAATAAGACACGCGCAGTAATCTACGACCACATACATATAATCAAAGACTGAAGGTCTTGAGAGTCGCCAAGAATGAGTTTTTGCAAATTTCCACTTCCATCTTTATAAGCCAATTGAATTGCACTTACTTCTTCCTAGGATGTGACTGAAAGTGATGAGAATTTTTAAAGACAGATCTAGATCACGGAATTATACTTCCATGTCTAGATCTACGTGTATAATTTTTATTTTGTAATTTGTAGATACCATAAATTACTAAAATTCGTATGTGTGTGCTCTTTTGTTAGTTGTTTATACTTTAAATATGGTTTGATTGTTTAAATATTCTCAATCACCTGATTTTGATTTGAGATTTTTGGAAAGCACCCCCGAAATATGCCGAATATGAATTGTTTGAAACGACCCCTCAAATGAGAAATTCATGTTGCCACCGGTAAATAAACTTCAAGAATTCGTGTATGGAATTTGTCTTGTAGAGTTAGTTCTATGTTCTGATTTATTATAATATCTACAAAGTGTAGCAATGTACGTTTTAGGTATCTACGTGTTGTTGGGAAGAGATTGCGATCGCGTTAAAAAAATCACGGTTTGTTTACATTTGAGGTCACAGAGTTGCGCATGTGCTGGAGGAAAACGGTGTTAACACAAAAAATACCCATCGAAATCTTTTCGATATCTAGGTTAAATTCAAACGCCAGTTTTCTCGTAATCTCACTGAATTGTTACTGCTATTCTTTCTTTTTCATATACTTGGTACTAGATTAAAATTATGATCAATTCTATTATGAACAATTTCGTTCTGATTTGCAGAACGCATCAAATCATTGCCGAACTTGAGACAATATGTCAATATATCTTAAAATAGAAACACTATGTCATTCAAATCACTACCTAACGGTCGGGACACGTAAAATTTCTCGGTTATAACTCACTAGCAGTAGCGGAAAGGCGTGTTTACTACTGGTACCGCTACATAGCAAATCAGCCTATAACAGTCTGTGTCTCTTATTTTACAAATTTGTAAAAGTCAGTAGTCAAGTCTAACCGCTACCCAATCAGACTATTCGATTTTAAGCACGTGTCCTTAATCTTTCATTTCTGGTCATTCACGATTGGTTGGGCCATATAAGGGTTGAGGCTCAATGAGAAATCAGACAGCTACGCCGAAAAAGGTTGGACATACTTGTCATGTTTGGGGACAGCGCATGTGCCATGACCACACCTACTTTATACGATTGTCGTAGGCATTATTTCTCAGATTCAAACTTAAAGACTTCTCCTGACGACCTTTCGATCATAACGCCTTGTCAGACAATTTCCTTGCAAAAAGCATGGATCTTATGTACATGTGGGTAGCAAAGAACCATTGAAGCTTCTCGTGTGAGACCCAACCTTTATATTTGATAGTTTAGTTAGAATAACAATAACAAATCTCTAGAGCATGAGTATAATCTGGGCCTCAACAGGTAAACTGAGATTGGTATAGCATGTGATGCATGCTTTGACAGTTAAAATTCACACCTATCCAGACAATTGGGGGGGTTAGTCCAATGGACTGAGGAAAAGTCTTTAAGTACATTGACTAAAGTAATATATCGGCGTCAATCAGTTTGGATCCTGATCAGACGCCGCGTGATGCGGTGTCTGTGGTGTCTGATTAGGATCCAAACTGTTTTCAAATAATGTTGTACCTGTAGCGTGTTCATTTACCATTGTTTGCTGTTTAGGTTAGCAGTTTGTGCCCCGTGTGCAGCTTGCAGAGTACAGTAGCGATAATGTTTTCCTTTTAAATATCACCGGTTTTGCTTAAACTATTACTTTCATTGCAAACAGTTTGGAGCCAGATCAGATGCCGGGTAACCCGGCGTCTGATCAGGCTCCAAACTGTTTGCCGCTCAAGTTAAAACTGGTAGTCTGAATTGTCAAAATGTTGTCATTTTATATATTTCATTGTGATGCGTTTGCGTTTGAACGAAAGAAATTACGTTTTCTCCCCTATATTTCAGACCGGTAGCCAACTCGCAATCGATAGTCATCGATTTCTTTACTAAACACGCTACTGGAGTAAGGCAATGAATGGCGTTAACCATATACTCTATGACATATAGATTATAAATTCAACACACTATTAACACACTGTGATTTATGTTCCGTGTAGGTTGTAATTCAACTCCTTCAATAGCTTATCATTTTCAAACAGCTTGAATCCTGATCAAACGCCGCTTTACGCGGCGTCTGATCAGAATCCAAACTGTTTGATACTAATTTCAATACTTTTTAAGTAAAAATTCCTACAATGTAAGAAATGCAAGAATAGAAATAAAAGCAGACGACAATAATAATTATTGTTCGACACAGAGCTGGACTAGATTTACGTTTTTTATAATGAAATATTCATATATGTGTACAAATAAATCAACAAATAACACTTACTTGTGAAATAGCTGGCAAGACCGAATACCATACATGTCCAAAACAGCACCATCACTTTAAATTGACTCTTTCGCTGCCAAATTAATCATGAGAGTTTTACCCCTTCACCGCTACATTGTTGTCTGCTTCAATAGTGTCGTCTGCAAGATCATTTCAAAGTTAGATTTCAGGTAGTATGGCTTAAGAAATATTGATATAAGTATCAAGCAGTTTGGATCCTGATCAGACACCGCGTTACGCGGTGTCTGATCAGGATCTAAACTGTTTGCAAAGTCGCCTTTTGGCGCCATTGGCACTGACAGAGTTGAAACGACCACAGTGCTTACAGTCCAAACACCTGCATACAATGGAGATAATATAATTCAATCCCAATACACCTTAAACATAAATTTACATTACAAATGGTTTGTAACCTGATCCAACGCCGGATGATCCGTCGACTGATCAAACTCTAAACTGTTTGCAACTCAAATCAACATTCCTTGTCGATATATAACACCAAATTATGTCATTTTCTACAATTGATTACATTACGTGTGCGTTTAAGGTTTCTTTTAAACAGGAAACAATAACATCTTTTCTTGTGTATATATTTTGTTAACTCTTCATGATCAAATTTAGTGATATAGTGTTTACCCCTTCACCGCCTTATTGTCGTCTGCTTCAATACTATTGTTTGTAATATCGTTTCAAAGTTAGATTTAAAGGCAGTATTACTGACGTATTTTAAAAACAAGTGGCAAACAGTCTTGATCCTGATCAGACGCCACGTAACGCGGCGTCTGATCAGGATCAAAACTGTTTGCAAACGCGCTTATGACGTCATTGAGAAAGAAAAGGTTAAACGGGTCAACACAGGCATTTACTATCCGTGTTCTACACGTCTATCTGGGTAACTATCGGGTCATCAAATTACACTCCCCTTAACCATTTTAACCCTACATCACTCTATAGAAATGCAAACAGAGTATACCCTGATCAGAGGGCTCCTAATCAGGGTCTTCTGCACTGTTTGATATTTTCCTTCGTTTTTGTTGTCATTATCAAAAAGTGCAACAGTAGACTGGTTCAAAATGGTTGTACTAGAAGAGTACAAGAGGATCATGAATACCCACAAGAGATATTTAGTGTTGAAAGGGTTAACCCTAGGAATGCAGAGGGCGCGACCTCACAACCATATGGAAACAGCTCGGATCTAGATCAGACACAGAATAAACTTGACGTCTGATCCAAACTGTTTGACAACTGTTGCCTAATATTAAGATTTCGGAAATAAAAGCAGACGACAAATGCGAACGATATGAAGCTAAGAAAAGGTTAAAACTTGTCATTCGATACTGTCCTTTGTTTCTGTTGAAATCAGACACGAGTCGACTGATGCCAAAACAATGATATCGTCTGCTGTAAGAAAACAATTCCGTCTGAACATGTTACTAAATAAAGTATTGATTAAAAGAAACAGGAATATGTATGCCAAGTAGTGTTGACCCTCATCAGACGTCGAAGTTAAAGACATCCCTAGATACATTTCGACCATAACGCCTTGCCAGACAATATCCTTGCAAAAATCATGGATTTTATGGACATGTCGCTAGCAAAGTACCATTGAATCTTCTCGTATGAGACTCTACCTTTATATTTGATAGTTTGGTTAGAAATAACCATTGAAAATCTCTAGAGCATGAGTATAATTTGGAACCTCACCAGGTAAACTGAGATTGTGATACACATGCTTTGATAGTTACATTGACACCTCCAGAACAATGGAGTGGTGGTCCCTCAATGGACTGAGGAAAAGTCTTTAAGTCGCGATAAGCAGGGATAGCGTTAACTCATTATCCCCTGAGACTTCCAATGGACAATTCAAGTTTACAATAAAGACTGGTCCATTTCAGACTATTTAGGGTTGTTTTTATTATAATATGTAACAAAATGACAAACAGTTAAGTCCCTGATTAGAGGGCTCCTACAGGAGCCCTCTAATCATGGACTTTATTGTGTGCCAAAAACAAGTGAACTCTTCACAGGTACACTTTTGGTAGAGAAGGCATATATGCGTCATTAGGGCTTTATGAGTTAACTCAACTTTAAGCATTGACTATTGTTTCATTCAAAACAAAAAGCTTTATTGTCCACAAAATCTCCCGAGGTTAACCCCTTCACTGCCAGTTATTTGCAAACAGTTTGGCTCCTGATCAGACGCCGCGTAACGCCGTTTGACACTCGTTACAATATTTCTTAAGTCAAAATACATGTACCTAAAAATTGGGTTTTTTTAGAAAGAGAAGCAGACGACAATTGTTTTTTTTTAAATAGAAGCAGACGACAATTGTTTAAATTTGATGACGTCACGGCAGTGAAGGGGTTAACGGTGATCAAAATTAACATAGTGGCAACCCGTTTCAAGCAATATCAGACGCCGGTGTGTACGGCGTTTATACGGGTTACCCGACGTCTGATCTGGCTCCAAACCGGTTGCTATTGGCATGACAACTTTTAAAACAATCGCGTTTATTGGGAAATAATACGTATTCTCCTTTGTATCTGAAGTACACACTCAAACATTAAAAACATTATTTTCTGCTGTCGTGCACATATTATTAATTTATTTTTATGTTTTTCCTCAAAATACGATTAACTGATTCTCACTTGAAACTCAACATGGACTTACATCATAGTATTGTTGTAAAGTACCTTTCTATTTAGAAACCATTTTATAATATCTGCATTAGTATGGAAAATACAACTTTTACAACTTACTTTTGGCGAGATCGACAAGAAGGATCAGGTAGTTTCCTGAAACACCGCACCTTTATCATATCCCAAGCAAACAGGGCAATGTTTCAACTATTTGCAAGAATAAATAACCTTAACTTACCTATTGACCTGGTGAACTGGTGAATACCGTTTTGACCCAGATAGGACGGCGAGGAGCTCGGCGTCTGATCTGGATACAAACAGTCTCACACAAGAATTTAACTTGTTCTATAAAGAAAATCAACAAAAATAAGTTGATTAGTATAATAAATTATGTACATGTTTTAGAACTAAATGTTTGTATGTACATGTATGAAGTGTTATTGATTATGCACTTCTCCTACTTAATTATGTGTCTGGCTGCTACAAATATACATCAGGGAAACCAAACTTTCGAAATTTCAAAAAAGCATTAATTCGAAATGTTTAAGTAAACCATCTTCCCCCACACTAAAAGTAATTATAACCCATCAGAGCTACTAGTCTGACCCATAGAGGCCCGGAGTTTGACTCTCGTCAAACTCCTGGCCCCTATGGTATGACCTCTCAGTCAATTTCCAATAACCATGTTACCACTGCCATATTGAATGTATTGTATTATGATCACATGCTGTTACACTCTGTTGTAAACTGTGAGTAATAAAAGATATGTTCTGTTCTGTTCTGTTCAGGAAAGAAACGTATGTCCAGGGCTCCAGATAAGGTGAGTATTTCAAAAATTAAAATCTTAATTACTGCTTAAAACCCTATGGTGTCACTACTCATTAGAATCGTCTCTTTGAGACGATTTTAATGAGTAGTAACACCATAGGATTTGGTGCTGTATGAGTGAAAAAATGTTGGATTTGTTCAGATTACTCCTCTTTATCTGGGGCCCTGTAGATTTTAACCCCTTCACTGCCATATTGTCGTCAGCTTTAATATTTTTGTCTGCAATATCGTTTCAAAATTAGATTGAAGGCAGCACAACTGACGTAATTTCAAAACAAGTGTCAAACAGTTTTGATCCCGAGTTACGCGGCGTCTAATCAGGATCAAAACTGTTTGTATTGCACTTACGACGTCATTGAGAGTGAAAGGGTTAACTCGTTCGCCACTGAAACGTTTAAAAGACAATTCAAAAAAGACAATTCTGATCTGGGTCGACAATGTTTGGCATATGACAAATTTACTCGTCACATGTACACTGTTTTGAAATGACGAGTGCAGTCGTCGCTAGGGATGAATGTGTTAAAACGAAACTTATCCTTGTACATGTATAATTCACATATATTCCCATACCTTTGGATGATCAATCATACACAACGTACATTAAACTTTTAATTATAGATATGGAATTCCATATACGACATCAAGCGGTTTGCTGCTACAGTGGAGAATCTGTTATTCTTTCCCGTTTAAACGCAAACGTACGCAAACGCAAAGCACTAAAACGTAGAAAAGTACAACTTTTGGACAATTCTGATAATTCTTGTTTATCTTGGTGGCTAACAGTTTGGAGCCTGATAAGACGACGGGTTACCCGGCGTCTGATCTGGCTCCAAACTGTTTGCACTGCAAATAATAGTTTTAGCGTAAACGCGTTTATTGGGAACGAATAACAGATTTTCCACTGTAACTGCCAACTGCATACCGTCTTATATTCAAAATTAGTACAATACATGTATATGTTACAGGGATTAAGTGTAATCAGGGAATACGTGAAATCCCTGAAAAATCAAGGTTTTCACGTATTCCCTAAATCTCCCAGGGAAGAGGCGTACATTTGAATCTTTTCGTTGATTGTTTATAAATATTTGGCAGTTACTTTTGGTTAAAGTAATGACTCTTACCTTGTTTAGTTCATTAAGTTCAAAGGCAAGTACCACGCTATAAAATATGTTGTTAACCTTATTAACAAGACAGATGTATTGGTTTTCAATTGTCCTGACTTAAAAATGCACCCTGTTTACTTATTTCTATTCACATGTGCTGTGCGAGAAACTTTGTATGAACGTTGATTATATCATGATATGTCAAGAACGCATGATGTTTAAAACCAATAGAAATGTCATGATAGTACAAATCTATTAATCTGATAAAAAAGGTACATTTCATCAATTCCCTTTAACGCCCAGTGATTACGCGTAATCCCTAAAAAGTTCAGGGATTACGCGTAATCCCTGATTACACTTAATCCCTGTAACATAATTATATACGACTGCCAACTATTTGCTGCTAACTGCCAACTGCTTATCGCCATACTTTATGTATGCCAACAGCATCCTGTTTACTGCTGGATATTGTTATCTACATGCACCTTGACAGCCATTCTCCTATAATTGATACATTTCCTTAAATGACATGTCTCTCTCTTATACAGGCCGTCTTCTTTAAAATTATAGCTTGAAGTGCTATATTGTAATATACGTTCTCAAGAACTAATATAACTTGACAACTTGTAATAAGTTTAGAACCAATTATAGGACTTCTAGAAAAAGGAAATGGTGACAAACATAGCTACTATTGTTCAAAATACAATGTCTCCAAGCCATTTCTTTGTAAATCAGCTCAATAAAAACAATCAAATAGCTGTAAATATCCACAAAATTGATGATTTTTGTCTCCGCAAACACGATAATTTTCGGACATTTTAGGTGTTTTATATCAGTTAACAATCGGTAAGACACACTCTTTTACTAGGTAGATGTCGCCAAAATCCCCTATGGCGCCGTAATGCTTGTTTATCAAGCATTAAGTTGGCTATATTCGTCCTCAAAAGGTGAATTATTATGTTATTTAGGTGAGGATATGAATATATTTAACTATTACAGTGACAACTTTCAAACTAAATCATAGCTTGATTCCAATGTGAGCTAAATTCAGAATGTCACATTTAAGAGTCTATGCATCCGTAACAACGTTTTCTTGAAATCAACACTGTCTGTACGGAAATAAACACTGTGCAGATAATCAGTACATAGTACACAATGTATTCTCAAGTAAACGATGTGCTTTTGTACATGTAACAGTATTTTAGTGCTAAAATATCCTTATTTTCCTATGCTTCCGTAACTCCTATGTTCCATAACAAAATTCAAATCTACCATGTCATTAGTCGGGTAGAGCACTACTGACATGAAATCTAAATATAATGAACCGTGTCTCATGGTTCTTTCAAAAAAGCGTCAGCAAAATTTTGTGATGACCATGTTGTGATTAAGAAAAGCTGCTGAAGAGTGGTTTATAAAACTCATCAGTTACAAATTTTGGAATTAGCGAAAAATAGTAAAGAAGATCTTTGTTTTGCATTATTTTAAATGTGTGTTACTATGCGTAATTACAGTTTATGCACCATTTGGCAACAGGAAAAGGTTTAGACCCACTCTTTGTACCTGGTAATGAAGTCTGTTATGGAACATAGGAATTTTATATTTGGTATCAAATTATGGACAGTTGTATGCACATTGTACAATATTGCACTTTAATGAATGATTTATTACGATAACTTACCAGTGTGATTCTGCTAAACATCTATTTTTGTCTTCTGCTTTTGAAATTTTACTTTGAAAGTGTTACGGAAACATAGATTTTGAGGTAAGAATTTGGAAGGAATTCAGTATTAAATATATTATAAATTTGAGTGAAAGGAATATGTTTTATGAAAAATCGTTGACAGAAAAACTAATCAGTATTAACAACTTTTGTGTAATTATTAATGTAAACAAATTGAGACCATACAAGTCTGTTATGGAACATAGCCACTCCGTTATGGAACATAGATTTTGCATGTTGGACTATTTATATGAAGAACTGAAGCAAGACAAATGTCATTTTATGTGAAATACATGAAAACAATTTTGTTTTGCATTATATAGCTAACATTTGTGGGAAACAATAATCAGTCGGTATCATTGTTCAGTTTAAAATGGCCCTTTCCAATGCATAGAGGCAAGATTGCTGGAGACAGCGACGGCGAGCGACACACAATAGAGAGAACCTCAGAAAAGAAAGAAATATTAAGACAGTACCTTATGTGCCAACTAGAGAAATTTTAGGGGAAAATAGAGAGGAAAGGCACCAAATTACTTTAGCAAACATTACAAGAGATAAGGAAAGTTTGTTGGCTGATACCGAGCAGGCAAAGGAAACTCACACTGACAAATGTCAAAGTACAAAGTATGGACAATGGGTCTCTGAGAGTCAATTCCCATTTTGTAAAAGAAAGAATATGAGAAAAGTGTGTTGTAAAACACTTAGAAAATCTTAGAAAATGTGACTGACTTGGAAAGGTAATATGAAAAATTGGTCAAAGAGAAAAACACTCTTCTGAGGAGAATTCAGAGTTGGCAAAATGTGGTTCCCTAAAATCTATCTAACAGCCAAGGCCATGCCACACCTGAAAAAGAGTCAGAAGAAGTTAAATGTAACTCAGGGCTACTCCAAAATCTAATTCAAAGCTCATGTTAAAAAGGTTATCATAAAATTTAAAGAAGTAGTACTACTTACAAGAGACTGGTTTTAGGCAATGTAGTTGAAGTTGCCATGAATGAGACCAATAGTAAGAAGACAAAACAGTATTTAACACATTAGCAGCAATGATTAGCAGGAGGTAATGATGAATTACATATATAAGTCAGCAAAGACTTAAGCCTATCAGAAAAGGGTCTCAAGTTTATCCATTCTAAGAGTGAATAGCATAGATCAAGCAGAGGAATGGAAAACAAGTGAAGGTTTTTCTAGATCGAGAGTAAAATACGAGATTGCGGTTCTCCTACAAAGGAGGGAATGGACACAACAACAAAAAACAATAGCACGGTCTTGGCTGATACACTTGGCATATTCTTAAAAGGGAAAGGGGCCGCTTCACTAAAGAGAGTAATACACGACTAGTTGCATAATTCACATCAGAATTTGGACTTGAAAATCCTTAAACAAACTGTTATCGCAAGGATGAAGAAGTTTCTGTGTCAAGAAATACAAAATGTCACAGATGAAAGAAGTACTTTCTGAAGAGAACGGAAATACAAAGTTGGATAATTGGGTGGTTGCAGCTCACGGGGAAAAGTGGTATATTGACCAAGTGACAGAGATTGACACATAAGATAACACATTTCAGATTAACATTGTGAAGAAATCTGGGAAATGTAATGTTCAACAAGATTATAAATTTCCACTGCTTAAGAATGAGGCCATAACACCAAAATCTGACATTCTAATACAATTACAAGAATTCTTAGCAGTCGGTAAAGTAAAGAGAAACTACAAGGTTACTGACCAGAATTATAAACAACATGAAGTACACTGACTGGCTAAATAAAACAACTAGTGTGGTACTACCTAGATTGTTTAAGTGAAATCCTACAGAATCATATTTGAACAACATAAGACCAAACCTATGTTCCGTAACAAATGCCTAGGTTTAAATTAAAAGATATTAAATCACATTTATAAGGAAGAAAGACCTAGAAATATCAAAATTTCTTGGTTTCTGACTTTTCATGCAGTTGATAGTGGATTTCCAATTTTCGTTTTGATTAGTCTGTTATAGTTCTTGAGTAAATGTGTAATAAACAGTTCATACCCGGTATATAACAAGTGTACCTAATTATTTTCACCCAGAGGATCTTATAATTTAGAACTGAAGTTGAATAAAATGTTTTGTTTGAACTTCATAATAATATTTCTATAATGCTGTTAAGATATTCAATTCAAGCTTCAATGCCTAAATTGATAGTTTTGAACAAGAATATAGTGATATGGTGAAATGAATCTATGTTCCGTAACAAATGCCACTCTGATTTAACATGATTATAATACAACCAATGTTTATGATATGAGTATGAAAATCCAGTTTTCAAGTCTCCTTCTTTACTTCATATGAACTTCTTTAACGTTGTTTGAATTGCTAGCTTAGTTTGAGTTCAAAGTGAAATGATTTATTACAGTCGTTTGAAATGAATATGAGTTTCAGCAGACCAGTGTTTTCATTCGTTGATTAGGTGAAGTATACCTGGTCAAACACTTTTTGTACTGAACATTTTTTACATAAAGACCTTTCACTTTTGTGAAACAATATTCATTTCGGAAACAGACAGTAAAGCGGACAAGAAAAAATTGAGACAGTTTATGTAGTACCACTGTCTATGTTCCGTAACATTGGACAATGGTCAGTATATTAAAACATGTGTACCTCGGAAATGGTAAATATTCCTAGTGTAATATTTTAACAATATGTTAGAATTGTATGAACCTTTGTTTTAATAACACACCTAGACCAAAACAAAAGATTTCAATTTTTGAATATTTGGATTTTGAAAATGAGTCAATTATAGGAGAATGGCTGACCAACTGATTTACTCCATTTTGAATATTTGACAGTGAGCAGTTGTCAGTTACCAGCCGTATATAGAGGATATTGAATGAGTGTGCTGCATGTATCGTTATTGAATTTGTTGAACGAGTTGATACAGTGTTCCCTCTCTACAACAATACCCAGTGGGAGACAACGATAGTGGGTATTGTTCGGAGGGAGCTGTTATAGTGATGGAAATTTACTTAAAGCTGTAACGCGGCGTAAGTCCCGTTTCAATGGAATTCCGTTACCAATTAGAGAACTGGTAGGAAGATTATATTTAATTATAAATACATTAATAGTCATGATTGCACCAGTTGCATTTATTAAGTCTCCAATACAATGTAAACCATTTTTAAACCATGACTTCAAAAAACTCTTTTTTGTCAAACTATAATCATGCGGTGATAAACTATTGGATCGAATTTGTTAGAGTTGTTGCAAACATGTTACATTCAAATGAGAAGCCGATGATTATCTGCATCTAAATTGTTTGAACATCTGATGAAACTTTCAGTAGGAAATGGCAACTTAATTCAACCGTGAGAATTTTCCCTTTCAACTTATATCTAAAAAACGAAAACGTCATAAAGATGATATTCAAACGTTTTCAGTGCAACAATTTTAAATAGTTCTATAGGCTTGATATTGAACGTGTCAAATGTAAATAATTGCTGTAGATTCAGTTTAATAAACATTACAACAGCGTGTCACAATCCGTAGGGCAATATGTTTCGCTATATACACTCAAGGCCACAGCTAATGCAACACTTTCTTTATATTAATAAATACGAAAGACTCAAGCAGGAAACGCAACACAAACAATACACCCACCTCTCAAGCAGAACACACACACACACACACAGTCATACCATAACAAAACACACATGCATACACACACACACGCGCACACATACACGCGCAATACCATTCCTTCATCTACACACTAAATAGAAAACAACACGCAAGACAAACATAAAGCAAAGTGAATATAGGAGCCCGCCTTGGTACGGTCAGTAGCAATTAATAATTAATTATAAATTATAAATTATTAAAAACCCTAGTGTATAATATGAGTGTTCGCGGACAGAATGCGTTCAAATCTGAAACACGTATAACTCAATACATTATACATACATTGTATTAGCAAATACACGTTTTAACTTTGAAATTTGTGTTAGTTCGAATTAACAAAATTCGAATTATCGATTTCAATCATTCTTGCTTTTTTCGAAATTATCAATATTTCCTTAAATGTATTTCAAGTATTTGAACTCGCTTCGGGAAAACGTAGCATTGTAGCGAAATTTATACGTGACCCAGTCAAGTTTTATCTTTGAAATAAGGGTAGGTACGACTGAAGTTTTTCGAGTCATCGCAGTTCGACTATTTCAATAAAGAATAAGCTGTATCGCTGAATCCCACAAGGCAATTTTGAATCAGGTGTTTTGGTAGACAGACTTCTCACTTTCAGTGTTATCTATAGTTGAATATTCGTTATCGTTGGAAGGTCCAAACCTCAGTGGGTCGTATCTGGTCGTATCTGTGTCAGTAACAATCACACACTCGTTTTCGTACTCATTATATGATGAACCCCCATTGATTTCATCATCTGGTTTTCTGTCATTGCATACTTGTTCATTGCTGTTTGGTGTGTCGGCCAAAGACTGCCTTCTGTAACGTTGTAAGAAATCAAAGGGGACAAACATTTTGTCATTTGAAAGATTTAGAAGACAAACATCACTTTATACTGAAATGTCGTGTGTATAACCATATAAATTTTACAATATTCCAGATAGGGAATTAAAATATTATTAATATATATATACTGCTCTTTTTTAATATTTCGACCTCTAAGGGCCTTTTTCAAAGAAAATCACGTCAAAACACACGTCACTTTTTGTTACATGCATTCAGCTATAAAATCAAAGAGAAAATGAGGTCGAACTATTAGAAAAGAGCAGTTTACATATTAATATAACTATACAAGAAAAATATATTATATATATTCCAAGGTTTCGTTCAACTCGCCCGAGCATGTCTAAATTTGTAGATGTGTTAAATTACACACACAGATGTTCCTGCCTTGCAACTGTTCTGGGGCTTTATTGTCAATGGGAATATTTTTTGTTTATTTGACAATGATAATCCCCTCACCCAAAAACTAAAAAGAAGGCAGGTCGATAATTTTGGTCCCATGCGCTGCTTTGCATCGATTGAGATTAGCCTAAATCATCTTCCTGAGATCATCCGTTATCATCTTTTCATCTCATCATTCATCGGCACTGTAAAACCTTTTTTCCGTAGCAGTGCCGTAAGACTCAGTCGTAATCAAATTTCAACTCTATCGCATTGAAAGCTTTAAACTTAGAAATGATGCATGTAATGCATTTAGACCAAATGACAGTTAATTTATGTTGCCAATGATGAGCGCTCTCGTGATACATGCTACGTGCTACGTGCTACATGTACATTGTTATGTTCTATAAAACATGCCTTAAATCATTATATAAGTATTACCATCATGTTTATGTTATGATGTAATGATGATGAGCGTGTATGCTTATGTCAAATACAACACCTGTTCGTTAATTTAAACTTAGATCCGCATTTCGTTAATCCATAATAGTTATACATGTCACAATAAGTGTTGAGTATATTAAACGTTACTTAAGGAATATGTGGAATATTTTTTCGTTGACATGGAGGTATGGAAAAAACCTGGTCACACTGTTTGTGTTAACTTCATGAAAAACAAACACTATTAAATTATAGTAATTGGTTTAATGACAACTACATGTATGATCGATCTTGGGTCATTTAAGTTTGAGAAGTGTCGCTAAACCAAGGCAATATAGCGATACACAAATTACAACTATCATGGTTACACATGTATTCAACATCCGAATCGGCTCATGTATACCTCAAAGTGTTTTCCCAAGCACATACGTTTTATTTTAAGCATTTATCAATCTATTCTTTTAACCCTTTCACTTCAAGAATCCATAACAATAACAATGCAAACAGTGTGAATCAAGATCAGATTCCAAATGTTTGACACTCATATACAGTGAAGTTCACTTATAGCGTAGTCCTTGGGACAGTCTGAGTTATCCAAACTTCGTTATAGAACCTATCAGGTCAATTTAAATGAACGTTTATTAGGGATTAGAAATATTTTTTGGCGGTGAACGGGTTAAGTCCTACATATAGAGGGATCGGCGCAAGAGAGGGCGTAACTACATATTTTTCAGAAAATGACATTTATGATTTTTCAGCATATCTTTGTCAAACTTATATGCTGTAAGAATTAAAAAAAAAGTTTCAGATATAATATCAATATTTTGACATTGCAATAAGGCCGTAACTCAGATGGCCCAATTATTTAAATGCAATAAGGGCGTAAGTAGACTTACGCCCATATCTAAAATGTGCACAAGACTTATTAGTGTGTCTTTTGTTGTCTTGCATGTCTTTTTGAAAATAGACTAAGACGAAAAAGAAACGCAAGGTAACCTTTCAATGTAGTTATAAGTTGCATAAGTTTGATTTATTAAAGAATAAGAAAGTTGATATTCTGTGTTTACAAGAGACTCATTTTGTAAAAGAATTTGAAAAGACAATTTACTCTGAATGGAATGGCGACTGTTTTTTTAGTCATGGAAAATCAAATGCAAAAGGTGTTGCTATTTTATTTCGAAAGAACTGAACTTAGATATTAAAGTGATAAATGTGAAAATTGTTATTGAACTTGTATATAACGATGTTGCTTTTGTCCTGCTTAACATTTATGCTCCAAACAACGATTCTCCAGAGTTTTTCACTCAGCCATTTAACATTATTGACTCTTTAAATACGAAAGATAGGTACATTGTCTGTGGTGACTTTAACCTTGTACTTGACCCTGAAATTGACTATAAAAATTATAAAAGAACAAATCATAATACTAAAGCCCGAACCAAGCTATTAGCCCATATTTCTGAACGAGGACTTGTAGACCCCTTCAGAGAATTGCATGGAACTATCCAAAAATATACATGGAGAAGATTAACCCCCTTACAACAAGGTAGACTTGATTTCTTTTTAATGACTGATAACATGATTAATTTTTTAAGAAAATGTGATATAGATGTTAGTTATAAATCTGATCATTCTATTATATTATGTGTTTTGTAAACACTAAACATGGAAAAGGGCTGTGGAAATTTAATAATGATCTGTTAAATGATATTGAATATGTAAATTGTATAAATAGTAAAATAGATGAAATAATATTACAATACACTGTTCCTGTTTATGATCTAGATAGTGTATTATTAATGGATAGATCAGATATACAGTTTGTTATTCATGATCAATTATTTATAGAAACACTTTTAATGGAAATTCGAGGGAAAACAATATCATATTCAAGTTATAAAGCAAAAGAGAAAAGAAATAGGGAACAAACTTTATTAACTGAAATTCAACTTCTAGAGTCATGTCTTACAGAAAATAACAAAGATCAATTACTTTTATTAAAAAATGAACTTACAAAACATAAGAAATAAAAATCTTAGGGGTGCTTTTATTAGATCAAGATCTAAATGGATAGAAGAAGGTGAAAAAAACACAAATTATTTTTGTAACTTAGAAAAGCAACATATTACTAATAAAAATATATCATTTATAGAAAAAGATGGTTCATATATATTTGACCAAGAAGAAATACTAAACGAAACTAAATCATTTTATGAGAATTTATACGATGAGCAGGAAACAAATGCAAATTTTGACCTAGAACAAGAGTTGGAAGGCTATGATATACCAAGGTTAAGCTTAGATCAAAGCAATTCGCTAGAAGGACTTTTAACATATAAAGAAGTCACTCTCACTTTAAAAAACATGAAAAACGATAAGAGTCCTGGTTATGACGGTTTTACTACAAATTTCTATAACGTGTTTTGGACAAAAATTGGACATTTTGTTGTAAGAGCTTTAAATTATGCCTTTTTAACAAACTCTCTTTCTAGGAACATCAAACTAGGAACAATTACATGTATACCAAAAGAAAATAAACCAAAACAATTTTTAAAGAACTGGCGACCGATAACTCTCTTAAATGTATTATAGCATCAGGCAGCATTGCAAACAGACTAAAACTAGTTCTCAATGATTTGATCTCTAGAGACCAAACTGGATTTGTTAAAGATAGGTATATGGGTGAAAACACTAGATTAGTATATGATATTATATAAATATTAGATGGCAGTTTGCGTGACATTCAAATTGTCAACCCGAGAAACAGCATGTCACCCCGAGGGGTAGCCGAGGGTGACATTCTTGTTTTCGAGGGTTGACAATTTGAATGTCACGCAAACTGACATCTAATATTTATTTTATTACATCGAGCTTATCAACCCTGGCTTTGGAATCGTTTTATTCGTCTTTTATAAAATGTGAATACCAATTTAGCGCGGACATGTACATAACGCGGGAAATGACGTCGCCGTCTTACGACGTCACATTGTTTATCATTATATTACAAGAAACAAAGAAGAACGTTATGATAAGTAAATTGAAGAAACAGCGTCTTTACATTGTCTGGGTGGCAACAATCCTCTTCCGAAAGGGTGGCAAATCGTTAAGGAATGGACAAAAGGAAGCATCTTGTACAGAAAATGCCAAAAGTTGATTACAATTTACCACTCGTTAAAACGTTCCAATGTATCCAATAGCGAAAGTCATGTCAAGGCTGACAGTACGTTTTCGGACGGAGTAAAAAAGTAATGTCCTTTAGAGTGACGTCACAAAAAGAATATCATAAAGAGTGACAGTATATTTTGGATAGATGTAAAAGACATGCAAAATGTTAACTGTAGGTCTATGGGACTTTAACATTGTAACTCAAAGCGAGGTGTAATAATATGAATTATTGTGAAAATAATGATATTCCAGGCTTGTTGATGCTAATCGACTTTGAAAAAGCTTTCGAGTCACTATCATTCAATTTTATTGAGAAATCCTTATCGTTTTTCAATTTTGGAGATATGCTTAAAAAATGGGTAAACTTATTTTTATATAATACTGAAGTCTGTGTGCAATTAAATGGCTTTTTATCTAGTTTTTTCCATGTTAAAAGGGGGTGCAGACAAGGGGACCCCATATCGTCATATATTTTTATACTCTGCGCTGAAATTTTAGCGATTAAAATAAGAAATTGTATAGAAATCTCAGGAATTAAAATTAAGGGAGAAGAATATAAAATATCACAATTTGCAGATGACACTTCTTTGCTTTTAGACGGATCAGAAAACTCACTAAACAAAACGCTAGAACTTATAAATAATTTTTCATTAATATCTGGTTTAAAAATAATTTTTGATAAAACAAAAGTAATCTGGATTGGATCCTTGAAATATAGCACAAGATCCATTAAAACAAAATGGAAATTATCATGGGGAGATACGCGTTTCAAATTACTTGGAATAGTTTTTGATGTTAATCTTGACATAGCAATAGAAATCAATTTCCAAGAAAAGATGACATCTATTACAAACTGTATTTCTTACTGGAAAAGAAGAAAACTAACTCCTATTGGCAAAAAAACTGTTGTCAAATCTTTACTTTTGCCTATTCTTACGCATTTATTTATTAGCTTACCAACACCATCTAACATTTTTGTAAAAAAATTAATCAGTTCATTTTATGATTTTATATGGGATGGTAAGGCAAAGATAAAACGAAATGTACTTATTAAAGACTACCCAGAAGGCGGTTTAAAAATGATTGATATTGAAAGTTATATACGTAGTTTAAAATTTAAATGGTTAAGAAATTTTATAATACACAATGACAGTAAATGTTATAAACTAGTAAATTGTTGGATTGACAACAAAAAAATCATAAACTGTGGAAATGAGTTCTGTAAGTTGTTAATAGATTAAATAAAAAACGATTTTTGGATTGATGTTTTAAAATTATATTTGCTGTATATTAAAAAGTTTTGCTATAGTGATGTTAGCCAGATATATGATATGCCATTGTTCTATAACGACAAATTTCTTGTCGACAAAAAACCTGTTTTTATACCAATACTGTATAACAGAGGAATACGATTGGTAAGGGATATTCTTGACAAACATGGCCTGTTTGTAGAAACTGCCTTTTTGGAAAGAATAACTGGGAAAAAAATTAATTTTCTCATGTATTATGGTCTAAAAAAGGCAGTTAAATCTTTTTTGAGTAAATTAAATATTACATTGATAAATGATTCTACATCTGACTATCCCTTACCAACGATGAATTGTTATATGTACCCCACTATTGTAACAAAAATTGATGTCAACAAATTTATTTATAATATTCTAAGTAAAAACGATGATGTGCCTACAAGTAGATCAAAATGGATAACATTTTATGAAAATGGTAACATTAACTGGAAATATATATATAGCTATGTTTTTAAATGTACCAAAGATACATATATTCAATGGTTACAAACAAGAATTATTCACAGAATTTTACCAACAAACTCATTACTGTATAAAATGAATATAAAAGATTCTAATTTATGTAGCTTTTGTCATAGTCATGAAGAAAATATAAACCATATTTTTTGGGACTGCTGTAAAATTAAACCACTGATAAACCATATAACAGAAACACTTTTGAAATTTGAACCTTCACTCAAGATAGATAGTTTCGGTGTAATCCTAGGCTCCAACAGAAAAGACTACAAACTTGATATTTTTTTCTTAGAAATAAAAAGATATATTTTTCTGTGTAAATGCAAAGAAATTATACCGTCAATAACCGGAATAAAAAACTCCTTAAAATTGGCATTAGATATAAGTCAAAACACAGCTAAAACAGATAATTCATGGACAATTGTAAAGCTTTTTTTTTATCAAACTACATATAGTCATATAGCATATTTCTACAAGAATAAAAAAATCTATATACTTTTTCTCTTCCATTTTTTTTCTTAGTTTTCTTTTTTTTTCTTCAAAATTCATAACAACTCTTGAATATTGCAATATTAAAAAATGTTCACTCTTTTGTTAAATGGAATATATTGTCGTTGATTCTCTGAATGCTGAAGACAGTGTAGATGAAAATTCTATGCATATCCACCAGCGCTTAAAATTTGGAAAATACCACTTTCTTGAATATATCAAACACAAACATTGATCAGCATTCAAAGTTTCAACGGATATATTTATATGTACGTGTATATTGATATGAATGTACATACATACTGTACACATGATGTTGTGACTTTCTTAAATAACAATATATATATAGATATTGTGTATATGAAATTGATCTGAAGATGAGTGTATGAGTGTATATAAATATGTGATTGTAATATTCTTGAATAAAGTATATAAAAAAAAAAAAGTTGCATAACTTAATGAAATATTCAAAATAATTATTTTATGTTTAACACTAATCTTTTTTGAACGTATTGACAAAAGTCCATGTCAGTGTGACCAATTTATCATGAGAAAATGGTCCATTATTGACATTAACACCTCCCAAGTAAAAGTGTAGAGTGACTTCCTGTACTTGGAGACTCAAAGCTTGTTCAATATCTCGTATCGTCTTCTCGAGCATTTGTTGCAGCTACGACTTTCCTATGCATTGAGTTCATCAGCTTCCCCTCCCCATACCATTACAGATCATCCGCCGAACATATCGCTCTCGGGTACGCACGCACCAGCGTAGCCTTCCCAACGACGTCAGTATACACGACGTCGACCACCAGATCGATATAAAGTGAACCGGGACTCTTCGGTGAATGGAAGCTGTCTCCACTACCTCAGTGGAAAGTGTTGGGGCGGATGTGCCCCTAACCTCGCGCTACGGCGTGCGCGACGCTAAGCGTTATTGGGCAAACCAACGTAAAGACGTCAAGCACGCAGACCGTTGACGCGTATCCTGTTTCGTACAGTGTTGGCATGGATATGTTGACCATGATTACCTTACGTGTTATCAGCGGTTTCACTGGCCGTACGATGGCAATTGAGCAGGAGGGCTGGGCAGATAGTGCTGTCTTAACATGACGTACGGACGCCCCGTTCGCGGTCGGTCTGCAAGGCCTCTCGTCTCTCGCATGCGTCTGACAAGACGTTCTATAGTCGGGAAATGCACCTTGCATATAACAGCAACCTGTTGTTGGCCTTGACGCTCCAACAGAAGTGCAATAGCTCCCTCTGAACTTCGGTTAAGCGTACAATACTTCGAAGATGTTGAAAGCAGTTCTTAACTCCGAAAATCAATGTGACAACTTGAAACGTACACCATTGGCTGATTTTGACGATTGAATATTTCGTCTTCACAAGTTTTCACGGGTATTTTGCATTTTCACACTTACCCTGCGTATGTTGATTTTTAACGACGTTGAGTTATTTTATCCACCGGATATTGTGGATTTTGGCAGGGATTTTAACTTTACCAAATTTCATAAATTTAGGCCAGGTAATAAAAATGTTGTTGAATATTTCAGGTACCCTGCGTTTCTTTTTCGTCTTAGTATACATCATAATTATTATTGTACCTTAAAAACAAACAGTCATTCAATATATGTTAGGAAGAGTTATTCAATTGAAATTGGCTGTTGTGACATTTTAAACAATGTGTAAATCTGTGTTTACCGTTTCAAGTTTGAAATACGTCTCAAGTATTAAGCTTGCACGTATTTCTTTATGAAATAAATTGTCAGTGAAAATATTAACAATTTCATCAGAACTCTTCCTGCAAGAAGGCCGTAAGTGGACTTACGCCCTTCTTGCGTATAAAATCTCTTCAAATGTCATGTTATATCATACAATAAGGGTGTGTGTTAGAATTTTTAAAATATACTATTCTTAATCTTACTATTGTTTTTTAAAGTTTCATAAAGAATAAATTATTTCAAAAGAAAACACATGGTAAATATGTCTGTAATTTTCAATCTAAAGAAATAAATTAGTTTTTTGCACTTCCTGTAAATTTTGTTATCAGTAAAGTACCAACTCTTGCTACATGAGCTTAACAACCCTAATGACAATTTCAATTCATTCGAGACCTATCAAGGCAAACCTTTCCATAAGCATTACCTTTTTCTCCAGAAAATATACCCGACTGCAACAACGATAAGTAGCAATGATATTGGGACAGCAATAAACACTGCAACTGCAAAGTTGAAAAAAACAATGCACAATAATACAAGCGTAATATATGAATTTTACAAAAAAAAATCCAGCTGTAAATGTACATGTTTACATGTACAATAAAGCTCACAAGTAACGAAATTCGATAAAGCGAATATTTGATATAACAAACCAAAATATACTCATCATCTTTTATTAACGTATGATTAAATGGTCCTGATATAACGAAAGGTTGCCTGAGAGTGTTAACAAGATATTTCTATTAGTTGGCCAGGTCACCTTTTTCTTCCCCATAAAGAATCATATTTCAAACTTGACTTAGATTTATTTTAAGAGTAAGTGAAAACTGTAGTCTCTAAAGCGTTAAGAAAGTTTTCTATGAATTAACTTCCTGAACGAGTTTTTTACTGCTTGTGACTCATATTCGAATTTTACCTAGATTTCGTCCATGACAACATAGAAATCAATGTATTTATCAAGTGCACGACGATGTCTCGTGTTAACAAAGATGTTCTATGTATTGGCCTAGTTATAGTTAGAACATA
This sequence comes from Gari tellinella, assembly GCA_922989275.2. NCBI lineage: Eukaryota > Metazoa > Mollusca > Bivalvia > Cardiida > Psammobiidae > Gari > Gari tellinella. The sequence goes on along the minus strand of OV277873.1, from coordinate 34,666,767 downwards.
TTAAGTGAAATCTTATTGATTAAGAAGGGGCGGGACGAGCGTTAACGTTAACATAAATTCACGTGACCTGACTTATTTACTTTTGAACAGGAACGATTTTACTCTTTCTCCAACGTTAAGATTTGAACCGTGCATAAGAATTTGAATGTGAAACTGCGTAGGAAGAGCATACCGAAAACCAAAATTACGATCTGAAATTCAATAATTTCTTATGGACCACCTTTCGTAAATGGCTTTTATAAATCAGTGATACTTCAAATATAGAACAACATAATGTTATAAAATCATTACCTCTGCTTGAATGTGATGGATCGTTGGTTGATATTCCTGTGCTAATTGTTTTGTCTGAAATCGGGTACCCACTAGTCATTTCATTCCGAAAGGTTGTTGTTGAAGAATGTACAGTTGAAGTTGATGGGGTGTCTGTGTCAGGACCTTCATTAATGAATTTCGTTACATGTATATACAAACTAGTTTCTTAACATGCTTAAATAGATTTAAGAGACTCACGTTGTATCCAGAGTGGATATTAGATATATCACATAATATAAAAATATTTAAAGCAGTTTTCGCTGAAAAGTAGAAAAGCATACAGAACTGTAACACAATCGGCAATGTGTATATTTTGTTACATACTTACCATCACAATATATAATATATACAAAACGTTATATATATTTATTTTAAATAAACGTTTGAAATATACAGGAATTAGTATAGGCACTTGGCAGTTAAGAAATAAACGATAGTTGTTTTATTGCTTTTCAACAACGCATATAAACGAAACTTAGACAGATTTATGATACATGTACCAACTCTGACAAAAAAGAACATATTGTTTTGTCTCATTTATTTAAAAGTTTAAATCATAACTACCTTGTAAAATTTTCACGTCTAAAGGACATTTTTTAAAATATTGATTTATTGAACAGCCTACTTTTCACGACTCGATGTCGCATTACTGTTAAACTAGCACATACCGTTATATTTATAACTAACTGATCACGGCCCTCGCCGGAGTAAGTCATATTTATTAAACGATCATACGGTCATCTACTACTATACAAGATCCTGCTAAATCGCTAGAGCTATTCGGTTTCTGTTCAGGATCCAAATGTGTACTCTATTTTGAACGTTTCCTTAAACAAAATGCCAAAAGTGTAAATGTGACTAATAACAGAATAAAATATTTTCTTACCATACGAAATAATTTTAGTGAAGGATTTAAGATGTGAACGTTGTATTCACCAGTTTACTATTATCATTGTTTCAAAAGACTGATTCTAATCCAGTTCAAAAATATTATTGTTTCCACGTTTAAACGGAAAGGAATGCAAATGGTATGCACTTTACAATAATACTGCTATAGATCATGTAGGAATGCAAAGATTCATTAGTTTGAAAATTAATACACTTCTTTTTATTCCTGGTGAAGGGTTCCGGAATGTAGCAGTGCGAAAATATTTTCAACTAAACAAACAATATCTGGACGGGATTTTCCGTTCACGCAGAAATAGTCATCACGGATTTTTACTTGATAATGTTCTCCCGTGTAAAACAAACATCATCATGATAACAACTAAAAACACAACGTAATACGCCATTTTAGCGAAACAAAATTTCCTAAAATATAGTAGAAAAAGTATAAGAGAGTCTATCAAAAATTCTGTTTTTCCTATGACAGCAGACATTTGCAATTACTTTTTAAACTACGTCCACTAGTATTTAGCTCACCAGAGCACAAAGTGCTCAAGGTGAGCTATTGTGATACCGCTCTGTCCGGCGTCCGTCGTCCGTCTGTCAATCTGTCCGTCCGTCCGTCAACAATTGCAAACGACTTCTTCTCTAAAACACTAGCACCAGTATAACCAAACTTGGTCAGATATATGCTGTTGGTTTGAGCTTCAAAAGTTGTTAAAAAAAGTGGGAGGAGCAAATAGTTTTGTTGCACCAAATCTAGAAAAATCTTCTTCTCCGAAACCACTAGTCCGATTTCAATTTGGTTTTCACTAAAATGTTTTTCAATTGATAGGCTTTAAAAGTTGTTCAAAGAAATTTGATCCGTTGAAAAACTTGGCCGCCAGAGGGCGTGGTCATTTTCCGTGCTCGGAAATATCGAAATGAAAGTTAAAAACCTCCTAGAAGTCATATTTTTGGCTATATCTTAATGAGATTTTGTCAGTGTTAAATCCTTGATAGAGTTTAGGTCATACTTGAATATAGGTCATATCAGGTCAAAAAGAAGATCAGTAGGCCAAATTTAAAAAAAAGCATTTTGCCACTCCAGGGGCCATATTTTTAGCCCAATTTTCTATAAACTTGCTAAAAATGATTATCTTGACAAAAGCTAGGCAGTGTGTGAATACGGGTTACATAAGATTTAAATGTAGGTCAGTAGGTCAAATCATAGAAACAGCTTCTAAAGACTGTATGAGTAATAATATTAGCCACAATTTCACACAACTTGCTCAGAATAATCACCTTGACAAAATCTAGGCAATGTACGGATATGGATTACTTTGGGTCAAAAAGTAGGTCAGTAGGAAAAATCAAAGGAAAAGCTTCAAAGTACTCTAGGGCCAACATCGTTTGCCGTAATTTCATGAAACTAGCTCAGAATAGTTACCATGACAAAATCTAGGTAACCAGGAGTAAAGGCTAAGTCTGAATAAAAAGTAGGTCAGTAGGTCAAATCATGAAAAAGGCTTCTGAACACTTAAGGGAACATGTTTTTAGCCCCCAAAAGTAGATCATTAATTCAAATCATAGGAAAGGCATCTGAACCCTATAGTTCATATGGAGTGCATACATCAAACATATCCTGACACAATTGCTTCTTGTGACATAAGCCGCTAGTAAATCACATTTAGTGATAAAGTCTAGTCAAATCTTGGAACGTTGTACTCTGGTGAGCGCCTTAGAGCCCATTGGGCTCTTTTGTGTATATATCATTTTTATCGGTTTTTTTTTACTGCTCACGACCTTCAGCAGAATAAAAATGATCCATCCAACTCATCGTATCTTTTATGAATTATTTCGGAATAATGTCGTTATTGTTTCTGCAAGCAAGCAAAATTACGACAAGATTTTAATTACAAGGGTAATTCTATATATTATGCTTACCCGTTTGACAAAGTGCTCGCCTTTCAACACTCTGCTGATTGAAATTAAGCCTAAACAAATCTTCTTTGGAGTCGTAAAGTATATATCCCTGTCTAAACCAATCTCTGGATCCATCAATATCTAGCAAATATAAAACACAAATACGCAAAAATGAATATATAACTAATATATAAATGTCAGAGTACTTTAAAATCTGAATAAGGGGAGATCCTTTGAAAGCACAGAAAACAAAGCAAATACTGAAAATTGCAGACTCGGTTTAGTTGAGTCTGTTCATGAGCAATACTGAAATATGCAACAGTGCTCACGTCCCCTCGTACCAGCTTAAGCGGAATTCAACTTTCAACTGTAAATGCACTGAAATCAATGATTCCAAAGGACCAGAAAGTATAACAACACTAAGAATGAAGTACGGGGCGACCTAATGCTACCCTTCTTGACCAATCCTAGTTGGATCGTCATATAGATATACTTTACATCCCAAAAGAGCGAAATGCACATAACGATAACATTTATAAGGAGAACGCCTGTATCCTTTAAATGAATTAAAATCGGAATCTTGTTTTGCTTTGCTTTAAATATCACTGTACAACTATCGAAATATTGCTTAACAGTAATTGTAGTTTTGATACTTTGTACTCCTTTCAAAAATTCCGAAACGCACTAATTGAAAATGAAACATTTAGTTTTTCACCGGTATTTTGAATTATAGTAAGGCTGAGAGGGAAATTTCTAATTTTTTATTGAGTTTTACAAGATAGATAATGGTTAATGTGATTATTATTTATTAACAAATGAGTGAATGAGACAATGTGTTGTCGTGTTTGATATCGTGACAAAAGGCATACCAGTGACAGGTGTATAGATAAAGGTTCTGATGGATCCTGTCCAAAGTTCCACATTTCGAGATTGAGTTGGCATATATTCGACTTTTTCTTTCATAGGGTAATCACCATTCAATAGGCATTCATTATTTACAGTCAACCAGTTATCCATTTTTTGTATAATATAATAGTCATCTGGTACAGTGCTTTCATGCTCTGAAATACAATAAGATTTCTGATTGAGTTATGATGTTTTAACAGCTTGATTCTGAAGTCAAAAAGTCATAGTTATCATTGTGACATGCGCGTGAATTAGATTAAAGTGAAGATGACTTGCGTCCGGAGTTAATCTGGTTTCAGTAGAAAGACGTGGTCGAGACGGCTTGAGGTGTGTCCAGATGGAGTTGTCAGAGACTTGACAGAAGTTTGTCAATAAACTTCATACCGGGCTCAACTGCGATATTTTTGCCTGGGTTGCTTCCCCAAAGCCTTATACTATATCTAATATTCACAAGGCAGTAAGTCTATTTAACTCATAGCCAGAGATGTAGGTAACAGAACTTGGGGAAGTACAAAATAGGTAACAGGTTTAAGATTTACTCCAAATGAATTTTCAGCTGACAAAATAAATACGAAAGACTCCAGCAGTCTTTCCTGATATAGTGTGTAAGTCTGATAGGTAAAACACAACATAACGAGTATAACATTTGTTGCGTTTTACATATATGTTGACATCACGTCGTGCAAGCACACCATACTGACATGTATTGGGTCATTTACCTTTTGTACACACCACATGATAATGTGTACTACACTCTGTCCAGAAGAAAGTTCCAAATTGCAACATGTAAGCTCTGCAGTACCCGTATCCATTGCCATTTGATTCAGGATAGTCCACTAAAACCAAACAGATTTTGAATAGCGTATCAGTATTGACATAATAACAGTTTACAAAATTACCTCATTTTCAGTTAGTTATTTTTTCAAAACTATTTGAAAAACATCTGCTAGCTTTAAAAGCTCTATGTGAGAGCTAGCATATACAAAGCTGCTACAGTGCTGCCTCTCTCAATTGGAAGGCAAGGATTTGGTGTTTTGTATGGAAGAAATTGTTATGGGGAAAAGAAAAAAAACTTATTGTCTTGTCTGGTAAGCATTGTTGGAAAAAATGAATTATTGTTGAGAAGGCTGCTGCAGGCAGGGAGAACTGCATAACAGTTTTACTAAATCCTTAAAACTTTATATTTTAGAATGTAATTACCGTAATACCGTACCGGATCTGTGTCGGAATTTCGTTAACAAAGAGTAATAAAACATTAGCGATACCTCTTTCATATAATGATATGTATCCTCCGTCTCCTCCACATGATGTATTTCTTGGAAATCCACAAGCAGTATCACAATCTCCACTTGCAACGTTGACAGGAATCGACGACAAACAGTAACAATCATTTGCCTATAAAATTTAGAGTTTGAATTCTGTTCAATCTACTCTCAAGAACTTTTTTTCTTAACCCTAGAAATGTATCAGTCACTCAAGATAAAACATAGCTATGTCTGAAGTAATTGCCATTTCCAGTACCTTACAGCAAATACATATTTGTAAGTACTAACCGCCAAAAGAAGCTACACATTTTTTTTTTATTAATTTCCCAAAAAAATATTCTGAATTTTTTATACCAAAAGTTTGTACGACATTGGTGGACAATGTAAGGTTTATCTCGATATCAAATGTCACAAAATCATCAATTTCACTTGCTGTTTTACGTGTTTCAATGTATACTGCAGAACACAACTTTGTTCCAGAACAACAGAAAGTTAACAGAAAATCGAAAACGATAATTTTGCTATATCCTTGTCTGTCTGTTTGTCTGTCTGTCTCTGTATACATATCTGTTTGTCTGTCTGTCGCTGTATGTCTGTAGATCTAAACAAAAACCCAGAAAAAACAATATGTCTATTTCCCTCTGTCTTTTTCACTCTGTGTCTCTCCAACTCTCTCTCTATTTCTACCTCTCTTTCAACACATCCTCTCCCTCTCTCTTCTCTCTATAACATAAAAAACTATTCGACTTTCACTGATACATTTGATGAAAATATTTCAGGATAGTTTCGAGTTTCGGTGGTTATCCGTTTTTAGAAAGCCACTGTATACTGTACATAGCTGTATATATGTGACTGTTAATGTAAGCTTGTTTTTGTTAGAATACTGCAATATCTAATGTAATCATCGAAAAATATCACTTTTATAATATCATTATTGTTATTATTATATTACAATTATTGTCATTTTCATTATCATTATTTTTATTATTAAATACTAAAGTTCAATATTTCAACTTGTTCTACTCTAAGTGAAAATTTATAGATTTACGATACTTTTATATGAAAAAAATAATTCTCACAACATCCATTGTGCTAAATGTCCGTGTTGTCGCCATTCGTTTTAGTAGATCCTTAGAAACTACCTTTGTTTGATCAAAATTTATCAATGTACCAAAATAGTTCATTGCTAGTCCATTAAGTGACTCTTCAATAACTATAAATAAACTACATTTTTCCGAACAGTTATATAACTTACAAAAAAACATGGTCGGCAAACACATGTTCCAGTATAATGAATAGTATTGCTAGGATTCTTAACTACAATATACACCTGTAGGTGTTACATATACCCTTAAATGGTTTTCTTCGCCCCTAGCGAGACGGGACAGGATAGAATTCACACACAGCCCACCAGTACAGTGTGGTGTTTTCCGAATTTTCTAAACTGTCCGAGTTATTTGTAGAACAGAATAGTTGATAATGGTAAATAGATAACAGGGTTACATCGAATCTGTAGTCGTACAGTTTCAAACTTGAGATAAGCATGATCCTCGTGCAGCACGAGACAGCTGCGCTAATTATACTGATATGTTATTCATTCTCAATAAACGTGTTTATGCTAAAACTATTATGTCCATTGCAAACAGATTGAACGCGGCGTCTGATCAGGCTCCAACCCGTTTGCCACCAAGATTAAAAAGATAAAAATTATTTTCTAAAGTTTTGTAAATTGCGTTTGCGTTTATTCGGGAAATAATAATGTCTTCTCTACTGTACATTACGCACAATAAATACAGTTTTCCGTATCCCTTGCTGACTGCGGAAATCAACGAGTACGCTCATCATCCCTTTCAACATTTTAGAATGTTCCAATCCCAAAAATAACTCTGACAGGTCAGAAGAAAATACTATTAAGACGCTACTAAACTGCATTACCCTACATACTCATACATTCACAACATACATATATACATCGGCGCTAAATGACCAATTTAGCATCACAGTGTCGTAAAACCCAAACCGATCAATGCATACGTTTTATATATCTGCAACACTTTCCAAACCCGGCTCTATATTCACTTGATGGAGCTCTACGATCACCTTGTCAACCTGTCTAAATTACTTATCTGTAAATTGTTACTTACTTCAATTCCAAAAAAACGTCCACGGCAAAATGAATAACAAAGACCAGGTGTTCGAGAAAGCGTCCACTTTCGTTCGCTTTGGATATTTGATATTGTCACACATCCTATCAATATAAAGAAGTTTGACCCTTTAAACGCTAAGTATTTTTTGTTAAATCTGATACTATTTCCAAATCAAAAATTTCAATATTATTTTTAACATATGGTCAGAATGTCTGAACTTTTAGATCAAGATGAGACGCCGAGACATTGGTCTCATATGGATATATTCTGTTTGAAATTGTAATCATGGATTTGACCATTTGCGTAAAAAGAGTTCTTACGCATTTTCCTACTGATCGTATTGTATGTTAATTTCCTAAACCCATCACTGCCAGGGATATTGTTTAAATGTAAACTTGCCGGTTGTTTCTGTTTCTTGCTAAAATTGGATATAAGTTTCAAATAGTTTGAATAACTATCTGACGCATAATATTTTTTAACCTACCAGTACAATTGGTTACAAGCAAATAAGGGGTGAAAGCCGTTGCCATTTGAAAGCAATGTGACATAGTCAATAAACAAGTTTTACTAGATACAATAACATGGATGCTAATTAACTAATTCCACTCTTAACGTTATGTTTACAAACGTCCTACAGATTCCATAACGTGTAATCCATTGCAAACGAAAATGCTTTGATTTTGTACATAAACTTAAACATAACATACCTGCTTACGACATATGCCCTTATCAATCAAGGGCTTCTATGGCCCTATATCGCTCAACTGGTACACCATGTAAAACCTGATCTATAGTGACCTAGATTTTGACACGACATGACCAACATTCAACTGTGAGCTAGATTTCAATGATGCAAAAATTTTAACAAGTTTCTTCAAGATCAAATGAGATATGTAGTTTTTAGAGTGTTAACAATTTATTGTCATGATTTGACATAGTGACCTAGTTTTTGAGCCGACATAACCCACATGGAAACCTTCATCATGGCTTGGCTTCGCGAATGAAGATCTGAGTAGGTATAGTTCCACGTCTATTGCAGGCACGCTAGTGACTGAAAAGGCCTATGCGTGAAATGTATACACGAATGCAGCATCTGCATTTGTACGTCTGGGTAGGAAATGTCTTGAGTGCTAACCGAATTCTTCCTTCGGTAACTTTTGTCTTTGAGTTGTTTTTAGTCGAGACGTCTCAAAGGAAGTTGCAGTACTGCAAATGGTGCGTCTCCGGGCATCTTGGTTCATAGCCATAGTGGTGCTGATCGATGTTGCAAGCATTTGGGAACATCTTGAGGGAGTCTTTGTATCTCTTCTTTGGTGCCCAAACGTTGCGGTATTCACTTGAAAGCTCACCGTAAAGCACACTCTTAGGCAGGCGATGATCTTCCATTCGAGAGACGTGCCCTGCCCAACGGAGTTGTGACTTGGGAAACAAGGCATTGATGCTTGGCAATTCTGCCCGCTCCAAAATTTCAACGTTGGTGGTGAAGTCACTCCAGTGGATATGGAGATTGGTTCGTATACAGCGCTGGTGTAATATTTCAAGAGAGCGGAGGTGATGGTGGTAAAGGGCCCATGACTCGGGATCGTGCAAAAGAGTGGTCAGTACGACCGCTTTATATGCATAGATTTTGGTACAGTTTTTCAGCTGTTTGTTTTTCCACACTCTTTTGTACAGTTTCCAAATGCAGTGTTTGCCTTTGCAAAGCTATAGTCGATTTCTCTGTTGATTTTAGCATCAGACGAAATAGTTTACCCCAGGTAAGTGAACTGTTGAACTGTCTTTAGTTCAGTGTCACTGATTGAGATGTGCGGTGCTTGGTAAATTTGGTTGGGAGCTGGCTGATGGAGGACCTCTGTCTTTTTCGAACTGACTACAAGTCCAAAGAGTTGAGCAAACCTTACATATATATCAATAAAGCAAATATTAAGACCAAGTTTCATGAATATCTAATGAGATACGTGGCCTACAGAGTAGTTACAATGTTTTTCTATGATTTGACCTTGTGACATCGTTTGTGACCGGACATGAGTCACATTTAAATTTTATCTAGAAATTAATAAGGCAAATATTTTGGCTTACTGTCATTAAGATCTAATGAAATGTGTAGCCTCTAGAGTGTTAACAGGGTTTTCATATGAAATGACCTAGTGGCCTTGATTTTGATTGGACATAATCCGAATTCCAACCTGACCTAGATATCAATTAGGCAAACATTATCATAAAGTTCCATGAAGATTAGATGAGATATGTAGCCTCGAGAATGTTAACAGTGTTTTTCTATGATTTGACCTAGTGACCAAGGTTTTCAATTGACATAATCTACTTTCAAATATGACCTAGATATTAATAATGCAAATATTTTGATAAACTGCCATGAAGATCTAGTAAGATATGTAGCCTCTATTGTGTTAACAAGGTTTTTATATGATCTGACCTAGTGACCTAGTTGTTAACCTGACACGACCCACATTCAAACTTGACCTATATTTTATCAAGACAAACACAGTAATTATGTTATCAAGTTTCATGAAGATCGAATGGCCTTTTGTAGCCGCTAGAGTGTTAACGAACATTTGAGGACGGACGGAGGGACGGACGACGGACATCCAGCGATCCAAACAGCTAACCTTGGCACTTCGTGTCATGTGAGCTAAAAAGTTGTCATATTTATTATCGTAAAGCAATATGGTTTTCAAATTGAAAGGGTTTACTTTAGTATTATTTCTGCTGGTTGATATCATAATACGTGAACGTTCAGTTATGAAATAGAAGACGTTCAAAAAAATGCAAGAAATCTACTTACCTCTGTAGAGAAAAGCTGCGTATTCTCTCGTGTAACCTATCCAAAATGAATCCCCGTCGACAAGTCCTTCTATATCTGCCTTATACAATCTAACTGTGCGTCCGCCTCTATAACTAAGTTCCGGGACTGCAAGATTACACAGTAGTCGTGATTCTGTTGAGTTTGAACTATTCACACTGATACGGAACTTCTCAGCTGAAAAAAACCATTCATCTTTTTAGAAATACGCAGGTTATATTATAGTGTTACTGTGTGAATTAGTTGCTATACACCGTATAACGACAACCCGACAGAATTTGTGTTTCGCCTAAGCTAAAACGTAATTAAGCCAAATTGTACTTTGAACTAGAGTATATTCGACACTGGCAAGTTCGACATGTAGAAATATTGGTTAGTTCGAGTTTGAGTTATTGAAGTTTGACGACATATCTGCAAACAAACACGCCTATAATCATGCAAACTTACTATGTCCATAAGTTTTGGTAAATACTCTATAAAAGCAGTATTTATGCAATGTGAACGAAAGAGTAGGGGGCAAATATACAGAGACAAAACATATTTTATTCTTAGTATTTAAATTTAGTGCCCAGCAGCAATAATGTGTGTATCTTGGCAAAACCTCAATTGATTTTTGCCCGATTTATCACAATTTGAAGAGAATACAATTACGCGAATGTTCCTGTTTCTGAGCTAAATATCTTAACGTTTCTACGTACATTTGGAGACGTTGATCAGAAAGAATATCATGCTTGTCCATAACAACTCCATTCTGTCATATTATATCAAAAGCCAGTGAGGTTTAATGTCATATTTTGTGTACCCGTACAAGGAAGTTTATATAAGTGAGCGGTTCAACACACCTGTAATGAAACTATTCCAAAAGTCACAGTTGTGCGTGCTTCAACCCACTCATAGCCATAATACCGGTATTTGCTTTAGAATCATTACACCAGATGTATATACCGCTCTTCAAACACAAGAGTCGTGCGCTCAAAGCCGCTTACAACAGCTTTAAGCGATAATATACCTTCAAACTTATAAACCGACTGTAGGGTAAAGGTTTATCACAGTCACAGGTTTTATGAAATACATATAGTTTACGATGTATAAACATTACATTCCGCAAGCTACATGTAGCTAGAAGGCTTCCAAACATGAAAAATCCGAAACGTTCAAATCACGATATGGGCACTTCAGATTGTTCATGTGGAAGCCTTCCAATCTGCTTGCAGAAGGTATATGGTTCTAACCAATTTCTCGTTTGTACCCGAAACAGTGTAAAAAGAGGTGACATTATTTTTGTGTGACTGGTTTAAACGTAAACGCAATGCACTATATTGTAGAAAATAACTTTGAAATATGTAACTATCTTTTTAATCTGTGTGGCAAACAGGTTGAAACCTGGTCAGACGCCGGGTTACCCTGCGTCTGATCTGGCTCCAACTTGTTTGCAATGGAAAAAAATAGTTTTAACATAACAGTAATATCAGCCTAGCGGTCTCGTGCTTCACGAGGATCATGTCACTCTTAATAGGTAGGAAAGAGTACAATTATATAGAGAGAAATGAATAAAGAACTCGATGCTTGATAGAAATATCGGAAAGAGTTTTCATTCATTTGGTTTTTCATTACGTTTCTTTCCGATATATATATCGCAAATATATATTAAAAATACGCAGTTATATACATGAGATGTACGTCAACAGGAAGTATAACGACGTCGACAACATAACCACGACGTCATGACGTCATAGAACATTATTTTTGCGCCTGATGATATGGTTAAAAGCTTCGCGCATTGTTTAGGGAAATAAAATTGTTTTTAAAAAGCCTAAAACATCATCAATTATTTTTTAATCATCTCCGATGTTACAATATTACCTATTAACCATTATAAACATTACTGTTCTAAATATAACTCGGCCAGGTCAGAAACATCAAATAATACCTTTCAAATAATGCGCCACGGTATCGGGTAAATGAATATAGAACAGTGTTAACCAGTCATAAACTTTAATTTAAACCATAAATCATAAGATGGAAACACAGGGCTAAATTTATCAGTTGATGTGAACTCTTATTAGTTCTCTCTCTCTCTCTCTCTCCCTCGTCCCATCTCTCTCCCGTCCTCTCTCTCTCTCGCTCGTGCTTATGGATGACTACATTAACTTGATAAAAAGAATCGGACCAAAGACAGGATATGTTTAATACAATGTACTTGTATTTATTTAAGGTTAAATAATTGGTATATTAACATTATCATTTCGTCGTCTCATACCTCTTTTGCAAAGTCTTCTCAACTCATCAGTGACACATGTACTGTACCCACAAATGCACGTTTCATATTCGTGTGATTTTCAATTCACTTTACACGGCAATACCGGATAAAATAGCTAACACGGAGAAAGAACTTTACACTTGATTAGACTTTCATACTGATCTACAGACTGAAAGCCTCCTATTAGGATAACTGTATGACCTATCGGAATCTTTCCCGTTTTGTTGACCCAAGGATACAAAGGTCACGTCATAATAATTTGTGGTTGTCAAATATTGCTTTGGCTGTATATCTTTCTCTGAATACTGGCAACCCCTCTCACGAGTGTTACAGCCAGGAAAAAGTGCACGTCAGAACTGTTAAGTGAAGTGAAAGGTAAAAGAAAAACCCAACAATAGATATTGTCAAGTATAGTGAGGCTTTAAAGAAGAAATTCAGTTGTTTAAAAATGGGTGAGTTGAGATAAAAGGGAAATAATAAAAACACTGAACATGGACTAGTACTGCAACTTCACCAACGATAACGTTTACACAAAAGAGATCATTGTCGTTCTGAATTTGAATAATATATTGTCGTGAAGATGGTTTTCCATGTGACATGTCTACAAGTAACACTTCTAAGGTAGGTCCAGTATAAGTGACAAAATCATTGGACTTGAGTACTCTATCGAGTTCAGTCGTAAATCTATCAGCGGTTAACTCTTTGATATTTCAGAAGGTGATAATAATGATAGGAAAGTACAGGGATAGAGTTTGCACCGTCACGTGTACTAAATTCAACGTCATTGTGCATCTAGTCAAGTCTTCAAAGATATATTGAACCCAACATATATTCTGTAACCTCGATATTATGAAACGTGATTTTGTACGTGGATGTCGTTTTTGTGTCACCTCCTGTAGGCAGAGGTGACACTTAGGGGTAACTTTTACGGCGTCTGTCTGTCTGTCTGTCTGTCAGTCCGTCCGTCTGTCTGTCCGTCACGCTTTTGGCGTCACGCCTCATATCTTCTGTTTTACTGAAGCTTTTAAGATGAAACTTCATTTGTGGAAAACCTGCCTGGCATGCCTCTGAACATATTACAACAGCTAGGATAAGCATGCAAGAAACTCTCAATCACATCAACAAATGGAGTCAAGACTGGGGAGTCACAATTAACACCAGAAAGACAGTGGCAACATGCATCTCCCTTGCAAAGAAAAGAGAATCCTTCTCCTTGTACCTAAACGGAAAGGAACTCTCTCATGATGACACGCCAAACTATTTAGGAGTAACCTTAGACCGACAACTTATACGGCATATGCAGATCCAAAAGGCAGATGTGAAAGCTACAATACGTCTGTCCCTTATGAAGAAGCTTGCTGGCACAACATGGGGTGCAAACAACAGAACTCTGCGAACTGTCTACACAGGACCAGTCAGACATACTATGGAGTATGGCATATTTGCATGAGCCACGGCCTCTAAGGCACAGTCGAGCAAGCTGGATAAAGTACAGAGCACAGGTTTTCGCATCATCACAGGTGCAATGAAGAATACTCCAATTGTTGCAATGGAAAAGGCTACAGGACTCCATTCAATGAAGGAGAGGAAGGAAGAGAAAGTGTTAGTCCACTCAGAGAGGTTGAAGCGGCTTCCTTCTCATCTAGTTCATGACAAGGTCACAGAACACACCAAAAACCGGCTCAAGAGGCAAAGTTTCAATCACCTATCCAAAGAACTTGGGAGAACATACTGTGAGAATACCTGTTCAAATATAACAGAGAGAGAACCCTTACCAGAAACAGAAAACCCAGATGTGCACCTGTCAAATGTTCAAATCTCTACAGAAATTCCAGGAATCTTGAAGAAAAGGGACCTTGAGCCATACCAACTGAAGACCCTTACAGAGGAGTTTCTAGACAAAGAGTTCAACGAGTCTGAATGATTGTTGAGTGAAGAATGGCGGTAGTGGGGTGTACATCAAGTTTCCCGCTGGGAAAAAGATCTCCAAGTCAAACCCGTCAGGAAACTTATCCACCAACTTTAGGGCAGAGCAGACAGCTTTACTTAGCAGTCAACCTACTGCTGAAAGAGAAGCCAGACATTCCAGTTGTTTTTCTAAAAGACTGCAAATCTGTGCTTGAATCAATTCAGTCAACAGCCAAAGATGGAAATACTTCCTACCTTCAGAGAGCAATTTTCAGGCTTTCCCAAGTGTGCACTATTGCCCTACAATGGATTCTATCGCATTGTCAAATAGCAGAGAATGAAGAAGCCGACAGACTTTCCAAGGAATGTAGCAAAATGGAGCAGTTTCAACACCCCATATCTTATCCAGAAGCCAGAACCCTCATCAAAAATGTTTTCCACCACAGATGGAAAGCTGATAGGAATGTGGATGAAGTGGTTCCCAATCTCGGTGGACTAGAAAGAAGGGAGCAAACAGTTATCTTCAGACTCAGAACTGGTCACTGCAGGCTACTGCCTCACATGCACCGCTTGAAGATATCCTATACAGACGAATGTCCCTGTGGCACTGGTGTCCAAACACCAGAGCGTGTTCTCCAAGATTGTCCAAGTTAGAGAGGGGTCACACATGGCCCAGGGAGGGGTATTGAGGGGAAAGCTATGGGATTCAACCCAACAGCTTAAAACTACAGCAAGTTTATTAGAAGTACACGTCTTAGTATCTGACATGACCATGTTTATACATTCGAACGCAGAAGAAGAAGAAGAAGAATTTGTGGAAAGAGCTTGACAAATGAATGAGTATTTCATAAGAGTCAAAACTCTTGCATCGCTTTTGTGACAGTTATTCCCCTTTTCAAAATTCAGTTTTACTGAAGATTTTGAAATTATTTTTTTTACGGAAAGAGAATGTTATATTAATACTTGCTGGCAGGTGACACACGTGTTCCGAGGAACCCATCTATTTGTATTATTTTTTTCAACCCTCTGTTCCTTGACTTTCTGCACTGAGTAAAACTGCCGCGGGTAATCACCCTTCTTAATCATTTTTGTCTCGGGAGCCACTTCAGTTACTGATCTTTTCTGTCCTCTGCCGATTTGATATACACGTTCCTTGTAATTGTTGAGGGTGTACGAGCGACGTAAGGCCTGTCCACATTCGTCATAATGCATACTATCTTCCAGGAAACAATCAGTGAGAAAACCACTGACAACATCATGTCCCTAATAAATACGAAAGACTCAAGCAGGAAACGCAACACAAACAATACACCCACCTCTCAAGCAGAACACACACACAGTCATACCATAACAAACACACACACACACACGCACACTCCCATTCCTTTATCTACACACTAAATAGAAAACAACACGCAAGACAAACATAAAGCAAAGTGAACATAGGAGCCCGCCTTGGTACGGTCAGTAGCAATCAATAATTAATTATAAATTAATCATTAACTACCACTGGGGGGTTAAACCTGGGTTTAGGGGCGCCCAACCTCACACTTATCTCCTATATTCACCTATAAAGACGAACAGTGTACATAAAATATAAACCCTGTTCCACAACCTCACAATCAAAAAGACCGCCAGCACAGTAAGTAAATACATGTAAAACATTTAACAAAAATTCTATGACAAGATCATTAGTGACATGGGAAAGAATTAAACATTCAAGCCCGTGTTAAAAATAACCCACTATGGCAACGGTCAAATTGTACTCAAGCGACTAGTCTGTAGTTACGAGTAACTGTAAGACATGGAAGGGTCCAGGGTACGACAGAGAGGGAGAGAAAAAACAAAGCACGAAAATCCGATATAACTCTCCCGGTTAAGGACGGCTTTAGAGATACATCATCATGTAGTGCTAAGCCCTGTCTGTCGTCGCACAACCAAAGAGGAAAGCATAGTTATCAATTGTAGATTGATCGATAACCAAACGTGAAGTGCGCAGCCATATAGTTTGATCATAATCTTTTTTGAGGAAAAATCTAATACGTTTCACAAATAGGTTATCCTACCATCAGTGTATAAGTATTTTGTAAAGAAAATCAAAGTCCCCATCGAGTTGAACATGTCTATCACTTTCACTTTTACGCACACATTTTTCGACTAAGACATAGTCTCCTACTCAAACTTCTGTCATTCATTTTGTTTGAGTTTTATGGTTCTGTTCATTTTATTGACCTACTAAAAGATCTACTAACAAACGAACGACGTTTCTTGTAAGGAACCAGAAAACGCGTGTTGTTGTTCAATTTAGGGGAAATAACTCGTATAGAATTTCAGGATTTCTTTTATAAGAGTTACTTCCCATGCTATTAACCTAATTATAGATATCAATGATTTTACCCGAATAGCACGGATCAGTATATTCATGACAAGGTTTGCCAAACTGCTGTTTAACAAAACTTTACATGGCAGTGATGGCACACCTGTAAAGCGTGAACCATCATTATGAGACACTGATTTCGCAATCTTTACATTTATATCATAATGTTCCTGTAGTTGGACATTTCTTAACTTTGAGATTTGATTTGATGTGTTATGATTTTACGTCGCTTTTAACATTTCTTAACTTTGAGACACTTTATTAACTCAAATACTTTTTAAGATGTGTTATCACATTATCTTCAAAGACTTATGCAAGACAAAAGACAATAACAATAGTTTTAAGTAAATTGCTGAGAGTCTATGATATTTCATGTAAAACAAAAAAAGTTTCAACAATGACAATTCAACGGCAAAACAGTTCCAAGCAAAGTCTTGGTTTAAGAACTAAAAATAACAAAAATCAAACTTAAACACACAAAAGCAACATGCACACACGCAGCTTTAAGATGTACAGCTGCATACATAGAAAGGTTTGAAACTGTAAGCACAAGCACACGCAAATTCAAAAACATTCTAACAAAAGCTAAACTAAACTTAGAAACGACAAATTACATAACTATCATTTTAAAATATGGTAACTTAAAACAGACGCAAAGTAAATCAGAATGTGCATTACTTTAAGGCGTGGTTAAGCAATACGTGCAACTTGGTTAATTTTATTTAAAATCGTTTTAGTTTTAGTATTATCTTCACTGTTGATCAAACAAACTAAAAGACACAGGACGTAGCAACATTGCGTATCATATACGAGGTAGATTTCATGATGTGTTTCAAATGCTATCCAGAGGTTCCTGTTCCGAACTGATCAAATCATGCCCCTAAGTTATGTTCCCCCATCTAACTGATCGCTTTTTGTATCATCTAGTAACTTTAAGGGATGATATCATCACCAGTTTGTTAAAACGAAAGATACGTTTCCTGAAACTCAGTATCAGTTTAAAGCAGAAGAAGCAAGTCAGTCGTTCTTGTAAAGAATGTTTAAATGCATAAAATCAGCATGATTGTCCAATAATCATCAACGTGTCTAGGCGAACGGAATACGGTAAGTAATAGTTTCATTCGTCTTTGTTACTGGCTAAAAATAATGAGTAAAACAATGGTGTTGTTACATGACCATTTGGCATTTTTTAAAAAAGTATATAGTTGATTCTCGGTTTTAGCTCACCAGAGCACAAAGAGATCACGGTGAGCTATTGTGATACCGTTCTGTGGAGTGCAAGTAGGGTCGCTTGTCGGGTATGGAGTACAATAAATAACAGTAAATTCCATTCATTCCATTGTTTTTATTGGGTATTTTTGTGATATTTTCACAATTGCAAACGACTTCTTCTCTTAAACCATTAGTCCCAGTGTAACCAAACTTAGTCAGGTACATGCTGTTGGTTTGGGGTTTAAAAGTTGTTCAAATAAAGTGGATGGGACCAATGTGATGCTGTTTTCCTGAAAGCAGAATGTGTGAACCTTGATTGTTGGATCTGTCTATCGCCCCACCAATAACGACGCAGAATATGCCACGCAACTATACAACACTATCTCATCCATATGCTCCAAATACAAAAAAGCGACAATTTGGATCACAGGAGACTTCAACCTCCCAGACATCAATTGGAAGAACGGTAGTATAGATGGCTACCAGTACCGTAAATATGTAAATGTATTATTTCTACGCCTGGAAGGCGATCTTGCCCTATCTCAGAGCATTGACTTCCCAACAAGAGGGAACAACATTCTTGATGTATTCTTCGCCAACAGACCTAAGTTGATCAACCGATATGCTGCCATGCCTGGGATAAGTGACCATCATGCAGTGTTTGTCGACACAGACATGTGTGCCCCCGCCGTAAACCTGAAAAGCGTACCCTGTACATGTGGGACAAGGCTAACAATGACACTATTAAAGCTACGTGTAAAGCTCTGTCAGACAGTGTAGTTGACCTAGTCAAGAGTTCCTCTGACATCGATGTCATCTGGGAATATTTTAAAAAAAGTTGTCAGATGATCGTCGATGACGAGGTACCTTCCCGTCAAAGTGGACAACGCTTCTCTCAGGCGTGGGCCAACAGGAATGTAAGACGCATCACTAGACTCAAACACAGATTGTTTCGAAGAGCCAAGAAGTCAAACGCCACGTCTGACTGGGACAAGTACCATGCCATTCAACGACAAGCCAAGAGAGCCTGCCGGTCTGCCCATGACACTCATGTCTTAAACATGCTAGCAGTGGACCATGAAAACCCAAAGGTGTTTTGAAATTACATAAAGTCGAGGAAAACGGACAATTTTGGTGTATCTCCCCTCAAGAAAGATGGTGTAACCTACAGCTCAGCAAAGAAAAAGGCAGATATTTTGAACAAACAGTTTGTATCTGTATTCTCAAAAGAAGACTCCATAACCCGTCCATCTTTACCAACTAGCAAAGTGCCCTCCGCTAAACACATCAGTGTCAGTGAGAAAGGTGTCCTCAAACTCCTTCAAGACCTCAAGCCCCATAAGGCAGCAGGCCCGGACCAGATCTCGACTAGACTCTTGAAAAATGCAGCCGCCGAATTTACACCAGGACTTACGAAATTCTTCCAACTGTCCATCGATAAAGGGAAAATTCCATCAGACTGGAAATCAGCTTTAGTCGCCCTGGTTTTCAAGAAAGGCAACCGCTCCTCTCCTTCCAACTATCGGCCTATCTCCTTAACTTCTGTGACCTGCAAAATTTTAGAGCACATCATCTTAACCCACATCATGTCACACTTCGAGGCCAACAAGATCATCACATACTTTCAACATGGTTTTCTGAAGAAGCGCTCCTGTGACAGTCAACTTATTCTCACCGTTAATGATCTAGCCAGAGGTACCGACAAAAAACAACAAATCGACGCCATTCTGCTAGACTTCAGTAAGGCGTTCGATAAAGTCAGCCATTCTCGTCTCCTGCAGAAGCTCCAACACTACGGAGTCAGAGTCGGCCTCCACTCATGGAAACAGGACTTCCTTCAGTGTCGAACCCAACAAGTGGTCCTGGATGGCGCCAGCTCAGATACCTCCCCCGTCACCTCGGGAGTCCCTCAAGGCAGCGTTCTGGGTCCACTCCTCTTTCTCGGGTACATAAATGACCTGCCGTCTAGAGTGAAGTCCACTGTACGCCTATTTGCAGACGACTGCCTGATGTACCGTACCATTAGAAATCGTGACGACGCCATCAAACTCCAAGAGGACATTAACAACCTGCAGTCATGGGAAGCTGATTGGCTAATGAGTTTCAACCCTGATAAGTGTGAAGTTATCACCATCACGAACAAGAAGACACCAGTGAAGTTCCCGTAATCCATACACGGCACAGTCCTTAGGCCTACTAATGCTGCCAAGTACCTAGGGGTGACCATGACACCAACTCTAAACTGGAACACCCACATTGATAACATCACAAGGAAAGCCAACTCTACCTTAGCCTTTCTTAGACGAAACATCTCTGCCTGTCCTCCCCTTCAGAAAGAATCTGCCTGCAAAACATACGTCCGCCCCATTGTTGAATATGCTTTGTCCGTCTGGTCCCCACACTTTGACTACCAGATCAGACAAGTAGAAATTGGCCAACGTCGAACAGCTAGGTTTGTCATGAGGGACTACCAAAGAGACAGCTCCGTTGACGACATGACAGAGCACCTACAATGGGACACCCTTGAACACAGGCGTGACATTGCTAGAGTCACCATGATGTACAAGATCCACAACGGACTTGTTCATGCACCCCCAGACCCATCCACTCCGCCCTACAAGATCTACTAGAAACCACGATCAGCGCTTCGCTCAGCTATCGTGGGATATGCCTGCCTACCGATACAGCTTCTTTCCTGACTCCGTCATACTCTGGAACAACCTGTCCCAACACGCCGTGAGCCAGCCATCACTTGAAGGCTTCAAGACTGCTGTTGCGGGCATCCGCTCCCTCCGACCGTAGACATCGATGGCCGTTTTTATCCATTTTTAATCTACTATAAATAGAGAACTTTTAAAAAATCAACCTTGAGCTGCGCATGTACAAAGTTTTAACCACATCGCGAGTATGCTCTGCACAGGGCCCTGTGATTACGAGAGATGATGATGATGATGTATTGTTGCCGTAGCAACTGTGAACCTTCTCCAAAACTACTGGTCTGATTTCATTTTGGTTTTAATCAATTAAGTTCTCAAGATATATATTTCACAATTTGTTCAAAGAATTTTGTTCCGTCAAAAACGTGGCCGTCTTGTTCGGAAATATCGAATTTAAAGTTAAAAACCTAGAAATTGTAATTTTGGCTATATCTTTATGAGATTCATTTAAACGGGATCTAATAGAGACTTCTTCATTGTGTGTGTATTCGTTTTCTATGCAGTGATCCCTCCCTACAGCAGCCGCGAACAACCATTCCCTCCCTACAACAAGGATAGCCGCTGTTCTCAAAACAAGACAATTATGTCTACACTTTTAATGGTGCACTATCGTCTGCTTAAACGTGTCGTCTGCTGTTGTTTCCCCATCGAAGACGGAAATGTTTTCTCTTTTAACCTCCTGGTTGAAACGATTTAACCAACCAGTAATGATCAGAAATCTTGGACAATGACCGCTTGCTTGGACTGCACAGTCTCATTAGACATTTTTCGCTGCCGCTGATTGCGAGTAGCGAGGCGCGGTACGCGACTAGTTTGAGAGGGGTTTCTCAATAAATTCAGACCCTAATTTTTGTTGTCGTCTGCTTATTTTCTAATAACAAGTGGATTGCTTTCATCACTTATGCACTAATATAAAGTTTTGTCACGTATACTGAACAACAAATTTGATCTAGTCTTAATGATTTGGTGGGATGTGTATATACGGTTTAACCCCTTATTCCATAACATGTTGCTAGTATTGAATATAGATGACCCCTTGTAGTAGGTTGGAAGTAAAGCAGAATGCGCCTTCATACGCATGATGCTTACTTTCAGTCTGCTTTAAAAGACATTTCCTCAGTATCCCCCCTCCCCCTTGTGCTCGATAGGCGTGAAAGTAACAGTGAAGCAGTGGCAAAGTGTGCCCAGCCAATGACACTTATCTCGAGTTGACTCTTCGAGACGATCCACATGAGTAGTAACACCATAGGATTTGGTGGTGAAATGAGTGAGAAAATGTTAGAATTGTTCAGTTTACTCCCTCTTATCTTGAGCGCTGAAACTGTAGCCAGGCTGGTCTACTATGAACAATTACAGTTTTACCAGATATGAATTGTGGGTGTAAAATTAAGAGACACATACTGAATTTACTACTGAGCTGATGGCATCATGCTTCTTTTTTAAGATATGACATCAGGTGTCTTTTTTTAGATATATATTGGTAGCGATGTGTTTTGTTATGGTTTACTACCAATTTATTTTAATTGTTAACTATTTGTACAAATTTACCATACATTGATAGCAATATAACAAATGGCCTCAAGTGAGTTAAACACAATTGTGTTGTTTCATCATTTATTTACAAGAGTGAGATGGTAGAGATGTACAGCAGACTGCTGTTTCATACTACAGTGTCTGTTTGAGCATGCACAGTAGTTTTGTTTCAAGAAACTCCATGAATGAAGTTTGATATATAGAACAATAGTTTAATCTGAGGATCTCCTACAAGTAGCTAGGATATGGGTTAAATTATTTTTTTGCATTTCTGTACATAATAGCTTTTTAGTCAGAGTTTTGCTATATCCTTCAATGTGTATTTTTTGCTTTGCAATCCAAGATATTACAATTCTTTGAAACCTCCCCCCCCCCCCCCCCCCCCCCCGATATCATACAATTGTGTACACCCATCTACAGCATGACTTCCACCACCCATTCCGCTATTTATCTTTTTTTTTAAAAGATATTTCTTGCTTCAACGGGTTTTCCTAACCAAACTATCAAATATAAAGCGCGGGCCTCACATGAAACGCCTGATTGATTCAAGGTAATACAGGTATGGATAACAATCATGATTTGAGCAAGGAAACTGTCCCAGTAGGGTTTATCACCGAAAGTAGGTCAGGAAATGTATTTAAGCTATATCTTCTAAAAAGAAATATTTTTATGATACATATTCCTATATTTACTGCATGTATTGAAACTGTTTTCTTCAGTGGAGGAATAAATGTATATTTATTTGATA
This sequence comes from Gari tellinella, assembly GCA_922989275.2. Classification (NCBI taxonomy): domain Eukaryota; kingdom Metazoa; phylum Mollusca; class Bivalvia; order Cardiida; family Psammobiidae; genus Gari; species Gari tellinella. Next base: position 34,643,771 of record OV277873.1, on the reverse strand, counting down.
GTTTGGATAGTAAAACCCGTTGGAAAAACTGTTGAGTGTGAGTATGCAGTACCTCTCTAGACAACTTGAGATTAGTGTCATTGGCTGGGCACACTTTGCCACTGCTTCACCGTTACGTTCACGCCTATCGAGCACAAAGGGGGGAGGAGGGTTAGTCCATCAAAGGACTGAGGAAATGTCTTTTAAAGCAGTTATGGAGTAAGGGGTTAAACCGTATAATACACATCCCACCAAATCATGAAGACTGGATCAAATTTGACGTTCAGTATACGTGACAAAACTTTATATTAGTGCATAAGTGATGAAAGCAATCCACTTGTTATTAGAAAATAAGCAGACGACAAAAAAAGATGATAATTCAATTGAAAAAATAATTAGGTCCGAATTTATTGAGAAACCCCTCTCAAACTAGTCGCGTACCGCGCCTCGCTACTCGCAGTCAGCGGCAGCGAAAAATGTCTATTGGCCAATAGGCCGAAATGACCTAGAAGTCAGATACCACCAAAACATTTCCCATAAACCTCAATTATAACGTTCAAGGCTGTGCTGACCAAATTTGAACAGACATTTTAAGCACGGGATTATACACTGGGCCAACTTGTGTCTAATTCCTGTATTAAGTTTATATAATGAGTACTGTTCACTCCCAAAACAAACTTTAACTTTGGACGGAATATCTTTTTTGAAGATATATTTCTTGTCTCAACGTTACATTTTTTGACAGAAGAAAAATAATGACGAGTGACAAACAGCTTCAATCCAGATCAGACACCGTGTCACGCGGCGTCTGATCTAGATTCAAGCTGTTGCAAATGTAAAGCAATATCCTTTCTACACCTCTTTCCGAACAACACACACTATTTGTCTACCGTTGGATGTTGTAGTAGAGAGGGAGCACTGTGCAGTCAGTGTTCAAACTACATGTAACTAGGAACTCTCTCTCAACAAACAGAATAGAAGGGCAATGGGTTAAATCTTATTGATAAAAGATAAAAATAAATCTCTAGTAAACTAATTTAACCTTTCATCTGTCAATTTGCTGTTTACTTTGAAACTGTTTCCTGAAAAATTTGCCAATTAAACTTTGATATATTTTTATTGTATGAAACCTGAAAACGAGTGTCAAAAAGTCTGGATCTAGATCAGACGCCGAGTTACTCGGCGTCTGATCTAGATCCAAACTCTGTTGACACCGGTCAGGTCACGATCGCCAGGCAGTTTTTTCAACAGGCTTATCAACCAGACATAACACAATGAATTGTGTGCAATCTTAGGTTCTCTTATCAGTGAAGAGAGAATAAATTTTAAAAACATTTGAAAAATTGTTCCAACACACACCGTCCAGGAGCGGGTGGTATCGTTGACTGTCACTCAAGTGAGCGATAGGAGTAAGGAATCTCAGCTTACAAATACGGTCGGGGAATATGTTATTCTTGCCAATTAATTAAGCGTGTGTGTGCTAAATTCAATTAAAGTAAAACCTCCCTATTACGACCAATAAATAGTGCTAATTTCATTAGGTGTTTTAAGACAGGTGACTGCTTGAAGCAATGTGAAAGTTAAACAAAAATGCTCCTTTAGGAGCTTTCTAGTTTAATTTCAAATAGCTTTAAGCTGCCACCTGTCTATTAAACAACGAATAAGCCTACTTTGTTAGTGGTCGTAGTAGAGAGATTTTACTGTATGTTCATTGCAAACAGTTTGAAGCCTGATCAGACGCCGGGTTACCCGGCGTCTGATCAGGCTTCAAACTGTTTGTCACTCAGACTTTTATATATCATCGTCATTTAAAGAACAGCTATCACTTATTTTCTAATTTTCAAATCTGTTGCTTTGCGTTTTCGTTTCGTTTCTTTTTTCTTATAAACGGGAAAGAATAACGTCTTCCTGGCCGTACAACCATGGCGCATAAGGTAGGTGTCAACTGTTTAAACTTTCTTTTTTTTTATATTACAATGTTTTTGAGAAGAATTTACTTAAATTTACCTACGGTTTTGTTTGTGCCATCTATGGGCTAATTGGACGCCTCAAAGAGAACAGACCGGACACAGAGAATCCGGGGACGATGCCCTACTCTTACTATCGACAGAGTTTTTTGGTTCTTTTGGATCACAAGTGTACAGCACTGATGTATCGGATCTTGGTTAATAAAGTCTCCTCCGGCGGGGGATCGAACACACGATCGCTGATTTCGTTGTCGAGCGTCCTACAACTGGTCCACGTGCGCTGATTTTTTAAACCATCGATATCTTGAATTGACTTCAGTTAAACTGGCTTAGCCACTTTTTCACTTTAGAATAAGGATATCTTCGACTTAAATGCAATATAAATAATGAAATTAAACTATAATGATAATTATATATCACTATATCAATAATAATAATAATAATCATAACGGGATAATTCGAATTTAAAAGCGACTTCAAGATATCGACTGCATTTATTCATCCCCTTTACTGCTTTGGCGAGTATACAGTCACACCCCTCTAAACCGGAACCTCTAAATACCGGAATTCTCTCTAAACCGGACAAAAACTTTGGTACCGTTTCCCACCCATTTTTACGGTTTTGATATATTCCTTCACTGAAGAAAATACATTCATGAACATATATCATCAGAAATATTTTCTATATTCTTGCAGATGATAGCTTAAAGCAGGTTGAAAGTAAAGCAGAATGCGCCTTAAGGCGCATTCTGCTTTACTTTCAACTTGCTTTAAGTGGTCAGCTACCGTCCATACTAGAAACAAGCTATGGATTGAACCCCCTCTAAACCGGAAACCCCTCTAAACCGGATGTTTTTGTTGTCCCCACAGATGTCCGGTTTAGAGGGGTTTCGCTGTATACTGGCATTTACAGATAGTTTTGAAGCTAAAGCATACGTCTGATTTTGATCAAATCTGTTTGACACTCAACCCTCATAATTTACTTGTTTAACAGGTGACAGCTTAAATCAAGCTGAAAGTAAACCAGAACTCATAAATGAGCTTTCTGTTTTACTGCCACCTTGCTTTGAAGCAGTCACCTGTCGTAAACACCATATAATTAAAACAATTAAGTGGTCGTAATAGAGAGTTTATAATGTTTTAGTAAGGTAATCACGAAGCAACAACATCCGAATAAATTATTTGTTACCAGTGATACCATTCAGCAGTCGTTAGGTAAGATTTCGTAATACATTCATTTTCTTGCTTGTACGTTCAACATTTTGAATGCAGGGAATCAGAGGCCCGTTTCATAAAACTTCGTACGAAAAAATCGATCGTAAGTCAAAACTTTAAAATGCATTTAATTTCTTATTTCTCTATTTAATCCGGTCTTGTGACATATTTTTGGAATCGTCTTTTAGATTGAGAAATAAGTAATAATTGAGACTTTTATAATCTGACTTACGACAACATTTGTCGTAAGAAGTTTTATGAAACGGGCCCCTGTTTCGTAGGAAATAAAGTGAAGTTTTATCGAACCCCGGGTTCCCACGGCGTCTGGTCTGGCTCCACATTGTTTGCAATGGAAATTATTGCATTAGCATGAACGAGAAAGAAAAACGTTTTCTGCATTATATGAACCGAAATACCTAAATAGCGTGGCTTTGCCGGATTCTTTGTCCGATTTCTGCGATTCTTATTTAAAAAGTCCCGGTCAACTCTAGTTAAACAGTTTGGATCCTGAAGAATATTAACGTTTCACCAAATACAAATTGTTGACATAGGTTATCACTGTGTCACTGGAAAGTATTAATCATATAATTGTTATACCGTAGCCAGCTGTAAAAGTATCGTATGCCAGTCCCTTCACTCTCTCTATAATTATTTGATTATCTCTCTCTGTCTCCCTCTGTCTTCCCTCTCTATGTGTCCGTCCCCGCCCTATAGTATGTAATTCTCTCTCGTTCTTTTTTTCTCTCTTTATCTTTCTCTTGCCCTCTCATCTCTATACATGTAATGCCCTCTCTCTCTATGTCTTTCTCCGTCTCTATACTTCTGTCTCTCTGTATTTTCTCTCTCTCTTTTCCCCGCACTCTCTTTTCTATCTCGCACCCTCTCCTCTCTCAATATGTAATTCTCTGTCTGTCTTCCTCTCTTTAGGTATTTATCCGTCTCTATCTGTCTCTTCTCTTTCTCTGATCCCGCTCTCTCTTGCTTGTCTCTCCAATCCCCTCTTCTCTGTCAATGCGTATTTCTCTGTGTGTCCCTCTCTCTCTTTTCTCTCTATGTATGTAATTCTCACTCTCCACCCCCTCTCTCTATCTATGTCTTTCTCCATCTCTATCTACCTGCCTGTGCCACTGTCTCTATCTGTCTCTATCTCTATGTTCTCTTACTTTTTCCCCATTCTCTTTTGCTCTTTTCAATCATAGCTACTCGTCTCTCTAATTGTCTCCATATGCGACTGTAAATGCGAATGACCTTGTTTTCTATGGGATTTTGCGACGGAGTATTGTTTTTAAGATAAAAAACTTGTTATAATCTTATCTTCTGTTTATTCGCGCCATGGTGAACCCGCCTTCTTTTACCTCTGCTAAAGAGTATATGCTTGGTTTATGTGTTTTAGGCCAGTGACTTTCAAAACAAGATACAACAACAGTAGACAAATCCTGCAGAGTTTTCTTCTTTACTTTAATTTTGCTTTAAGCTGATATCTGCAATAATTATCTTTTTAAATAGTCGTAATGGCGTAACATTATTGTAGAGAATGACATGTTGTTTTAGTGATAACATTCTTTCTTTTTTTTGCGTATCGCGACAATGTTTGCATTTTAAAACAAACTAAAATGGAAGCCACAAATAGTAACCTATTTATACCAAGGTAGATTCTTCTGAAGCTTAAATATTGGACTCTGTATTACATGTTTTTCATTATACACTTTCACTGCCAATTGTTCGTGAGCTTTTCATCGTTTCTTTGTCGTCTGCTTCAATTTTGTTCTCCAAAGTAAAAGATAAGGCAGTTTGACTAAAGAAATTTCAAAACGAGTGTCCATGCCTGGATTAATTTTTAATTACACATTGTATTTTGATAGGAGTTGCTGTTAACAAACAATGAATACTCAGGTTAGATGCGGCGTCTAATCTGAGTTTGCATAATTTGAATATATCTCATTTATTGGACGCTATGCACAAATGGATTAAACATTTTGCTGTCATTACTAGAATAACCTGACAATTTACTTAAATCAGTTACTGCAATACATGTTTTATCGGTTGGCTAAACCATTTTTGTCTAGTGGATTTTTTTATGTTTATATACTAAGCACCAAAAGTATAACCGCCATAGGAACAAAAGCATCGGCCCTACCACTTTATCACTTTCCACAGTTGTGTTAAATTTCAACAAAAAATCTTAAGTTGTAGCTAGAGGTCCATTCTACAGGTTCTAATGTGACTTTCACAGGTAAATGTCCATTTCAAGTACATTGGTAAAAAATATAAAATATCACTTATACACAGAAAACTATAAAAAAAACTACAAATAATGTTTTTGAATTAACCCTTTGAACCCTAATCCCGCATATAGGCGTCTTTTCAAACAGTGTACATGTGAATAGTACACTTGTCCTGTGCAAACAGTGAAGGCCCAGATCAGAGGGCTCCTTACGGAGCCCTCTGATCTGGGTCTTCACTGTTTGTCATAATGCAAAACATTGACAAAAACAACCCTTAAAAGTCAGAAATGGAATAGACAAAAATCGAAACTGGAATTGTCCATTTAAAGTTTCAGGGAGGAAAGAGTTAAAATGCTTTAAAACTCAATAATGGGTACAATTGAACATTGAAAGGTAACAGTTTGTTTTTACCAACGAATAACATCTCTAAGAACATTACAATGTAGAATTCAATGGATTTGTAAAGGTTGGTGAACTCTCAGAAATTTGACATTTGGATAATTTCCTCAAGTTTCACCTTCATGACCTAAACAAGTTTAAAAACTATCAGAATCCGTAAGTGAGCCCTTGGCAATATCATCTCCAAGTTTGAAAATATGCGGTAAGGACATAATTGGTTCACTGCATTGATACCTAGGAGAGATAGAGATACCCTTGGTGCTTAGCAAATTTTGATTACGCGGTGTCTGATCTGGATACAAACTGTTTTAAAGTCGACTTGGCGCCGAAACGGTAAACGATTTCCATGATGCGAACACATTTGTAACAGCTGTTGCAAACAGTTTAGATAAAGGTAAAGGTAAAGGTGATAGGTTTATCAAGTCTGAAATTTATATGTCATATTCTGCCGACTTTTACAATTACCTCCCTGTTCATCGAGTCACAAGTCGGCCATTTACATTCGGCGCTACTAGCAGCCATGACACATTGACTTATTTCCCTCTCAGGTACCCATTTAAATCACCTGGGTGAAGTGGAGCAATGTAGGGTTAATTTTTTGCTCAGAAAAATTTCAGTGATCCTGACAGGGCTCGAACCAGGAACCTCTCGCTTCCTAGTCGAATGTCCTACCCACTGGACCACCGACACCTGCATAGAGATGAGACGCAGAGCAAATAACTTGAAATAAGCTTCGAATATGAACCCCTACTGATTTTTGCATTCTAATGATATATCTGTTGAAAAACAATTCGAGAATTCAAAATTTATGATTGCTGCATGCGTCAAGGTTTACAGACGACAGTTAGGTTCAATATTTATTATGCTGGATTGTCGTCTGCTTCAAATATATCGTCTGGGAAAAATCAAATAAGTTTCAATGGTTTTTTATCTGAAGAAAGGGTGAATATGAGTAAAAAAAAGCTTGGACCGAGATCAGACGCAATCTGGACCCAAACTGTTTGCAGGGAAAATTAAGACTTGGTTTACATTTGCAAACTGCTTGAATCCAGATCAGACGCCGCGTAACGCGGCGTCTGATCTGGATTCAAGCTGTTTGTCACTCTCCATTATATTTATTCTACCAAAATGTCCACTTATATATTACTTTGAGAAAAAGAGCAGACGACAATTTTAAGCAGAATACATTGTAGCAGTAAAAGCATAAGACATAATTGTACTGTTTAGGGAACTGCGGCAAGGGTCGTTGAAAGGAGGGAGTTGTTGCTGGGAGGGCCGTTGTAGAGAGGGAACACTGTACATGCATGTTCTTCACAGAAATGTCTTTTAACTCGTTCACCCCTGAAACTTCAAATGGAAAATTCCAGTTTTCATTTAAGTCTAGTTCATTGTAACTTATTAAATATTTCAAGACTAAGTGAGTCTTGTGGGTTATAATGTTCCTTTTTGGATCTTTTTTAATTACATGTACCAAAATATGAACCGGTCTACTTGGAATAATGGGTAGTTCAACAATACTTGTCTAAATTAGAACACTGTTTGCATAGGTCAAATGCCAGTTTTTAAAAAGAATCTACTTATTCAGAATTACGGCAAATGTGTTATGTGAAGCATATCAAAATGTTAGCTAAGACGCGCTTATCATGACAAGGGTTAGAAGTATAATAGCAATTTGCAATGATGTCACATCAAACAATTAAGCTAAAATTTAAATTTGAGAAATTAAAGCAGACGACAATTGTTTAAATAAGATGACGTCATGGCAGCGAAAGAGTTCAGAATCAAAGGTTAAATGTGTTTTATTTTTTATCACGTATCGGTCTTGTTGATAATTTACCAAACATAGCTATTTCCTCTTGGTAAAATGCCACCATTCCTAGACGGGTTTCTGAGTTTGTTTTTCGTTTTGAGACTGGTTCCCACTTTGTTACTTTACACCAGTAAGTCTGGTCGGATTTTGGTTCTTTAAGAGGTAAACGCATGTTTCTTAACTCTTTTAACCAATTACCCCATAAAAATACCTTTTTTACGCCTTTAATTTATTCATCCACTGAAGAAAATAGTTCCAATTTATACATTGATGAATATGCACTGTAAGAAATATTTTCTTTACCTTAAGAGATGGTAGCTTGAAGCAGGCTGAAAGTAAAGCAGAATGCGCCTTAGGGCGCATTTTGCTTTACTTTCAACCTGCTTTATGTGGTCATCTGTCTTCAGAACTAGAAACAGGCTATGGGTTAAATAAAACAAATGCTAATTTTTTTTAAGATATTTATAGTATCAATATTCACATTTACTGGATAGTAAAAACAGAAGTAGAATCAACCGAGAATTTATTATATGAAAACAAATACAATGTATAACGCAAACACGATACAATAAGCAGAAGAAAATGGTTATGTTTGTAAAATGATGACACTTTATAGCTTCCATCTGTTTAGGTACATATATTTACTCTATTTTTTCCATTGAATGAAGATAATGCATACATAAATATACAAACATATAAGCAAACACAAAGAAGAACATGATATCGTATACAGGTGATGGACAGTTACATGCCAGCATTTCAAGCAAAAAACCGTTGCTAAGCAACCTTTTTTCCTTGCAATGCGGGTATGTTATAGCGGAGCAAACTCGAGTAATCAACGTTCGGATGTATAACTACAATGTTCCATCTTCAGAGCGACACTTAAACATATTATTTAATGGTCAGTCTATGCTACAGTGAAAACGTTATTTTTTCCCGTTTAAACGCAAAGGAAACGCAAACGCAAATCGATAAATTGTAGGAAGTTACAATTTTTTGACATTTCTAACTATTGCTTTTTTTATCTGAGTGGCAAATAGTTTAGAGCAGGGTTACCCGGCGTCTGATCAGGCTCCAAACTGTTTGCAATCGAAATAAAAGTTTTAGCGTAAACGCGTTTATTGGGAAAGAATAACGTTTTCTCCACTGCACGTACGACAGCACAATGCAGAATAGAAACAAGAAATATCTTTAAAAAAGATATTCCGTCGCAGGTTAAAGTTTTGTGTGGGGTACAGTGGAGAATCTGTTATTCTTTCCCGTTTAAACGCAAACGCAAAACACTAAAACGTAGAAAAGAACAACTTTTGGACAATTCTGATATTTCATGTTTATCTTGGTGGCAAACAGTTTGGAGCCTGATCAGACGCCGGGTTACCCGGCGTCTGATCTGGCTACAAATTGTTTGCACTGCAAATAATAGTTTTAGCGTAAACAGGTTTATTGGGAAAGAATAACATTCTCCACCGTACAGTATTCACTAACCAGAGACAAGTGTATACACATCTTTCGTAAACAGACTTTCCCACATGCTAAATTTAGAGCTTATCCACGCTAAATTTAGAAATGATGACATAGACTGCATCTCAATGTTTTGCCAGGTTTACACTCGCAAGATTAATGTGAAAAAATAACAGAACGCCAGTCTAGGCCATTGGCCGATAAGAGTACTGCATTTCAAGCACGTGATCATTGACCAGGATTTCTGATCATTCCTGATTGGTTAAATTGTTTCATAGAGTTGCGGTCAAAATACAAAACAGACCCGTCTGCGACGGGAAAAAACCAGCAAGATATTGTACATGTATGAGCCTTGTGCTTTACGCCGTCTTTCGTCGAACAGTCATCTGTTCCTGCTCTCAAAGAGACTTTCACAAAATTAGGAAAATGAGTCATCTACCCTTTGAAGCACCAATATCGGCTTGATAGGTGAGTTGTAGTTTAGGTCATTGGGATAAAGAGACAATGTTTTCCGAACTAGCGAAACTGATATAGATAAGAAGAAGTTATTATTTCCCAATAAACGCGTTTGGGCCAAACTATTGTTTCCATTGCAAACAGTTTGGGAGCCAATTCAGATCTGTTCTGTTTGCAATGGAAAAATAGTTTACGCATACAGTGGATAAAACGTTATTCTTTCCCTTTAAACGTAACGCAAGTGCATTGCAATGAAACGTAGAAAAGACAATTTTTCGGTAATTCTGACTATTCATATTAATCCAATGGGCAAAAAGTTTGGAGCCAGATCAGACGCCGGGTTACCCGGCGTCTAATCTGGCTCCAATCTGTTTGCAAAGGAAAAACTAGTTTAAGTGCAAACGCGTTTATCTGGATATAATAATGTCTTCTCTACTGTATCTCACATCACAAAGATTAGTGCCGCTCATCTTCTGCATTTGGGTGAGTTTACGATGACTTTTGAAAACATTTAGGGCCATATAAAACGTCGACCAATACTGACTGACAATCTGAATGTAAGTTTAAACAAGGTGATTTATCATTGATACAGTTCAGATATCGGCAAACACAAGGAGACTTAAAATGCTATCGTTTCAAAGGCGACACAATTGACATTTACAAAAGTGTAGACAGATAACTAGTTGCAATAAACGCGTATAATATAAATCAAGTATTTTCATTATAAAAATGTACGAGCCCGGTCAGACGCCAATGAAACTGCTATATTGGGCTGGGCCCCAACTCAATATTATTTGTAGCCAACATGTCCGTAAGAACATGTTGAGCTCGATATAAGTAAATAATTGCCAAACAATATACATGTTCAAGTATGTTCCCTTTTTCTTCTTTTATTTGGGTGTGGTGGGTTTTTTGAACATAAAATAAAATAGGACAATGACAATATCTTACAATTTTATAAATATTAAATACTGACTGGTATAGGCAACTCTTCATAATGTGTTTAGTTATTTATTACTTGTTCAAAGGGTTATTGAATAAACAATCTATGTTTGGCTGAAGTCACTGATAGAAAACATAACATGAATTATTTAATCAAATATTATATCTTTTTGACAGGATATTTTCCAGCCATTAATGTTCAACCCTTTTACCAACCTACTCCTATTATTATCCCAACTCTCAATCTGTCCCCGGCCATTTTTGTTTAAGATAGCCTCTCGTGCGTTCGTAGGGCGTTTCGCTCATCTAAAACAGGTAAAGTTCTTACATAAATCTATCTAAAGGACTAGGTTTTATTACTTGTATTGGAAAAATTATTGCGACGGGTGTGGAGGGAGTGGGGGGGGGGGGGTCCCGGTTCCCTTTTGCTCCCACTGTTTCTACCGGTCAGATACATAACAAAGTGAACAAGCCATGGTAACACTGTCTTTGAAAGGCGTATATATGTTTAGAGTCAATCTGTGAAATCATTCATTTCATTACATGAGTGAACATTTAGTCATTTCGAGAAATTACTGTTTCGATTAGTCATTTCACGAACTTGCCGAACTGCTGTATTTTATCAAGTTGATATTTCTCGATAATCGAAATTGAAAGTCGGCACAATAAATCACTACAAAAGATAAAGACATGCACTCAACACGTGTTTCTGACATGTGCGGTTTGGGTGATAAATGATAGCCTATAGATAAAGTGTAACGACATTTTCTAGAATTTATTAGTTGACAGGGTCATAGTGTAAGAACGTATGTTTCTCACTAGAATGAGTAACAATTCACCACTGCTCACTGTTTCAATCCATTACTCCATTAACTGTTTCTAAAGTATTGAAGATAGATGACTATACTTAAAGCAGGTTTGAAGTCACCAACCATTTATTGCAAAACATCAGAATGTGACGGAAATTCTTAAAAAGGCCACTTTTATTAACTCATTTACCCCTGAGACTTGAAATGAACTATTCCAGTTTCCAATAAAGTCTGGTCAATTTCTTGACTTTCAACATTACTTTAACACATATTTCAAAATGAAAAAATGTGTAGACCCTAATCACAGGGCTCCTCAAAGAAACCTCTGATCAGATTATTTCACTGTTTGCAAAGGACAAGTGTACTACTCGCATGTACACTGTATATTAAATAACGAGTATATTCGTCACTAAGGTTTAATGTGTTTAAAAGAGGGAGCATATCTGAGGCTTATATAAGATCTCACCCGCGTAGGGTTTTTTATTATTGATTACGTGACAATTTCAAAATCCCCAGGTCCTATAAACCTGTCAACAGCAAAGACGCAAAAACTAAATTATTTGTTTACACTAACCTAAACTGGCCATTTTTCCTCCCACATAATTATGTAAGGTATATTTCCTTTGAATGTCGAAGATAGTTGATTAACCCATTACCCCCATAGCCTGTTTCAAGTATTGAAGATAGTTGACCACTTAAAGCAGGTTGAAACTAAATAAGAATGCGCCTTCAAGCGCATTCTGATTTAGTTTCAGCTAGTTTTAAGCTACCCTGTGCTAGAAAGTAGAAAATATGTTTTAGGGTAAATATTTTTGGCTGTATAAATTGGAACTTTTTTATTCAATGGAGTAATAGATAAAAAGTGTAAAAAGCGTATTTATTAGGTAATGGATTAAAAGGACTTACAAACAGCAAGAAAGACGTTACCAATAGTGAGATTTTATGAAGACAAATCTTGCCGTTTGATCATCAATGATGTGACCTTTGTCATCTCAGAAGGTGAAAAAGTTCAAAACAAACACTCTGACTACCTACCTACATGTATTCTATTTTGTAGTAAAATAGTTAAAGACTTTTCCTCAGTCAATTGAGGAATCACCAGCATATTGTTCTGGAGGTGTCAATGTAACTGTAAAGCACGGGCAATACAATCTCAGTTTACTGGGCGAAGACCAGATTATACTCATGCTCTAGTGATTTTCAATGGTTATTTCTAACCAAACTATCAAATATAAAGGTTCGGTCTCACATAAGACGATTCAATGGTTCAATATGCACAAGACCCATGCTTTTTGCAAGGAAATTGACAGTAAATAATCTGGCAAGGCGTTATGACCAAAAGGTCGTCAGGAGATGTCTTTAAGCGAGTGTTTGCTAGTTGTGTCCCAATAACGTTGGTTAAGAAATACATTTAGCATAAACCAATCATTTCAATGAAAAAATAATAATAAAATGCCAAAATTAAGACACAAAAGTGACCAGAACGCGATATATCATAAAAATATAGACTAATCGTTTGGACAAAACGACTACTAAAGTATTCGTAAACCATGTGCGTATATACATCGCTATATGCTATTTCAATTAAACCTCTCTATTACGATCACTATTAAACATGAAGGTCAATAGATTGTATAAAACAGATCAGAAAAAAGAGTAAAATTGATATTCAATGAAGCCTCTGATCTGGGTCATCATTGTTTGCAATGTATATATACAGTGGAATCCCTCCAACCCGGAACCTCTAAATACCGGAATTCTCTCTATACCGATACAAAAAACTTTTGTCCTGTTTCCAACCCTTCCTTTTTAACCACAATTACGCCTTTTTACGTCTTTAATTTATTCCTTTACTGAAGAAAATACATTAATTAATATGTATCATTAGAAATAATTTCTATATCCTGATAGATGATAGCTTAAAGCAGGTTGAAAAAAAAGCAGAATGTGCCTTAAGCGCAATAATATCAACACTTTCACTACCTTATTCCGAGTACACTGAGTATATGCAAAGAGTGTGATCATGATTAGACGCTGCGAAACGCGGCGTCTGATCATGACAGTCATTATTATGATATTATTCTGGCAATTTAACTTAAGTTTAAGTTGAAGAAATAAAACAGACCACAAATGTTAAGTAGATGACGTCATCGCACTGAAAATCTTTAGTTTATTCGCGCAACGTGTCGACGAACGTTTCTGCTTCTACAGTTAATAACAGTTATTTCGAAAATGCAATCTCGTTTCTGAAACAACATTAAACATTTAGATACATAGGTTGAACATATTTAGAACATTCCTAATTTATCAAATATTACAAATATTGAATCATAATGCGTTTGTTTCAACATATTCGAATGTATTTTAAGGTCAACACACGGTAAACGCAATTTATTATTTAACATATTTTCGATAAGAGTATGTAAAATAAATAGTGGATCAAAAGTACTATAACTACGGTAAAATCGAACTGAGCGTCTGAAAAGAACTACAGTGCTCTTTCCCTACAACGACCCTCTTTACAACGACCCATGTCGCAGTTCCCTAAACAGGACAAACTACACGAATATCTAGCGCTTTTACTGCTGCAATATCGGCTGCTTGAAATTGTCGTCTGCTGTTCTTTCTCAAAGTAAACTATATGTGAAGATTTTTATATAGTTAATATAATGACGTGTGACAAACAGCTTGAGTTCATGTCAGACGCCGCGTCATGCGGCGTCTGATCTTGAATCTAGCTGTTTGCACATGTAAACCAGGTCTAAACTTCCTCTCCCTATATTGACTCCCTCCGAACAACACCCAATCTGTGTCTCCCACAGGGTGTCGTTGTAGAGAGGAAGCACTGAATACGAATACGTGAGTAAGTATTGACTGAAATAATTATTTACCAATAAGTGCTGTTGTACGCCAAAAGCTGGTCCCAACTGTTTGGAACTTAATCAGACACACAGTAACTCGGTACATGCACAGGTTGCAAAATATTTGACATTGTGGTTCAAACAAGATCTACATTCTGAAGACAGGTGTGGATTATACGTGCATTAATTCATTCACTGCCTTACCCCGAGTACAATGGTTATTTACAAACAATATAGATCCAATTATAATCAGACGCCGTAAAGATATCAAAATTGTCTATGGTTTGTGCTTATAGGTATTTCAAAAGTCTCTCAAACCAATGGTCTGTTTGTTTATCGTGTTTGTAAACTACAGACGTATTTATGATAATACATATTCATGATTATTTGACTTGGAACTCTTTTCTTCTGTGGAGGAATACATTCAGTGCGCTTAACCCTTTACCTCATAGCCTGTTTCTAGTTGTGAAAACAGGTGACCACTTAAAGCAGGTTGAAAGTAAAGCAGAATGTGCCTTAAGGCACATTCTGCTTTACTTTCAGCCTGCTTTAAGCTAAAATCTGCTAGGCTATATAAAATATTTGTAATGGTAATTGTTCGTGAGGGTATAAACTGGAACTATTTTCTTCAGCGGAGGAATAAATTGAACACGCTAAAAGTCGCTTCTATGGGGGAAAGGGTTAAATACGAGTCTATGGGTACTGGGTAGAGGGTTAAACACCCACACTCTTTTACCGGAACAATAGCCTACTAATATTCTCACAGACATGAGACATATGGACACGTGACCTAAGGTAGCTACTATAGAACTTTAAACCCGTATTAAAGCCATCCTAAATTTGGTGCGTGCGTGGGAGTGTCTTGTTTACTCTGCTGTTCTATTTGATTTAGGAAAGCATTAAGTTTTCCAATCACGTTTTATGTTTTATGACACCAAACCCTTGCGACGAGTTTATTCGTCATTTATGAACTGTATTTTATTTTTGAAGAGTACGTTTCTCCTATGAAAACAGTGACGACTTAGTTCAGATAAGTTGGTTACTTACAGGACATTCTGACAGATTTTGTACTGTTTGTTATTTTGCAATATTTTATTATAATCAACCCTAAATAGTCCAAAGTTGGTCTAGACCTTATAGGAGGTTGGAAGTGTCCATCTGCTCCTGAAATACAAAATGGATAATGCCAGTTTCCAATTAAGTCTAGTCCATTTATACTATTTAGGGTATTTGTAAATCATATTGCAATGGACAAACAGTATAGTGCTTGTTTAGAGGGTCCAAACAGGAGTCCGCTGATCAGGGTTTTAACTGTTTCTTTATAAAAACACTCTCTTTGCAGGTACACTATTTATAATTTGGAAATGTCACGTCAAATATGGTTCAGTGGTTAAATAAGAAATGTCCAAAATAACATTTACAGTGCTCCCTCCAAACCACGACCCTCTTTACAACGATAGCCTCCTTACGACAATGATTGACGCTATTTCCTAAACACAACAATTATCTCCAACCATTTCACTAGTGCAGTATTGTCTGCTTAAAGTTGTCGTCTGCTGATTTTCTCAAAGTCACATATAGGACATTTTGACAGACATACCATAAAGACGAGTGACGAGTTACGCGGCGTCTGATCTGGATTCAAGTTGTGTGTAATACCAAATGCGTTTAAACGGGAACGAATGACGTCTTCTAGATTGTACAAACGCGTTACTGGGAAATAATAAAGTATTTCCTTTAACAAATTAAGTTTAAATGCATTTCAAAACTTCGGAATTTCGATTCTCTTTAATCGGGTTTTATGTATTTCAGGGTCAGACATTGACTCAATGTGCCTTGGAACATGAAGTTTAAGAGGCTATCCTTTAATCAGACAGCTGTCCTTGATGGTGTAGGGCATTTCGAAAGCAAACAAAGCCCGTTACCTATCAAACACATGCAGAGGAAGGACTCTATGCGGACAGAGCTGATCGAGAGGACAGGCTCACCAGATCTCCCGCAACAACAACAACAACAATCCGACATGGAGACCGACCAAGAACGCCTAAGCAACATCTATGCAGGGCTGGTAAGTATATAAAAATAGTTAACTCGTTCCCCCCATATAAACGCATTTTAGCCCTTTTCATTCATTCCTCATGTGAAGAAAAAAAGCTTGAATTTATGCAGTCTTAAACATGAAACAAAATACACACTTTCTGTAGCATAGCAGATAGTGGCTTAAAGCAGGCTGAAAGTAAGGAGAAAGTTATTTTAGTCGCATTCTGCTTTACTTTCATCTACTTTAAGTGGTCATTTGTCTTCAAAACTAGAAATAGGGTATATTGGGTAAATGGTTAACTCCTTCATTTCTGTGACTTCCAATGGGCAATCTCTAATTCAACCTTGTTTTCGTCCATTTTTTACTATTTAACCCTTTACCTCATAGCCTGTTTCTAGTTTTGAAGACAGGTGGCCACTTAAAGCAGGTTGAAAGTAAAGCAGAATGTGCCTTAAGGCACATTCTGCTTTACTTTCAGCCTGCTTTAAGCTTAAATCTGCTAGGCTATATAAAATATTTGTAATGGTTATTGTTCAAGAGGTGTGATTTGGAACTATTTTCTTCAGCGGAGGAATAAATTAAATACGCTAAAAGTCGCTTCTATGGGGGAAAGGGTTAATGTTGTTTTAACAATATAAAGTGCCAACTCTCTTCAACGACCCTCCGAACAACGACTTCCTCTTTACAACAAAGCTTGCATTTCCTCCCCAAACAAGACAGTTACAGTGGAGAATCTGTTATTCTTTCCCGTTTAAACGCAAACGTACGCAAACGCAAAGCACTAAAACGTAGAAAAGAACAACTTTTGGACAATTCTGATATTTCATGTTTATGTTGGTGGCAAACAGTTTGGAGACTGATCAGATGCCGGGCTACCCGGCGTCTGATCTGGCTCCAAACTGTTTGCACTGCAAATAATAGTTTTAGCGTAAACGCGTTTATTGGGAAAGAATAACAGATTCTCCACTGTATTTCTGACGCTTTCACTGCTGCAAAATCGTCTTTCTAACCCTCTCATGGTCAAATTTATCGTTCTTTTGTTTACCTCTTCACTGCCTTATTGTCGTCTACTTCAATATTGTTGTCTACAATATCGTTTCATGTTTAGATTAACCCTTTACCTTATAGAAGCGCCTTTTAGCGGATATGATTTATTCATCCGCTGAAGAAAATAGTTCCAATTTAATCAGTAATGAATATGTATTATAGGGAATATTTTCTATATTATAGCACATTATAGCTTAAAGCAGGCTGAAAGTAAAGCAGAATGCGCCCTAAGGCGCATTCTGCTTTACTTTCAACCTGCTTTAAGTAGTCATCTATCTTAAGTACTATAAATAGGCTATCAGGTAAAGGGTTAAAGACAGTTTAACTGACGTAATTACAAAACAAGTTGCAAACAGTTGTGATCCTGATCAGACGCCGCGATTTCGGTATCTGATCAAGATCAAAACTTTTTGCAAATTCGCTTAAAGGCGTCATTTGAAGTAAAAGGGTTAAAGCCTATCTTACCATAAATAACTTAATAAATTATAGCTTAACCAAACTCTATCGTTTGACTTCTCAATGACAAATCACCACATGTGGTGTGGCTAAAACATAACCATCCTTTGCTGTATATCTGTAAAACTATTACACGTACATTAATTCCTATACATTATATTACCAATGCACTATTTTGTTCATTAAATATGTAATAAAAGCCATTATTTCAACTGGTAATTAGTTTCTCTCTTTTTTAGATGATTAAAATGGGTAGTCGCATTATACGGTTTGGTTAAGATATAAGGGCTAGAATCTAATGTATTTTCTTTTGCTCTGTAAATAAAATCATGACGTTATAAAATACGGCTATAAAAAACTGCAGCATTTGTTTTTGGGGGACCGACACCCAATTGAAAACAATGACTGTTTTCAGAAAATTAGTATTTTTTCCGCGGGAGTGTTTTCTCAGAATGAGCATTTAACTACTCAAATGTTCCTAAAATCAAGTATATATTTTAAGCCGTTTATGGCATATTTCCTCCAATTGAATGGGTATCAACCTGTTGCCAGTGGTAAAAAAAACCCGAAACTTTTGACTATGTTTCTACTAACAGCATTTTACAGTATCTCAATATTGTTGTATGTAATATCGTTCAAAAATTTAGGTTTCATGCAGTATAACTGACGTAATTTTAAAAGAAGTGGCATTATTTTCCTCAGCGGGGAATAAATCTCCACGTACCCTGGGAAGAAACTGTTTGTTTATACTATAAGTTTTACTTTTTAAACGTATGATTTCAATTCATTTCGGCAGTGATCAGTTAACATCGCTCGTAGCAGATACAAATGTATGGAAGTTTCATGTTTGAAGGCGCACACTCCTGTCGAACAGTCGGCCATCTTTATTTCTGTAAAGCAAGACTGAAGACCCGTCAACCAATGAAATAAATGTAGTTACATGTATAGGTATAGGGTCACCAAACAGACCGGAAGTGCTTCATGGTGTAGTCGAAAGAAGTCCGGCGAGAAATAGTGCCAAACTTTTCCTCCTCAGAATAGCTTTTTGTCAAGAAATACATGTATTTACTGTTTTGAGCCTTTTATGTAATACATTGATGCTGGAGAAAAAATACAAATACATTCTTTCATGATAGGGTTTTGGAGAAATTGTGTAAGCTGATGTGACATATATCTGTTTTAGCCGGTGCCTATATCAAAATGTAGTCGAACAACTGTCATGTCACTGGAGCCAAGAGATGTTTGTTATATACCACATGACCCCCTCTTTTCTTTGCTTTATTCAGTTGTGCAAGGGTGTATCTTTTAGGGAAATATAGGGTAGCAATAATGTGGTTGGAATAAAAAATGTCCTTTTTACCTTAGAAATGACACATTTTATATTAGTTATATAGAAGAGCCGTTTGGTGACCCATGCCCTCTACGTACCCTGTCAGCTCACAGGGTATGACGGCTCACGTCTACGACTCTTTGGCCAATCAGAAGTAAGGACTTTACTCTGCAGTATAATAAGATAAAACATAAGCCGAAAGAATGATTGGGGACAAGAATGCCTGGTTCGATATTAACGAATCGATTTTGGACTTTCCCTGCAGATACAGCTATAGCAGTTTATCTCATTTCTTCTACGTTTAAGCATAGATAGACATTAATTTATTTTTTAATCCTTTTAACTCTTAAAGACGCCATAAAGCGCGTTTGCTTACAGTTTGAACCCTGATCGGACGATGCGTAAAGCTGCGTCTGATCAGGATAGAAACTGTTGGACACTAGTATCGATATGCTTTAACCCTTTACCTGATAGCCTATTTCTAGTACTTAAGATAGGTGACTTCTTAAAGCAGGTTGAAAGTAAAGCAGAATGCGCCTTAGGGCGCATTCTGTTTTACTTTCAGCCTGCTTTAAGCTATCATGTGCTATAATCTAGAAAATATTCCCCATAATACATATTCATTACTGATTAAATTGGAACTATTTTCTTCAGCGGAGGAATAAATCATATCCGCTAAAAGGCGCTTCTATAAGGTAAAGGGTTAAGTCATTCTACATTGAATCCTACTTTGAAATGATCTTGCAAGCAACAAACTTGAAGCAGACGACAACGAAACGGTGAAGGGGTATAACTCTTACGAAACATTTGGCTGAGAAAGTGTTTAGGCGCATATAGAGAAACGAAAGAGTTACAGGAACTATTTACACTGCTTATATAATGAATCATTCTGATCACTGCTGATACATGTAATACAATAGTGAACGTGATATGAAGACTCTACACGCTGCGTTGATCAATAAATCACCTTGATCAATAGAGACATGTGAGTGGTTCGCCGAATAGGTTATCTTATCTCATACATTCCAATTGGTCCGTATTGACCTGTCAAACATTTTAATTGGTCACTTATCATTTAATTTCACATCCGGGTTGTTGAACTTTTGACATTGACTTTAAAATTAATGGAACCACTGGGCACGTATCGGTCACTGCGGAAGTCTGATATTCCGAATATGATCAATGATTTCCTATTTGGAAGTCTGACATTCCGAATATGATCAATGATTTCCTATTTGGAAAACTGGAAATGAAACTAAAATTGTTGTGCTTGTTGTTTTTTTTTATCTTGTTTTTGTACCAACCATTTAACACTTTCACACTAAACATCGCCAAGAAGCGACTTTGCAAACAGTTCGGATCCTGATCAAACGCCGCGTAATGCGGCGTCTGATCAGGATCCGAACTGTTTGACACTCGTATCAACATTTAGCCAAAGATCGGACTTTAAAAATCTTGCAGACAACACTACCAATGCAGACGATATTTTGGCGGCAAGAATGTTAAAGGAGACGTTAAAAATTTGCAGCGAAAGACTTTATAATAAATGGAACCATTGGACACGTGTTGGTTACTGCGGAAGTCTGATATGTGTCAGACAGTCTGAAAGGACCGATACTTTTCGAATATGATCAATGAGTTCCTGACTGATTGAAACCGAAAATGAAACCATTGTGACTGGGATTTCTTTATCGAAATATTTGGAACTCTGTTTTATCCACTACTTGTCAATGTTAAATCGTGTAAAAGAGTGTGTGACTACACTCTTATTGCAATATTATAAGCAAGCTTAAGATTAGAGGGAGCAAAATTAATATTTCAAACTTTTATCCATTCCGCCAAACATTATGTTGCGATTGTCCTTTAAGATGATTCTAGGGAGTGGTCAGAACTTAGATGTTGGTAAAGATTGAAGGAAGTAAACACTGTATTTGAAAAGGTTTCCTTAACTTGGTCTTCTGCATGTAGTTTCGATATATCTTGAGGCCAAGGGCATTGAATTGACTATTGATAATTTGTACGTACAATTTTATAACGGTGATAGAGTGAAAATATTCTATTTACAATTGTCTCCAAACAAACGCATTTGACGCGTCTACAAATTCTTTTAACTCTTTCACTGCCAAGTTTTATTTTGTGCTTTAACCCTCTTACCGCCAAAATATCGTCTTCATAGTTAGTACCGTCTGCAATATTTGGCGGTAAGCTTAAGGGCTGGTTAGACTGAAGAAATGTGAATACGAATGTCAAACAGTTTGAATCCAAACTGTTTACAAAGTCACCTTTTGGCGCCGTTGACAGTGAAAGTGTTAAAGCAGCCCGAAAGTAAACCAGGACGCTCCTAATGGGCTCCTTGCTTTTTCAGCAACGACATGTCTTTAACCCTTATCCTGCGGTGATGTCGTCTGCTTCGAAATTGTCGTCTGCAAAGTTTGTTAAATGTAGATATATACCTTTTTTAAGTAAAGAAACATAAAGACGAGTGTCAAACAGTTTTGATCCAGATCAGACGCCGCGTAACGCGGTGTCTGATCTGGATCTAAACTGTTTGCAAAAATCAATAAAGTCGCGACCAGCAGGCAAAGGGTTAATACTGAAAACAGATTAAACCATAAAGGATTAAAAATAAGCAAGCATGTTGCACCGAAAAGGTTAAAACAAAACAGATGGTAGTTTCAAGGGCGGACTTTAGTCTATTTGAACAATGTGTTGTAACGATGTGAACGCATGAATGATATACATTCTTTTCATATTTCAATATGATCCTATGCTTGCAATATTTGAATAATGGCGAGATGGAACAGCGTCCCAAACAATAACATTCTACATGTATCATAGAATGGTTAGTTTGTTGTTGTTGCTTGTTTGATTTTTGTGGGGTTGCTGTTTATTCGTTTTCTTGGGTTTTGGAGAATTTGTTTGTTAAGCAGTTTGACACTCATTTCAAAATTTCGTAAGTAAAAATACCTTACATTTAAATATGAGAAATAAAAGCAGACGACAATTGTTTAAAATTGATGAGGTCATAGCAGAGATGGGGTCATTCCTTTTACTGCCATAATGACATCATAGACGATCTATACAATTATATATACAGTAAAACCCCTCTATTACGACCACTAAATTATGTTAATTATTAGGGTGTTTACGATAGGTGACCGCTTAAAGCAAGGTGACAGTGAAACAGAAAGCTCCTACAGGAGCTTTCTGTTTCACTGCCACCTTGCTTTAAGCTGTCACCTGTCTATTAAACAATCAATTAGCCTTCGTTTTAGTGGTCGTAATAGCGAGGTTTTACTGTATTCCTTTTAATTTGAGTGGCAAATTGTTTGGAGCCTGATCAGACGCCGGGTTATCCGGCGTCTGGTCAGTCTCCAAGCTTTTTGCAATGAACATAATTGTTTTAGTGTAAACGCGATTATTGGGAAAAGAATAACGTCTTCTTCACTGTATACATCATGGCTTGCATACTATTACAGTGGAGAATCTGTTATTCTTTCCCAATAAACGCGTTTACGCTAAAACTATTATTTGCAGTGCAAACAGTTTGGAGCCAGATCAGACGCCGGGTAACCCGGCGTCTGATCAGGCTCCAAACTGTTTGCCACCAAGATAAACAAGAATTATCAGAATTGTCCAAAAGTTGTTCTTTTCTACGTTTTAGTGCTTTGCGTTTGCGTACGTTTGCGTTTAAACGGGAAAGAATAACAGATTCTCCACTGTATATGATTCAATTTTAGAATTTTTCGGCGTCTGGTCGGTTTGTTTGAGCATTAATCCATTGAACTCGGGTTAAGGTATGAAATGATAAAAGCAACCTGCTTCCACAGTGAAAAAATGCTTCGTCATCTTACGTTACTATGTTTGACATTTGAAAACAAACATAACGTTGCTACGTGTGACACTTTGACCTTCACAATGACCTCTCGTTTTGCAGTATGTGTATTACAGTGTTCCCTCCGTACAATGGCTCTCCGAACAACTACAGCGTTCCCTCTCTACAACGGCTCTCCTAACAACGATTCCCTCACTACAACGACGTTTACCACAGTGTCCTAATCACATGAATTCTGTCTAACATTTTTACTTCTGCAATATCGTCTGCTTAAAATTGTCGTCTGCTGCTTTTCATAAAGTTGCATTTTTGACATTTGACAGAAAAAAACTTACTGGAGAGTGACAAACAGTTTGGATTCGAGCTGTTTGCAAATGTTAACCAATTTCCCTCCCTTTAACGACTCCCTCCGAACAACTCTTACATTTGTTGTCTCCCATTGGATGTCTTTGCAGAGAGGGGTCGCTGTATTCCCTCCTTAGAAAATGCTTGCAACTATTCCATGAACGACTGCTGCAATATCGTCTGCTTAAAATTGTCGTTTTCTGTAACATATAAATGGACCTGTTGACATAAGAAATATAATGACGAGTGACAAACAGCTTAAATCCAGATCACAGGCCGCGTTTCGCGGTGTCTGATCTGGATTCAAACTGTTTGCAACTCTAAGTCAAGTCTCAATTTCCCTCCCCTTAACAACTCCCTCCGAGTAACACACGGATTATTTGTCTCAAATTGGGTGCTGTTGTACGGTGGGAGCACTTTATATGAATATAGAGGATCTTACATGAGTGCTCATTATTTATCATTTTTAATAAACGATTTGACTCAAGTAAAATGACGCGAGCCTTGGCTCATTTTAGTCAACGCGTTTATTAAAACTGATAAATAATGAGCACGAATGTGAAATTCTCTTTATCACATACCAAGTTTAAGCACCTATTAAATTGACTGAATCGTAGTTTATAGACCCTCAGCTATATAGATTTTCCGCCAAAACGTAACGTTGTTTACGTTAACGTCGTCGCAAATGACGTAGTTTGACGTCCCGCTACACGCAGCGCATGTGGACGAACAGATTGGGCCGGAGTCCAAAAAACGATATTGCACTAGTTGATTACGATATTTACATAATGGCTTTATGTCACTCCCAGACCGCAAGTTATGTGATAAACCAATTTGCAATAAGTTCCCCTATAGAATACCATTGCCATAGCGTTATTTATAAGGGACACGGTCATCTTCCTTGTTAGATTAGGAATTTTATCGCACATATTTTTTCTTTATCTTTCTCTTAACCCTTTACCTGATAGCCTATTTCTAGAATTGAAAATAGGTTACTACTTAAAGCAGGTTGAAAGTAAAGCAGAGTGCGCTTAAGGCGTATTCTGCTTTACTTTCAGCCTGCTTTAAGCTATCCTGTGCTAGAATATTTTGAAAATTTTCCCTATAATATATATTAAATTATTAAATTGGAACTATTTTCTTCAGCGGATGAATACAGATCAGATTCGCTAAAAGTCGCTTCTATGGGGTAAAGGGTTAACCTTTTTTATCGAACAATTCAACCTCCCGGGCTAACGCTTTCGCAGACAAAAATGACGTCTGCAAAAGTTTGTCGTCTGCAATTTTATGCAAAATTCAAATGTTTGAAGTTTTGATTGAATCAGCAGTTTGGCTTATCATCAGATGCATTTTGATTCAGAATAATTATTTTTAGCAAAACCGCATACATGCGGTAAATGTTTTTAACTTATTGAACCCTCGTAAGAGCGCCAATAAATAACGATTTAAGTTTGGACTATATTGGTTTTAAATTTGAAATCAGTCGTATTACCAGATAATCGGCCAAAGTCAAAAACATTTTGATCCTGATCAGACGCCGACTTACTCGGCTTCTGATCAGGATCAAACTGTTCGCTCATATCTGCAAAACGTTTTGCAAGCTTTGACGCTAGTTCAATATTCGTGTAGCTTTTAGTCCTGATATCAGTCCGACTTGAATATCAAGTGCACTGAAAACATATTAGATAGTTTAAACAAAAAGGCTACAGTAAAACCTCTCTATAACGACTATCAAAACGAAGGCTACAGTGGAGAATCTGTTATTCTTTCCCAATAAACGCGTTTACGCTAAAACTATTATTTCTATTACAAACAGTTTGGAGCCAGATCAGACGCCGGGTAACCCGGCGTCTGATCAGGCTCCAAACTGTTTGCCACCAAGATAAACATGAAGTATGAAAATTGTCCAAAAGTTGTACGTTTCTACGTTTTAGTGCTTTGCGTTTGCGTACGTTTGCGTTTAAACGGGAAAGAATAACAGATTCTCCACTGTAGTTGGCTGTATGAAAGACAGGTGACAGCTTAAAAAAGGGGGAATGTATAAGAGAAAGCGCCTAATGGAACTTTCTGTTTTACATTCACCTTTCTTTAACCCTTTCCCTTATAGAAGCGACTTTTAGCATATTCATTTTATTCATCCGCTGAAGAAAATAGTTCCAAATTATACCGTAATGAATATGTGTCATATTTAATACTTTCCTTATTCTAGCAGTTAATAGCTTAAAGCAGGCTGAAAGTAAAGCAGAATGCGCCTTAGAGGCATTCTGCTTTACTTTCAACCTGCTTTAAGTAGTCACATATCTTCAATACTAAAACAATGCTATCAGGTAAAGGGTTAAGCAATTAATTGCGTTGACACCGAATGATAAGCATAGTTTAGAGGTCCTATTAGAGCAGGGCTTCAATTATTTGATCATAAAAATCCTAAGATTTCAAATTTTTAATTTTTCAGACGCAATTTTACTAATCGTACCTTTACCCATAGTCTGTTTCTTGTTTTTAGGACACATGACTGCTTAAAACTGGTTGAAATTAAAGCAGAATGCGCCTTAAGGCGCATTGTGCTTTACATTCAGCCTGTTTTAAGCTACGATCTGCTAGGATAAAAATCCGAATACTTCGGAAAAATCCGAAGAAATGGCAGCCCTCGTAGAGTGATTTTGCAGTAATTGTGTTTGCATGTGCATTATATAACTTGTGACACACTAACCTTTGACCTATGATAGATCTGATATGTATAACGTATCGTCTACGACAATTCTCGAAATCGATTTATCTGTTATTTATTTTAAACAAGGCCATTTATTTGGCAAACAGTTTAAATACAAACGAGCTTAAAAGACGACGAGCAACTCAGCATCCCAATTTTATTCAAATGTATGGCATAAGTGTTCATAACTTAGTTCATTGCATGCAACAATTTAAATTAATATGTTCTTTTTGTCTGATCAGGCTCCAAACTGTTTGCAATTGAAATAGTTTTAGCAAAAACGCGTTTTTGGGGAAATAATAACGTATTCTGTACTGTAGCCCGTTCCCTACGAAATGTTGTTGTCTGCTGTAAACTTTTTCTCAAGCCGTTGTGTTGCCTGCTTACAAATCTTGCCTATAACATTATATCAAAGCAAGTTTTAACCCCTTCACTCTCATTGACGCATTAAAGCGCGTTTCCAAACAGTTTATTTCCTGATCAGACGCCGCATAACGCGGCGTCTTAACAGGATCCAAAATGTTTGACTTTTGAAATTTCTTCAGTCATACTGCCTTATTTTTTAACTTTGAAACGACATTGTAGACAACAAAAGTGAAGCAGACGACAAGGAAACGGTCAGAGGTAAAACTCTCCTGAATAATTTGATCATGAAAGGTTTAAAGCACGTTGCCCATAGCATCAACGATAGGCGACGTCTGTATAGGGTCCAAACTGCTTACAATATTGACTGTAGCCCTTGGTGTGGATAGGGCTAACCAAACTAGGGGTAGTTTTGCCACTCAGACCTGTATTTACTGATGGATTGGTAGCTAATCGCCGTTCAAGTTGATAAAAATGTTGAGTTGTTATCTAACCGCTCCTTGACGCTTTGATAACAAATTCATTGAACTATTTGCCAATAAAATCGTTATCAGAGGACCCTTACAAATGGCTTGCAAGACATTTGTACTTCCGGGTCCAGATACAGGTACTTGCACACACATCTAGATCCATTACAAAAAAAAAAAAAAAAAAGTTTTTTTACTACGACTTTTGTTATAGAAGTGTAGTAATTTATTATTTATTTTTTTTATAGATCTGAATGTATGTGTCAAGTACCTGTTGGTCCAGATTTTATCTCGATGTACAACGCCATTGAATGCATTGAATTGTAACAAGAAATATCTTTAAAAAAGATATTCGGCGGAATGAGTGGTTGAACTAAGGCTATATAGATGGGTGTGCAAAATTGAATGATATTGAGGTTTTCAAAGATTGAAAAGCAAAAAATAAAAGTATACAATTGAAACAGTAACTTTTATTTAAAATGCAAAACTATCATGTACAGAAATGCAAAACAAAACAATAATTTAACTCATATCCTATCTACTGGTAGGAGATCCTCACATTAATCTATTGTTCTATGTATCAAACTTCATTCATAGAGTTTCTTGAAACAAACTATAGCATACACAAAATGTACAGATACAACAGTCTGCTCTACTTCACTCTTGTAAATAATGACGAAACCACACAATTGTGTTTAACTCACTTGAGGCCATTTATATTTAATATTGCTTTTAATGTATGGTAAATGTGTACAAATAGTTAACAATTAAAACAAATTACAAAACACCTAGCTTCCTCTGTATTTCAGATGTCATCTTAAATTGCATCAGCCCCCAGTGTAGTAAACAGTCTGGTCTGTGTCTCTAAATGTTACACTCACAGCCATATCTGGGAAAACTGTAATTGGACATAGACCAGCCTACAGGGCTCCAGATAAGAGGGAGTAAACTAAACAAATCACGTTTATTCACTCATTTCAGCACCAAACCCTATGGTGTTACCACTCATTTTGATTGTCTCAAAGAGACAATTCAAATGTTTAGTGACACCACAGGGTTTAATGCACAAATAAAGATTTTAAGTTTTGAAATAATTCTCTTATCTGGAGCCCTGGCTACTATCCAATCAGACTATTCAGTTTCAACAGGTGCTCTCAAGTCTAAATTTCAGATCAAATATAATTGGTTGAAATGTGTGGCCAAACAGAAAGTGTGGCTAAATAGAAACCAGACAGCTCCGCCGAAAAATAGGCGTATGTAACTTTTAGATAAACAAAAGATGACAATTTTAAGCGACGACAATGCAGCCGTGAATAGGTTGGCAATATTTGTCGTGTTAAGGGAACTTCCACAAGGGTCGTTGTAAGGAGGGAATAATTGTTAGCAGGGACATTGTAGAGTTGAAGTCTGACCAATTGTAGACAGAATGAGATACCGTAGACCTTGGTTATCATGACATGGATTACAGTGGAGAAAACGTTATTCTTTCCCGTTTAAACGCAAACGAAACGCAAACGCAAAACACTAAAATGTAGAAAAGGAAAACTTGTTGACATTTCTGACTTTTCATTTTTACCTGAGTGGAAAACAGTTTGGAGCCTGATCAGACGCCGGGTTACCCGGCGTCTGATCTGGCTCCAAACTGTTTGCAATGGAAATAATAGTTTTAGCCTAAACGCGTTTATTATAATAATAATAACGTTTTCTACACTGTAGATTAGCTTTGTTTTGTATGGTCTCAAGAGTGCCAAATCAAGACCACGAGACTCTTGTAAACGTCACTTCCTGGTTACCGGCGTTAATTAGCATGCTAGAAATTTAATCAAACTTTGGTTCGACCTGTTCGTGATCTATATTCGGATTTTTCTGTTAACACTTAAACTTGCTCATTCAGAGACATCTCTTAAAATGTCTGAATTTTGTTAAAACTTTAGATTATGAGTATTTGACAATAAAAGTATTCGATAGAGTGCCAAACAGCTTCGATCCTGATAAAATGACGCCGAGTTACTATACGTCTGATCAAGATCCAAACGATTTTGCAATAACAAGTAATATTAGCCATAATCAGTTAAATATTTACATTTCTTATCAGTTGAACGTAAATTTCATTTAGGATTGGGAGTCATATTTGAACAGAAGGGTAGCCAAGTAGTATATATGAGCTGTGCTATTATAAAACTTGCCTTATTTCATTGCAAACAGTGTAGATAGTGTTTTGTAATTTTTCAAATAACTATTATTATACTTTTATTCCTTGTAATTTTTCTTTATATATTTATTCATTTTTTAATTTCCTGAGGAAAAAATTGTTAGTTTTTTGTGGAGGATACGCTTTTCCTTTTTATCATTATCATTTTCTTATTTCATTATTAGTTTTGACTGATTTTGTCTCGATGTACAACGCCATTGAATGCATGAATTGTAAAAGTAGGCGTTTAACAAAATTATAAAGTTTCAAGTTTCAATTTATCTAGAACGTCATAGTGTTCTCAATTGTCCAATAAGGGTATCACTTATCGTCTATTATTTTTACAAAATTTAAACTTACAGGTATATCGGTTTAAGCAGTTTTATTACGTAGTGCTACTCAGCGTCTGCATGATCATGATCCAAACACTTTAAAAATGACCATTTTACTCTGGGTTAGCCAGTGAAGGGGTTAACCCCCTTCAACGCCAAAATGTATTGTCCTATCCCAAAGTTTATAAAAACAATTCAGTTGAGTCTGAAATTGTTCTCAAGCATTTGATTGGTCAGAAATACAGGGCTGCCATAATTTGATTTTGAAAAATCGTAAGATTTTAAAATTTTCTATTTTTCAAGCCCGATTACTTAAAGCAGGTTGAAAGTAAAGCAAAATGTGCCTTAAGGCACATTTTGCTTTACTTTCAACCTACTTTAAGCTACAATCTGCTAGGATAAAAATGCGAAGATTTCGGAAAAAACCAGATAATTGGCAGCCCTGGAATTAGGCTTTTGCCGAACTCTTTTTTAAGCACTTCATTGGCCAGATTTGTGTTTTTAATGAGCAAAAACTCAAATCTGACCAATCAAATGCTTGGGAACGATTTCAGACTCAACTCAAAAGCTTTATAACCTTGGACTCAGACAAAACGCCGCGTTCCGCAAAGTCATGTGTTGTCGTCTATGGCAGAGTAAGGGTTAATTAACCCTTTCCCCAATTGAAACGCTTTTTAGCGTTTTCAGTTTATTCTTCCGCTCAAGAAAATAGTTCCAATTTAATCCGTCATGAATATATATTATAGGGAACATTTTCTATATTCTAGCACATGGAAGCTTAAAGCAGGCTGAAAGTAAAGCAGAATGCGCCTTATGCGCATTCTGCTTTACTTTCAACTCGCTTTAAGTGGTCACCTATATTTAATACTAGAAAAAGGTTATGGGGGAATGGGTTAAATATTGTAATGTTTGCATATTTGGGACAAAACATTTTAACCTTGAGCCAAATTGATCACTCGGTTTAAACATCCTTACCAATTTAAGTAGGTCATTCACCATTTGGAGCTCAAATAAAATAATCAGATCATTTATTTCCAAGTTAGCAACATGTTCAAAGACGGATGAACAATACAGAAAAACCCTTCTTTTACGACCGCCTAAACGACTGCTAATTGATTGTTTAAAGGACAGGTGACAGCTTAAAGGGTTAAAGCAAGGTGACAGTAAATCAGAAAGCTTGTATAGGAGCTTTCTGTTTTACTGTCACCTTGTTTAAAGCAGCCATCTACCTGAAACATCCATTAATTTACAATATTTAGTTGCCGTAATAGAGAGTTTTAACTGTACATTATCACCAATGTCTAACCTGTTTCGCCTATTTCTCCATACAGTTAAATCTTTTTAAACCCACAATCCTACTGCTATTTGCTAGGTTCGAAGACAGGTGAACACTTATATCAAGTTGAACCTAAAGTAGAATGCAATATATTTTGAATCTCTTAAAATCACCAGAGGTATCTCCCTTGGACGTGACCAACCCAACAAAACTCAGCACAATTTTAACTCAATAAAATTCGGGAACATTACAGTTTTTTTTTAAAAAAATTGTACTAATAGAATAAACAAATTTAGAATCTGATCTAACTGCTTTGTTGCAATGCAAAATAGTTTTTGAAGACCAAATGTTGGGAAAGACTGCCTCTAAGTGATAATTTGGAAGAATTGTAGACAGAAAATTGAGAACCGCCAGCAAAGTAATAAGAAACAATCACCAAATAAACAGTGAAAATAGTTTTTTCTTTAAATACATGTGTTTTAAAACAACTTTATCCATTCAATGCAAACAGCTTAACAGGTTAATGTCAAAAAAATATATTTAATGATTAATTAATATCTGAGTGGCTGAAAGTTGGGAGCAAGTTCAAGTTCAGACGCCGGGTACACCGGCGTCTGATCTTGCTCCAAACTTTTTGCCACTCAGTTATTAATAAATCGTTAAATATAGTTTTTTACATTGACTTGTATTGCGTTTCGATTTTAAGTGTTAACCTTTTACCTACAATGACGCCTTAAAGCGCGCCTGCAAACAGTTTGGGTCCTGATCAGACACCGCGTAACGCGACGTCTGATCTGAACCAAAACTGTTTGACACTGTTATCGATATTGA
The DNA here is from genome assembly GCA_922989275.2 of Gari tellinella. Classification (NCBI taxonomy): domain Eukaryota; kingdom Metazoa; phylum Mollusca; class Bivalvia; order Cardiida; family Psammobiidae; genus Gari; species Gari tellinella. The sequence continues at coordinate 34,612,423 of OV277873.1, read as the reverse complement.
TTACGTCATGAAACTTAAAAACTAACTTTTAAACGTGTCTTGCAGACAACAATACTGAATCAGTCGACAAAGAAGCGGTGAAGGGGTAAAATTATCCCGTTAAATTTAAACATGAAACGGGAACGAATAATACATGCGCTATACATGTTAATCAGAAAGCAAAGATACTACGTGTTTTCCACGTAATCAGCTATCTTGTTTGAATTAGTGATGTATCACTACCCCTTCTTTTTCCCTAAAAAATAATTTTCAGTTTTTAAACAATGCATATCAATAATTTAGAACCCGTCTAGAAACTCTACAGTGACGTCACCGATCTTTAATCACAAGACAGTTCAAGTTCTGCTACACTTATCATTTTTCGTAGAATGAATAGTTTCGTTTTGTGTTAGACTGCGCTGATAAGAGTTTGAATTGCTTGCACCTAAAGTGAATTGACATACATTTCAACTAGTATCTGATATCTAAACGATTCATTCTGGCATTTTGACTTACACGGTGAGAAAGAGCATGGCCCAGTCTCGAATAAGTATGATCCTACTTGGAGTTTAATAGCAGCATAGGAAGAGCAAATGTGAATACAATATCCTAGTCCTAGGTAAGATTGTTGTTGCTTGGGCTATAGTGAGTACCAGTCATGGGGTAATTGAAATTGATAATTTAATTAATTAATAATTAATTAACAAAAGTGAAGTAATTGGAGATAATTGTTAATTGAGCAATATTTCAATTACTTTAATTGTAATTTAATCATTACTTTTGAAAAAAGTGGGTAATTGTTAATTGAATTTCAATTACGTTTCAATTAACCCTGCACAATATGTACATGATTTGGAACAATAACATTCTGAACTCATATTGAAAACAAGATAAGCCTTTTTATACATTTTCTAAGCATGTTCATGATAGTTTTTAAGATTGACCTCATCTTAGTTAAAACATTTAATTCCATAATATTTACAAACTGACATGATTGAAACACATATAATAATGAAAAGGGTTATATTAAAAGCTTATTTGGATCCTCTCTATTTTGCCAATAACCTGTCAATAACCTACATGTATAAATGATACAAATGTGCTAATGCTTAAACAGTTTTAATTCTCAGGTCAATAAAACATGATTTGTTAAAAAGGTGTTAAAATACATGCATGTTGATAATGTAGCTTCATCATGGATGGACATAAATCCTTATTAGCTGCAACAATACATGCACCATGAGGCAATACCCAATATGTTTAGCTAGCTCTTAATTATTCTCAATTCTCAATTTGCAAAATCGAATTGCTTAACCCTTACTGGAGTTGCTCATTGACCAAATAGACTTTGGAAATATACTATGAATTCATTTCACTTGAAAAGTTAGTTTGAATACAGATCAAGTCACACAAAGATCCCAACAGTTTAAACTTCATTGTATATATTTGAGAAAGTATTAGACAGAAATACAAGTGTTTTCTTAAAGACAAAGACAACAACTTTGCTGTCAACATTCACTTAAGGTGCATTGGGTTAAAGGTCATTCATCGCCTGTTTAAGAAAGGTGACATTAGCATTCTTATAATACACAAAGCTATTTTTCACACATTGGGCACTGGGCAATCATAGTGATTCATTATGTGTTAATGTTGTCATCTGCTGATAGTGTCAGGGATCCAGATTAGGGGAATATTTTGAAGACTAAAATCTTTATGCCTGCTTAAAACCCTATGGTGTATAGGAATTTGCATTGGAATTGTTTCATTGAGATGATTCTAATGCATAGTCTCACCATTGGGTTTGGTAAACATAAATGGAAAATGTTGGAAATATTTATTTTATACCCCCTTGTGTGTGGCCCTGTCATGATGTGTTGAAGACAAAACACTTAAATTTTGACAATTTCATAACAAACCTTAGCCCGGCATAAACAGCTTCGATGCTAATCAGCATCAAAATAAGTCTGATCTGTTTCCACACTGGTTTAATACTTCTACATTAGTTGTGATTGGCAGTGACATTTTCCAATGCATAGGATTGTGCTAAATAGTACATGGAGCAGACTCTTATCAGAGGGCACCTTCAAAATCCTCCGATCTGGATCTATATTATTTGCAAAGAACTTATAAACTTGCATCATGTAGTGTAACGGTAAAAAGTAATTGTTAATTTAATTTACTTGAGGGGTAAAGTAATTTAATTTAATCATTACTTTTGGAAAAACAGAGTAATTTAATTGGTAATTTAATTGCATTTTATCTAACTAATTGGTAATTTAATTAATTACTTTGCTAAGTAATTGACCCCATGTCTGGTGAGTACAGTGGAGTAGATGTTGATATTTCTCGTGTAAACCTTTTCATGATCAAATTTATCGTGAGGTTTTTACTCCTTTCATCGCCATATTGTCGTCTGCTTCGATATTGTTGTCTGCAATAACGTGTTAAAGATAGATTTAAAGCAGTATAACTGACGTATTTCAAAACGAGAAGCAAACAGTTTTGATCATAATCAGACGCCGCGTGACGCGGCGTCTGATTATGATCAAAGCTGTTTGGAAATGCGCTTTATGACGTCATTGAGGGTTAATGGGTTCAACGAACCGAAACACAAACGTATGACCATGAAATGTTATATATGTAAGGTTCTTGGAAATATCTTTACGATTCACCTTTGTCCCAGTTGCAGACAAATTGCAGAACTTGATCATACATCGCGTTACATGGCGTCTGATCTGGCTCTTAACTGTTTGTGATAGGAATAATTTTCTTAGCATTAAAGTGTTTTTTTGGAAAGAAATACGTCTTCTCCACCCTAGTGGGGTCTATTTTCAATGGGAAAAAAATATACATGTACATTTTCCCCCAAATATCTGCAGGGTAATAGCATGTCATCTTTAATCAAATATCTTATTTCTGAAAAGTGAATCTTGTCTCCACCTCGGTGTATTTAAATAAATACAGTGCTCCCTTTCCACAACGACACACAATGGGAGACACATATCATGAGGAACAAATTTAGAATTGACATACAGTTGCAAAAAATAACGCATAACGCGGCGTCTGATCTGGATGCAATATGTGTGTCACCCGACAGTATATTTCTTTTGTCAACATGTCTACTAATATGTAACGCTGGACACAACTTGGTTAAATACATTCATCATAACCAACTCCAAAGCAAACGTATTTCTGCTCAAATATTAAGTCATTTGGAGCCTTATCAGACACCGAGTAACTCAACTCTGTTACTGAAATTAAACAAAAATGCATCAGTAGTATTTAGTTATATTGGCAAAACAATTACGTTATGTTTAATATACACTGCCACCGAGTTGCACGGTAATTTCAATGGCTATACAAGTCAATCTAAAAAAAATAACGAATTGCTTCAAATACTTTGAACACCTTTATTCAATCTGAGTGACAATTACTCGAAACTCGGTGTCTGGCCTTGCGTCAAACTGTTTTCGACGAAAAAGGTTTTTATAGTTCAAACGCAAATGATGTAAGTAATTGGAGGAACAGTGGACATCTTTTCATGGAGCACCAATGCGTTGGCTTGGTAAAGGGTGGCGTTTGCCCCTAATTGCATGTAAAACGGTCAACATATTCTCAGCCTGCCATTTCGTACCTTTTATTGCATTGGTATTCAGTTAATAATCTAGCTACGTGTTCTCAAATGCACTTTTTGCCCAGTTGAAGTAACATTGTTTTTACAATTTGTATTATTTCGCCGCCCAAACACCTTTCTTTTTTATATTGTACATGTAGAGAGAGCGAGAATTTTTTTTATTATAGTGACATGTGATATTTACATAACAAAATACAAATTATCAACAGTAAATCCATATAATCATCCGGCCCCATGGGCCTATATGTCACCTTGATAATATAAACATACAAATTATAGTAAAGTTTCAAAGTGTTAATTAATATGAAACATTGATCAATTTTTTATTATTTAATCTTGCAACAGTTTAAACGTTTGTTACAAATAGACTCAAATAAATGAATTCATTCTTGCAACAGTTTAAACGTTTTTTTTTATAAATTGACTCAAATAAATTGATTCAATCTTGCAACAGTTTTAATGTTTGTTATAAATTTTCAAGTATATACACATATATATAAACGGAAATGCAAAGGTCCGACAAAAGTCGGTCCGGTACAAGTTTAGATATATATCGAATTAAAAAAAGAGAAAGATTATGCCTTTGTTTAAAAAACATTTAATAAAATCAGTACGCTACTCTACTAAACTAGTTTCGCCTTTCGGCTCCTCTGTAGTCACTGAGTATACATCTATTTAGGTTGGTAATGTTGTTCCTCTTTTACAATTTAAACGTGTTCCCAGCAATATATTCCTTAGGTAGGCTTTATGGGACCAGAGGCATATCAAGTCAGGAACAAACATGTAACTGATATAAGCTGATACGGGAGCATTTGTAATACATTTGTACTACATATATCGATAACATGTCAATTTATACAAGTTAAGTTGACCATGTTACAGTTGAGGAGCCGTTATTCTTTCTAAATAAACGCGTTTGAAATTTAACTATTTTTTAAATTGCAATCAGTTTGAAGCTAGATCAGATGCCTAACCCCTCTGTACATGTATACTGGGTTCTAAAATTGAATGGGTTATTAACAAACACGCATACGACTCTCTACATAGGCTTTTTATGCACATTCTTTAGTAGTTGTAGTATGTGTTATCTTATCTATACATGCTGAGCCGTAGGATGAATGTGTTATCAATCTCGTGATTAAAATGTTTTGCCGACCTGGACGCCAATAGTAGACGTGCAAACAGTTTCGTTCCAAGGCTAATGCTTATTTTAAATTTACATTTGATATGAGTCTGGGATTCTTTTCAAGCCTCGGATTGGTCAGAATATAGCAAACCGCTCACAGCTGAACAATCAACTGTTTGAGTATGATCATATACTCAACTCAAACGTGTTAACGCATGGGGCAGATCTCTTGACGAGTAAGGCTACTCGACGTCTGACCATAAGCCAATGCGCGACAATCTTATACACATTGCTTCAGTCAAAGTCCCTTGAATCGTGACTCTTGACACTCATCATGATATATTACATTAGGCTAGTTACCTACAGTGCAAATTTGAGAAATAAAAGCAGACAGACACAGTTGATTAAAACAGATGACACCATGGCAGTGAATGGGTGAGAAAAAAATAACCAGACACGAATCAGGCACGACCTTAGAAAATAATATGTCCAACAAATTTATATATCCTACAAGCTTCAGTGAGATTATTCTGCTACACTGGTCCCCATATACAACAGAACGTCAGTAGATGTTTTCTATAAACTTACTTCATAATTGACGACAGAAAAGGAAAGGCATCATAATGGCATTTTTCTTAAATTTTCTTGACTAAATGGATGGTATATTGCTTCACTTCGTAAAAGATATTGGCTACACTATTTTCTATAAACTTACTATGGCTTTGAGATTTTATAATAAACTATCATTCATTTCTATAAAGTGTTCCCTTCCTACAACGGCCCTCCCAACAACGACCCCCTCCTTACAATGATCATTGCCACAGTTCCCAAAACCAGACCATTATGTGACTTATGTCTAACGCTTTTACTGTTGCAATGTCGTCTGCTTAAAATTGTCGTCTGCTGTTTTTTCTTAAAGTTAAATATAAGTGGACATTTTGAGAGAACAAATTGGATTCAATCTGTTTGCAAATGTAAACCAAGTCTTAAATTTCCCTCCCTATAATGACTGCCTCCGAACAACAAACATATTCTGTGTCTCAAAATGGGTGTCGTTGTAGAGAGGGAGCTGCTGTAATGCTCTAGCCAATTTACAGGACAATTAAATTTGAGAGTTAAAGGCCGAGGCAGTTGTTTCAATAAGATTACCTCATAGCAGTTAAATGCGTTAATGTCTATTTTCAAGGAGTTAATATCTATTTTCAGGAAGAGGATACGGACAACACCACCGTCAAGAAGACAACGTTCGGAAATTTCTACGGTTTTATGGCGAACAGGAACAGAAATTTAGGGCACGTGAACCCTGCGTTCGAACATGCCGAAGATGACGTCACGGATGACGACACAGAAGATCACTACTGCAACAGCGACTCAGACAGCTCATTAAGTCGAGTGTATTCTGACAGGGCTAGTACGACGAGGTACGGGATTTCTACGGTGTTCCGTATCGGCCATCGTTGATTTCGCGTTTTTGCAAAAATACGATGACCCTTACGGGACACTGTAATACTGTGTTTCGTTGTGTCATCGTAGTTTTGGTAATCTACGTATATTTTATTCGTTTATAAAATAAGAAGCTAATGCGAGCTCTCAAAGTAGATCTATTTACATTTTTAACCCTTGAACCCATTACCCTATATCCTGATTCTAGTTTTGAAAATAGGTAAACACTTAAAGCAGATTGAAAGTAAAGCAGAATGCGATTTAAGGCGCATTCTGCTTTACGTTCAGCCTGCTTTAAGCCATTTTCTGCTAGAATATAGAAAATATTTCTTATGATAAATATTCATGACTGTATTAATTGGAATTATTTTATTGAGTGGAGGAAAATTTAAAGGCGTAAAAGGAGTATTTATGGGGTAATGGGTTGAACCGTAGCATGCGGCTAAGTTTGATGAAATGTAACTATAAACAGGTTGAAGGTAAAGCAGAAAGCGCCCTTATTTTCAACCTGCTTTAAGCTACCATATTTCTTATTTTACAAATTAATTACTGTATAAAATGTAGCTAGATCTATATCAATTTTATTCAGTTGAGATATTTTAATTTAAATGTGTAAAAGACATGTTTATGCAGTATTGGGTTAAGGTGATATTTGTCAGAATGTCAAACAGTTTGAATCCATATCAGACACCAAGTTATTCGATGTTTAATTTGGATCAAAACTGTTTGCCTCAGTTATCACAAAATTGTAGGTGGATAATCGATATTCTATACAATAAACCCTTCGACTCTCAAAGACGCTTAAAAGCGCGTTTGCAAACGGTTTGGATCATGATCAGATGCCGCGTAACGCGGCATCTGATCAGGATCCAAACTGTTCGACATTCGTTTTGAAATATCTTAAGTTTTACTGCCTTATTTTGTTAAACTTTGAAACGACATTGCAGACAACAAAATTGAAGCAGACGACAATGAAACGGTGAATGGATAAAATACTCCCGCATAATCTGATCATGAAATGGTTAATAACTTATGCTGAGGTCAATGTGTGTTTTTTAACGATCCTGTAAAAAATGATATTGACCTCGGACGCATTATATGACCTTATCAAAAGCGCTCACATGATTAATTAAACTTCAAAAATATGAAAAAGCTCCTTCGAAATTCTTGCAAATTGTATTTTGGTAGAATTTGCTGCCGTTTTTATATTTTTAGACATTTTTAGACAGTGTCAGTTTTATTTACACGATCGTGAAAATGCCAATAGTTATTTTTCTCTTTTGCGGGTCAATGCCGCTTTATGTTGACCTGCACGTGCACCACTCTCGATCAATCATATGAATGCATTACGGGGTATATAATAAAGTTTTATATGCTAGTAGCCTAATGTCTCGTATGCACTGAATTAATCTTACTAGTGACACATTGAACCATGGTCACGAGTATACTCGTCATAAAAAAACTTTAACCCATTTGTGCCCATGATCCCATATTTGGGACATAGGCAAACAGTGTAGACTCTGATCAGAGGCCGCATTATGCGGCGTCTGATCAGGGTCTACACTATTTGCTGATAGGAATTTCAATATAAAACAAAAAGAAAATGAAAACTTTGACCAGGCATCCCTTTGATACAAAATGGACTAATCTAATATATAAACATGGAAGAATCCATTGGGCGTAAATGGGTAAATAGTGTGCGTGCGAAGAGTACAGTTGTCCTATGCAAATATTGTAGACTCAGATCTTCAAAAGGAGCCTTCTGATTGTCAATTTACAATAAATTGTAGAAATGATACCTAAATAGCAAAGAAGAAATATAGATTTTATTGTATACTGAAATAGTCAATTTAAAGTTTCAGGGATGAGTGGATTGAGAGAGCATTCAAGATTAATCCAGTGTTAATAGTAGAACATTAACAGTCGACCTTCGATATCTCGAACTCGCTTAACACGAACTATCCGATATTTCGAAACATGAATTTGCCTTATTTCAAGCTCGGTGTATGTGAACATACGCGTGTTTCAAAGTTAAAACGCGGCTTAGGCGCGTTTTAACTTTGAAATGCGTGTATGTCGACTTAACCGAGTTCGAGATATCAAAGTTCGACTGTATGACATTCTAACTAAATTAGAAAATGAAATGCAATATACGTTTGCTAATTATTTGTTTTCCTTGGCTTCAGTTCGACGTCTCAAACCTTCAAAAACCCGATCTCCAATGGCCATGTCGTCCATAATGGGAAGGATTTTAAAGTTGGTGTGGGCGCCGTCAAAGAGCATTCAAATCCACCACCACATCGACCCAACCCAACACAGCCAGCTAAACCGAAAGAGTACGTACATAATCGCCACTGTGACTGTTAAAAGGTTTTATGTCCCTAAAGCATGCATTGATGACTTTATGACATAACTATGTAGTGATGTAACTGTGCGTATGTCCATCCGTGCTAAGATTTAGGGTATATGGGACTACGTTACATAACATTGAACAAAAGAAAACAATAGAGCTGTTCATTTCGTTAGTCCATGTTGGGTTTATGTGGTTTTTTATTTGGTTTATGTGGCTTCTTTATGTGTCTGTTCACACCTTTTAAATAATGTGAAAGTCACTTAAAGATATCTCCTGGCGACCTTTTGGTCAGAACGCCTTGCCAGACAATTTACCTGCACATCTCATGATTCTTATGATTACCTGTACTACAGTAAATCATTGAGGTGTATCATGTGAGGCTCGCACCAAATAATTGATAGTTTGGTTAGTAAAACCCATTGAAATCCCCATGAGTGTGATTATGCAAGGGCCTCTCTAGACAACCTGAGATTTGTGACATTGGCTGTGCATGCTTTGCTACTGTTTAACCGTTACTTTCACACCGACCGAGAAGAATGGGGTGGTAGTCCATCAATTGACTGAGGAAATATCTTTAAACTTGAAATGTTAGCATGTCCGCCCGTCCGTCCGTGTCTGTGTGTACCTCTTGTTCGGAGCATAATTCCTTTACCTCATTCAGGCTCATCATGATACCGATTGTAAAAGAAAAGCTTGTCCGACGCGGCGTCTAACCTTGATATACGCTGTTTGACACCCACGTGCAACTAAAGCATTTATGTAGCTATATTATATACTGTATTAAGCAATGTAGACTCTGAGATACAGAGCCTTGGATTACAATGGTGTTTGTTTTGAACAATGTCGCAATGCAATAAGGAAGGTTTTGTCATGGCACGGCTCATTTCTATTTTACAAGGAATGTATCTGTGAAAAATACACTTATCCTATGCAAATAGCGTATACCAAGATAAGCATGATCCTCGTGCAACACGAGACAGCTGCGCTAATTTTACTGATATGTTATTCATTCTCAATAAACGTGTTTATGCTAAAACTACTATGTCCATTGCAAACAGGTTGGAGCCAGATCAGACGCCGGGTAACCCGGCGTCTGATCAGGCTCCAACCTGTTCGCCACCCAGATTAAAAAGTTAAAATTAATTTTCTACAGTTTAGTGCATTGTGTTTATTCGGGAAATAATAATGTCTTCTCTACTGTACATTACGCACAATAAATACAGCTTCCAGTATCCCTGGCTAACTGTACGAGCGTACGGAAATCATCGAGTACGGTGATCATCCCTTTTAAAATTTTAGAATGTTCTAATCTAAAAATAACTCTTACAGGTTAGAAGAAAACTCTAATACCATGTTAGGAAATAGATATCGATATACTGAAAAAAAATTCTTCAGCGCAGGAATAAATTAAAGGTGCAAATATGCATATGTAACGAGTATTTGGTTAAAGTCTAGACACGTTAATTGTGATTTGTCATTTACAGGAAAAAAGTGTGGGACAGATTCACAACAACAACAAAAGACAATTTTTCAAGCCAGGATAAAAAGTTTTGGGATAAAGTTTTTGTTGTGACTAAGCTTTTGGTTACCATTATACTTTTCTTATTCACGCTTGGGACGGCGGTGATCAGTAAGACTTGCTTTATCATAATAACTACTAACATGCTAGTGCCAGATGAGATAATGCCAAGTCCACTGAAGACTGCCAATGGAACTCTTCAATATTACAAAACTCAAAGAAGTTTTGAAGCACATAAAGGACAAACAAATGTTCAGTGGATATGGGCGATGACTTTGATGATTTGTGCTCCATACTTCTTCACATTTTGTCGAAATGTTTGGAGAATATGGATCCAGTTTGCGTGTAGAGGATCCCCAACGTGGTCAGCAATATTTCTGGTAAGACAGAAAACCAATTTAACGTTTTATCAATACAGTCATTCAGGTTTACAGATAGGGGATATTTTTCTAAGCGAAACACCTAGACCCCATGATATGACCACTTATGAGATTCGAGACGATTGTAATGAGTGGCTGCACTATAGGGTTTGGATATGCTTGATAAGGTGTTTACTACCGCTAATCTTGAGTTCTGTCCAATGGATAAATACAATTAATACTTTGAACACCGCTTTTAAAATTTGTTACAAATATTTAAAGCCCCAATACCACTTCGCCGAGCATGCATCCATTTGAATACATAAAGAGAACCCATTGATTTATGTTTCGATGTTTTGGTTATGAAACATTGCGGCCCTCATGAACTTTGAAATATTTCGTTAGTATATGCATAATTATACGGTTAATGCAGCTAGTAGGAAATACATGTATGTTACAGACATATACAGACACGTCTCTACTTCACAGAACAATATTACGCAATCATGTTATTTTAGGAACCCGGGGCCCCGTTTCATAAAATTTCGTACTGCAAAATGTTGTCGTAAGTCAAGTCATAAAATTATCAATTATTATTTATTTCTTCATCTAATCCTGTCTTGTGATATCTCTCTTTGGAATTGTCTTTCAAGACAATTCCAAAAGGATGTCACAAAGCACAGAAATCATTTATTAAATGTACTTTAAAATTTTGACTTACAGCCGTTTTTGTCGTACAAAGTTTCATAAAATGGGCCAAATGTACTTAGAAGAAAAGAAATAGTGCTCAAAGGCATATTACAAACTTGTTTTGTAACCCGTTGTGTTGTTAATAGTTCATATTGATGTATACATGTACATATGTTCAAAGGGTCTTACGAAATGGCATATATGTTTAATTCTAAAATTGATATTAGCCATTATTGAACTTTCTTAAATGCTTAACTCAGGGTTACAGATAAGGGGAGTATTGGGGTATTTACCCAATTAAAATTGTGGAAAAAGCAATTGTTTTTCACAACAAGGAGTAACAAAAAGCAAAGAAGTGTAGCAAAACGCAAAGACATTTTGGAAACCAAATTTGAATATGAATGATACCCAATTACAAAAACTCCCAATACCCAATAAAATTTGCAAATTTGCAAAATCTCACTTCTGTAAAATATCAAGGAGTAAATACCCAATTGCATCCAAACCTTATCTGTAACCTGCTTAACCAATGTTTGATCAGTTGAATGCTGAATTTGATCAGACCATGTATCTAAAATGTATGTGATAGAAACTCGCAGTTGGCATGCATACTACCGAAATACTTCTGTATAATACGCCAAGGTCAAAGGTCAAACTCACGTCTAGCTGCTCAACTTATACTTTTTGTTTTGTTTGCAAACTGTTTCAAATGTGCATTGAATAGAAAACATTTGATAAAGAAACTATGTAATTTCTAAAGGCATGACATAATATGAGTACAAGATAAAATAGAGCTACGCCTGGCAGTTTTTAATAACATTTGTACCATATTTCATTCATTGATACCTCATGTGCGCCCTACATCCAACTATGGCGCCGAAGAGTAGATATGCTCTGAAATATACGGTGATATAGGTTTATGGCAATACTGTACTTGGATAGCGTATGCTTTATATAGCACATAGAAACACTTTTTTTCAAATTAAAACACCACATTAGGATAAGTTTAAGCTGCACATAAGTGTAATTCAGAGTACTTCTTCCTGAAATAGTTCCAATAAGCAACCCTAAAACCAACATGCACTAGTTATTTTACTCGAAGAATAGTCCTTTTTAGGGAAAAAGAGTAAAAATATAGAGCCTAATATTTACATTCGCCCCATTCAGTTCCATTGAAAAAATTATGTTTAAATCGTCAAGACGCAATTTCTCTAGGGGAATGACATGTGAATACCTTTCGCAGAGGATTCGGAGCTTATGGATCTGCTCTCCGCAAATCGTTTTGTTACATTACGTTGCTTCAGTAATGTAGTTATAGCTGTTCCTTTCAGGGTACACATTATTCGTGTAAACAACCTCTAACATGGATTAAACAAACATGCATACTCATAAAATTTTAACTTGATAGTAGATATTTCAGCAAATAAAATGTAAATATAAGTAAATGAACTGATTTTTGTTTTGGCGTTTAAGCGAAATAAACGACAGAAAATGATCGGCAAATTCCATGAATCGCTAGTGCGATTCATGGAACTTGCCGATAATTTTCTGTCGTTTATTTCGCATAACTTAAACGCCGAAAAATATTCAGTCATTTCTTAGCTGTATATTTTACTTACCTTCTTTTATTGTTATAGGTTCTGCTGCTGGAGAGTTTACACTCAGTGGGACTACTATTAACAGTTTTTGTGGTCGTGCCAAACATGGACCCCGTTTCGGGTCTGTTAATGACGCTGTCTATTGGACTGGTGCCAAGTATCCTGCAAGTTGTATACCCGATCAAGCAGAAAGAAGACGTGAAGAACAAAAGTAAATTGGGATACTATGTTGGATACATGCTTGGCATAATCGGAGCACTTGGACAAATCGCTTCCATAGGTACTCATCACACCATTTTTATATTAATTTCAGTATCTCATTCGACATGTTCCACACCCGGATCCTGCAAGTTTCTCGTGGGTGTGTGGTGGGTCCCAACAGAAAAATTCAGAGATTGGAGTGGGTTGTAGCCGGAAAATAGTGTATCCTCTTCGTTTCATCATCTTTGTCTATTTGTAGCAATTTTCGGAGGTGTAGGTCCACTGTACCCATCTCTCCAAACCTCTGGCTCCACACATGCGTTTAGAATAGGGTTAGGAAAATAAATAATGTAATGTTTAGATAGATGTTGCTGAAAACGAACTAAAAATATTCAGTTTTCTAAATTCCTTTCGTCCTACTTTGAAATGTAAGAAACGTGCATTATTGCTCATTTGAGGACAGTAAAACATTAAAATTCACTTAAGACTCTACTCGGACTTCTCTAATGCTTTAACTCATTGAGCCCTAGCGACGCATATATGCGTCTTTTACCAAATGAGAACCTGTGAAGAGTACATTTGCCCAATGCAAAGAGTGAAGTCCCTGATCAGAGGGCTCCTGTAGGAGCCCTCAAATCAGGGACTTCACTGTTTGTCATTTTGCAATTTATTACAAAAAAACCCTAAATTGTCTGAAATGGACCATCCTTTATTGAAAACTGGAAATGTCCATTGGAAGTTTCAGGGGATACTGAGTAAAACTGCCATTTCGGATTACAATGGCTTTAAAGCGATAATATACAGTAAAATCTCTCAATTTCGAACTCTAAAACGAAAGCTGTTTTATTGTATAAATGACAGATGAAAGCTTAACCCTTTACCTGATAGAAGCGCCTTTTAGCGCATTTTAATTTATCCCTCCGCCAAAGAAAATAGTTCAAGATTATACAGGCATGAACATGTACACTTAGAAATATTACTTATATACTAGCAAATACTGACTTAAAGCAGGTTGAAAGTAAAGCAGAATGTGCCTTAGGGCGCATTCTGCTTTACTTTCAACCTGCTTTAAGTGGTCACTTGCCTTCAAATCTAGAAACAGGCTATGAGGTAAAGGGTTAAAGCAAGGTGATAGTAAAACGGAAAAGTCCTGATGGAGCACTCTGTTTTACTGTCACATTGCTTTATGCGGTCAAATGTCGTAAACACTAAATAATATACGCTCCCTCCCAACAACGATTCCCTCCTTACAACGACCCTTGTCGCTGTTTCCCAAACATTACAATTATGTTTAACGTTTTGCTGCTGCAATATCGTCTGCTTAAAATTGCCATCTGCTGTTTTTCTCAAAGTTACATAATGGACATTATTACAGAAAAACCTTAATGACAAGTGACAAACAGCTTGAAAACAGATCAGACGCCGCGTTACGCGGCGTCTGATCTGTTTTCAAGCTGTTTGCAAATGTAAGCCAGTTTCCCTCTCTATAACGACTCCCTCCGAGCAACGAACACAATTTTTGTCTCCCATTGAGTGTCGTTGTAGAGAGGGAGCGCTGTAATATAGAGTTAACTGTATAATGAGTAGTCGCAACACAGTGTTTTGGAGACTTAAGGTAAATTAGAGGGACAAAATGTATGTGGTGTGATATTGATAGGGTTAGGTTAATAAGAGTAGGCCCATGAAATACTTTAACTCCTTCATTGTCCAAATTGTCAATAGGTTTTTGTTTTCTCTACAACGTCATATTGTCGTCGACTTCAACATTGTGGTCTGCAAAATCGTTTCAAAGTTAGATAAAAGGCAGTATGACTGACGAAATTTCGAAACGAGTGTCAAACAGTTGGGATCCTGATCAGACGCCGCGTAATGCGGCGTCTGATTAGGATTCAAACTGTTTGCAAACGCACCTTTTGGTGTCATTGAAAGTGAAAAGATTAATTGATGAACAGTTATTTCATTGCTGACATAAAATTCTATAAAATTTACAATTTGTTTTTCCTTTCAGGAGTATGGTGCTACCATATCTACATCATATCTGATTCAAAGTCCATCAATTATTCATATATAGCATGCGTCATTGTCGCTCCAATACTGACCAGCATTCAATGGTGGGAGAATTTTGTCTACAAGGGCAAGAAATTATCAACTGGACTTCCACTGTTGACAAGACACATCCGAAAACACCGAACAAAGCTGACATTTTATTCCAACATTTGGAAGATGATCTTAACGCTCTTAATCCCGATGGCACTATTCGGGGCGTCTTGTGACAATGGATCAGATTGTGTTGATGTTCTGTATTTTAAAAAGGATAGTGCTAAAATTTCAACAGACATACTCAATACTACTCTTGTCAGCAGCAAGAATTTTGGACATTGCAGTAGCTACCTGCCGATTATCATAGCTGCTATTGGAGCACTCGCAAGTGGGATCTGTTTCAAAGTTGGTAAGATAGCTTGTAAAATAATGACACAAGCTGTGGACTACTCGCTTCCCTTGGCGCTGTCTACACCAATCACAGTTGCCGTTGCCTTTGGAATGTTCTCAGGGTTCATCACAACTGAAGATATTGGATGTTCTATTCCCTTTGCACAATGGAGTATTGATGGTAGCGATACCTACTTTGAACGGTTTACACAGGGTTATGAGCAATGGTTACATGTGATAGCGGGGGTTGTGGGATTTGCCTCTATGCTGTTGGTGACTAGTTATATCTGGTTTCCTGGCAACGAACGCCTCCAGAGAACTGATAAGTAAGCCAATTATATAAGGTTTGCTTATTCTCTTTCATTTCATTTGTGATATGGTGTGAGAAAACAGTCATTTGAACACACACTTTGTGAGAATTAGGCACATTCTTTCAGTTTTTCAACGCAAAAATAATAGGGGTATTTAACCCTTTCGCTCTCCATGGCGCCATAAAGCGGGTTCGCAAACAGTTTGGATCCTGATCAGACGTCGGATTTCTGCAATAACCAATTTTATCTGCTACTTACAAAAATCCAAGAAATTTCAAAAACGTAGTTTCGATTAGGATCAGTGTTTCAAACAGTGTGGATCTAGACGGCACACCATGCTATATTGTGCCTAATCTGAATCCACACTGTTTGCAAAGGAAATCACATTTTGTCATTTGCGTACGAAGAGAAATACAGTCAAGAACATGAAATATAAAAGGCATAACCTCCCCTAAATGGAGCTTAACCCTTAGCCTGCCACTCACGACTATAGCTCCATATGCAAACAGCTTGGATCCGGATGAGACGCCGAGTAACTCGGCGTCTCATCCGGATCCAAGCTGTTTGACACTCGGACAACATTTTCAGCAATTTTGAGCAACTTTGAAGCACTTTGAAACTTGAAGCAGACGAGAAATATAGCAGACGACAATTTATTTGGCGGGCTAAGGGTTAAAGCAGACAGAAAGTAATGCAGAATGACTCTATTTTCCTTTCAACCTGCTTAAATTGTAACTGTTTTCATATTATAAACATAGTGTGTGATAAAGGTTTAGACAGACAAATTGTACATCTGAAATCTTCATTAAATGTAACACTTGTTTTTTCCAAATTTGTCAAGCAAGAAAACGGAGAAATTCAATAGGCGAGTCTATTTGAGGAATGAGATTATTGTGTTTGGTGTTCATGCAAAATGAATAACAGAAGTTGATTGATAATTCAGCCATTAACACTTTCACTATAAATGACGTCATGAAGCTCATTTGCAAACAGTTTTGATCCTGATCAGACGCAGTCTGAACAGGATCAAAACTGTTTGTCACTTGTTTTAAAATATTGTCAGTTATACTGCCTAAAATCTAACTTTGAAACAATACTGCAGACAACAATGTTGAAGCAGACGACATGATGGGTAAAAACATCACGGTAAATTTGATCATGAAAGGGTTAACACATTCAACCAAAGCGACGAGCATTTACAAACAGTGTACAGAGAACACTTTGTAGGCAAACAGTGTAGACTCTGGTCAGATGGTCATTGCAGAATGCCCTGATCAGGGTCTGCATTGTTTGTCCTTTTTCAATATAACCCATATTGAAATGTTTAGAATTGTACTTTAAGGCTGTTTGTCCAACCTCTATACACTGGAGTGATGACAGAAAGCGGTCTTATGCTGAACAGGAGGAGAATAGAAAAGGTCAAGGACATCTCCGTGGTAAGCATCACCCCATTCAACATTGCAACTGTAGTATCTACCTTCAAAGTCCATCCGATCATCGATTACCTCCTTACAAAAATGATTGCAGCTTTTAGACATGTTTTCCTTCTATTCACAACACAAAACTTTCACTTTCTGTTGACGGTTTCGACCACTGCTGTGGTGATCTTCAGAATGACGATCTCGCACGTATATATACATGAATATGTATGATGTCCTGTTGTGTCCTAGCGTATGCTTATCTAATAGTCTATTAATGTTTTCACATGTTTATCTATTAGTCTGTATGACAAAGGTCTCAACATTTTCATTGTGTTTTTTTTCTTCAGAAAAGGGCAGTGAAGGAGCAGCGTTTGTACTTAGATGAGAATATCAACCTGCAGGATAAGACCATCTTCTCTGATAAGGACACGCCCATCATCTACATGTGCGCCACCATGTGGCATGAGAATGAAATGGAGATGACACAGTTATTGAAATCTGTGTTTAGGTCAGTATGTTTACACTATTTGATGAATCTTCAGAATAGCACGTAACTCTTGTCTGAACATTTTTGCTTAAACTTTCAACGAACAGCATTGTCTTAAATTCGCATTATTTCGAAACGCGTTATCATCGCTTTTCCTTAAGAAATGAAACATTCATATCAGTATTTTATCGTGCAATATACCCCGGGTAGGATTTGATTTGCGTAGTAAATAAATCACGAGGTCGATGGCGGAGTAATTTAATTGTCAGCATATCAACGAATACCCATGTTCTAATGCACGATAGAACACTTATATTAATTTATCATTTCGATTGTAACACGACGTCTGATCAGCATCAAAATTGTTTGGAATTATTTGAAAATTATTTCAGTAAAAGAAACTAACATTTGAGCTTGAGAAATAAAAGCAGACAACAATTCTTAACCCTTTACCTGATAGCCTATTTCTAGTATTGAATATAGGTGACCACTTAAAACAGCCTGAAAGTAAAGCAGAATGCGCCTTAAGGCGCATTCTGCTTAACTTTCAGCCTGCTTTAAGCTATCATGTGCAAAGATATAGAAAATATTCCCAATAATATATATTCATGACTGATTAAATTGGAACTATTTTCTTCAGCGGAGGAATAAATCATATTCGCTAAAAGGCGCTTCTATGAGGGAAAGGGTTAAGAATTGATGATGTCATGGCAGTAACGGCGTTGAAATTATAATATTTATCATACAGTAAAACCTCGCTATTACGACCACTAAAACGAAGGCTAATTGAGTGTATAATAGACAGGTGACAGCTTAAAGCAAGGTTACAGTGAAACAGAAAGCTCCTATAGGAGCTTTCTGTTTCACAGTCACCTTGCTTTAAGCGGTCACCTATCGTAAACACCCTAATAATTAACATAATGTAGTGGTCGTAATAGCGAGGTTTTACTGTACTTCCTTTTATTCCCTACAGAATGGACGAAGATCAGTGTACAAGGAAAAACGCTATGTATTTTTTAAATCGACGGGATCCAGACTATTATGAATTTGAAGGTATGATGTAACTTAATGTTAAAGAAAATACAGAGTTATCCCTATATCCAGGACGGGTACATTTTAACCCCAGGGGCATAATTTGAACAATCTTCATAGAGGACCTGTAGATGATGCTATGTGACAAGGCTAATCGATATCTTTCGTCCGCATAATCAATTAAAGCCTATGAAAACAACTCAATTTAGAGGTTGTCATAGCGAGGTTTTACTGGCACGATGGCTAGATATATATGTTATATTTATATTATATTTATAAAAAAATAGTATTAGTATAAAGGCATTAAATCAATACTATATTTATAACACAACCTACGGTGTGAGCATTGAATAGCACTCATTGTTTATTTTTCGTGTATAACACGTAGTTTAACCATGCAAATGAGGCTGCCATACTACAATGTGTATTCCTACGCACTGTCAAAACGTGTAAACAAATATGACCTCAAGTGACATTTCTGTCGGCGTTCGAGTGGCTATAGAAAGGAAGGTGCAGGGACTGTTTGCTCCCTTGATTTAGTTTGAATAAAACGGAATTAACCTTGGATCTACATTTTGCATGGTTTCTAATTTTGGCGGTCCATTCACGGGTCATCCATTGATTCATATAGTGAAGCTAGCAATCTAAAATAACTAACGAGATGGTAAAAACAACATTGCCAGGTTTTTTATGGGTAGAATTCAACATACGTGCTTATATTTTATTGGATTTATAAAACTCGTCTTTTAGGAAACGATTAAAACTCGACAAGCCTCGTTTTAATCGTTTCTAAAATAGTCGTTTTATAAATCAAATAAACGATCATGTAAGATCCTATATGTATATAATTAAAATATGGATTAAGTAAAAACAAGATTTTGTCATTTTTAAGTTTAGTGTAAAAATGTTGGGAATCCTAATTACTAGGCACATGTTTTGACTTCAAACTGTTTGCAATATTGACATGCATTCTCTGACTACAATCTTATTTTCAGCTCACATATTTTTTGATGATGCGTTTGAGAAGCACGCGGATGACCAGTACGACTTTACAATCAATGACTTTGTCAAACTGCTCATTAAAATTGTGCAGATCTCTGCAAGGTAAATAAACATTACATTAAACGTGTCAATTTTCAAAACTTGAAGCACCAATTAAATGATTCCTTAGCTTGTTTCTTGTTTGGAGCATAGGATACCACTTAAAATAGTTTAATTCAAAGTTAAGCAGCATACATCTTACTGTCAACCTATTTGAAGCTGCCATATGCTATGATATAGTATAAAGATAAGTTTTTCAGTGGAAGAATAAATTAAATTTATTAAATATATTAATATTCATGCATGCTTAACATTTGTATTGAGTTGCATTTAGGCTCCAATTTTGATGAAATGAAGGCAATATTGGAAACTGATTTGTATATCACAGGTTTTAGACCTAATTTTAAAGGGGATACGACTCCTTGTCTGGTTAGAATGGATACTGCGTTATTTTGCCCAAATAAACGTATTTATGCTTAACAATAATGTCCCTATGCTTGCAGCTTTGAGCTAGATCAGATGTCACGTGTCTCGAATTAAAATTGTTTGGCACCTAGAAAAGAAAGAGAAATGAATATATCAAATCGTTGTAATTTTCTACCTTTTTTGCATTGTTTTCCCTTCGTTTTACGGTTTACCATACACTAATAGAGTATTATGCACTGTATAATAACTTGTTCTATTTTTCGTTTTAGTGCTGTCCATAGCATCAACTATAAGATCAAGCCACCCACCAAAATTGGCACTCCCTATGGTGGTAGACTTGTCTGGAAACTCCCCGGGAATAACACCCTAGTGGCCCACCTCAAAGACAAGACAGTCATAAGGCACAGGAAAAGATGGAGTCAGGTAAGATTTCTAATATCTACTTTTGAGAGTGTTAACTGTAATGCTTTATCTATAGAGAACTAAATTAAAGCAGTGGTTTGTCTTAAGTTATTACATGTACCTCATTGTACCCATTTCAAGTGGTCGTCTGTCTTCAAAACAAGAACTTTTGTATAGACAAAGAGTTAAACAAACATGGCTATTCAGGAAATGGTTCCATATCGTTAGCTCTGCATTGTTGTTTTGTTTTAGGTGATGTACATGTACTATTTCCTCGCTCATCAACTCTTCAAAGATCAGGAAGATGAAAACCCAAGTAGAGCAATCAGGAAAAAGCTTCAGAAGCGTGCATCGAACACGTTTATACTGGCCCTCGATGGTGACGTTGATTTTTATCCTAATGCAGTGCAGCTATTGGTTGACAGGATGAAGAAGAACCCGGATGTAGGTGCGGCCTGTGGCAGAATTCATCCAATTGGAAATGGTAATTCATATTGTTTTCTATTCAGCCAATCAGGCGGCTGGCCTGTACGAAAAGTCCGCCCTGAATTGGACGGACTTTTAGCAGGGATTCTGCCCCGATTCAGAACAGGAAAATAAAGTCCACAAGAGAAAATCAAATAGAAACAATTATATTTTTCCGGATGAGTTGGGATGGAAACAGGGCAGAATATGGCACAGAATATGATAATGAATAGGAATTATTTTCATGCGGAAATTAGGCACATTTGTTTTCTGGGCAGAATCGGGACGGAAATGGCACTTTATATGTAAATGAGCAGGAGTGTTTTTCATGCCAACAATTTTATACTAGGGAATATTCCATGCAGAAATTATAAACGGAATCCTTGCAGATTGTTTACCAAGAAGCATTGAGCCTGTAATGCTGCCGTCTTTTCAAGCAGCGACAATGTCCTTGCTGTGATTGCGATTTGCAACAACATGTAGAAAAATGTCCGTAATGCACAACGGCTAAACCGCACAATTTGCTACTAAAAATAAGATTTTACTAAACCAAGACCCTTAACTGTGTAAAAGTTATTTGTGTTCCTAAAAGAGAGGTTTTCCATATTATCCACCAGGTGCAATGGTCTGGTACCAGAAATTTGAGTACGCCATCAGCCATTGGCTTCAGAAGGCAGCAGAGGATAAACTGGGGTGTGTCTTGTGTAGTCCCGGATGTTTCAGTTTGTTCCGAGGCTCAGCACTCATGGATGAAAATGTGATGAACAAATACACCACGCCACCTACCGAGCCACGTCATCATGTGCAATATGATCAAGGTATTAATGTTTTCATCTGACATAGTCGAGTTATTTTTAGATTGGAACATTCCAAAACCGAAAATGGGACTATCATTGTAGTCGGTGATTTCAGATGTACAATAGTGATGACACTATTCTCTCCATTTTACTCTCCTGTTTACACGCAAAAGAAATTGACAAACCTGTAGAAAATTATTGGTTGTCTTTTTTATCTGAGTGACAAACAGGTAGGTTACCCGGCGTCTGAACTGGCTCCATCATTTTTCAAATGGAAATAATAGTTTTAGCATATAAATGCGTTCATTGGGAAATAATAAAATATCAGTAAAGTAAGCGCAGCGGTCTCGTGCTGCACGAGGATCACACTTATTTCCAGAAGAAAAGTGTACGAAGATATATCCGATGTTGCTTTGCTTACCTATTTACAATTATAAACTTATCTTTTTTAAAAATAATTCGGCCATTTCAGAAAAATCGGATAATAAGGTTATATAGATAAAAATCATTCGGTACTTGTTATATTAATTTTGCCCCCTATCCCTGTCTTTAAAGAATGTATATTTCCAATACTAATTTTAACAAATTCTCCTGTAATACGTTTTCTCCTGAAACTAACACCAACATGTTATATTTATGTAGCGTTTTCAAAAGAGAGATTTTGCTAGAATATGCTGTCTACATACTCTCAGTTCTTTGATATTTAGGAGAGGACCGCTGGTTGTGTACGCTGTTGCTTCAACAAGGTCACAGAGTAGAGTACTGCGCTGCCTCAGACGCTCTCACGTATGCACCAGAGGAGTTCTTCGAGTTCTATAAACAGAGACGACGATGGCTGCCCTCCACAATGGCCAACATCATGGACCTTCTCACTGACTGGAAAAATGTTACCGCAAAAAACCAAGAAATTTCTCTGCTCTATGTCTGTTACCAGGTATAGTGACTGTTTGTATACCGTACATATTCTAAAACATTGAGCCACACTGTTGTTAAGTTACTATCCTAACATTTGAACAAAATTGAATAGCAAACAGTGTTGGCGCTGATCAGACTGCCCCATCTGCTCAGGGTAATATTTTTTGCTCATGCAAGCCTTTCAATCCCAGTACCTAAGTTTAACCATATTAGGTTAACACGAATAATGTGTACGTTGAAAGGAGCAGCCATATCTGCATTACTCAGGCAACGCTACAAAATGATTGGCGGATAGCAGATCCATAAGCCCCGCCTCCTCTGCGCAAGATATCCACAAGTCCCAAAACAAATTGCGTCTATAATAATTAAACGTCATTTTGTTAAATGGAATAAATTTTGTATTTGTATTTTACAGGCTCTGCTGATGGTGTCCTCGATACTGACCCCAGGGACTATCTTTCTGATGATTTTAGGTGCCATCAATATGGCCTACCCTTCAATCGATCTATGGTGGGCCCTGGTCATCAATTTGATCCCAATAGGTGTCATGATTCTCCTGTGTTTTACTGTGAATGATCAGAAACAGGTAACTGCTGCGGGACATCGTTTACTTCAATTCGCTTAACTCTTTCCTCCCTGAAACTTTAAATGGACAATTCCAGTTTTCATTTAAGTTTAGTCCATTTTAGACTTTTAAGGGTTGTTTTTGTCAATATTTGGCATTGTGACAAACAGTGAAGACCCTGATCAGAGGGCTCCATTTGGAGCCCTCTGATCTGGGTCTTCACTGTTTGCATAGGACATGTGTACTATTCACATGTACACTGTTTGAAAAGGACGCCTATATGCGGGACTAGGGTTCAAAGGGTTAATCAATTACCACATAGCTAGTTTCTAGTTTTTAAGACAGGTGGTCACTTATAGAAGGTTAATGGTATAGCAGAATGCGCCTTAAGGAGCAGTCTACTTTACTTTCAGCTAACCTTAAGCCTTCATCTTCTAGGATATGAAAAACATTTTTTATGGTGCATAATACATAACTGTATAAATTGAACCTTTTTCGTTCATGTAGGAATGAATTTAAGGCGTTAAAATACATATTGTTGAAGATATTTGTAAAGACATGTTAATTACCAATTAAGTTGAAAGTAAGTCCACCTGGTTTAGGCTATCGTCTGCATAAATAACAAAAAACTGACGCGTAATTAATGACTGTATAGAAAGGAACTATTATCTTAAATGGAGATATAAATTAAGGACGTGAAAATACGTATCTAAGAGTAATTGGTTAAATTGACTTCATAATTTCAGTTGACTTATGCAGCCATCCTTTCTACTGCATACAGTCTAATCATGATGATTGTAATTGTCGGACTTCTAGTACAGGCAGCAAAGTTTGGAATCTGCTCTGTGACAACTGTCTTCATAACATTTGTGGGTGGCGTGTTTGTGTTGTCAGCGTTGATTCATCCTCAGGTAGGTTGATCCATGTTTATGGCACTTTGACGATTGGTCGGTGAGAAATGTTTTGCCCTTGTCCGATCGTACCTTCATTTGTTTGTCCATCCGTTCATTTATCCGTCTGTCCGTCCATATTTTATACAGGGCTCCAGATAAGGGGGAGTAAGCTGAACAATTCCAACATGTGTCACTCGTTTTAGCACCAAATCCTATGGTGTTACTACTCATTAGAATCGTATCTTCGACAGTAGTGACACCATAGGGTTTAAATCAGAGATACAGGTTTTACTTTTTAAATACTAGTACCCCTTATCCGGAGCCCTGTTTATGCCGTACTTACTTTGTCCGTCTAACTCATATTACAGATGTCAGGCTCCTCAGAATCCTATACTTT
Source organism: Gari tellinella (assembly GCA_922989275.2). Lineage (NCBI taxonomy): Eukaryota > Metazoa > Mollusca > Bivalvia > Cardiida > Psammobiidae > Gari > Gari tellinella. The sequence continues at coordinate 34,587,939 of OV277873.1, read as the reverse complement.
TACTAGAAGTTTTCATGTACTACATACCGCAGACGTGCATATCCGCATTCTGCTTTCTTTTCAGCTAATGAGCTTCCTTTTGATAGGATATAGAAAATATTTCTTTTTGTACATTTCATGACTGAATAAAGTGTAAGTATTTTCGTCAGTGAATGAATAAACGAAAGGCGTGAAAGGGTGTATTCAGTGAATAACTGGTAAATGAAGTTTGACAACAATCCAAGCAATCTGAAACTCAAGAAGAGTTAATACTTAAATAAACTATTTTCAGGAATTCTGGTGCATAATTCACGGGTTTCTCTACTTCCTGTCCATTCCGTCCATGTCAATGATACTGATGATCTACTCACTCGGCAACTTGCACGTGGTCACATGGGGAACAAGAGAAAACAAGGTTGCAGGTCAGTGAAATATAATAGTAATAACAATATTCCAAATAGGGAGAGAAATTAATATTAATTTATAAAACTATGCTTTTCTATTTTTTCGACCTCTATGAGCCTTTTTCAAAGAAAATAATGTTCAAACACACGTCATATTTTGTTACATGTATTCAGCCATAAAATCAAAGAGAATTTTTTTTATTATATACCTATCTACAAAACAGGCAAATACAAGCCCCACAATCTTTTTCCGTATCAGATGATCCGTATCAGATGGCATATATGCTACACGGTATTGCCGGGACTACTTTTATGCTACACAAGTTATACACAACCGATGTATATAAAGAACAGGTGCGCGTGACGTTTCGGAATTCCCTATGTTGATGCTATTTTTAATAACAAGAAGACCTTGAACTTGCTTACGTTTTCTCCGTCTGCTGTCAAACAAAAGAGAAAATGGAAGGAATGAAAAAGAATTACGGGAACTTCCAAATAGAATTAAGCTTTAAACAGTTCAAGTCATACTCTAATACGCTTAAATGAAGGTTACTTGAGAAAAAAACACTGCTCAATCGAGCCAATAAAAAAATGGCGGACTTCTACAAAAAAGTCATTACGTATTAATACGCACTAGCGGTTTAACATATGCATATTGTTATTCGGTTGAATATATAGCGTTTCGCAGATATAGTCCCGATTTTAAGCTACTTTAAATGAAATTTTATAGAAAATAAATAAGGTATATAATAAAAGGAACATCACCACAGAGTGTGATCCGGGCTCTTGTATCAGTTCGAGTTGGCTGTGTATTCCAGATCACACTCGAGGCGAATCGAGTTGGCTGTGTATTCCAGATCACACGAGAGGCTTCGCCTCTCGTGTGATCTGGAATACACAGCCAACTCGAACTGATACAAGAGCCCGGATCACACACTGTGGTGATATTCCGTTTTTCCCGTCGCAGACGGGTCTGTTTTGTCTTTTGACCGCAACTCTATGAAACAATTTAACCAATCAGGAATGATCAGAAATCCTGGACAATAACCACGTGCTTGAAATGCAGTACTCTTATCGGCCAATGGCCTAGACTGGCGTTCTGTTATTTTTTCACATCTATCTTGCGAGTGTAAACCTGGCAAAACAATGAGATGCAGTCTAAATTATTGCGTGTTACTATGTCATAATTTCTAAATTTAGCGTGGATAATCTCTAAATTTAGCATGTGGGAAAGTCTGTTTACGAAAGACAGAGACAGTGTATAGTCTCTGGTTAAGTGAATACTGTACCCCACAAAAAAACTTTAACCTGCGACGGAATATCTTTTTTTAAAGATATTTCTTGTTATGGCTGAATGCATGTAACAAAAATGTGATGTGTGTTTGGACATGATTGTCTTTGGAAAAGTCTCTTAGAGGTCGAAATATTAGAAAAGAGCAGAAATATAATAGTTTGACTTTATCACATAATTTGCGGTCTGGGAGTTGCATAAAGCGATTGTATAAATATCGGTATCCACTAGTGGAATATCGTTTTTTGGGCTCCGGCCTAACTTGTTCGTCAATAAGCGCTGCATGTAGCGGGGTGCCAAATGACGTCATTTACTATGACGTTAACGTAAACAACGTAACGTTTGGCGGAAAATCTATATAGCGGAGGTCTACAAACTCCGGTTTCAAATCAATTTAATAGGTGATAGAACTTGTAATGTGATAAATAGAATATCACATTCGTGTTCATTATTTATCATTTTTAATAAACTCGTTGACTAAAATGAATATGACGCTCGCCAAGGCTCGCGTCATATTATTTTAGTCAACTCGTTTATTAAAAATGATAAATAATGAACACTCATACAATATCCTCTATTTATATCACATTGCAGACAGTACATGCGCTGAATAACACACCTTGTCTATTTTCCTAAATAAATATCGAGTGATAAAACTATGCAAATGAGGTTTGCAACATTGACGTCACTATAATTAGTTCAACATTTACGTAGCACTCCTTTATTTATGATATATTAGTTTATATTGAGTTAATTATAGTTTAACTACATTAAAAGTTTAAATGAATCATATCTTATATAGCTGTCTGCAGAATAAATGGAGTAAATGTAAAACTACATATTCTTGTTTTCCTGTCGTTATATTAGTTCACCTTGCACGTAAGTCCAATGTAAGCTATTATCATTCTGTGTCCGCCGTCATTCTTTTGTTCGTCCATCGTCAACAATTTCTTTAAACGACATCTCCTCCTCAACTATTGGATGTATTTTTCCAGTCTTGGCAGGCATTATCCTTTTATGATTCTCTTTCAAAGTCGTTCAAATAGTTTCAAGTCATTGCATATCTAGGTCACAGAGCTAAATAGATTTGAACAATTTTTCATTCTGAAAACTTAGATATTTGTCACAAAACATCATCCACAGATCCCCTATAAAAAATTCAGATTATGCCACTGGGGCTAAAAGAATGACACCACCCTGAGTCAGGGTTATATAGCGAAATCTTCAAAAATCTTCTTCTCTGAAACTATGATCAGAGCTTTAGGTTAACTTCTCGTGGTCCTTAGCCCATGTTGAAACATTTCTGGCCCATGGCATATTAAGATCACAGTGTAGATGAAATAGACACAAAATCATTTCTCTACTGATACATATATTCTCTAGGTTATGTGTAAGATAACATTCGTGTTCATCATTGTTTGAGATTTATCAATCTCAGATTTTTAGAAAACAGTTAAACTCATATTGGAGCATCAGCTCTAGGTTTATTTCAACTGTTTACCATTTTGCAACATAATTATCAATTTCAACCTTAGATAATTAATAAATGAGTAGACTTAATTGGAAACTCAAGTTATCATGCCATGCAATTAAATGAGCAGAGAAAGTTGATTTCAATGCAGTGTCAAATAGTATGGAGCCTGATCAGACTCAGGTTTCCTCTGTATCTGTAAAGTACTTTAAACCTGTAACATATGATACCCTGTACTTAACGTATCTTACATTGATTGCAGCTGAAGAGCCAGATAAGAAAAAGATGAAGAAAGAAAAGCTACCTGGATTTCTGAGTAAATTTGAACGTTTCCTGCCGGGTTCTGGCAATCATCCAGAGGATGACAAACTTCATGTAATCCTTGATCGTCTTGATGGAATTGAACAACAGATTTCACAGCTAAGCGAGCGAGGGACTCCTTTCTCGGGGAGAACCTCACTTGATCGGCGCTCCCCCACATCGTCTGTGCTGCCCTTTATGACAGGAGAGGGTAACAATGAGACGTTCTCGCAGGTCAATAACATCCTGAGTGGTGCAGGTGAAAGAGGTAAGTGATTTACCCATTTGTGCCCAGTGGATTCTTCCATGTTTATATATATTGGATTAGCCCATGTTTTATCAAAGGGATGCCTGGTCAAAAAAAGCATTTTCATTTTGTTTTATATTGAAATTCCTATCAGCAACCAGTGTAGACTCTGATCAGACGCCGCATTATGCGGCTTCTGATCAGAGTCTACACTGTTTGCCTATGTCCCATACATAGGATCGTGGGCACAAATGGGTTAACCGACTTTTGAGCAGTTAAACCCTTTACCCCATAAATACACTTTTTACAACTTTAATTTATTTCACTGTTAAACAATATAGTTCCATTTTTCACACTCGTGCATATTCACCGTTAGAAATTCTTTTCATACCCTAACAGATGGAAGCTTAAAGCAGGCTGAAAGTAAATCAGAATGCGGCTTAAGGCGCATTGTGCTTTATTTTACTGTATTGTTTGTGTTGCGTTTCCTGCTCGAGTCTTTCGTATTTATTTGTGCTTTACTTTAAACCTATTTGAAGTGGTCAAACATATTCAAAGCTAGAAACAGGCTTTTGGGAAATGGGTTAACCCTTAACCACTAAGCCCTATTTTAATTTTGAAGACAGTTGACCACTTAAAGCAGGTTAGAAATAAAGCAGAATGTGCCTAAATGTGCATACTGCTTACTTTCAGCCTGCCTAAAGCTACAATCTGTTCGGACAAGAAGCTATTGATTGTGCATATTCATAAATGTATAAGGTTGAGTCTTTTAGTTTACTTAACCCTTTCCCCCATAGAAGCGACTTTTAGCGTATTTTATTTATTCCTCCGCTGAAGAAAATAGTTCCAGTTTATACCCTCATGAACAATTACCATTACAAATATTTTATATAGCCTAGCAGATTTTAGCTTAAAGCAGGCTGAAAGTAAAGCAGAATGTGCCTTAAGGCACATTCTGCTTTACTTTCAACCTGCTTTAAGTGGTCACCTGTCTTCAAAACTAGAAACAGGCTATGAGGTAAAGGGTTAAGGAAGAAAGGAAAAATGTTTAAGGCTCGAGTATTGGGTTAACTTACAATTGAACAGTTTAACTATTTTTAACTTAGCCAATTGTGCAAATTGCGTTTTATGCCTTAAAAGGGTTAGGAGGTCAAGTTATGTTATTTTATATTGCTTGTATAGTTAATAATACATCTGATAAAACATTTTTACGCATTTGATTAATTCTTCCACTTAATGATACAGCTTTTTTTATATAGTATGGAATTATCACCATAAGTGAAACAATATATACACTTAATACGGTAGCTGAACCCTGTTTTACTTTCAACCTGCATTTAGGGGTACGTGTAGTTTGTTTTCAAAACTAGAAATAGACCATAGGGTAACAGGTCAACAACATCTATATAGACACAGTTTAATGTGGACATCACCTTTAAATGCCTCGAAGTATTGAAGAATATAATCAAAGTATCCGCCATTAGGAAGACATCCGTTTGTTAGTTAAATAGAATTCGAAAGCTTTGCAAAAAAATCTGCTTTCTGGGCTCAAAAACCCAATAAACAGAGAAAAAGCATGCCAGTCATTCTTCTTCTAAGAACAACATGTAAACAAAATAAACAATTTTCAATTAGGTGTGTAATTCTTCTAGGAAACTTAAGGAAACAGTCCCATTTAGGAAATCTTTCCACATGGTAGCTCCTTTAAACCTTTCATTATCAAAGACGCCGAAAAACGCGTTTCAATCAGTTTGGATCCTGATCAGACGCCGCGTAACACTCGCATTGGTATGTTTTAAATTATGCTACATTGATTCATACTTTGAAACGCTCTTGCAAAGAGCAAAATAAAAGCAGACGACATTGAAACGATGAAGAGGTAAGTAAACAATATCACGATTAATTTGAAAGCAAAAGAGTTTAGTGGTTACCTGTCGTGAAAACTTAAGACATGTTATAGCATAAAGGGTTAATTGTTAATCCTCTTAATACATTGTTTTTCAGCAAACCCCTTATATACACCTGACAAACAAGAAGCCAGAGATAGACTAGTGAACCCGTACTGGATAAAAGATGACAAAGACACGCAGTATTGCAGACAACAAATGTTGGATAAAAAGGAAGTTAAATTCTGGGAGGAACTGATCGAAGAATACTTAAAGGTACTTGTCTTACTGTGAATATTTTTGTCTTCTGAAAGGCAGGCTGTGCATATAGACGAGCTTGTGTTTACTCATTATCCCCTGTAACTTCTAATGGACAAATTCAGTTTTCAACAAAGGCTGGTCCATTTTAGGGTTGTTTTTTGTTATATATTTCAAATGACAGACAGCAAAGTGCATGATTAGAGGGCTCCTGCAGACGCTCTCTAATCAGAGACATTACTGTTTGCATTAGACAAATGTACACTTCACACGTACACGTTTGGTAAAGGACGCGTATATGGGTCACTATGGCTCATTGAGTTAATCCTTTGTAAGTAAGACTATTACTTAACTGACTTACCCCTGGAACTTTAGATCGACATTTCAAACTTTTAATAAGTCTATTCAATGTTTTGATCGACTTGTCGAATAAAAAGTTAGTCACCTTGTCGTCACCTGGGCCTCGTGTCTGCGTTAACGTTGGTTAAGAGATTCGGTCAATATATGTACAATATCTTTCGACAACTATTGAAGGTATCCATTTGAATATAGGAAAATTTGTTCAGTATCAAATGGGCAAATCATTGCAATACGACTAATAGTTAGAGTCACTGCCCATGGTTTAACTTAGAATTTGTTAATAAAATATTTGAATAACTCTTACAGTTATAAACTTTAGAAATTGTTTAGTTTCAAAGAATAGTAATTACAACAAGGCAAGTAACTAAGGGTTTTTTAACTCAATTTGTTTTGTTTACGAAATTTCTGCATAACTATCGAAACTATTGAAATAATGAAAAATTGTAAACTTATTAGATTCAAAGGGAAAATCATTACAATAATGCAAATAATCGAAGGGTTTGTCATTATAAAACTATTGTCCTTGTGTTCATTTTTACTTAGAACTTATAAATGAAGTTTCGGAGAAACTTTCAAATGTTTTGAATTGAATCTTTAAATATTTGCTCAATCGCAAGAGGGCGATCAATTATAACAATTCCGAGAATTTTGGGATTTGTCATTCTAACGTTATTGACCTTAGTTTTGCTTAGAATTTGTAAAAGAAATATTCCAATAAATATCATAGGTATTAAATTTAAACTTGAATACGTATTTAGTATCAAAAGGGTACTCATAACAACAAGGCAGTTCACCAAGGGTAACACTATTTCCTACAATGTTGAAATAAAGAAACCATGGTTCCGATATTCTTTAAAAAGCAACTAAAACAGGGACTATAAATTATATTCTAAAAGAAAGGAACAACAAATATAAAACTGGCCAGCAAGACTACAAAAATATAAAGATAACGCATTTAGTTATAATATTGTCCTCGGTATAATTGTTCAAATTCGCCCAAGGACTGCATGTATTGTTATTTTTTCTCGATTGTTGCTTTAACTCGACCATATAGGTTATATAATGTAATAGATAGACCACATTTAAAGTACTTTCAACTAATACATCCACACAGGTGAAAAGTCTTACCACACATGATCAATATAAACACACAGGTGCTTAATTCAACCACACTGGTTTTTTCATATGAATAAAGCTAACCAGACTTAAAGTACAACCACATAGGTAACCTGATATAAATACACCTTAATAATGTTCAACCACACATTAAACTAAAATAGCAACACAGGCAAACAGCCTATGTCTTTGTATATTTTTGTAAAATTGGACAAAAGTCTATTACCAAAGGACTAACATATGTATAGTTGTTCGGTGTTATAACAAGAAATAAATGACAAAGCAGTATATCAAAGTATCCTAATGCAGTATTTCATAGCTGAAGACATTCGCAAACGCCTGATCAGATGCCATATACTATGTAAACAGTATTTAACTGTAAATTTGCCCTTTCAGCCTTTTGATGCCAACCCAGAGAAACAGAAAGTGATGGCAGCTGAATTGATTGACCTGCGGAACAAAGTTTGTTTGATCTTTATCCTCATCAACTCGCTCTTCATCATCATAGTATTCACACTACAAGAAGTGGTCGCCTCTGGTAAATATCTATTTTAACCCTTTACCCAATAAATGAGCCTTTATACGCCTTAAATGTGTTCATCCACTAAAGAAAATAGTTCCAATTTATACAGTTGTGAATAAAAAGGTAAAGGCAAATCACGCTAATCGTGACTATTGTATCATACTGTACATTTACACATGGAAAGGCGTGATATCATAGAAAGGGATATAATAAAATAAGATACAATAATCTATAACTTACTCCTCGTTGTTTTACTGTTTGTATTATACTCCGACTTCCGTTTCGAGAATGTTTGTTCTGCTTTAAATATGAAATGTTTCTGAATACTACATGATTTCAACATTTATTAACTAGATAGTTGTTGTTGGTGTATCTTGAAGTCATATTTTAAACACATCACCAGTTGGTGGTGCGGTACAGTGCGTTGTATTCAGCTCCCCTGCGTTCTTTGTGGAAACTGTTGACCAGATCAGGCTCTCGTCAGATCGGTTGCGTCGTATTGTGGTTGATTTGCTGATTGAAAAAAGGATATAAATTATGAAATAAAACCGATTAATCAGCACACTATTATTATGTTTTAGGTGGTTCCCTGTCTATTCTACTTCCATGCGCTGACCCTAAAGCTGACAAAGAGACACTTCTTGGACAAAGTATTGAGCCAATTAGTGTGGCTTTCACCCTTGTGTTTGGAATACTTCTGTTAGTTCAGTTCATCTGTATGCTCATGCACAGACAGGCCACCTTGCTACACATATGTGCGTCTACAGAGATTTTCAAGACGAAAAGAAAGGTAATTGTTGCTATAAACAATATTGCATTAAGTAGAAGATCTAGATATTTCCAAAAGCTTGCTGGAATTATGAATTGATGATCCAAGTATCAACGTTATCTAAAATGACGTTTTGGTTCGTTAATGTTGAGTTGACGTCATTTACTATTATTTACGCTGTTATATCGGAAACCACTCGGGTATATCCGCGTTCTATCAAAATAGACGGGAATCACCGAATGACTTTCGATCGAGTACGGGGACGGCCGCGAAGGTTGTCATTGGCTTAAAAAATTGACTTTTAGAAAACTGACCAATATGATGAAATATCAGGTTCGATTTTATTAAAAACTTTGCAATATGATTTATCATGTCATTTACCTGTGATCCAGTGTAGACCAATAGGATTGCAGAAAGACATTGAACATGATGTTAACCGCAATATAGGTGTGATGTGGGGAGGGGTACATGTAATTACAAGATGAAGTGAATGGACCTAAACTTCAGCAGCAAAATTTCCTAAAAATCTAAAACTCTCGAGTCATAATTATTTTATATGAGACATGTTACGATTCTATTATTTTAACTTCTAGAGTGAGAAGAAAAATAAAAAGGTAACTTTCATTCTCTGTTGTGATAGCTATATTAAGCACCAGTAGATAGTTCATTATGTATACACATGTAATCACATCTTTGAGTATTGCCATTTTTATTTTCACAATCAACCTTGTATTAAGCGACCATTCAATATTGGGTATATTTATAATATGTATGAAGGTTTCAGCTTATTGCATGACTAAAATAATGCAGTTTTCTGCTTTATCTATACCCTGAACTAACCATTTCCTCCATAGAAGCGCATTTTAGCGCATTTAATTTATTCCTCCTTTGAAGAAAATAGTTCCATTTTATGTGTCTTTTCTCGTTTTGTAGGGACATATATATAATTTCATGTGAAGCGCTTTTGAACGTACAACACTCCTGTGTGAAAAGAGCGCGATATAAAGTTGGTGTAATTATAATATTAATAATATTTATGTATTCATTTACATGAACCATACAAAATATTTTCTATAATCTTGCAGGTTGAAAGTAAAGCAGAATGTGCCCAAAGGCGCATTTTGCTTTACTTTCAGCCTGTTTTATTTTCAGTCTTCTTTAAGCTGCCATCAGCTAGTATATACAGGAAATATTTTTTTTACGGTACATGTTAATGTTTTATAAATGGAACTATTTTCTTCAAGGGAATAATAATTTGAATGTGCTAAATGGCGCTTCTATGGGGGAAATTGCCCACGCATCTTTATTGTAAATGGTTGCTTAGGTTTAGTAGTCGATTTAGTTGTTTTATGTTTTAGTTTGATTGTAGTTATGTAATGTGGTTCCAGATAGCAGATCATGTTTAAAAACAGACATTTCATAACTCATTATCTCATTGACCCCTGAAACTTCAAAAGGATAATTCCAGTTTAAAAAATAAAAGATTAAACCTAGGGTGTCATGAGTTAAGAAGAAAGTGCAGTTAAACCTCTCTATTATGACCACTAAAAACCGGCTTATATGACTGTATAAAAAATAGGAGACCGCTTAAAGCAAGGTGACAGTAAAAAAGAGCTTTCTGTTTTACTTTCTCATTTCATAGAGCACTAACTTGTCGTAAACACCTAAAAATGAAAATGGTCGTAATAGATAGGTTTTACTGTATGTTTGAACTTTTGGTTTACTCTGTTAGCTGGATTCCTCAGGCTGGTTTAACCCTTTACCTGATAGCCGATTTCTAGTATTGAATATAGGTGACTACTTAAAACAGGTTGATAGTAAAGCAGAATGCGCCTTAAGGCGCATTCTGCTTTACTTTCAGCCTGCTTTAAGCTATCAAGTGCTTGAATATAGAAAATATTCCTTATAATATATATTCATGACTGATTAAATTGGAACTACAAATGTATTTTCTTCAGCGGAGGAATAAATTATATTCGCTAAAAGGCGCTTCTATGGGGGAAAGGGTTAACAGCGGAGAAGACGTTACCGCGTTCATGTTTAACCCTTCCATCATCAAATTATTTGGGAGATATTTACCCACTCACCGCTTTATTGTCGTCTGCTTCAGAATTGTAGTCTGCACTGTCGTTTTAAAGTAAGATTTAAAGCAATATGACTTGAAGGGGTAAAAATCTCACGATAAATTTGCCAGTGAAAGGTGAATAGGACAGAATGTCTTCTCCACTGTATATAGGCATTTTTTTGGTTTGTTTGGTTAACTATGTAAATGTTCACTGTGTTTGTAGCATGCACAAATAGTATTCACTATGATTTATATATGTACAGATCTCTAAAATGGTGAGTATTTCAAATTCTAACATCTTTATTTCACAAACAAACCTTATGATGTGACTACTCATAAAGGTCATCACTTCATCATCATCATCGTCATCATCATCATCATCATCATCATCATCATTATTATCATCATCACCACCACCACCATCCGGTTTACCAACAAAAATACAAGCATGTGAGAAGAGCGTGACAAGCATGCAATAAGCATGCGCACGCTTACTGCAGTCTTAATAAGATTTAGTTTAAGCATATTTTATTTCCAAAATGTTTTACAGGAAAAGGGGTTGGGCCACAAGTTGTACCAACTTAGAATAAGAATGCAGTCCTTATAAATATTTATAAGTGTGCAGAAGTGAGCAAGCAAATTAAGTGTGCGGTGAGGATTTTCACTGCATGCTTCCGCAGGCTTCAGTTTTGTTTAATATTTCAACAAGCGTGTATTTTGCGCCATAAAAGCAAATTAAGCGTGCAGTGAGTTTTTCCACAGCATGCTTCCGCAGGCTTAAGTTTTGTTTTAGATTGCAACAAGCGCGCAATTTTGCGCCATAAGATGACTCTGCAAGCTTGATATAATGTGTCTGAGTGTTTGATAGAAGTCATTTCATTGGTTCACTGAAGAAGTAAACATTATTCTAGTAGAAGTGTGTTTACAGAGTTTTGGGACAATTTCTCCGAATTGCAAGTTTTAGTCATACAATTAAGAATATCAGGTACAATAAACAGGTATGTTTCATTGTATTCTGAAGCAGCTAGCTATTGCAAGTTTATAATTTTGTAAAATAATGTTCAGTTGACTTGCTTTAAAAGCAGACTGATGTAAACAAATTGCATGTTAATAATAATGCCAGTTGTTTGTATTTAAATTCATGCAGCTGACAAAATGGTGATGCATAAATAGATTTAACAATTATTCTTCCATTAATCAAGATTTGGTTTACTCTATACTCTTTTATTTGAAATGAATGAAATGCTTTTTGTTTAAAAAAAATTAAACTGTCAAGATCATTTTGTGATGTAACAATCCAATATGGAGGATGGTTTTAACAATTGAAATTTTTCCAACAATCAGATTAATTTAAGCGTGCATGCCCACAAATTAAGCGTGCAATCGCCTGCATGCACAGTTGATTAAAGCGTGCGACCGCATGCTTGCAAGAATTTAAGCGCGTGGCTGCATGCTTAATATAAGCGCGCGACTGCACGCATGCAAACTTAATTTAAGCATGCGGAGGTCGGTATGCACGCTTAACTCAAGCGTGCAGCACATTTAATAAGATTGCGATTGTTCCAATTGCATGCTTGTGCGATTGCACACTAGCTTGCACACGCTTAAAAATTAATATTCAAGGTTGCGATTATTTTAGTAGCTCGCTTGCAAGTTGCAAGCGTGCCAAACAAGCACGCATAATCTTAAAACTAACGTAGTGTGCTCTTACTTAGATTGCGACTGCATTCTTATTGCAATCTTATCGCAATCTTCCTGCATGCTTAATTAAGTGTGTGATTTTGGTTTGGGTAGTTTTACCGGGCCATTAATTCAGCCTTCTTATTGGGCTGATACATGGCTATTTAGTCGGGAACGAAGTCTTCTTCTCCATGTTTGGCGATTTTGAAAGTAAGTATGAAACTCGTCAAGACGATTATTATGAGTTGTCACAACATAGGGTTTAGTGGAGATGAAATGTTGGAAATACTAAGTCAACTCACTCTTAACTGGAGCCCTGGTAAATAATCTTTCTTAACCTTTTTCCCCATAGAAGCGCCTTTAAGCGCATTCATATATTCCTCCACTCAAGAAAACAGTTTCAATTTATATAGTTATGCATATGTATCATAAGAAATATTTTCTTTATTCTAGTGTATCGTAGCTTAAATCGGGCTGAAAGTAAAGCAGACTGTGCCTTAGGCGCTTCACTTTCAACTTGCTTTAAGTAGTTACTTATTCTGAAAACTAAAAACAGGCTATGGAGTAGTGGGTTAACTTTTTTATTGTACCCCATGGCGTCTTTCCAGTTTTGAAGGCAGGTGACAATTCTGCTTTACTTCCATTGTCATTAAAGCTACAGTCTGCTAGGTTTATTATTTAGTGTGTAGATGAAGGAATGGGAGTGTGCGTGTGTGTGTGTGTGTTTGTTATGGTATGACTGTGTGTGTGTTCTGCTTGAGAGGTGGGTGTATTGTTTGTGTTGCGTTTCCTGCTTGAGTCTTTCGTATTTATTTATAGAATTGTTTTCTAGTGCATTATCATGACTGTATGAAGTGGAACTTTTTTCTTCCGACGAGGAATAAATTCAAGGCATAAAATACATCTACAGGGTTAATGGGTAAACCCTATATATGCATTTATGTTAGATGACACTTTTAATTTATTGTAGACCTAGACCAGACCAATCCTTAAGGAGCTGTCTGGTCAAGTTATATATTGTTTTCAGTTTGACATGAGTCTGTACTCTTACATTGTACCTTAGGAAAGGTTTCCTTATTTAACTCAAATTAGCCAATGTAATAGACCAGACAACAGATGTTCATACTTGGTGATTTTTTTTATATATTACCCCATTCACCGCCTTACACTGAGTACACTAGTTATTTGCAAACAGTTTGGATCCTGATCAGACGCCACGTAATGTGGCGTCTGATCAGGATCCAAACTGTTTGCCACTCATTTCAATATTCCTTACGGCAAAATACCTAAACTTCAAATTTGAGGAATAAAAGCAGACGACAATTGTTTAGAATTGATGATGTAATGGCAGTAAATGTGTTACTCTTTGCATGCTAGTGGCGGATATATCCGCCACAGTGATTGCCTTTGCAAACAGTTTGGATCCAGATGAGACGCCGCGTAACGCGGCGTCTCATCAGGATCAAAACTGTTTGAGACTCTGATCATGTTTTGAAAAGAAATTTAGAAAATTATATTTTTAGAACAATAGCAGACGACAAATGTTGCTGACGAAAAAATACCCAGCATGCAAAGAGTTAATATTAGCGGGAGAGGGTGACTTGTGTACAATAACTGGTTTTCCATAAATTGTATGTATTTAATGCATTAACAGTTTTCCCTTTATTATTCTTATATTATTCTAGACTTATAAAAAGCAAAGTACTCAGTATGTCTGTACCAATTCTCAAAATTTCTTCACTCATTTAGCATTAAATCCTATGGTGCAACTACTCATTACAATTGTCTCTTCGAGACGATTCTAATGAGTAGTCACAGATAGGGTTTGGTAGAGACATACAGGTGGAATGTTTTTACTCTCTCTCTTATCTGGAGTAACGAAACACTTTAGATGATGGCATCTGCTAAAAACTCTTTTCCCAAAACTAAGCAAAAAGCAAAAAAAATTGCATAAAATGAATATAATTATATCTGGAATATTTATTTAATTCTCAATTTCCTTATACATGTTTTATGATAGAAAAGAGAGAGAATTCACATAGAATTATTATGATGGAAATATGAGAGAATTTCATTAGGAATACCTGGAATTTTATGGTTTGTTTGTTTGTTAACGTCTGTTTCTGTCATCTATGGGCTTATTAGACGCCCCAGAGAGATGGGCGGATACAGAAAACCCAGGCACGATTCCCTATTCTTATGATCGACATAGTTCTCTGGTATCTTTAAGATGCCAAGTGTTAAGCACCGATACATCGGAACTTGGATTTTTATAAAGTCTCATCCGAAGGGTTTGGTCCGGAAGGGGGTCAAACTCACATTCCCTGGCATCATAGGGGATTTATTTTAAGGAGTTTATTGTTAAGGTTTGGTCATAAAGATTCAAACAGAAGACATTTAAAATGTTTGTCTTCCTAGCACAGACTAAACAATGAGTGTTTTTGTTTTGCATATAGGAACTGCATACGATAATGTATGATTTCAATACATTGCATAAGGAAATAGTTGTGTTCCATGCATAAATCTTGTTAGAAAATTTTGCGTTCCATTCAAAAACTGCATAAGGAAATGTTTGGTTTTCATACGTACATGTAAGCTGAGTAAGGAAATATTTGAGTTTAATGCTGCAAGCATAAACCATGTTAGGAAATATTATGTTCCATCCAGAAACTGCATTAGGAAATGTTTGGTTTCCATACAGAAACTGCATAAGTTAATATTTTTTTCCATGCATTACCCATGTTAGGAAATCTTTGAAAGGGTTCATTTTATTGGTAAAATCAATCCTAAAATATTATGAAGACGGAGGACTGAAAATGATTGATTTAATATACCCATAAAAGCAATTAAAGCAGGGTGGGTAAAGAGATTGACAACTAATGAAATCGATGGCGATTGGAAACACACATATATATATCAATTAATTTACAGTATAATTTCTGTCCGTTTATGTACAACAAGAAATAGTTTATATATAGTGTATAAACTGACATTCAAAACGTAATTGTTAGGAAATGTTGTCCTTCATGCAGAAACTGCTTAAGAAAATGTTTGTTTTCAATACATAAAAGCTAAATTCTATGTAATAATTGCATATTGAAACGGTTTCAATACATAAGTTGTGTAACAAAATGTGTGTGTTCCATTTTAGGAAATTGTATGTTTCATGCAGAAACTGCTTAAGAAAATGTTTGTTTTCAATACATAAAAGCTGTGTTCTATGTTAGAATTACATATTGAAACGGTTTCTATACATAAGCTGTGTAAGAAAATGAGTGTGTTCCATGTTACGAAATGGTGTGTTCCGTGCAGAAACTGCATATTAGGAAATATTTGTGTTGTATGGATAAACCAAATAAGGAAATGGTAAATCTATGCATCAACTATTCTAGTTATTATGAGACGTTGTTTGTGTTCTATGAAAAACAACATGCTTCATTTCTTTGCATATACAGTCAAAATTCGACACTTCGAACTTACCCATAAATCATACGTTAAATTTCTATAACTCGATCTCGCTTAAGTCGAACATTCCTTTATATCAAAGTTAAAACGTGGCTTTGTAATATGGGTATGTTTGAACTGTTTCGACTGTACATGTATTGCAATAGGAATTATTTTGTTCCATGCATGTACTTCATATAAAGACATAATTATGTTACATGCTTAACACACAACTGTTTTTATTCATCACAGCTTGCGGTTCCCGGGCAATTAGAGACAGGAGAGGAAGAAGATAAACCATCATATTCCTATGACGAGGTAGGTTAGAACCTTACTGAGTAGTATTATCTATAATTAATAATTAGAATAATCAATTCCTTTGGATGGATATGAAAAATATATCACTCGAACGGGTTGTTATTTGGCGAAAAACACTCGTCCGCAGTTCGAGTGATATATTTTTCATATCCATCCAAAGGATGGATGGATGGATGGATGGATGAGCTAGGTTTTACGGCACTGCGACACAAAATAGGTCATTTAGCGCCGATGGTTGGTGAGGGGTGATGAGATAAAATGATGATGATTTCAGGAAGATGGTTTCGTCTAATCCCACTCGTTGACTAGTAGCGCATGGGATCGAAACCATCGACCTGTCTTCCTTTTAGATCTTGGCAGAGATAATCATATCGGTCTAATAAACAGAAACAATTCCCTTTGACAATTAAGCCCCAGAACTGCGGAAAAGTAGGAAAAGGTCGCTGGGGCCATCTAAAGGAGTTAATTATTCGTATTATTCTATACATTTGGATTAAGTTTTTACAGGGAAAACACACAAATTATTTGTTTTACGCGCCACATCACAAAAGATATTGTGACGTGACGTCACAAAAATGATATCGTCACTGCAAAAGAGGTATCATCACTTGTGGTCATATCAACTGTGGCGTATATGAAATTCATCTGAGAAGTTTCTATAAATCATCGAAAGGTAGATCTATATAATAAAGATGTTTACTGTACATGACTTTTCTTCAGGTGTACGAGATGGTTAGAGACATGCAGAAAGACCAGGAACTTGACTCGGTGTCCGTCGCCTCGGAAATCAGCGCCATAAGTGATGTCGATGATGAAGAATTTGACAGTAGGTTTCCATGGCAACAATTATTTTAATAATTTTTATAAATACTAAAAAAAACCACTGTATATAATTGTTTGTTGATAAAGAAGTTGATTGCATGCAGGGACTTGTAAAAATATTATTTTAGAACAGAAGCAGACACCAATAATGATTATTGCTGACAAAAAACGTACATGTCCTTCAAATACATGTAATTAAATTCATAACAAAGGCTGGCTAGGGTTTACATAGGTACGCGACCAAAAACTATGGCTAGGGTTAGGGTAAATTTTAGAATCTGTCCGCAGGTCTTTTTGGTTGTTTTTGGTAGAAATTAACTGACCATCTCTTGTGCCATTAACCTGGCCATTTCTTGTGACATTGTGACATTAATCTGGCCATTTTTTGTCACATTAACCTGGCCATAAAAATGAAAATTTTGGTGGCTGACCAATCGTAAAAGTGCTCCCAAAGGCTTAACCTATTACTCATTGTTTATAGTTTTGAAGACAGGTGTCCACTTAGAGTAAGTTGAATGTAAAGCAGAATAACGCACCTTAAGGAATATTCTGCTTTACATTGAGCCTGCTTTAACCAACCTTTGGCTAAAATTTAGAAACTGTTTCTTAACCCTTTCCCTTATAGAAGCGACTTTTAGCGCATTCATTTTATTCATCCGCCAAAGAAAATAGCTCCATTTTATACTGTCATGAATTTGTACTATAAGAATTTTTTCTATATCCTAGCAGATAGTAACTTAAAGCACGCTGAAAGTAAAGCAGAATGCGCCCTAGGGCGCATTCTGCTTTACTTTTAGCCTGCTTTAATAGGTAACATACCTAAAATACTAGAAACAGGCTATGGGCTAAAGGGTTAAGGTACATTTACAATTATTAATGACTGCATGAAATGGAACTATTTTATTGAATAGAGGATTTAATGCATATTCTATGAAGTAATTTGGCTAAGTAGACGTGCATGTCACTTTTTTGACAGATCGTAAAAAGGAAGAGGCTAAATCCCGCTGGAAGAGAATTGCCAAGTCTCGAGGTAAAGTTACCCACAATACCCTGCATGTGAACTTCATGAAGAACATGGAACATGTCCAAAGAACGATTTCCACTAAACAGAGTGAAGTCAATTCACAAGATGTAAGTACAGTGTTGTATACACGTATTTCTTTCCCATTTTAGCTCTTTTCACATTGACTATGTACTACTCTTTCATGTTAATTTTTATGCTCCCGGCATCGATAGCTCCAGAGGCTTATAGCCAGTGTCCTGTCCGTGCGTCCGTCTGTCCGTGCATACGGGAGGAGCTTATGTGGCTATAATTCTTAGCCCCATAATTGAAAAACATTAACCTGGCCGTCTCTTGTGACATTAACCTGGCCATTTCTTGTGACATTAACCTGGCAAGTTGTGGGGCATAGGGTTAGGGGTAGGGGTAGCCTCCAGATCATTTTTTTTCAAGTTAGAGCAAAAAGAAATTATCTGTTGAGTGGCTAGCCACGCAAAAGAAAACAATAGAAAATAGCCACATAAGTATCCTCCCGTAAGAACGTCCGTTTGTACGAGATAACCAAATTTTACCATTTCGCCCAGCACCAAAAACCACTGACTAGAATGCTTTGATATTTATATAAATGTTGCCTTGGACCATTCCAATTTCTTCCATATCACCCAACCTCAATTTGACCTTGACTTTCGGACCTCTTTTGCACTTAAAATACTTTCAACGAGTCATTTCTGGTTTAGTTAGATGTTTCCGTTTCGCCTTACATTAACACCGCTTACTAGAATGATTGGATACTTTATACAGTTATATTGCCTTAGGCCATTCCCGATACACCCATTTGACCACCAAACTTGATTTGACTTTCATTTGATTTCACCGAATACGGCCTTTGAATATTTCAATGGGCTATTTCATGGTTAATTAGATTTTAACGTTTCGCCTGAAATCAACACCACTCACTAGAATGCTTGGATATATACAGTTCTTCCTTGGACCAGTTCCCATCCACCCATATCACCTTACCTTGATTTTACCGCGACCTGGACCTAATTTAGACTTAGAAGATTATGAGTCCATGGCAAGGATGCAACCGGGGCTATAAGCGTTTATTGAACGGAGTCTTGTTACGAGTCATTTTTTATAAAAAAAATCACAAAAATAAAAGTTCAATACGATTCAAACTCTAACCAGAGGGTCAAGGACGTACGTGTAGCATACTTGGATAGAATAAAATGGCGTATTGTTTAAATATATTATGTGCAATCCACTGATGTTTCTTATGCTAATTTTTATGTTAATAATCAGACTTACACGCCTGTTGTAACCATATTTTATAGTTGTTGTCATTTGGCCATATATCTTGATTTTAGTCTCTTTTACACAATGATTCCTAGTGATCAGTATATAGATCAGGGAGCTCCCAAAGACACCCTCAAGAGGTGCAGATCTGCACTGTTTATAATTTTGAAATAAATTGTAAAATTAAATCCTATAGTTATAGACCTATCTTAACACATTCAACCCTATCGACGAGTATACTCGTCATTTACAAATAATGTACGTCGGAGGATTACACTTGTCCCATGCAAACAGTGTATACCCAGATCAGAGGGCTCCATAAGGAGCCCTCTGATCAGGGTATACACTGTTTGTCATTTTGAAATATATAACTTAAATCAACCCTAAATAGTCAAAAATGGACTAGACTTTATTTTTAACTGGAATTATCCATTTAAAGTTTCAGGGGTGAATATGCTAACCCATTAAGTCATACTGACTCATATTGACGCATTGCCTAATATTCTCATATATACATGTAATGACTCATTTTGACACACTTTTAATCCACTAGCTTGTATTGAGATAAACATCGATAATTGTTTATCGCTTATGAATGGGTTTATTTGATCGTGTTTTCTCACATAACTACCCCTGTTTTCTATAGCGAACAACGATGACGAATATCCTTATCTCCAACATGTGTAAGATCACTATGATGACGTCACTATAACGTCACTATTTATAACGCCGTTTTGACGTCACCGGGGTTCCCAAAAAATGCATATTGCTTAAAAAATAGCTTAAATCGTTGGTTATGTGAGAAAAAGAATCTGTCACTCGTCGATGTTTAAGACAAGCTGATCTCAAACGAGTCTAGAATAGAAAAGTTATTAAGCTCGCCAAGGCTCGCTTAATAACATTTCAATTCTAGACTCGTTTGAGATCAGCTTGTCTTAAACATAGACTCATGACAGATCCTATATGTTTCAGGATGATGAGGATGTTATTGCTGAGCGTCTGAAGAAGGATGCCAAATTAAATCGGTTCCGAAACAAATCCTTGCACGTGCTCGCTACAATAACCAAAGACAAAAGCATGCGGGACCAACTCGCCCAGAAGAAAACTCAACTGGGCGCGAAAAACTTCCAGCTGGCAGCAAAGAAAATTGTTGGTTTGAAGAAAGTATCGCAGGTTGTGGAAGCTGCGAAAGTTATGAAGGAACGAGATGATAAACTTAAAGAAGTACAGACAGAGGAAATTGAGATGGAGAGACGGTTGACCAATCCAGTAGTTGAATACGATGATGATGATATAGATGGAATTGATCAAACAAGTCTAAAAGAGAGAGCACATATAGAAGGAGCACAAGACATTAATAGTTTCAAAGGTGTTGGAAATGGGAACGAGGACGATAGAACAAATTCAAGGAACTTGAGTGACGAAGAGTTTCAGATTCATATAGCTACGCCAAAGGTAGAAGATGACCATTGGCCAGATGAGGAGGAATATGTTAAAGAGGAACATACAGGGAAGAAGGAAGGGTTTGGAAATGCCTTTGACACATTCTTCTGATAAACTTGACCTACGTGTAAGTGGAATAGACAGAACAAGTAACAAGTACTTTATATATTGACCAATAGTAAGGGGTCCGGATAAGGGGAGTACAGTGTTCCCTGTTTACGCACAACGACGCCCAATTGGAGACACATATTGTGTGTTGTTCAGAGGGAGTCGTTATAGGGGGCGGAAAATAAGACTTGGCTTACATTTGCAAACAGCTTGAATCTAGATCAGACGCCGCGTAACGCGGCGTCTGATCTGGATTCAAGTTGTTTGTCACTCGCCATTGTACATGTATTTACTATATCAAAATGTCTACTTATATATACATGTACAAACTTGACCTACGTGTAAGTGGAATAATCAGAACAAATTAAAACATTGACTAATATCCAGTGGTCCATATAAGGGGAGTATTTTGAAAATTATTTGAAACTTAGTAGATATGGTCAGTGCATGTTCCTTACAAAGCAACGGCATTTAGAACTACATGTATGTTGATTTGAAATCAAATATGGCCGCCCTTGCGCTGTTCTTAAAGATATATTCTAAATTTAAACTCAAATATTATAGGTCCGATCTTGTTAAAACATCCAATGGTCATTTTGGCATTAAAGCCAATGCCAAGGCGATGGAAAAATAGGACTTCTTAAATTGTCAAGATTCTCGAATGTAGTAGTGTACCTTTTCACTCACATGGGACCCGTTTCATAAAACTTCGTATGCCAAATGCTGTCGTGAGTCAGATTATAAAAGTACAGTATCAATTATAATTATTTCTCGATATAATACTGTCTTGTGTCACAAGACATGATTAGATAGAGAAATCAGAAATTAAATGTATTTTAAAGTTTATAATTACGACTGTTCTTGTCGTACGAAGTTTTATGAAACGGGTCTCATCTCTCAAGTGGCCATGTTGTCACGTGAGCATGAAGGTCATTGGGCTTCTTGTTAGTGTAATACGTTTAGGGTAGTGGACTGTATGAGAGTTATCTAATTACTTCCCTTTAATGCACAATTATGCTTGTAATCTGATTTATGAATTATGAGATAGGAAGCATTTCTGGGCAAAAAAGATTTTCAGAACAGTGTAGAACAATGTCGGACGCCAAGCCTGTGATAAACTTATGTCAACGTTTGGTATTCACTCTTTTGTTTTTCTCATGTCTTTGTTAAACTGTTATTGTTTCAAATTTAGTTTTCATAAACTCTTCCTCTAAATGTTTTTTTTATGAGAATCATTCAAGAAAATACAGTCACCGATTATGCGGAATCTCTAGAAATGCAAAAAAAAAATCAAATGCCGATTCTAGGTGGCCCAAAATAAGATACAAAAAAAAGTATTGTCACTGTATCTGGCCCAAACTTAGAGACATGTAAAAATATTTTTAGAAATATTTAAGGGTGGCCGAATACTTAGAGTGACCCAAGACTTAGATGAAATACGGTAGTTTATGTTTAATTGTGTCTACTTGCTTCTTTGACCTTTTTTGATTTTGTGACCTTATATGTTTTTATAATATGACAAGTATGTTTGATCTTATTTATATGTTTTATGAGAATCTAAACCATTTAACGACCATAAGCGACTTAAGTTGACTTTGCAAACAGGTTGAATCCAGATCAGATGCTGCATCATCCAGCATTTGATCAGGATCCAAACTGTCTGACACTCAAATCAATATAAATGCTTATAAATTTTCAAGTCTAAATGTCAAAACAAAAATTGGTTTAAAATTCCAGACAAAATATTTTAGACAAACGTTTTGCCTGCACAATGATTTAACAGACATTAATTTTGGTGCTGAAAGGGTTAAACTGGTGCTAAATATTCGGTGTAGCTACATGTACATTCACAACTGACACAGGTTGGAGAGCTACCAACTATAGTTTAGAAACGTTTTCCTTAAGGTTAGACACTACAGTGCTTCCTCTCCACAACATAGCAACTGGGAGACAAAGAGTGTGTGTGGTGTTTGGATGGATTTGTTATGGGTAGGGAAAATTAATACCCTTCGAGAGCTGAGCATGAATTTGCATACATTTGCAAATAGTTTTAATCCAGACCAGACGCCGTATAACACGGCGTCTTGTCTGGATTCAAACTGTTTGTAACTCGTCATTGTTTCCTAAAAGGATGGCTGTTAACTCTTTAAACAGTTTCAAATTTAGTCAACCTTTCAGAAATGAACTGATTTTTTTCCGCATCTAAAGGAAATTAACAACAAATAATGATCGGCAATTATTCCATGAAGCAATTTTCTGTCATTTATCTCTCCTTAATGCTGAAAATTTCAATTCAATTTTTATATTTACATTATATTTGCTGTAATTTCTTTTAAATGATAGTTTTATAAGTATGCATGTATGTTTAATCCATATTAGAGTTTGTTAACAAGAATAATGTGTACCCTGAAAGGAACAGCCATACCTGCATTACTGAAGCAACGCGACAAAATCACTCGCGGAGAGCAGGTCCATAAGCCCCGCCTCCTCAGCAAAAGGTCTCAATAAGAAGTCTTCGTATACATGATCGCTGGATAAAGCATACCAGAGTGTCAAACAGTTTGAATCCGGATCATACACCAAGTTACCGTACTTAGATTCTTCTGGATCCAAACCATCTGCAAACGTTATCACACATCCCCCTATCTTTGCCTTTTTACGCACCTGTCCAGTGATGAGTATATATCGAGGGCTTGGTGCAAAACTATTGTAACTCCTTCACAATAGTTTTGCACCAAACCCTCGAATTATGTGTCATTTACAAACAGTGTACATGTGAAGAGTGCAAAAAGTGTAGACCCACATCAGACAGATGGCTCCTATTGGATGCCTTTGATCAGGGCCTGCACTATTTGTCATTTTGCAAAATATTGCAAACAAGTTTTAAACACGTATACATTAATGGACTAGACTGCTCTTGAAACTGTATTTTTCATTGAAGTTTTAGGTGTTAATAAGTTATTTGATGAATGGGGCATCTAATTTGTACATGCACATTGATAATAAAAGTAGTTTTATGTACGTTCATATTGTTGATATAAACTGAACTGTGATAAATTATTGTGCCATATGCATGTATTATTATTTTTCACCTTTAATATGGAACAGTGTTTAGAAAATGAATGCTTTAACCCATTACTCCGTAGATACACTTTAACAATCACAATTTCACTTCAGAAAATAGTTCCAATTCAAACAGTCTTTAGAAATATTTTCTTTATTCTAGCAGATGGTTGCTTTAAGGAGGCTGGAATTAAAGCAGAATGTGCCTTAAGGCTTTAAATATTCACTGGTCTTTAAAACACGAAACAGGCTATGGAGTAAAGGGTTAAACATGTGTGATTGCAAGTTTGAAATCATTCTACTTATTATCAGTATATCACTATCTAGTTAGAATTTAATGATGTTAGCCTTTTTACCCCCTGGATATTGCAATGCGTTATTCTATAATGAATGGCTCTTTTAACCCTTCTCTCTATGTAAATTTTAATTATGCACCTTCTAGTGAAAACGTTTTGTAATTTCCATGCGTATTTGTATGATGAATTACAAGATTCTGTTTTCAACTGTTTGAATAAAAAATAAGCACAATAATAATGTTTTCTCTATCCTAGCAGGTTGTGCATGACACTTAATGGGGGCTGAGAGTAAAGCAGAATGTGCCTTAAAGGCCATTCTGCTTTACTTTCAACCTGCTTTAAATGGTCATTAGAAACAGACTATGGGGTGATGGGTTGAGGAACGAAAGCATAATAGATGCTAAGATGGACATTGGAGTTTACTGTGAGTGAGTGTCCAGTTGGTACACAGTAAAACCTCTCTATTACGACCACTTAATTGTGTTGGTTATTAGGTGTTTACTACAGTTGAATGATTAAAGTAAGGTGACAGTAATACAGAAAGCTTCTTTAAGAGCTTTCTGTTTTACTGTCACCTTGCTTTAACCAATTACCACATAAATATGCATTTTTACGACTCTTAATTATTGTTCCACTGAAGAAATAAGTTCCAATATTTGCAGTCATGAATATGTATCATAAGAAAACATTTTCTATATTCTAGCAGATTGTAGCTTAAAGCAGGCTGAAAGTAAAGCAGAATGCGCCTTACTTTTTACTTTCAACCTGCTTTAAGTGGTCACTTGTCTTCATAACAAGGAACACGCTATAGGGTAAAGGGTTAAACTGTTACCCGTCTTTTAACCCTTAGCCCGCCAAATAAATTGTCGTCTGCTATATTTCTCGTCTGCTTCAAGTTTCAAAGTGCTTCAAAGTTGCTCAAAATTGCTGAAAATGTTGTCCGAGTGTCAAACAGCTTGGATCCGGATGAGACGCCGAGTTACTCGGCGTCTCATCCGGATCCAAGCTGTTTGCATATGGAGCTATAGTCGTGAGTGGCAGGCTAAGGGTTAACTCATCAATTAGCCTTCCTTTTAGTGGTCTTAATAGAGAGGTTTTACTGTACAGTAAGCATTTAACCCTTTCCCTTATAGAAGCGACTTTTAGCACACTCATTTAATTCATCTGCTGAAGAAAATAGTTCCAAATCTTACCGTAGTGAATATGTGTCATATTTAATACTTTCCTTATTCTAGCAGTTAATAGCTTAAAGCAGGCTGAAAGTAAAGCAGAATGTGCCTTAGGGCACATTCTGCTTTACTTTCAACCTGCTTTAAGTAGTCACATATCTTCAATACTAGAAACAATGCTATCAGGTAAAGGGTTAAAGGGCTAGTATTACATAAATGTATAGTTTGTTTATAGTAATAGAATTATTTTTCCAGAAATAAAGTTCCAGAAACTGAGGTCGTTTTTATAGATCATTTAAACATCAAGGTGGTATGTTTATTTCTACTGTTCTAAAATTTCTTTCCATAACTGTGTTAGAGTATCAAACAGTTAAGGTACTAATCACAAACAGAGTTACAGTCAGGATTCGATACGACATCCGTAACAATGGAATTCTCACTTAACGACATGAATGTCGTAGGAAACAAACCTGAACAATGTTATATATATGAGATTCAAGGTAACAACAAACTTGTTGCAACAACATTTTTGTTGGGAATGAATTGGGTCGTTGTTTTTAGTCCTGGCTGTACTTGGTGCCTCACCTTGATCGAACTGTTTGCTAAAGTTATCAGTTAGCATGCTGACTTATCATGTTGTGTAATCAAAGATCTTGTGAGATGCAGGGCCTATAATCCATTACCAAATACAATTAATATGCCTTTTTACGCCTCTAATTTATTCCTCTACTGAAGAAAAATTAGTTCAAATTTATACTGTCACAAATAAGACATAAGAAATATTTCCTATATTCTAGCAGATAATAGCTTTTTAAAGTACATGTAGGTTGAAAGGAAAGCAGAATGTGCTTTAAGGCACATTCTGCTTTACTTTCAGCCTGTTTTAAGCGGTCAACTTTCTTCAAAACTAGAAACAGGCTATGGGGTTATTGGTTCAAATATTTTGAAGCCCTAAAGACATTGTCAGGGGAATAATGTTTTTGGTTGTCTGTTTATAACCTTGGCCGACGACAACGATGACGCCTGAGTGATGACATTAGCTCATTATTTCTTTGAAACAGACAAACTAAACATCACTCTGTTTTGTATTGATATATTCAACAAAAGAAGAGCTTATTATTGTTTTCATGTTTTTATTTTTTTCGTTAAAAAATGGTTAAACAATCCCCATCAGATAAATAAGATGGCTTAATACATGGCATCTAAACACGAATGACTCGGAACTGTACATACAGTGGAGAATCTGTTATTATTTCCCGTTTAAACGCAAACGTACGCAAACGCAAATGGCTAAAACGTAGAAAAGAACAACTTTTGGACAATTCTGATAATTCTTGTTTATCTTAGTGGCAAACAGTTCGGGGGCCTGATCAGACGCCGGGTTACCCGGCGTCTGATCTTGCTCCAAACTGTTTGCATTGCAAATAATAGTTTTAGCGCAAACGCGTTTATTGGGAAAGAATAACAGATTCTCCACTGTACATGAGCTGACTACAGGTAAAAAACACCTCAGGACATTGTACACGATGAGACCCAGATTAGCCACATTTACTTTCACTGTTGTTTAACCCATTACCCCATAAACACACCCTTTTACGCCTTTAATTTATTCCTCCACTGAAGAAAATAGATTCAATTTAATCAGCCATGAATATATAGTATAGGGAATATTTTCTATATTTTAGCACATGGAAGCTTAAAGCTGGCTGAAAGTAAAGCAGAATGTACCTTCAGGCGCATTCTGCTTTACTTTCAACCTGCTTTAAGTGGTCAACTATCTTCAATACTAGAAATAGGCTATCAGGTAAAGGGTTAACCCATTACCCCATAAACACACCCTTTTACGCCTTTAATTTATTCCTCCACTGAAGAAAATAGATTCAATTTATGCAGTCATGGATATGTATCACAAGAAGTATTTTCTATATTCTAGCAGATGAAAGCTTAAAACAGGATGCTTTCAACCTGCTTTACGTGGTACCCTGTCTTCAACCTGCTTTACGTGGTACCCTGTCTTCAAAACTTATAAGAACAATCTATGGGGTAATGGATTAACCCCTTACTCCATGGCCAATTTCTAATTTTGAACAGTCTTACAAGTAAAATGTAGCTGAAAGTCAACTCATTATCCCCTGAAACTTTCAATGGAAAATTCCAGTTTGCAATAAAGGCTGGTCCATTTTAGACTATTTAGGATCATTTTATGTAAAAAAATGTAAAATGACAAACAGTGAAGTCCCTGATCAGAGGGCTCCTGCAGGAGCCCTCTGATCTGGGACTTCACTGTTTGCCTAAGACAAGTGTACTTTTCACAGGTACACATTTGGTAAAGGACGCATATATGCGTCACTAGGGCTCAATGAGTTAAGTATGAGGAAGAGGGACACACTGCAACCTCCATTATCTTTACTTAGCAGTGGCCATGGCATGTGTGAAAACTGAAAAGGAAAGTGATTTTCTAACATGGTGGCTGATTCTGGGCTACAGTGTTATGTCATAAAGTACTTTTTACCTTGAGACACAGCTCAATTGAGACAATAAGCAACATATCATTTCTATTTCGGTTGTTCCAAGAGGGGGTAAACTGAACAAATCCAACATTTTCTCACTTATTTCAGAACCTAATCCTATGTTGTTACTACTCATAAAGAATCGTCTCAAAGAGACGATTCTAATGAGTTGTAACACCATAGGATTTAATTAAGAAATAAAAATATTAGTTTTTGAAATACCTGTTTTTTTTAATTCAGTTTCTTAGCATAAGTTAAAGCTGCATACACAGAATGTAAAGACATTCATATACAGTCAAACATCGATATCTTGAACTTGCTTAACTCGAACTATTGACACATGAACTGCATTATTTCATGCTTTGTTAAGGGTGTATCAATGTCATGAGCCAATTTTTCAAAGTATTAAACTTTTTTTCTATCATTGTTTTTTTGGAAGAGCTATTTATGATGAATGAAAAATTGAAAAAAAATATATATGGTGGTGTCCTTTTTTTTGAGCTACAGCGATTTGAAAAAGGTATGTCAAATTTGGATTTTTATCTTCAAATTTTACCCATTCAGTGTACAAGCTTCAGTAAAATCTATTTCAAAAAAAAAAAAAATGTTAATTTGGGTTTTCTTTATTTATTTCATGTCTATGGTGGTATGTTCACATATATAAACCAAATTTAGACAAAGCAGGCACCAGGTTTGAACAATATGGATCCTTGAATATCAAAAATATGCTTTATATAGGGCATGATTTTATTAGATTTTTTATTTTATGAAAAAAAGTAAAAAGGTTTGAAAATGAAATAGTTCTAGTATTTAACTTTTTCTTATATTCTACCAGATAAAAGCCCATACTAAGGCAGTTCAAAATATGAAAAGAAATTGAAAGGTCAGTGTTAAAAAGTTTGAGTTATTAAAGTAAAAAGAGTTATCGCCCCTTACAAAATTTACAAAAAAGTACCATACCGATGATATTTAGAGCTTTATAAATTTCACATTTGGTGCCTTTTTTTTCTTAAATTAGTTTTTGTATGAAGAAATACTACCATAGATAGGAAATAAATAACACAAAACCAAATTATCATATTTGTTTTCATTTAAAATGGGTTTTATTGAAGCGGGCTGTTTGAAAAGGACAAAATAAGAGGAAGTGGGTGGGGTAAATTTTACATGGCCGTAGAGCCAACTGTTGTTCACCAAAATGTACACTTTTTCTATTTTTTCATTCATCTTAAATAGCTCTTCAATACAAAACCATCATAGAGTGTTTTCATGTACTTTGAAAAGTTCCCAAATTCATGACATTGATACACCCTTAAGTTGAACATACCCTATGCCACGTTTTAACTTTGAAATACAGGTATGGTCAATTTAACCTAGTTTGAGATATCGAAGTTCGACTGTAAGCTATAAATAAATTCCAACTTACAGTAAAACCTGTCTCAAACAGCAACTCAATGTTAAGGCATGGGAATCTCCAAAGATAAAAAATATTGGTCAATGGAGGGATCAAGTAATGCAGAAAACTCTTTACTCTTCATTTACCAATTGGCTTAATATAAGCCAGTCAATCCTTTCATGTTTTAACCCATTACCTCATAAAAACGCCTTTTTACACCTTTAAGTTATTCCTCTACTGAAGAAAATAGTTCAAATTTATACTGTTACAAATAAGAATTATAAGAAGTATTTTCTATATCCTAGCCAATTATAGCTTAAAGCAGGCTGAAAGTAAAGCAGAATGTGCCTTAAGGCACATTCTGCTTTACTTTCAACCTGCTTTAAGTGATCACCTGTCTTCGAAACTAGAAACAGGCTATGAGGTAATGGGTTAACACATTCCACCCTAGCGACGAGTATATTCATCAATTACAAAGCATGTACCTGCCAAGTGTACACTTGTCCTATACAAACAGTGTAGACCCTGATCAGAGGGTTCCTGCGGGAGCCCTCTGATCAGGGTCTGCACTGTTTGCCATTTTACAATATGTTAATAAAATGAACTCTAAATAGTCAACATGAACTGGACTTATAATTTGACATTGGCATAGTCCATTAAAAGTACTTTTATTTCACAGGTACATCATTTTCACAAAATGCATATACTTTATAACTTGACAAATGTTAGTAATATGTTATGAGAGCAGATTTCATATTAGCTGTCTTAGAAGAATTTCTATCAAAGCAAGCAGCGAAATCATCATATTACCACTTCATCTGTTACAACAGCTTCCATTTCTTAAATGATGTCTACAATTTAATTTAATTTTAATATCAATGTAGCTAAAGAAACCTTAATGCCACTATGAAACAGTTTGGATTCAGCTGATCAGATATGGATTTACTCTTTACCCATATTCCACTTAAAGACATTTCCTGACCTACTTTCTGTGACAGCACCAAGTCAGACAGTTCCCATGCAAAACTTATGAATCTTGTGCACATACCTATAGCAAAGAACCAGTGAAGCAACTCATGTGAGGCCCGTCCCATATATTTGATAGTTTGGTTAGAAATACGCATAGAAAAAAACGTAAGTATGAATGTGTGAGAGCCTCTCTAGGGAGAATGAGATGGCTATGGCATGTGCTTCATGCTTTTACAGTATATTCACACCTATCTAGAAAAATTAGGGGGGGGGGGGTCCATCAAAGGACTGAGGAACTGTCTTTAACTACAATTTGCTTTAAGCTACCATCTGCTATAAGCTTGAAAGTATTTCTTACGGTGCATATATTCAGGACTGTATAAAGTGGAACAATTTTCTTCTGTGAAGAAATAAATTAAGATAGAAATAATTAATTGGTTGCATTCGCACAGAGAAAGTTTCATAACCTCAGACCCAGTTGTTCACTGATATATGATCTTATCACCTTCAGTTGAAAATCCCCAGATGGTAGGATAGAATGCACCAACTGCCAATAGTACAGAGTAGGTAAAACTAAACCAAACTGCTCCACCCACACACTCATGCATTCCTTTCATATCGAGGGCTTGGTGCAAAACTTTTGTAACTCCTTCACAATTGTGAAGGAGTTACAATAGTTTTGCACCAAGCCCTCGATATATACACACAGCCTCCAGTAAGATGGGGACAAAGATTAAATATACTCACTTCCACTTGTACAGTATGGTAAGACTTAACCCATTACCCCATAGCTTATTTCTAGTAATGAAGATAGGTGATCACTTAACCCTTTCCCTGATATAAGCGCCTTTTAGCACTTTTGATGTATTCCTCCACAAAAGAAAAACGTTCCAATTTATACAATCATAAACATGTTCCAATAGAAATATTTTCTATATCCTGAGAGATGGTAGCTTAAAGCAGGTTGAAAGTAAAGCAGAATGTGCTTTTAGGCACATTCTGCTTAACTTTCAATCTGCTTTAAATGGTCACCTAATCTCAAAACTAGAAACAGGCTATGTGGTAATGGGTTAAGGCACATTCTGCTTTACTTTCAGCCTGCTTTAATCTATTATCTTCTAGGTTATTGAAAATGTTTCTTCTGGTACATACATGTATTTATGACTGTATAAATTGAAACTATTTTCTTCAGTGGAGGAATAAATTAAATGTGATAATAGTTGCTTCTATAAGGTAAAGGGTTAACCAAACTGTGTCACCAACAAGCTCATGCATTTACAACACACATATATATACACACACTAGCCATTTATGACCAATATTGTGTTGCAGTGTTGTAAAACCCAAATCAAACAAACAAATCAGTTTTAAATTATATGACAGAAACAACCAGTGAGAGCTTGATTTATAAATCACATGATAGACTCAGCCAATGACAGCTTGAGTTATAAATCACATGACAGACTCAGCCAATGACAGCTTCAGTTATATAACACATGACAGATTCAGCCAATGAGAGCTTCCATTATATATCACACACTTCATTACCCTATCAAAAGTGTAGAACTATTGTATTGAAGACCTTTGCAAACAGTTTAGATCCTGATCAGGTGCCACTCACAGTCGGCCTGATCAGAATCCAAACTGTGTCACTTTGATCCTATCTATATATATCTTCACAGAAATTCTCTGTAATTTCAGGATTGATTATAACAATATCTTGCTAAATGACAAACAGTGCAGACTGATCAGAGGGCTCCTGTCGGAGCCCTCTAATCAGGGTCTTCACTTTTTGCAGAGGACAAGTGTACTCCTTACATGAACACTGTTTGTTCATGACAAGTATACTCGTCACTATGGTTGAATGTGTTAAACTACCTTTTGCTGAGATATGGCAAATATTTCTTATACTATATAGAGCATAATGGGACTACTTTCTTCATTGGTGGAAACATAAAAGGCGAAAAAAGGTGTATTTATTGGGTAAAGGGGTGAAACTCTATTGCATACAGTAACACAGATAGATATGACAGTTATATAAAAACAAAAATCAGCAAAGAAATGTACATTAAACAGTTTGCTATGCACCATATGGGAAATAGTACAAAAACATTTGACTTGGGTATACATGAAAAAACATATAACAATACACAATAAGCAGTGTGATTAAACTACCGTAATTATCCTAAGAATTGGGACAGACAGGTCTGAGCAAACAGAGTAGACCCTGATCAGACTGCTCCCTAAGGAGCAGTCTGATCAGGGTCTTCACTGTTTGCCCTTTTTGGACAAATCATTGTTATTAGTTTTATGGCGTAATGAGTTTACAGACGTCTGAGATGGTATGGACACAACGTTCGTACCACTTCATGCACCAACTCAACCATGAGTATGACAGTTACTGGCTCCAGAGGTAGAGGGAGACCAAGAAAGTCCTGGTCAGATGACATGAACATCTGTTGCCTTGAAGGCATCCACAGAACAGAGAAGCGTGGAGACTGGGTGTTAGACACCAGCAGCAATTGAAAAATAAACTCAGGATCAGGTCAAGTGAAGTCAATTGAGTGATAAAATTTCGGATAATTTTAAGGATTTTTGCGGTAATCAAACTTCTGTTTTGAAGCATGGATTTCTCTGAAGACTGGTGGTGACTGCTCCAGTCGAGGGGACGTTATTCTTTCCCATTTGAACACAAACATATTGCAATGTCATGAAGAAAATGCACACTTTTAGACAATTCCTACCATTCATTTTAATTTGAGTTGCAAACAGTTTGGAGTCTGATCAGATGCAGGATTATCCCGTGTCTGATCTGGCTTTAAACTATTTGTAATGGAAATAATAGATTTAGCGTAAACACTTTTATTGGGAATTTAACCATAGGGTTTAATGCAGAAATAAAGAGTTTAGATTTTGAAATACTCCCCTTATCTAGGGGACCTGATACTGTATGTTTGACGAAGGTTAATTGCATCTGCTTGCAGCTGTTATACACCAAATACTGTTGACTCTGACTATTAACAAATAGTGTTGATCCTGATCTGGGACCAACTCTTACAGGGCTGCCATCAGTTGATCTTGAAAATGCCTAAGATTTCCAAATTTTCTATTTTTCAAGCCTGCTTTAAGCTACCATCTGCTAGGGTACAAATCCGAAGATTTCAAGGGAAAATCCAGATAAATGGCAACCCTGACTCTACACTATTTGTCACAATAATTTGATGTGTTTGTGGAACACTATACCCCCTGATCACCAAGGCTAAAGTCAGTCCACTTGATATCTTAATGACCTTGATCTTTTGTCTGATATAATTCAAGTGTAACACATGACCTTGAGTTCAAGGATTTTTTTAGTAGAGTACACATGTATGCCAAATATGAAGTCTCTATCACATGTAGTTCCAAACGTACGGCTTTTAACTCTTTGCATGCTAGGTAATATTTTTTTGTCTGCAACAATTGTCGTCTGCTACTGTTCTAAAATTAGAATGTTCTTAATCTCTTTTCAAACTAGGTTCAGAATGTCAAACATTTTGGATCCTGATAAGACGCCGCATTATGCGGCGTCTCATCTTGATCCAAACTGTATGCTCAGGTGATCACTGTGGCACATGAAAACTATATCCGCCGCTAGCATGCAAAAAGTTTAAGCTAAAAACTGCGCACAAACAACCGAACTAACAAACATACAGCCTGGCAGACTGAAAAAACTATCCTTCTGATCTTGACGGCACAAAATCTTCTGATCTTCGATCTCGGCGGCACAAAAACTATCCAGAGTTTATTCTCATAAAGACGTTCTTTTGGCAAGTCACATTTCCATCTCCCTGTCTGTATATGCCTTTTTTCAGGGCTCCAGATAAGAGGGAGTAAACTGAACAAATCCAACAATTTTCTCACTCATGTCAAAACCAAATCCTATAGAGATGATTCTAATGAGTAGTCACACCATAGGATTTAATGCAGAGATAAGGATTTTAGATTTTAAATACTCCCATTATCTGAAGCTCTGTGGTATATCAGTTTTTTAATCCATTTGCACAACTCAGCATTAGATGAATGTCCTGTATACAAACGGCTGTCTACTCTGGCACACTGCTATCTCTTGGCATACACTTGTATGTAGTCTCTAACTTTACTCTTAAATGACTCCTGTAATACAAAACAACAGTGCAATATAGATTGAGTGCTCATTAATTATCATTCTGACACACTGCTATCTATCTCTTGGCATACACTTGTATGTAGTCTCTTACTTTACTCTTAAATGATCCCTGAAATACAGTGCAGCAATGCAATATAGAAAATATTACATGAGTGCTCATTAATTATACAAAACATTAGTGCAACAATGCATTAACTCATTCATCCCTGAAACTTCAAATGTACATTTCCACTTTCCAATTAAGTTTAGATTTAATTTATTAGGATTTTACGTCGCTTTCAAAAGTATTTCAGTCAAATCGTGACGTCCAGCTAATTACATGTGGAGAAAGACCCCAGAAGCCCTTTATGCACTGTTTCAGGCACAAATCGGCAACTTGGTAGAACCACAGACCTTCCACAAGCCAGATGCAGGGTTACAGATAAGGTGCGTATTGGGGGTATTTACCTAATAAGAATTGTGATAAAAGCAATTGTTTTTCTCTCAATAAGGAGTAACAAAAAGCAAAGAAATGTAGCAAAAAGCAAAGAAATTTTTGAATACCTATCAGATTATGATTAATACCCAACTAAGAAAAATGCCAAAACCCAATTAAAATTGCAAATACCCAATTCTGTAAAATAACAAGGAGTAAATACCCAATTGCATCAAAACCTTATTTGTAACCCTGCAGATGGAAGACTTCCCCACATGAAAAATCGGATTGACCAGTCTGGAATTTGAACTCACAGCAGAACTCACAGCAGTGAGGAGCTTAGTGATGTAAGTCACTGTGACTATACCACTTGTTCATGGAGGTCCCCAATTAAATTTAGTTCATTTTTACCATTTAGGGTCTTTTTTTTTTTTTTTTCTTATGTCAATGCTTTGCAATGCAGACCCTGATCATAGAGCTTCTTTAGAAGGAGCCCACTAAACTTGGTCTTCACTGTTTGCATAGGACAAATATTCCCTTCATAGATACACTATAAAAGATCAGTATGCTCCTCGCTAGGGTTAAATGAGTTAACAGGTTATTTAGTCCACCCTCAATACTCAAACTAGCTTTCCTCCCTGAAACTTTAAATGGACAATTCCAGTTTCCATTTTTGTCTAGTCCATTTCTGACTTTTAAGGGTTGTTTTTGTCAATGTTTGGTATTATGACAAACAGTGAAGACCCTGATCAGATCCGAGCCATCTGATCTGGGTTTTCACTGTTTGCATAGGACAAGTGTACTATTCACATGTACACTGTTTGAAAAGGACGCCTATATGCGGGACTAGGGTTCAAAGGGTTAACCCATTACCCCATAGCCTGATTCAAGGTGACTACTTAAAACAGGTTGAAAGTACAGCAGAATGCGCTTTAAGGCGCATTCTGCTGTACTTTCAACCTGCTTTAAGTGGTTATCTGTCTTCAAAACTAGAAACAGGCCGTGGAGTAATGTGTAAACTGTGTCTCTTTTCCATTCTGTTTATACCCACCTTATCTCTTTCATAATGTTCCGCAGCTTCTACATTCAACGGATCATCAAAGTTTAATAAATCCTGTAACAAACAAAACAGGTATTAACCCAAACAACCAGTATACTTATCCTTTACAACCAGTTTCCCCTAGAAGTGTACACTTGTCCTATGTAAACTGTAAAGACCCTGATCAGAGGGCTCCTACAGGAGCCCTCTGTTCAGTGTCTGCACTGTTTTTCATTTTGATATAATTATGTTACCTAAATAGTCAAACAGGGATTAGACTTAAATTAATGAGAAACAGAGGTTTTCTAAATAAAATTCAGGGGAGAATGATATAAGTATAATTATCACATAATTTGCGGTCTGGGAGTTGCATAAAGCGATTGTATAAATATCGTAATCCACTAGTGGAATATCGTTTTTTGGGCTCCGGCCTAAGTTGTTCATCCATAAGCGCTGCATGTAGCGGGGTGCCAAATGACGTCATTTACTATGACGTTAACGTAAACAACGTAACGTTTGGCGGAAAATCTATATAGCGGAGGGTCTACCAACTACGGCTTCAAATCAATTTAATAGGTGCTTGAACTTGTAATGTGATAAATAGAATCTCACATTTGTGTTCATTATTTATCATTTTTAATAAACTCGTTGACTAAAATGAATATGACGCTCGCCAAGGCTCGCATCATATCATTTTAGTCAACTCGTTTATTAAAATTGATAAATAATGAACACTCATACAAGATCCTCTATTTATGTATACCAATATAAATGTACAGTAAAACCTCTTTATTACAACCACTTGATTTTGTGAATTATGAAGTGTTTTAGACAGGTGACTGTTTAAAGCATGGAGACAGTAAAACAAAGCTCTTTTAGGAGTTTTCTGTTTTACTGTCACCTTGCTTTAAGCTGTCACCTGCCTTTTATAAATCGTTAACTAGACTTGTTTAGTGGCCCTAATCAGTCAACCTTTGTAGCAGTAAAACAAAATCAACAAACTATTCTGTCAAAAACGAGTGTCACCTGCCAATAATAAGCATTTGAGCTGAGTCAGAGATCATCTTAAGCTTTTGATTGGTCAGATTTGAGCATATGCTCAAATCTGACCAATCAAAAGCTTGAGAATGATCTCAGGCTTGTCAGCACAGGGCTAGCTCAAATCTGACCAATCAAAAGCTTGAGAATGATCGCAGGCTTGTCTCAACCCTTTATAAGCATAGGGCCAGGGCGACAGACAGCTTTGATCCTGATCTGATTCCATATGAAGAAGGGCCTGATCTGGGTCCAAACTGTCAAGTGCTATAGCACACTACCACAGGGCCCCGTTTCATAAAACTTCGTACGACAAATGGTGTCATAAGTATTTGTCGTAAGTCAGATTTAAAAGTCTTAGTTCTAATTTATTTCTCCTTCTAATCCCGTCTTGTGGCATCTCTGTGGAATCCTCTTGAAGAATTTACAAGACAAGATTCAATAGAGAAAACAGAAATTAAATGTATTTTAAAATTTTGACTTACAAATTACAATTGTTTTTGTTGTACGCAGTTTTATGAAACAGGCCCCAGGTTTCTAGTGTTGGTGATTTATTATGAAATGTTAGTACTTACAGAAAATAAAGAATTAAGACCCCACACTACATCCTTCAGCTTTCGTGTTGGTGCCCATCCTAGAAAAAAACAATAAACTAGTAACCCTGGGCTCCTGATAAGAGTGAATTAACTTAATAAATCCAATATTTTCTCCTTTACATCAGAACCAAATCTATGGTGTTACTACTAATTAGAATCTACTCTAATGGTTATGGTCGTGGTGAGCTATTCAGCCCCATCAATGTCGTTTTGTTACAAATCCTGAAGAGGGTCATGTATTAGCCAAAACGAGAACTGTCGCCTGGGGGCTAACTAGTATCTCCCCCTGCAATTATACGAAAAATTATCTCCTCTTGGAAATGGCAAAATAGAACAAGAGGGATGACTTTGTCTGTAAGACAAATATGATGCCCCTGCCGGCAAAATTTGACCAAGTTCAACTGACTGTAATTTTGAGAATAATTAAAGCAGATTAAAATTCTGTTCACATGCACATCTATTGTGTATATGCAAACACTCTGCCAAATTATCAAGTTGTAGCTTGAAAACTGTAGGAGGAGTTAGCCAGACAAAGTATGTACAGTGGAGAAACTGTTATTCTTTCCCACTAAACGCATTTACGCTAAAACTATTATTTGCAGTGCAAACAGTTTGAAGCCAGATCAGACGAGACGCCGGGTAACCCGGCGTCTGATCAGGCTCCAAACTGTTTGCCACCAAGATAAAGATGAATTATCAGAATTGTCAAAAAGTTGTACTTTTCTACGTTTTAGTGTTTTGCGTTTGCGTACGTTTGCGTTTAAACGGGAAAGAATAACAGATTCTCCACTGTACTGTATGTGGAATGGACGGACGGACTGGGGTAAAACAGTATGCACCCTGACTGATCGTCGCAGGGGCATAAAAATACTTCTTCATGCATATCTATAAAATATGGCTATCAGGATCAAATGTTTTACTGTTTGCAATTTTGAAATGTATTGTTATAAAAGACCTAAATAGTAATGTGGCGTCTGATCAATATTTATATGACAAGTGTATTCATCATAGGTACACTGCTTGTATTGATGTACTAGTCAGGAAAGGTCTCTTAATCAAACTTGTACTCGGTTCGAAAGGGTTCTTTTTTCTAAAGTTTGACTATCACTGCAAAAGCCAATAAGGACGTAGTTGACAGTGAACACTTAAAATTAATTGCAATTCAGGAGGTGGTATACGGTGGACAGTCACATTACATAGATTGCCGCCTCTATATGAAAAACTTTACTGTCAATGAAAACCTGTGAATTTTTTGTTGGTTACAATGATTCGAGAGCTAACCAGATTTGATCTTTGCCAATAGAGTATAACTATGGAACTGTATGACTGTTATGCTTGATATTGTCACCGAAAAAGCGAACAGTAGTAGCCAATGCTCTATTAGTACAGGAAGCACCTTTGTCCTTGGCTTAGGTCAGAAAATCTGCCTTTTCAGTGGGTAGAAACAGTTACTGTTAAAATTACATGATGACACTTGGTTTTATGTTATGTTTCTATGGAAGGGTATTATGCTTGCTAGACAGAAATGCAACAAAAGAGTTGTTTCATCAATTATTATTCACGGGATAAGTTTTGTTTAAATAGGGCGAGAGTAAACTGAATATCAGTTGTACCTATTGTCTCTAACTATACCTTAAAATTACCTTTTGTTACAATTTGTTTGAAAATCAATCATGTCCGAGTTAAAAGGTTAACTAAAAAGGATTCAAACATTCCTGTAAATTTACACTATTTGCAGACTAAAATAAAAAATTAAAATGATCGAATATAAACAGTATCACGTAACGGAACAAAGCCAATCTACATCAATTTTTTATTATCTTTCTACTTCGCCCTATATTAACTCTTATCATGCTAAGCCAGACTTCCATTACATAAATGCAAACAGTTTGAATCCAGGTCAGATGCTGCGTAACACGGCTTCTGATCTGGATCTAAACTGTTTCTCAGTCGTCTTCAACTTTGCTTCTGTTTTAAAAACATAAAAACAAATTTTTCAGTTTTTTGACAGACGACAATATTGAAACAGACGACAATTCTGTGTGATAAGAGTTAACCTTTAACCCATTACCCCATAAATACGCCTTTTTATGCCTCTAATTTATTCATCTACTGAAGAAAGTAGTTCCAACTTTAACTGTCACAAATAGAAATCATAAGAAATATCTTCTATATTCTAGCATATAATAGCTTAAAGCAGGCTGAAAGTAAAGCAGAATGCGCCTTAAGGCGCATTTTGCTTTACTTTCAACCTGCTTTAAGTTGACACATATCTTCAAAACTTAAAACAGGCTATGGGGGAAAGGGTTAACACGCTTTATGCAATTGTCATCTGCAACGTCTACAGCATTTCTAAGAGCTGATTCATCTTTCAGATGATATCATCAAAGTGTCAAACAGTTTGGATCCAGATGAGACGCAAACAGACAGTTTGGATCATAATGCTACGTCCCATATGATAATTGTTACTTGGCGTCTTGTCTGTATCCAAACTGTTTACAAAAGTGTTACGTTCAGACTTAGAGGTTAATTCTTTGCATGCTTGCGACAGAAACATGATTATCTGTGCAAACAGTTTGAATCATGATGCTATGTCCCATAATTGAGGCGTATCATCAGGATTCAAACTATTTGACACGCTGCTCCTGTTTGGAAAAAAAAACTTTGACAAATCCAATTTTGGACTAGTAGCAGAAGACAATAATTATCGAACATCGTTTACCTGTCAACTAACATCATTACATGGATCAATGGATTACATGACTCGCTAGACTGACGCTAATTTTTCACACCTTCGCGTGAAAACACGCTGGGGTGCTCTTTTAATTCTGCATGCACAATCTGTGTTATCAGTTATAATTGGGTAAGTTTGTCATTTAACAGTTTCACAGTTTTCGTTAATGATATTGACAACGCCGCCATGTTTAAAGGCTTGATGACACCAATTTATCCAAATGAGTAAATTAACCGCAAGGACTGTTTTGGACCGACAATTAACGAAACAAGCCAAACTTTGTGAGAAGTTTAATAATGCTGATAAACCAGTGGTCGGCATTCTATTATCAGAGCCACAACATGGCAGATGCGCTCCGATCATGGTCTGTCCGGTGAAAGACCCGGTAACCAATCCGTGGGGATAGCTGGGCAGACCCATCTCACAACGAACGACAACTCTGTTAAGATATCGATAACGATATTACTGTATGTTCGTATTTATGCACCTGCAATCTTGATAACCTCGAAGTCGAAAATTAATCTTTAAAATCATTATTATTTAATCAAATGTTTATTTCAATCTAGAAGCTAAATTGATTGACAGTTACACTGTACATAGTACGATTTTCGGCATTTCCGCCGTAGTTTCGCATCTTGGTGTAATTGACAGCATCTAAGTTGAAAGTAAGATACATGTAGTTGTTTTTTTCTATGTTTTAATGCGTATAACTATGAATTCTCCTACCTTTGTACACATGTATTGTATTTTGTTATTTAATTATGCCGTTGTTTTTATAAATGATAAAGAACACGTCGGATTTATGTTTTATTTCAATATGCCAAAAAGTACACATAGACGTGAAAACATTACACGCCGGGAACGATAGTTCTTATAGATCTGATATGCATTGAAATTCAATACTCAAATCACAACCCATTTATGATTCGAAGCCCCGATGTTTCGAAGTTTTTTTCACAGTCCCTTGAAGTTCGATACATCGAGGTTTAACTGTAGTTCAAAGCGGTACACTACAGTCAGTGGAGTTTCAGCAAAGAGTTAACCTCTATAACATTTGTGTGAAGTTTCATTAATGTCCCTTCAATAGTTTTCCCAGAAAACTTCGGACAAGCTTTTAATAGCATATTTGAGTACATCAAGGGCAGATAACTCTGTAACCAAAATTAGAATGAACCTCAAACTCAAATCGGCTTTAGATCTTGATGCATAGAACATTTGTGTGAAGTTTCATCAATATCCCTCCACTAGTTTTCCCAGAAAACTCCGGACAAGCTTTTTATAGCATGTTTGAGTACATCAAGGGCAGATAACTCTGTAACAAAAATTCGAATGAACCTCAATCTTGACTCAGCTTTAGATCTTGATGCATACAACATTTGTGTGAAGTTTC
Source organism: Gari tellinella (assembly GCA_922989275.2). Lineage (NCBI taxonomy): Eukaryota > Metazoa > Mollusca > Bivalvia > Cardiida > Psammobiidae > Gari > Gari tellinella. The sequence continues at coordinate 34,546,385 of OV277873.1, read as the reverse complement.
ATTAATATCCTTGTAATGGTTTTCCGGACAAACAAAATGTTGACGGACGAACGGACGGACGAACGGGGCCACGCCAATATACGACCACTTCTAGAGGTGGGCGTATAAAAAGTGTATCTGTGGCAGAGATAATTTTACCTGTGCACCCTGAGTCCTATACTCATCAAATTTGCCAGGGACTCATTATTTGAAAAGTTGCGAGTCCCATGGACCCATAGCTTTTCTGGCCTTTATTAACCTATTACTCATAAGCACATAGTAGCTTAAAGCAGGTTGAAAGTAAAGCAGAATGTACCTTAAGGCACATTCTGCTTTACTTTCAACCTGCTTTAGGTGGTCACCTGTCTTCAAAACTAGAAATAAGTTATGGGATATTGGGTTAATTTTTCACCTCAAAGACTCCATGTTTGTCTCAAGGACTCATTGTTTTACAGAATGTGCACCCCGAGGACTCATTCATCTGATTTCTAAAATTATCACTGCTATGGTGTAAAGGCTTATATACGAGCATCTGCAGATCTATAATGCAGTACTTACCCATGCTATCATAAGAGTTCTGTCGTAACAGACTCAAGCAGACCTCGCCTGTTTCTCCGATGTTAGGATGCCATATCCTGGTATCACATGTCACTTGAGGTGGCTGTAATAGAGAAGACAGGTCTCCCGATAGGAGAGAGTAAACTGAACAAATCCAACATTATCTCACTTATTTCATCACCAAATCCTATGGTGTCACTACTCATTAGGATCGTTTCGAAGAGAAGATTCTAATGAGTAGTGACACCATAGGGTTTAAGGCAGAAATAAATATTTTAGATTTTGAAATACTCCCCTTATCTGGGGCTCTGGAAGAGCAGGATAAGAGCGAGTAGACTGGACATTACAGAGCTCCAGGTAAGAGGGAGTATTTCTGCTTTAAGCTACAATCTGCTAGGATATAGAACATACTTCTGATGGTACACAATCATGACTGTATAAAGTGGAATTATTTTCTTCAGTGGAGGAATAAATCAAAGGCGTAAAAAGGCAAACATATGGAGTAATGTGTAAATACCATACTCTGCTGAATATTAATCTTGTTTTTTAACCCATACCCATTTTAACCTCCATAGCCCATTTCTAGTTTTGAAAATAGCTGACTACTTAAAGCAGGTTGAAAGTAAAGCAGAATGTGCCTTAAGGCGCATTCTGCTTTACTCTCTGCCTGTTTTAAGCTACAATCTGCTAGGATATAGAAAATATTTCTCATAATACATTCTCCTGACTGTATAAAGTTAAATTATTTTCTTCAGTGGACGAATAATTTAAAGGAATAGAAAGGCCTTTTTATGGAGTAATTTGTTAATACCATGCTCTGATGAACAATTATCTTGTTTACTGTATGTTATAGGTCTTACCACAATGTTGTATTCCTCTGGAACATTTACACAGAAAACGAATCTTCCGCCACTCCAAAATCCCTCATCGGGACAGATTGTGAGTGTAAAAATATGCAGTCTATCATGGTCATCGAAGTTCACCTTACATGTGCGAGGTAGATTCTCTTCCATTTCCTGAACTTCTACAAGAGAGAAGAAAAATATTCCCCTCTTAGTATCCTTTAAAGGAGAAGAACTTAATACTGTACATTTTCTGAAATAAATACACATTACCAGTTGACAGTGTGATACAGAGTGATGTATTTAGCTCGAGACGTTTTTGGCGGAAATAGCCGATCTGACATTAGCGCCTTGGCGCGAGTCTGATCGGTTGTTTCCGCCAAAAACATCGAGAGCTAAATGCAACACTCTGTAGCACACTGCCAACTGGTGATCATGTGTTTATTATATGCCTTGAATACACACCAGAAACAACTAAATAGGTGTTTAAATAATTTTATATCCAATATTTATTAGTTATTTGAAGCAGAAGAAGAATTTTTGTATGCCACAAGAATAACGCGGCACTTGCACATGAACGTAAATGACGTCACGTTAAACCGAAAGCGACGTCAGAGTAAAATACAAAGTGGCTGATACAAGGTGGCTGATACAGACTCTTGTATTTTACTGTGCAAATACACGAGGAAACGCTCGATATCATACGAAGGCATATAATAAATATGTTTAAACTACCCTTTACCCAATAGCCTGTTTTTAAAATTGAAGACTAGTGACCAGTTTAGTCCACCATCAAAGAAAATAAGTCAAATTTAGTATAGTCATGAATATGTACTGTACAAATATTTTGTTTTCAAGCAGAAGGTAGCTTAAAGCGAGTTGATAGTAAAGCAGAATGTGCCATAAGGCACATTCTGCTTTACTTTCGACCTGCTTTAAGTTGTCACCTGTTTTCAAATCTAGAATCATGCTTTGGGGTGATGGGTTAAAGTTGATTGAAAGGTGCATTATGATTTTATTTCAACCTGCTTGAAGCGTTAAGCTACCATCTGCTAGGATATAAAAAAAATATTTCTTGTGGTACATGTTCATAAGTGTAAAAATATGCAGTTTGTCATTGCCATCACAGTTCACCTTACATGATTGTGCGAGGTAGATTCTCTTCCATTTCCTGAACTTCTACAAGAGAGATGAAAGACAATCCCTTCTTATTACTCCATCGCCTGTTTCTAAAATTGAAGTCTAGTGACCACTTAAAGCAGATTGAAAGTAAAGCAGAATGCACCTTCAGGTGCATTCTGCTTCACTTTCAACCTGCTTTAACCCTTTACCCAATAGCCTGTTTCTAGTTTTGAAGACATGTGGCCACTTAAAGCAGGTTGAAAGTAAAGCAGAATGCGCCTTAAGGCATTCTACTTTACTTTCAGCCTGCTTTATGCTACTGTCTGATCAATAGAATATAGAAATTATTATTATCAAAAATGTTTCTTATGGTACATGCTCATGACTATAGATTTGAACTATTTTCTTCAGCGCAGGACACCAGAAATGGGTGTCAAAGCCACCTGATGCTCGCCTGTTTAAAGTTTAAGTCTAAAAACATCTTGTATCGAAAGCAAAACAATTTCAGTTTAGAAAGATTATGAAATGAATGGTGAGTCTTAGTCTAGTTATATTGAACTTTAAAACAACCTGTCCAAAAAACTTTAACCTGGTGATTTGTAGTCGAAAAAACTAAGTCCAAAACATGTAGAAAATTGATATAAATCAAAAGTATTTTTAAATGCATACTTCATTACATCAATGTTTGACCCAAAATAAGCCTCCATACAAAATTTCAGCACCTTAGTACAAGTATTAAACTTTAAAACAACCCGTCCAAAAAATTTTAACCTGGTAATTTGTAGTCGAAAAACCTAAGTCCAATACATGTCAAAAATTGACATAAATTAAAATTATTTTTAAATTCCAACATCATAACATCAATGTTTAACCCCAAATGAACCTTCATACAAAATTTCAGCACCTTAGCTCAAATATTAAACTTTAAAACAACCCGTCCATAAAACTTTTACCTGGATTTACAGGGTTTATATTTTATGTACACTGTTTGTCTTTATAAGTGAATACAGGAGATAAGTTTGAGGTTGGGCGCCCCTAAACCCAGGTTTAACCTGCCAGTGGTTGTTAATAATTAATTAATTTATAGTTATTTATTGATTGCTACTGACCGTATCAATGCGGGCTCCTATGTTCACTTTGCTTTATGTTTGTCTTGCGTGTTGTTTTCTATTAGTGTGTAGATGAAGGAATGGTATTGCGTGTGTGTGTGTGTGTTTGTTGTGGTATGACTGTGTGTGTGTGTGTTCTGCTTGAGAGGTGGGTGTATTGTTTGTGTTACGTTTCCTGCTTGAGTCCTTTGTATTTATTTGTAGCAAAAAACCCAAGCCCAAAACATGTCAAATAAAGACAATAAATTAAAATTATTTTTAAATTCCAACTTCATTACATCAATGTTTGACCCCTAATGAACCTCCATACAAAATTTCAGCACCTTAGCTCAAATATTTAACTTTAAAACAACCCGTCCAAAAAACTTTAACCTGGATTTGTAGCAAAAAAACCAAGTCCAAAACATGTCAAATAAAGACAATAAATTAAAATTATTTTTAAATTCCAACTTCATTACATCAATTTTTGACCCCTAATAAACCTCCATACAAAATTTCAGCCCCTAGCACAAATATTAAACTTTAAAAAACCGTCCAAAAAACTTTAACCTGGTAATTTGTAGTTGAAAAACCTAAGTCCAAAACATGTCGAAAATTGACATAAATTAAAATTATTTTTAAATTCAAACATCATAACATCAATGTTTAACCCCACATGAACCTCCATACAAAATTTCATAACCCTAGCACAAATATTAAGCTTTAAAACAACCCATCCAAAAAACTTTAACCGTGGCCACGCTCCACACACGCCGGGGTATGACATTAGCTCTGCTGTTCTACGAACAGACAAGCTAACCAGAAATGGGTGTCAAAGCCACCTGATGCTCGCCTGTTTAAAGTTTAAGTCTAAAAAACATCTTGTATCGAAAGCAAATAAATTTTCAGTTAAGAAAGATTATTAAATGAATGGTGAGTCTTAGTCTAGTTATATTACCCCTGGTGATTTGTAGTCAAAACAATTAAGTCCAAAACGTGTCAAAAATTGACAAATATTAAAATTATTTTTAAATTTCAACTTCATACCATCAATATTAAACTTTAAAACAACCCGTCCAAAAAACTTTAACCTGGTGTTTTGTAGCAAAACTCCTAAGTCAAAAACATGTCAAATATTGACATTAATTAAAACTATTTTAAAATCCAACTTCATAACATCAATGTTTAACCCCTAATGAACCTCCATACGAAATTTCAGCACCCTATCACAAATATTAAGCTTTAAAACAACCCGTCCAAAAAACTTTAACCTGGTGATTTGTAGTCGACAAACCTAAGTCCAAAATATGTTAAAAATTGACATAAATTTAAATTATTTTTGAATAACAACTCCATAACATCAATGTTTAACCACAAATGAACCTCCATACAAAATTTCAGCACCCTAACACAAATATTAAGCTTTAAAACAACCTGTCCAAAAAACTTTAACCTGGTGATTTGTAGTCGAAAAACCTAAGTCCAAAACATGTCAAAAATTGACATTAATTAAAAATTATTTTTAAATTCCCACTTCATAACATCAATGTTTACCCCCAAATGAACCTCCATACAAAATTTCAGCACCCTAGCACACATATTAAGCTTTAAAACAACCCGTCCAAAAAACTTTAACCTGGTGATTTGTAGTCGAAAAACCTAAGTCCAAAACATGGTGAAAATTGACATAAATTTAAATCATTTTTAAAATCCAACTTCATAACATCAATGTTTAACCCCTAATGAACCTCCATACGAAATTTCAGCACCCTAGCACAAATATTAAGCTTTAAAACAACCTGTCCAAAAAACCTTAACCTGGTGATTTGTAGTCGAAAAACCTAAGTCCAAAACATGTTGAAAATTGACATTAATTTAAAATTATTTTTAAATTCCAACTTCATAACATCAATGTTTACCCCCAAATGAACCTCCATACAAAATTTCATAACCCTAGCACAAATATTAAGCTTTAAAACAACCTGTCCAAAAAACTTTAACCTTGGCCACGCTCACGCTCACGCCCATGCTCACGCCGGGGGTATGACATTAGCTCTGCTGTTCTACGAACAGACGAGCTTAAAACTACACATTGTCAGAGCGCCGCAGATCGCCGAGGTCGCCAGGAGCGCTACCTGAGCGCAAATGGGTCGCTATCTGATCTCCAAGGTCGCCGTCGGTTTACTCCCCTGCACAAAGATCTGTGGTGCTCCGGCCAGAACGCCATCAGATCGCTAATTGATTGCCTAAGTCGCCATCGGAGCGCTACTTGATCGCCAAGATCATAACTAGAGCGCTATCGGATCACCTTAGAGCGCAACCATCACCCAACAAAGCAAATCAGTAGATACTTCACGCTCTGTGGCGATCTGATAGTGAGTCTCTGCAGTTTAAAATACCCCATAGTATTTTCTATCAATATATCCAAATTGCATGATGTAACTTGACGTCTCATCCGGATCCAAACAGTTAAACACCCATACAATGATGATACCGAAAAGTGTGTTAATATAATGGAGTTTAACATTGATTTTGATGAGCGTTAGAACATTTGTAGTAACTATTAAATGAAAAAACACAGATTTCTAGTGACTTGTGGCAGTACGAACGTAATGCAGAAAGCTCTTATAGGAATCGTCTATTTCCACCCCCTCCCTAGTCAACACCAGACCATCAAACCTAGTCATTTGATATACACATCAAATATATGTAATTTTCAATTAGTTGATTCAGTTTGATGGTGAGTTTACTCCTATCCCTAGGGTACTATGCCCTGCAAATAACTTCAGTTGAGGGGGGTGAAAATTTGATGGCATTAATTTAAAATTTCACCGCTCCCTAGTCAACACCCAACCATCAAACCTTATGTCATTTGCTCTATAAAACTATAATTATTTGGCAACAAGGAAGACCATGGCTACGAGCTAAATAATTTGAAATTGGAGAGGAGGATAAGAGCACCACTTCTATGTTCTGTTCTCTATGCCAAGAGTACAGTACAGGCTCTAACATCAACAAAACCTGGTCAAGGTGAAAGCTCATGAAGTCAGCAACATAGACAAGACCTCCTTGGCTTAATCACTCAGCAGAAAGCTACCAGATGTCGCTGAAAACTTCAGCACAGCAATAACTATATCAGTGGCAGAAGCTTTGAAAGTTCTTCAACTAAATCAATGGCAGATGCTTTGAAAGTTCTTCATTTCACCACAAAGAAGAACCTCCTTTTAGACCTCTTAAGGACATAGTTGACTTAATAATGAAAATACAGAACAAGTGGTAAATCCTACATGTACCATAAAAGGGTTATGAGACACACAATTTTTTTTATGATTTCTCCTACACAAGAGTCAACAGTATTTCTAGTCAGAAAACATACCAGAAGGCTTTTTTAAGGTCTAAATTTTCAAAATTTTCTGGGGGAGGTCCCCCATACCCCCTCCCATACCCCCCCACCCCGTCCATGTGCCCTCAAGTTCAACGGCACCCTTCCCTATTCAAATCCTAGCTGGAGCACTGATTGGGATAAGCCGTGCGGCCGCCGTAGAATCTCTACGGCCGCCGCAAGATTCTCCCGATTTCACCTTTCTGTGCCCGCCGTAGAACAAATGTGAGCGCAGTTTTAATAACATTTGAGATCAGCTTGTCTTAAACATCGACTCATGACAGATCCTATATGTCCTCTCTGTTATACCTTTGACAAGGAGTTTGTCCCTGATAGATATTCTCTTAGGTTCATCTTCTTTTTTCGGGGTTGACCCAGACTTTAGCTTCTTTGACAGTGTTATCATCCCACCTGAAAATATATTAAAGTGGACTGGTGAAGATAAAACTAAGCACAATGCAATAAAATGTAACTAATGACAACTTTTTGAAAATTCTAAATTTATTTATATCTCAGATTCTGAATAGCAAACTGTTTGGAGCCTAATCAGAAGTCATGTTTCCAACTGTCTGTAAAGTTAATTCTTCTTCTTCCTTTAAGGTACAGGACCACACTCTGGTGTATAATCATACATGTGCGTGCGCAGAACCAAAAAGTCGGTGATGAATAAAATATCTTTGTACAGTGTTACTGTGTATATGAAAGGTAAAAGCTGGTACGGACCATTAATGGAGCTCAACAACCTGTACCCTTGACCGAAAGATGACGATGGATAGGCTGTCAATGAGTGTCTGAGGTAGAGTCCAGAGACGGATTCTATCTTTGAAAAAGGAGTGTTGCCAGTTGGTAAACCGCCTGTATAGCCCAGTGGACAGTGGTAGAGCGTCCACTTGCAGTGCGGGAGGTTGCGGGTTCAATCCCAGGCCGGGTCAAACCAAAGACTTGAAAATTGGTAGTAATGGCTTCCCTCCTTGGCGCTCAGGATTAGGGTTAGCATTACGACTGGTTCGTCGGTGTCAGGCTAAAGTGACCGGCCGGGTACAGTCCCATTGGTGCACCTAAAAAGTGCCCCTTCTCATAATCATCAGAATTGATGGCGTAGAAGTAATAAATAGAAATAGAACAAGAGGGCCTGAAGGCCCTGATATCGCTCACCATTTGTAATGAAGCCTGATAGCTTTACCTTTGAATTTCACCCGTTTTATTCTAAATCCATTCAAGTTTGTCGACCTATTGTAGTATAGTAGAGTACATCAAAGGCAGATAACTAGTGCCTAAATAATACTGAAATGAAGCCTTTTTCTAGCATTTCAAAGTATATCAAGGGCAGGTAACTGTTGCCACAATGATTACATTTCAACAATAATTGCACTCCTTCCAGAACGTATAGCTACATCCTATGTGTACAAGTATAATCAAAATCCATTGAAAACTGTAGTTGCAAGAGTGTAAACGCTGTAAAATATGTCATTTTCAGCAATTCAAAGGTAGATATCTCTTGATCTATTTGTCCAATTCCAACCATAATCACCCTTTTTCGTACTCTTATGGTCATATACAATCTGGGCAAGTTTGAGAGAACTTGGATAAATATTGTGGCCTCTAGAGTGTAAACACTGTTAAATATTATCATTTTCAGCAATTCAAAGGTAGATCACTTTTGATCTATTGATCAGATTACAACCATAATTGAACTCATCCAAAGTCTTATGGCAATATACAATCTGAGTAAGTTTGAGGAAGATTGGATAAAATTTGTGAGCTCTAGAGTGTAAACATCGTTAAATATGGCATTTTCAGCAATTCAAAGGTAGATAACTCTCGACCTATAAGTCTGATTTCAACCATAATCAAACTCATCTGAACTCTTATAGTCATTTACAATCTGAGCAGGTTTGAGATAGATTGGATAAAAATTGTGGCCTCTAGAGTGTAAACACTGTTAAATATGGCATTTTCAGCAATTCAAAGGTAAATAACTCTTGATCTATTTGTCTGATTTCAACCATAATCAAACTCATCCAAACTCTTATGGTCATATACAATCTGGGCTAGTTTTAGAAAAATTGGATAAATACTGTAGCCTCTAGAGTGTAAACACTGTTAAATATGGCATTTTCAGCAGTTCAAAGGTAGATAACTCATGACCTATTTGTCCGATTTCAACCATAATCGAACTCATCCGAACTCTTATGGCAATATACCATCTGAGCAAGTTTGAGAAAGATTGGATAAATATTGTGGCCTCTAGAGTGTAAACACTAAAATTGTTGACGCCCGGATGACGCACGACGGACAATCAAGGATTGCAATAGCTCACCCTGAGCTAGCTCAGGTGAGCTAAAAACCAAGGTCCAGGCAAACGGGAGTAGAAATTTCTGGTTGTGGCCACAAAGGTTGGTGGATGGTATTGGATATATGTCGGTGGGACATGAACTTGATGAAGAAGTTAGTGGGTTACTCTGTACATCATCACAGCCTGTGCTCGCTTCTCTCTCTTGTATGCCTTTTTCAAATCGATTCGTGGTTTCCCATCTATTCGTGGCTCGCGTGATTTTTCTAGAAGAGAAGCTCGTGCTGGACGAAAAAAAACAATTCACGACGGAATACGTTTGTGTCCGATAAAAACAAAGTATTTAGCCAGAAAAAATGCACAAGAAAGATGTAAGGCAGTCATAATATAATCATTTCCTAATTGTTATATAAACTAAAATATTTTACATGAAAATATATTACTTGCACATAGTTTTTTGACTTTTTCCATGTTTTAATAGCCAGCAGACACCATGCCTTCCATTTTTTGTTTTAACCTTTGTCAAGTAGACGTTTGTCACTGACGTCATAAAAAATGGAGGGCTACAGGCTAGTACAAAAGTATGTCAAAACGTGTTCGATCTACAAAAAAAATCTGGATCCAATTAATGGAAAGATGATCCAATTAACACCTCATGTACAAGTTTTAAAATCGTTAATTGGGGTCAGTGTGATAAATTTAGGTGCACTTGGTGCATTTAGCATTCTGTACAGAAATCAGAGTTGTCGGACGACACTCTTCATTCCTGTGTAAACAAATTGTTAATTGGCACTTCATTCAGTTATTTCTGTTACAGTTCTCGTTTTTAAAACATAAATTTGTTGATGATTTTCATATCTGGTTTCATATCTGGTTGACCAATTTATAAAAAGTCACAGCTTTTATTTTATCAAAATGAAACTGCAGCAAAGTCGGCATTTTTCTAAAGCATATCTTTGGACAATACTGTACAAAAACCGCGCGCACTTGCCTCCGCTAATGAGGTCACACTTCGACCAATCAGATTCCACGAATCCACGGGAAACTTCTGACTGACACGGATCACTTATAGTGATGTAAATATTGTTGTATTTTACCGATAATAACTTCTAGTAAGCAAACTGTTGTTATGCAATGGTAAAAAGCAAACACTGATTGAAGTGCTGCTCCATTTATTATTTAAAATTTTGTTTGTCCATGCATATATTTCATAGCTAAATATGATTAGACCCACGAATCTACGAGAAAACAGCATAATGTGTGCAGGTGCAGATCTTGTAGCTATTTATTTTGCAGAGTGAAGAGTTTTTAATGTTTTGAACATGCAATTTTTGCAGCAGTCTTCGACAGACTTTCACTACAAGTTTCCCAGTATGAATCTGACACTCGCAGGGCTGCCATTTCTCCGGATTTTTCCTAAATCTTCGGATTTTTTTTCTAGTACATGGTAGTTTAAAGCAGGCTGAAAGTAAAGCAAAATGCGCCCTAAGGCGCATTCTGCTATACTTCCAGCCTGCGTTAAGCAGCCATATGTAAAAAAAAAGGTAGTGACTAGGGGTACGTGACCGTACCTCTAATATCTGAAATTAGCAGTACGGTCACGTACCCCTAGCGAGCCCTGTGAGGGTTGACTAGGGGTACGTGAGTCATTTAAACTATGTAGCAACATATAAGTTTGCCTGCAGATACGTTTTATTGGTGCTAATATTGATAATCTCTCATTTCTTCATTATCTTGTGGATATTTAATGGAGAAAAACAAAGAAACTTCGACATATATTCATCACCCAACTTGTTCTCACGGCAGCGATGAGAATAGATGTATTCCGCATACATGTATACTGTAGGGTTAATTATCGTCAGATACGCCCGATATCTGAAAACCCGTGACCAATGTTAAGTGTTTTTCTTATATATAATTAATTTGATTCAAAGCTAACTTAGTTATATAATATTCTTGTTCGAAATTACTGCTGATATATCTTCCTAACTTAGCGTTGAATATATATGTAACTGAGGTGTTGCCAAAGTATAATATGGACAATGTGAAATGTTCCTCTTTGATCTATCATATTGATGGGTATACTATGTTCCACAGCACTGACAAAGGAAGAGGTGTTTTAGTGTATGCAAACTCAGATTTAAATGTCTCTCCAAATACATATATAAATTCGCTTTATCACGATGCGACTTGGGTGGACTGGATAATTGATGAAAAAAACAGTGTTATTAGGGTGTATCTACAGAAGTCCCTCTGATTTGCGAAATTGTGAAGATATTATGCAGTTGATTCAATCCGCAGCCAGCGTGTCTGACAGTTTACTTATAACTGGAGATTTTAACATGAAGGATATTGATTGGGAAAGTTATACCACCATTCATAATGAAGAACACCACGAACATCGTTTTATTGAATGTTTGCGAGACAACTTCCTCTTTCAACATGTAAAGGATTTTACACGGTGTAGAAATGAACAAGCTAGAAATACGCTAGACCTTATAGTTACAAAGGATGAACATAATATAGAAAATATAGAAGTTTTGCCATCTCTTGGGTGCAGTGACCATGTAGTACTGTTGTTCGACTTCCTATGTGATTATAAGGAAATTTCTACTGGGAGAATATATTATAAGTACAGGAAATGTGATCTCATGGGTTTTATGCAAGAATGGGAAGATTTTGATTGGGAAGTAACTTTTGAAAACAAAAATACTGATGAAATGTGGAATATATTCTCAGCAAAGTTCAAGAGCAGTGTAGATAAATTTGTACCTAAAGCGAAACCACGTAAAGGAGTGAAGCCGAAACCTGTTTGGATGACTGGTGAGACTTTAACACATATAAAGATAAAAAAACATGCTTGGAACAAGTATCTGGCCACACGACGGAATGAAGACTATGAGGAATACAAGAGGAAGAGAAACGTAACAAATGAGTGTGTTAAGAACAGCAAAAGAAATTTTGAAAAACTTATATCTCAAAATGCAAAGCGAGATCCAAAAAAATTTTGGAGATATGTTAAGAGTAAAACAAAGTCGAAGTCGGGAGTTTTTAATCTAAAAGCAACAAACGGAGAATTTGTGAAAACAGATCAAGAAAAGGCAGAAGTTTTGAATGATTTTTTTACAACTGTATTTACTAAAGAGAACATAAGTAACATTCTAGATGTTCAGGAGAGAAATGTGAATGAAAGTTTACAAAACATAGAATTAACTGAGAGAACTGTGCATAAAATGTTGAAGGAGGTTGATCCCACTAAGTCTATGGGGCCAGACGACATTCATCCATTTCTGTTGACAAGTATGCCGGAAGTGTTTGTGAAACCATTAACTCTTTTATTTCAAGCATCTCTATCTTCGGGAAAAGTGCCCTTGGAGTGGAAAGATGCGCGAATCTCACCAATATTTAAGAAAGGCAGTAAAACAGAACCTTGTAATTACCGACCAGTTAGTCTTACTTCAGTGGTTTGCAAATTGCTTGAAAAGATTGTGCGGAAAAGTATACTTCTACATTTGCAAGAAAATCATTTGCTTTCCGATAACCAATATGGATTCAGATCAAATAGGTCATGTGCATTACAACTATTAAACGTTTTGGAAGACTGGACATTGTATATTGAGAATCGCAAAAGTTGGGATAGTGTGTATTTAGATTTAGCCAAGGCTTTCGACAAAGTTGCGCATAAAAGACTGCTTAAGAAAATAGAGTCGTTTGGAATAGGGGGAAATGTGTTGAGATGGATTCAGGACTTTCTTACAAATAGGAGGCAATGTGTCGCAATAAGGGGATGTTCGTCTGGATGGAAGGAAGTTGATAGTGGGGTTCCGCAAGGGAGTGTATTGGGGCCAATCCTCTTCATCATGTATGTGAATGACATTTGCGAAGTTGTGAATACTAACATAAAGATTTTTGCCGACGACACAAAACTGTATGCAACAACGTCGGACACTGCAGAACTGCAAAGTGATTTAGACTCAGTCAGTGAATGGGCGAAAAAGTGGGAACTGACTTTCAATGTAGAAAAATGTAAAGTTATCCATTACGGATTCAACAACCCAGAACGAGACTTATATATGAATACAGACATACTGAAATCTGCCACAGAAGAAAGTGATCTTGGTGTTATATTTGAGAGGGATTTGAAGTTTTCAAAGCATATTTCTACCAAAATTAACAAGGCAAACAGTATCCTAGGACTTATCAGTCGATCATTCCAGTATATAGACAAGCACTCTTTCATTAAACTGTATACAGCAATGGTTAGGCCGCATGTAGAATTTGCAAATGTTGTGTGGCATCCCTACTTGAGGAAGGACATTGAAAGCATTGAAAAATTGCAAATAAGAGCTACCAAATTAGTTCCAACACTACAGCACTTAGAATATAAAGACCGTTTAAAAGAATTGAAATTACCAAGTCTTGATCATCGCCGAAAGAGAGCAGACGCCATACAAACATTTAAGATTGTGAAGGGAATTGATGACGTTTCGTTCGAAAAGTTTTTCCAGTATGCACCATCAACAAGAGGTCATAATCTGAAATTGGACAAGCCTTTTCATAGATCAACTTTCTGCCAAAAACAGTTTTCAACTCGAGTGATAGATTTATGGAATGAACTTGATCAATATGTGGTTGACTCGAAGGATGTGGAAACTTTCAAGATACGTTTTGATCGCCACTGGCAAGGGGACATTAACAGTTTTTAGTAAAGGCATAAATAGTTATCATGGGATAACAAAAATTATCAAAGACATACTAAACATTATCCGCTATCAACACTAATAAATGTTTTGTTGAGAAATGCAGAATTCTAGTGCTGAAAGACTGCCAGACGATGGGGGGCTTAAAAGGGATCTATCCCTACCACAGAGCCCAAAATCATCCTACAGGTATCATCCTACAGGTAATATAAAGCAGGGTTGGCAATCGACCGGTCAATAAGAGTATTGACCACCCGGGCGGTCAATACTGGTTTTAACCGGTCAATACTGGTCATTAGTGGTCATTACTGGTCAATTCAAATGACCACTTCGAACCAACTTATAACTTATGTATCATACCCTTAGCAATGTAAATTGTTGTTTAATATATACAGTACATACAAACTGTACTGTTAAGGATCTTTTTAAATAACAGTATGATATTTGGATGTTGTTTTTCAAAGTTTTTCTTTAATGACCACAAGTGGTCTTTTGCCGGGTGGCCATTTGAATTTTGATGTGGTCAATTCAATCAGACTACTTATAAAATAAAGTACTACCCTACTTATCTTATTCATACATTGTCATGATGAGCATACTGGGAATAATGATCATATCAATGATTTAATCTAAAGATTGAATTTGAATTAAATTTTGTAACTTTTTGATAAAACCAGGACTACACTTTAAGTGTTTGATTGAAATGACCGGCCTTGTCAATTGAAAATCGACCAGTATTGACCACCTACATGTAGGATCAGTTTGGGAGTTTACCAACCAAAAGGCTAGCTATACTCATAAGCAATCAACCACTAAATACTTCAACTCAATCAACTGTTCACTTACAACTCAAGTGACCATTAAAAACCTCAATCGACCACTCAAAATTTCAATTGACCAGTATTGACCACTTTGGGAATATATTATTACAGCAAATAATTAACCATTAAGGTCATATACCCATAGTCAATCAACAATTAAATGTTGAAGATTCATTGATGTCTATTATTTACAATCATGGGAAAAGTATTTGCAAGTTTGCAACACCTGTGAATTGCTGTCAAAACAGATTATCATGTGTTAGGTTGCCCTATGTCACTGCAGTGGGATTGGCATAGATCTGATTGTGACCACTCAAATGTCTTGATACAGGGTGATTATACACTGACAGGGGTATTATACACTGACACTTTGTTTTACTCCTATTTGTGCCCAAGAAGCCATCTGACAATGAGTCTGCTGAGAAGTTTATGGTAATGCTCTGCACACTGGCTGAATCTGCTGGGACAGGATATTACTCCTGACCGGGTGATATAGCAAGTTGTAGAAGTCAACAAATACTTCAGGAATCACCATACACCTGGTTCAATTGGCCAGGGTGGTCTTTTCAATCAGTCAGAGTAGTTGATTCAACCCACCGCAAGCAAGTGGTCATTTCGATCGACCACAAGTGGTCAGTTCAATCAATAAACGTGGTCAGTTCAATAGACCAGGGTGGTCTTTTCAGATTTGAAAAATCCACTTTGTGCTTCCTATACCACCTATATACTCTTGAAATAGCTTCCTGTGTATCTGTAATACATCATTACACTATAATTAAATCCTTTTAAAGCTTTAAGAGCTTTATTTTAACAAAAAAAGAGTATTGACCAGTATTGACCACTTCAGGGAGTATTGACCGGGGCGGTTTTAACCGGTTAAAACCGGGTGGTTAAAACCGCCCCGGTTTTTACTGGCCAACCCTGATATAAAGGGGTAGATCTGAGAAAATAAAAACAATCGAAGCTTCGGCTCCCATTAAGTATCGAACATGTAAGTTTGCTGGTTAATGACCTGTTACAAAAATCAACTAAAAAACACGTTTGACAATTGATCGCAATTAGACAGTGCAATTATTCTAAACAAAGCTGTTATTGGATAATTATACATGCTTGAAAAAAATGTGTGAACGTTCTTTAATCATAGGTATAGTTTTCGCTGCCGTGAAAAAAATGCCGATATATAAACAGTCAGAACAGAAGGTTGAAATGAGATATTATTAACATTAGCATCGATATTAACGTATCTGCAGACAAAATAACGTGTTTCTTAATAGTATTTTGGACTCACGTACCCCTAGTCAACCCTCATAGGGCTCGCTAGGGGTATGTGACCGTACCGCTTATTTCAAATATTAGAGGTACGGTCACGTACCCCTAGTCACTACCAAAAAAAAAACTAGCAACAGACGATCGGGTAAAGGTGCGATTCGTAAAATTGCACTTGAAAAATGCAAATTTGGAAATCTTAGGATTTTTCATGTCAACTTATGGTAGCCCTGCACTCGACCTGTTTTATCTGCCTGGCGTGTTGTCTACATCTACATGTTTACGTAAAGCTGTCAGACTTGACAATTTTAGTACGGTGCGCAAGAAAATAAATATAAGAATACAGAGATTCAACGTAACATCATTTGGGGTTGTTACCATGTCAAAAAATGTTATTCTTTGTAGTTCATTCAGTTTAACAAATCGACATTTTGTACAGTGTATGCATTCTCAGCGTGAAAACCCCTGGTAGAAACCAATACGTTTGTAAATATGGGGTACATTCCGGCGAAGTACTTACCCTAGGGTTGTTTAAATCATGAATGTCTGCCAAGCTTTTTTCTTTTTTTGCTCAGCTTGAACCGGAAATGGCTGCCGTAGGCTTGTTTGTTGTCACAGATCGGAATAAAGAACACAGAACATGTTCTTCTCGAATAATCGAGTGAATTCGAGTTCTCAAAGGGGTATGGAACACCAAGTCCGCTCTCCCATATAGTCAGGAACTTGTAAACAGTTTGGATCCTATACATAACGCGGCGTGTGATCAGGATCCAAACTGTTTGACATTCTTTTTGAAGTTTCTTCAGTCATCCTTTCTTTTACTGAATTTGTATTCAATGTGTGCAGTCATAAATAAAATAAAAACAATTGCTAGATCTATATCTTAGTAAATGGTAACTTAAGGCTGACTGAAAATAAAGCTTAATGAGTAAAAAGACTAGTGGATTAGCATAAGGACACTAGGATTCAGTGGGTTGAAACAAGAAAAACCTACGATATACCAGAGAACTATCAACATTGCATAGACAAAGGCAAAGGCAAGCTTTATTTAACGTCGCATATGGTAAACAATCAACATAAGCTCTGTAGAGCTTTTATTACGACAAACAAGGTATCCATTAACATGCATACTTACCTGGGTATTACATTCACCTTCCTAGCACTACCCTTACAATGCCGAGCGTCAGACAAGGGAGCTACATGTGTACTAGTACCGCTTTTATAATGGTCTTTGGTATGACCTGGACGGGTAACGAACCCACAACCTCCCGCTTCGAAAGCGGACGCTCTACCAATGAGCTATCGAGGCGGTTAGACGCTTTCAACCAGTCGCAAAGGCATATATCATTAATGTTTAAACATATTTTTAACAGTTAAGCGGTCAATTAGCCATAAATTTCAAAAGGAAAACTCAAGTTTCCAGCTAAGTTTAATAATTTTATGGCTGTTTAGAAATAAGTGTAATACACTCGGTGCAAAAAGAAAGGCACATCGTGCCCAGTCGCAGATTAAGAGACTTTTATTAAAGAAAATTAGAATATTTAGACAAGTTCAGAAAAAAATAATCAAAAACACTGTGCTACCTAGCCTGACTTTCAACCCTTTTACTCTACGACTTAATGCTGCCAGAAGCGCGTCTTCAAACAGTTTGTGTCCTGATCAGACGCCGCGTAAACCAATACCCGTTTTCTTATATTGACGATAGGTAACCCTTAACCCTTTACCCCATAGCCTGTTTCTAGTTTTGAAAATGTGTGACTACTTAAAGCAGGTTTAAAGTAAAGCAGAATGCGCCTTAATGCGCATTCTGCTTTACTTTCAGTCTGCTTTAAGCGACCGTCTGATAGAATAAATAAAATATTTCTTATGATACATATTCATGACTGTATAAATTGGAACTATTTTCTTCAGCGGAGGAATAAATTAAATACGCTAAAAGTCGCTTCTATGGGGGAAAGGGTTAAAGTAAATTGAAAGTAAAACAGAATGCGCCTGACACTCGTATCGATATGCTTTGAGTCATACTACATTTAAATCTTGTTTGTGGACCATATTAAAAATTGGTTTGTAATCCACATGAAATAAAGTCGTTATTATTATTATTATCATTATTATTATACTGCTTTAAATTTAACTTTGAAACGATATTGCAAGCAACAAAATAGAAACAGACGACAATAAAACGGGGAAGGGGTAAAAATCTCACGACTTATATTTGGCAGCGAAAGAGCTAACTTCAGCCTGTTTAAAACATCGAACCAATTTGTGCAGGTTGTGTTGCTACCAATTTAATAATAAACCTCCCATTTTCAACGTTGATAACCCCAGACATAACTGCTGACTTTGATGAAAATATTAATTCACAAAGTATACGTTCCTTCTACATACAAATACTATTGTGATAAAAATGTGCGTTTCTTTTTGCACTGAGTGTATATATAATATATATATTTCAAAATGAGAAACACTGTATACTTAGAATAGAGGACTCCTCTACACTTTTTGCATAACACAGGTGTACTTTTCACAGGTACACTGTTCGCAAATGACGCGCATGCTCATTATGTTATTGCGAAATGTAAGCAGTAGTTCAGTAGTTTAAAGGTATAGGGCCACCAAATAGACAGGAAGTGCGCATGCTCATTATGTTATTGCGAAATGTAAGCAGTAGTTCAGTAGTTTAAAGGTATAGGGCCACCAAATAGACAGGAAGTGCTTCATGGTGTAGTCGAAAGAAGTCCGGCAAAGAAATAGTGCCAAACTTTTTGCCTCAGAATAGCTTTTTGTCAAGAAATATGTACTGTTTTGAGCCTTTTATGTAATACATGGATGCTAGATAATAGATATAAAGACTTTCTGTCATGATAGATGGGTTTTTGGAGAAATTATTTGAGCTTAAGTGACATGTCCCTGTTTTAGCCGGTGCCTATTTCAAAATGTAGCAAAACACCAGTCATGTCACTGAAGCCAAGAGAATTTCCTTATATGCCACATGACCCCCTGTTTTCTCTGCATTTTGCACTTGTGCAAGGGTGTATCTTTGTGGGAAATATAGGGTGGCACCTGTGGTTGGAATAAAAATTGTATTTTTTGGACCTTGGAAATGACGCATTTTATATAAGTTATATAGGAGAGCCGTTTTGGTGGCCCAAGCCCTAAAGCTTTGAAAACACACGATTTATCAAATAAATATGAAGGTACATGCATTCACGTTTCAGAGGAATCGCTCAACCAGATGGAAACGCAAATCATAAATGTTTAAATATACCTGTAATTGTTAAGTGCTCAATTACGAGAGCCAAAGACAACGATCTACACTAGAACCTCGATATATCGAAATCGCGATGAGTCGAAATATTATTTCAGCGGTGCACCGATAACGTAAGCTCGCTTAAGTCGAACATGCTCGTATTTCAAAATGAAAATCTGACAAAGTCACGTTTTAACCTTGAACTATCGGTATGTTCTACTTAAGTGAGTTTGAGTTGCTAACTGGGGCTCGATTGTACTTTTTAACCCTTTCGTTGTCAAAAGTGTCGTTAGGTATTTATCCCTACACCGCCATATTGTCGTCTGCTTCAATATTGTTGTCTGCAATATTGTTTCAAATTTAGATTTAAGGCAGTATAAATGTGACGAAATTTCGAAACGAATGTCAAACAGTTTGGATCCTGATCAGACGCCGCGTAACGCGGCGTCTGACCAGGATCAAAACAGTTTGCAAACGCGCCTTTTGGTGTAATTGAAAGTTAAATGGTTAAAGATGAAACGTTTATACATTTTCAAATTACAGTAGAAGCTGTGAGCAGCGTCAAATAAATCGAAGAGAGATAATCAGATTAACAGTGTGTGTCAACTTAATGCGGGACAAAAGTAATACTGAAAGCTCCCTAAAGAGCTTTCAACATTGCCTCATTTTCCTGCAGTGATCAATATAAATTTAATCGATGGATACTTTTCAGTGATTGGGTGGCCTTGGATTGGGGCACATATAATTAACTGCACGAATAACGACGTATGTAACGCACGTAATGAGGCGTCAGTAGCGGATTGTCGGGCACCAGTTTCTAGTATGTCAGCCAATCAATGCTACCAGACAAGTCAGAGTAAATGAGTCTGTTTTTGCTATGAGGGAAACTATACGGTCGAACTTCGATATCTCGAACTCGTTTAACTCCAACTATCTGATAGTTCGACATATGAACTGCATTATGTCATGCTCGGTTAAGTCGGGTATGTTCGATAAAATCGAATTC
Source organism: Gari tellinella (assembly GCA_922989275.2). NCBI lineage: Eukaryota > Metazoa > Mollusca > Bivalvia > Cardiida > Psammobiidae > Gari > Gari tellinella. The sequence goes on along the minus strand of OV277873.1, from coordinate 34,526,078 downwards.
GAGATATGGAAGTTTGACTGTATTTTATTTAAACAAAAGTTAATATATTCAAATAAGTAATGAACGTTGTAAACTGCTTGAAGCCGGTTCAGACGACGTTGAGTAACTCTGTGTCTAATCGGGATCAATCTGTTTTAATTGATACTCCAGTTGTTTGAATTGATGTTTTTTGTTCTGTCAAAGGGATTTCAAATATAAATTTGAGAAATAAAAGAAAACGATATGTTTAACCAGGCGGGTATTGCAGCAGAGGAAACGTTAGGATGTTTTCAAATTTTAGTGATCAGCCGGTTGCAAAAACTTACTGGAAATATTTGAAGCACAGGTACTTGACACATACATCTAGATCTATTACCAAAAATGATAATTTTCGTTTTACTAGACTTCTATTATAGATACAAGGTATACAACGCAGTCCAACATCTAGTCTTAACTATCGTCTTAAACTGATGCTAAAATAGACTAGATCGCCGATAATCTCTTGTGGTACCCTCGGGAAATGATTAATTTATCAATATCTACTTTTTATTTCATCAAATTCCGTCAAATAACGCCACAGTACGTGAATTATCACGAAAATGTGCATCAAAAAGTTTTATGTCGTTCTGACCGTCCTCAGGACTCCTTAGCAACGGGCCTACATGTATGTAGGTGTGATCTGTTAGGTGTTCACAGTAAACGGTCTATGCGACTGGAACTTTCACCAAATGTTATAAATCATCTTTAAGTGTCATCATCTTTTTTTTCTTTTTTAGTAATAGATCTAGATATATGAGTCAAGTACCTGTGATTTGAAGTGGGGTCTCATTTGAATTAGAATTGCTTGTACACTACATACATTTTGCAGAAGACAATTTCATAGCAAGAAGAAGGTTCAAGACTCAACGGAAGTATATCATAGACAATGTAAAAGAATGTATCTAACACTCTTTAGTTTCGCGCCCGGAAAAGTGTTGGTGCTTGGAGTTCTGTGGATATCCGGATGTTCGGTTATTTCCGCCGTGACGTTGACGCCGCCGTCCGTATATCGTAGAGCAACGTGCTCTATGGAAGACGCACTGGACTATCTCGTTGAACAAACTCTGCGGATATGTAGAGAGGTTTGTGAAAGAATGGCTCAGTGCCATGCCATAAACTATAACCTCTATAGCAAACTATGTGTGTTACAGAAAGCAGGGGCAGCAGAAACAAACGACGATAGTCTTTGTGTTAGTCTTGAAATAAACAACCAAAGTACAAACTTGAAAGGACCTTGCGCCAGTAGACCGTGTGTAAATTCTACCGTTTGTGTCACGTTAAATGATCATCAGTATGCTTGCAACCCGATATTTTGTCCACCTCCGCCTCCCATACAGCATGCCAGTTTAATGACAGATATCCCTACTTATATAGGTTCACCTACAAGTTACATGTGTGAACATGGTTACACTGGGTTCCCAAACCCAGTCATAGAATGCCTCAGTAACAGAACATGGACTTCAACAGATTTTGTTTGTTACCCAAATTGTCCCTCGATTCCCGTGAAAACCTCAGCAGACATGGTATCTTGGTCGCCACACAGACTTTTTGCCAATACCACTGCACGCTACAAATGTAAACCAGACTTCTACAATCTTACAGAATCAGTAATAATGTGTGACACCAATGGTGTATGGTCTCAGTTTGAATGTCTGCCGTATTGTTGGCAAAGTAAACTACCTGAACTTGAGCACGGATCTGCACTACCAGGGGAAAGGTACACGATCAACATGAAGGCCAACTATACCTGTAACGAAGGTTTCTATTTGTATAGCGGATCTTTGTCTCTAAGCTGTGATGAAAACGGAGCCTGGGCACACCTAGATGCCATCTGCTATAAGTACTGTCTTGCTCCAGGAAACCCCGCACACGGAGCTATTACGGTATACTGTTTAATGATATCCTTCCTGAAACTTAAAATACATGTAGACAAATTCTGTTTTCGATTTAGACCTGTCCATATTTTACTATTTTAAGGCTTTTATTGCAATATGACAGACAATAGAGACATTGGCCAGCAGGCTCCTTTAGAAGCCCTTTGATCTTTGTCTTCACTGTTGCATACAACAAATGTACTTGTCACATGTATACGGTGTGAAAAGTACACACATATGCGTGACTAGGATAAAAAAGATTAAATGTTACACTGTAGACAACGATGTTCTTTGCCAATAGACTTATTTGTGGTAAACAATGATTTATATTACACTCTGTACATCTAGTTACTAATTTATATTATTTCATCATATTAACATTTGCCCTATTCAAATCCATAAAAATTGATGTTAAATTCGTGTAAACCCTATATCTCTTCGGAACTCGGACAGCAAACATTTTACGGACTTTTCAAAAAAATTGTTCTCAACCGATGCATGCCTTCCTATTAGCGGAAACCATGAATACAGCCCTAACTTTTGTCTTTATTAATGAGATAAATTGCAAGAACATTTACATTCCTTATAAACAGCAGCTGTCTGCATTTCTTTATGACAGAATCGATATATTTATCCTACTTTAAAAATGATGTAATTTCCAAATAACGTCAAATCGGCATTTTCGCGCCAATCTGTCAAGCTGATTACGCTAGAATGTAAAAAATGGAATTTATGTTTTTGCTTTCGAATGTACACAGCTTCAGTAATGCGGTCATGGCTGTTCCTTATAGGGTACACATTATTCTTGTTATACCAGGTTTACAACATTACTATTTAGTATGTATTCTTATACCAGCTTTATAACATTATTTTTTAGTATTTATTATTCTACCAGATTTTTATCATTATTATTAAGTATTTATTATTATACCAGATTTATACCATTATCATTCATTATTAATTAGTATTTCACCAGATTTATAACATTATCATTTATTATTTATTATTATACAATACCATATTTATAACATTATTGTTTAGTATTTATTTTTTTACCAGATTTATAACACAGTATCCACTGAACTAACACTTAAAGTATGTTTCGTTATTTAGCCTTTTTGACATAGGTACCTAAATTTGACTTTGGAAACAGTCTTACACTTGTTTCAATATTTCTCAAAACTTCAAAATTTTGAATGCTAAATGAAATTGCAGACGAGAAATGTTTAGATTGTCTGCCAAAGCGTTAACATAATGGTTAAACGTGGCAGTGAGAGTGTTATAACAAAACGAAACGAACGAAGCACATGTAAGTTAGAGTAGTTTCCTACTGTGTTTTCATTAACTCATTATCCCCTGAAACTTCCAATGGACAATTCCTGTTTGCAATAAAGGTAGGTCCATTTTAGACTATTTAGGGTTGTTTCCTGTAATAAATTGCAAAATGACAAACAGTGAAGTCCCTGATCAGAGGGCTCCTGCAGGAGCCCTCTGATCAGGGACTTCACTGTTTGCATAGGACAAGTGTACTCTTCACAGGTACACATTTGGTAAGGACGCATATATGCGTCACTAGGGCTCAATGAGTTAAGTAAATACATCGTATGGCGCTTACGTAGAGGACAGGGTTTAAAGTATTGACGGTACTGTTATTTGCTAAATGTTTACTCGATTTAGATTAGGTTCTCACAAACTTGAAATAGAAATTGGTCGTTTTACCGGTATAGAAAGAGTGAACAGAATATGTAAGCTTTGTAACCAAAATCGTATAGAAAACGAATATCATTTCTTATTGTGTTGCCCCTATATGTACTATGAATTTCGTAAAAAATACTTAGGCAACATACAGTGGCCAACTATCAACAATATTTTATTTAATACTGCTAAGTATATTAAAGAAAGTATGAACTTACGTAAACATACCCTGGATATTATTGCTGCTTTGTGATGTATGTACTTAATGTAGATGTCTTTTGTATTTGCCATATTTCCTTATATCTTTTGACCAATGCTGATATGCTAATAAAACTGAAACTGAAACTGTTATTTTAATAGGAGTTACCAGCGAGCCCATATATGAAAGATGCCACGGCTCTGTTCTCCTGTAACTCTGGATACTACCACTACCCGACTGGACAAACCCCAAAGGCCGTGTGTAGGTCGGACGGAAGTTGGAACTACTTGTCGGAGTGTTACAAGGAGTGTGGTGATCCGCCTAGTGCGGATAAATGGGCCAATGGTCGAAAACTACTATACATTTCACCACCACATCGCCCGTACACTGTTTCAACCTATGCAAAATATGGGTGTCATGATAGGCGTTACTGGAGCCCAAGTACAAAGGACAAGAGTACCTGTGACAGGTATGGGAATTGGGATGAACCAGCTTATTGCTGTCTCAAACTAGTAACAAGATACAATCCTGATAAAGGCAAGTGCACAGCCTTTGGTTTGTAAAGCTCCTTTTTTGTGTCATGTATTTCCTATCCTACCCTCTGCAATAGTGAAGAGATTCAACAAAAATCTACAGTACCCTCTACCTACAATGGTCATTCCCAAAAATGATGCCCTCCTTACAATAATGTTTGCCGCTGTTCCCCAAATACGACAATTATGTCTGACACGTTTACTGTTGCAATATTGTCTGCTTAAAATTGTCGGGGTTTTTTGTGTTTTTTTTAAAGTTACATAGAAGTTGACATTTTGACAGAAGACATATAATGACAAGTGAAAAACAGTGTGAAACCAGATCAGACGCCGCGTAACGCGGCGTCTGATCTGGATTCAAACTATTTGCAAATGTAAGTCAAGCCTTAATTGTCCCTCCCTATAACAAACCCATCCGAACACACACGCCCACTTTGTCTCCCATTGATTGTTGTTGTAGAGAGGGATCACTGTATTGCTTAAAACATCGCAAACAACTGAGGATACATGCGCAATATAAAATACACTCATTTTCAAAATCATGTTCATTTGTTTTTATCTGCGTTACAACTATACATTCTGGACTGTTTGCATTGGACATAAGACATTTAGAATAAATGCTGTTTAAAGCTCACCTTATACGAAGTGAAAAGGTGAGCTATTGTGATAACTCTGTGTCCGATGTCCGTCGACAAACGTTTTCTTTAAAGAAGTTCTCCTTGGAAACCACTGGGTCAATTTATTCTAAACTTCATAGAATTATTCATTGTAGGATAGATCTACTCTTTCAGATATCTTTAAATATGGTTTCCAATTGAAATTGTGGTTTCCATGGCAACCAACTACAAAAAGCTTTAAAACATTTCTTGTCAAAAACTACTGATCCCGATTTGAAAATAATTTTGCACAAATAATCCTCTATCAGATTTCTCAGAATAATTGTCATAGCTTAGAAAACAGGGCCGCCAGTAGGTGTGGCAGATTTTTCATTAATTTACGGATATATAGTGAAACTTTGAAAATCTTCTTGTCTGAAACCAATGGCCCTGTTTGAAGATGTCCTTCTTCAAGATTTCTGAAATTATTTTGCTAGCTAAAACATGGCCGTCAGTAGGTTGGGCAAGTTTTCCTTATATTACTGCAGAGCACCAGATAAGGGTAGTTTTTCAAAAACTAAAATCTTTATTTCTGAATTAAACCCTATGGTGTCACTACTCATTAGAATCGTCTCTTCGAGACGATTCTAATGAGTAGTAACACCATAGGATTTGGTGCTAAAAAGAGTGAGAAAATATTTGATTTGTTGAAATAACTACCCCTGGAGCCCTGTTACTGTATAACAGAACCTTGAAAAATCTTCTTCTCTGAAACTGCTGGTCGGTATTGAAAACAATTTTACACAAATGATTCATGGGTGACCTTCTGACAGATATCCTAGCTCACAAAAATGGCCGTCAGTGGATGGGGTGATTTTGCCTATCATAGCTTATAGTGTAAACTTTAAATATCTTCTCTGAAAGTACTGGTCCAAATTGAAAATAAGTTCACACAAGTGATCCATTGCTGACTGCCTGCCAGATTTCTTAAAAGATTTTTCTAGCTTAAAAACATGACCGCCAGTAGGTGTGGGCAATATTAGTTTTCCTTGAATTACTGTATAGTAAACACTTTAAAAATCTTCTTCTCTAAACTACATGTACTGGTCTGAATTGATAAAACATTTACACAAATAATTCATGGATGAACCTCTTCCAGATTTCTTTAAATGATTATGCTAGCTAATTAAATTTCTTAAAATAATTGTGCTAAAACTTGGTCGCCAGTGGAAGGGGCACGTTTACCTATGATGGCTTAAAGAGAAAATGTTATAAAAACCTTTTGTCTGAAACAATTGAAAATGGGATACTAGGTGAGCGATTTAGGAAAAGTCGGTTTAAAGAAGAACGTCTTCTCCACACCATGGGATAGATAGGAGTTGGTTTGGGGTTTTATTTGTTCCTTCGAAACATACGCGGTTGCACTACAATACATAATGTACATTGCAAACGGTTTTAAGCCTGGTCAGACGCAGGGCAATGGTATATTAAGCTTATATCCCGAGTGAGAATACAGCGCTCCCTCTCTACAACGACACCAATTGGGAGACAAAGATTGTGTGTGTTGTTCGGAGGGAGTCGTTATAGGGAGGAAAATTGGTTATCATTTGCAAACAGCTTGAATCCAGATCAGACACCGCGTAACGCGGCGTCTGATTTGGATTCAAGCTGTTTGTCACTCGTCATTAATTCATTTTCTGTCAAAACGTACATTATGCCACTTTACGAAAAACAGCAGACGACAATTTTAATCAGACGACATTGCAGCAATAAAAGCGTTAGACATAATCGTCCTGTTTAGGGAACTGCGACAAGGGTCGTTGTAAGGAGGGAGTCGTTGCGTGGAGGGCCTTTGTAGGGAGGGAGCACTGTAATTAGTTTGGGATACCAACATCTTGGAGTTAATGAGTACATCTTGGGATTAATGGAATGTTGCATACAACGTTATGGTGACTGTACCCTGATCTTGACCTTTGAACTCAGTTATAGAAATAATTGTCTGGAGCATATTTGCTATTTCGCATCGGCTAGATTTGCAACGTTTTGTGTGTGAATATATTTTGGAGTTAATGGTGTGTTGCATACTACGTTTGGGATACTGTGCTCAGGCCTTGCACTCTAACCCATTTGTGCCCAGTGGATTCTTCCATGTTTATATATTGGATTAGTCCATTTTGGGGCGTCTGATAAGAGTCTACACTGTTTGCCTATGTCCCATATATGGGCTCGTGGGCACAAATGGGTTAAACTCATTTAGAAAAGAAATGTCTGAAGCATATTTGCTTTTACACATCAGCTAGATGTGCCAAGATTTGTGTGTGAATACATTTTGGAAGAAGACGGAACGTTGCATTGCGTACCAGTTTAAAGTCACTGACATTGACTGTTGACCTCATTTTAATCACCATGCCAAGCGGTTTGGATTCTGGTGAGAAGCCAAATAACTCGGCTTTTGATTTGAATCCAACCTTTTAGCAAATATATCACCGTGTTGCCTTTGATACCGAAATGGATATAAAACAAACTGACTATAAATGAAGAATCTTACACTAGTGCTCACTAATGATCATTTTTGTTAAACGAGTTGACTAAAATAATATGGCATATTGTGTGTTAAAGGGGGGTAATCAGATAACTCATATGTATGCAGTAAACCACTCTTATACAGTCCATTCCCTAATCAGTCGGATACGGCAGCAGCGCCTAGCTAAGACACACATTGCATAACAACAGACTGGTAGCTAAACAACTCAATAGAATTGCTTCAAAACCAGCTCTATAATATACACTGGATGTCCTAACACTCCGAACCGACTAGGGGAATTTACATCGATCAATTATAGTCATTATGTAGGCTCCCTGTTATGGGATTTTACCTAACATATGCTATATACATACACTACATACGAGAGTTGATGTATCTATAGGATACACAGTGAATGGCATATTGTGTGTTAAAGGGAGGTAATCAGATGACATATGTATGCAGTAAACCACTCTTATACAGTCCATTCCCTAATCAGTCGGATACGGCAGCAGCGCCTAGCTAAGATACACATTGCATAACAACAGACTGGTAGCTAAACAACTCAATAGAATTGCTTCACCACCAGCTATATAATATACACTGGATGTCCTAACACTCCGAACCGACTAGGGGAATTTACATCTTTACCAATTATAGCGCTATATGTAAAGTATATATCATAAGTATTCAACTGCAATAACACCTAAAAATAAGGTCAAATTTTCTTTTATAATAACCTTTGCACCATCGCCTTCTTTAATGCTGTGTTTTTACTACTGATTCAAAGTAAGATTTGAAATGACTGAACACATATCGAAACGATTTTCAATCAGTTTGTATCCTGATCATGCGCCGCGTCAGGTGGCAACTTAACTGGACCAGAAACTGCTTACTAAGTCATTTTCGGTAAGTCAATTACATGTTTTATTATCTCATTGAGCCATAGTGACGCATATATGCGTCCTTTACCAAAAGTTTACCGGTGAAAAGTACACTTGTCCTATGCAAACAGTGAAGTCCCTACAGGAGCCCTCTGATCAGGGACTTCACTGTTTGTTATTTTGTAAAATATTATAAAAACAACCCTAAATAGTCGAAAATGGACCAACCTTTATTTCAAACTGGACTAGTTCATTGGAAGTTTCAGGGGATAATGAGTTAAATGGCTGAATGTTTTGAATGCTGTTTGTGCATATAGTGATGTTTGTATGTACCAAGAATGATGAGACTTTAATAAAGAATATATCTTAAACAACTGACTTCTTTCAATGATATAGTGTTCCTTCTCTACAACGGCCCTCCCAACAACCATTGTCGAAGTTCCCTAAACAGGACAAGTATGTCCAACCTATTCGCGACTGCAGTGTGGTCTGCTTCAAATTGCCGTCAGCTGTTTTACTCGAAGTTATATAATGGATATTTTAACAACAAAAAACTACAATGTAGATGACGAGTGACAAACAGCTTGAATCCAGATCAGACGCCGTGTCTTTATCTGGATTTAAGTTGTTTGCAAATGTAATCCAATTTCCCTCCCTACAGCGACTCCCTCCGAACAACGAACACATTTTGTGTCTCCCATTGAGTGTCGTTGTAGAGAGGGAGCGCTGTATTGTCGCATTTCTTCTGCAAACTACACTTTAAAACACATGACAAAAACCTCTGGTGCAGGGCACTTAAGCAAACACGAGTTAACTCATTGAGCCCTAGTGACGCATATATGCGTCTTTTAACAAATGTGTACCTGTGAAGAGTACAGTTGTCCTATGCAAACAGTGAAGTCCCTGATCAGAGGGCTCCTGCAGGAGCCCTCTGACCAGGGACTTCACTGTTTGTCGTTTGGAAATTTATTACAAAAAAAAAAAAAACTTAAATAATCTAAAATGGACCAGCCTTTATTGCAAACTGGAATTGTCCATTGAAAGTTTCAGGGGATAATGAGTTAATGTACATGTAGTAAACACCTTTTCTCAAGGGTATATATCGTTTCATCTCTATTTTCATCTCTCACTTAGCACAATTTGACCCCATTAACCTTTTCACTCTCAATGACGTCATATATTTAAAGCGACTCGCAACCAGATGTTGCATTAAAAATAGTAATTTGTAAATATGTGTCAAACGCTTATATAAATGGTAAAGAATTAGTTTAGGATAAGAAATTCTGTTTAAAAAAATGTATTTCAATAAAAAAAAAATTGGTCTCTGGTGGGATTCGAACCCGGGGCCCGGCATTGGCGGACAGAAGGCAAAATAGGGGAAACCGCTTAGACCAATGGACCACGGAACTATCCGTTTATCTCGGATCGATTTAACGTATTTCAATGTGTTGCGATCGAAAGTGCATACAACTTCGTAATTCGGCTCGTGTTTATGTCTGAGCCCGTGTAGAGAAGCAACAACAACAACTATACCGTCTACTAGTCGCTATAGAAAAACGATGGAAAATATCTAAAAATCTAAGATTCGGTGACGATTCTTGAGACTTTTTTTGGACTGATCTTATTTTTTTAATGTCAGAAGCCAAATAATGCCACAAATTTGCTTTTATTTGAGTATTTTATTTTATTTTGACAAGTACACCATCCGGTTGCGAGTCCCTTTAAAGCGCATTTGCAAACAATTTTAAGCCTATTCAAACGATGCGTAATGCAGCGTCTAATCTGGATCAAAACTGTTTGCCACTTGTTTTGAAAGAACGCCATTTATACTGCGTTAAATCTAACTTTTAAACGAGTCGATATTACAGGCAATGATTTTGAAGTAGACGACACTATGGCGATGAAGGGGTAAAATTCTCATGATAAAGTTGATAATAAAAGGGTTAACCATTTTCACGTTAAATTATCTTCTGCTAGATTGTCTGAATATACCTTTCTGTGTTTTATAAAAAAAAACATCAACAGATGAAACAGTCATACGAGGGCCATAGACCTTGGATCCAAATCAAACGCCATATTACCTCTAGTAAGTCTGGGTCAATAATGTTTGAAAGTGCAAGTCGCACTTATAACACATTCTCAGCTATGACGTCATCGGCTTTAAACAATTGTCGTCTGCTTTTATTTTTCAAATTAAAGATTAAGGTAAATGTACTAAAGTGATATTGTGATTAGTGTCAAACAATTCTATCCTAATTTACTCTTTTACTGCCATTGGCGCTAAAAGGCGACTTTGCAAACAGTTGGATCCTAATCAGACGCCGCGTTACGCGGCGTCTGATCAGGATCTAAACTGTTTGACACTCGTATCGATATGTTTTAAAGTTTAAGACATGCTACATTGCAACTTTTTGAAATGAGCTTGATACAACAAAATTGAAGCAGACGACAATGAAACGGTGAGGAGGTAAAAATCTCACGATTTATTTGGCAGCGAAAGAGATAACGTGGAGTAACATATCGTCGGTATCAATTTTATTCCCAAAAAAAATCGTTAATCGGGGCATTGGAGGGGTTAGTAGTCCAAATGTCTTTTAAGTCATTACGATTGTCACTAATTGCTTTTAACCTTTTGGACGCTAGGTGGAATTATTTTCTGCAAAAGTTGCTTGCTAAAAACAGCCGGTTACATTAGGCGATAAAATATTTAAAAGCTTAAAAGTCTTTAAGAAATCAAGCGATAAACATGATATAGAATATTTATATGATGTCCTCTTGAGAGTTCACATACCTTTTTTTCTAGCTTTATCAATAAAATCGGGAGAGACATTAACCCCTTCACTGCCTTACCCCGAGTACCCTAGTAATTTGAAAACAGTTTGGATACTGATCAGACGCCGCATCACGCGGCGTCTGATCAGGATACAAACTGTTTTACACTCATTTCAATATTTCTCAGTCAAAATAACTAAATATTTATTTTGATAAATAAAAGCAGACGACAATTGTTTAAAATTAATGACGTCATGGCAGTGAAGGGGTTAAAACAAGCGATAACACGACGGTGACCGACTGACCGTGCTGGCCTTATTATTACGTCATAATGACGTCGAAATTGTTTACAGTCGCTGGACGTACACGAAAAGCAAACAAATGTTGAAAATGTTTGAAAATTTTGAATTTTTTTTCTTCTGAAAATGAGAAGCAAACAGCTTGTAACCTATTGAACCCCTCCCCACAGGGACACACCCTTTGATGCCTGAACAGTTGAAAATCGTTATTCTTTCCCAATTAACGCGTTTATTCTAAAACTATATTACCCTTTGCAAACAGTTTGGAGCCAGATCAGACGCCGGGTAACCTGGCGTCTGATCAGGCTCCAAACTGTTTGCCCCTTAGATTAACATGAATAGTCAGAATTTTCGAAAAGTTGTCTACTTCTACGTTTTATTGCAATGCGTTTGCGTCTCGTTTGCGTTTTCTCCACTGTACATACTCCCCATATATAAGAATGGTTTCTCGTGCGTCTCTATTGCCAGATAAAGAGCTAAAGGAAATTGTTTCTGCACACGGGCAGGTGGATACATAAAGCAAAAGTAAAGTAAAGAAAAATGCTCTTTATAATTGCCAAATTGCACTATATAATAATTTCAAATGAAGAGTCAATGGCTTTATTCTACTACTGTAGATATATTTTCTGTTTTACTTTCATCTTGTTTTCAATAGTCATTTGTTTTAACCATTTCACTCTCAATGACGCCATAAAGCGTATCTGCAAACAGTTATGATCCTGATCTGTTGTCGGCTTTTTTTTTCTCAAAGTCACATATTGGCCATTTTAACAGAATAAAACCAAACATAATTGACGAATAACAAACAGCTTGAACCCAGACCAGGTGCCGCGTCACGCGGCGTCAGGTCAGGATTAAAACTGTTTGCAACTTGTTTTGAAATGACATCAATCATACTGCCCTAAATCTAGCTTTGAAACGATATTGCAGACAACAATATAAAGGCGGACCACAATATGGCATTGAAAACCTCACCATAAACTTGATCATGAAAGGGTTAACACTTTCATTGACATTATATTCTCTTTTCCAGTGTGACGTCATACCCTCTTTGTTTACACTTAGCGAGCACGCGCACTCGGGGACAACAAACACGAAATACATGTATACATAAGTTCGTGCAGCAGGGCGTTAAATCTCATTCTTTTTACGCATTATTATCTGAGTAGGTCCTTTGAATACCACGAAGGTCTTACATAAGTTGCAAAAGCGCGATTTTACCGAAAATTAGAATTAATTTTTCGCCGAGTAAGACCGACGGCATCCGAATGAAGGACCGAGAGTATGCGTATGACATTAAATACCCGGATTACTGGAAAAGAGAATTTCAAACGGTTTCAAGTCTTGGCTGGAGTTAACTTGGTACTACAGCGCCCTCTCTACAACAACACCCAATGGGAGACAAATATTGTGTGTGTTGTTCAGATGGAGTTGTTATATGGAGGGGAATATGCTTACATTTGCAAACAGCTTTAATCCAGATCAGATGCCACGTAACGCGGCACCTGGTCTGGATTCAAGCTGTTTGTTATTCGTCATTATGTTTGGGTTTTTTTCTGTTAAAATGTCCAATATGTGACTTTGAGAGAAAAAAAGCCGACGACAATGTTAATTAGACGATATTACAGCAATGAAAATTTTCGACAAATTCGTCTTGTATCCCAGTAGAGTATTTTCCATCATATTATTGTTACAAGTCGCTCGCAGAATAGAGGGTGCAGAAGAAATTGAGACCAAGCCTCTGACAAAGCATCGCAGAACCGGAAGTGTAGCAGATAAACAAAGACGCTCGCGTTCCAGAGTCACAACAAGAAGGCAAGACCGGTACATTATTGTGAGCCATCTTCATTAACGGCACATGGCTGTAGCGTGTTCATTTACTATTGTTTGATGTGTAGGTTAGCAGTTTGTGCCCCGTGTGCAGCGTGCAGAGTACAGTAGAGATAATGTTTTCGTTTCAAATAACCCCGGTTACGCTTAAACTATTATTGTCATTGCAAACAGTTTGGAGCCAGATCAGACGCCGGGTAATCCGGCGTCTGATCTGGCTTAAAACTGTTTGCCACTCAGATTAAAACTGGTAGTCCGAATTGTCAAAATGTTGTCATTTTCAATATTTTATTGCAATGCGTTTGCGTTTGAACGAAATAATTACTTTTTCTCCACTGTATTTCAGAACGGTAGCCAACTCGCAATCGATGGCCATCGATTTCTTTACTGAACTCATCACTGTAGTTAGCGCTAACGATAGTCATACACGTTATTGATATTGCTCCAAAACTATGACTTTTTGAATGGCACGTTGCCTTGATCTTCAACGTATAAAAGCATCATCTTACAAACATTGCTATTCTTTCCAGGAAATAATAAAAAAAAAAAATATTTCCATGAAAAAGAAAGCTCCAATAAAGGTTCTGGGGTACTTAGCACTTTTGCCAAGTAAATAATACAGAAGCAGTTGTTCTGATAAAAAAGTGGTTGAGGTTATTATTTTGTCTGTTTTATATGGAAAAACAGACCTCATTTCTAGACACACAAAGCTTGTCTCTACAAAATGCTCACAAAGTCTTCCTTGATATTTTCCCAAATGGCTCTTTTCGCGTGGCCGGTTTCAAAATTATATTAAAAATGAAAAGGGCACTTTATCATTGATAAGAGAAATTTTCTTAAAAAATATCATTAGTACCGATTTAATAACCTTGTAATGGTTTTATGACGCATTATAAAAATGTACAGTAAACTTGTCTATTACGACCACTAAAATGATGGCTACTTGATTTTTTATAAAGCACACATGACAACTTTAAGCGAGGTATATGTAAAAGGAGATTTCTGTTTTACGTCCACCTAGCTTTAGGCACGCACCCGTCTTAAACAACTAATAATTAACAAATTGCAGAGATCATAATAAAGGGGTTCTACTAAAAATTTGATATTAAAGCGATTGCTCTGCGAATGTTCTCCATCGATTGCTCATTTCCTAGCAAGCATCTCTCTTAACAGGCAGTGGGTGGTTTTATAATCGTGAGACACGTTCAACATTATCTTGGCAATCACTTTTAATGATGATTTCTGCAAATATTTTGAAACCGAATGAGATGCTGAGTTACTTGGCATTTCATTCGACTCAAAACTACTTGACACCGAGGATGCATGTACTGGAAGGACGTGACAATGTTAGTTGTATAAAATAAACTTTTAAGGAGACAGCTTGTTAAAACAAAAATAATGCTTTCAAATGAACAAATCGTTCTGAAAGAAAATGTTGAAAGTTCTCAAATACTTAGGTACATAATAAAGTTAAACAAAATAATTGTGAGCACTGGTTTCAGTATATAATATTGCAGGAAAGACAAATTTTACAAATAGAACAAATAATTCGTTTTGTTGAAGGATTGAGGGTGGAAAAACTCGTAGTGAATACATTATGCAGATTAAACGAATTAGATTTGTTTATGGAGTTCTGTGGATAATAGGCTGTTCGGTTATTTTCACGACGACGTTGCTCTCGCCATTTGTATATCGTAGAGCAATATGCTCTACGGAAAACGCACTGGACTATCTTGTTGGAGAAACTTTGTGGAAATGTAGAGAGCGTTGTGAACGAATGGCACAGTGTAACACTATAAACTATAACCTCTATAGCAAAATGTGTGTGTTACAGGACGAAGGGGCAACAGAAACGAGCAAAGGTAGTCTTTGCGTTAGTCTTGAAGTAAACGTCCAAAGTACAAGCTTGGAAGGGCCTTGTGACAGTAGACCGTGTGTAAATTCTACCGTTTGTGTCACGTTATACAACCATCAGTATGCTTGCAAACCGATATTCTGTCCATCTCCGCCTTCGATACAGCATGCCAGTTTAATGTCAGATACCCCTACTTATATAGGTTCACGTACAAGTTACAGATGTGAACATGGTTACACTGGGTTTCCAAACCCAGTCATAGAATGCCTCAGTAACAGAACATGGACATCAACAGATTTTGTTTGTTACCCAAACTGTCCCTCGATTCCCGTGACAGCCTCAGCAGTATTGGTTTCTTGGTCACCAAACAGACTTTTTGCAAACACTACTGTACACTACCAATGTAAACCAGACTTCTACAATCTTACAGAGACAGTAATCGTGTGTGACAACAATGGCTCCTGGTCACATCTAGGTGTCAACTGCTTTAAGTATTGCCTTGTTCCAGAAAATCCCACACACGGAAAGATAACGGTAATCTATCCTTACCGTTAGTGAACTAATAAAATATGTGTATAGTTTATATGTAGCGCTAGGTTAGAGGTAGACATATACATGAACGGTTTAAATGTGAAACTAAATGCTTCACCGTCCCATATAAATTCATAAAACATATAAGTAAGATTTTTTACGAATCTAAATAAGGGGAGATCCTTTGAAAGCACAGAAAACAAAGCAAATACTGAAAATTGCAGACTCGGTTTAATTGAGTCTGTTCATGAGCAATACTAAAATATGCAACAGTGCTCACGCCCCCTAGCACCAGCTTAAGCGGAATTCAACTTTCAACTGTAAATGCGCTGAAATCAATGATTCCAAAGGACCAGAAAGTATAACAACACTGATAATGAAGTACGGGGCGACTTTTTACAGCCGCCACACAAGCACTTAACATCTGCTGTTGTAAATTATATAATCTAAATAAGGGGATATCCTTTGAAAGCACAGAAAACAAAGCAAATACTGAAAATTGCAGACTCGGTTTAATTGAGTCTGTTCATGAGCAATACTAAAATATGCAACAGTGCTCACGCCCCCTAGCACCAGCTTAAGCGGAATTCAACTTTCATTGTTGGCGTTGGCAAGCTTATAAACAAACGTGTAAGTACAAGCTTAACAACAGCTATTTTGACAATAGGAGTCAGTTTCCGTCTTTTCCAATATAAAATGCATTTTTGTATACTCTTTATTTTTTCTTCAAAATTCATTTCGCAGATCACATTTAAATCTACATCAAAATGTATCCCTAATACTTTAAACTGACTATCACCCGAAGATAGTTTCCATTTCGTTTTTATTGACCTTGTACTGTACTTCAGAGAAAATTGACAAATAGACCGGATATTAATTACTTCTTAAACATTATGCAATGACTTGTCAGAGCCATCTAAAAATAAGGAGGTTTCATCTGCAAAGTGAGATATAATATATTCTTCACCCTTGATTTTTATTCCAATGATATTTTTACAATTTCTTATTCTTATTGCTAGAATTTCAGCCCACAGTATAAAATTGTAAGACAATATTGGGCCCCCTTGTCTGCATCCTCGGTTTACTTGAAAAAAGTTTAATAGAACCCCATTTAGTTGCACACAAACCTCAGTATTATGCAGAAATAGTCTAATCCACTTTTGAAACATATCACCAAAGTTAAAGAGAGACAAAGTTTTATCAATGAAATAAAATGACACTGAGTCAAAAGCTTTCTCAAAACCTATTAACATTAATAAACCTGGGATATTCTAAATTCTGTTACGCCCCAGTGGGTCATATAATAACAGGCAATTTTGATATCATTAAAGATAAACGCATCAGAGCGCTTTTGAGTAATGGACCTAAATTAAGATTACCTGCCTTAATTGATTTCGATACTTGCCGTAATCATATTTCGGAAGCTTTGAATAATTGTAGTACCAACTTGTGCCGAAGAGAACATGCTGAAAATGACGCTCTTTCAAAATGGAAAGAATTAATTTTTGATATTTTCGATATCCGGATTTCGTTCTATTTATCCAATAACCATCTTTTACCACCTAAACCTAAATTTAACATTCGTCACTTAAAGAAGGACATACAAGACTTTCTTTCCAAGTATGTACTCGTTCCTGCCGACAAAGCATCCAATAATGTGATAATTGTATGACGATTACATTATGTTGGTACTTTAAACCAGGAACTTGTGAATACCAATTCCTATATATCTACCAATTTAACGGAGCGTAATGTAGTATCTGATCATCTTGATACATGTAAACAATTAAAAGCTGATGTCAACATTACATGTCACAAACTTCCTACAATGTACTGGATACCAAAACTCCACAAAACACCTAATAAGTCTCGTTTTATTGCTAATTCAAGTGCATGTACTACTACTAAGCTTTCCAAACTTTTAACATCTTCTTTAATTAAAATCAAAGAACATGTTCAAAGGTAGTGTGATAAGACTTACGTAAATTCTGGACTTAATCTGTTTTGGTCTATCAAAAACTCTAATGAAATTTTGGCGAAGCTTGAATATAGAAAATACCAAGCTTGCAATATAAGTACGTATGACTTTTCAACACTATATACTACCTTATCTCATAATCTAATAAAAGCTAAACTTATACAACTTATTGAAAAGACTTTTGCCAGAGAAAGGAAGCTATTTCTGGCGTGCAATACTGGTCGTGCATTTTTTTTACAAATGACACGGTTAAGCATTACACTATATGGACTTGCACCGATGTCTGTGAATCACTAACATTTCTTCTGGATAATATTTATGTACGTTTTGGGAGTACCATATACCGCCAAGTGATTGGTATTCCTATGGGTACAAACTGTGCGCCCCTTGTCGCAGACCTATTTTTGTACTGTTATGAGAGGGACTTTATGCTTAGTCTAAAACCTGATACACAGGCAGATATGATCGAAGCCTTTAACAATACATCGCGCTATCTAGATGATATTTTTAATATAGACAACCCATTTTTTGACACGTTGTTTCCTTTTATTTACCCAAAAGAACTACGCCTTAATAAAACAAACGAGTCAAATTTGTCGGCACCATTTTTAGATGTGGATCTTTTTATAAATAACGGAATTGTTTCTTCTAAGATTTACGATAAACGAGATGATTGTGATTTTAGTATTGTAAATTATCCTCATCTAGATGGCGATGTTCCCCGTTCCACATCTTACGGGGTTTATATTTCACAACTTATTCGCTTTGCTAGGGCCTGTACCTCTGTTGAGGACTTCCACATTCGTAATAAAACTATTACTGAAAATCTTCTTAAACAGGAGTACAGATTTCATAAACTTCGTAAAACATTTTCTAAATTCTTTCATAGAAA
Source organism: Gari tellinella (assembly GCA_922989275.2). Lineage (NCBI taxonomy): Eukaryota > Metazoa > Mollusca > Bivalvia > Cardiida > Psammobiidae > Gari > Gari tellinella. The sequence goes on along the minus strand of OV277873.1, from coordinate 34,507,598 downwards.
TCTTCCTCTCATTAACAAGTATAAATGTAACTTAAAGTCTTTTCTGCGGCAAGGTATTTCACATCCGGAGTTTTATGGTGATGTGATTTACAGACTTCGTAAGATTCTTGGACATAAACATTTTCAAAACCTATTTGTGAAACGTATTAGATTTTTCCTCAAAAACGATTATGATGCAACTATATTGCTGCGCACTTCACGTTTGGTTATCGATCAATCTACAATTGATAACTATGCTTTCCTCTTTGGTTGTGCGACGACAGACAGGGCTTAGCACTACATGATGATGTATATTTAAAGCCGTCCTTAACCGGGAGAGTTATGTCGGATTTTCGTGCTTTGTTTTTTCTCTCCCTCTCTGTCGTACCCTGGACCCTTCCATGTCTTACAGTTACTCGTAACTACAGACTAGTCGCTTGAGTACAATTTGACCGTTGCCATAGTGGGTTATTTTTAACACGGGCTTGAATGTTTAATTCTTTCCCATGTTACTAATGATCTTGTCATAGAATTTTTGTTAAATGTTTTACATGTATTTACTTACTGTGCTGGCGGTCTTTTTGATTGTGAGGTTGTGGAACAGGGTTTATATTTTATGTACACTGTTTGTCTTTATAGGTGACTATAGGAGTTAAGTGTGAGGTTGGGCGCCCCTAAACCCAGGTTTAACCCCCCAGTGGTTGTTAATAATTAATTAATTTATAGTTAATTATTGATTGCTACTGACCGTACCAAGGCGGGCTGCTATATTCACTTTGCTTTATGTTTGTCTTGCGTGTTGTTTTCTATTTAGTGTGTAGATGAGGGAATGGTATTGCGTGTGTGTGTGTGTGTGTGGGGGGGGGGTTGTTGTGGTATGACTGTGTGTGTGTGTTCTGCTTAAGAGGTGGGTGTATTGTTTATGTTACGTTTCCTGCTTGAGTCTTTCGTATTTATTGGTAGAAATACAGTCATGCGTGTCCTCTGATCTGGCTATTTGCTGTTTGCAAACGTTTATGATCGAAAAATAAGAGTAAAACTATTTTGACTTACGCAAAATTTTTGCGTAAGTAGTTTAGTAAAACGGGCACCAGGAACCGAGCTTTTACATAGGATTGATATAAAGATTGTACAGTGCTACTGTAAATATTAGTCGATATATTGTATGCAAAACTAACGTTCAAATGTGGGGATTATCGTGTTTAAAAATAAAGAAAGGAACGTGGACGATTTGAGAAATTTTCTGATCTGCTACCGTCTTCCTTTAACCCGTCGTCTGGATCAAGTACACATTATTATTAAGTACATGCGTCCAAAGGCGATTACATAGAAGAAATGGTTACTTTTTGGTTGTAAGGTTGTGGAACAGGGTTAATATTTTATGTACACTGTTCGTCTTTATAGGTGAATATAAGAGATAAGAGTGAGTTTAGCGCCCCTAAACCAAGGCTTTACCCCAGTGGTTATTTATAATTAATTATTAATTGCTACTGACCGTACCAAGGCGGGCTCCTATATTCACTTTGCTTTATGTTTGTCTTGCGTGTTGTTAGCTCACCTGAGCCTTCGGCTCAGGATGAGCTATTGTGACCGCTCTTCGACCGTCGTCCGGCGTCCGGCGTCCGCCCTCCGTCCACATTTTCAAACAACATCTCCTCAGACACCACTGACCCGATTTCAACCAAACTTTGTCAGAAGCATCAGTGACAAGGGGGAACGAAATTGTGTTCAAAGTTTCGGGATAGAGTTATTCCCCTTGCTTTGGGACTTGATTTTCTAACATGACCGTATAGACAACTTTTAATGCATAAGAAAATATTTAAAAATCTTTTTCTCAGAAACCCATAGGCCAAGACCTTCGATATTTGGTATGTATCATAACCTAATAATCTTCTACCAAGATTGTCCAAATTTTGACCCTGGGGCCAAAAATGGCCCCGCCCTAGGGCTTATCAGTTTTTCTTAGGAAAATCTTTGAAAATCTTCTCCTCTGAAACTGTATGGCCTAGATCATTAATATTTGACATGTAGCTTTGCCTTATGGTCCTCTACCTAGCTTGTTCAAATTATGACCCCGGGTCAAAATTGGCCCCGCCCCGGGGCTTATCAGTTTTACATAGAGTTATATAGGCAAATCTTTAAAAATCTTCTTCTCTGAAACTGTATGGCCTAGATCATTAATATTTTACAGGTAGCTTTGCCTTGTGGTCCTCTACCTAGATTGTTCAAATTATGACCACCGGGTCAAAATAGGCCCCGCCCCGGGGCTTATCAGTTTTACATGGAGTTACATGTATATAGGAAAATCTTTAAAAATCTTCTTCTCTGAAACTGTATGGCCTAGATCATTAATATTTGATATGTAGCTTTGCCTTGTGGTCCTTTACCTAGATTGTTCAAATTATGACCCCGGGTCAAAATTGGCCCCGCCCCGGGGCTTATCAGTTTTACATGGAGTTATATAGGAAAATCATTAAAAATCTTCTTCTCTGAAACTGTAAGGCCCAGATCTTCCAGCTTATAGCTTTGCCTTATGGTCCTCTACTAAGATTGTTCAAATTATGACCCTGGGCCAAAAATGGCCCCGCCCTTGGGCTTATCAGTTTTTCTTCGGAAAACCTTTGAAAATCTTCTTCTCTGAAACTGTATGGCCTACATCATTAATATTTGACATGTAGCTTTGCCTTATGGTCTTCTACCTAGATTGTTCAAATTATGACACCGGGTCAAAATTGGCCCCGCCCCGGGGCTTATCAGTTTTACATAGAGTTATATAGGAAAATCTTTAAAAATCTTCTTCTCTGAAACTGTAAGGCCCAGATCTTTCAGCTTTGATATATAGCTTTGTCTTATGGTCCTCTACCAAGATTGATCAAAGTATGACCCCTGGGCTAAAACTGGCCTTGCCCTTGGGCTTATCAGTTTTTCATAGGAAAACCTTTGAAAATCTTCTTCTCTGAAACTGTAAGGCCCAGATCATTTATAATTGAAATGTAGCTTAACCTTATAGTCCTCTACCTGAAGATTGTTCAAATGATGACCCCATGTCAAAATTGGACCTGCCCCTCGGGCTTTTCAGTTTTATATAGACTTATATAGGAAAACCTTTAAAACTCTTTTTATAGCTATATACATCACAATATTATCTTGCCCAGTCAGCTTATGTACAATGTTCTCAAGTGAGCGACTTGTGGGCCATGGCCCTCTTGTTTTCTATTTGGTGTGTAGATGAAGGAATTGTATTGCGCGCGCGTGTGTGTGTGTATGTGTGTGTGTGTACGTGTGTTTGTTTGTTATGGTATGACTGTGTGTGTTCTGCTTGAGAGGTGGGTGTATTGTTTGTGTTGCGTTTCCTTCTTGAGACTTTTGGCGATATTGTTATTATTGACAGGAGTTACCAGCGGGTCCTTATGTAAACGACTCCACGGCTCTGTTCTCCTGCAACTCTGGATACTACCACTACCCGACTGGACAACTTACAAAGGCCGTGTGTGGTTCGGACGGAGATTGGAACTACTTGGCCGAGTGTTACAAGGAGTGTGGCAGTGATTCGCCTAGTGCGGATATATGGGAAAATGGTCGAAAACTACTATACATTTCACCACCACATCGCCCGTACACCGTCATCACCTTTGCAAAATACGAGTGTCATTCTGGGCGTTACTGGAGCCCAAGTACAAAGGACAAGAGCACATGTGACAGGTATGGAAATTGGGATGAACCAGCTTATTGCTGTCTTAATGGAGTAGCAAAATACAATCCTGATAAAGGCTATTGCACATTATTTGGTTTGTAAAAAGCCGGTTTTAGTGGAATGTATTTCTCACCATATTATTTTCGTTTAAAAGTTTAAACTTGATCTATTTTACATTGATTATGAAACAAGTTCTAAAACTTAGGAAAATCACTTTCGATGACACGGATGGAGGCGTATTTGGTCATTTCTGTGGGAGAGAACCGGGGTGCCCGGAGAAAACCCACGTGTTCGGACGGGCGAACAATGTACGCTCTCACATACTGCCCCGATCCGGGATTGAACTCGAGACCGCATGGGTGAGAGGCGGGAGCGCTATCACTGCAATATCACTAACAGTTTGGAGCAAGATCTCCTTTGGGATATATATGCGCAATATAAAATATATTATATTCTCACTTGGGACATAAGCGCAATACGATATACATTTATGTTAATATTATAATCATGTTTTCTGCATGGCAAACATACAGTTTGGAGCCTAATCAGACAACGGGTTACCGGAGCCTCATAAGACTCCAAGTATATAAAGCCTATGAGTTGAGTCTTCAGTCGTTCTCAAGCATGTGATTAGTCAGATTTGAGCCTAGGCTCAAATCTGACCAATCAAATGCTTGAAAAGAGACTAAGACTCAACTCAAAAGCTTTATAACCATGGACTCAGTCTATTTGAAATCAACGTAAGGCGTTGAGTATAAACGCGTGTGTTTTTGAAAAGAACAACTTCTCCAGTTGAGTTGAGTCTGAAATTGTTCTCGAGCATTTGATTGGTCAGATTTGAGCCTAGGACTCAGACTAAGGTTCAAGTCTTAATAACTGCCTGGTACCTGTCTCGCATAGAATTGACCTAATTGGCAATCATACCAGAGCCCAACTCAGCCCATTCAGATGGTCTGATGGTCTCTCCCAAGTCACACACGCCTGTCAATTATGTCCACTATGTGCTCAATGAGATTGAAGTCAGGGCAACGTCGAGGCAAAGGCTAAACACGCACATTATTTGCAACAAGAAGCTGTTTAGTGGCTCTGGGCATTATTTTAAAATCATGGGCCCGTGTGCGAGAATGAGGGGCAAAATGTTTGAACGCACAAGCTGTCCTTTGAGCTGCTAAGTATTTAGACGGCCTTGTACCGCTACCAAATATGTTTTGGAATGCATATATATCCCGCCCCACATAACCACAAAGTCATACCGTACTGTTCTGTCTTTGAGGGGGTTGCCTCTGCATACCTTTCGCATCGACGTCAAAACACTCGTGCACGTCCTTGAATTGAAAATTGGATGGTTAAAATTGGTTGTATGAGACGAAAATCAGAAAAATATGTGTGATGCGCAAGCGTATCGTTCGATAGGTTGACGATGGCGTTAACAATGATTCTAAAAACATATTATTATCCCATTTCCTCAGATATATCACAAACGATTTATTGGATATGATTTCACTTAAAACTCAAATGACGTTGCCTAACGTGCTGATTTATGATATAACGTTCTTGGACCGGAGTTGTTACCCTTCTACGAGGAATCTACCGGAGGTCACGGACGCTACATATACCCTAGATGGTGAACAGTCGTCTTTGGAACAATCTAGCGACCTCAAAAAGTGGTTTGTGTCATAAGATTTTGCACGATACAGACATGAGTTTACATTTTAAACTATTTCCGCCCCAAGCAAAAAATTAAGTCATACCGTACTGTTCTGTCTTGGAGGGGGTTGCCTCTGCATACCTTTCGCATCGACGGCAAAACACTCGTGCACGTCCTTGAATTCAAAATTGGATGATTAAAATTGGTTGTATAAGACGAAAATCAGAAACATATGTGTGATGCGCAAGCGTATCGTTCGATAAGTTGACGATGGCGTTAACGATGATCCTAAAACATATTATTATCCCATTTCCTCAGATATATCACAAACGATTTATTGGATATGATTTCCCTTAAAACTCAAATGACATTGCCTAACGTGCTGATTTATGATATAACGTTCTTGGACCGGAGTTGTGACCCTTCTACGAGGAATCCACCGGAGGTCACGGACGCTACATATACCCTAGACGGTGAACAGTCGTCTTTGGAACAATCTAGCGACCTCAAAAGTGCTTTGTGTCATAAGATTTTGCACGATACAGACATGAGTTTCCATTTTAAACTATTTCCGCCCCAAGCAAAAATATATTCGCTTATCTCCCTCAAACTGGAGCCAGCAATCACCATCCCTACTGCTCTTGACCGTTCTTGACCACTCATGTGTGGCATATCTGTTTAAAATGTTGTTTTTTTATGTTATATGTGTGTAGAGAATACAGTGCCACTACATTATCAAACGAGCAAAACTTATCCCATGCTCCATGTGAAAAAAGTCGCAAACATACGAGATCTACCGCCTACAAATTCATGATTCGATGATTTAACTAGTGAGTGATTTTGATAAAAATATATGACAGTATACTGCATACAAAAGTTATGCCCCTGCAATGTACAGTTTTCAAAATATTTGTGTTTGAATTATGACTAAATAGAAGTTGGCGGCAGTGTACATAAGAATGGGAACGAAATTAAAATAGTTTTTGGTCCTTCTCCTGTTGAATGTTTTATATGTTTGTATACCAGACAAAAAAAGAAACGTCTACTATAACATATAGTGCTTGACTTTATAGCACCAGATCTAAATAAATACTTCATATTTTCCACTAAAGGTTGTTTTTTTTTACTGATGCAGACATCCTTTCTGTATCAAACCAATACTTTTACTTGTCTAATTTATACACATGGCTCCCAATCCTCGCCAAGATGTTAAATAAAAGTGAATGAAAGGCACACCCTTTTTGACTGTAGACATTTCTTTTTTGTCTGGTATATGTTTGTTTGCACTGTGAATTATGGGATAATAAAGAATATATCTTAAGCGTATTACTTGTTTGATGATCGTATCACATTTCTTCTGGAAATCTCACATTTTATTTAACAAACCAATCTGGTACAATGCAATGGCGTTAAGCAAACGGAAATCATGTTTTTGACAATTATATATGAGTATAAAGGAGAGTCGAATTGAGAACTCATGTCCTTAGCACTAAAAGCTAGTGCATTACACCGGCGCTAAGTGAACAAAAACATATATTATTAATGTAGACACTTTTTCTCAATTGTATATATCGTTTCATCACCCAAAGCATCAGTTCATTCCATTAACTATTCTCACATTCATTTGTCGTCTGCCAAATTATCGTCTGCTGACAACTGTATTTCATCTAATGTTGACATTCATTTATACGAATGTCACAGAGATTAGAGACCGGGTAGCTCTGTGTCTAGTCTCGGTCCAAATTGATAGCATACATGTATGCAACTCGAGCTTACAATTATAAAAGATGGCCCTTTCACTGCCAAGACGTCATCTGCTTGAAACAATTGTCATCTGCTTTTATGCTAAAGTAATATTGTATTTAGTGTTAAAATCATTTACCCCTGAACATTTAATAGACAATGCCAATTTTAGAATAAGTCTAGTTCATTTTTGACTATTTAGGGTAGATTTTAACAATATATTTCCAAATGACAGTGTAGACCCTGATCAGAGGGCTCCTTGAGGAGCCCTCTGATCAGGGTCTACACTGTTTGCATGGGACAAGTCTTATCGTCACATGTACACATGTTTGTAAATGCCGTGTATACTCGTCGCGGCGTTTGATTCGGATCCAACCTGTTTGAAAACGCGCTTTACACAATATGACTTCATTGAGAGGGAAAGGGTTAAAAGGGTTTTGGCGTAATTGTCTTAAGCAGTTTGTCCGTGTATCGTCTTAAATGACCACTGTCAACTTGGAAGTCTGATTTGATCCAGTTAAGACATCGCGATAACGAGGAGTCTGGTTAGGATATACTGTTTGACACTCATATCAATATATATTCAGTCCGAAATTCAAAACTTTGAATTTGGCATTATTTTACCTCGTACTAATTTTAATTATTCCGTTTGTCATTTGAGGTTACGTGAAATCACAAAAAACCGAAACCATATGGGTTCCTACAATCCATACTCAATAGTGGCCAACTAGGTATTACGATTAATGTTTTGCTACGACAACTTATATGTGTATTATTACAGATTTGTATTGCTACGAAGACAACTTTGTAGACAAACATTTCTCACTACATATATAAACACTGACGTCGTAGCAATACAATTCTCTTATAATACCCATATAGGTTGTCGTAGCAATACATTTTGATGATAATACGTAGTTGGCGCCCCGTGATACTATGTCTGTACAAGAGTAAAATCCCTTGCTTGGCAGTCATATGCTTTTCTCCAAATTATATTAATCGTTTATGTATATGCCAAGATAGTTTCTAAACTCGCATACATATAATGTATGCAATATCGGCACGGATATATATATTTAAGTTACTTTTATAGCTATAAAAACAAAATAAAACCAACCATTTTCTATTTTATTATTGAAAGGCGGTAATTCATAGAGTTTGTGTCACAATTTTTAGTATTTCTAGAACAATTGAACCTTTGTTATAACGCATTAAATGTGTTTGACAAAACATATACGAAATGTTACGTGAAGATTTGATGTACTGTAAAGATATTGGGTGACGTTCTTTTAACTGAGCACATGTCTAAAATGCAGGAAACAATCTATTGGGGAGGAGTAGCATGTTAACAAATTGTCACTCATATTAGTCAGTGGTCTAAAACTTTTCACGAAGATGTATTTTCTTCTTTCACGGGATAATGACAACTATTCCATTTTACGATATGGTAGAATCACAAAAAAGCAGTTTCTATGGTACAAAAGGATTAGACAAAAGGAAGTACTTGGAATCAAAGGTTTAATGTGAGTATAAAACATTAATAAAACATTCAGCATCAAAGCCTTTATTATCAACATGTCTTTAATACCACATTGTGTCCATAAGAAGCTGACTGCTTTACTTTTAGCCTGTTTTAACCAAGGTCATGTTTTGACAGCTGGAAACAAACTACTGCCTCTCAAATTGTCTTTCAAAATGTCTTGTCTACATTCGAATTAATTTCGTTTGCAATCAGTGCCGTTAAAATGGGGGGTGGGGTGAGGTTAATGGTGACACTTTCAACTTTCATTGTAAGAGGTGCTATATTCACGAAAAAGCGGATTTCTGTTGGACAAAGACACAGGATTAGATAAAAAGTCGTTCTTTGAAGCATAGGTTTAATGTGATTGTGAAACAATATTCAGTATCAAACCCTTCATTATCAGAATATCGTGTGTTAATATAAAACCGCCTGATTTTCATTCTAACATTATGATAAGAAATACCAGTATCATGGTCGACAAGCTGTTTGGGTCCTATTCAGACGTTGTGTTACTACAAATCTTATCATACTAAACAATACTTGCAAATATCATTACTCTGGATAAGATATTAGAGAGATGAATTTTTTTGCAAAAATCGCTTGACGTAGATCTAAAGAATAAGAGAACCATTGAAACGTACAAGAATCAATTAACCCATACATTGTCATGACGTCATCAGCTTTAAAAAGTCGCCGTCGTCTGTAATTTCTCAAAATGAAGATTAAGGTAAATTTACTTTAGTAATATTACTTGTTTCAAACAGTTTGGATCATCTGAAAGCTCCTTCAGAAACTGTCTATAATCTGAGTATATACTTTTGTCAAAAAGCGTTTATATACGCATATAGCAGGAGATATATTTAACAATTATATATATATTCAAAATGACGAGGCTAATTTATCATTGACAAGGGAAAAGATCTTAAGAAAATCCATTAGTACCGATTGCATGTCCTTTTATGGTTGTATAACGCAATTTTATATATACAATAGCGCCCTCTATTACGACGACTAAAAAGGTAAGCTGGTCTCCTAATTGGCTCCGAAAGAAGTTTTCTGTTTTACTATCCGAATTCATAAACAAACAATTGTCTTGAACCTCTAATAATTAACTCAATTTAGTGGTCGTAATAGAATGGTTTACCGCATATTACAATAATTTGATACAAAAGCAGATGGTCTGCGCATGTCCTACAGGTAACCATTAAGCACGTGCAGAAATATGATTATCACAATTAGCTGCTCATTTCATAGCAAGCATTCTCTTAGCAGTCGATGGGTGGTTGTATCTGCGAGACGCATTCTGTTTTTCTTTCGAATCACTTTTAATTTTACAACATGAAGAAATAATGATAAACGTACAATTTATTGAATGATTGAAGGTTACATAACATGAGGGGATATAGTATGCAGTTAAAACAAACAAGCCTGGTGCATGCAGTTCTTTGGATAACTGCATGTCAGGTTCTTTCCGCCACGACGTTGCCGCCGCCGCCACCGTCTGTATATCGTAGAGCAACATGCTCTATGGAAGCGGCACTGGACTATCTTGTTGAACAAACTTTGTGGATATGTAGAGAGCGTTGTGAACGAATGACACAGTGCACTGCCATAAACTATAACCTCTATAGCAAACTGTGTGTGTTACAGAAAGCAGGGGCAGCAGAAACGAGCGACGATAGTCTTTGCGTTAGTTTTGAAATAAACAACCAAAGTATAAGATTGCAAGGACCTTGCGCCAGTAGACCGTGTACATATTCAACTTTTTGTCGGTCGTTAACTACCCGTGGATACGCTTGTCGACCGATATTCTGTCCATCCCCGCTTCCAATTGAGCACGCAAGTTTAATGACAGAAAACCCTACTTATATAGGTAAACGTACAAGTTACAGGTGTGAAAAAGATTACACTGGGTTCGGAAATCCAGTGATACAATGCCTCAGCAACAGAACATGGACTTCAACAGATTTTGTTTGTTACCCAAATTGTCCCTCGATTCCCGTGAAACCCTCAGCTGAATTGGTATCTTGGTCGCCACACAGACTTTTTGCCAACACTACTGCACACTACAAGTGTAAGCCAGACTTCTACAATCTTACAGAGTCAGTAATAATGTGTGACAACAAAGGTGTATGGTCACAGTTTGAATGTATGCCGTATTGTTTGCACACTGACCTACCTTTGCTTGCATACGGGTCTGCCCTAATAGGGGAAAAGTACACGATCAACATGAAGGCCGAATATACTTGTAACGAAGGGTACTATTTGTACAGTGGATCTTTGTTTCGAAGCTGTGATAAAAACGGAGCCTGGGCACAACTAGATGCCATCTGCTATAAGTACTGTGATGTTCCAGAAAATCCTGACCACGGAGCTATAATGGTAATCTATATTTTATCATATATTACAGTGAGAAACACTCTTTCCTTTCCTTAAAAAACGCGTGTGTGCTTAAACAAATAGTAACATTACAAAATGCAACCGGTACGATTTATGCCACTTCAGACTTATGCCGACTTAACAGGTAAGGAGTGTGTACCCTAATAAGACACCGCGTTAGGCCGTCCACACTTATTGCTATTTAATATAAAAAATATATGTCCAAAAACTGTAGTTTCGTTATATTACCATTGCACAATGTTTATCTATAATGGAATATCGGTATTGAAGCAAGCATACTGAGATATTTCATTGCGATATTTAGGCCTGTGTCAGGATTTTGTTTTTAAAAACAAATTCAATGGTTATTATGGACACTGTTACTGAACAGTCCCTAGAAATCAAAACATAGAATTCAAAAAGTCTCAAAAGAATATTTAATGTTTATAGTTGGTATATCGGAGATAGTATGTAAATTCTCAATAAGCACCCAGTATAGTAAATATACAAATGTTAGGACACTTCCAAAGGACGAATACAAGAAATGACAAAAACTAACAAAACCCCTGACTATAATGAGGACATTTTATACAAAGTCTAATTCAGGTATCCCTATTTCAATTTCCATGCGCTAAATATTTTATGGTGGCTTCATCGAGGATTTGGTGCAAAATTATTATAACTCCATCACAATTGTAAAGCACCAAGTCCTTGATATGTTCAACAAGTTCATAGAATCATCTGTGATGCAAAAGCAGATAAATGCAGAACAAGCAGAATTTCTTTCTCCGTTTATACTTTTAGATATACACCAACGAAGTTGTATTATGTATATTCAATATTTTTTCAATATTTCTAGAATTTCATTTTAAGTAAGTTCTATTTAAAATACTAAACTTGAATATTACCATGTTTAAGAACAAGGCGTATACTATACTAGAGTCGCCGTGATCCTTTAAGGAGTGTCTAAATTCACAGCCCTTGGCTAGACTTAACGGTCAGACTTTACAATTGGTATTTACCGAAAATAACAGTCATTCTCATATTAGCCTTTAGATCTAGAAATGGAAAGTATCTATTGCATAGTGGTAGAATTACCCTGGCAAAATCGGATCATAAAACTTCGTACGACAAATAGGTCGTAAGTCAAAACTTTAAAATACATTTAATTTCTTATTTCTCTATACAATCCTGTCTAGTGACATCTCTTTTGGAATTGTCTTTTGAAGACAATTACAAAGAGATGTCACAGGACAGGATTATAATCTGACCTACGACAACATGTGTTGTACGAAGTTTTATGAAACGGCCCCCAGGTACACACATTAACCAGGAAATCTATAGAATCATTATAAGGGTTGTACAAAAGATGAAATACAATATCAAAACAAAAACACGCTTAGTTATATATTTTGTAAAATAAACTTAAATTTGAAAATATTCCGAACTTTTCACGCAGAATTTTCAATATGAAAAATAATTGTATCAGTTTTTGTATTTGTATTTGTAGTTCAGTGTATTTTTAACTAAAGTAACCTGCAATTTGGGTTGATTATGAATTAGGAAGTAGATAGTACTAGGATATATCTGCACTGTTTTCGCCTTTCTTTAGTCTGCATATATAGTAACAATCAGTATGTAAATAAATCTATCATGTGAACTATAACATAACCAGTATTGTTATTATTGCCAGGAGTTACCAGCTGAGCCTTACGTAAAAGATGCCACGGCTTTGTTCTCTTGCAACTCTGGGTACTACCACTACCCGATTGGACAAACACCAAAAGCCGTGTGTAGGTCGGACGGAAGTTGGAACTACTTGTCGGAGTGTTACAAGGAGTGTGGTGATCCGCCTATTGCTGATTGGCAAATAACTGGTCGAATTCTAGATTTCATCTCACCACCTGATCACCCGTACACCGTCTTAACCTATGCGAAATACAAGTGTCATACACGGCATGACTGGAGTCCAAGTAAGAAGGACAAGAGCACGTGCGACAGGTTTGGGAATTGGGATGAACCAGCTTATTGCTGTGTTGTTACGACCTCTTACAATCCTGATAAAGGTTTGTGCACAATCGGTGGATGGTAAATGTCTGAATTTTGTGTCATTTATTTTACCATAATCTGTTACTTGCGACAGGTTTGGGAATTGGGATGAGCCAGCTTTTTGCTGTGTTGTTACGACCAAATACAATCCTGATAAAGGAAAGTGCACAATTGGTGGTTGGTAAAGCTCTTAATTTCGTGTCATGTATTTTACCATAATCTTTTACTTGCGACAGGTTTGGGAATTGGGATGAGCCAGCTTGTTGCTGTGTTGTTACGACCAAATACAATCCTGATAAAGGTTTGTGCACAATTTGTGGTTTGTAAAGCTCTTGATTTCATGTAATGTACTTTTTAACCATAATCTCTGTTACAATAGGGGACATCGTTATTCTTTGCAAATATTGCATTTGTGCTATAACAATGATATGCATTGGTCCAAGCATTGGAAACAAATTGGATAGCTCTTTGAGTTGGGTTTCACGGCACTGCGACCCAGAAAGATCACAAAGCCCTTGGGCCCGTTTCATAAAACTTCTTTGGACAAATTTTGTCGTAAGTCATATTATTAAAGTCTCAATTATTTTTATATCTCCATCAAATCCTGTATTGTGACATGTCTTTGGAATTGTCTTGAAAAGACAATCCTAAAAAGATGCCACAAGACAGGAGAAGATAGAAAAATCAGAAATTAGACCTATTTTAAAGTTTTGACTTACGGGCGTTTTTGTCGTTTGAAGTTTTATGAAGTTGGAACTACTTGGCGGAGTGTTACAAGGAGTGTGGTGATCCGCCTATTGCTGATTGGCAAATAACTGGTCGAATTCTAGAGTTCATTTCACCACCTGATCACCCGTACACCGTCTTAACCTATGCGAAATACAAATGTCATACACGGCATGACTGGAGTCCAAGTAAGAAGGACAAGAGCACGTGCGACAGGTTTGGGAATTGGGATGAACCAGCTTAATGCTGTGTTGTTACGACCTCTTACAATCCTGATAAAGGTTTGTGCACAATCGGTGGTTGGTAAATGTCTGAATTTTGTGTCATGTATTTTACCATAATCTGTTACTTGCGACAGGAATGGGAATTGGGGTGAACCAGCTTATTGTTTTGTTGTTACGACCAAATACAATCCTGATAAAGGTTTGTGCACAATCGGATGTTGGTAAATGTCTGAATTTTGTGTCATGTATTTTACCATAATCTTTTACTTGCGACAGGTTTGGGAATTGGGATGAACAAGCTTATTGCTGTGTTGTTACGACCATATACAATCCTGATAAAGGTTTGTGCACAATCGGTTGTTGGTAAATGTCTTAATTTCGTGTCATTTTTTACCATGATCTTTGTTACAATAGGGAAATTCGTTTTTTTTGTAAATATTGCGTTTGTGCTAAAACAATGAGATTCATTGGTCTGAGCATTGCACACAATTTGGATGGATATTTGAGTTGGGTTTCACGGCACTGCGACACAGATTAATTCACACAGCTCTGGGCCCGTTTCATGAAACTTCGTAAGACAAATGTTGTCGTAAATCAGTTTATAAAACTCTCAGTTATTATTTATTTCTCAACAAATTTTATTTATTACGACAAATGTTGTCGTAATTCAGATTATAAAAGTCTCATTTATTTTTTATTTCTCCATCTAATTCTGTGTTGTGACATCTCTTTGGAATCGTCTTGGACAGATGACCACAAGACAGGAGTAGATAAGGCAATCAGAAATTAAACGGTTTTCTTTAAAGTTTTGACTTACGGACGTTTTTGTCGTACGGAGTTTTATGAAGTCGGAACTACTTGGCGGAGTGTTACAAGGAGTGTGGTGATCAACCCATTGCAGATTGGAAAATAACTGGTCGAATTCTAGATTTCATCTCACCATCTGATCGCCCGTACATTGTCTTAACCTATGATAAATACAAGTGTCATGCACGGCATGACTCGAGTCCAGGTAAGAAGGACAAGAGCACAAAACTTGGTACGACATTGTCGTAAGTCTGATTATAAAAGTCTCAATTATTTTTATATCTCCATCTAATCCTGTCTTGTGACATCTCTTTGGAAACGTCTTGAAAAGGCAATTCCAAAGAGATGTCACATGACAGGATTAGATAGAGAATTCAGAAATAAAATGTATTTTAAACTTTTGACTTACGACCTTTTTTGTCGTACGAAGTTTAATGAACGTGCCACTGATGAATGATGATATGAGATAATGATGATGGAGGATGATTTAATGGCGACGAGTTTGGCTCATCTTATTCGCTGTGAAGCAGCACATGGAATCAAAACCACCGAATAGCCTTCCTTTTTATTCTTGGCAGAGGGGATAATTTCGGTCAATTAAACAAAAACATCCTTTATGACAATTGAGCTCCAGAACCTCGTCAAGGTAGGAAGGTCTGTAGACAAATGATGTGGTGCCATATCTCACTCATGATAAAAACGCAATATTAAAATAATTTAAATGTCTGATGCTTTGTTTTTATTTGCATTTCAAATATATAGTTTGGACCCTGATCATCTTGTGATTTTGGAGTGTAAAATGAAATTTTTGGTCACTGTAGCCTTGGCCTTTTTTGTATATTACAGACAAAATATCATTCTAAGCATATTCACTATACCATGTCAGCTAGGGGTAGTACGGATTTACCGGGGGGGGGGGGGGGCCCCGGGGGCACGTGCCCCCCCCAGCTGGCCTGAATTTTTTTTTTTAGCACAAAAAAAAAATAAAAAAAAAATTGTTTTTTTGCTTGATTCATATATATTCATCATATAGCTGGGTAAGAAAGTCGCATTGGTATATGACATTACAGGCACAGATCCTCTGGGGGCACGGGGGCACATGTCCCTCAGCTGGCCTGCTTGAACTTATCTGGAGCTGCTGCAATGGCTTGTGTCTCTTATCTCTGGCCATCAAATCCTCAGTATGCCTGGTCTGTGTTTGAACCCGACACAGGCTCGTAGTAACAAGGATGGGGGGGGCATGGCAGTGTGTCCCCTGTGCCCCCCTCCCCAACCGAAATTGCCACTGTGCCCCCTCAAATCCTCAGTATGCCTGGTCTGTGTTTGAACCCGACACAGGCCCGTAGTAACAAGGATTGGGCACGAAAGTGTGCCCCCTCCCCAACCAAAAAATAAAAATGCCAGTGCATGTGCCCCCAAATTGCATAACCTACAGGCCAGTAAATCCAAATTGCCCCTGTGCCCCCTCAAATCCTCAGTATGCCTGGTCTTTGTTTTGAACCCAACACAGGCCCGTAGTAACAAGGATGGGGGCACGGCTGTGTGCCCCCTTCCCCCAACCAACACAGGTCCATAGCAACAAGGATGGGGGCATGACAGTGTACCGTACAGTATTGTTATTAGGATACATATACGAGTATTTGGATCTAGATATCTGGTCTACAAAGATATAAACAATAGATGTCATTTGATGACAAACAAAGCAAACCCAGACCAAACAACTTCTTCGGGAGATGTCTGCTCATGTAACCTGTATTGTTTGCAAATGCTTAAAACGTCCAATGGTAATATCTGCGGATGAGTTCTGAACTGTTTAGTTCTGAACTACATTAGAAACTGTTCGCAAGGTCATCTTCGCTCCCCTCTCGCGGTAATAGGGTAAACCATTTATTGATACACTTTTCTCTGTTAGACCAATCTTGTTTGCATTGTACATTAACTCGCCGTGTGTTTTGAATGTTTTATTTGCATGTATGTTGGTATACACTATGAATGATGATACTTTAATAAAAACAATACCTTTAACAAATGACTTGTTTGATGGTCGTACCAATTTTCACACTTTTTATTTGATAAAACAGTTTTGTGCAGGGCACTGGCACTAGGCACACAGAAAACATAATGGTTATATAATTGGCACTTTCTACCTTGGAAATGATGCAGTTTATATTAGCAATATAGGACAGCCGTATGGTAAACCCATCCCCTATCCTCTTTCAACAATTAGTAACTCTTGTGGGTAATTAGGTTCCCGTGTGGAACTTTTAAGTTATCATAACATGAAAGGATCCCTCTGATCTTGGTCTACACTATTTGGAAATGTAATTTGTATATTTTAATCAGGTTGTTTCATCCCACATACTCACTTTTATGTGCTTTCTATAAAAGCATAGCGAGGGTGAATGACATAGTCAATACCTAGCTCGCGAGCTAGGGAGTAGACTCTATAGCTCAGTGGTTCTGGTATTGGACTGCATCACAAGCGCCCCGGGTTCGATCCCCGCCCGGGGATTTTCATACCATCAATTTTGGATTGTTCTGCTGGTCGTCATCATAATTGATGACTTTGTTAAGAGAGTGTATGATTGTTACATCCCATATACTTAACTTTCTGTACTTTCTATAAATAACATAGCGACGGCAAATGACATAGTCAATATCGAGCTCCCGAGTTAGGGAGTATACTCTTTTGCTCAAGGATTATGGTATTGGTCTGTCGGGCAAGTGTCGCTTGTGCGATCACCCCATGGGGATTCTCATAATATCTCATGATGCTTTTCTGATATGCTTCACTCTCTGAAGTTTGAGTTTCATGGCTGCCATTTCTCCGGATTTTCACAATTCTTCGGATTCTTATGTTAGCCGATTTTAGCTAAACAGCTTACAGCAGGCTGAAAGTAAAGCAGAATGCACCTTAAGGTGCATTTTGCTTTACTTTCAACCTGCTTTGAGTAATTAATTGCGCTTTGAGTAATTAATTGCGCTTGAAAAATAGAAAATTTTGAAATCTTTTCATGACCAACTAATATGGCAGCCCTGTATTTTTCCGAAGTACAAAAAATACACATAACCAGCTGACAGTGCGATACAGAGTGATGTATTTTGCACGAGACGTTTTAGGTGGAAATAGCCGATCTGAGGAGGGCCTTGGGCCGAGTCTGATCGATGGTTTCTGCCAAAAACGTCGAGAGCTCAATGCTTGTGCGATCACCCTATGGGGATTCTCATTATATCTCATGATGATTTTCTGATATGTTTCGTTACGGGAGTTTCTCGTAAGAAGGTCCATAGTGTGGAAAGAGTTAACAATAACAGCTAGTGCATGATACCCGGCGCTAAGTGAACAAACATAGAATATTAATGTAGACACCTCTTTACAAGTGTAGATATCGTTTTATCTATATTGTACATCACTCGCTAAGTTCATTCCATTAGCCATTATCACGCTAATTGAAGTGTCCAATTGTCAATTGCTGAGATTTTTCTGTGTTTGATCCAAACGTTGACAGACAAAACAACAGCACGAATGGCACATAGTTTGGACCCAGGTCAGACGCCGGGTAACCCTGTGTCTAGTGCGGTCCAATATGATAGAACAATGATTCCTCTCTACAGCGGCATCCTATGGGAGATAAATAGTGTGTGCGTTGTTTGGAGGGAGTCGTTATATGGATGGAAATTAACTTTCATTTGCAAAGAGCTTGAATCCAGACCAGACGCCGCATAACACGGTGTCTTATCTGAATTTCAGCTGTTTGTCATTCGTCATTAAACTTTTCTGCCAAAATTTCCATTATAATTGTAAATTGAAGAAAAACAGCAATAGTTTGGATCCTTACCAGACGCCGTGTTACTAGGAATAATATCACAATCAATAATGTTTGCAAGTATTATTATTAATCTGGAAAAGATATTAGAGAGATATAATATTTGCACAAATCGCTTGAAGTAGATCTAAAGAATAAAAGAACCAATTGGAATACAAGAATCCATTTACCCCTACACTGCATGACGTCACAAGCTTCAAACAATTGTCGTCTGCTTTAATTTTTCAAGGTAAAATTTTGCGTAATTTAACTAAAGTTATATCATATATGGTGTCAAACAGTTTGGATCTTGATCAGACAACGTGTCACGTGGCATCATATTAAGATGTTAACTATGTGCAAATAACGATATTGTACTCGATATAAGACGTAGAACTTTCTATTCTCATCATTGTTTCAACCCTTATACTATCACGCACACAACCCAAGTTGCTTTCGAAAACAATCATTAACTATTTCACTGCCGATGGCACCCAACGGCGTTATTGTAAATAGTTTGGATCCTGATCAGACGCCGCGTGACGCGGCGTCTGATCAGGATCCAAACAATTTGACACTCGTAACAATATTTCTTAAGTCATACTAACTGAAATGTAACTTTGATATGATCTTGCAGACGACAATGCTGAAGCCGACGACAATATAGCGGCGAGGGGGTAAAAACCTCACGATTAATTTGGCAGTGAGAGAGTAAAATATTTGACAAGCACCGTGTTTGGTTTCAAATTGTTTGACACTCATATCGATCTTATTTGACACTCATATATACTGACACGAAAAAGAAACTATGCACTTGTTTAGGAATTAAAATTTCCATCTTTTATTTAAAGAAATATAGGCAAGTGTGGTATCAAAATGTTCGTAAGTATTTCTTGTACACGAACCAAATTCGTGTCATTATAAATGCACTGTTTACGCTTGAATGAAGTAGAGATTAAAAGTAAATATTGCAAATCGGTATTGTTTCCTAAAGTTTTGAAAAAGTAAATTGATTTAAATCGGTATGTGTAATGTCCTCATCTTATACTGACCAATGCAATAAATCTCGAACGAATTGACCTGACGTAACGTCTTGTGACGTAAATTCGTCAACGTCATGTATCTACCCTGACGTGATGACTTGCTGGATCCTGACTGATCTCTTACGCTTCCATTTTGACCGTTAGGATGTCGAAGAGTCATGATGGTATTTCGGTGGCAATCAAACTACCCAGTGACGTCAGAGACGCTGACGTCGGACTAAAGGTGCTAAAGTGTCTGAATTCGTTCGTTTTCTTGAAGCCGTGGCAGCTTGTTAACGAGTTAAATTCAAATGCACTGTGATTTTATTATTGCATAATCAGTAAAGATATCGGTCAGTGAAAATCTGTACATGTAAACATGTTGCACATGTAGCACGTGCATACTATTGCATAATAGCCGTTGGTACGTTTGCATGACATCCAAGCGCTTTAATATTTAGTAAATTAGTGCAATGTGTGTAGAATTATTTTATCACTAATTATGCTAAAATTTATCATTCTAAACTTAGTAACGAAAAAGTTATACGCAATATCAAAGTGCACAGTTTCTTTTTCGTGTCAGTATAGATGTTTGCTCTGTCAAAATACCTTAAAGTCCCATTGTGTTTTCAGACCTTTTTTAATGTCCGAAATACAATAACGGTTAATAATAATGCTTGAACATTCTGATGGACCAAACTGATCTAAAGCAGAAATAAAGATTTTAGTTTTCTGGAGCCTTGTATTAACAGAGTTGTCCTTCTTTCCATTCACAAGAGTGGCTCTTTTAATCGTGCCGCACGAAAAAATCATAAATAAAAATTAAAAAGCGAATGTCTTAGATAAAGCCGGTTTTTGTGAAAGAATCACGTCCCATGTAGTTCAAATGGGACCCCAAACAACCGTTTTATGCAGGTTTCTCCAAAACACAATGCGGCTTTAACCCATAACCCAAAAGTCTGTTTCTAGTTTTGAAGAAAAGTGACCACTTCAAGCAGAATGCGCCCTAAGGCTTAACTTTCAGCCTGCTTTAAGCTACTATGTGCTAGGATATAAAAAATATTTCTTAGTGGAGGGAAATATCAGAGGCGTATTTATGGGGTAATGTGTTAAATGTACATCTAAGAAATAAATGCAAACAAGCAAATAAACACTTTTCCGACTGAATAGGGTTATACTCCGCCCACTAGCACGGCTGAAAATCCATTTATCACATAATTCGCCGTCAGGGAGTTGTATAAAGCGATTGTATAAATATCGTAATCCACTAGTGGAATATCGTTTTTGGGCTCCGGCCCAACTTGTTCGTCCACAAGCGCTGCATGTAGCGGGACGCCAGATGACGTCATTTACTATGACGTTAACGTAAACAACGTAACGTTGTTGCGGAAATTCTATATAGCGGAGGGTCTACAAACTACGGCTTCAATCAATTTAATAGGTGCTTAAACTTGTTATATGATAAATAGAATCTCACATTCGTACTCATTATTTATCATTTATAATAAACTCGTTGACTAAAATGAATATGACGCTCGCCAAGGCTCGCGTCATATTATTTTAGTCAACTCGTTTATTAAAAATGATAAATAAAGAGCACTCATACAAGGACCTCTATGTATAAAACCCCGCCTACTATGCACATCTATCATATGAACTAATACATTAGCTTATATAACAAGGAAAAATAATCAAGAAAGAGTTACGGCTCATGTCACACATATAACAAATAAGAATACACTTCATATCCTGTTGAGAAAGCTTCTTTAGATACTGTGTTATTTGAGTCTATAGTGATGTAAAAACGTCAATATACCACAATAGCATGAAAGAGGTTAAACAAACTATATAAATATATATAATCAAAATTATCAGGCTAATTCATCATCGACAAGGGAAAAGATCTTAAGAAAATCAATTAGTACCGATTGCATGTCCTTTTATGATTGTATGACACATCATAGTATATACAGTAACACCCTCTATAATAGCAACTAAAATGAAGTTTAATTGATTTGTATGAAATATAAGTGACAGCTAAAAGCAATGTGAAGGTTACAGAGAAAGCTCCTAAAGAGGTTTTCTGTTTTACTTTCACCTTGTTTTAAACAAACACCTGTCTTGAATATCCAATAATTAACAAATTTTGGTGATTGTAATAGAGAGTTTATCAGCATATTGCAATAATTTATATAAAAGCGATTGCTCTGCGCTTGTCTTACAATAGGTATTCATTGATCATGTGCAGCAATTTGATCATCACAATAAACCGTTCATTTCCTAGCAAGCATTATCTTAACAGGCAGTCGCTTGTTTTAGATTCGCGAGACGCCTTTAGTCTTTTCTTACAAACCACTTTTCATTTTACAAAAAGAAGAAATAATGTTTCAAGTTCAATTTGTTTGAATGAGTGACGATTACAGAAACGTGAGGAGATACAATGCAATTAAAACAAAAAATGTTGGTGCATGCATTTCTGTGGATAGCCGGATATTCGGGTTTTTCCGCCGTGACGCTTCCGCCGCCGTCTGTATATCGTAAAGCAACATGCTCTATGGAAAACGCACTGGATTATCTCGTTGAAGAAACTTTATGGACATGTAGGGAGCGTTGTGAACGAATGGCACAGTGTAATGCCATAAATTATAACCTCTATAACAAACTGTGTGTGTTGCAGGAAGTAGGGACATCAGAAACAAGCGACGATAGTCTTTGTGTTAGTCTTGAAATAAACCACCAAAGTACAATCTTGAAAGGACCTTGCGCCAGTAGACCGTGTACGCATTCGACTTTTTGTGACTCGTTAGCAACCCATGCATACGCTTGCCGACCGATATTTTGTCCACCCCCGTTTCCAATTGCGCACTCAAATTTAATGACAGAAACTCCTACTTATATAGGTAGACGCGCATGTTACATATGTGAACATGGTTTTACTGGGTTTGGAAACCATGTCATAAAATGCCTCAGCAACAAAACATGGACTTCAGCACATTTCATTTGTTACCAAAATTGTCCCTCGATTCCATTGAAAGCCTCAGCAGAATTGGTATCTTGGTCACCGCACAGACTTTTTGCCAACACTACTGCCCACTACAAATGTAAGCCAGACTTCTACAATCTTACAGAAACAATGGTGTATGGTCTCAGTTTGAATGCCTGCCGTATTGTTGGCACAGTAATCTACCTGAGCTTGAGCACGGATCTGCCTTAGAAGGAGACAAATACACGATCAACATGACGGCTAACTATACGTGCAACGAAGGTTACTATTTGTACAGCGGACCTCTTTCTCTAAGCTGTGATGAAGACGGAAGCTGGTCACAACTAAATGCCATCTGCTATAAGTACTGTCTTGCTCCTGGAAACCCCGCACACGGAGCTATAACGGTACTAATTGTTTTTATACATGTATGACACCTTTGGGAAGACCCTTTTCTTCTTCATAAAACGTATTTGTGCTAAAAGAAATATTAATATTTCAGCCCGTTTAGACTAATCGCTACTGAACAGGACATTTGCAAACAGTGTTAACCCTAAATATTTTCATTCGCCCCTTTCAATTCCATTGACAAAAATGCTGTTCATTTCGTATAAACACTATATCCCGAGAGGGCGGGACTTGTGGAAAAGTTTCGAAGAGGAGGCGGGACATATGCAGGTTTTCATTTGCGAAATAATCGTTTGAACTTGGATAGCAAACATTTGGCGTTTTTTTTCTTCAAAATTTGTTCTTCACTGATCTATGCCGTCCTATCAGTAAAAACCATGATTACCGACTAAAATTCTTCTTTATTAATGAGATAAATTGTAAGAAAATGGACATCTACCTTATAAACAGCAACTGTCGGGAATATATATTTATCCTACTTTAAAAATGACGTCACTTCCAAATGACGTCAAGTTGGCATTTTTGGCGCCAGACTGTTAAAGCTGTTGATCTTAGAATGTTGATCTTAGAATGTAAACAATGGAACTTATTTATTTTTGCTTTCGAATGTACGCAGCTTCAGTAAATCGGTCATGGCTGTTCCTGATAGGGTACACATGATTCGTGTTTTCATCCTCTAATATAGATTTAACATACCTGCATACTTACAAAATGTTAATCTAATATTAGAAATTACAGCAAATACATTGTAAATATAAGAAATGAACATATTTTTTCGGCGTTCAAGCGAAATGAACGACAGAAAATTATCGGCAAATTGACCATGGTATTTGCCGATAATTTTCTGTCGTTCATTTCGCTTGAACGCCGAAACAAATCAATTTATTTGTTAATGAGATACCGCATTACACCGTCTGCACCTATTGCTATTTAAAATGAAGAATTGTGCTGTATGACCAAACACTGTAGTGGTGTTAAATTACCATTCCACAATGTACAATATTATAGAAATACTTGGAGATTTCATTAAAATTGATTTGCAATATTCAAACCTAAATGAAATAACTGTTATAAATTAAGGAAATGAAGTTGTTAGGTTTCCCTACCTATACCAAATCCTACCGAACAAAACGCAAAATATGTGTCTCCGAATATGTGTTTCCGAATTGATGTTTGGTAGAGAGGGAGCACTGTATATTGTTTATTTGCATTTAAGGTGGGAGTAAAGTACAATTAGCTACGACAGTATACTCAAGTTCTTCAATTAATAGAGGTTGTAGGCCGTACGACTAAGATTATTTCGTAGCCTTGAAGAAGTAGGCCCATTGTATGCAAGTAGTGAGTTTCTTACCACAATGGCCACAATTTTATATTCGTATAAGCAACATCATTTCTTAAATGTGATCAACATTTATGTTTTATGTCAACATAGATGTCATAAAGTATAAGGAAGCTTATTCAGACAACTTTTTTTCTGAATTGAAACGAATTTTATTGCACAATTACCTATTTAGACAAAATAAGTGTTTTTTGCTCACAGATGATCGTTACTTTTTACAATAGTGATTAATATCCTTTCTGATCTTTTCTATATACTTCTGGCCACTTGTCATACTTTTGGTGTCAAGGCATTATGATAAGAGCACAGAAAGCTAATTATGTGATCATTTAATTTATTGAGAATCTTGTTATTTTGGGTAATGACTTATTTTAATGGCATATATGTGGTTTATGACTATTTTAGCAGTAATTTCTTAGTGTACATGCTGGAGTTGGTGTATAATCTCTTATACTTATGTAGGTGTTCATTTTCACATATCCAAATATCGGTATATTAGTCTGAACAAGGAAAACCACATCGTATGTACATGTACTTGCATCTGTCACTGCAAACAGTTTACTTTAGTATCTATTTTTAATCGGGTATTTGCAATCATATCACTAGGTAACAGGGTTGTCCAATGTATCAGCAGTGTTTCATTCATTCCAACTCTATGAGATATTTCCATCATGACACAAGCTACAAGTATTTGGTATGCAGAACATTTGGCATGTTCAAACAGAGGGGCTTGATCTTAAGATCTATACCATCAAGCTAACATGTCCAATCAAACACAATAATCTTATTCCATGACTTGGCATAATTGATGCAATGATTTCCAGATTTTATTGCTTGTACATTATGATTTATGATTATAGACTGCACCATATCTTTCAGTTTATGTATTCTAAGCAGCTTTTTCTCTTTCTTATATGGAAATTTGGTGTGAACCTAGCTCATGTTTGACCGTTGACCAATTGCAACCAACACTTTCTATAGAACAAGATAGTTTGAATTAGCATTTGAAATCCACATCCACATGAAATTTTTTGTCATTAGCTTTTAACTTGGGAGTGTTGTGGTCTCCGGTTATGGCTTGCATTTCATGCATGAACATTTGTGCACACACTTCTTCATGTTAACATTGTATAATTTCTTAAAATGCTGTTGAAGATTACACAGGGATCAATCTCAAATATGATATTAGCAGTATTATGTGTCCACATCAAATAGCTTTAGCAAACAGCTGAAACGTTCTGTCGTTATGCAATTGTACCACTTGAAAACGTATAATATCTTTGACTATGTATCACATCACATCGCTTTTAAAAGTCTGTTGTTAGAGTAGGTAGACTATACATCCGTCCCTATGTATACAGAACAGAACTGTTACAACTTTTACACCAAACTCAGGAATGGAAATTCTTTAAAAAGATTCATGCGGAGTTTTAAGAGAGTTTTAAGGGTCATACTCTCAAATGGTTGCATATATTACTTTGAAGAAGAGACACGACTTTTCGTGTAAAGTATATTTCTTAACATGCTTAAATTTGATTTTATTGAAAGGAGTCCACACTGCCTTTAATGTTTTTCATGGCGCAGCCTTTCTTTATTAACAGTGAACATCTGGTGTACATATATCAAACTTAATGAAGATGCTGTTTGTGCAAAAATTCAAGCTGTCCAAGATGAAACATTAAAGGATCAATTTTGTTGACTTTTACCTACTATACAGACAAATATCTAAAACATATAAGCAAATTTATTTCTGTTTCATGCAAAAGACGCTTAATCCATATTTATTGGTGTAAAATAGCCCCTTTCTCTGTTGTGAAAATCAGTTTAACCAGTGTCATGATACTATAATGCATGAGCCACCAAGCCCTATCAGTAATTCCTGCCAGAAATAATCAGTAATTTAGGTGTTGGGTACACTCATTCATTTTTTCAAATTTCACCACCAAATCGTTTTACTTCGAAATTTTGATTTCCTTCAAAACATATAAGAAACACTGGTTTGTCGTCCGATTACTCGTCTGAATTTTGAACGATATTAATCAATTTATCTGATGCTCCCTTGTTCACATGATTACTTACACGCTCATGCAGTAGTAAGATGGTATCCATGAATTATCTAGTCACTATTACGATGGGCATGAGTCATAATGGGCATCAACTCTGTAGGCACATTGTTTGATTTAAATATAATAATTACTATTGGGATATGCTAGACTGTATTAAATTTTGGTCACATTTATAACATGTGCCGGAATGCAGATACATGTACGTGCGTCTTACATATACTTTTTCTGGTAAGAAGTTACAAAGTGGTTAAATGATCTTCAGAATTAGCATGATGTTTGTTGTTGGTACAGGGATTAATTGTTATGTTAGATAATTAAGGAATTATGTTTGTTTTCTAAATGCAATTATATTTAAATTGAGAAAAAAGAAACATATTCAAGACTTTACAGTTTACTTGAAAGGTAGAATATTGTATGGTAAAGTAATTGCAGTGTCAGATAAAGTAGTATAGTTTGGGCAATCATTGTTAAGATAAATGAAATTGTAAATGTGAGAAAACAGCACCTACATTCAGCATTAGCAGTCACATAACAACAGACAACAAGCTTTGGTTTTCTACGGAGTAAAAAATATATGTGTGGCTAAAATAGGTCATTAGACAATGATATGAGTTTCTAACCGACCGGAGGCTCCCGTGAATAGTTTTCTCATCCTGTTTAAAACATTCTTTGACATCAAAGAAATGATAAATCGTCATATATACCAGATGTAAGAAAAGATATTCTACATTAGAGACTATGTTGGCAAACATATGAAACAAACTTTGGTCATTACGCAGTTAAGTAATTTTTTAAAAATAGACTGTCTTTTGTCAAAAATGTGTTATTGTGCGGACAAAATTAGCTTCCTTCTGCTGTAAAAATATATTTTGACTCAAAAAGTGTAAAACCATGGCAATGTACGTCAAATGTTAGAAAGAGAATCGTAAATTTGAACCAAAAATAGTGGCCATCTTCGAAAAAACTATGTATTTTGCCACAAATTGGCCATAACATGATAAAATAAGTTTCAAAACACTTTGAAGTTGACTTAATTAGTTTCCTTGTACTTTAAAACATATACTAAGACACCAAAACTGTAAAGAACGGGCATATATGTCAAATATTAGCAACAAAACTGTTTTTCGAACCTGTAATGGCGGCCATCTTGAAAAATGGCCGCCATTTTGATTTTTTCAAGTGGCTAACGGGCTTTTTTGAAATACTACAGATAGAAGTACAAGTGTGCAAATGTTGATGCTTTTATCACTAAGTGCATGATTCACCCCAAAAAATGTAATAATGTGCTGAGCTAGTATGGATAGTGATAAAAAGATATTTAAAATATCGTGACTACAGTGAAACCCCTCTAAACCGGACATGTGTGGGGTCAACAAAAACATCCGGTTTAGAGGGGTTTCCGGTTTAGAGGGATCTGAACCCATAGCTTGTTTCTAGTACGGAAGATAGCTGACCACTTAAAGCAGGTTGAAAGTGAAGCAGAATGCGCCTTAAGGCGCATTCTGCTTTACTTTCAACCTGCTTTAAGCCATCATGTGCTAGAATATAGAAACTATTTCTGATGATATATGTTCATGAATGTATATATATTTTCTTCAGTGGAGGAGTAAATGAAAGGCGTAAAAATGGGTGGGAAACGGGACCAAAGTTTTTTGTCCGGTTTAGAGAGAATTCCGGTATTTAGAGGTTCCGGTTTAGAGGGGTTTTACTGTAGTATGATAGGTCGATACTATCGGCAATCATGTCACCCCTAGTTCAACTGTTTGAACAAAAAAGATGGCTGTCAAGGATAGAAATTATTGCAAATTGAGTCAAATGGCCCTTCTAATATTAATACGCGAAAATGAGCCGAAGTGCTGTATCGGGATGTCCAATGTTCTGCGCAACGTATAGATCGATTATTAAAAGTTTGACAACTCATTTAAGTCTGAGTGGCAAACAGTTTGGAACTTGATCAGACGCCGAGATACTCGGCGTCTGATCTGGGGCTGACCTATTTGGAGTGGATATAATATTCTAAGCACAATCTCTCCATTGGGAAATAATTTTGGTTTCTTTACAGTACAGTATTTTGTAACCTTTTTTCTCCAGCAACTACCAGTAGCGCCTTATGAGAAAGATTCCACGGCTTCGTATTCCTGCAACTCTGGGTACTACCACTTCCCAATGGAACAGAATCCAAACATCGTTTGTAAGCCGGACGGAGACTGGAACTACTTTGCGGAGTGTTACAAGCATTGCGGTGATCCGCCTGATATGCATTGGTTCAGCGATGCACAGCGTATAGATGACATTTCTACTCCAAAGCCTTACACAGTTGTGACCTACGCAACGTATATCTGCACCCCTGTCACCAGTAGAAGTGGAACGGACAGGAGTACATGTGACAGGAACGGTAACTGGGATGGTCCAAGTGAATGTAAATTATTTGGTTTGATTGGTTAAAGGAATGGACTATAAAAGACAAAATGTCATTGCGGCGCAGATAGTGCAGAAAGATAAGTTGGTTCAAGTAGCAATGATTGAACCCTTTCATGACAAAATTACTGCACCTAACAACACCAAGTAGTTCCGACTTGCAATGCAAAGGAATAACGAGGCATACTTGACTTAATTTTATGACAGAGCCTACTAGATAAGCATTTTAAACCAAACCTAGTTTAGCTTTATTTTTTCTTTATTTTTCACAAAAAAATGTGCTAAATAACATTTTGTTAAGCATTTCACACGCGCTTGTTTAAAACCTGCGGAAGGATTTCACTGGATTGTGCCATCTTTAACAAGCAATATCTTAAAAAAAAAGATATCCAGCGGAATGAGGGGTGGAAGTAAAACTATAGATGTGTATTAAATTGAGTTTGTTTTAAAGAATTGTTATATCTTGGATTGAAAAGCAGAATATACAAGTACAATGGAAACAGCGACTTTTATTTAGGATATAGCATAACTAAAACCTATCATGTACAGAAATGCAAAACTAATAATTCAACCTATATCCTAGCTACTGGTAGAAGATCCTAACTAGCTCCTATTAATGTACTGTTCTATATATATCAAACATCATTCATAGCGTTTTTAAACAAACTATAACTAAAGTAACTAATGGGCATGCTCATACAGCAGTGTAATAGCTGTCTGCTGAAGTTTCTATAACACCTCATTTTTGTACAACTCAATTGTGCCATTCATTATATTGCTATCAATGTATTCTAAATTTGAACAAATAGTAAACAATTAAGAAGAATTGGTAGTAAACCATATGCAAAATACTAAGCTATAAACCGCTGTCTATCTATAAATAGACATCAGTTGTCATACATCTTAAATTAGAAGCAAATTATGTCATCAGTTCAATAGCTGAACAGTCTGCAACAGCCTGTGTCTCTTATTTTTACACACTCTTTTCACATCTGGTACAACTGAAATATTACATAGACCAGCCTGGCTACAGTTTCTGGGCTCCAGATAAGAGGGAGTAAGCTGAGCAAATCTAACATTTTCTCACTCATTTCAGCACCAAACCCTATAGTGTTACCACTCATTTTGTTCGTCTCGAAGAGACCATTCAAATGAGTAGGATACCATCGGGTTTAATACAGAAATAAAGATTTTAAGTTTTGAAATTCTCCCCTTGTCTGGAGCTTTGGCTACTATCCAATCAGGCAATTCAGTTTCAAGCATGTGACTTTCAAGCTAGATTTCTGACCAGTTATCATTGGTTGAGAATTTGCAAAGGATAAGTCTAAATAGAATCCATTCAGCTCCGCTGAAAAAGCAAGCCAAGTATCATCGGTCATTATAGTTGCGTGGTTAACGCGTTCGACCTTGAACTTATGAAACCTGGGGTTAAAGGTTCAATTCCCGTCGAATGCAATCTATCTTTTTTATTAATCTTCTCTTATCATTTTTTGTTCAAAACTAAAAAAGATATGTTGTTTTATTATCATATTTAACTCAACTTTTGAAAATGTCGAGCTTATGTCGCCACCCCTTCGCCAGAATCGTTCACAGACGCAATTCAAGAATAAAACGTTCGATGGAATCAAGCGACAATAATCACATTAGTGAAGGTTCCGGTCTTGAAATAGATAATATCATACATAAGGCCAAATAAAATTACAAGTGTTTCCGGCAATCCGACCGATAGTACGACCTTAAATTTTCCTACTGACCCGAATTTTTTTTCCTGTTATCGCGAAAATAATGTATCGGCGAATGTCGGTCATTTTTTGCGGTCGTTTTTTTTTTTGCGTAGCGTGTATTAGTAGTTATCCCCCGCCCGATTGTTCAAAAGCTATCAATAATAATCAACAATGATGCCAGTTTATATTTATAAGGCAGTTTTTGGTAATTGGACCTATCAATTAAATCAACAATTTAAATGAATCTATAAACAATTATATTTGACCCCAGGGGTCTGCACAAAAAAATATTTCATATATGAATATATTTATATCAAATACTCCATTAGAGAGTTAACTCATAACCCCATAGCCTTTTTCTGGTTTTGACGACATGTAACTATTCAAAGCAAGTTGAAAGTAAAGCACAAAAAACGCCTGCAGTAACGTACAAAAGAACAAACAGAACATACAACTATAATCATCAATTGAAGACAATTATTTACAGTCGAAACTCGATAATTTGAACTCACGTTTATTCGAACATACCCAAGCTACGTTTTACCTTTGAAATACGGGTATGTTTGACTTTTAAAAGCGATATCGACTTATCGAAATTCAACTTATAAAATACTGGTACGGTCGATTAAAGGGAGTTCGATGTAATGAGTTTCGACTGCATTCTCAATATTTTTTTCTACCATAACACTACTAGGCGAACAACCCCACTTGAATTTGACAACAATATTATTAATCCCAGGCACCGAGAAATAAAAACACCGATTTCGGCGTCGAACTGTTTCACACTTATATTGGCATTTCTTCAGTCAAAACGCTAAAGCCTTTTTACGCCTTTGATCTTTCCCCTCAGCTGAAAATAATAATTCTACTTTATGCAGTCAAATATGCACCATACAAAGTACAGACTGAAAACAAAAGAAAACGCGCCTTTCATCTTTACTTTACATCGGATTTAAGTTGTCACCTGTCTTAAAACCTCGAAACAGGCTATGGAGCAAAGGGTTAAAAAATTAATGCAAGACATCTTTATCATAAAATAAAAAGGCTAATTTATTATTGATAATGATATTATCTTAAGAAAATCCATTTGTACTGATTGTATACTATTTCGTGCTAGTATGGTACATTAGTGTATATATTGTAATGATTAGATAGAAAAACGATTGTTCTACGCATACACTATAATGGTTTGTTCATTGATCTCAATCATTATAGGCACCATTGCTATAATAGGTTAATTTCTTAATATTCTCCTAGTATTCTCCCAACAGGCAGTGCTTTATATATCGGTAAGACACTTTCACAGTTTTGTTGCTTTTTAACCACTTCACTGCCGTACCCCGAGCACAACAGTTTTTTGCAAACAGTTTGGATCCTGATCAGACGCCGCGTTACGCGGCGTCTGATCAGGATCCAAACTGTTTGACACTCATTTCAATATTTCTTAAGTCAAAATAGCAAAAATTAAAATTTAAGAAATAAAAGCAGACGACACTTGTTTAAAATTGATGACGTCACGGCAGTGAAGGGGTTAAGGCACACGTGCAGGTGCAAACTGTTTGACGCTCAGATTATATTCTAGCATAAAATGGAAGTACAAGACAATGTCAGATATAGGCCTATATATTAAAAACTATTTTTAAAGAAGAAAACTCATTAAAAGTAAAATGATGTTATTTCAGTAACAAATTGTTCATCCAGATAATGTTGAAAGTGTCAAATTGCAGTATACACTTAGCCCTATATAATACCGACATACACGTAGTTTGTTTCTAGTATAGGTGACCACTTAAGGCAGGTTGAAAGTAAGACATAATGCACCTTAAGTTAATTTTTGATTTACTTTCAGTCTGCTTTAAGCTACCATATGCTGAAATAAACTATTTTATTGGGCATAATAATATTTGTATAATGTGGAACTTTTTTCTTCACTAGAGGCATAAATCAAAGGAGTAAGAAGACTCATTCATAGGGTAATGGGTTAAGCCAAATTAGATCGTTTCAAGAATTGCTGCTTGTATATGGAAGGCAAAATCGGCGTTACATTTATGGAAGATATATATGTAATGTTAAAAGTTCTACTATACGGATTCAGTGCAATCACACGCGTAGACTAATAACAGCATGCAGTTAAAACAAATTAGATTGGTGTTTGGAGTTCTGTGGATAACCGGATGTTCGGTTATTTCCGCCGTGACGTTGCCACCGCCGTCTGTGTATCGTAGAGCAACGTGCTCTATGGAAGGCGCACTGGACTACCTTGTTGAAGAAACTTTGTGGACGTGTAGAGAGCGTTGTGAACGAATGACACAGTGCAATGCCATAAACTATAACCTCTATAGCAAACTGTGTGTGTTGCAGGAAGTAGGAGTAGCAGAAACGAGCGTTGATAGTCTTTGTGTTAGTCTTGAAATAAGCGAAAACAGTACAAACTTGGAAGGACCTTGCGGCAGTAGACCGTGTGAAAAGAATACCATTTGTATCTCAACGAATAACGACCATGGGTATTCGTGTATGCCACTATTCTGCCCCTATCCCTCGCCTGTAAAGCATGCACGTCTAGTAACGAGCACGCCTACACGTGTAGGTAAAAGAAATGCATACAGGTGTGGACAAGGTTACACTGGATTTCCAAAACCAGTCATAGAATGCTTCAGCAACAGAACATGGACTTCAACAGATTTTGTTTGTTACCAAAATTGTTCCTCGATTCCGGTGAAAGCCTCGGCAGAATTGGTATCTTGGTCGCCACACAGACTTTTTGCCAACACTACTGCACACTACAAATGTAAGGCAGACTTCTACAATCTTACAGAACCAGTAATAATGTGTGACACCAACGGCGCATGGTCTCAGTTTGAATGTCTGCCGTATTGTTTGCACAGTAATCTACCTGAGCTTGCACACGGATCTGCCCTACCAGGGGAAAGGTACACGATCAACATGAAGGCCGAATATACTTGTAACGAATGTTGCTACCGGTATTTGTACAGCGGATCTTTTTTTCTAAGCTGTGATGAAGACGGAGCCTGGGCACAACTAGATGCCATCTGCTCTAAGCATTGTGATGTTCCAGAAAATCCTGACCACGGAGCTATAACGGTAATCTATATTTTATCATATATTACAATGAGAAACGCAATTTTCTTTCCCAACAAACGCATGTGTGCTAAAACAACTATTTACCTTACAGAACGGAACTGATACGATATAAGCCACTTCAGAATAATGCCTAGTAAACAGCTAAGGAGTGTATACCCTAATAAGACGTCGCGTTACGCTGTCCATACTCATTGCTATTTCATATCAAAATACGTGCCCAAAAACTAGTGGCATTAGATTTCCATTGCACAATGTATATCTATAATGAAAGACATGGGGCCCGTTTCATAAAGCTTCGTACGACAAAAACGATCGTATATCAAAACCTTTAAATACATCTAATTTCGGATTTCTCTATCTAAAATATTAAATGTATTTTAAAAATTTGACTTACGAACGTTTTTGTCGTACGAAGTTTTATAAACGAGCCTCGGTATTCCAGCAAGCATACTGAGAGATTTCATTGCGATATTCAGGCCTGTGTCAGCATTTTTATTAAAAAGGACAAATTCCATGGTTATTATGAACACTGTTACTGAACTAATCCATACGTATACGTTTTTTTATTTTATATTTAGAACTACATTTAAAGACGCATGCGATCTAAATTGAAAATAAATAAAATAGAGAATGCACCTGAAGGCACAACTGTTTTCTTTTCAGCCTGTTTTAAGATGTCCATCTGCTGGAATAAAGAAACAAATTATGTGTGATAATAGTACCATATTATTGATAAGTGTATGAATTGGAACTATTATTTTAGATGAGGAAGATTTGCGCATTTTATCCTATCATACGGTGCACCCTAAAACAGCCCCTAGAAATCACAGCATGAAATTCAAAAAATCTCAAAAGAATATTTCATATTTATAGTTGGTTTATTGGTGAATGTCTGTAAATGTTCTATAAGCATCGAGTATAGTAAATATACAAATATTTAGACACTTTCAAAGGACAAATACAAGGAATGATAAAAACTGATGACACACCCGACTAAATTAGAACATTTTTACCCAGTACGTTTCAGATATCCCTATTTTAATTTCCCTGAGCTAAATATTTTATAGTGGCTATATTGAGGGCTTGGTGCAAAACTAGTATAACTCCTTCACAATTTACAATAGTTGTGCAGCAATTCCTCGATATGTTCAAAAAGTACAATAAAATCATCTCTGATGCAAAAGAAGATAAATGCATAACAAGCAGAAATGTTCCCCGTTTATACTTTGAGATCTAAACCAACGAAGTTTTCAGGGTTGCTTCTAACAGTTCTGTATCGACATTTCTCAATTATTATGTATCTTTAATATTTTTCAATATTTTTAGAATGTTATCTAATTCTATTTAAAATACTAAACTAGAACGTTACCTTCTTTTAGAACAATGCGTATATAAAACTAGACTCACCGCGACCCTTTAAGGAGTGTTTGAATTCACAGCCATCGGCTAGACTTTATTAGTTATACAGTTTCTTCCCAGGGTACTTAGGATTTATTCCCGGCTGAGAAAATCATGTTGCCCGAGCCGTCAGGCGAGGGTTACATGATTTGACCAGCCGGGAATAAATCCTAAGTACCCTGGGAAGAAACTGTATAACGAATTTATTATACTGTCAAAGATTTTACGGTTTAAACGCTTTAAAATAATTATGTCCACTCCATCTGTCAATTTTCATAACGCAACACTAATCCCCCGTTGGGCACCCCAAAAACCACTATGTAGCTGACGTCACATCAATCTACGTCAGATGTCTAGTAGATGTCGTCATTATAGACCAGCTGATCGATACTGCTGAGACCATTGTTTGGGAAATAAAGACAATACTCTGGATAATAAATGTGAAATTTAAATGGAATTGAAAAGGGAAATATTCAATTTTAATCGTAAGTGACCTCTTTTTATATTGTTTTACTGCTTTCTTTGAATGTATGCGATCGAAGCGTTAGGATAAGGCGATTCAAAGACCTCTGACATGCCTGAAGATCTAAGTCTGCCTCGGTTAAACTGACACAATTTCTGTGTCACGTTGAGCCAGGTATTATACACTGACATCTGCGTAGATCTATAATAGGACGTGTATTGCCGCAACTCTAGACTTGCATGTACTCAATCCTTGTTTACAGTTTTAGAAATTTTGACCCAGTTTTATTTTACCGAGGTCCGATGTAGTATCAGTGCGTTACACTTTGCATCCAAAGGAACCACAGAACTCTGTCGATAATAAGGGTAGAGCATCGATCCCAGGGGTTCTGCATCCGCCCCAGTCTCTCTCAGGCGTCCACTTAGCTAAAAGCTGGCAGAAACGGACGTAAACAAAACATTGGTGACGGCACTTTGTCATCGGACCACGTCAAAATAGACGAAACAGATATTACAAATAACTAATTTTCAAAGACTGTTTTATGTGTCAAACGAAAGTATAAAAAAAAATATTCGTTTCCAAGTATATACTTTTACATCACAAACGTTTCTTCGTAGTAAAATTTTATAGTATTTTGTCGAGTCGAGTAGTCGGCCATCTTGTTTGTGATGTAACGAAACATGAGGGGCCTTCAAGGGGAATATCTATGTACCCTGTCAGCTCACAGGGTACTTAGTTTAAGTCCACGTTCCTCTGACCAATCAAAAGTGAGGAAATTTCTTTGCAGTATAATAATACGGTTAGACTTTACGGTTAGACTTTACAATTGTTATGTACCGAATATAACATAGGCATTTTATTCACCACACTAATATTAGACTGGAGATTTAGAAATGGAAAGTATCTAGTGGCTAGTGGCAGAATTAACCTGGCATATCTGGTGCTTACATTAACCTCGAAATATATAGAATCATCATTAGGGCTATGTTTACGGAAGGTTAAGTGCTATAGGTGAACTAATATATCGAAGAAAACACGCTTAATTATATCAAACAAATAGGGAAATTGCCGGGACCAAACAACAGGGTCGGATAACTGAGGTTTCCCGTTAAGAGAGGTGTCGATCGACAGAAGTTATACTGTATCTTGTTAAATAAACTTAAATTTGCAAACATTCCTGCTTTTCACGTAGAAATGTCAATATCAAAAAAATAGTGTATCAGTTTTTAATTTGATAAAATTCAGTTAACTTTTGAAATATAGTAATATGTAATTTCGGTTTTAAGATTAGACTGAGAATTCATTTGAAATATTGTTTACAATGACGTACGAAAAATAACAAAGGATCCGAAGTTTATCGAACGTTGCCGAGTCCAATTAGTGTGCGTAATCCTAAATCTAAATTACGCGGCGTCTAGTCAGGATCCAAACTGTTTGAAAATAACCACTCTACTCCTGGTAAGGAAATGAAGGTCTTGTGGAGCACTGTATATGGTTTATTTGCAAATTTGGGGGAGGGGGTTAAGTGTAATAAGTTACGATATCATAAGTACTTCATTTCGTTGAGATGGGGACTCAATGTTTGCAAGTACAGTGAAACCCCTCTAAACCGGAACCTCTAAAAACTGGAATTCTCTCTAAACCGGACTAAACCGTTGGTGTCGTTTCCAACCCTTCTGGATTTTAACCCATTACATCATAAGTATGTCTTTTTATTACTTTGATTTATTCCTTCACTGAAGAAAATACATTCATGTATATGTATCATCAGAAATATTTTCTATATTATAGCAAATGATAGCTTAAAGCAAGTTGAAAGTAAAGCAGAATGCGCCTTAAGCCGCATTCTGCTTTACTTTCAACCTGCTTTAAGTGATCAGTTATCTTCCATACTAGAAACAAGCTATGGGTAAAAACCCCTCTAAACCGGAAACCCCTCTAAACCGGACAATTATGTTGTCCCAATACATGTCCGGTTTAGAGGGGTTTCACTGTAGTGAATTTCTTACAACGAATCCTTCACCGACGTGTTCTCTCAACTTCAATATTGATGTCTGTAATATCATTTAAAATTTAAATTTAAGACAGAATTACTAGAAATGTCGATACGTGTGACAAACAGTTTGGAGTTTGATCAGAAATCTGATCTGGGTCCAAACTGTTAGCAAATAGAATTCAGATGCCTATGGCGATTAAAGGGTTAGTTTTGATACTGCCTCAACACGTTGAAAGGAGTGTAGGAAATACTATGATATTTCTATTTTGTTTTCGTCTTGGTTCAATCTGTATATAATACCAATCAGTAAGTAAATAAATCCTTACCTGAGGGGAAGCGCTAAAAGTATTTACAAATACCAGTATTGTTATTTTTGACAGGAGTTACCAGCTGATCCTTATGTGAAAGATTCCACGGCTTTGTTCTCCTGCAACTCTGGATACTACCACTTCCCAATTGGACAAACACCAAAAGCCGTGTGTCGGTCGGACGGAAGTTGGAACTACTTGGCGGAGTGTTACAAGGAGTGTGGTGATCCGCCTATTGCAGATTGGCAAATAACTGGTCGAATTCTAGATTTCATCTCACCACCTGATCGCCCGTACACCGCCTTAAGCTATGCAAAATACAAGTGCCATGAACGGCATGACTGGAGTCCAAGTAAGAAGGACAAGAGCACGTGCGACAGGTTTGGAAATTGGGATGAGCCAGCTTATTGCTGTGTTGTTACGACCTCTTACAATCCTGATAAAGGTGTGTGCACAATCGGTGGTTGGTAAATGTCTGAATTTTGTGTCATGTATTTTACCATAATCTGTTACTTGCGACAGGAATTGGAATTGGGATGAGCCAGCTTATTGCTGTGTTGTTACGACCTCTTACAATCCTGATAAAGGAAACTTCACAATGTGTGGTTTGTAAAGCTCTTGATTTCGTGTAATGTATTTTTAACCATAATCTCTGTTACAATTGGGGACATCGTTATTCTTTGCAAATATTGCATTTGTGCTATAACAATGAGATTCATTGGTCCAAGCATTGGAAACAAGTTTGATGGCTCTTTGTGTTGGGTTTCACGGCACTGCGACCCAGATTAATTCACATAGCCATTGGGCCCATTTCTTAAAACTTCGCTGGACAAATGTTGTCGTAATTCATATTATTAAAGTCTCAATCATTTTTATATCTCCATCAAATCCTGTATTGTGACATCTCTTTGAAATTGTCTTGAAAAGACGATTCCAAAAAGATGTCACAAGACAGGATCAGATCGAAAAATCAGAAATTAAAAGTATTTTAAAGTTTTGACTTACGTGCGTTTTTGTCATTCGAAGTTTAATGAAATTGGAACTACTTGGCGGAGTGTTACAAGGAGTGTTGTGACCCGCCAATTGCTGATTGGCAAATAACTGGTCGAATTCCATATTTCACCTCACCACTAGGTCGCCCGTATACCGTCTTAACCTATGCAAAATACAAGTGTCATACACGGCATGACTGGAGTCCAAGTAAGAAGGACAAGAGCACGTGCGACAAGTTTGGGAATTGGGATGAAACAGCTTATTGCTGTGTTGTTACGACCAAGTACAATCCTGATAAAGGAAAGTGCACAATAGGTGGTTGGTAAAGCTCTTAATTTCGTGTCATGTATTTTTTTTACCATAATCTCTGTTACAATATGGAAATTCGTTATTCTTTTTCAAATATTACGTTTGTGCTAAAACGATGAGATTCATTGGTCTGTGCATTGGAAACAAGTTGGATGGATATTTGAGTTTGGTTTCACGGCACTGCGACCCGGAATAATTCACATAGCCCTTGGGCCCGTTTCATAAAACTGTTGGACAAATGTTGTCGTAAGTCGTATTATAAACGTATCAATTATTATTTATTTCTCCATCTAATCCTGTCTTGTGACATCTCTTGGGAATTGTCGTACGAAGTTTAATGAACGGGCCACTGATGAATGATAATATGAGATAATGATGATGGAGGATGATTTAATGGCGACGAGTTTGGCTCATCTTATTCGCTGTGAAGCAGCACATGGAATCAAAACCACCGAATAGCCTTCCTTTTTATTCTTCAACTAAACGAAAACATCCTTTATGACAATTGAGCTCCAGAACCTCATCATGGTAGGAAGGTCTGTAGACAAATGATGTGGTATCATATCTCACTCATGATAAAAACGCAATATTAAAATAATTTAAATGTCTGATGCTTTGTTTTTATTTGCATTTCAAATATATAGTTTGGACCCTGATCATCTTGTGATTTTGGAGTGTAAATGAAATTTTTGGTCACTGTAGCCTTGGCCTTTTTTGTATATTACAGACAAAATATCATTCTAAGCATATTCACTATACCATGTCAGCTAGGGGTACAGTATTGTTATTAGGATACATATACGAGTATTTGGATCTAGATATCTGGTCTACAAAGATATAAACAATAGATTTCATTTGATGACAAACAAAGCAAACACAGACCAAACAACTTCTTCGGGAGATGTCTGCTCATGTAACCTGTATTGTTTGCAAATGCTTAAAACGTCCAATGGTAATATCTGCGGATGAGTTCTGAACTGTTTAGCTCTGAACTACATTAGAAAATGTTCGCAATGTCATCTTCGCTCCGCTCTCGCGGTAATAGGGTAAACCATTTATTGATACACTTTTCTCTGTTAGACCAATCTTGAATTGCATTGTACATTAACTCGCCGTGTGTTTTGAATGTTTTATTTGCATGTATGTTGGTATACACTATGAATGATGATTCTGTAATAAAACAATACCTTTAACAAATGACTTGCTTGATGTTCGTACCAATTTTCACACTTTTTATTTGATAAAACAATTTGGTGCAGGGCACTGGCACTAGGCACACAGAAAACATAATGGTTATATAATTGGCACTTTCTACCTTGGAAATGATGCAGTTTTTATTAGCAATATAGGACAGCCGTATGGTAAACCCATCCCCTATCCTCTTTCAACAATTAGTAACTTTTGTGGGTAATTAGGTTGCCGTGTGGAACTTTTAAGTTATCATAACATGAAAGGATCCCTCTGATCTTGGTCTACACTATTTGGAAATGTAATTTGTATATTTTAAACAGGTTGTTTCATCCCACATACTCACTTTTATGTGTTTTCTATAAAAGCATAGCGAGGGTGAATGACATAGTCAATACCGAGCTTGCGAGCTAGGGAGTAGACTCTTTAGCTCAGTGGTTCTGGTATTGGAGTGCATCACAAGCGCCCCGGGTTCGATCCCCGCCCGGGGATTTTCATACCATCAATTTTGGATTGTTCTGCTGGTCGTCATCATAATTGATGACTTTGTTAAGAGAGTGTATGTTACATACACTCAACTTTCTGTACTTTCTATAAATAACATAGCGACGGCAAATGACATAGTCAATATCGAGCTCCAGAGTTAGGGAGTATACTCTTTTGCTCAAGGATTATGGTATTGG
Source organism: Gari tellinella (assembly GCA_922989275.2). NCBI lineage: Eukaryota > Metazoa > Mollusca > Bivalvia > Cardiida > Psammobiidae > Gari > Gari tellinella. The sequence continues at coordinate 34,466,621 of OV277873.1, read as the reverse complement.
ACTGTCGGGCAAGTGTCGCTTGTGCGATCCCCCCATGGGGATTCTCATAATATCTCATGATGCTTTTCTGATATGCTTCACTCTCTGAAGTTTGAGTTTCATGGCTGCCATTTCTCCGGATTTTCACAATTCTTCGGATTCTTATGTTAGCCGATTTTAGCTTACAGCTTACAACAGACTGAAAGTAAAGCTTTACTTTCAACCTGCTTTAAGTAATTAATTGCGCTTGAAAAATAGAAAAAATTGAAATCTTAGAAATGTTCATGACCAACTAATAAGGCAGCCCTGTATTTTTCCGAAGTACAAAAAATACACATAACCAGCTGACAGTGCGATACAGAGTGATATATTTTGCACGAGACGTTTTAGGTGCAAATAGCCGATCTGAGGAGGGCCTTGGGCCGAGTCTGATCGATTGCTTCTGCCAAAAACGTCGAGAGCTGAATGCTTGTGCGATCACCCTATGGGGATTCTCATTATATCTCATGATGATTTTCTGATATGTTTCGTTACGGGAGTTTCTCGTAAGAAGGTCCATAGTGTGGAAAGAGTTAACAATAAAAGATGGTGCATGATACCCGGCGCTAAGTGAACAAACATAGAATATTAATGTAGACACCTCTTTACAAGTGTAGATATCGTTTTATCTATATTGTACATCACGCGCTAAGTTCATCCCATTAGCAATTAGCCATTATCACGCTAATTGGAGTGTCCAATTGTCAATTGCTGAGATTTTTCTGTGTTTGATCCAAACGTTGACAGACAAAACAACAGCACAAATGGCACATAGTTTGGACCCAGGTCAGACGCCGGGTAACTCTGTGTCTAGTGCGGTCCAATATGATAGAACAATGATTCCTCTCTACAGCGGCACCATATGGAAGACAAATAGTGTGTGCGTTGTTTGGAGGGAGTCGTTATATGGAGGGAAATTAGCTTTCATTTGCAAAGAGCTTGAATCCAGACCAGACGCCGCATAACACGGTGTCTTATCTGAATTTCAGCTGTTTGTCATTCGTCATTTACCTTTTCTGCCAAAATTTCCATTATAATTGTAATTTGAAGAAAAATAGCAATAGTTTGGCTCAGACGCCGTGTTACTAGGAATAATATCACAATCAATAATGTTTGCAAGTATCATTATTACTCTGGATAGGATATTAAAGAGTTGAAATATTTGCACAAATCCTTTGAATTAGATCTAAAGAATAAAAGAACCATTGGGACACACAAGATTCCATTACCCCGACATCGCATGACGTCACCAGCTTCAAACATAAGATTTGCGTAATTTAACTAAATTAATATCATATATGGTGTCAAACAGTGAGGATCTTGATCAGACAACGTGTTACGTGGCATCATATTAAGATGTTAACTCTGTGCAAATAACGATATTGTACTCGATATAAGACGGTGAAGGGATAAAATAGAACTTTCTATTCTCATTATTGTTTCAACCCTTATACTACCACGCACACAACCCAAGTTGCTTTCGAAAACAATCATTAACTATTTCACTGCCGATGACACCCAAATGCGTTATTGTAAATAGTTTGGATCCTAATCAGACGCCGCGTCACGCGGCGTCTGATCAGGAACCAAACAATTTGACACTCGTAACAATATTTCTTAAGTCATACTAACTGAAATGTAACTTTGATATGCTCTTGCAGACGACAATGCTGAAGCCGACGACAATATAGCGGCGTGGGGGTAAAAACCTCACGATTAATTTGGCAGTGAGAGAGTGAAATAGTTGACAAGCACCGTGTTTGGTTTCAAATTGTTTGACACTCGTATCGATCTTATTTGACACTCATATATACTGACACGAAAAAGAAACTATGCACTTGTTTAGGAATTAAAATTTCCATCTTTTATTTAAAGAAATATAGGCAAGTGTGGTATCAAAATGTTCGTAAGTATTTCTTGTACACGAACCAAATTCGTGTCATTGTAAATGCACTGTTTACGCTTGAATGAAGTAGAGATTAAAAGTAAAAATTGCAAATCGGTATTGTTTCCTAAAGTTTTGAAAAAGTAAATTGATTTAAATCGGTATGTGTAATGTCCTCATCTTATACTGACCAATGCAATAAATCTCGAACGAATTGACCTGACGTAACGTCTTGTGACGTAAATTCGTCAACGTCATGTATCTACCCTCAGTACCCTGACGTGATGACTTGCTGGATCCTGACTGATCTCTTACGCTTCCATTTTGACCGTTAGGATGTCGAAGAGTCATGATGGTATTTCGGTGGCAATCAAACTACCCAGTGACGTCAGAGACGCTGACGTCGGACTAAAGGTGCTAAAGTGTCTGAATTCGTTCGTTTTCTTGAAGCCGTGGCAGCTTGTTAACGAGTTAAATTCAAATGCACTGTGATTTTATTATTGCATAATCAGTAAAGATATCGGTCAGTGAAAATCTGTACATGTAAACATGTTGCACATGTAGCACGTGCATACTATTGCATAATAGCCGTTGGTACGTTTGCATGACATCCAAGCGCTTTAATATTTAGTAAATTAGTGCAATGTGTGTAGAATTATTTTATCACTAATTATGCTAAAATTTATCATTCTAAACTTAGTAACGAAAAAGTTATACGCAATATCAAAGTGCACAGTTTCTTTTTCGTGTCAGTATAGATGTTTGCTCAGTCAAAATACCTTAAAGTCCCATTGTGTTTTCAGACCTTTTTTAATGTCCGAAATACAATAACGGTTAATAATAATGCTTGAACATTCTGATGGACCAAACTGATCTAAAGCAGAAATAAAGATTTTAGTTTTCGAAATACTTCCGTTATCTGGAGCCCTGTATTAACAGAGTTGTCCTTCTTTCCATTCACAAGAGTGGCTCTTTTAATCGTGCCGCACGAAAAAATCATAAATAAAAATTAAAAAGCGAATGTCTTAGATAAAGCCGGTTTTTGTGAAAGAATCACGTCCCATGTAGTTCAAATGGGACCCCAAACAACCGTTTTATGCAGGTTTCTCAAAAACACAATGCGGCTTTAACCCATAACCCAAAAGTCTGTTTCTAGTTTTGAAGAAAAGTGACCACTTCAAGCAGAATGCGCCCTAAGGCTTAACTTTCAGCCTGCTTTAAGCTACTATGTACTAGGATATAAAAAATATTTCTTAGTGGAGGGAAATATCAGAGGCGTATTTATGGGGTAATGTGTTAAATGTACATCTAAGAAATAAATGCAAACAAGCAAATAAACACTTTTCCGACTGAATAGGGTTATACTCCGCCCACTAGCACGGCTGAAAATCCATTTATCACATAATTCGCCGTCAGGGAGTTGTATAAAGCAATTGTATAAATATCGTAATCCACTAGTGGAATATCGTTTTTTGGGCTCCGGCCCAACTTGTTCGTCCACAAGCGCTGCATGTAGCGAGACGCCAGATGACGTCATTTACTATGACGTTAACGTAAACAACGTAACGTTTGGCGGAAAATCTATATAGCGGAGGGTCTACAAACTACGGCTTCAATCAATTTAATAGGTGCTTAAACTTGTTATATGATAAATAGAATCTCACATTCGTACTCATTATTTATCATTTATAATAAACTCGTTGACTAAAATGAATATGACGCTCGCCAAGGCTCGCGTCATATTATTTGAGTCAACTCGTTTATTAAAAATGATAAATAAGGAGCACTCATACAAGAACCTCTATGTATAAAACCCCGCCTACTATGCACATCTATCATATGAACTAATACATTAGCTTATATAACAAGGAAAAATAATCAAGAAAGAGTTACGGCTCATGTCACACATATAACAAATAAGAATACACTTCATATCCTGTTGAGAAAGCTTCTTTAGATACTGTGTTATTTGAGTCTATAGTGATGTAAAAACGTCAATATACCACAATAGCATGAAAGAGGTTAAACAAACTATATAAATATATGAGCCGCGCTCCAGGAAAAGGGGGTTTAATGACAAAAATATCGAATTTTGAGTGTTGACTCTTTTGAAAAGATCAGATATTTCTGAGAATATACTTGAAAACGGTTTCTCAAAATTCCTTTTAATAACTGAGTTACGCTCTGTTTACTAACTACGGTGTTTGAACAACATGACGTCATTTTCAGTTCTCTACATCAATTTTCTTTTAAAACGACGTCATTTGATATAAATAGCACTCGGGCTTTCCAAAAGTGTTGTACGAGACCAGCCATTGATAAACACATTTTATAAACACTGACATAACATAATGTGCTTCAATCGTAACGGGTTGCCTGTCTCGTTCAAAACTATTTGCAAAGCCGGGCTGCTGTTATCTTTACTTTGCGATACCACCGGTGTACCTCTTAATCCACAGTATTGCCTCTCTTTAACGACACTTGCATTAAATAGATCTAGTGCTTTCCATTATTTTATGATGAGTGACGGGTTTGTTAGGGACAAAAGTTATGCACAAAGCATCCTCATGACTTTTCTGCATTGCTTTTGTCCTGCATGAACTGACATTAAGCATTATTATGTTCTCTGAATTCCAATTCTTATTAGTTACCTAATAGTATGTTGCTCAAGAGAGAAAGTACTGTAGCTTCATTCTTATGTTTCCTATGGATAGTAAACTAAAAACAAATAATAAATATATCTTGATTTTTTAATTTTGTTCACACGTATAAAAAAATTACTCTAGAGTGGAGGGCAAGTGATATCCTGATACGCTGGTCTAACGAACGGCCGTATGGTTCTAAAAAGGTATGTCTGTCGTTCCTAGGAGAGCCCGGGAGCTTGAATCTCTGACGGCATATCATTTGCATCAAACAAAAATCCCTCAGTTTTAAGGATGTTGACAGACATTTCTTCCTCGTCTCGACCCTTGCGCACTGTAACTACCTCGGCATGGTTGCTTCGAACCTGAAGTATTGGTATTCCCTGAAATCAGAGAGAAAAAGATCATGCATTGGGTGAATTCTTTATTAGGAACAGTTCCGCAAAGTACGGGTTAACCGCATGTCTAAGACATTCATACATTACAAAGTTGAACACTGCAGATCCGGTCTTGCCACCAAATTTGCAATGCGGCGTCAGATCAGGATCTGAAATGTTTGACGTTGTGGCTTTTATTTATTTTACTCTGATGAGTGCCAAACAATTAACACCCTGACCAGGTACTGTCTTCACTAAAACTGCACTCAAAGTTTTTAGGGGAAAGGAACGGCCTACATGTGATTGCTTATATAAAAAACATTGACCCTTTCGAGATCGTGTTAAAAACGTAGCGACTTGAAAAAAAATTGTTCGGGCTCATTGCGAATTTTAATTGTAGTTTTTTAATGTGCTGACCTTAAGTTTTGAACATTTCTTACTTTTGAAGTTGAGACATTGCATAAATCAATTGGTTTAATTTATCTACAGTTGTTGGCCATAATTAAGTTCCCACCCTGGAAATTTGTCATACGTTTTTGATGGATTTGAACTGTTTAAGGTAAATAAGAACCTGTCGATTAACTTATAGTCACTAAAGGTAAATCACTACTGAAAATCCTTGACTAGTGTTCTAAATAATGTTACCATGGCAACGTAAACATCACATGTCTTCATGATATGCCAGGGGCGTAGCTTGGCCAAAATGAAAGTGTAGGCATATCTTTCCTAGGGGGGTCCGGGGGCATGCTCCCCCGGGGAAATTTTGAAATCTACAACAGTGGAGACGCATTTAACGAGGTTCTGGGGAGACATTTATACGAAAAATTAATGAGATGAAAAGCTTAAAAACCGGACAATTTTATTTTATTGCAAAGGAATATGTCTGCATATATTTTCTTGAGAAAAAAGCAAACAAAATAAAGCAACCCCCACCCACCCACGTCAATCAGTATATAATAGGGTCTGATACCTACCGTAATTTTTTATTTAACAGACTCGCTACTCGCTACCTTTTCTAGGGGGTCGGGGCATGTTCCCTCGAAAAAAAATTGAGATCTACAACACTGGAAACGCATTTAAGGAGGGTCTGGGGAGACATTTATATGAAGAAGTAATGAAATGAAAAGCTTAAAATAACAAACAATTGTAATTTTTTGCAAAAGAATATGTCTGCATTATTTTCTTGAAAAAACCCAACAACAACCCAACGTCAATTAGTAGCCTATATCATAGGGTCTTATACCGTAATTTTTTCATTAACAGATTCGCTACTTGAAATTATTTGGACGTAACTTTCTTTTCGGGACAAGTTGATCATGAGGGGATGGGGTGGTTCCTAGATGGCATTGGGCTTGTTCTGAGGACGTTTTGTGCGTCCAAGACAGGTGCAATTCTGCTATAAATCTATGTAAAAAGTCGGCTGAGAATAACATTAAATTGTCTTTCCATGTTAATATAATGTAATTGTTGACAGGTTGTCTTCCATTAATCTCTAAGTTGGACTCTAAAACCATCCTATTCCTATTTTATTGCATTTTTTTACTTTTAAAATCGTCGCAAATATGAGGACAGGGTGTAAGCAGTGGCGTGTGTTTTGCATAAGGCAGTTGCATGTACAAATGAACATGCATGCCAACGGGGTGAAAAATTACTCAGGACTACCAGCGGTGACGTCAGGGTATTCTCGTCATACAGGGCAAGCATTACCGACGTCAGATTGGGTTTTGGTGACCTAGTTGTGAGCTCACAAGACTCGGGCATAATATCAAGGCTGAAACATCGGTGAAAAATTACTCAGGACTACCAGCGGTGACGTCTGGGTATTCTCGCCATACAGGGCAAGCATTACCGACGTCAGAATGTTTTTTGGTGACCTAGTTGTGACCTCAGAAGACTCGGGCATAATATCAAGAGGTGAAACATCGGTGACGTCGGTAATGAACATGCATGCCAACGGGGTGACTAGACCAATTAATAAAAGATATGACGCTAAAATAAGATTTATTCGCTTTGGGGGCTAATTACCATATACATGTTTGGGATTACTTTTTCTTGCCAACGGTAACCTATACAACATTATGGTTTTGTTCTTTTATGAAACAGAATCAGTGACTTTTCAGTATGACATAACATACTTTCGCATCTCCACCGCGGTGCCTAATCAAGGTCTCCATGATATGTCACTCATCAGTAAAAGCGCTTGAATCAACCTCAATGACTAATCTAGGTCTAAGGGAAAGGATCGACTTTAAGTTGGCAGAGTGTGGCCATTTAATCCCTTTTCCTGTGTAAAACTGGGAATGAAATGTTTAAACTGAATAACCTAGGTCTACACTATACGTTACACTGTCATGACTGTATTGTAAGACAGTTTTTCGTATGAATTTATCCTGTATGTTTTCAATTAAATTCAATCTGTTTTTCCGTCATACAGATACAGATACAACTTTTATTTAGAGGCGGCATATGCCACAAATAACATTTCAAAACTTAAGTTATGTAGATCTAAAGCTTTGACCGACATTTAACAAAAACAATTAGGACCATAGGCCTAGTAAAAATATGTAAACATAAACTAGGTTATATATGAAAGGTCATCATGCTTATAAATTAGATTTCACATAGATATATACCCGCAATATATCATTCATACAAAAGAATAAGATTTAGACCTATTGTCTTGTATCTAGGAATGAGGATGACATGTAGATCTAACCTATAAATATAATCGGTGTGAGACCTCTACCTTACACAGCATCTATGACGTGTTTATAGGATGACGTAATATGTATAGAAATGGATTACATCATACGGTAAACAAAACTTATTTACGAGTTTGTCACGTCGTGTAAAATAAAAAACTATAAGTAGGTTGGATATATACCAGAATAGATGGTGAATCTCTGACATCGGATTCCCCTATATTGTTTGTGGTGAAAAATTGACACTCGTTTCTAGAGGCCACTCGATCTAGATATAGGTCACGCCTGTCATTGTTGAAAACTCATTTAATCTACTGAATATTTTCCATAAACTAGTTCAAGTTTCAATAGATATTCACAATGTTTGAGACCATGGTTCATTCTATTTCACTGATATATACTGACAAGTGAAGATCTGTGGTTATTGATAGGGTACAGAGTACAGTCTAGATAGCCAGCATTGATGCGATACACGATCATGCCAAGGTCGCAGTAAACGGTGTTTAAACCGTATTTTGGTTTTGTTCCTGTTAACCGGTAAAACAGAATATAAAACTAATATAATTATGTTAAACAAAGGTTTCTTACCTCTATCTCTGGATCCATATTTCAAACCATCGCAATAACTCGCATCAAAAAGACTTTAAAACACACGTCTCCGATCACAAGAAAACATCAACAAAGCACATGTTTGACACAAATAGTTTTGACGTCACTTTGTGGTTGTTTTTCTTACGTCATTGGCGATGTCACTAAACCCCCTTTTCCTGGAGCGCGGCTCATATATAATCAAAATTATCAGGCTAATTCATCATCGACAAGGGAAAAGATCTTAAGAAAATCAATTAGTACCGATTGCATGTCCTTTTATGATTGTATGACACATCATAGTATATACAGTAACACCCTCTATTATAGCAACTAAAATGAAGTTTAATTGATTTGTATGAAATATAAGTGACAGCTAAAAGCAATGTGAAGGTTACAGAGAAAGCTCCTAAAGAGGTTTTCTGTTTTACTTTCACCTTGTTTTAAACAAACACCTTTCTTGAATATCCAATAATTAACACATTTTGGTGATTGTAATAGAGAGTTTATCAGCATATTGCAATAATTTATATAAAAGCGATTGCTCTGCGCATGTCTTACAATAGGTATCCATTGATCATGTGCAGCAATTTGATCATCACAATAAACCGTTCATTTCCTAGCAAGCATTATCTTAACAGGCAGTCGCTTGTTTTAGATTCGCGAGACGCTTTTAGTCTTTTCTTACAAACCACTTTTCATTTTACAAAAAGAAGAAATAATGTTTCAAGTTCAATTTGTTTGAATGAGTGACGATTACAGAAACGTGAGGAGATACAATGCAATTAAAACAAAAAATGTTGGTGCATGCATTTCTGTGGATAGCCGGATATTCGGGGTTTTCCGCCGTGACGCTTCCGCCGCCGTCTGTATATCGTAAAGCAACATGCTCTATGGAAAACGCACTGGATTATCTCGTTGAAGAAACTTTATGGACATGTAGGGAGCGTTGTGAACGAATGGCACAGTGTAATGCCATAAATTATAACCTCTATAACAAACTGTGTGTGTTGCAGGAAGTAGGGACATCAGAAACAAGCGACGATAGTCTTTGTGTTAGTCTTGAAATAAACCACCAAAGTACAATCTTGAAAGGACCTTGCGCCAGTAGACCGTGTACGCATTCGACTTTTTGTGACTCGTTAGCAACCCATGCATACGCTTGCCGACCGATATTTTGTCCACCCCCGTTTCCAATTGCGCACGCAAATTTAATGACAGAAACTCCTACTCATATAGGTAGACGCGCATGTTACATATGTGAACATGGTTTTACTGGGTTTGGAAACCATGTCATAAAATGCCTCAGCAACAAAACATGGACTTCAGCACATTTCATTTGTTACCAAAATTGTCCCTCGATTCCATTGAAAGCCTCAGCAGAATTGGTATCTTGGTCACCGCACAGACTTTTTGCCAACACTACTGCCCACTACAAATGTAAGCCAGACTTCTACAATCTTACAGAATCAGTAATAATGTGTGATAACAATGGTGTATGGTCTCAGTTTGAATGCCTGCCGTATTGTTGGCACAGTAAACTACCTGAGCTTGAGCACGGATCTGCCTTAGAAGGAGACAAATACACGATCAACATGACGGCCAATTATACGTGTAACGAAGGTTTCTATTTGTACTGTGGATCTCTATCTCTAAACTGTAATGAAGACGGAAGCTGGTCAAAACTAGATGTCACCTGTTATAAGTACTGTTGGAACAGTAAACTACCTGAGCTTGAGCACGGATCTGCCTTAGAAGGAGACAAATACACGATCAACATGACGGCTAACTATACGTGCAACGAAGGTTACTATTTGTACAGCGGACCTCTTTCTCTAAACTGTGATGAAAACGGAGCCTGGTCACAACTAAATGCCATCTGCTATAAGTACTGTCTTGCTCCTGGAAACCCCGCACACGGAGCTATAACGGTACTCATTGTTTTTATACATGTATGACACCTTTGGGAAGACCCTTTTCTTCTTCATAAAACGTATTTGTGCTAAAAGAAATATTAATATTTCAGCCCGTTTAGACTAGTCGCTACTGAACAGGACATTTGCAAACAGTGTTAACCCTAAATATTTACATTCGCCCCTTTCAATTCCATTGACACAAATGCTGTTCATTTCGTATAAACACTATTTCACGAAAGGGCGGGACTTGTGGAAAAGTTTCGAAGAGGAGGCGGGACATATGCAGGTTTTTATTTGCGAAATAATCGTTTGAACTTGGATAGCAAACATTTGGCGTTTTTTTTTCTCAAAATTTGTTCTTCACTGATCTATGCCGTCCTATCAGTAAAAACCATGATTACCGACTAACATTCTTCTTTATTAATGAGATAAATTGTAAGAAAATGGACATCTACCTTATAAACAGCAACTGTCGGGAATATATATTTATCCTACTTTAAAAATGACGTCACTTCCAAATGACGTCAAGTTGGCATTTTTGGCGCCAAACTGTTAAAGCTGTTGATCTTAGAATATTGATCTTAGAATGTAAACAATGGAACTTATTTATTTTTGCTTTTGAATGTACGCAGCTTCAGTAAATCGGTCATGGCTGTTCCTGATAGGGTACACATTATTCGTGTTTTCAACCTCTAATATAGATTAAACATACCTGCATACTTACAAAATGTTAATCTAATATTAGAAATTACAGCAAATACACTGTAAATATAAGAATGTACCATGGTATTTCCCGATAATTTTCTGTCGTTCATTTCGCTTGAACGCCGAAACAAATCAATTTATTTGTTAATGAGATACCGCATTACACCGTCTGCACCTATTGCTATTTAAAATGAAGAATTGTGCTGTATGACCAAACACTGTAGTGGTGTTAAATTACCATTCCACAATGTACAATATTATAGAAATACTTGGAGATTTCATTAAAATTGATTTGCAATATTCAAACCTAAATGAAATAACTGTTATTAATTAAGGAAATGAAGTTGTTAGGTTTCCCTACCTATACCAAATCCTACCGAACAAAACGCAAAATATGTGTCTCCGAATATGTGTTTCCGAATTGATGTTTGGTAGAGAGGGAGCACTGTATATTGTTTATTTGCATTTAAGGTGGGAGTAAAGTACAATTAGCTACGACAGTATACTCAAGTTCTTCAATTAATAGAGGTTGTAGGCCGTACGACTAAGATTATTTCGTAGCCTTGAAGAAGTAGGCCCATTGTATGCAAGTAGTGAGTTTCTTACCACAATGGCCACAATTTTATATTCGTATAAGCAACATCATTTCTTAAATTTGATCAACATTTATGTTTTATGTCAACATAGATGTCATAAAGTATAAGGAAGCTTATTCAGACAACTTTTTTTCTGAATTGAAACGAATTTTATTGCACAATTACCTATTTAGACAAAATAAGTGTTTTTTGCTCACAGATGATCGTTACTTTTTACAATAGTGATTAATATCCTTTCTGATCTTTTCTATATACTTCTGGCCACTTGTCATACTTTTGGTGTCAATGCATTATGATAAGAGCACAGAAAGCTAATTATGTGATCATTTAATTTATTGAGAATCTTGTTATTTTGGGTAATGACTTATTTTAATGGCATATATGTGGTTTATGACTATTTTAGCAGTAATTTCTTAGTGTACATGCTGGAGTTGGTGTATAATCTCTTATACTTATGTAGGTGTTCATTTTCACATATCCAAATATCGGTATATTAGTCTGAACAAGGAAAACCACATCGTATGTACATGTACTTGCATCTGTCACTGCAAACAGTTTACTTTAGTATCTATTTTTAATCGGGTATTTGCAATCATATCACTAGGTAACAGGGTTGTCCAATGTATCAGCAGTGTTTCATTCATTCCAACTCTATGAGATATTTCCATCATGACACAAGCTACAAGTATTTGGTATGCAGAACATTTGGCATGTTCAAACAGAGGGGCTTGATCTTAAGATCTATACCATCAAGCTAACATGTCCAATCAAACACAATAAATCTTATTCCATGACTTGGCATAATTGATGCAATGATTTCCAGATTTTATTGCTTGTACATTATGATTTATGATTATAGACTGCACCATATCTTTCAGTTTATGTATTCTAAGCAGCTTTTTCTCTTTCTTATATGGAAATTTGGTGTGAACCTAGCTCATGTTTGACCGTTGACCAATTGCAACCAACACTTTCTATAGAACAAGATAGTTTGAATTAGCATTTGAAATCCACATCCACATGAAATTTTTTGTCATTAGCTTTTAACTTGGGAGTGTTGTGGTCTCCGGTTATGGCTTGCATTTCATGCATGAACATTTGTGCACACACTTCTTCATGTTAACATTGTATAATTTCTTAAAATGCTGTTGAAGATTACACAGGGATCAATCTCAAATATGATATTAGCAGTATTATGTGTCCACATCAAATAGCTTTAGCAAACAGCTGAAACGTTCTGTCGTTATGCAATTGTACCACTTGAAAACGTATAATATCTTTGACTATGTATCACATCACATCGCTTTTAAAAGTCTGTTGTTAGAGTAGGTAGACTATACATCCGTCCCTATGTATACAGAACAGAACTGTTACAACTTTTACACCAAACTCAGGAATGGAAATTCTTTAAAAAGATTCATGCGGAGTTTTAAGAGAGTTTTAAGGGTCATACTCTCAAATGGTTGCATATATTACTTTGAAGAAGAGACAAGACTTTTCGTGTAAAGTATATTTCTTAACATGCTTAAATTTGATTTTATTGAAAGGAGTCCACACTGCCTTTAATGTTTTTCATGGCGCAGCCTTTCTTTATTAACAGTGAACATCTGGTGTACATATATCAAACTTAATGAAGATGCTGTTTGTGCAAAAATTCAAGCTGTCCAAGATGAAACATTAAAGGATCAATTTTGTTGACTTTTACCTACTATACAGACAAATATCTAAAACATATAAGCAAATTTATTTCTGTTTCATGCAAAAGACGCTTAATCCATACTTATTGGTGTAAAATAGCCCCTTTCTCTGTTGTGAAAATCAGTTTAACCAGTGTCATGATACTATAATGCATGAGCCACCAAGCCCTATCAGTAATTCCTGCCAGAAATAATCAGTAATTTAGGTGTTGGGTACACTCATTCATTTTTTCAAATTTCACCACCAAATCGTTTTACTTCGAAATTTTGATTTCCTTCAAAACATATAAGAAACACTGGTTTGTCGTCCGATTACTCGTCTGAATTTTGAACGATATTAATCAATTTATCTGATGCTCCCTTGTTCACATGATTACTTACACGCTCATGCAGTAGTAAGATGGTATCCATGAATTATCTAGTCACTATTACGATGGGCATGAGTCATAATGGGCATCAACTCTGTAGGCACATTGTTTGATTTAAATATAATAATTACTATTGGGATATGCTAGACTGTATTAAATTTTGGTCACATTTATAACATGTGCCGGAATGCAGATACATGTACGTGCGTCTTACATATACTTTTTTCTGGTAAGAAGTTACAAAGTGGTTAAATGATCTTCAGAATTAGCATGATGTTTGTTGTTGGTACAGGGATTAATTGTTATGTTAGATAATTAAGGAATTATGTTTGTTTTCTAAATGCAATTATATTTAAATTGAGAAAAAAGAAACATATTCAAGACTTTACAGTTTACTTGAAAGGTAGAATATTGTATGGTAAAGTAATTGCAGTGTCAGATAAAGTAGTATAGTTTGGGCAATCATTGTTAAGATAAATGAAATTGTAAATGTGAGAAAACAGCACCTACATTCAGCATTAGCAGTCACATAACAACAGACAACAAGCTTTGGTTTTCTACGGAGTAAAAAATATATGTGTGGCTAAAATAGGTCATTAGACAATGATATGAGTTTCTAACCGACCGGAGGCTCCCGTGAATAGTTTTCTCATCCTGTTTAAAACATTCTTTGACATCAAAGAAATGATAAATCGTCATATATACCAGATGTAAGAAAAGATATTCTACATTAGAGACTATGTTGGCAAACATATGAAACAAACTTTGGTCATTACGCAGTTAAGTAATTTTTTAAAAATAGACTGTCTTTTGTCAAAAATGTGTTATTGTGCGGACAAAATTAGCTTCCTTCTGCTGTAAAAATATATTTTGACTCAAAAAGTGTAAAACCATGGCAATGTACGTCAAATGTTAGAAAGAGAATCGTAAATTTGAACCAAAAATAGTGGCCATCTTCGAAAAAACTATGTATTTTGCCACAAATTGGCCATAACATGATAAAATAAGTTTCAAAACACTTTGAAGTTGACTTAATTAGTTTCCTTATACTTTAAAACATATACTAAGACACCAAAACTGTAAAGAACGGACATATATGTCAAATATTAGCAACAAAACTGTTTTTCGAACCTGTAATGGCGGCCATTTTGAAAAATGGCCGCCATTTTGATTTTTTCAAGTGGCTAACGGGCTTTTTTGAAATACTACAGATAGAAGTACAAGTGTGCAAATGTTGATGCTTTTATCACTAAGTGCATGATTCACCCCAAAAAATGTAATAATGTGCTGAGCTAGTATGGATAGGGATAAAAAGATATTTAAAATATCGTGACTACAGTGAAACCCCTCTAAACCGGACATGTGTGGGGTCAACAAAAACATCCGGTTTAGAGGGGTTTCCGGTTTAGAGGGATCTGAACCCATAGCTTGTTTCTAGTACGGAAGGTAGCTGACCACTTAAAGCAGGTTGAAAGTGAAGCAGAATGCGCCTTAAGGCGCATTCTGCTTTACTTTCAACCTGCTTTAAGCCATCATGTGCTAGAATATAGAAACTATTTCTGATGATATATGTTCATGAATGTATATATATTTTCTTCAGTGGAGGAGTAAATGAAAGGCGTAAAAATGGGTGGGAAACGGGACCAAAGTTTTTTGTCCGGTTTAGAGAGAATTCCGGTATTTAGAGGTTCCGGTTTAGAGGGGTTTTACTGTAGTATGATAGGTCGATACTATCGGCAATCGTGTCAACCCTAGTTCAACTGTTTGAACAAAAAAAGATGGCTGTCAAGGATAGAAATTATTGCAAATTGAGTCAAATGGCCCTTCTAATATTAATACGCGAAAATGAGCCGAAGTGCTGTATCGGGATGTCCAATGTTCTGCGCAACGTATAGATCGATTATTAAAATTTTGACAACTCATTTAAGTCTGAGTGGCAAACAGTTTGGAACTTGATCAGACGCCGAGATACTCGGCGTCTGATCTGGGGCTGACCTATTTGGAGTAGATATAATATTCTAAGCACAATCTCTCCATTGGGAAATAATTTTGGTTTCTTTACAGTACAGTATTTTGTAATCTTTTTTCTCCAGCAACTACCAGTAGCGCCTTATGAGAAAGATTCCACGGCTTCGTATTCCTGCAACTCTGGGTACTACCACTTCCCAATGGAACAGAATCCAAACATCGTTTGTAAGCCGGACGGAGACTGGAACTACTTTGCGGAGTGTTACAAGCATTGCGGTGATCCGCCTGATATGCATTGGTTCAGCGATGCACAGCGTATAGATGACATTTCTACTCCAAAGCCTTACACAGTTGTGACCTACGCAACGTATATCTGCACCCCTGTCACCAGTAGAAGTGGAACGGACAGGAGTACATGTGACAGGAACGGTAACTGGGATGGTCCAAGTGAATGTAAATTATTTGGTTTGATTGGTTAAAGGAATGGACTATAAAAGACAAAATGTCATTGCGGCGCAGATAGTGCAGAAAGATAAGTTGGTTCAAGTAGCAATGATTGAACCCTTTCATGACAAAATTACTGCACCTAACAACACCAAGTAGTTCCGACTTGCAATGCAAAGGAATAACGAGGCATACTTGACTTAATTTTATGACAGAGCCTACTAGATAAGCATTTTAAACCAAACCTAGTTTAGCTTTATTTTTTCTTTATTTTTCACAAAAAAATGTGCTAAATAACATTTTGTTAAGCATTTCACACGCGCTTGTTTAAAACCTGCGGAAGGATTTCACTGGATTGTGCCATCTTTAACAAGCAATATCTTTAAAAAAAGATATCCAGCGGAATGAGGGGTGGAAGTAAAACTATAGATGTGTATTAAATTGAGTTTGTTTTAAAGAATTGTTATATCTTGGATTGAAAAGCAGAATATACAAGTACAATGGAAACAGCGACTTTTATTTAGGATATAGCATAACTAAAACCTATCATGTACAGAAATGCAAAACTAATAATTCAACCTATATCCTAGCTACTGGTAGAAGATCCTAACTAGCTCCTATTAATGTACTGTTCTATATATATCAAACATCATTCATAGCGTTTTTAAACAAACTATAACTAAAGTAACTAATGGGCATGCTCATACAGCAGTGTAATAGCTGTCTGCTGAAGTTTCTATAACACCTCATTTTTGTACAACTCAATTGTGCCATTCATTATATTGCTATCAATGTATTCTAAATTTGAACAAATAGTAAACAATTAAGAAGAATTGGTAGTAAACCATATGCAAAATACTAAGCTATAAACCGCTGTCTATCTATAAATAGACATCAGTTGTCATACATCTTAAATTAGAAGCAAATTATGTCATCAGTTCAATAGCTGAACAGTCTGCAACAGCCTGTGTCTCTTATTTTTACACACTCTTTTCACATCTGGTACAACTGAAATATTACATAGACCAGCCTGGCTACAGTTTCTGGGCTCCAGATAAGAGGGAGTAAGCTGAGCAAATCTAACATTTTCTCACTCATTTCAGCACCAAACCCTATGGTGTTACCACTCATTTTGTTCGTCTCGAAGAGACCATTCAAATGAGTAGGATACCATAGGGTTTAATACAGAAATAAAGATTTTAAGTTTTGAAATTCTCCCCTTGTCTGGAGCTTTGGCTACTATCCAATCAGGCAATT
Source organism: Gari tellinella (assembly GCA_922989275.2). Taxonomy (NCBI): domain Eukaryota; kingdom Metazoa; phylum Mollusca; class Bivalvia; order Cardiida; family Psammobiidae; genus Gari; species Gari tellinella. The sequence goes on along the minus strand of OV277873.1, from coordinate 34,449,458 downwards.
CAGTTTCAAGCATGTGACTTTCAAGCTAGATTTCTGACCAGTTATCATTGGTTGAGAATTTGCAAAGGATAAGTCTAAATAGAATCCATTCAGCTCCGCTGAAAAAGCAAGCCAAGTATCATCGGTCATTATAGTTGCGTGGTTAACGCGTTCGACCTTGAACTTATGAAACCTGGGGTTAAAGGTTCAATTCCCGTCGAATGCAATCTATCTTTTTTATTAATCTTCTCTTATCATTTTTTGTTCAAAACTAAAAAAGATATGTTGTTTTATTATCATATTTAACTCAACTTTTGAAAATGTCGAGCTTATGTCGCCACCCCTTCGCCAGAATCGTTCACAGACGCAATTCAAGAATAAAACGTTCGATGGAATCAAGCGACAATAATCACATTAGTGAAGGTTCCGGTCTTGAAATAGATAATATCATACATAAGGCCAAATAAAATTACAAGTGTTTCCGGCAATCCGACCGATAGTACGACCTTAAATTTTCCTACTGACCCGAATTTTTTTTCCTGTTATCGCGAAAATAATGTATCGGCGAATGTCGGTCATTTTTTGCGGTCGGTTTTTTTTTTGCGTAGCGTGTATTAGTAGTTATCCCCCGCCCGATTGTTCAAAAGCTATCAATAATAATCAACAATGATGCCAGTTTATATTTATAAGGCAGTTTTTGGTAATTGGACCTATCAATTAAATCAACAATTTAAATGAATCTATAAACAATTATATTTGACCCCAGGGGTCTGCACAAAAAAATATTTCATATATGAATATATTTATATCAAATACTCCATTAGAGAGTTAACTCATAACCCCATAGCCTTTTTCTGGTTTTGACGACATGTAAATATTCAAAGCAAGTTGAAAGTAAAGCACAAAAAACGCCTGCAGTAACGTACAAAAGAACAAATAGAACATACAACTATAATCATCAATTGAAGACAATTATTTACAGTCGAAACTCGATAATTTGAACTCACGTTTATTCGAACATACCCAAGCTACGTTTTACCTTTGAAATACGGGTATGTTTGACTTTTAAAAGCGATATCGACTTATCGAAATTCAACTTATAAAATACTGGTACGGTCGATTAAAGGGAGTTCGATGTAATGAGTTTCGACTGCATTCTCAATATTTTTTTCTACCATAACACTACTAGGCGAACAACCCCACTTGAATTTGACAACAATATTATTAATCCCAGGCACCGAGAAATAAAAACACCGATTTCGGCGTCGAACTGTTTCACACTTATATTGGCATTTCTTCAGTCAAAACGCTAAAGCCTTTTTACGCCTTTGATCTTTCCCCTCAGCTGAAAATAATAATTCTACTTTATGCAGTCAAATATGCACCATACAAAGTACAGACTGAAAACAAAAGAAAACGCGCCTTTCATCTTTACTTTACATCGGATTTAAGTTGTCACCTGTCTTAAAACCTCGAAACAGGCTATGGAGCAAAGGGTTAAAAAATTAATGCAAGACATCTTTATCATAAAATAAAAAGGCTAATTTATTATTGATAATGATATTATCTTAAGAAAATCCATTAGTACTGATTGTATACTATTTCGTGCTAGTATGGTACATTAGTGTATATATTGTAATGATTAGATAGAAAAACGATTGTTCTACGCATACACTATAATGGTTTGTTCATTGATCTCAATCATTATAGGCACCATTGCTATAATAGGTTAATTTCTTAATATTCTCCTAGTATTCTCCCAACAGGCAGTGCTTTATATATCGGTAAGACACTTTCACAGTTTTGTTGCTTTTTAACCACTTCACTGCCGTACCCCGAGCACAACAGTTTTTTGCAAACAGTTTGGATCCTGATCAGACGCCGCGTTACGCGGCGTCTGATCAGGATCCAAACTGTTTGACACTCATTTCAATATTTCTTAAGTCAAAATAGCAAAAATTAAAATTTAAGAAATAAAAGCAGACGACACTTGTTTAAAATTGATGACGTCACGGCAGTGAAGGGGTTAAGGCACACGTGCAGGTGCAAACTGTTTGACGCTCAGATTATATTCTAGCATAAAATGGAAGTACAAGACAATGTCAGATATAGGCCTATATATTAAAAACTATTTTTAAAGAAGAAAACTCATTAAAAGTAAAATGATGTTATTTCAGTAACAAATTGTTCATCCAGATAATGTTGAAAGTGTCAAATTGCAGTATACACTTAGCCCTATATAATACCGACATACACGTAGTTTGTTTCTAGTATAGGTGACCACTTAAGGCAGGTTGAAAGTAAGACATAATGCACCTTAAGTTAATTTTTGATTTACTTTCAGTCTGCTTTAAGCTACCATATGCTGAAATAAACTATTTTATTGGGCATAATAATATTTGTATAATGTGGAACTTTTTTCTTCACTAGAGGCATAAATCAAAGGAGTAAGAAGACTCATTCATAGGGTAATGGGTTAAGCCAAATTAGATCGTTTCAAGAATTGCTGCTTGTATATGGAAGGCAAAATCGGCGTTACATTTATGGAAGATATATATGTAATGTTAAAAGTTCTACTATACGGATTCAGTGCAATCACACGCGTAGACTAATAACAGCATGCAGTTAAAACAAATTAGATTGGTGTTTGGAGTTCTGTGGATAACCGGATGTTCGGTTATTTCCGCCGTGACGTTGCCACCGCCGTCTGTGTATCGTAGAGCAACGTGCTCTATGGAAGGCGCACTGGACTACCTTGTTGAAGAAACTTTGTGGGCGTGTAGAGAGCGTTGTGAACGAATGACACAGTGCAATGCCATAAACTATAACCTCTATAGCAAACTGTGTGTGTTGCAGGAAGTAGGAGTAGCAGAAACGAGCGTTGATAGTCTTTGTGTTAGTCTTGAAATAAGCGAAAACAGTACAAACTTGGAAGGACCTTGCGGCAGTAGACCGTGTGAAAAGAATACCATTTGTATCTCAACGAATAACGACCATGGGTATTCGTGTATGCCACTATTCTGCCCCTATCCCTCGCCTGTAAAGCATGCACGTCTAGTAACGAGCACGCCTACACGTGTAGGTAAAAGAAATGCATACAGGTGTGGACAAGGTTACACTGGATTTCCAAAACCAGTCATAGAATGCTTCAGCAACAGAACATGGACTTCAACAGATTTTGTTTGTTACCAAAATTGTTCCTCGATTCCGGTGAAAGCCTCGGCAGAATTGGTATCTTGGTCGCCACACAGACTTTTTGCCAACACTACTGCACACTACAAATGTAAGGCAGACTTCTACAATCTTACAGAACCAGTAATAATGTGTGACACCAACGGCGCATGGTCTCAGTTTGAATGTCTGCCGTATTGTTTGCACAGTAATCTACCTGAGCTTGCACACGGATCTGCCCTACCAGGGGAAAGGTACACGATCAACATGAAGGCCGAATATACTTGTAACGAATGTTGCTACCGGTATTTGTACAGCGGATCTTTTTTTCTAAGCTGTGATGAAGACGGAGCCTGGGCACAACTAGATGCCATCTGCTCTAAGCATTGTGATGTTCCAGAAAATCCTGACCACGGAGCTATAACGGTAATCTATATTTTATCATATATTACAATGAGAAACGCAATTTTCTTTCCCAACAAACGCATGTGTGCTAAAACAACTATTTACCTTACAGAACGGAACTGATACGATATAAGCCACTTCAGAATAATGCCTAGTAAACAGCTAAGGAGTGTATACCCTAATAAGACGTCGCGTTACGCTGTCCATACTCATTGCTATTTCATATCAAAATACGTGCCCAAAAACTAGTGGCATTAGATTTCCATTGCACAATGTATATCTATAATGAAAGACATGGGCCCCGTTTCATAAAGCTTCGTACGACAAAAACGATCGTATATCAAAACCTTTAAATACATCTAATTTCGGATTTCTCTATCTAAAATATTAAATGTATTTTAAAAATTTGACTTACGAACGTTTTTGTCGTACGAAGTTTTATAAACGAGCCTCGGTATTCCAGCAAGCATACTGAGAGATTTCATTGCGATATTCAGGCCTGTGTCAGCATTTTTATTCAAAAGGACAAATTCCATGGTTATTATGAACACTGTTACTGAACTAATCCATACGTATACGTTTTTTATTTTATATTTAGAACTACATTTAAAGACGCATGCGATCTAAATTGAAAATAGAGAATGCACCTGAAGGCACAACTGTTTTCTTTTCAGCCTGTTTTAAGATGTCCATCTGCTGGAATAAAGAAACAAATTATGTGTGATAATAGTACCATATTATTGATAAGTGTATGAATTGGAACTATTATTTTAGATGAGGAAGATTTGCGCATTTTATCCTATCATACGGTGCACCCTAAAACAGCCCCTAGAAATCACAGCATGAAATTCAAAAAATCTCAAAAGAATATTTCATATTTATAGTTGGTTTATTGGTGAATGTCTGTAAATGTTCTATAAGCATCGAGTATAGTAAATATACAAATATTTAGACACTTTCAAAGGACAAATACAAGGAATGATAAAAACTGATGACACACCCGACTAAATTAGAACATTTTTACCCAGTACGTTTCAGATATCCCTATTTTAATTTCCCTGAGCTAAATATTTTATAGTGGCTATATTGAGGGCTTGGTGCAAAACTAGTATAACTCCTTCACAATTTACAATAGTTGTGCAGCAATTCCTCGATATGTTCAAAAAGTACAATAAAATCATCTCTGATGCAAAAGAAGATAAATGCATAACAAGCAGAAATGTTCCCCGTTTATACTTTGAGATCTAAACCAACGAAGTTTTCAGGGTTGCTTCTAACAGTTCTGTATCGACATTTCTCAATTATTATGTATCTTTAATATTTTTCAATATTTTTAGAATGTTATCTAATTCTATTTAAAATACTAAACTAGAACGTTACCTTCTTTTAGAACAATGCGTATATAAAACTAGACTCACCGCGACCCTTTAAGGAGTGTTTGAATTCACAGCCATCGGCTAGACTTTATTAGTTATACAGTTTCTTCCCAGGGTACTTAGGATTTATTCCCGGCTGAGAAAATCATGTTGCCCGAGCCGTCAGGCGAGGGTTACATGATTTGACCAGCCGGGAATAAATCCTAAGTACCCTGGGAAGAAACTGTATAACGAATTTATTATACTGTCAAAGATTTTACGGTTTAAACGCTTTAAAATAATTATGTCCACTCCATCTGTCAATTTTCATAACGCAACACTAATCCCCCGTTGGGCACCCCAAAAACCACTATGTAGCTGACGTCACATCAATCTACGTCAGATGTCTAGTAGATGTCGTCATTATAGACCAGCTGATCGATACTGCTGAGACCATTGTTTGGGAAATAAAGACAATACTCTGGATAATAAATGTGAAATTTAAATGGAATTGAAAAGGGAAATATTCAATTTTAATCGTAAGTGACCTCTTTTTATATTGTTTTACTGCTTTCTTTGAATGTATGCGATCGAAGCGTTAGGATAAGGCGATTCAAAGACCTCTGACATGCCTGAAGATCTAAGTCTGCCTCGGTTAAACTGACACAATTTCTGTGTCACGTTGAGCCAGGTATTATACACTGACATCTGCGTAGATCTATAATAGGACGTGTATTGCCGCAACTCTAGACTTGCATGTACTCAATCCTTGTTTACAGTTTTAGAAATTTTGACCCAGTTTTATTTTACCGAGGTCCGATGTAGTATCAGTGCGTTACACTTTGCATCCAAAGGAACCACAGAACTCTGTCGATAATAAGGGTAGAGCATCGATCCCAGGGGTTCTGCATCCGCCCCAGTCTCTCTCAGGCGTCCACTTAGCTAAAAGCTGGCAGAAACGGACGTAAACAAAACATTGGTGACGGCACTTTGTCATCGGACCACGTCAAAATAGACGAAACAGATATTACAAATAACTAATTTTCAAAGACTGTTTTATGTGTCAAACGAAAGTATAAAAAAAAAATATTCGTTTCCAAGTATATACTTTTACATCACAAACGTTTCTTCGTAGTAAAATTTTATAGTATTTTGTCGAGTCGAGTAGTCGGCCATCTTGTTTGTGATGTAACGAAACATGAGGGGCCTTCAAGGGGAATGTCTATGTACCCTGTCAGCTCACAGGGTACTTAGTTTAAGTCCACGTTCCTCTGACCAATCAAAAGTGAGGAAATTTCTCTGCAGTATAATAATACGGTTAGACTTTACGGTTAGACTTTACAATTGTTATGTACCGAATATAACATAGGCATTTTATTCACCACACTAATATTAGACTGGAGATTTAGAAATGGAAAGTATCTAGTGGCTAGTGGCAGAATTAACCTGGCATATCTGGTGCTTACATTAACCTCGAAATATATAGAATCATCATTAGGGCTATGTTTACGGAAGGTTAAGTGCTATAGGTGAACTAATATATCGAAGAAAACACGCTTAATTATATCAAACAAATAGGGAAATTGCCGGGACCAAACAACAGGGTCGGATAACTGAGGTTTCCCGTTAAGAGAGGTGTCGATCGACAGAAGTTATACTGTATCTTGTTAAATAAACTTAAATTTGCAAACATTCCTGCTTTTCACGTAGAAATGTCAATATCAAAAAAATAGTGTATCAGTTTTTAATTTGATAAAATTCAGTTAACTTTTGAAATATAGTAATATGTAATTTCGGTTTTAAGATTAGACTGAGAATTCATTTGAAATATTGTTTACAATGACGTACGAAAAATAACAAAGGATCCGAAGTTTATCGAACGTTGCCGAGTCCAATTAGTGTGCGTAATCCTAAATCTAAATTACGCAGCGTCTAGTCAGGATCCAAACTGTTTGAAAATAACCACTCTACTCCTGGTAAGGAAATGAAGGTCTTGTGGAGCACTGTATATGGTTTATTTGCAAATTTGGGGGAGGGGGTTAAGTGTAATAAGTTACGATATCATAAGTACTTCATTTCGTTGAGATGGGGACTCAATGTTTGCAAGTACAGTGAAACCCCTCTAAACCGGAACCTCTAAAAACTGGAATTCTCTCTAAACCGGACTAAACCGTTGGTGTCGTTTCCAACCCTTCTGGATTTTAACCCATTACATCATAAGTATGTCTTTTTATTACTTTGATTTATTCCTTCACTGAAGAAAATACATTCATGTATATGTATCATCAGAAATATTTTCTATATTATAGCAAATGATAGCTTAAAGCAAGTTGAAAGTAAAGCAGAATGCGCCTTAAGCCGCATTCTGCTTTACTTTCAACCTGCTTTAAGTGATCAGTTATCTTCCATACTAGAAACAAGCTATGGGTAAAAACCCCTCTAAACCGGAAACCCCTCTAAACCGGACAATTATGTTGTCCCAATACATGTCCGGTTTAGAGGGGTTTCACTGTAGTGAATTTCTTACAACGAATCCTTCACCGACGTGTTCTCTCAACTTCAATATTGATGTCTGTAATATCATTTAAAATTTAAATTTAAGACAGAATGACTAGAAATGTCGATACGTGTGACAAACAGTTTGGAGTTTGATCAGAAATCTGATCTGGGTCCAAACTGTTAGCAAATAGAATTCAGATGCCTATGGCGATTAAAGGGTTAGTTTTGATACTGCCTCAACACGTTGAAAGGAGTGTAGGAAATACTATGATATTTCTATTTTGTTTTCGTCTTGGTTCAATCTGTATATAATACCAATCAGTAAGTAAATAAATCCTTACCTGAGGGGAAGCGCTAAAAGTATTTACAAATACCAGTATTGTTATTTTTGACAGGAGTTACCAGCTGATCCTTATGTGAAAGATTCCACGGCTTTGTTCTCCTGCAACTCTGGATACTACCACTTCCCAATTGGACAAACACCAAAAGCCGTGTGTCGGTCGGACGGAAGTTGGAACTACTTGGCGGAGTGTTACAAGGAGTGTGGTGATCCGCCTATTGCAGATTGGCAAATAACTGGTCGAATTCTAGATTTCATCTCACCACCTGATCGCCCGTACACCGCCTTAAGCTATGCAAAATACAAGTGCCATGAACGGCATGACTGGAGTCCAAGTAAGAAGGACAAGAGCACGTGCGACAGGTTTGGGAATTGGGATGAGCCAGCTTATTGCTGTGTTGTTACGACCTCTTACAATCCTGATAAAGGTGTGTGCACAATCGGTGGTTGGTAAATGTCTGAATTTTGTGTCATGTATTTTACCATAATCTGTTACTTGCGACAGGAATTGGAATTGGGATGAGCCAGCTTATTGCTGTGTTGTTACGACCTCTTACAATCCTGATAAAGGAAAATGCACAATTTGTGGTTTGTAAAGCTCTTGAATTCGTGTAATGTATTTTTAACCATAATCTCTGTTACAATTGGGGACATCTTTATTCTTTGCAAATATTGCATTTGTGCTATAACACTGAGATTCATTGGTCCAAGCATTGGAAACAAGTTTGATGGCTCTTTGTGTTGGGTTTCACGGCACTGCGACCCAGATTAATTCACATAGCCATTGGGCCCATTTCTTAAAACTTCGCTGGACAAATGTTGTCGTAATTCATATTATTAAATAGTCTCAATCATTTTTATATCTCCATCAAATCCTGTATTGTGACATCTCTTTGAAATTGTCTTGAAAAGACGATTCCAAAAAGATGTCATAAGACAGGATCAGATCGAAAAATCAGAAATTAAAAGTATTTTAAAGTTTTGACTTACGTGCGTTTTTGTCATTCGAAGTTTTATGAAATTGGAACTACTTGGCGGAGTGTTACAAGGAGTGTTGTGACCCGCCAATTGCTGATTGGCAAATAACTGGTCGAATTCCATATTTCACCTCACCACTAGGTCGCCCGTATGCCGTCTTAACCTATGCAAAATACAAGTGTCATACACGGCATGACTGGAGTCCAAGTAAGAAGGACAAGAGCACGTGCGACAAGTTTGGGAATTGGGATGAAACAGCTTATTGCTGTGTTGTTACGACCAAGTACAATCCTGATAAAGGAAAGTGCACAATAGGTGGTTGGTAAAGCTCTTAATTTCGTGTCATGTATTTTTTTTACCATAATCTCTGTTACAATATGGAAATTCGTTATTCTTTTTCAAATATTGCGTTTGTGCTAAAACGATGAGATTCATTGGTCTGTGCATTGGAAACAAGTTGGATGGATATTTGAGTTTGGTTTCACGGCACTGCGACCCGGAATAATTCACATAGCCCTTGGGCCCGTTTCATAAAACTGTTGGACAAATGTTGTCGTAAGTCGTATTATAAACGTATCAATTATTATTTATTTCTCCATCTAATCCTGTCTTGTGACATCTCTTGGGAATTGTCGTACGAAGTTTAATGAACGGGCCACTGATGAATGATGATATGAGATAATGATGAGGGAGGATGATTTAATGGTGACGAGTTTGGCTCATCTTATTCGCTGTGAAGCAGCACATGGAATCAAAACCACCGAATAGCCTTCCTTTTTATTCTTCAACTAAACAAAAACATCCTTTATGACAATTGAGCTCCAGAACCTCATCATGGTAGGAAGGTCTGTAGACAAATGATGTGGTATCATATCTCACTCATGATAAAAACGCAATATTAAAATAATTTAAATGTCTGATGCTTTGTTTTTATTTGCATTTCAAATATATAGTTTGGACCCTGATCATCTTGTGATTTTGGAGTGTAAATGAAATTTTTGGTCACTGTAGCCTTGGCCTTTTTTGTATATTACAGACAAAATATCATTCTAAGCATATTCACTATACCATGTCAGCTAGGGGTACAGTATTGTTATTAGGATACATATACGAGTATTTGGATCTAGATATCTGGTCTACAAAGATATAAACAATAGATTTCATTTGATGACAAACAAAGCAAACACAGACCAAACAACTTCTTCGGGAGATGTCTGCTCATGTAACCTGTATTGTTTGCAAATGCTTAAAACGTCCAATGGTAATATCTGCGGATGAGTTCTGAACTGTTTAGCTCTGAACTACATTAGAAAATGTTCGCAATGTCATCTTCGCTCCGCTCTCGCGGTAATAGGGTAAACCATTTATTGATACACTTTTCTCTGTTAGACCAATCTTGAATTGCATTGTACATTAACTCGCCGTGTGTTTTGAATGTTTTATTTGCATGTATGTTGGTATACACTATGAATGATGATTCTGTAATAAAACAATACCTTTAACAAATGACTTGTTTGATGTTCGTACCAATTTTCACACTTTTTATTTGATAAAACAATTTGGTGCAGGGCACTGGCACTAGGCACACAGAAAACATAATGGTTATATAATTGGCACTTTCTACCTTGGAAATGATGCAGTTTTTATTAGCAATATAGGACAGCCGTATGGTAAACCCATCCCCTATCCTCTTTCAACATTAAGTAACTTTTGTGGGTAATTAGGTTCCCGTGTGGAACTTTTAAGTTATCATAACATGAAAGGATCCCTCTGATCTTGGTCTACACTATTTGGAAATGTAATTTGTATATTTTAAACAGGTTGTTTCATCCCACATACTCACTTTTATGTGTTTTCTATAAAAGCATAGCGAGGGTGAATGACATAGTCAATACCGAGCTTGCGAGCTAGGGAGTAGACTCTTTAGCTCAGTGGTTCTGGTATTGGAGTGCATCACAAGCGCCCCGGGTTCGATCCCCGCCCGGGGATTTTCATACCATCAATTTTGGATTGTTCTGCTGGTCGTCATCATAATTGATGACTTTGTTAAGAGAGTGTATGTTACATCCCATACACTCAACTTTCTGTACTTTCTATAAATAACATAGCGACGGCAAATGACATAGTCAATATCGAGCTCCAGAGTTAGGGAGTATACTCTTTTGCTCAAGGATTATGGTATTGGACTGTCGGGCAAGTGTCGCTTGTGCGATCACCCCATGGGGATTCTCATAATATCTCATGATGCTTTTCTGATATGCTTCACTCTCTGAAGTTTGAGTTTCATGGCTGCCATTTCTCCGGATTTTCACAATTCTTCGGATTCTTATGTTAGCCGATTTTAGCTTACAGCTTACAACAGACTGAAAGTAAAGCTTTACTTTCAACCTGCTTTAAGTAATTAATTGCGCTTGAAAAATAGAAAAAATTGAAATCTTAGAAATGTTCATGACCAACTAATAAGGCAGCCCTGTATTTTTCCGAAGTACAAAAAATACACATAACCAGCTGACAGTGCTATACAGAGTGATGTATTTTGCACGAGACGTTTTAGGTGGAAATAGCCGATCTGAGGAGGGCCTTGGGCCGAGTCTGAATGATTGTTTCTGCCAAAAACGTCGAGAGCTGAATGCTTGTGCAATCACCCTATGGGGATTCTCATTATATCTCATGATGATTTTCTGATATGCTTCGTTACGGGAGTTTCTCGTAAGAAGGTCCATAGTGTGGAAAGAGTTAACAATAAAAGCTGGTGCATGATACCCGGCGCTAAGTGAACAAACATAGAATATTAATGTAGACACCTCTTTACAAGTGTAGATATCGTTTTATCTATATTGTACATCACGCGCTAAGTTCATCCCATTAGCAATTAGCCATTATCACGCTAATTGGAGTGTCCAATTGTCAATTGCTGAGATTTTTCTGTGTTTGATCCAAACGTTGACAGACAAAACAACAGCACAAATGGCACATAGTTTGGACCCAGGTCAGACGCCGGGTAACTCTGTGTCTAGTGCGGTCCAATATGATAGAACAATGATTCCTCTCTACAGCGGCACCATATGGAAGACAAATAGTGTGTGCGTTGTTTGGAGGGAGTCGTTATATGGAGGGAAATTAGCTTTCATTTGCAAAGAGCTTGAATCCAGACCAGACGCCGCATAACACGGTGTCTTATCTGAATTTCAGCTGTTTGTCATTCGTCATTTACCTTTTCTGCCAAAATTTCCATTATAATTGTAATTTGAAGAAAAATAGCAATAGTTTGGCTCAGACGCCGTGTTACTAGGAATAATATCACAATCAATAATGTTTGCAAGTATCATTATTACTCTGGATAGGATATTAAAGAGTTGAAATATTTGCACAAATCCTTTGAATTAGATCTAAAGAATAAAAGAACCATTGGGACACACAAGATTCCATTACCCCGACATCGCATGACGTCACCAGCTTCAAACATAAGATTTGCGTAATTTAACTAAATTAATATCATATATGGTGTCAAACAGTGAGGATCTTGATCAGACAACATGTTACGTGGCATCATATTAAGATGTTAACTCTGTGCAAATAACGATATTGTACTCGATATAAGACGGTGAAGGGATAAAATAGAACTTTCTATTCTCATTATTGTTTCAACCCTTATACTACCACGCACACAACCCAAGTTGCTTTCGAAAACAATCATTAACTATTTCACTGCCGATGACACCCAAATGCGTTATTGTAAATAGTTTGGATCCTAATCAGACGCCGCGTCACGCGGCGTCTGATCAGGATCCAAACAATTTGACACTCGTAACAATATTTCTTAAGTCATACTAACTGAAATGTAACTTTGATATGCTCTTGCAGACGACAATGCTGAAGCCGACGACAATATAGCGGCGTGGGGGTAAAAACCTCACGATTAATTTGGCAGTGAGAGAGTAAAATAGTTGACAAGCACCGTGTTTGGTTTCAAATTGTTTGACACTCATATCGATCTTATTTGACACTCATATATACTGACACGAAAAAGAAACTATGCACTTGTTTAGGAATTAAAATTTCCATCTTTTATTTAAAGAAATATAGGCAAGTGTGGTATCAAAATGTTCGTAAGTATTTCTTGTACACGAACCAAATTCGTGTCATTATAAATGCACTGTTTACGCTTGAATGAAGTAGAGATTAAAAGTAAAAATTGCAAATCGGTATTGTTTCCTAAAGTTTTGAAAAAGTAAATTGATTTAAATCGGTATGTGTAATGTCCTAATCTTATACTGACCAATGCAATAAATCTCGAACGAATTGACCTGACGTAACGTCTTGTGACGTAAATTCGTCAACGTCATGTATCTACCCTGACGTGATGACTTGCTGGATCCTGACTGATCTCTTACGCTTCCATTTTGACCGTTAGGATGTCGAAGAGTCATGATGGTATTTCGGTGGCAATCAAACTACCCAGTGACGTCAGAGACGCTGACGTCGGACTAAAGGTGCTAAAGTGTCTGAATTCGTTCGTTTTCTTGAAGCCGTGGCAGCTTGTTAACGAGTTAAATTCAAATGCACTGTGATTTTATTATTGCATAATCAGTAAAGATATCGGTCAGTGAAAATCTGTACATGTAAACATGTTGCACATGTAGCACGTGCATACTATTGCATAATAGCCGTTGGTACGTTTGCATGACATCCAAGCGCTTTAATATTTAGTAAATTAGTGCAATGTGTGTAGAATTATTTTATCACTAATTATGCTAAAATTTATCATTCTAAACTTAGTAACGAAAAAGTTATACGCAATATCAAAGTGCACAGTTTCTTTTTCGTGTCAGTATAGATGTTTGCTCAGTCAAAATACCTTAAAGTCCCATTGTGTTTTCAGACCTTTTTTAATGTCCGAAATACAATAACGGTTAATAATAATGCTTGAACATTCTGATGGACCAAACTGATCTAAAGCAGAAATAAAGATTTTAGTTTTCGAAATACTTCCGTTATCTGGAGCCCTGTATTAACAGAGTTGTCCTTCTTTCCATTCACAAGAGTGGCTCTTTTAATCGTGCCGCACGAAAAAATCATAAATAAAAATTAAAAAGCGAATGTCTTAGATAAAGCCGGTTTTTGTGAAAGAATCACGTCCCATGTAGTTCAAATGGGACCCCAAACAACCGTTTTATGCAGGTTTCTCAAAAACACAATGCGGCTTTAACCCATAACCCAAAAGTCTGTTTCTAGTTTTGAAGAAAAGTGACCACTTCAAGCAGAATGCGCCCTAAGGCTTAACTTTCAGCCTGCTTTAAGCTACTATGTACTAGGATATAAAAAATATTTCTTAGTGGAGGGAAATATCAGAGGCGTATTTATGGGGTAATGTGTTAAATGTACATCTAAGAAATAAATGCAAACAAGCAAATAAACACTTTTCCGACTGAATAGGGTTATACTCCGCCCACTAGCACGGCTGAAAATCCATTTATCACATAATTCGCCGTCAGGGAGTTGTATAAAGCAATTGTATAAATATCGTAATCCACTAGTGGAATATCGTTTTTTGGGCTCCGGCCCAACTTGTTCGTCCACAAGCGCTGCGTGTAGCGAGACGCCAGATGACGTCATTTACTATGACGTTAACGTTAACAACGTAACGTTGTTGCGGAAATTCTATATAGCGGAGGGTCTACAAACTACGGCTTCAATCAATTTAATAGGTGCTTAAACTTGTTATATGATAAATAGAATCTCACATTCGTACTCCTTATTTATCATTTATAATAAACTCGTTGACTAAAATGAATATGACGCTCGCCAAGGCTCGCGTCATATTATTTTAGTGAACTCGTTTATTAAAAATGATAAATAAGGAGCACTCATACAAGAACCTCTATGTATAAAACCCCGCCTACTATGCACATCTATCATATGAACTAATACATTAGCTTATATAACAAGGAAAAATAATCAAGAAAGAGTTACGGCTCATGTCACACATATAACAAATAAGAATACACTTCATATCCTGTTGAGAAAGCTTCTTTAGATACTGTGTTATTTGAGTCTATAGTGATGTAAAAACGTCAATATACCACAATAGCATGAAAGAGGTTAAACAAACTATATAAATATATATAATCAAAATTATCAGGCTAATTCATCATCGACAAGGGAAAAGATCTTAAGAAAATCAATTAGTACCGATTGCATGTCCTTTTATGATTGTATGACACATCATAGTATATACAGTAACACCCTCTATTATAGCAACTAAAATGAAGTTTAATTGATTTGTATGAAATATAAGTGACAGCTAAAAGCAATGTGAAGGTTACAGAGAAAGCTCCTAAAGAGATTTTCTGTTTTACTTTCACCTTGTTTTAAACAAACACCTTTCTTGAATATCCAATAATTAACAAATTTTGGTGATTGTAATAGAGAGTTTATCAGCATATTGCAATAATTTATATAAAAGCGATTGCTCTGCGCATGTCTTACAATAGGTAATCATTGATCATGTGCAGCAATTTGATCATCACAATAAACCGTTCATTTCCTAGCAAGCATTATCTTAACAGGCAGTCGCTTGTTTTAGATTCGCGAGACGCTTTTAGTCTTTTCTTACAAACCACTTTTCATTTTACAAAAAGAAGAAATAATGTTTCAAGTTCAATTTGTTTGAATGAGTGACGATTACAGAAACGTGAGGAGATACAATGCAATTAAAACAAAAAATGTTGGTGCATGCATTTCTGTGGATAGCCGGATATTCGGGTTTTTCCGCCGTGACGCTTCCGCCGCCGTCTGTATATCGTAAAGCAACATGCTCTATGGAAAACGCACTGGATTATCTCGTTGAAGAAACTTTATGGACATGTAGGGAGCGTTGTGAACGAATGGCACAGTGTAATGCCATAAATTATAACCTCTATAACAAACTGTGTGTGTTGCAGGAAGTAGGGACATCAGAAACAAGCGACGATAGTCTTTGTGTTAGTCTTGAAATAAACCACCAAAGTACAATCTTGAAAGGACCTTGCGCCAGTAGACCGTGTACGCATTCGACTTTTTGTGACTCGTTAGCAACCCATGCATACGCTTGCCGACCGATATTTTGTCCACCCCCGTTTCCAATTGCGCACGCAAATTTAATGACAGAAACTCCTACTTATATAGGTAGACGCGCATGTTACATATGTGAACATGGTTTTACTGGGTTTGGAAACCATGTCATAAAATGCCTCAGCAACAAAACATGGACTTCAGCACATTTCATTTGTTACCAAAATTGTCCCTCGATTCCATTGAAAGCCTCAGCAGAATTGGTATCTTGGTCACCGCACAGACTTTTTGCCAACACTACTGCCCACTACAAATGTAAGCCAGACTTCTACAATCTTACAGAATCAGTAATAATGTGTGATAACAATGGTGTATGGTCTCAGTTTGAATGCCTGCCGTATTGTTGGCACAGTAAACTACCTGAGCTTGAGCACGGATCTGCCTTAGAAGGAGACAAATACACGATCAACATGACGGCCAATTATACGTGTAACGAAGGTTTCTATTTGTACTGTGGATCTCTATCTCTAAACTGTAATGAAGACGGAAGCTGGTCAAAACTAGATGTCACCTGTTATAAGTACTGTTGGAACAGTAAACTACCTGAGCTTGAGCACGGATCTGCCTTAGAAGGAGACAAATACACGATCAACATGACGGCTAACTATACGTGCAACGAAGGTTACTATTTGTACAGCGGACCTCTTTCTCTAAACTGTGATGAAAACGGAGCCTGGTCACAACTAAATGCCATCTGCTATAAGTACTGTCTTGCTCCTGGAAACCCCGCACACGGAGCTATAACGGTACTCATTGTTTTTATACATGTATGACACCTTTGGGAAGACCCTTTTCTTCTTCATAAAACGTATTTGTGCTAAAAGAAATATTAATATTTCAGCCCGTTTAGACTAGTCGCTACTGAACAGGACATTTGCAAACAGTGTTAACCCTAAATATTTACATTCGCCCCTTTCAATTCCATTGACACAAATGCTGTTCATTTCGTATAAACACTATTTCACGAAAGGGCGGGACTTGTGGAAAAGTTTCGAAGAGGAGACGGGACATATGCAGGTTTTTATTTGCGAAATAATCGTTTGAACTTGGATAGCAAACATTTGGCGGTTTTTTTTCTCAAAATTTGTTCTTCACTGATCTATGCCGTCCTATCAGTAAAAACCATGATTACCGACTAACATTCTTCTTTATTAATGAGATAAATTGTAAGAAAATGGACATCTACCTTATAAACAGCAACTGTCGGGAATATATATTTATCCTACTTTAAAAATGACGTCACTTCCAAATGACGTCAAGTTGGCATTTTTGGCGCCAAACTGTTAAAGCTGTTGATCTTAGAATATTGATCTTAGAATGTAAACAATGGAACTTATTTATTTTTGCTTTTGAATGTACGCAGCTTCAGTAAATCGGTCATGGCTGTTCCTGATAGGGTACACATTATTCGTGTTTTCAACCTCTAATATAGATTAAACATACCTGCATACTTACAAAATGTTAATCTAATATTAGAAATTACAGCAAATACACTGTAAATATAAGAATGTACCATGGTATTTGCCGATAATTTTCTGTCGTTCATTTCGCTTGAACGCCGAAACAAATCAATTTATTTGTTAATGAGATACCGCATTACACCGTCTGCACCTATTGCTATTTAAAATGAAGAATTGTGCTGTATGACCAAACACTGTAGTGGTGTTAAATTACCATTCCACAATGTACAATATTATAGAAATACTTGGAGATTTCATTAAAATTGATTTGCAATATTCAAACCTAAATGAAATAACTGTTATTAATTAAGGAAATGAAGTTGTTAGGTTTCCCTACCTATACCAAATCCTACCGAACAAAACGCAAAATATGTGTCTCCGAATATGTGTTTCCGAATTGATGTTTGGTAGAGAGGGAGCACTGTATATTGTTTATTTGCATTTAAGGTGGGAGTAAAGTACAATTAGCTACGACAGTATACTCAAGTTCTTCAATTAATAGAGGTTGTAGGCCGTACGACTAAGATTATTTCGTAGCCTTGAAGAAGTAGGCCCATTGTAGTGAGTTTCTTACCACGAAATCAATCCTGTCAAAATATCATCCCTGCTTCAATATTGTTGTCTGTTATATCCTTTCAA
Source organism: Gari tellinella (assembly GCA_922989275.2). Lineage (NCBI taxonomy): Eukaryota > Metazoa > Mollusca > Bivalvia > Cardiida > Psammobiidae > Gari > Gari tellinella. Next base: position 34,431,519 of record OV277873.1, on the reverse strand, counting down.
GATGAAATTTAATATTTTGCATGACTCAAAAACTTGTCGATCAAAATCGAATCGCATAGTGTGTATATAAACACAATGAAATGAATCTAGAAAAGTTATTGAGTTTTCTGCGTTGTTTTCATCTTGCTTTAACCCATTACCCCATAGCCTGTTTATAGTTTTGAAAATCGGTGACTACTGAAAGCAGGTTGAAAGTAAAGCAGAATGTGCCATATGGCGCATTCTGCTTTACTTTCAGCCTGCTTTAAGCTTTTACCAGCTAGAATATGGAAAGTATTAAATATGATACATATTCATTACGGTTTATATTGGAACTATTTTCTTCAGCGGATGAATAAAATCCATGTGCTAAAAGTCGCTTCTATAAGGGAAAGGGTTAAGCTGATACCTGTCTATAGTACATATACGCACCAGTAATGTAATACATTATATGGCGCTTCCGTAGAGGAACGGGTTAAAATATTAACGGTATTGTTATTTTTGACAGCAGTTACCAGCTGATCCTTATGTGAAAGATTCCACGGCTCTGTTCTCCTGCAACTCTGGGTACTACCACTTCCCAATTGGACAACTTACAAAAGCCGTGTGTAGGTCGGACGGAGATTGGAACTACTTAGCCGAGTGTTACAAGGAGTGGTGATCTGCCTATTGAAAATCCTTTGTTAACTCGTCGAGTTTTATTATACATTTCACCACCAGATCGCCCATACACCGTCTCAACCTATGCACAATACCAATGTCTCGATCGGATTGTTGGCGGTAATATCAAGAACAGGGCTACGTGTAATAGGTTCGGGAAGTGGGACGCACCAGCTTACTGTTGCACTTTAACTTTAGAATTCTTTACTTCGGGAGGCAAGTGTGCGGATTGCCAAGATGGGTGAGGCTCCAGGGGCCCGTTTCATAAAACTTCGTACGACAAAAACGATGGTAAGTCAGAATATAAAAGCCTCAATAAATATTTATTTCTCTATCTAATCCTGTCTTGTGACATCTTTTTGGAATCGTCTTGAAAAGACGATTCCACAAAGATGTCACAAGACAGTATTAGATAGAAAAATAAGAAATTGAAAGTACATTTTGTATTTTAAAGAGTTGACTTACGACAACATTTGTCGTAAGAAGTTTTATGAAACGGGCCCTAGCCTCGTAGCATTGACGTCTTTACTTGTACTCTGCAAAGTGGTATTCTTTCCCAATTATTTACATTCGCCGCATTCAATTCCATTGAAAAAAAAACTGACGTTTAATTCGTGTATATGCAATTGCTCTAGGGGGTGGGATTTTCCCCCGCGAATCACAGTTTCAGGTATACTGTTATAATTTTTTCTTTTAGAGTACACACTATTCGTGTTAACAACCTTTGATAAGGATTAAAAATACTAACATGCATACTAAAAGTATGTTCATTTAATATAAGATTTGTTTTATTATTTTTTTATTTTTTGGTGAAGTTTTTCAACTTCTTTTATTATAAATTTTCACACAGGATATACAGTCTTAAGTATACAAACAAAATAATACATGGTCAATACAATAAGGTGGATCATTTCATGTTTTTAGTCAAATGCTAATTGAACTTGACTAAAAATATTGACAATATTTGTTTTGACATCAAATAGGAATACGTGAAGCTGAATTCTTTAACAAATAAATCTTCTATATTTTATGAGTTTCTTCTTTTGTCACTGGTATAGTATCCTTTGTAAATACAAAATCCTATTAGGTAAAGTACCATGTTCACATCCTTAAAGCAAGTGTCGATAATTTTATATCCTGGTATGGACTTCTCTTTTAACCCTTTCCTCGCATTGAAGCGACTTTTAGCGTTTTTAAATTTATTCCCCCGCTGAAGAAAATAGCTCCAGTTTATAACCTCATGAACAATTACTATTACAAATATTTTATATAGCCTAGCAGATTTTAGCTTAAAGCAGGTTGAAAGTAAAGCAGAGTGTGCCTTAAGGCACATTCTGCTTTACTTTCAACCTGCTTTAAGTGGTTACCTGTCTTCAAACTAGAAACAGGCTATAAGGTAATTGGTTAAGAAAACTATGCTATTTTGGAAACTGCATAATTTGATAATTTGAAACAGCTTTGCATTTCAGAAAAAATGTTCATAGTCTTCTATCACATTACAAATATTACATTTAGGATCTTTTTCAAGTTTCCATTTCCATATAAGTTAATTTTTATTGCTAATATATATTGTACTAATTTAACTTTAAATTGTTTGAAACGATTATCTATGCAAGACTGTTTTAATTGCGTATAAAAAAATCCAGTTTATAGTGTCTGTAAATGTTGTGTTTCACATATTATGAATGGTTTTATAAAAGTATTGCCTCGCATTATGTTGCAACATTCTTTGTTAGACTAATAATTTATGTGATTTCTATTAAAATTCAGTTTCAATTCTGGTTTATTCATTTTTTTGAAATGCCGTTTTTAGTATACTTATCTGACAGATCCAATTAGATTTAAGTTTAAGTTTTTCTAGGATTTTGACCAAGGTTACATGTCCGTCCTATAATGTCATTAACAAATAGAATATCCGAGTTAATCCAAGATTTAAAAATAAGAGTTCTTCCTTTAAAACGGATATGTCTATTACCTCCAAATAGTTGTTGCCAAATATCAAAAACGTGTAGGGCAAATTGTTATAATCTGACTGCAGTGATTTAAATTCGAAACATGTCTTTAAAATATCTGTGTAAAATGGTATCAGTTTTATATCTGTTTTTGGCAATGAATATAGAGATGTTATGTTCATGTAAAATATAAGAAAATGGTTGCCAAATTCGTAAAATAGTTTCTGGGGATGATTTTCTAATTTGCACCATCTTCATGTAATAGAGCTCTTATCCATTTTAATTTAATTAACCTTATGAAACTCTCTACATCGTTCATGTTTAGACTGCCATGTATGTCTGTATGAAGTAATTGTCTTTTAATATTTTGCATGAATCTTTATCATAACCAAACGTAATTTCAAAAACTTTCACTGTATAAGAACATTTTAGATTGTCGATATTTTCAACCGATTGTTTTGATCTGCCTATCCAAACATTCTGTTAAGTGAGAGACTTGAATATGAATTAAACTTTCGACAATTTTTAGTGTAATTTTGGCATTATATGAGTTTTAAACAAAACTTGAAGTATCATCAGCAAGATGTGTAAGTTTTAAGCAGTTTTTTGACTATTTACATATTCTATTTTGATACTTTGAAATTCTTGTGATGATTTTAACTTAATAGATAAAATTTCAGCCACAAGTAAGTAGATTAATACTCTTAAAGAGCATCCGTGTTTGATGTACTTTATCGGATCTCTATCCATTATTATTAATACACATGGTAATATCGGCATAAAACTTTCCCATCCATTTAATAAAACAATTTCCAGACCCAAATTTTCTAATTACTACGAACATAAAAAGTGTTCTACAGTGTCATAGGCCTTTTTAAAATCCAAAAACAACTCGAGTATTGTATCACGACTGAAATATTGCAAAACACATAGCCTTTTATTCTCACAGGCAATACGTATCATGATATATATCGTCGTTCTGTTGAAATATCAGGATATGAATCGTGAAGGAAATAGCTGCCGATGCACAACCCTATTATTTGCCTTCTTCGTTTACCCGAAACTGAAAGCGCTCGCAATACAACGACATGCAGTGTTCCCTCTCTCCAACAACACACAATGGGAGACAAATAGTGTTTTTATTAAATGCCTTCGTATGCTATCGAGCGTTTCCACGTGTATCGGCTCAGTAAAATACAAGAGTCTGTATCAGCCACCTTGTATCAGCCACTTTGTATTTTACTCTGACGTCGCTTTCGATTTAACGTGACGTCATTTACGTACATGTGCAAGTGCCGCGTTATTCATTGTGGAAAACAAAAATTCTTTTTCTACTTCAAAAAATTAATAAATTTTGGATATAAAATGATTTAAACAACTATTTAGTTGTTTCTGATGTGTATTCAAGGCATATAATAAACACATGACCAGTTGGCAGTGCGCTACAGAGTGTTGCATTTAGCTCTCGACGTTTTTGGCGGAAACAACCGAACAGACTCGCGCTGACGCGCTCGTCGTATCGGCTATTTCCGCCAAAATCGTCTCGAGCTAAATACATCACTCTGTATCGCACTGTCAACTGGTAATGTGTATTTATTGTTCATAGGGAAATGTTATAAGGAGGGGGATAAATATCTTGTTTATGGAACTGTGGTAAAAGGTCAGTGTAAGGCTGAAGACGTTGTAGGGAGGGTCGTTGCTATCATGTAATACATCAAAAGCACTAAACAGTGAATGTTTAAGGACAAAATGCTATTTTGAGACAAACATATCTGGGAACTACGTTCGACCATGCAGTACTTTTGGTCTATTTGATGTTCCGTTACCTTTACGCTAATATATTAAAAATGAGGAGGCTTATTTGTCATGCACAAGACAAAAGATCTTACGTAAAATTCATTAGTATCGATTTCATAACCTTTGTATGATGTTATGATGCATTATAAAAAAAATACAGTAAAACCCTCTATTACCACTATTAAGGAGCCTAATTGCTTGTATGAAGGATAATGACAGCTTAAAGCAATGTGAAAAACGTAAATGAGCTTTCTGGTTTACTATAACCTTACTTTAAGTAACCATCTGTCTAAAACATCTAATAATTAACACGTATTAGTGGTCTTAAAAATGGGTTTAACTGCACATTGTAACTATTTGATATAAAAGCGATTGCTCTGCGCGTTTTATTACAAAAACAGGGCTGTCATAAGTTGATCATGAAAAACCCTAAGATGATCATGAAAAACCCTAAGATTTTCAAATTTTCAATCGGAATTACTTAAAGCAGGTTGAAAGAAAAAACAGAATGCGCCTTAAGGTTATACAGGATTCTCCAGCCCAAGCAACGGAATGTGGCATGGAACTCCCACTGAATTTTCCTGTAATCCAAAATGTCCCTGCATTCCCGTGATAAATTCAGCAGAATTTGTATCTTGGTCGCCACACAGATTTTTTGCCAACACTACTGCACGCTACAAATGTAATCCAGACTTCTACAATCTTACAGAGTCAGTAATAATGTGTGACAACAATTGTGTATGGTCTCAGTTTGAATGTCTGCCGTATTGTTTGCACAGTAATCTTCCTGAGCTTATACATGGGTATGTCCTACCAGGGGAAAAGTACACGATCAACATGGCGTCTGGATATACTTGTAACGAAGGTTACTATTTGTACAGCGGATCGCTTTCTTTAACAGTGATCAAGACAGAGCCAGAGGCCCGTTTCATAAAACTTCGTACGACAAATGTTGTCGTAAGTCTGATTATAAAAGTCTCAATGTCTATTTATTTCTCCATCGAATCCCGTCTTGTGACATCTTATTGGAATCGTCTTGAAAAGACAATTCCAAAGAGATGTAACAAGACAATATTAGATAAAGATTAGATAAAGAAATCAGAAATCAAAATACAATTTACAGTTTTGACTTACGATCGTTTTTGTCGTACGAATTCTTATGAAACGGGCCTCTGTTCACAACTAGATGCCATCTGCTATAAGCATTGTGTTGTTCCAGACAATCCCGACCACGGAGTTATAACGGTAATCATTTTGTGACCCCGGCATCTATAGATGCGGGGGCATATAGTAACTTTTCGTCCGTTACTGGACTAATTATATGTATACTATTATATTTAGCTTTTTTACTAGGGGTAAACGTATACGATGTGAAGTTGAAAATGAATGCAACCAAGTGCTGAATAAAAGGCTAAATTTAATATTTACTTGTATAACAATTTTATATCATTTAGAACTTTTTGTTCTATGTCAATATACCATCTCGTTTTAGTCCCTTTATTTCATTTACAACAAAACTTGTAATGGACAATTTAGTTTTGAGTTTATTTTAATAGAAACTGCAACATGATAAACATTTCAGACCCTGATCAGAGGTCTCCTGTAGAATCCATCTGACAACGGTTTAAACCTTTGTTAATGACGAGTATATTTGCTGCTAGGGTTGAATATCTTGAATATATTAAATAAACGATTTAAAACGAAGTACGCCATGTATAATTACATACATGTTTACAACTATTAAATTTTACACAATATAGATACAAGTGACGGCACTTGCACAGCCGAAATTCGCATACGCTTAGGGATAGTAACATCAGTCTTTGTCAGCCTACAGAAGATATTGAAGAGCAACATCAGCTTCAAAACCATGTTCAAGCCCTACAAGTCCCTGGTCTTGTCTACCCTCTTATATGGGTGCGAAGCATGGACTCTACTGGCAGAGACAGAAATTCGAGATGTAATGCATCAGGAAGCTACTTGGCATATCTTACTTGGAGAGAAAAACGAATGAACATGGAAGGGATCAGGTACGCAGCCTTGTTGGCACCCTAGAACCCCTCCTCAGCACGGTCAAGAAAAGGAAATTGAAATGGTTTGGTCACACCACAAGACACAACAGTCTTAGCAAAACTATCCTCCAAGGGACAGTGGAAGGTGGTCGTAGACGAGGAAGGCAGAGGAAGAGTTGGTCCGACAACGTAAAGGAGTGGACAGCACTGTCAATGCCAAAGCTGATAACATATGCTGCAGATAGACTAGGTTGGAGACAAAGGACAGCTTCTTCAGCGTCAGAATCCCTCTTACGACGAGACAATCAGTCAAGGGATGAGTGAGTGAGTGAGATACAAGTTTGATTTACATACACTAACGCGATAAACAAACTGTACAATTGTTTTAAGGTATTTTTGTTACCCTTATAAGTACAAACCATAAACAAATATCGTATCAGAATGCGCAAAAATGTATTGGCTAAAAGTTGGTTTTTGTTTAATTGTGATTTGATAATTTGCAAATCGTTAATTATGTTTGTGAAAGACAATAGTGTGAAAAGTAAACGTTGCAGACTTTTAAAGTTTTGTAACTGTCGTTTAGCCATCGACCAATATTATTTTGCTAAACCATGAAGCACAGAGTTGTGATATTTGATATGTTGTTCAAGTTTGTATGCTGTGGTCAAAAATGACCCCGACCTGGTAGCCACAATATTACATAAAAACGTTTCAAATCTGCGACTTTTACTTTCACACTATCGTTTTTCCTACACAAAATTATTCTCTGCAAATTATTAAATTGCAATTAAACATACACCAACCTTTTGCCAATTCTACGATCTTGTGGGTAGCTGTAGAACTAGGATTCTTTCGCTGCCTTGACCCTTATCATGCTAAACTGTCGACTGCTTCTAACATATCATCTTCGAATAAAGTATTGTTTTTATGCTTTTTTAACTGAAGAAAAGTTTAAATACGAGTCACAAACAGTTTGGATTCAGATCAGACTCCGCGTTATTTTTAATCTATATAAATAACAACAATATTTGCTGATGTTCCCCGAACAAAACAATGATGTCTAAAAAATTCCCAGGTTTTGATTTTAGTTAAGTGACTTATTAATAATGTGTGATACAAGGCACTGGTGCTATGCAAACAAACAAAACCTCCTGTGAGGTCGCGTACCTTTTCTCAAAGGTAGATATCAAGTGATCTATATTGCCCAGCATTTACGAAGGACTGGTTAATTCCATTAACCATTATCGAGTTAAATTATTGTCTGCTAATATGTCGTCTGTTCATGTGTCGTCTGCCGAAACTGCTTAATTGTCGTCTGCTGGGTTATTCTGCGTCTGATCTGAATCTAAATTGTTTGGAAATGCAAGTCGCACTTAGCACGATAAAAGTTGAGTAGTTTGTAGTTCTTTTAACCCATTCGCTGCCGTTATGACGTATATACCGGTCGAACACAGTCGTTGCAATATCATATTGTCGTCTGCTTATAATTTTCGTCTGCTTTTATAATCAACTTTGGAACTGTTTACCGCTTTCGACTCACGAAACAGTTATATAAGTGCAAACATTTTGGATCCTGATCAGATGCCGCGTAATGCGGCATCTGATCAGGATCAAAAGTGTTTGCAAATGTCGGATTGTGTCTGTCCAAAGAGTAAAAGGTTTCGTTCATGACAATTGTGGCTATTGTTTTTAACCATTTCTAACGATTATTAAAAATTATCTTCTGCAACAATTATTGTCGTCTGCTGCTGTTCTTAGCTTTAGATCTGAAATTCCTTTTCATTTTAGTTTCAGGGTGCAAAACAATTTCGAACCCGATGGGACACTGTTGAACAAACAATTTGTAAAGTTTAGAAAATAAATAAATAAAATGGTCCTGCCAATATCATTCAAAGACGCAATTTAAGCATCAAACATTTAATATATCAAACGACAAGAATCACATTAGAAGACATAGATGTTCGGGTCTCTAAATAGACACTTACATAAATAATGGAGAGACCATTATTCTTTTCCGCTAAAACGAAACTGATGCCATGCTTATAAAGCATTTGAAAAGAATCTGAGATTGTTCTCAAGCTCATGATTGGTCAGATTTGAGCATATGAGGTACATGCTTATAAAGCGGTTCAGTTGAGTCTGAAATTGTTCTCAAGCAATTGATTGATCAGTCTAGGCGCAAATCTGACCAATCAAATGTTTGAGAACGAACCCAGATTCAACTCAAACGCTTTATAAGCACTGTAGGGCCTGGGCCCAAGGTTATAAAAGTTGAAATGATATCCATGCTCAAAACACTTAAACTTTCTCAGATCATAACACTTCGGCAAACATTTTATATATAACTTGTGTTCGCATACATGATTCTATTGAAAGTACATGTACATGTAAATTCAAATGAGGTTACTACAATCACTTAAATAGAGGATCTTAAATGAGTGTTCATATTTATTTGATTTATTAAATGAGTCTTTTTGAAACGATAAAAAACAAGCTGTAGCAAGTTTTTGTATCGTTTCAAAAAGACTCATTTAATAAATCAAATAAATATGAACACGAATATAAGATCCTATTTATAACATTTCCAAAACACACTAATATTTACAGCCAATTTTTCAGGAGTAAGGTAGGTTGTAGTAAAGTCTTCTTTATATAGAAACCATCAATGGAAGGGGTAATGAGGTTTTCTAAGTGCCTGGGAAAAGTAGTTACAAATTGCTCAATGTTTTATTGACATAATGTCACTATATAAGCCATTATTCGATTTAGATTTGGATTTAGAATCTTTCTGATAACTGAGTTTACTGTGAAAGTTGATTAAAAATCACGTCGAAATACATTTTGAGTAACAGTCAAGAACGTCACATCATAACGTCACAAACATTTTCCATATAAGGAAAAACAGTCGTCACTAGCACATGAGGCAGCGCCGTATTTTGCTCAACATTTAACGAAGACACAAACACAGTTTTTCTACTCATCACTGTCGATTGATTTAAAACCCGTATTCGTTTAGGAACATTCGGCCCTTCTTCTGTGCTATTGTGAATAGGCCTATGGAAATTTCCACCGTGAATCGGAACGCCAAAAATGTTGAAACCGCCAAAGAGGGTTGATGACCTAGATTCTGTATTAGTGGCATAGGATTGTGCATGAATAGGAGAATATTCGCTATGAACTCACTTACTGTGTTGGAATATAACATTTTCGGAATCTATTTGAGCTGTAATGGATTTAGATGGCTGTGTTGTTGATAAACGAGATGTTTTAGGACCTGATAACTGAATTATTTGATTGGATTGGATTGTTGTCTTTCAGCTTTGAATCGAGAAAGGATGGCGGGGACCAGAGTTGCCGGTAGGTCTTTTTCTGCATAAATTGTTTAAAATCTTGTAGATAATGATATTAACAGGACAGCGATCAGGATTTGTATATGACCAAACTTTAGACAGAACAGTTCGAATGTTACGTCCAATGGGGCTTCGCCTGACGTAGTTACTGGTTTTGGTTTGTCTCTCTGTAAACTGCAGATACTCGAGTTCAATTGTATCATAGAATCCATACCGTATAAAATGTACTGATACCTCTGAATACCATCAATTTTATTGTTCCTAGTCCCCTTCCGTCTTTTGATCGTTGCTAGCTAGGTCAGCCTCCACCATTTTTTTTGTTTTGACAGCGCGTATGAATATTATTCGGCCGGACAGTGTAATAAACATGTGTGTGTTACCAAAATTAAAAAATGGCTTTATTCACGCGCTGAGCGGTCGGATGTGTTATAAAGTGTTTTATGTAAAAACTAGAGCCTGTAAAGGAACATGTTTTGAGCATAGAGTTCGTTTTAAGTTTCATCACATCGGAGCCTGGTCAATCAAACGTTTGCGAACGACCTCAGACATTCTCATATCAAATGTTTATAAACATATGCCCTAAACGCAATACGTGAAATATTTTGTTTTTAAATCAGCATTTGACGAGTTTTCTCAAACAGTACGAAAGTATATATATACTACCAGACTTTAACTTAAAACTGACTGAAATTAAAGGGCAATGCGCCTTAATTCTTTACTTTACAACTGTATCACATGTCTTCAAAACTACAAACAGGCTATCAGGCAAAGGCTTAAAAAATAAAGCAAGACAACTTTATCATAAAACTGAAAAGGCTAATTTATTATTGATAAGGGTATTATCTTAAGAAAATCCATTAGTTCTGATTGTATATCATTTTTATGTTACAGTGGGGAAAACGTTATTCTTTCCTAATAAACGCGTTTACGCTAAAATGTTTATTTCCATTGCAAACAGCTTATAGCCAGATAAGATACCGGGTCTGATCAGGTTCCAAACTGTTTGCCCCTCAGACAAAAATAGATTATGAGAATTGTAAGAAAGTTGTTATTTTCTACATTTTAGTGAATTATATATGCGTTTAGTTTTGTTTAAACGGGAAAGAATAACGTATTCTCCACTGTAGTACGGTACATTAGTGGATATATTATGATTGTTTGATAATTAAAAAAAAGCGATTGTTCTAAACATATAGATAGAATATAATATAGTTTTCCGTTGATCTGAAGTACCAATGGGACTATTTCTATACTAGGTTCATTTCCTGATAAATATTCTCTCAGAAGGTAGTGTTGTTTTTTTTTGTTTTTTTTATATCGGTAAGACATTTACATATTTTTCTTGCTAATCGTTTTAACATTTATCTTGCCAAGCGCGATTTTAATAATATTTGCAAACAGCTTGCATCCAGACCAGACACCGCGTACAGTGTCGTCTGATCTAGATTCAAGCTGTTTGTGCATCATTTTCAATTTTGTTCATTTAAATAAAGGATAAAAATGTGTTTGTTTTTCTTTTCGTAGACGATGTATTTTAAGCATGATAAGGGTTTGTGTCTTAATGATGACTTTTGCAAATGGCTTGAATCCGAGTAAGATGTAGAGTAATTTTGCAATTCATGCGGATGCAAACATTTGGCACTAAGATTATATTTCAGCATAAAGAAATGGAAGAACAAACCAATATAGAATACATGTTTAAAAGACAAAGTTCTCGTGAGAACTGATGATGGTTTCAAACTGAACTAAAGGGGTATGGAGTGGGGTTGAGTGGGGAATAAAAGTACGGTTTACTTAAAGTAAAGAATTCTGTGAGAACAATTTTTCTTGAAACATTAAACACTACTATAAAGAGTATAAAAAACCGGATTTGGTCTAAACCATATTTTGTAAATGGTTTCATGAAACACGTGAATATTTTCTAGCATATTTTAACATGCATACGAAAGATCTTTTTTCACCCTAACGTCAATCAGTTTCCGTTCAGATCAAAAGTAGAGTAGATTTTGATAACTCTGGCAGAATTATTCAGCATCTGGTTTTGGTACAGCTACTTGTAACTGCCATATTCCTGCAGTTTTGATCTGGATTCAAACTTTTGTCACTTTAGGGTGTATCAAAATCATAAGCGAAATTTTTGAAGTATCTAACTTTCATTTCTTATATTTTTACTTTAGAAGAGGTGTTTATGATAGATGAAAATAGTTACAATATAAATGTAGGTGTGCACTTTTTTTTTAACTACGGCAATTAGGAAAAGGTGGTGAACTGTGGATTTTTTCTCAAATTGTGTCAAATTCAAAGTATAAGCTTCAGTACAATCTATTTTGAATAAAAAAGCATGGTAATTGTGTTTTTCATTATGTATTTTATGTAAAAGGAAGTATTTTGACATAAAGCCACACAGGCTCCAGATTTGAAAAATATGAATCTCTCAATCAAAATATGGTTTTTATGGATGTTGATATATTTATTTTTTTATAAAAAAAAAGTTTTATATGAGAAATAATAAAATAAAACATATTTCTAATATCGAAATTTGTCTTAAATTCAACCAGATGAATTTCATAATAAAATTAGATATGGAATAAATAATGTTAAACCAAAATACCGTGTTTGTTTTCATTTGAAATATATTTTATAAAAGTTCGTTCTTTGAAAAGGAAAATAAATAAGAAAAATCAAATCCTACGCTGACACACCTTTTGAAAATGACCGTATTTGTATCATTTTTTTCTATTTTCCATTCATCTTAAATAGCTCTTTATCAGTTTGATACACCCTTAAATGAATATTTATTACATTAATAATATCATTAATTTATATATTTGATTTTGAAAATATCAGATTATGGTTTACACTGTTTGTACAGCATGTAAATGCAGGATCAAGTTTATGCGTTTGATGTAAATATAGGTTATGGAAATGTTGGACCGAAAACGATCACCAAATGGACCGAAACGACTTATCCCTTAAAATAGGCTGGAACGACCTATGGGAAATAACAGAATATAACGGAACAGAACATATAGTTTATTGACTTGTACATTGTACATCATCATATATAACTTATAATATCAGTTATATCATACAGTATATTCATATATGTAAAGATATAACGATTGAAAATAGTCACGCTATTTCTAAATAGCTTTGCAAATATAGAGGATGAGTAATTCAGTTTTATGTGTTAAACTAAAGCGAAATGAGAGAGCAGCTTTAATATTATCTTGATAGATTTAATGGAAATAACCTAGGCCGAAACAACACGTTACCATTTAATCTCCTCCAAAGAGAGTATTCATCGTTCCTTAACGTATACCATTCGTACACAAAAGAAAATGAAAGTAGATTCTTCTAGTTTTGTGATTATCATTATCAAATATGCTTCATCTAGTGTCATGATTATCCACTAGAAGTATATTTTTTTAATCCATTACCCCATAGCCTATTCCTAGTTTTGAAGATATTTGCCAACATAAAGCAGGTTGAAAGTAAGGCAGAATGTGCCTTAAGGCACATTTTGCCTTACTTTCAGCCAGCTTTAATCTATTCTCTGCTAGAATATAGAAACTTTTTCTTATGATTTTTATTTGCAAAAGCATAAATTGGAACTATTTTCTTCAGTAGCGGAATAAATTAAAGGCGTAAAAGGTGTATTTAGGGGGTAATGGATTAGATAGTTTCACTTTCTCTTATAATACTATTTCTAAACATTTATCGATGGTTCGTTTATAAGCGATATAATTGAGTGTTGCTTTCTTGAGCGGATGAGTTTTGGCAACTCGACGCTGACTATAGACGGATTCAAATCAAATATTTGAAACCATAAAAAACGATTTAAGAAAAAAATAACTTAATAAAAAGCCCTTTTATTTCAGTAACAAATTGTTCATCAAGAGAAGGTTGAAAGCGTTAAAATGCATAGGCTCATAACAACACTCTTTACCCCATAGTCTGTTCCTAGTTTTGATGACAGGTGACCACTTGCACGTAAGCAGGTTGAAAGTAAAGCAGACTGCGCCTCAATTCACATTCTGCTTAACTTTAAGCCTGCCTTAAGCTACCATATGCGAGAATAAAAAATGTTTTATAGAGCATATGCATGACTGTATAGTGTGTAACTATTTTCTTTAGTGGAGGAATAAATCAAAGGCATGAGAAGACGCATCCATGCCATGGGGGAATGGGTAAAACCTAATCGAATTGGTCAAAGAATATCTGCAGGTAATATGAAAGGAAGAGATACCTTGTAATGTATGGAATACAGTGAAACCCCTCTAAACCGGAACCTCTAAATACCGGAATCCTCTCTAAACCGGACAAAACATTCGGTCCCGTTTCCAATCCTTTTTATTTTTACCCATTACACCATCAACACGCCTTATTACGTCTTTGGTTTTTTTCTTACACTGAAGAAAATGGTTTGTACATTCTAGCAGATGATAGCTTAAAGCAGATTGAAAGTAAAGTAGAATGCGCCTTAAGGCGCATTCTGCTTTACTTTCAACCTGCTTTCAGTGATCAGCTTTTTCCATACTACAAACAATCTATCGGTTAAAACCCCTCTAAACCAGAAACCCCTCTAAACCGGACATTTATGTTGTCCCCACACATGTCCGGTTTAGAGGGGATCACTGTATATACATATTATAGAACACCCTGTACATGTAATGTTAAAAATTCTATTGGACAGGTTAATTGTGAAACTCATACCAGTATGCTGTTAAAACAAAATGGTTTGGGCCATGGAGTTCTGTGGCTAACCGGATGTTCGGTTATTTCCGCCATGATGTTTCCACCGCCGTCTGTATACCGTAGAGCAACATGCTCTAATGAAGGCGCACTTGCTTATCTCGTTGAACAAACTCTGTGGATATGTAGAGAGGTGTGTGAAAGAATGGCTCAGTGCAATGCCATAAACTATAACCTCTATAGCAAAATGTGTGTGTTGCAGGAAGCAGTGGCAGCAGAAACGAGCGACGATAGTCTTTGTGTGAGTCTAATAATAAGCGACAAAAGTACACAAGTGGAGGGACCTTGCGCCAGTAGACCGTGTGTAAATTCTACCGTTTGTGTCACGTTATATAATCATCAGTATGTTTGCAGACCGATATTTTGTCCATCGCCGCCTGTAATACAGCATGCCATTTTAATGTCAGATACCCCTACTTATATAGGTTCACGTACAAGTTACAGATGTGAACAAGGTTACACCGGGTTTTCAAACCCAGTCATAGAATGCCTCAGTAACAGAACATGGACTTCAAAAGATTTTCTGTGCTACCCAAATTGTTCCTCGATTCCCGTGAAAGACTCAGCAGAATTGGTATCTTGGTCGCCGCACAAACTGTTTGCCAACACTACTGTACGCTATAAATGTAAGCCAGACTTCTACAATCTTACAAAGTCAGTAATAATGTGTGACACCAATGGTGTATGGTCTGGGTTTGAATGTTTGCCTTATTGTTGGCACACGGACTTACCAGTGCTTGCACACGGGTCTGTCCTACCAGGGAACAAGTACACGATCAACATGACGGCCAACTTTACCTGCAACGAAGGTTACTATTTATACAGCGGATCTCTTCTTCTAAGTTGTGATGAAAACGGAGCCTGGTCACAGCTACATGCAATCTGCTATAAGCATTGTCTTGTTCCTGGAAATCCTTCACACGGAACTGTAACGGTAAGCTGTTTAAACACTTTGAATCCTAGTGTCGAGTTTACACGTCATGTACAAACAGTATACAATAAAACCTCTGTATTACAACAACTTACTTGTGTTAATTATAAGGTTTTTAAGACAGGCGACTGCTTAAAGCGATACGACATTCAGAATGCCCCCAAGAAGCTTACTGTTTTACTGTCACATTGCTTTAAACTGTCAACTAACTTTACACAACAGCACGTCAATTTGCAAGTCACTCAGTGCAAAAAGAAACGCACATCGTGCTCAGGAGCAGATTAAGATACTTTTATTGAAAAAAATTAGAATACTAAGACCATATCTTAAGATTCATTAAATTCTACAACAAGCTCAGAAAAAACACTCAAAAACACTACAGTTTGGATCCTGATAAGAATCCGCGTAAAGCAACACAATTGAAGCAGAGAACAAAGAAACAGTGAAGGGGTAACATTCTCACTAAAGATTTTGCAGTAAAGGGATTAAGTTTGAGTGGCAAACAGTTTGAAGTTTGAATTATTTGGAGTGGGTACATTAGGTTAAGCACAATATCTCTATTGGGAAATAATAATGGTTTCTTTACAGTACAGTATTTTGTAATCTTTTTTCTCCAGCAACTACCAGTAGCGCCTTATGTGAAAGATTCCACGGCTTCGTATTCCTGCAAATCTGGGTACTACCACTTCCCAATGAAACAGAATCCAAACATCGTTTGTAAGCCGGACGGAAACTGGAACTACTTTGCGGAGTGTTACAAGCATTGCGGTGATCCGCCCGACAAAGATTGGCTCAGCGATAGACAGCATATAGATTACATCTCTACTTCAAAGCCTTACACAGTTGTGACCTACGCAAAATATATCTGCACCCTTGCCACCAGTAGAAGTGGAACGGACAGGAGTACATGTGACAGGAACGGTAACTGGGATGGTCCAAGTGAATGTAAATTATTTGGTTTGATTGGTTAAAGGAATGGACTATAAAAGACAAAATGTCATTGCGGCGCAGATAGTGTATTGAAAAGATAAGTTGTTTCAAGTAGGAATGATTTAACCCTTTCATGACAAAATTACTGCACCTAACAACACCAAGTAGTTCCGACTTGCAATGTAAAGGAATAACGAGGCATATTTGACTTAATTTTATGACAGAGCCTACTAGATAAGCATTTTAAACCAAACCTAGTTTAGCTTTATTTTTTCTTTATTTTTCACAAAAAATGTGCTAAATAACATTTTGTTAAGCATTTCACACGCGCTCGTTTAAAACCTGTGGAAGGATTTCACTGGATTGTGCCATCTTTAACACGAAATATCTTTAAAAAAAGATATCCAGCGGAATGATGGGTGGAAGTAAAACTATAGATGTGTATTAAATTGAGTTTGTTTTAAAGAATTGTTATATCTTGGATTGAAAAGCAGAATATACAAGTACAATGGAAACAGCGACTTTTATTTAGGATATAGCATAACAGAAATGCAAAACTAATATTCAACCTATATCCTAGCTACTGGTAGAAGATCCTAGCTAGCTCCTATTAATGTACTGTTCTATATATATCTAACATCATTCATAGAGTTTTTTAAACAAACTATAACTAAAGTAACTAATGTGCATGCTCATACAGCAGTGTAATAGCTGTCTGCTGTAGTTTCTCTAACACCTCATTCTTGTACAACTCAATTGTGTCATTCATTATATTGCTATCAATGTATTCTAAATTTGAACAAATAGTAAACAATTAAGAAGAATTGGTAGTAAACCATATGCAAAATACTAAGCTATAAACCGCTGTCTACATGTATCTATAAATAGACATCAGTTGTCATACATCTTAACCCTTTCCCCAATAGAAGCGACTTTTAGCGTATTTAATTTATTCCTCCGCTGAAGAAAATGGTTCCAGTTTATACCCTCATGAACATTTACCATAACAAGTATTTTTATATAGCCTAGCAGATGTTAGTTTAAAACAGGCTGAAATTAAAGCAGAATGTGCCTTAAGGCACATTCTGCTTTACTTTCAACCTGATTTAAGTGATCACCTG
The DNA here is from genome assembly GCA_922989275.2 of Gari tellinella. Classification (NCBI taxonomy): domain Eukaryota; kingdom Metazoa; phylum Mollusca; class Bivalvia; order Cardiida; family Psammobiidae; genus Gari; species Gari tellinella. The sequence continues at coordinate 34,414,032 of OV277873.1, read as the reverse complement.
TCTTTAATGTTAAAAACAGCTTATTGGGTAAAGGGTTAAAATAGAAGCAAATTATGTCATCAGTTCAATAGCTGAACAGTCTGCAACAGCCTGTGTCTCTTATTTTTACACACTCTATTCACATCTGGTACAACTGAAATAAAACATAGACCAGCCTGGCTACAGTTTCTGGGCTCCAGATAAGAGGGAGTAAGCTGAGCAAATCTAACATTTTCTCACTCATTTCAGCACCAAACCCTATGGTGTTACCACTCATTTTGTTCGTCTCGAAGAGACAATTCAAATGAGTAGGATACCATCAGAAATAAAGATTTTAAGTTTTGAAATACTCCCCTTGTCTGGAGCCCTGGCTACTATCCAATCAGACAATTCAGTTTCAAGCATGTGACTTTCAAGCTAGATTTCTGACCAGTTATCATTGGTTGAGAATTTGCAAAGGATAGGTCTAAATAGAATCCATTCAGCTCCGCTGAAAAAGCAAGCCAAGTATCATCGGTCATTATAGTTGAGTGGTTAACGCGTTCGACCTTGAACTTATGAAACCTGGGGTTAAAGGTTCAATTCCCGTCGAATGCAATCTATCTTTTTGATTAATTTTCTCTTATCATTTTTTGTTCAAAACAAAAAAGATATGTTGTTTTATTATCATATTCAACTCAACTTTTGAAAATGTCCAGCTAATGTCGCCACCCCGTCGCCAGAATCGTTCACAGACGCAATTCAAGAATAAAACGTTCGATGGAATCAAGCGACAATAATCACATTAGTGGATGTTCCGGTCTTGAAATAGATAATATCATACATAAGTACAAGTGTTTCCGGCAATCCGACCGATAGTACGACCTTAAATTTTCCTACTGACCCGAATTTTTTTTCCATTATCGCGAAAATAATGTATCGGCGAATGTCGGTCATTTTTTGCGGTCGATTTTTTTTTTGCATAGCGTGTATTAGTAGTTACCCCCGCCCGATTGTTCAAAAGCTATCAATAATAATCAACAATGATACCAGTTTAGATTTATAAGGCAGTTTTTGGTAATTGGACCTATCAATTAAATCAACAATTTAAATGAATCTATAAACAATTATATTTGACCCCAGGGGCTGCACAAAAAAAATTTCATATATGAATATATTTATATCAAATACTCCATTAGAGAGTTAACTCATAACCCCATAGCCTTTTTCTGGTTTTGACGACATGTAACTATTTAAAGCAAGTTGAAAGTAAAGCACAAAAACGCCTGCAGTAACGTACAAAAGAACAAATAGAACATACAACTATAATCATCAATTGAAGACAATTATTTACAGTCGAAACTCGATAATTTGAACTCGCGTTTATTCGAACATACCCAAGCTACGTTTTACCTTTGAAATACGGGTATGTTTGACTTTTAAAAGCGATATCGACTTATCGAAATTCAACTTATAAAATACTGGTACGGTCGATTTAAGGGAGTTCGATGTAATGAGTTTCGACTGCATTCTCAATATTTTTTTCTACCCTAACACTACTAGGCGAACAACCCCACTTGAATTTGACAACAATATTATTAATCCCAGGCACCGAGTAATACAAACACCGAATTTGGCGCTGAACTGTTTCACACTTATATTGGCATTTCTTCAGTCAAAACGCTAAAGCCTTTTTACGCCTTTGAACTTTCCTGAGCTGAAAAAAGTAATTCTAAATATGCAGTCAAATATGCAACATACAAAGTACAGACTGAAAACAAAAGAAAACGCGCCTTTCATCTTTACTTTACATCGGATTTAAGTTGTCACCTGTCTTAAAACCTCGAAACAGGCTATGGAGCAAAGGGTTAAAAAATTAATGCAAGACATCTTTATCATAAAATAAAAAGGCTAATTTAGAAAGAAAATCCATTAGTACTGATTGTATACTATTTCGTGCTATTATGTTACATTAGTGTATATATTGTAATGATTAGATAGAAAAACTATTGTTCTACGCATACACTATAATGGTTTGTTCCAGGGCTGCCATTTCTCCGGATTTTTCCTAAATCTCCGGATTTTTTCCCCAGTACATGATAGCTTAAAGCAGGCTGAAAGTAAAGCAGAATGCGCCTTAAGGCGCATTCTGCTTTACTTACAGCCTGCTTTAAGAAGTCGCATGTCAACAAAACAAGAAGAAAGCTATTGGGTAAAGGTACGATTCGTAAAATCGCACTTGAAAAATGCAAATTTGGAAATCTTAGGATTTTTCAGGTCAACTTATGGCAGCCCTGTTGTTCATTGATCTCAATTATCATAGGCACCATTGCTATAATAGGTTAATTTCTTAATATTCTCCTAGTATTCTCCCAACAGGCAATGCTTTATATATCGGTAAGACACTTTCACAGTTTTGTTGCTTTTTAACCACTTCACTGCCGTACCCCGAGCACAACAGTTTTTTGCAAACAGTTTGGATCCTGATCAGACGCCGCGTTACGCGGCGTCTGATCAGGATCCAAACTGTTTGACACTCATTTCAATATTTCTTAAGTCAAAATAGCAAAAATTAAAATTTAAGAAATAAAAGCAGACGGCAATTGTTTAAAATTGATGACGTCACGGCAGTGAAGGGGTTAATGCACATTTGCAGGTGCAAACTGTTTGACGCTCAGATTATATTCTAACAAAAAATGGAAGAACAAGACAATGTCAGATATAGGCCTATATATTAAAAACTATTTTTAAAGAAGAAAACTCATTAAAAGTAAAATGATGTTATTTCAGTAACAAATTGTTCATCCAGATAATGTTGAAAGTGTCAAAATTACGCAGGCGAATTGCAGTATACACTTAGCCCTATATAATACCAACACACACGTAGTTTGTTTCTAGTATAAGTGACCACTTCAGGCAGGTTGAAAGTAAGACAGAATGCACCTTAAATTAATTTTTTATTTACTTTCAGTCTTCTTTAAGCTACCATATGCTGAAATAAAATATTTTATTGGGCATAATAATAATTGTATAATGTGGAACTTTTTTCTTCACTAGAGGCATAAATCAAAGGAGTAAGAAGACTCATTCATAGGGTAATGGGTTAAGCCAAATTAGATCGTTTCAAGAATTGCTGCTTGTATATGGAAGGCAAAATCGGAAGATATAAATGTAATGTTTAACGTTCTACTATACGGATTCAGTGCAATCACACGCGTATACTCATAACAGTATGCAGTTAAACCAAATTAGTTTGGTGTTTGGAGTTCTGCGGATAACCGGATGTTCGGTTATTTCCGCCGTGACCTTGCCGCCGCCATCTGTATATCGTAGAGTAATATGCTCTATGGAGGACGCACTGGACTATCTTGTTGGAGAAACTTTGTGGACGTGTAGAGAACGTTGTGAAAGAATAGCACAGTGCAATTCCATAAACTATAACCTCTATAGCAAACTGTGTGTGTTGAAGGAAGTAGGAGTAGCAGAAACGAGCGGTTATAGTCTTTGTGTTAGTCTTGAAATAAGCGAAAACAGTACAAACTTTCTGCTTTAGAGATGGGTGTATTGTTTGTGTTGCGTTTCCTGCTGGAGTCTTCTTTCGTATTTATTTATTGGAAGGACATTGCGCCAGTAGACCGTGTGAAAAGAATACCATTTGTATCTCAACGAATAACGACCATGGGTATTCGTGTATGCCACTATTCTGCCCTTATCCCTCGCCTGTAAAGCATGCACGTCTAGTAACAAGCACGTCTACACGTGTAGGTAAAAGAAATGCATACAGGTGTGAGCAAGGTTACACTGGGTTTCCAAAACCAGTCATAGAATGCCTCAGTAACAGAACATGGACTTCAACAGATTTTGTTTGTTACCAAAATTGTTCCTCGATTCCGGTGAAAGCCTCGGCAGAATTGGTATCTTGGTCGCCACACAGACTTTTTGCCAACACTACTGCTCACTACAAATGTAAGGCAGACTTCTACAATCTTACAGAGCCAGTAATAATATGTGACACCAATGGTGTATGGTCTCAGTTTGAATGTCTGTCGTATTGTTGGCACAGTAATCTACCTGAGCTTGAACATGGGTCTGCACTTCCAGGGGACAAGTACACAATCAACATGACGGCCGAGTATACTTGTAACGAAGGTTACTATTTGATCGACGGGTCCATTTTTCCAACTTGTGGTGCTAACGGCGACTGGTCAAAACTAGATATCATCTGCTACAAGAATTGTCTAGTTCCAAGATACCCAACACACGGAACTATAACGGTAATCTAGTTCAGCCTTTATTCTCTAACCCCTTCAACTTCAAATCTCTGATGTAGATATTAGTGTTTTCTTCTGACCTGTCGGAGTTATTTTTAGATTGGAACATTGTACAGTAGAAGATATATTATTCTTTCCCGTTTAAATGCAAACGCAATGCGCTAAACTGTGGAAATTTACTTTTAGAATTTTTTACTATATTTTTAATCTGAGTAGCAAATAGGTTGGAGCCTGATCAGACGCCGGGATACCCGGCGTCTGATCTGGCTCAAACCTGTTTGCAATGGAAATAATAGTTTTAGTATATAATTGCGTTTATTGGGAAAGAATAAGATAGTAGTTAAGTTAGCGCAGCGGTCTCGTGCTGCACGAGGATCATACTTATATCTGAAGTTGGAAAGTGTAGTAGTAAAGGGAGTAAAGGAGTTGGAGTAAAGGGTTAAACACAGAGTGGTATATTTGTTAAATTGTTACAGATAAAAACATGGTCACCACGTTGAACCTGTTTAATCGAACAAATTTGAAAACAAAATATTTATCAAAATTTCAGCAACCCGTTGTTTTTTAAACTCCCTCCCCACGTTGATCAGGGCAATCAACGTAAAGACCGATTTTGTTTTCACCTGACAGGGCGGAGCTAACCTTTGGCAAATATAAACTAATTTACCTTTGATTTTAGGGGTGATAGGTTTAGTTCCGTATTGTATCGTTATAGTCGGATACTTTCAACATTGAGAAACACAATTTATGCATGCATCAATATAAACGTGAAAATGGTACATACAGTGACCCCTCTCTACAACAACACCTAATGGGAAACAGAGATTGTGTGTGTTGTTCGGAGGGAGTTGTTATAGGGAGGGAAAATTAAGACATGGCTTACATTTGCAAACAGCTTGAATCCAGATCAGACGCCGCGTTACGCGGCGTCTGATATGGATTCAAACTGTTTGTCACTCGTCAATATATTCCTTCTGCCAAAATGTCCACAAATAATTATGTTATGTTTAGGAAAAACGGCAGACAACAACGGTACATTCCGATAATAAAACAGCGTGCTGCCGCCCAAAAGTTGAAATGCAAAGGTACGCATCGAAACTCCAACCTGCCAGGTCAATAAAATTGGCCAATATGCATTTACATTTACAGAACCTCCCACAGTCGCCTTATGTATATGGGTCGATTGCAATGTTTTCGTGCAACACTGGATACTACACCTACCCAATCAATCACTACCCGGAAGTGACGTGTATGTTGGATGGAGATTGGGAGTACTTAGCGGAGTGTTACAAACATTGCGGTGATCCATCCAAAGGAGATCCTCAAACTAATGGACAAGAACTGGCGTCGATATCAACTCCACCACCCTACACAGTGCAAACATTTGCACAATATCGCTGTTTGTTTGGATTTCAATTAAGCGGTAATCAAAAAGACATAAGCACGTGCGATGGGGTGGGAACTGGGATGAACCAGGTGTCTGTTGTCCACCATTCACGAAATATAGTGCTTCTGACGGTTGTATATATAACCAGTAAAACTAGGTTATCGACTTTTTACAGTTACAGTAAAACCTCTCACACAGTCATACTATAACACACACACACACACACACACACACACACACACACACACACACACATACACACACACACGCAATACCATTCCTTCATTTACACACTAAATACAAAACAACACGCAAGACAAACATAAAACAAAGTGAATATAGGAGCCCGCCTTGGTACGGTCAGTAGCAATCAATAATTAATTATAAATTAGGGGCGCCCAACTTCACATTCCAGAAATAAGTGATATATATCTTCTGTATGCTCTTTCCTCAAAAATTGTATAATGTTATAATGACAATAGAGAATTTGAACAATTTGTTTCTTATTATACTCATTAAATATTTGTAATTGGTATTTCTTAGTTTAGAGGTAATTATAGTCTTAAAAGATAGTCTGTATATATGATCAGTACATCGCTTAACTCGAACTATCCGATATTTCGACACATGAATTTCATTATTTTATGCTCAGTTTAGTCAAACATACCTGTATTTCAAATTTGAAATATGGATATGTTCGACTTAACTGAGTTCGAGATATCGAAGTTTGACTGCATGTATTTCTATTCAATATCATGCTTGTTCAGCATATTTCCCATGTTTCCTGCTGCATATGTCTGATGGCGTTTGTTTTATTTGTCGTTCATAAATTTGTTTTTGGTTCTTTTTTGCTGTCAATAGCTTTTTAAGTATAACAGTTTATGTTGGAATTTCGTATGTTTGATTCATATTGGTATTTCCATAGTTTTGTATACTCCTTATGAAAGATAAATATTTTAAGAAATCATTTCCGCATGACGAGTTTTTTAACCAGATAACAACCCATTCGAGTGATATATTTTCATATCCATCCAAAGGAATGGATTATTCTATTTATTGTATACATTTTACTGACGTTTTACAGGGAAATTAAACATCCAAAATAAATTGTTTACGAGCGACGTCACAAAAGATATTGTGACGTGACGTCACAAAAGTGATATCATCACTAGTGATGATATCAACTGTGACGATATGAAATTTATCTAACTGAGAAATCTATATAAATCATCGATAGGTATATAATAAAAGGTGTTATTCCTTTTTCGAAAACAATCTTTTAAAATAAGTGTGTATTACCTGAACGTATGATGATTTTTTGCAAATTGTTGATATCGTTGTAGAGTTATAATTTACGACTCTAATCCATGCTGTAAATATATATAGTAATAATGAGATAAAGTATTGACTACACTCATTCTTATTTAGTTTGCATTCGAATATATGATCTTATTTATATCTCTGTCTTCATAGTTTCATATGAGTATATCTGTCTCATTTTAGCTGGTTTTAAATCCCAAAGAAATAAATCACCAATACAAATGGTTATATAGTTTATTGTGATAACGAATTGAATACATGGTTTAAAACTTTGAGTAACTATATTATATTTGGTAGAACATATGAGCCATGTCATGACAAAGCCTGCCTTATTGCATTGTAAACAGTGTTTAAGACGCGGCGGCTAGCCTTGATCGACACTGTTTGAGACACACATACGTCTAAAGCATTTTATGTAACTGAATTATATACGGTATTTGGCAGTGTCAAACAAACTAAGATACAGAGTCTGTATAATGTTGCAATGCAATAAGACAGATTTTGTCATGGTATGGCTCATATGGTTTTTTTTATGACGGTGACCTTTTACAATGAGTTTTCTGTGTAACCATTCTTTAAATAGTGTAAATAAAAACCTCATGTCCTTTACAAACATTTTGGAGTCGGATCGGCTGCCGTGTAATCCCCTTGTCTGATAAAGTTCCAAGCTGTTCGCCACTCTAGTGAAAATGACTAATCAATGTGTTCAAAAATGTGCCTTTTCTCCACTTTTTATTGCATACATGTAGCAGGTTTATTTAGCTTCATTTGAACAGGAAGTATAACATTACAGTGAATAAGACATTATATTTTCACAATAAACGGGTTACGCTTAAACTATTATTTCTATTGCAAACAGTTTAACCCGGCGTCTTTTTTACTGTAATTGTACTTAGAATATAATCTACATTTTTAACCAATCAAACTGCCTTTTGCAACCAAAGTACGGCACTTATTCATTAAGAATTTTGTTCTTTTTCAGATAACTCCGCCTCGTAGCAATTAGTTGTAAAGACTGCCATATTTGGCGATCTCACAACCAGAATAAGCGATGTTTGTTTACAATAAACATGGGAATATTCTATCGTCGGCCAATCAAAATATAGGTTATATTCTAAGTTAGTTAGAACATATTAAGTGACATCTTAATCACTTAGAAGGGGTCGCTCGCTAACGCTCATCCCGTCCCTTCTAAATCATTAAGTTTTCACTAAATATGTTCTAACTATGGGTGGGCTCGATTATTAGTTCCAGAACTATTTGGAACGATTCCATAGAATTTGTAAATAAAGTAAAACCGGAATTGAACACTTGCAAATACGGTAGTCTGGTTCCCTACTTATTATAACTTTGCTGTCGATGCGTTAGTAAATTGTGCCGGGAACCATGAGGATACGTCACAATTCTGCTCAAACCACCTCCTCGGACAGAATTTATAGAAGAGTTCTGGAATTGAATTCCGGACCGCTCGATTTCGAGTCCGTCAATTCCGTCAATTCCGGACAGATAATCGAGCACAGCCTATAACATAACCCTTGTTTTCTAGATTATGGTTTGTTGTATCAACTCATTAATGCCTACCCTCCACAATCGTAGAAATCAATGGCGAAACATATTGCGTCCCATCAGGGTCTACACTGTTTACACTACAGTTGAACTTCGATATCTCAAACTCGGTTAGATCGACATATCCGTATTTCAAAGTTAAAACGTGGCTAAGCCACGTTTTAACTTTGAAATACGGGTATGTTCGACTTAACCGAGAATGAAATAATGCAATTCATGTGTAACCGCATGTATTCATGTGAAAACATGTACTGAGTGAAATAAAGAATTTTAATTTGAATTTGTGTCGACAAATCGAATAGTTCGAATTAAGCGAGTTCGAGATATCGAAGTTCGACTTACGTACTTCATATGAAATTATCTTTATCAGCTGAGTGGACAAACAATGAAGTGTCTTTAGATCACCGTTGTATATCTATAATAAAAATTTCCAGCAATGACATAAAACTACAGTGCTCCCTCCCTACAACGACCCTCCAAACAACGACTCCCTTCTTACAACGACCCTTGTAAAAGGACAATTATTTCTAACGCTTTTACTGCTGCAATATCGTCTGTTTAAAATTGTCGTCTGCTGTTTTTCTCAAAGTCAGATAGTGGACATTTTGACAGAAACAACTTCCTGACGAGTGACAAACAGCTTGAATCCTTGGCGCTCAGGATTTCGGGATAGCATTACGACTGGTTCGCCGGTGTCAGGATAAAGTGACCGGCCGGGTACAGTCCCAATAGTGCACCAAAAAAGTGCCCCTTCTCATAATTATCAGTATTGATGGAGAGAAGTAATACAACGGCCCTCCTAACAACCATTCCCTCCTAACAACGACATTTGCCGCTGTTACCCAAACGAGACAATCATGTCCAATATATTCATGGCTGCAATGTCGTCTCTTTAGAATTGTCGTCTGCTGTTTTTCTCAAAATTACATAACGGACATTGTGACAGAAAAAACATAATGACGAGTGACAAACAGCATGAATCCAGATCAGACACAGCGTGACGCGGCGTCTGATTTGGATTCAAGCTGTTTGCAAATGTAAGCCAATTTCCCTCCCTATAACGACTCCCTCCGAACAACGCACACAATTGTTGTCTCCCGTTGCATGTCGTTGTAGAGAGGGCACGCTGTAGTTCATAAATATGTTATTTTAATGTGTTTAATCTCCCTTTAATCAATGAAATAATGATACCTATGTATCCATCCATCTCTGTTATTTTAGTAGCCCCAATGCTGACCAGACACTATGTACAATCAATAGTTTGATAGCTTCCCACCCCTAAAGCGCTTAATGTACAATTCCAGTCTTCAATTAAGTCTATTTATAACTATTTACAGTATTTATGGGTGTTTTCTGCAAAACATTTTAAAAATGAAAAACAGGAAATACCCTGCTCAGATGATTCCTTAAGAAGCCCTCTGATCTGGATCTACACTGTTTCTCGTATATTTACACTGTTGGTATAGGGCGCAAAAATGGCACGAGGGATCAATCTTGTATTAAGTGACAACTCGGTGAAGCAGCGTAAACAAATACAGCGTTCACTCCCTACAAATCAGATATTGCATTTTTCCCAAAATGGTCAGAAAAAGGCGTGATATGACTGGAGAAATATATAAACCTCTAGTAATACAGTGTTCCCTCTCTACAACAACATCCAATGCGAGACAAAAAAAATGTGTGCGTTGTTCGGAGGGAGTCGTTATACGGAGTGAAATTGGCTTACATTTGCAAACAACTTGAATCCAGATCAGACGCCGCGCCACGCGGCGTCTGATCTGGTTCAAGCTGTCTGTCACTTGTTATTAAAAGAAAATCTGTCAAAATGTCCATTATGTAACTTTGAGAAAAACAGAAGCCGGCAAATTTAAGCAAACGGCATTGCAGTCGTGAATATGTTGGACATAATTGTCTTGTTTGGGGGAACTGCGACAATGGTCATTGTAAGGAGGGAGTCGTTGTTGGGAGGGCCGTTGTAGAGAGGGAGTGTTGTAACTGCTTGATTTGGGATAGAGATAATGCCTGCTTAATAGTGGATTGAAATAATACAGGAGCTTTATGTATTATTCTTATCCTGGATTAAGTCACTACAGCGGAGCTGTATAATATCTATTTAGACCATCATTTTCAACCAATGATATTTTATCAGAAACTTAGGTTTAAGAGCACCTGCTGAAAACTGAACTGTCTGATTGGACAGGGACCAGACTGGTCTATGTACTTTTACAATTTTTACTGAATATGAATTGTGCGCAAAATTAAGAGATGCAGTCACAGACTACTAGGGTTGTATTAGAGTTAGCTTTTGGAAAACCTCTATTCCATACATCTACAGCAGGGCTGCCATAAATTGATAAAAAAAATTCCTAAGATTTCAAAATTTTCAAATTTTCAAGCACGATCTTCCAAATTATACCTTTTACCCATAGTTTGTTTTTAGTTTTTAAGACACGTGATGCTTAAAGCAGGTTGAAAGTAAAGCAGAATGCGCCTTTAGGCGCTTTCTGCTTTACTTTCAGCCCGCTTTAAGCTACCATGTACTGGGGAAAAAATCCGAAGATTTAGTAAAAATCCGGAGAAATGGCAGCCCTGCTACAGCATTACTTTCACATCGCACTCCGCAGATTATATTTTTTAAAGATATTCTTGTTAGATATGACATCTGTTCAAGTATAGTTTGTTTTAAGAAACTCCATGAATGAAATTGGATATATAGAACAGTAGGATAAGCTTTGCATTTCTGTAGATGATATAACTGTTTAGAAGTTATACTATATTTTATTTAACAAATACTGACTGCATGCAATTCTTTGAAAACCTCATATTAATATATTTTGCACGCCCATCTACAGTAGTACTTCCACCAACGACTCCATTAAATATCTTTTTTAAAAGACAGTTCTTGTTGTCAACTCCCTCACGGCCAAGTCCCTCAACACTAACAATTGCAAACAGTTCGGAAACGCGGCGTCTGCTCAGGACCAAAACTGTTTGACATTCATATCAATATTTTAAACTAAAAACGCATAGAATTTCTAATTTTACTAAATGCAGACGACAAATTATACCAGACGATATTGTGTCTGCTAAAATGTTAAAACCAGATGGTAAAATTTGACCTTGAAATGGTTAAATGGAAACAAATAGTATTTTCTCAACATTACCTGAAACTAAGTAAACAATGGAGAAAACGCAATTATTTCCAAATAACCGCGTATACGCTTAAACTATTATTTTATCTGGAACCAGTTTGGAACCATATTAGACGCCGGGGCACGGCTTCAGTTAGAATAAACAGTCAGAATTGTCAAAGAGTTTTTCTTTTCTATATGTTATTGCGTCTGCGTTTCAGTTGCGCTTTTAAAAACGGGAAATGACAACGTTTTCTCCGCTTCATACGTTGAGCGTATTTTTGGTCAGTATTTTGACGAAACCGAATAATGATACAGTATTTCTACTTATTATATACCTACCAATGTTCTGCCCGAATTATTTCCGTATTTTATCGAACAAATACACCTTGACGGATTGAAAATTCCGTATTACCCATGTACCTTGTGTAATGGGAAAAGAACGTTTACTGTGTAGTCGGAAGTTCGGAACTACTTTAGTAACTTTACACTCTACAGGGGCATAGAAAATAGCTCGAAACATTTCTATCGTTTTTTATTTTATTATTATTATATGCGGTATATAATAAAAGGATCATTACTATACTTTGCATATCTTATGCACCGGATCACTCTCGTTGTGTGTGTAAAGGCTATATCCAACTCGACCTTCGGTCTCGTTGGATATAGCCTTTACACACACAACTCGAGTGATCCGGTGCATAAGATATGCAAAGTATAGTAATATTCCGTTTTTATCGCTGTTATTTACGGTATCCGTGAGATGATAGTTCAAACGCTATAACCCGACACTATAATATAAATATTGTATTCCACTAATGAAATATTGTTTTAGGATTCAAGATTCAAAGATTCAAACATTTTATTAACCCTTTCCCTTATAGAAGCGACTTTTAGCGTATTCATTTTATTCATCCGCCAAAGAAAATAGTTCCATTTTATACTGTCATAAATATGTACCATAAGAAATATTTTCTATATCCTAGCAGATAGTAACTAAAAGCAGGCTGAAAGTAAAGCAGAATGCGCCCTAGGGCGCATTCTGCTTTACTTTTAGCCTGCTTTAATAGGTCACATATCTTAAATACTAGAAACAGGCTATGGGTTAAAAGGTTAAGTAACGTAAACATAAACATGTTTCTTTTACATGATACACTGGATTGCTAATATAATATGCATGACAATTTCCTTGTATATACTCTGTTGCCCATCTTATCCTTATCTGGATATAAGATACCAATATAACTTGGAATCCTTGATATTACCTGAGGCTGGACATATCCGAACCAAATACAATCAAAAGTTCGTACAGTATTACCCCTCAACAGCAACCGTCAATTTCGGATGGATTTTAATCTTAGAATCACACGACTTCCCATTGGAGAACAACAGGAGCCCTCTGCATTACTTTCGTACAACAGTAAACCGCCACCTATTCAAATACGTTATAGTTGCCTAGTCGCTCAAGAGGGACAATAAAGTAATATAAAAAGATACTGTAAGGCATGAAACGTAATGCTCTTACTGTCTTACATGTAAACAACAACGGAATTACAGATGTTATACTACCCCTTCACAGCGACCTATCTGAAGGATGAACTTAGCTTTTTCAGACACCCGTGGCCGTCCGCTGCAAGACACAAGCAACCCAGAATGCTCATACTGGAGCCCTGTGCATTACACTTGTCCTACACTAGAAGATTGTGCCATTTAAAAATCATGTGGATGGTCACTGCAAGACAAACATAACACAGAAAGTTCCTACATGAGCTCTCTGGCCTACGTTTGTCCAACAGTACACCGCCACCAGTCTCAAATGAGATATGGGTTCAGTGCCGCTTAAGGGGGAAAACACTGTAATATGATAGGGTATTACTCTGCATAAAACATAATGCACTTAATCAGGAACAGAAATATAGCTGTTATACTGTACTGCCCCTCAACAGCGACCTAACAATCATAGGGAATAATGATCTTAGAGACAAGTGGTTGTCCAATGCAAGAAAAGGGCAATACAAAAAGTTCCTAAAGGAGCTTTCTGCGCTACTCTCATCATACAGTAAACGACGATCTGTCTCGAATAAGGCATGGTTTTAGTGTCGCTCAAGAGGAACAATACCGTATTAATGGTAAATGGAAACATAGTGCTCTTCAACATAACTGAAATATAAATTACATACAGTTATATTCCTCAACAACGACTTCATTGGCCTTTCTTAGGATTTTGAAAACACACAGCAGTTTATGCAAGACAAGAGCAATACAGAAAGCTCAAACCATAACGTTCTGTATTACTTTCGAATGATGCAAGGCTTTAGAGTCGCTCGAGAGGAATAACACTGTAGTTTAATAATAACATGGAACGTAATGCTAACTCAATGCTCTTAAACAAGAACAGAAATATAGATATTGTACAGTACTACCCCTCAACAGCGACTGCCATTCAGGGAATAGTTAGTGTCTTAAAGCACACTGCCTCTCGCTCCAAGGAAATAGCCACACATGAAGTTCACATTGGAACTCTCTGTATTACTTTCGTCCTGCAGTACACCGCCGCCTGTTTCGGATCACGCATGGGTTTAAAGTCGCTCAAGAGGGATAACACTGTATTTTAAAAAAGAGACATAGTTATATGAAATGCTCTGCAAACGTTATGCTCTTAAACAAGAACATAAGTATAGACGAAATTTAAAGTACTACCCCTCAACAACGACTCGTCTTTCAGGGTGAGTTATGGTCTTCAAAGACGTGACTTTCCACTGCAGGTGGAGAGATACACAGAAAGTTCCTACAGGAGCTTTCTGCATTACTCTAGACCTACAGTATGTCGCCACCTGTCTCAATGAGACAGGGATTCTAAGCCTCTCAAGGGCGATAACTCTGTATTTACATAAGATATATAATGATATGAAATATAATTCGCATAACTAAGAACTGGATGTATAAATGCTATCTGAGCGGTATACGGTACTATCCCTCAACAGCGACCATTGTTGCTCAAGAGGAATAACACTGTAATTTACGGATGACACGTAAATAATTATGCACAGCTGAAAGTTGTTTCACGTGTCAGTGGGTTTTATAAACTGCACATCGTCACTGATGATAAAGATTATTTTCTATTGATGAGATTTTGACGTATGCCAAAAGCCTCATAAACATATTAACATAAATTCTTTAGAGTAGAAAACTGCTTAATGCTCATTAAGTCGAGGAATTTGAAGGGATCTGGCCAAACTTAGTCGTGCACAAGCGCTGCATGATTTTGAAATTGGTATGTGATAAATATAGAATCCCACTTTCGTGCTCATTGCGAGCTGAAACGTTGGCATACGCTGAACTATAAAAAGTTTTCCCATTTTTGGAGCATTTATGGTAGAAACATGCACCCTTTACCAATTTATAACGTATAACGTTTACCAGCGTACCTGTAACTAATACAAAACGTACTAATACTGGCTGATTAACAGAAAGGTGTTTTAACGATCATATAACTTACCTACTGCGTACAAAGCGTTACGGAATGTATGCGGAACGTATGAACCACGCGTCGACATACGTTGAAATATATTGGGCAATGTGCTTACACAAAAAATGTGTTGTACATGTACTCACTGTGCCACAACGTATACCAGCGTATGTCAGTGTATACCAAAGTTATGTTAACTGGTACAAAACGTACTCATAACTTACCCGACCTAAGCCAATGTATTGTAGGATTTTATTTTTACGTTGGCATACGCTTGCTTAAACGTTTAAGTGTGACTGCGCCTTTAAATGTGTTGAAATCAATTATACAAAAGGACCAGGAAGTGTAACAACACTGAGAATGAAGTGCGAGGTAACTGTCAAATATTACATAATATAACATGATATAATATAAATATGATATAATGTAATATAAATATGATATAATATATTGTATCATATAGATCTAAAATGATATGCAGAATTTCAATCAAGTTAGGCGATTGTCGTCTGCAATGTTTGTCGTCTGCAGCGAATCTTTGAAGTACTGTATCTGCAATTTATTTAACCCTTTCACTCTCAATGACGCTTAAAAGCGCGTTACGTGGCGTCTGATCAGGACCCATACTGTTGTTTAACACTCGTTTCGAAATTTCGTCAGTCATATTGCCTGAAATCTAACTTTGAAACGATATTGCAGACAACAAAACTTTGAAGCAGACGACAATATGGCGGTGAAGGAGTAAAACACTCTCGACAAATTTGATCATGAAAGGTTTAAGCAAAACGCGCGTCTGATCAGGACCCAAACTGTTTTGACACTCGTTTGGAAATTTCTTCAGTCATACTGTCGTATCTTTAAACTTTGAAACGACATTGCAGACAACAAAATTGAAGCAGACGACAATGAAACGGTGAAGAGGTTAACATTTTAACCCTTTGCCTGCTGATCGCGACTTTACTGATTTTTGCAAACAGTTTAGATCCAGATCAGACGCCGCGTAACGCGGCGTCTGATCTGGATCCAAACTGTTTGACACTCGTCTTTAGGTTTCTTTACTGGAAAAATGTATAAAATCTATATTTAATCAATTTTGCAGACGACAATTTCGAGGCAGACGATATCACCGCAGGATAAGGGTGAAGAAAGAGTTGGCAGTGAAATGGATACTTCTCTATTGAGTAAATAAACACCATTCAGGCGATTACGCCACATAAAATCGATATGGCACATACAGGTCACCATACACGTTGTAAGAGATATACATGCGTGTACAGCGAATGCTTCGCTTGCTGATATACACGCACAAACGTTGACCCAGATAATGTCCAGGATGTACATTTAAAAAAACAAAAAAACACGAGATCCACCTGAAAAAATCCAAGATCGCTGCCATTTTTAAAAAAAAAAATTTTTTTTAACTTGGATCTCGTGTTTTTCCTAGAAAGGACGTCATGATTAATATAGATCTAGATCTATGTGCAAATTTTACACTTGTATCACAAATCGAAGATTTTTTTACTTAAGCTGCCGGAGTAATACGATAACATGTGGTGTGTATGTGGATAACATGTACATCGTATGCTCACTCAGTACTCACGAACCGATCTACCACTACTGGTATGTACTTGTATTATTTTCTGTTATATGATACACATGTCACATCATTACTTCTAGTTGATAACTTAACATAGATCTAGTCACGCGGCGTCTGATCAAAACTGTTCCCTGTCAGAAATCGTGTTTTTTTTAATTTGAATAGTTAGGCATTTAGTTAGGCATTTAGTTTTGGCCGAAGTCCCAATCCGATACCCGTTTACTCGGTGACAGATCTGTATCCAAACTGGCCATCGTTTTCCTACATATTGCAGTCTGATTCTCTGTCTCAATTTTAGCTTTTCAAACAATTGGAGTACGGAAACGTCAATAGATTTATTTGTGTTAAATAGAATGAGACCTGGTAAAACGCCGAGTAACTCCGCATATTGCATGGGTCCAACCTGTTTGCAAATACAATGTATCACCAAATCGTTTTGTTAACCCTTTCCCTTATAGAAGCGACTTTTAGCACATTCATTTTATTCATCCGCTGAAGAAAATAGTTCCAAATTATACCGTAATGAATATGTGTCATATTAAATACTTTCCTTATTCTAGCAGTTAATAGCTTAAAGCAGGCTGAAAGTAAAGCAGAATGCGCCTTAGGGCGCATTCTGCTTTACGTTCAACCTGCTTTAATTAGTCACATATCTTCAATTCTAGAAACAATGCTATCAGGTAAAGGGTTAAATGTTGCTGTCTTCTCTTATTTCTCAAAATTAGAAAGGCACTTGGATCGTAGATGTTCTTTGCTTTATTCTCATTATTTCTTCAGTAATATATTAAATTACTTTAAGATACAGTTGTTCTTGCAAATTGCTAGTTAATATCAATTGATTTTGTTAATTATATGTTTTGTATGAAATGCCGCTTCGACAGGTCTCAAAATTTGTAAGTAGATCTACTTGTATATACTTAGATGTTGAGGGCCTCATAGAAGATTGATTTTTATTAAATGAGCTCTCTTATTAAATTAAATCTTATTATTATTATTTTTTCTCTGCTAAAGCTGCTATCTTTCTCAACAATGATCCGTTTTTCGGATGGTCGTGTTGACGGAATTAACCCTTATCGTGCTGAATTGTCGTCTGCTTAAAATATATTGCCTGCGATTTTTTAAATTAATTTTGAACTTTTTAAAAAGTTGAGAAAATATTAATATAAGTAGCAAACAGTTTGGAGCCAGGTCAGACGGCGCGTTACGCGGCGTCTGATCTGGATCCAAACTGTTTGCAAATAGTAGCCATTAGCCAAGTATCGCTTAGGACGATAATGGTTAAGCCATAACAATTCCAATTAAGAACAGAACAGAACAGAACAATATTTTATTTCAGATTAAGAAACAGTGTGGGGGGTTATAAGTCAAACGACTGTTTCAGTAATTTAAAATCTTGTTAGGCTCTTTGCATTAAGCGCTTATATAGGAAGACAGTGTCAACGAAAGATAGTGTGCTTCAATAGTCAGCAACTTTCAAGTTTATGTATGAACATAATTATATCGGTGGATAGTAATTACTGATAATGACTGGCCTAGTGAACTTCGAACACGCTCTAATGGTGAATAAGATGTTTGTTCCCGCTTAACACATTGAACCCTACTTTGTTACCCTAGTGAGAAATAGTTAAAGACTTTTCCTCAGTCCATTGAAGGACCACCTGCCCATTGTTCTGGAGGTGTCAATGTAACTGTCAAATCACGAGCAGCACAATCTCAGTTTACCTGGTGAGGTCCAGAATATACTCATGCTCTAGTGATTTTCAATGGTTATTTCTAACCAAACTATCAAATATAAAGGTAGAGTCTCACATAAGACGATTCAATGGTTCAATATGCACAAGACCCATGCTTTTTGCAAGGAATTTGACAGTAAATAATCTGGCAAGACGTTATGACCAAAAGGTCGTCAGGAGATGTCTTTAAGTCAAATACATGTACTGTACATATACAGGAGAAAAGGGGATGAGCAACAAAGTCTACCTACAGATAGGCATAATATTATATCGTTTACAAACCGTGTGCATATGAGGAGTACAGTGGAGAAAGCGTTATTTTAACTGTTTAAACGCAAACGAAACGCAAACGCATTGCAATAAAATTTAGAAAATGACATCTTTTTTGACAATTCTGACTTCTTGTTTTAATCTGAGTGGCAAACTGTCATTATACAGGGTACTGATACTGATACTTTATTTCATGATTTAGGCCTCCAGCCCATGACATGGTATATTACAATGCAAACAAGTAGTCCATAATACATACAACTCACAGTGAGTAATATTGGTTAGTAGCAAATATTATGAATCTTATACTTCTACATATTGCAAAATATTAGCATGCCAAAATTTCAAAAGTAACAGATAAACATACTAGTATAATACATGTAATAACAAAGATACGAAAATATGTTACATATTAAATCTGTTAGTACCACGCAAATAGTAGGTCCTTATTTCCGTAACATAACACTCACAAACAATTAATTCCTTGAACCAGTTGAATATAAATCCACTCCACATTATACCTGTAAACCACTAATTGACACGTGTATAAACAACTCATGCAGAGCATGCTGTTTGTGAATTGACAAAGCAACGTACGGAACCGATTTTATTTCTCGGTATACATGTAAATCCTTTTTCAAGTTACAAAGCTTAAATTGGCATTGTGTTGTTCTCTAATCACAGGTTACAAAAGTAAAGCAACCAGAATACATATGTAGTAAAATAATAAGATTATCTGTGACTATGGTGTGTAGCGAAATTTTCATGTTAAATGAGTGACTGGAGTTTGAAAGTATGTATGGTAAGGAAAGTGCTCATGTATTTGTATATATCTATATATATGTATATGTACAAACTGAGAGAGAAATAAAGAATATTTCTCTTCTTTGTGCATTTGCAAAGTATATATAACTTGCTATATTTTGAATAAGTTTTTCATTTATTGTTAACATTAACATGTTAATCTTTTGAATAGTTGGTTGTTTGCAATACTTTTCGGGTATGTAATAACATCTAATTGTTTCAAATTTGGGCATTTTAATAAAAAGTGTACTTCATCTTCTACTTCAAGATTACACAATTTACAAATGCGCTGACCTCTAGGAATGTTAAGATACAGTGGAGAATCTGTTATTCTTTCCCGTTTAAACGCAAACGTACGCAAACGCAAAGCACTAAAACGTAGAAAAGAACAGCTTTTGGACAATTCTGATAATTCTTGTTTATCTTGGTGGCAAACAGTTTGGAGCCTGATCAGGCGCCGGGTTACCCGGCGTCTGATCTGGCTCCAAACTGTTTGCACTGCAAATAATAGTTTTAGTGTAAACGCGTTTATTGGGAAAGAATAACAGATTCTCCACTGTATCATGAACTCCTGATCTAAACTGTACTAACGCATGACGAAACTTACGTACACTAACACAGTTTAAATACAATTCTGAAGAAACCCTCTGCAGAATCTGCAATTCTTCTGATATTTGCGATATATTGTAAAGCAAATAGAAATCTAGTCAAGTTAATTGTCCATTTAAAGGTCAGAAGTTGTTGAACAAAAATAAAAGCAACCTTAGTTTCTATAAAATGTTTACGGAAATGTTGAATGTTTATCTAACAGCTTAGAGTCTGCATGCATGACCAGCACAGAGATACAGTGGAGAAGACGATATTATTTCCCAATAAACGCGTTTACGCTAATACTATTATTTCTATTGCAAACAGTTTGAAGCCTGATCAGACGCCGGGTAACCCGGCGTCTGATCAGGCTCCAAACAGTTTGCCATTCAGATTAAAAACAATAATTGCTTACTTACTTGCTTAGAAATTAGAAATGTCAAAAAATGGTACTTTTCTACATTTTAGCGATTTGCGTTTGCGTTTCGTTTGCGTTTAAACGGGAAAGAAAAATGTTTTCTCCACTGTACTGTTTGCTTAAGAAATAATAAATTCATACCAGTGTTTTATATAACAATCGAACACGGGTAGGAGTTGAGATGCGTAGTAATCTAATCATGAGGCCATAGGCCGAGTGACTTAATTACAAGCATCTCAACGACAAAGGCAGTAAAGGGTTTAAACCCTATAATAATATATTGTGATAAGATATCGCTTTGATCTGTTTTAATTAATAAGTAAGGCTCAAGTCAAAAATGCTTTAATTGATATACATGTATTGACTAACTAAGTATGTCTAAATTACCAAATTGTTGGCCAGAGACAGACAATGCTAACTAGATAAAATCCAATTCCGTTTTTAAGTTGAGATGTTTGTAATTAAACCACTCGGCCTAAAGGCCTCGTGATTAAATTACTACGCATCTCAACTCCTACCAGTGTTCGATTGCACGATAAAACACTGGTATGAATTTATTATTTCTTAATTTAAACACAGACACGTCCCTTCTTTGTGCATATAGGGGCGTGCGTGATGTGTGTAGGCACGTTTGTTTTGGAATTTCCGATTATATGCGACTGAATTCGACTTAACAAACCTGAGTTTTGATCCTATCAATGTTTGGCATAAAATTGTAGATGACAAATTATATTATAAGATACTATCACAATTTTGCAAATAATTACTATTAACATAACATAATTATGCATAATAAAATGTATATAAAATGTATATATTCTCCATTAATCTTGCAAACAAGACTCATTTAGGGGATTGCCTTTTTGTCTGTTTGCTCCTTAAAAGTGCTTAAGAGGAGAATAATTGATATAACCTGACCTCAAAAAACATGCCAAACAAGCCAAATAGATTAAAGAATCCGCTAGCACCTCAACTCAGATTTGAGATAAACTGATTAATAAAGAATGTATACATGGGTTTAAACTATGATCAGAAACACTAATAGAAGTTATACTGACATTATTTACAATAAAATACATATCCACGATAAAGGCAGGTAACTATCTACAAAGGTAAAATTTCGGCGTTGAAGAATACTAAAACAGGTTTTGGCACCTAACCTACAAATATCAGACCATTCTATGTGTCACAGTGCCGTACAACCAAACTCAAACAAATCAAACAAGCAAAATTTAATAATGTTGTTGTTTAGATGACGATGGTGTCCGCAAGATGAGTTTTTTTAACCAGATAAAAACCGGTTCCAGTGATATATTTTTCATATCCATCCAAAGGAATTTATTATTCTATTTATTAAATACATTTTAATGACATTTTTACAGAGAAACATACAAAAAGTAATTGTTTCCGCGTGACGTCAACAAAGATATTGTGACGTGATGTCACAAAAATGATATCGTCACTGCAAAAGTGATATCATCACTAGTGATGATATTAACTGTGACGCATATGAAATGTATCGAACTGAGAATTCTCTATAACTCATCGTTTGGTATATAATTAATAGAGGATAATCAATTCCTTCGGATTCATATGAAAAAAATATCACGAAAATGTTATCTGGTTAAAAAACGAGCCCGCAGGACGAGTTTTTAACAGATATAAACCCGTTCGAGTGATATATTTTTCATATCCATCCAAAAGAATTGAGTATCCTCTATTTGTTATATTCATTTTAATGACGTTTTTACAGAGAAAATACATAGAGGATATTGAATGAGTGTGTTTTCAGTCGTGACTTTATTGAATGAGTTGGAAAAAATAATATGTTGCGAACCTTTGCGAGCAACATATCATTTATCCAACGAGTTCAATAAACACACGAATATGATATCCTATTTATCACATAAACACCAAATGACACAAATATCCAAACGGTCTTACTTTCACTTTTGCTCTTAGGAAAAACTAGGAAAACGATTCGTCATAGGTGTTATTCGGTTTTATTCAATCTTAGATAAAAACTCCTATCAATTTGACAAACTAAAATAAAGAAAATCCACATCAATATTGTTTTGAAAAGACTTTTCTGATACCATATTCAAATTTAAAATTAATATTTAATTTAAAATTGTTCTAATTGACTAAAATGATCATTTGACATTTAGAATTTTGTTTCGTTTTCAACATTACGTTATTATTGCAAAATGACGTCATTAGCATTGTAACGTAATAAATTTGAAAAACGTTCTGAGTCACTGTTAATACGAGAGCTCTACGTAGCCTGATTTGCAGCCGGAATTTACGGGACTGCTCGGGATAATGTTTTAGGACACTTGGAAATGTTTCAATACCTAGTGGTGAACTAAATTTGTCTAGATTCTCTTCACTGATTTACAGTCGGCGAAGTAGTACAGTATTTGGGTGATTCGAAATTTAGTATAAAATATATGCCACGTGGGCGGTACAATTTTTACGGATCTCTATATTTTGGACGTTTATGTGCTAAACAAAATTAAGTGTTTACGAGCGACGTCACAAAAGTTATTGTGAAGTGACGTCACAAAAATGATATCGTCGCTGCAAAAGTGATATCATCACTAGTGATAATATCAATTGTGACGCATGTACACTTTATCTAACTGAGTAATCTTTATAAATGATCGATAAATATATTATAAATTTACATTTTCATTTTTCCCAGTGTCCACCATGACAGAGGCAGCGAAGACGATACATGACTTGGAGACACCATGTATGCTGGTGGATATTGACAAGGTCAAGAGAAACTGCCAACGTATGACTAACAGATGTAAAGAATTTGGCGTAGACCTGAGACCGCACATGAAAACACATAAAACCATGTGAGAATCAAAGTTTGAAAAACTCATGACCTTTTGTACAGTGGAGAAGACCGTTATCTTTTCCCGATAAAAGCGTTTGTGCTAAAATTATTATATCCATTGCAAACAATTTGGAGCCAGATCAGACGCCGGGTAACCCGGTGTCTGATCAGGTTCAAAACTGTTTGCCACTCAGATTAAAATAAATAGTCAGAATTGTCAAGAAGTTGTCATTTTCTATATTTATTGCAATTCGTTTGCGTTTCGTTTGCGTTTAAACAGGAGAGAATAACGTCTTCTTTACTGTATATATGTTTCGTATGTTAGAACACTCTGTAAACATATAGTTTTATCATGAAGTGTCAATGATATAAATAGGCATAATAACCGATATGACGATCGCATTGACGCGAGTCTGATCGGTTGTTTCCGCCAAGTACGTCGAGAGCTGAATACAATGCCATGTAACGCACCGTCAACCGGTGATGTGTTTATTGTATGCCTTCATTATACACCAGCTTCAACCGAATCGTTGATTAAATCATTTTGTGTCCAGAAACATTTAATATTTGAAGCAGAAAGAGAATTCTATAATGCCACAAAGAATTACGCGGAACCTGTACATGTACTTGGGTTCTGTGCATGACGTCACGTATTATCGAAAACGAGGTCGGAGTTAAATACAAGGAGTATACAAGGAGTAAGATACATACTTTTGTATCTTACTGAACAGATATACACAGCCAAGCTCGATAACAAAAGAAGGCATAAAATAAAGTATGTGATCTGCATTTTTTTAGGACAAATGTCAGATTCCGAGACACTTTTATTATTTCAATGAGTTCAAATGGAAGCTTTGTGTATTTAAACCAATACCCCATATATATTCATTTTTACGCATGTCATTTCTTTCGCCACTCAAACCTCATTTTTACACATTCAATTATTTCGCCACTGAAAAATAAATCCAATATTTATACAGTCATGGATAATTGAAAATGTATATTAAGACATATTTTCTATATTCTTGCAGATGGTATCTTAAAGCCGGCTGAGCGTAAAGAAGAACGTGTTAGCGATAGCAAACCCCAACCTCTTTCGAACTACCGTTAAACCTTTTTAACCGGACATCTCCCTAAACCGATGTTGTTTTCAGCTCGCAAACGTTCGGTTTTCAAATGTACAGTAAAGAAAAACTTACAATATTTATTTCTTAGTATGTGTATGATATGAGTACATTGCATTTATTGTAAATGGTGTAGATCCAGATCCTTTGTCGCTTTGGAAGTTATATATTCGATGAAAGTTTTCCTGCAGTAAAACTTCTCTATTACGACCACTATATTGTGTAAATTATCAGGTATTTAAGGCAGGTGATTGCTTAAAGCAAAATATTACATAGCACATATTCACCTCTCTGTGTGTTCTATAAATAGCATAGCGACGACCAATGACATGTTCAATATCGAGCTCCCGAGCTAAGGAGTCGACTCTTCAGCTCAAATGGCACCTGTAGCAAGATCGTTGTGTCCACGGTGATGGAGGCAGAGTTTTATGTCACGTGACCTTAATACATGTTGTTGTTTTACAGTGAAGGAGGCGAACTAACGACAAATGGCACCCGTAGAAAGATCGTCGTGTCCACGGTGATGGAGGCAGAGTTTTATGTCACGTGACCTTAATACATGTTGTTGTTGTTTTACAGTGAAGGAGGCGAGCTAATGACAAATGGCACCCGTAGAAAGATCGTCGTGTCCACCGTGATGGAAGCCGAGTTTTATGCTGAACATGGGTTCGATGATATAATTTATGCCTCTCCATTAGTACGATCCAAGGTGTCAAGGTGAGTGCCAATTCCAGTAAAACAGTGCTCCCTCCGAACACGAATGAATTCATTCGTGCTCCGAACAACTCCTTGGAGCGATGTGTGCCGCTGTTCTTCAAACAAGACAATTATATATGTTTTTCGCTACTGCAAATACTGTAAAATCCGGAATATAGGCGTATGCGCCTACTTACCAGATTTTACAGTACCGTCTATTTCAAATTGTCGTCTGCTGTTTTTCTCAAAGTTGCATATCTAATTTGTGTTATTTATTAGGAGTTTACGACAGGCAGATGACTGCTTAAAGCAAGATGACAATAAGAAAGAAAACTCTGTTTACTGTCACCTTGCTTTTAAACTGTCGTCTGCCTTTTATATGACCAAACAGCCTTCGTTTTAGTGGTCGATATAGCATGGTTCTACTGTTCTTGTTGTTTTGGGGTGTCCTATGCAAACAGTGTAGTCCCTGATCAGAGGGCTCCTGCAGGAGCCCTCTGATCAGGGTCTTCACTGTTTGTCATTTTGCAATATATTATAAAAAAAACAACCTAAATAGTCGAAAATGGACCAGACTTTATTGCAAACTGGAATTGTCCAATAATAGCTTCAGGGGATAATGAGTTATATTAATTATCGGGGTTGAGCTGTATTTCAATACTGTTTTCAGGAGAATCATAAACTTGGCCAACAAACTAGACGCCTTCCATGTGTTTGCTGACACTAGTGATATCATAGATGCTTTGAATGAAACAGCCCTGGAGAACGGCAAGCGTTGGTCTGTGTTTCTCGAGATAGACTGTGGTTATAATAGAAGTGAGTTGCCACATGTATTTTCTACCATGAGTTCAGTACATAAATCGATGGCCGTCGATTTCGAGTTGGCTACCGGCCTGAAATACAGTGGAGAAAACGTTATACTTCCGTTCAAACGCACGCTAGCCTGCATACAGGGCACAAACTGCTAACGTAAACAGCAAACAGTGGTCACTGATAACGCTATTAGTCTTACTGTTAATAATAATAATAATAAAGACTTTATTTCAAGAGGGTAACACAATTAGAACATACAAGCAACTAATCTCCCTTGTGGCCCTCAAACATTTGTACAGATATTTCCAGAACACATTCAATCCTATCTACGAGCATATATCTACTTGTCATTTATTATCAATGTTCATTTTCCCTTTTGTAGCATTATTTGTTTAATTTATATGATAATGGCGCATTGCGACGTCCAATAGTGTTTTTCTCTAGATTAATGTGCAGTTTAATGTGATACACGCGCAATTCTTGCGACACATTGCGGCTTTAACAAAGACCGATAATTCAAGAATCGTTAAAACGAGACGATGCGAATCGGTTACCTCCCGTAAGTACTTTCGGTTTTAAACTATATTAATCGCGAAAATAAACTATAAACACATGAAACGGTACTGCAAAGGGAAGTTTGCGAAACCTGGCAAATATACTTTATTTCACCCATGGATACAGGTATAGGTAAGGATATACGAGTACAGCATGGGGTTACTAGTATGTGTAATTTAAAATTTGTGATTCCGATTGTGGGGCTAAAAGTTTTAGTAATAAACATCTTGGGGTAAAAGAGACCGTATAAGAAGAGTGGTTGTAGGCACAGAATTATACGCTGACGGAATTGAAACCTCGCGCTATTTCGCAAATCTCGCGCGGCGCATACGAGACTCGCGAGACTTGATAAGAGAATGTCTATCGGTAGTCAATACGATAAATGTCTGTTTCGAAGCATATTGTTCATGGGTTTATATCACGTGAATTGATAGGAATGTCCACCAACGAGGCAAAAAGTGAAGATGTTGTCACATGACACATAATCTGGCAAAATTCAACCGCCGCGAGAGCTCAGATGCTCGCCTATTCAACTTCGCTGAGTTGCTATTCCGTCTTGTATAATTCCGTGTTGTAGGTCACTAGTGTTTTAGCTCCTTTTTAGTGTAAATCTCATCTCTTTCCGATTCAGCTGGCTGTGTTTGGAGCAGCGGGAAGATCTTAGAGCTTGCTAAACAGATCAAAGCAGCAGAAAACGTGGAGCTGAAGGGCATATATGTACATTGCGGAAACAGTTACAATGACAACAAAGAAGAGAAGGCTAAAGTCCAAAGATTGACTTGTGAGCGATTAACAGAGGTCAAACAAAGGTACAGTAAAACCTACATAGCCTAGAAGATGGTAGTGAAAGACAGGCTGAAAGTAAAGCAGAATGTGCCTTAAGGCACATATTCTGCTTTACTTTCAACCTGCTTTAAGTGATCACATGTCTTTAATGTTATGAACAGGTTATTGTGTAAATGGTTAATTATAAGATGTTTACGACACTTGACTGCTTAAATCAATGTGTTACATCCCACATATTCACCTCTCTGTGTGTTCTATAAATAGCATAGCGACGACGAATTACATATTCAATCCGAGCTTCCGAGCTAGGGAGTCTACTCTTCAGCTCAGTGGTTATGCAGGGCTTTCTGCATCACCTCTTTACAAAAGTATTTTTTCAAAAGTAGATACATTTCATATTAAACTTTCCAGTTCATCCAAATTCTTTCTTGTAGACTAGAGGATGCTGGGATTGAATGCAAGAATTATGGGACTGGTTCTACCCCGTCTTGCAGCGCCCCCATCAAGGAGATGGGTGGTCTCACGGAGTTCCATCCGGGGAACTACATATTTTATGGTAAGCGCCACCTTTAGGGTTATAGCGCTTCCTCTCTACAACGACACCCAATGGGAAACAACAATTGTGTGCGTTGTTCGGAGGGAGTCGTTTTCGGGAGAGAAATGTGTCTAAATATGCAAACAGCTTTAATCCAGAGCAGACGCCGCGTAACGCGGCGACTGATCTGGATTCAAGTTGTTTGTCACTCGTCATTAAGTATTTCTGTCAAATGTCGATTAGATTTATGTGACTTTGAGAAAAACAGCAGACAACAATTGTATGCAGACGATATAATTGTCCTGTTCCGGGAATTGCGTCAATGGTCGTTGTAAGGAGGGAGAGTCGTTGTTAGGAAATTATCTCTGACGATTAATATTGTTTAAACACCATTTCGTTACTTCCTCTTCGCTTTTTTCAATGGAAACCTTATATTTTGCAGTATCCTTTTATGTATTTCCTTAACCCAGGCCCAAAGGTTTTAAAACTTTTGAGTTGAGTCTGAAATCGTTCTCAAGCATTTAATTGGTCAGATGTGACCTTTTGCTTGAGAACGATCTCAGACTCAACTGAAACACATTATAACCTTGGACCAAGAATTGTTTATGCCCCCGGCATCGATAGATGCGGAGGCATATAGTAATCGTCCTGTCCGTTCGTCCGTCCGTCCATGTGTCCGTCCGTAACAAGGTTAAGTAGATTTTACCGTTTCGTCTAGCATCAACACCGCTTACCCAAATGCTTGGATACTTATACAGTTGTTGCCTTGGACCATTCCCTATCCACCAATACCACCAAATTTTGACCTTGACCTAATTTGGCCTTAGAATATTTTAAATAGGTTAATTCTTGGTTAACTAGATTTTACGGTTTCGTCTAGCATCAACACAACTTACTACAATGCTTCAATACTATACAGTTATTGCCTTTGACCATTACCGACTCACCAATAATACCCAAGCTCAGTTTGACCTTGACTGTGACCTAATTTGGACTTAAAAAATATTCAGAATATATTGTCAAGGATGCCACCCACAGGTACTTGACACATACTTTATTATCTATTAACACCACCCCCCTTTTAAAATTTTTTTTTTTTTTTTTTTTTTTTTTTAAAAGGGGGGTGGTGTTAATAGATAATAAAGTATGTGTCAAGTTCCTGTGATGCCACCGGGTGCATAAGCGTTTATTGAACGCGCAGTCTTGTTTCGTTTACAGACTATATGCAAGTGCTCATGGACTCTTGTAGCTTGGACGACATTGCTTCGAAAATTGTCACAACCGTAATAGATCACAAACCGGAAGTGAATACATTAATAGTGGATTGTGGGTGGACTGCAATTAGTCAAGACGGTGCTGTGAAAATGTTTGAAAAACAGGCTGGGATGGCATTTGTAGAAGGGCATCCAAACATCAGGTAAAATGGAACTACAGAATTTTACAAAAAAAGAGAGATATTTACTAAGCCTTTCACTCTCACTGACGATATATAAAGTGCATTTGCAAAATATTTTGATCCTAATCAGACGCCGCGTAACGCGGCGTTTGATTATTATCAAAACTGTTTTGAACTTACGTCAGTTATACTGCCTTAACCCTTTCCCTCATAAAAGCGACTTCTAGCGTATTTAATTTATTCCTCCGCTGAAGAAAATAGTTCCAGTTTATACCCTCATGAACACTTACCATAACAATTTTTTTATATAGCCTAGCAGATTTTAGCTTAAAGCAGGCTGAAAGTAAAGCAGAATGTGCCTTAAGGCACAATCTGCTTTACTTTCAACCTGCTTTAAGTGGTCACCTGTCTTCGAAACTAGAATCAGGATATGAGGTAAAGGGTTAAAGTTAACTTTGAAATGATATTGCAGAAAACATTATTGAAGCAAACGATAATATGGCTGTGAAAGGGTAAACATTTGACCATGAAAGGGTTAAGCATACTTTTATTAAAAACTAGGTCTTAGAAATGTTTTTCTTTTTAATATTTTAGGTTAATCGCTATGACTCAGGAACTAGGAAAGATTCAAGCTGTAGAGGGAGAACTGGACTTCAGCAAATTCCCACTCGGTACCAGGCTTAACTTATTCCCGTTTCATGTAAGTTCGTAAAAAGGTTTATAGTTTAAACATACTTTATTCATATAAACATGTTAATGCATGTACATATCATAGTGCCAAAGGTTTAGGTAGAAAGCATAATGCTTATGGAGACCCTCTCCTCAACACTAATAGTTTACAAAGGTGGAAAAAAATGTTGTACATTAACACCTCTCCATCACGGCCACCTAAACTTTTCCAGGTAAAATCTCGCGATAAATTTAATCATAAAAGGGGTAATCGGAAACCTCGCCTAGCCGAACTGCTCTCGGTTCGGGAAAGTTGGCTTTTCAGGAATTAAGCTGTACATGTGTTTGTTATATTTTTCTTATCAAAAACAATTTCTTGTATCAGATGTTTTTGTTTCAGTCCTGTGCCAGTTCTGCAATGCATTCCGTGTACTACGTTCACAAGGGTGACAAAATAGTTGACACGTGGAAACCAACACGAGGCTGGTGATTTACTTTCAACTGCGACACCAGCGCTGCCATGCAATAATATGTACTACTTTCACAAGGGTGACAAAATAGTTGACACGTGGAAACCAACACGAGGCTGGTGATTTTACTTTTACACCAACACCAGCGCTGTATTGCAATAATATATACTATGTTCACAATGTGACAAAATAGTTGACACGTGGAAACCAACACGAGGCTGGTGATTTACTTTCAACAGCAACATCAGCGCTGTATTGCAATAATATGTACTACGTTCGCAAGGGTGACAAAATAGTTGACACGTGGAACCCAACACGAGGCTGGTGATTTACTTTCAACTGCAACACCAGCGCTGCCATGCACTAATATGTACTACTTTCACAAGGGTGACAAAATAGTTGACACGTGGAACCCAACAAGAGGCTGGTGATTAACTTTCAACTGCAAAACTAGCGCTGCCATGCAATAATTTGTAGTACGGTCAGGCCAAATAAAAGTACATGTGTTTCCGGTAACCCGACCGACCCTTGTTTTTTCCCCCGACCCTAAACTTTTTTTTCACTTTTCTAAAAATGCATTGGCAAATGTGGGCCACTTTTGCGACAATCGCTTTTTGAGGAACGTGTAATAGAATATATTCTCCATTTAATTGTTTAAAAAGCTAATTTATGGACGTTTAAGTATTTTCACAGGTGATTTTTGAATAAGATTAAGCAAATATCGTAACGAAATTTGCTCTAAATCTGCCACAAAGTAGCTTCCTTGAAGATAAGTTAGCCATTTACACATTCAACATGCAGACAGCACATTCTAGTGACACATTTGACATGCATACAACACATTTCAAAACATTAGTCATTCCATCTGTCATATATAAGTCACTACTTTGCCGTCTTGGTACATGTATATCAATATTATAAACTATCATACCGGTTTAGATTTTTAAGATACTTTTGGTAATGAGACCAATCAATAAAATAAACAATTTGAATGGATATTTATAAAGGTTTTTATGTATGGCCCAGGACTCTGCACAACAAAATGCATTTATATTCATGTATAAAATACTCCATCAGAAAGTTAAATGTATTATTGCAGAATGTGGTAACAAAAAAAAAAACAAAAAAAAAGATTTTCCGACCGTACATCCCTAATTTTTTGGGGCATGTAATAGGAAACAGAGGTATTTTTTTTATTTGGCCTCACCAGTGTGACAACAAAGTTGACACGTGGAAATCACCACGAAGCTGGTGATAAGACCTCTAATGAGATCGAATCAAAACCAGGAGTCCGTTTCATAAAACTTCGTACGACAAAAACGGTCGTAAGTCAAAACTTTAAAAACATTTAATTTCTGATTTCTCTATCTAATCCTGTCTTGTGACATCTCTTTGGAATCGTCTTTTCAAGACGATTCCAAAGAGATATCACAAGACATGATGAGATGGAGAAATAAATAAATAATAAATTTAGACTTTTATAATCTGACTTACGACAACATTAATTTTGTCGTACGAAGTTTTATGAGTACTGGCGTCCGTTTTATAAAACTTCATGTCGTACATGTAGTGATTGGCTAACTTTCGTCAACTGACGGCATGATTCGGAAGGACTTGCAATTGACGAGAATAGTCGATCACTCTTCGTAGAGCGCCGATTGACATTGACTCGATCACATTAGGGGGCGTCAACCTTAAAATGCAATTCCAACGCTGCCACCATGCATTATATGTACTGTGTTCACCATTTTGACAGCATTATTGGCTATATATATCCAAAAAGTATTGGCATGCAGATACCGGGCGTGTTCGATTATCAGTCCGGAGATGACGGGATTGACGGAATCGAAATCGAATGGTCCGGAATTCAATTCCAGAACTGTTCTATCAGTTCTGTTCAAGGAGGTGGTGTGAGCAGAATTGTGACGTATCATCATAGTTCCCGGCACAATTTGCCAACGCTTCGACATCGTAATGGTTATTTCCATGCCAGTTCGAAAAGTCACACAAAACTAACAAGTATGAGATGTAAAATGAAAATGTGGATTGAAATATTACTAATTATTCAAGATGGTCGCCAAAAATTCAAAATGGCGGCCATTTTCACTATTTTCAATTGTACTTTAACCACATGTAATTTTGAAGGATTTTTAAACAACTTTTCCTCGGGCCATGTGTACACTCTTCTGTACTTATACTATTATTTAAAGTTATTAAAGTCTAAACATTTGTTTAATGCATTAATTCCAATACGATTTCCAAGTCCATACTACCTTATAACACGAAGATACTAACGAAATTCCTTCACATGATTTCATATTAAAACTTTGATTTATTTCTAAAATAGTCTTGCCGGACTTTTGGGAAATGGCTTTTATAAGGAAAGTTGACATCTGTCACATTCTCCCATGAAGCTAACAGCCAAACAGTGATGAACAAAAACAACAAAATGGCCTCTAAAACAATTTTTTTCGTTATTATATACGATCAAACACACATATTACATCTGCTTCTCCTAAACCACATGACTGATTACAACGAAACTCAAGATAGACATTCTTTAGGCCAACCTCTTTTAACGAATTGATTCAATAAAGAACTCTGGTTGCCATGGCGACAACAGTAAAACAAAATTGCACAATTTAAAAACAATTATCCACAAAGTCCGGAACTTAGATATTTTATGTATAGTAACATCAAGCAGGCCTCAATCAAGTTTATTCATATCATATTCCTTCATCAGGATTATTGTGGTGTAAAATACGCTGAAAACCATATTGCAATATATTGCAATACGGAGAAACTGTATTGCAATATAAGTAGATTGGTCCAGCGCCGGGATTAACAGCTTTACATAGACGTATCGTATATAGGATAGGCCCAAAGTTAGGTATTTGATGTTAAAAGCATTATAGCCCGGGAGTAATAAATCTACCGGCCCATGGGTCACTACCTGTGCATAGATCTAAATAGGAAACTATATAAAATCTTATCAAAAACCTTTTAGCCCAAAACTTCGTTTTATATTGTAGAGTATCGCCTTGAAGACATCTATCAACTTTATTAAAATCATAGCGCTAGTTTTAGAATTTGGTATCTATAGTTTTATGGATGTACATATACTTTTATTTGAATACTTAACAGATTATTCATGTCAACACCCTAATGCTTTAATGTCTCCCTACAACAGCCCCCCTTACAACGATTCCCTCCTTACAACAATGGTTACCACTTTTGCCCATACGGCACAATTTACACCTTTCTATAACAATTTCATCCTAACATCACACAGCATATTTGTCTCCGGCTGGGTATTATTGTAGTTTTTTAAAAGTGTCCTTACCATAATGCGAAACATCCTATAAGTATATTTTTTCCAGAATGACGTATGGACCTCTTTCAAGTTAGTTAAAATCAGAGCCCTAGTATTAGAATTGTCCCCGCCCAGTGGCTATTGTGTCAAAATCCATGACACTGGTGAGTGATATAGGGTGGTTATGGTCCTCTTGTTTAAGCAGTTTAGTCACACACACTATGCTCAAAGGAGAAACATATGAATAAAATGCACCATGCAGCTATCAACAGAAGTGTTTCATGAATTTCTGAAATGGAAACGTTGTAGCGATGAAACCATGCTGATCCAGTTCAAAGCCAAGAAATGGTAAATAAATAGAAGAATAAGGAGCAGGAATTATTGGTAACACTAAGACCACAACATCCTTAATGAGACAATTCTCAACCCTAGCAATAGACCAAGCTCAGGAACAGGCGAATACAGTCATCAAAGGCAATGGGGTGCACTTTGCATCACAGAGGACCTTCAGCTCTAAGATACTGAATTATGGCAGGCCCGAAGTCAGCCGATTATGTACAGAGTACGATGAAGAATCTAGCGCGAGTCACAACGAGCAATCAAATAGTGCGTATACGTCATTGCTTTAGAAAGTGACAAGGTTGACCTCGACCATCAAGATGACATAGGTCTCAGGGCTATGATTTTAATTAAGTTGATCGAGGTCTTCTAGGCGAAATATCTACACTAAAAATGAAGCTTTGGCTATAAGGTTTAGACAAGATTTCTTTAAGTTTCCTTTTTAAATCTATGTAAAGCTAGTGACCTATTGGTGGGGTTATTTACTACCCCCGGACTACAATGCCTTTAACAAACTGTGTAGAGGTCTACTATGCTTTGCTTTACATCAAATATTTGAGCTTTGGGCTTTATGAATTTTGTGAAGCATATTTTTCAATATGCGATAAGTCTATGTAAAGCCATTGACCCCGAGGCAGGGCCTCTTTACTTACGAGGGTCATTCCAAACTTATTTTACTTTTGCATACATGTATAATAATCATGTGTGATACATCGTTGAAAAGCGCATTTTCTTGCGGATACATCGATGCATGATGAATTGACAACAACAGTTCTCTTCGTTGTGAAAAATAGGCATCAATGTTTGACAGTCCTAGGCACTGGCCATATTTGCTGCAGAATTCAATCATATTTTTATATCATATAGCCTAGAAAAAGTGCCATAACGCTTTTAAATGTCGAATGTCGAGCTAGCTTATATGTTTTAGGCCACAACACTTAATACATTGAATTGAATAGGAATAGTATTAATGAATTTGAGATGTGTGTTTCACCTACTTTTATTGTAAGATTAAAGCTTGCATTAAAAAGTATAATAATATATAACTTGCAAAATGCAAAAAATATCTTACATCTGTTTATTGTTATATCAAATTGTTTACGAAAAAGTGTTTTATTTTTCAATTTCATCTTTAACAGGATACAGTTTTACAACAAACTAAAATATTTTATATTTCTCAATAACTAAGTTATTAATCTATCACCTATAAAATGTATATGAATATAGTATTCATCGACAAACTGTACTAAATTTGATAAATTTGTTTTGAAACGTTCGCATAACAACAAACCAACCATAACGTTGACACATTAAAGTATAAAACTATATTTGTCCCTTCAATGCATCACAATACATGTCGTAGTTTCAAATTCTATAACATGCATGGTTGTAGTGCCATTCGTGTTGTGTTACTTCCACCAAATTTAGACCGTGTAAAATAAGAATATTGACTTGCATGATAAGTTGTTAAATCCGCACGAAATTGGCCTTTAAAATGATATATAAGACAAAAGTCTTACATGTAGATTTCAAGAAAATGTCAAAGTAACACACATTTTGAAGGACGCTAGTTTATTGCTATATGTTGCAATACAGTGTCTGTATATTGCAATATTGTAATATGCCTTTCAGCGTATTGTTACCCTATTACAATTTAGATGGAAGAATATGATATGAATAAACTTGGTTGAGATCTGCTAGTAAATACAATATATCAAATATCTAACCTCTGTGTCTGGTGTTTTTACCAGAAAATATTTTTAAAGATTTTCCCAGTTTTTAACAATGGTTGCCATGGCAATCAGAGCTCTTTATTGAATCAATCCTTTAAAAGATAACCCCAAAGAATGTTCCTGTAACGCATGGTTGTAATCAGCAATGTGGTTTAGGAGGAGTAAATACTATCTGTATTTGATTCCCGAAAGATCAGAAATAATAACGAAAATAGGTGTTTTGGTGGCCATTTTGTTTTTTTACCATTTTTGGGCTTTCAGCCTCGTGGGAGAGAGTAAAAGACAATAGAAATGGATTTAGCACGTCTACATGATGGCAAAAAGTTGATTTGTCAACTTTTCCCCAAAATGCCTCTAGGAATGTTATGTCCCCAAAATCCGACAAGTCTATTTTAGATAAAAAAGCAATGTTACAAAATGAAAAATCTTAGTGTTATTAAATTTTTTTAACCGTACAATGGTATCGGAAATCATGCATGAAACAAATATATATACTTTAATAGCTTTACATAGTATTAGGACAGAACAATGAACACACAATCCGTGGAAATGTAGTTTAATAATCTTTCAGAAATACATGTGCTCTTATAACAATGAAAAAAGAGTAAAAATGGCCGCCATTTTGAATTTGTGGCGGCCATTTTGAATAATTAGCAATATTCCGCGATCCACAATGGATGATTTATATTTTACATCTCATAAGTGTTAGTTTTGCGTGCCTTTTTGTATTAACATTAGACTGGCAATAACGGCATAACTTATGCAAACTTGAAATGGCAGCCATTTTGAAAATGGCCGCCATCTTGAATCTGCCAGGGAAATTGAAGTGGCTAACGAGTTTTTTAGGATAAGATATGTCTAAACAACTATTGTAGAAAGTCTCTTGCTTGCATCATTATTTGAAGTATTTTGGCAAAATATCGACCTTATGCCCCGGGCTAATTGGACATATTGACATATATGACGAATGACAAACAGATTGATTCCAGATCAGACGCCGCGTTACGCGGCGTCTGATCTGGATTCATGTTGATTACATATTATGTAAACCAATTTCCCTCCCTATAACGACTCCCTCTGAACAACGCACACACTTTTAGAAAAGCGAGTTTCATGACAGAAGGAACTTCGCTTCTCCAGTCCTTCGCACCCGCCGCGAATGTTGAAAGAGTAAGATTTTAGGTGGCACGTACAGCACACCGTATGTATTTACTAGCATTAGCGAGATTGGTGTACAGCGGTCCCTCTCTATAACGGCCCTCCCAACAACGGATCCCTCCTTATAACGACGATTGTCGCTGTTCCCAAAACAATAAAATTATGTCCAACCTTTTCATGGTTGCAATATATTCTACTTAAAATTGTCGTCTGAATTTTTTTCTCAAATTTACACATGAGCCATTTTGACTGAAAAAACAAAATGACGAGTGGCAAACAGCTTGAACCCAGATTAGACGCCGCGTAACGCGGCGTCTGATCTGGATTCAAGCTGTTTACGAATGTCAATTTCCCTACCTACAACGACTCCCTCCGAACAACGCACATATTTTTTGTCTCCCGTTGGGTGTCGTTGTGGAGAGGGGACGCTGTATTTCTTTTCCGTCGGCAGGGTTTTATTTTAATCTGATAAGGTGAAGCTTTAATGTTAAGTTTTAGTTTTTGCATTATGTTCTCATTGTGATATCTTAGTCTTGCTTTCTCTTCTTCGACTTGGTGATGCACCTTATTAGGCGGATTTCTTGGATTTAATATTTGGTTGTAGTCTATCTAATCAGCGATATCCAAATACATGGCTATTTAATGGCCAGTACAAGTGCACCTGTAGGAACTCTCAGCATTGCTTTTCTTCTGCATAAAGTTGGCGCCTTTGTGTTCTAGAACAGCATTTTGTGACTCAGATCAAACAATATTATGTTTTTGTACGAAATCAGGTTATTTGACACATGAAGCTGAACAAATGGAAACGTCGCTTTGTCCTACGTTACACATTGAGGTCGTGGTCAGCCAGTTGTTAAATTTCCAGACGTGTTTGTGCTATGCCTGAAGAAAATAATTTGAAAATTGTTATACAGTATAACCTGCCTTCTCCGACACCCTCGGTAGAGTCGGTACCATCTGATGATGTCGGATAAAGCAGTGTGTCGGTTAAAGAAAGTTTTAGATATACAGCCGAACTTTGATATTCCACAATCGCTTAAAGACATTACTTGACCAATTTGGGTAGTAACACCTAGCACCGTAGAAAGTTTGAGTTAAAGCATGGAGCCCATGCACTTACTCGGCTAGCGTCTAGGCAAAGAATCATTCAGGTGTCTCATGTGAGGCCCGCACCTAATATTTGATAGCTTGGTTAGTAAAACCCATTGAAAAACTTATTGAGATCTATTATGTAAGGGCCTCTATTCAAAGCTTCAGATGGTTGAGCCGTTGCCTGAACAATTTTCTCATGCTCTATCTGTATTTTCACACCTAGTGAGAACAATGGGGGTCAATGAATGGACTGGGACAATGTCTTTAAGTGGAACACTTCCGTATTTCAAAATTAAAACGTGGCTGGCTTTGCCACGTTTTAACTTTGAAATTCGAATATGTTCCGCGGGTTTGAGATACAGAAAATCATCAAAAGAAATGTATACGGGTAAGCACGACTTAAACGAGCTCAAGATAGCGAAGCGCATGTAAGCAAGTCGACATTATGGTCCGGAAATCCTTGTCAGATAAAGCAGATTTCTGAATTAACCAGGTGTTGGATAAGTCAGGTTATACTGTAAAGGATTACAGATCAAGTTTAAATTCCTTTTTGTGGATATAATTATTTCTCTTTAACTACACGAAAGCAAAGTTTAACACATTCAATCATACCGACGAGTATACTCGTCATATCCAAACAGTGTACCTGTGAAAATACTTTGTGAACCCAGATCAGAGGGCTCCTAAAGTTGTATCTGATAAGGGTCTGCACTGTTTGTCATTTTGCAATATATTGCAGAAAACAACCCTAAACATTAAAAAATGGATTAGACTTAATTGGAAACTGGAATTGTCCATTAAAGTTTCAGGGGTGAATGAATGATGTGGCATGTTGATCTCTTGATAACAGTATGGCGCATGTAGAGTTGATCAAATTAAACAAATTACGGAAATATACATTCCGTGAACAAATCACGACATACTTTTAACTAGAACTGTAATAGAGTTTTTATGTTATCCAACGGAGCACTTTTACAATTGGTCCGCTACCAAAAATGTCATTTTTATGGCCAAGTTAATGTCACAAGAAATGGCCAGTTAATTTCTACGAAAACACCAAAAAGACCTGCGGACAGATTCTTAAGTTTACCCTAAACCTAACCCTAGTTTTTGGTGGCGGGCAATTTGTAAATCCTCTAACCGTTGTTTTAAAGATTATATGATAATTTTACATTGTTATTGCTACATGTATGAATAAATTACTGAAGACCACTTGCATTTTTTCTTCTTCACAAAGCCATATATTCCAAGAACTTATATATGCCCATTGTTTAAAAGATTAGAAAGATAGATCAGACGGTGGGGAATTTGGTATGTGATCTGGCTCATAATTGTTTGACAAGCAAATCTAAACATTAATTGGCACTTTCCAAACATTTTTCAAAGTACTATCATACAGACAATAGAACAGTGAAACCTCTGTTACGACCTTTCTGTTTTACGTTCGCCTTGCTTTAAGCATTCGCCTATCTTAAACACATGCTAATAAACATGATTTAGTGGTCGTAATAGAGACGTTTTAGGGGTTGAAGAAGACGATAAAAGAGAAAAGAGTTGAGACTTTTCTAACGATGAGGTAGGTGTGTGTGTACTTAAGAAATGAACTGATTCTTTTCAGTTAATCATAAACAGTCTGAAGACCAAATTGTGTAATTGCCAAAAGGAAAAATAGAGAAAACAACCAATTAAAAGCAAATTAGTTGCATGTGTGTGTGCTGTGCATATGTATATATACTTATATATGTATAACGGAGGCAATGTTCTGCTGAACTACTCGTCATCTTTTATTAACCCCTTCACTGCCATGACGTCATCAATTTTAAACAATTGTCGTCTGCTTTGATTTCTCAAATACAATGTTTAGATATTTTAGTCAATAAATATCAAAATGAGTGTCAAACAGTTTGAATCCTGATTAGACGCCGCTTTACGCGGCATCTAATCAGGATTCAAACTATTTGCAAATAGGCTAACCGTTGTACTCGGGGTTAGGCAGTGAAGGGGTAAATAACGTCTATGCTTTTATAGCAGACGACTAGATACCTTCACTAACATGCAATGCATGCTGTTGGCCCACTGTTATAATAGAAACATGTAATATGATACTCGTTACAAGGATACACTACATCGTGCATATGGAAAATGCACTGTAACCATGGAGAAAGGACAAACCTTTCTCCATGCTGTAACAGAGCGTATAGTTAATTTTGATAAATAAAAGGTTGTTGCAAACACACCTCGTTTATTTCAGGGTCATATAAGAATACACATACAATGCATAGCATTACAGAAACGCCTTCTATTTCGACCACATACGAAAATGGCTAAATCATTATGTTATTAAAGACAGGTGGCAGCTTAATTAACCCGTTACCCAATAAATACGCAATTTACGCCTCTAGTGTATCCCTCCACTGAAGAAAATATTTCCATTTTATACAGTTGTGAATATTTAACATTAGAAATAATTTCTATATTAAAATAGATGTTAGCTTAAAGCAGGCTGAAAATAAAGCAGAATGCGCTTTAATGCGCGTTCTGCTTTTCTTTCAACCTGCTTTAAGTTATCACCTATTTTCAAAAATAAAACAGGCTATCTGTTTACTTTCATCTTGCTTTAAATAGCCACATTGAGTGGTCTTGATAGAGAGGTTTTACTCTAGTCTCTATTCCTAATTGACAAACGGCCGACTACCAATTTTGAGGCCGCACGTGACGCCCAGGAACTAGACCGACCCAATCATGGCGGACGGCGGTTCAGCTGTCAGTGATGCACAGGCAATTAACTTCGATATTGAGGTATGAACGTCGAATATACAGAATATCTGGAGACAGTTACGCTTAAAACCCAATATTTTAGAATGCTGTCGACTGAAAGAATTGCCACGGTTCAAATAAATCAGCTAGACGAATGATAGGCGGGTTAGAAAAACTTCCTCACTGAGGTGGGAGGGGTTATATTTATAAACATTCACAGGACTGCCATAAGTTGCCGTGAAAAATCCTAAGATTTACAAATTTGCATTTTTCAAATGCGATTTTACAAATCGTACCTTTACAACGTCTCCTGTTTCTAGTTTTGTTGACATGTGGCTGCTTAAAGCAGTCTGGCAGTAAATCAGAATGCGCCTTTCAGTCTGCTTTAAGCTACCATGTACTAGAAAAAAATCCGAAGATTTAGGAAAAATCCGGAGAAATGGCAGCCCTGAATATCTATTTCTATTTATTACTTCTCTCCATCAAATATACTGATGATGATCAGTAGGGGCACTTTTTAGGTGCACAATTGGGACTGTACCCGGCTGGTCACTTTATCCTGACACAGACGAACCAGTCGTAATCATTAATGCTTACCAGAAATCCTGAGCGCCCAGGAAGGAGGCCATTACTACCAATTTTAAAGTCTTTGGTTTGACCCGGTCGGAATTGAACCCGCAATTTCCCACACTGCAAGCAGAAGCTCTACCGCTGAGCAATACAGGCGGTATAACTGTATCCGTAACCATATATTGATAGTGTAACAGGCCTGTGTTATGCCAGGTTCTTATTCAACAAGGCAATATGTTTGAAAGAGAATAAATGTAATTTATGACAGTTTTATCTTTTAATTTAGACTTATTTTATGCAAAGTAAGAATTGGTACATTAAGAATAGCCAGAAAGAGAAAGATAAAGAAAGAGAGAGAAATGGCTTTTAACTGACAAGTAGGTGAAAGCTACCTTTGGCTGTCCTTAGGAAATGCAAAGAATTAAGAAAAAGATGCTTCTTATATAGCCACCAAAGTACAAACTGCATGGGGAAACTCACACATGGGTTTCCCCTTACAATTTGTACCATGGTGTATATCACTTATAGTACCAAAATGGCAAGGAGAAATTAAAGGGAAAAGATGAAGAGTCAATA
Source organism: Gari tellinella (assembly GCA_922989275.2). Lineage (NCBI taxonomy): Eukaryota > Metazoa > Mollusca > Bivalvia > Cardiida > Psammobiidae > Gari > Gari tellinella. The sequence goes on along the minus strand of OV277873.1, from coordinate 34,372,093 downwards.
TTACAGGTAAATGAATGCTTAAAAACGATTCCTGCTACAAAAGCACCATATGTTTCCCTTACAGTTTGATGATGCAGAGTTTCAATCTGATCTTCCTGAAGTGGATGTGCCGCCTACATTAGAAAGTATTCTAAACGAAGGGGAGAATTTGTCAGTCCTAGAGGAAGATGAGATCTCTATCCCGTCCTCGGTACAGATGTTCAAGGACACACAGTCCCAAGATACACTGTCAATCTCCAGCCAGGAGAGTTCAGTCATGGACAAACCACACCGAAAGGAGAGGTAGTATAATTATCTATGATTTCAGGACTACCCTGTTACATTGGCCCCTGTCAGTTTGCGCCTGTCAGTTTTAGCCGGAATATATACCAGAGCACCAGATAAGGGTAGTTTTTCAATAATTAAAATCTTAATTTCTAAATCAAACCCTATGGTGTTACTATTCATTAGAATCGTCTCTTCGAGGCGATTCTAATGAGTAGTAACACCATAGGATTTGGTGCTGAAATTGGTGAGAAAATGTTTTTTTTATTGAAATATCTTCTTCTTATCTGGAGCCCTGATATACATAATTACATTACATAGTATTTAATTGCAGAACACTGTTGGTTGCTTAAAGCAGACTGAAAGTAACTTTAGGAGAATTCTTCTTAAAGAGCATTTTGCTTTACTTTCAACTAGCTACAGGTGTTAATGTAAGCTAGGATAAAAGGAATACATACAGTATAACTTTGATGCATACTCATGACTATTTAAAATGGAACACTGATGGAGGAATGAATTAAAGGCTGTAAAGTAGAACTATTTTCTATGGTGGAGGACTAAATTAAAGGCGTTTAAATGTGTCTTTATGGAGTTATGAGTTAACTCTTTCCTCCCTGAAACTTTAAAATAGAAAATTCCAATTTCCTTTTTAGTCTAGTCTATTTCTGACTTTTAAGGGTTGTATTTTGTCAATGTTTGGCAATATGACAAACTGTGAAGACCCTGATCAGAGGGCTCCTTCACTTTTTGTATATGACAAGTGTACTATTCACATGTACACTGTTTGAAATGGATGCCTATATGCAGGACTGAGGTTTGAAAGGTTTAAGTGACATAAACTAGTTGATGTTGATTTTGCAGGAAGAAGATATTGAGGCTGAAGGCTATCCATGGGTCAGTGCTGAAGCCAAGCAGATTGAAGAGTATAGCTGCTCAGTTACAGTCAGCTGCAGTGAGTAGAGATTGGGTTAAATACTTTCTTATCCCTTTAGTTTTAATTTCCCTCAGTAGCCCTATCTACCATTTCTTTTCATTTTAACTATTTCTTGAACCATGCAGTCCTAACTACAATTTATTAACATAAACTTGTTCATTAATTTAATTTTTTTCTACCAACAGGATAAAGTGGATGCCGGTATGCCTACAGCAATGGTAAGACCAATATGTTCATTCTATTTACCATTCTAACACGATCTGCTGTTCCATTTGCTCCATACATGTATTTATAATATATGAATAAAGCTATATATATCAGACATGATGTAAATGGTACCTTTGTTTCCTTCATTAAGACAAATGAAGCATTATTCTTGACAGTATAAATTGAACCTGTTTTTCTTGAGTAGAGAAATAGCTTAAAGTTGTTAAAATGCATATTTATCAGATATATATATGTTAAACGGTAAATAAATATTCCTTTCCAGGTGAACATGAACCCTGTTTTCTCTCTTTTAGGCTGTGTCCAGTCTGATAGCCATAGGAACCTCTCATGGACTGGTGCTTGTATTTGGTATGTACTCTAACATTCACATGTTGACAGCATTTCTGATAAGTGATAAGTTTTAATAAGCCCATCTTCAGATAGGATGCATTATGGCAGAGCTCCAGGTAAGGGGGAGTTAACCGAACAAATCCAACAATTTCTCACTCATTGTAGCACCAAATCCTATGGTGTTATTACTCATTAGAATCGTCTCTCCGATTTAAAGCAAAAATAAAGATTTTAGTTTTCGAAATTCTCCCCTTATCTAGAGCCCTGTTATGGTATGGCCGTGTCCCTGCGTTTGTGTGTTCCTCCATCATTCTGAGTTTTCTACACTTTTCTAATACATGTTTTGACATATGAAGCTGAAATTTGATATATGACGTTTGACCACCTGCATATTGAAAGATTCTTTATTTCAGATCCCAAACAAACCCTGAAGTGGTGTCTAGGGAGCACAGCTGTAGGGGCACAGTACGGGGCTGTGTCAGCCCTTAGTTTCAACAAGGACTGTACTAGACTCCTCAGTGGGTTTGCCAGAGGTCAGGTACGTTTGTTACAGAGTATGGCAACCAAGGGCCGATTTTATGAAACGTTGTACGACAATATAAGTCAGATTCTAAAAATTTCAATTATTATTTATTTCTCCAACTAAATCTAGCCCAATTTTGAGAAATTAGGGATGGTTTTTACAATATATTGCAATATGACAAACTGCTGTTTGCATTGGACAAGTGTACTCTTTTCTGGTACACTGTTTGTACATGAAGAGTTTACTTTTCACTAGGATTGAATGTGTTAACTGTAGATGTATTTTCACTCTGCAGATCACCATGTGGGATTTAACCAATGGGAAACTGATTCGAACCATCACTGACGCCCACCCACCTGGCACAGCAGTGTTACATGTCAAGGTAGGTAACTCTGTTCTTCTGCACTGTTATCCCTTTCAACCCAAAATATCTCTTGTGGGTATTTATTATCCTTTTGGACTATTCTAGTACAAACATTTTGAACCAGACTACTTTTGCATTCTTGATATGACAACAAAAAGCAATGAAAATAACAAACAGTGCAGAACCTGATCAGAGGGCTCATATAGGAGCCCTCTGATCAGAGTCTACACTGTTTGCATGTGTAATCAGTAATCTCTACATTGTTGAAAGCGTTCACACCTATAGGAAATATCACGTCATTGAATTTGGTTTAGAAAAAAGGATGCTAGCATTCTTAAAGGAAAAGGTAGAAATGATGAAATTTTTTAGTTTGCATGATTTCTTTGTTTAAGTGACATTTATTTCTACTTTTACTTTTTTCGTAAAAAATGTTTAACCCATTACTCCATAGATACACATCTTTACGCATTTAATTAATTCCTCTTCTGACAAAAATTGTTCTATTTTATACAGTTATGAATACTAGTATGTATCATAAGATATGTTTTCTATTTCTAAGCATATGGTAGCTTAAAGCAGGCTGAATGTAAAGCAGAATGAGCCTTAAGGTGCATTCTGCTTTACTTTAAATCTGCTTTAAACAATTACTGCATAGCCTGTTTCTAGTATTGAAGATACGGCGCATTCTGCTTTACTTTTTACTTGCTTTAACTAACATCTGCTAGCATAAAGAACCTAATTCTTATAATACATAATCATAGTTGCAAAAATTGGATCTCTTTTCTTCAGAGAAAGAATAAAAGTGTATTTATAGGGTAATGGGTCTGAAAGACTAGAAACAGACTATGGAGTAAAGTTTTAATTCACGGATAGTCTCATTATGATTTTTGCAGTTCACAGACAGTTTGGTGATAGCAGTGTGCAGTGATAGCGGTGGCTCTGTGTTTGAACTAGAGTTCAAGTAAGTAACCGTTTTATAAACCATAGCCCTGGGGCCCCATTCATAAAACTTTACGACAAAATCGGTTGTATCTAAAACTTTAAAACACATTTAATTTATGATTTCTGTATCTAATCCTGTCTTGTGACATCTCTTTGTAATCCTCTTTTATAGACAATTTCAAAGAGATATCACAAGGCAGGAATAGATTTAGAAATAGATAATAATTGAAACTTTTATAATCTGACTTACGACACCATTTGTCGTAGGAAGTTTTATGAAACGGGCCCCTGATTCATAGCCATATCTTAGTTGAGATGATTCTAACCAGTAATTTCATCATATGATTTGGTGCTGAAATAAGTGAGAAATAGTTGGACTTGTTCCGTTTACTCCCTCTTATCTGGAGCCCTGTATTAGTTCACCTATTCAAAGTGACTGCTCAATGCAGAATATAAATCATACAGAAAGATCCAGGGCCATCTACTGAGTGGTCACTTAACACATTGAGTATTCTCGTCATGAACAAATCATATACCTATCAAGAGTACACTGGTCAGGCAAACAGTGTAGACCCTGATCAGAGGGCTCCTCTGAGGAGCCCTGTGATCAGGGTCTACACTGTTTGTTATTTTGTAAAATATTGTTAAAAAAAACACCCTTATAATTCAAAAATGGACTAGATATATTTGAAAATTAGAATCGTCCATTAAAAGTTTCAGAGGTGAATGGAGTTAACCCATTAATTGTTTTTGATGCATATAGGAGTCATTTACTAATAGGAGACCTCTAGGTGCCCTCTGATCAGGGATTGCACTGTTTTCTTTTTGTTATACATTGTACAATACAACTCAAGTCAGACAAAAATAGAATAACCTTAATTGGAACTGAAATTGTCATGTCTGAAGTTTCAGGGATGAATAAGTTAATACAGTGCTCCCTCTCTACAACGACACCTAATGGGAGACACAGATTTTGTATGTTGTGCGTAGCGAGTTTTTATAAGCAGCGAAATTGGCTTATACTTGCAAACAGCTTGAATCCAGATCAGCCGCCGCGTTATGCGGCGTCTGATCTGGATTCAAGCTGTTTGCCACTCTTCATTATGTTTCTTCTATCAAAATGTCCAATATGTAACTTTGAGAAAAAACAGCAGATAATTAGACAATTTTGCAGCAGTGAAATAGTTAGACATAATTGTCTTGTTTTGGGAACGACGGAAAACATTAGAGGTGTGCGGTTTAACCGGTGTACCGGTAAACCACGGTACGAAACGGCCGTGGTATGAACCATGGTTTTTTCCGAGAAGACCGGTTTTTTACTTGTAATTTTATAGATGTTTTTTATTGAATAAAAAACGGACAAATAATAAAAATAGTATGATTTAAGATGAAACTAAAGCCTTAGCTTGATAAATACATTAAATGTTGGAAGTGTTTATCCTTGTTAGACTCGGAGGAAACTTTCGTCCCGATTCAGATCTTATTCTGACGTTATCCCGGGTCATGCAAATAGACCCATTCTCAATGTGATATTGTCAACAAAAAATCCTATTCTCGTAAAATTTAATTCCTAATTAGGCTGCAATTATTTAATACAGGCTATTTTTATCATTATAAACCGACTGTCAACTGAAATGATCATTTTAAATCGTATCTGAAGTGGTTGTTTTTTACCGAGCTTCGAAGCTTTGATTGTACAATAAAAGAGATTACTTACTATTACAACGATAACATCCGATTCACACCGAATGACGTTGCCTATGAGAAACGCTTGCTAATTGGTTATGTTGCAATACCTACAGTAAACAGCCGGACATTTGACCAATCGTATTTGTCGTACAGTTGATACATTCATTGTTCGGAAAATAACAAACAATTGAATGACAGCCAAAGCAGACTTGTGATAGATTGACGTCGAGTTTTGCCATAAAACAAGGTTAAATGAAATTGACAACCATTCTTTTGTTTATTTTGCATGAGTTCTTATTACGTTGTCATTTGTGTTCGTGCATGTGATGAAGAAAGAAACCCCACTGCCGATAATAAATGAAAGTGAAGTCCGGCGTTATCTATAGGTAGAAATAGATAGAATGACAAATCCATTCATTCACGGTGATTGGTGTTCAATGTAAATAGTTGGGTTTGATGATTTTTTACAGTTGTATTTCAGAAACAGTTTGTGGGCAGTTAATCGTTGATATTTTTATTGCTTGAACGTGAATAAGGAGCTACGGCCATATCCCACCCGTTCTATTTGATACTGATTGATAGTAGGTTTAAATGGTGGTTAACCGTGGTACATACCGTGGTATTTATCTAAAAACCGTGGTACACCGTGGTTTTTTATTTTCCGCGGTACCCACCTCTAGAAAACATCATTGTAAGGAAGGAGTCATCGTTTTGGGAGGGCTATGGTAAGGAGGGAGCACTGTGCACTATTGGCTGTTCACTAATACCTGTATATTGTTTTATATTTCAGGAGGCTGATAGGAGTAAGGACTTGTGAGTCAAAATGTCTCTTTTCTGGAAGGTAAGCTAGGACCCGTCTTACTAAACGTCGTACAACAAAAACTTAAAATAATCTAATTTCTGATTTCTCCATCTAATCTTGTATTGTGACATCTCTTTGGAATGTCTTATTGTCTCATATCGCAGGAAATAGTACTGGTATAACCGGTGTATATATTGCACACCCTTACTGTACATGTGTATTTTTTCAGTCGAGGAGAAGTGTGTATCATAGAGCCACTCCATATGAACCTAACCATTAAAGATCACCCCATGCAGGATGTGTCTATCCTCGCAATGGCCTCCTTGTCAAAGGTTTGTTTAACCCGTCACTCCATAGCCTGTTTCTAGTTTTGAAGACAGATGATCACTTAACCCATTACCCCATAGCTTGTTTCTAGTTATGAAGACAGATGATCACTTAAAGCAGGTTGAAAGTAAAGCAGAATGCGCCTTAAGGCACATTCTGCTTTACTTTCAGCCAGCTTCAAATCACCATCTTACTGGGATATTCATATCTGTATATTTTCTGCAGTTGAGGAATAATTTAAAGGCAGAAAATGGTGTACATGTATATTTTTTCAGTCAAGGAGAAGTCAGTTTCATGCGAAATACAATATAAAGTCTTCACTTAAAAAAGCAATGTTTTCAACATTTTATTGCATTGCGTTTCATTTAAACAGCAAAGAATAATGCCCCCCCCCCCAACACCCTCCAGCATATATTTTTGATTATTGTTTCAGGTGTTGCTTGTAACCTTGACCCCTCAGCTGAAGGTCGTGTTTACGCACCAGTTGAAAGGGGATGCGTCCACTCTACCCCTACTGGCGTGGCAGTTCGTGGTGATCCAAGTGTCAGAGAGTGATAGAGTTATTGACCCCGTACTCGCTTTCGCTAGAGAGTCAACTATATACTTTCATCAGGTAAACGGTTTTATTTAATGCTTTCCAGTAGTTTACTAGGGGATAGCAGTAAATTATCACTTGATAATTTCACTGTTACAAACAGTGGGATTATCATTACACATGCTTCTATTCTGAGTTTCCCCGTAGGACTCCCAAAGAATCGTAATCAATCATGTGTTATCGCGTAATTCCGGCAGCCCAATATGTTTAGAACCACTAAACAGAAGAAAATGAACCATCAATCGGAAGTAACGACATAAAACCAATGAGGTCAAATCAATGAATCATGGTACGGCAAACCGTCAAGTAAAGGTGGTCAATATAAACTTCCGGCTCCACACAGGGTTAAATTTTAACTTTTGCTTTAAATTGACAAACAATTTAGTTTAAAAAGTCGTTAAAAGCATGAATTAAATATTCTTGTTGACTGTGTAATCTCTCTCTGTTTTTGCAGGTTGTATGTACTAGTCCACAAGACATCAGATGTACCGGGCTGCAGAAAATCTCTGTCTCTTACAAACTCTTACATATAGCAGTGAGTAGATTTATATGTACAGGTACTTAACCAAATCCCCCATAAATACCCCTTTATACACCATGATTTTATATAGTCATGAATAAGTTACCATAAAAAAAATTGTCTATCCTATCAGATAGTAGCTTTTGTGGTATTCTGCCGACTTAAACATTTACCTCCCTCATCATCGAGTCACAAGTCCAATATATACTAGTTTCGGCCTGTGACCTTCTTCAGAGAAAGAAAATAAACAAATAAATGCTATGACATCGTATGAATGTGACGTGGTTGACAACATCATTGACAGGAACTAACAAGCATTATTGTTTTCCACAGTGGATGAACACCCGTACGTTGGTTGCCCTGGACAAGTCAGAGAGGCTTCATGTAATAGACGTGAGATCAGAGGAGGAGCTAGAGGTATTTATTATACAATGTTGATCTCCCATAGGTCACCACGATATAAAAGAACTGTCAACCATTCGGGAAAAAAATTAATGTCTTAAAAATACTGTCTTCAGCTACCATAGGTAATAGAATGTCGTAAATGACTTCAAAATGAAAATGATGTCAAATCCACTTTCTCGCTCAAAAGCATCATGTTAGATAACGTTAAAACTTGGATCTACAATTTAAAGCAGTTCAAAGCATTAAGTTCACTAAATGATGCAGATAAACAGTCAGATCTGAAACCTATGCATGACAGTAAATTATAACCCATGCACGCGTATTTATATAATGGGTGAGATCCAGCTTAGAGTTTGTATAATTCCTTCAACTTTCAATATTTTTATAAACAGTGAATTTCATTTTGAATCGCTTGCGGATCTAGTGACATCAATAGGAAAGATCTAGATTTTCTGGTTAAAGCCTAGACTTTCGGTATAATATACAAAATATCACACTTTACCTCGATTGACAGTATTTTCCCCAAAGTTGAAATTTTTACTGTCACCCTGTCAGACATGTGATATTTATATACTGTATGATTAAAATTTCTCAATTCTTGCCAGCCAATTGTACTCTCAATGACGCCATAAAGTGCCTTTACAAACAGTTTTGATCCTGCATATAAAGAGGATAGCATCTTTGCAATGAAAGAGTTCAAGGCCGGAAAGAAATGATGTATTTTACTTATCTCTTACATTAACCCCATCACTGACATGGCGTGACAAATTCAGCATAGAAAGTGTTAAACAACTGTACATTTCTTTCATTGCACAGGTGATAGATATAACAGAGGTACAGCTTATTTACAACACCAGTTTCTTCAAGTCCCTAGCCACCGGGGGCAATGTTAGCCAGGCTCTGGTAGGTAGTCAAGTCTTCTGTATGGTAAACTTTAACCCAATTGCAGGGTTCCAGATAAGAGGGAGTAAACAGAACAAATCCAACATTTTCTCACTTATTACAGAACCAAATCCTATAGTGTTACTACTCATTAGAATCGTCTCTTCGAGACGATTCTAATGAGTAGTGACACCATAGGGTTTATTGCAAAAATAAAGATTTCAATTTTATAGATACTTCACTTATCTGGAGCCCTGCATTAGTCATTCCCATCATGGCTCTTTCTCAGTGATTGTCTGTTTCCACTATAGTCAAACGTGCAAATCACATCCAAGTTGTCTGTATGGAAACTTCAATCCATTAACTCTTTCTTTCAAAGCTTTATTTTATTTATTAACCCCTTTGTGCCCATGATTCCATATATGGGACATAGGCAAACAGTGTAGACTCTGATCAGACGCTGCATTATCAGAGTCTACAACTATTTGTATAGTAGGTTACTGCTTAAAGGAATATACAAGTATATCAGCCTGTATTACACAAGGTTCATACAGCCTTAAAAAACCCTTGCATTTTGAGCTGTTGCATGAAAAGTACTTCAGAATGAAAAATAGTCCTTGTAAATCCTTAAATTTCCACAGGAGAATGAAAAGTACTTAAAAAAAGCTTGAATTTGCCATGAAAGTCCTTAATTTTCTTTAATCTCTGTAATCTTGGGAAGAAAATTGGTAAAATAAGACGTAGAAAGAAGTGCAATTTATATTGAGTATATACGGTGTTCATGCCGAAGTAAGTACATTTTGTGTATTTCAAGACCGTGTTATTATAAAAGAGTCCTTGAAGTCCTAAAGAAGCTTTTGACAAATTTATTAAAGTTTCTTCAATTACAAAATTTTAAATCGAAATATATGTATTAAAAAGCAAGATCAATTTAAAACATGATATTGTATAGGGAGAAGGGGTAAACACTTTGTGAAATTCTGTTGTAGGCGTACGCCGGGGACCATGCTTGTTATCAAACCATTGTTAGCCATGGAGGTCAGTTGTTTCTACTGGGAACCAAAACTGTCCATGTCTACACACTGAGGACATGGAGAGAGGTAAACCTTGTTTGTAATGTACATATGCAGGGTACCAGATAAGAGGGAGAAAACTGAATAAATCTAATGATTGATTGATTGATTTAATTTTGGCAACAGTGGCATAACACGGCAATACAAATGCATACACATATAATGCAATCTATGAAGCATGCACATGAAAATGCACATGATATTCTCACCAATATCAAGGATTGCACAAAAACGGGAAAATATATTTTTCCTTTATTTACATTTCTCACTTTTGTCAAAACCAATTACTATGGTATCACTACTCATTAGAATCTTCTCTTCGAAAGAATTCTAATGAGTAGTGACACAATACCGTTTAATATCTAAATAAAGATTTTAGATTTTGAAGTACTCCCCTTATCTGGAGGTCTAATATGTACATTGTACATGTATTAATTTGGTCAATGACTTGAAAAGTGATCTAACTCATTTGAAATACAACAGAGGTTTTGTTGTTGTTGTACATTCCCCTGAAGCTTGTTTTCATAAACAAATACATGTGGTTGCCTAAATCTCCTTAAGAAGCTTTCTGCTTTACTTTCTGTAACAAAATACATGTAAATCATTTAAGCCTATTTTCATGCAGTATAATTTCTCTAATATGAACATTAAATGATGTTAATATTTAGGTGTTTGAGACAGGTGACTACTAAAAGCAATGTGACTGTCACCTTGCTTTAAGCTGTCACCTGTCTTTAAAACAACCAATAAGCCTTCTTTTCAATTTACTGTCACCATGCTTTAACTTGTCACCTGTCTTTAAAACAACCAATTAGCCTTCTTTTCAATTGTTGTAATAGAGATGTTTTACTGTACTATTATTGTTTTTTTCCCAGCGTATCGAGGTATTTGTAAAGGAGAACAGGTACCAGGAAGCTCTAGCTCTGGCCCAGTCGTACTACGACGGAAAAGCCAAGGCTGTGGTGGGTCTGTCTGGCTCGGGGTCCAAACGACGAGAGATAGTGGCAGACTTGGTATGTAAAATGGATATATCTTGATGGTCTACTTAAGCGTTCTATAGAAGGCTGTGAGTTTATCCCCATTACTAACATTTACAATGCTTCAACTGGATATAATGTTACCGTGCTACCTCTCTACATAGACACCCAATGGGAGACAAATATCATGTGTGCTGTTAGGAGGGAGCCGTTATAGGGAGGGAAAATTAAGACTTGGTTTACATTTGCAAACAGTCTGAATCCTGAACTGTCTCTCTATGTGACCTACTTTGTGTTATATGTTCCAGATGCTAGACCTACTGTTCCAGTATGTTGACCTGTCTATGACCCAGTTCTGTCCCTATGTGACCTACTTTGTGTTATATGTTCCAGATGCTAGACCTACTGTTCCAGTTTGTTGACCTGTCTATGACCCAGTTCTGTCTCTATGTGACCTACTTTGTGTTATATATGTTCCAGATGCTAGACCTACTGTTCCAGTATGTTGACCTGTCTATGACCCAGTTCTGTCCCTATGTGACCTACTTTGTGTTATATGTTCCAGATGCTAGACCTACTGTTCCAGTTTGTTGACCTGTCTATGACCTAGTTCTGTCCCTATGTGACCTACTTTGTGTTATATGTTCCAGATGCTAGACCTCCTGTTCCAGTTTGTTGACCTGTCTATGACCCAGTTCTGTCCCTATGTGACCTACTTTGTGTTATATGTTCCAGATGCTAGGCCTCCTGTTCCAGTTTGTTGACCTGTCTATGACCCAGCTCTGTCCCTATGTGACCAACTTTGTGTTATATGTTCCAGATGCTAGACCTACTGTTCCAGTTTGTTGACCTGTCTATGACCCAGTTCTGTCTCTATGTGACCTACTTTGTGTTATATATGTTCCAGATGCTAGACCTACTGTTCCAGTTTGTTGACCTGTCTATGACCCAGTTCTGTCTCTATGTGAACTACTTTGTGTTATATGTTCCAAATGTTAGACCTACTGTTCCAGTTTGTTGACCTGTCTATGACCCAGTTCTGTCCCTATTTGACCTACTTTGTGTTATATGTTCCAGATGCTAGACCTGCTGTTCCAGTTTGTTGACCTGTCTATGACCTAATTCTGTCCCTATGTGAACTACTTTGTGTTATATGTTCCAGATGCTGGACCTCCTGTTCCTGTTTGTTGACCTGTCTATGACCCAGTTCTGCCCCTATATGACCTACTTTATGTTATATGTTCCAGATGCTAGACCTACTGTTCCAGTTTGTTGACCTGTCTATGACCCAGTTCTGTCCCTATTTGACCTACTTTATGTTATATGTTCCAGATGCTAGACCTGCTGTTCCAGTTTGTTGACCTGTCTATGACCCAGTTCTGTCCCTATGTGACCTACTTTGTGTTATATGTTCCAGATGCTTGACCTACTGTTCCAGTTTGTTGACCTGTCTATGACCAAGTTCTGTCCCTATGTGACCTACTTTGTGTTATATGTTCCAGATGTTTGACCTACTGTTCCAGTTTGTTGACCTGTCTATGACCCAGTTCTGTCTCTATGTGACCTACTTTGTGTTATATGTTCCAGATGCTGGACCTACTGTTCCAGTTTGTTGACCTGTCTATGACCCAGTTCTGTCCTTATGTGACCTACTTTGTGTTATATGTTCCAGATGCTAGACCTACTGTTCCAGTTTGTTGACCTGTCTATGACCCAGTTCTGTCCTGAGAAAGGCAAGATTGAAGAACTGGAGGAGTATTACCAGGTGAGAGCACAGTTTTAGAACAGCCTGATTATGTGCCATGTTTCTTTAACAATCTCACCTGATTTAATTTTGTATATGTTTTAGGAGAAAATGACCTCCATGTTGTTATAAAGGTGGTCGTATATTGGTGTGGCCATGTCTGTCTGTACTTTCCTCCATATGTTTGTTTGAGCTAACATTTTGGGTTTATGGGGCTAGGTGACAACACAGAAAGAAAGAACACAATAGTGCACTTCATTCTGTTTGGGCTTATGTGGCTTTTCACACCTTTTAAACAATGAAAAATAAACCTGAAATATTGTTTGTCCAGAGTGTTTCCGGTAAACTGTCTGAAGGATATTAATGGAAATTCACACAAATGTAATATGCATAAAGATCTGAAGCTGACTTAAGTTTGAGTTTCATTCAAATATTCTTTATGAAGTTATCTGCCCTTGCTTTACTCAGATATTCTATAACTTAAAGGCTGCCAGTGTGCGTATTATGTACCGTTTGCTGTTCTCTCGTTAAGAAATATATTCATGGAGTTTTGATAATACATTCAGTAAGTAATATTGACTTTTAACAGCCCTAAATATTTTATAGAGTAGAATGTCCTTTATTGATTAATTAAAATACCTGCTTTCGCACTAGGCTAAAATGTCACTTTTTGTTTCAATTTTCAGAGTATTGTGCCAGTTTGTGTGGACTACTGTCTTCATTTGAGCAGAATGTAAGTCTGAAGTTAATTCAACCTTGTTGCCCTTATTTCTCTAATCAACATACAGAACTTATAATTACAATGATATATTTTCAAAGAGTTTTATAAAGTAGATTCAGGGAAAGAATGGTCAACAACTTGAAGAGTGTTGTACAGCGCTCCCTATCTACAACTACACCCAATAGGAGACACAGATTGTATATGTTGTTCAGAGAGAGTTGTTATAGGGAGGAAATTTGCTTACATTTGCAGACAGCTTGAATCCAGATCAGATGCCGCGTAACGCGGCATCTGATCTGGATTCAAGCTGTTTATCACTCATATTTTCTGTTAATATGTCCAATGTGCGACTTAGAGAAAAACAGCAGATGACAATTTTAAGCAGACAATGATAATGCCGTGAAAAGTTTTGACACAATTGTCTTGTTAGGGGAACAGCGACAAGCGTTGTTGTAAGGAGGGAATCATTGCTCTGAGGGTCGTTGTATAGAATGATAGCTGTATATATTCTGTAATTGCAGGGATATACTGTTTGGCCGTATCTATGAGAGATTCAGCATGGATACTATCGCCATGGGAACCTTCCTAGAGTGTCTGGAGCCATATATCATCACAGACAGGCTACAGGTGATGCCCCCCGTGGTGATGAAGGACTTTGTGACTCACTATGAACAGAAACAGATGCTTGAGAGTGTCGAGGCCTGTATAGTACACATGGATGTAGCCAGCCTTGATATTCATAATGTAAGTTTTACTGATTACCCAATAATTATGCCTTTTTACACAGTCCTCGTCTTAGTTTTTTCAGACTACTTGCTTGTAACTGAAAAGAACTGCTTTTTCACTCACATATATGCCAAATTCTGATGCAAATATCACTTGCCCGAATCATAAACCACTTGCCCCCGGCTTCCGGCAAGTGGGTTATAGCAAAGACTGTTTTTAGCTCACCTGAGCCAAAGGCTCAAGGTGAGCTATTGGGATGGCCCTGTGTCCGTCGTCGTGCGTATGTGCGTCGTGCGTATGTGCGTCGTCGTTAACAATTGCTTCAAATGACATCTCCTCCTATACCTCTTGACAGAATTCTACCAAACTTTACAGAAATGTTCCTTGGGTCAAGCTCTTTCAAATTTGTTCAAAGAATTAAAAACAATGCAGAACTCTGGTTGCCATGGCAACCAAAGTGAAAAAATAAGGAAATCTTAAAAAATCATCTTGTCAAAAACTGGAAGGGCCAGAGCTTACATATTTGGCACATAGCATCATCTACAGGTCCTCTATCAAGTTTGTTCAAATTATGCCCCTGGGGTCAAAATTGGCCCCGCCCCGGGGGTCACAGATTTACATAGAGTTATATAGTGAAATTTTCAAACGTCTTCTTCTCTGAAACTAATGTGGCCAGAGCATTGATATTTGGCATGGTGACACTTCTAGATGTCCTATACTAAAATTGTTCAAATGGTTATGGTCAATTGCATAACTAGGTCACAGGAGCTAAAAATAGATTTTTTTCATTGAAAACTTAAAAAATCTTCTTGTCTGAAACTACAAAGGCCAGAGCTTAGATATTTGGCACATAGCACCGCCTACAGGTCCTCTATCTAGTTTGTTCAAATTATGCCCCTGGGGTCGAAATTGGCCCCGCCCCGGGGGTCACAGTTTAACATAGAGTTATATAGTGAAATTTTCAAACGTCTTCTTCTCTGAAACTAATATGGCCAGAGCTTTGATATTTGGTATGGTGACACTTCTAGATGTCCTATACGAAAATTGTTCAAATGGTTCTGGTCGGTTGCATAACTAGGTCACAGGAGCTAAAAATAGATTTTTTTCATTGAAAACTTAAAAAATCTTCTTGTCTGAAACTACAAGGGCCAGAGCTTAGATATTTGGCACATACCATCGC
Organism: Gari tellinella; assembly: GCA_922989275.2. Taxonomy (NCBI): domain Eukaryota; kingdom Metazoa; phylum Mollusca; class Bivalvia; order Cardiida; family Psammobiidae; genus Gari; species Gari tellinella. Next base: position 34,356,867 of record OV277873.1, on the reverse strand, counting down.
CTACAGGTCCTCTATCTAGTTTGTTCAAATTATGCCCTTGGGGTCGAAATTGGCCCCGCCCCTGGGGTCACAGTTTTACATAGAGTTATATAGTGAAATTTTCAAACGTCTTCTTCTCTGAAACTAATATGGCCAGAGCTTTGATATTTGGTATGGTGACACTTCTAGATGTCCTATACCAAAATTGTTCAAATGGTTCTGGTCGGTTGCAAAACTAGGTCACAGGAGCTAAAAATAGATTTTTTTCAATGAAAACTTAAAAAATCTTCTTTTCTGAAACTACAAGGGCCAGAGCTTAGATATTTGGCACATACAATCGCCTACAGGTCCTCTATCAAGTTTGTTCAAATTATGCACCTGGGGTCAAAATTGGCCCCGCCCCTGGGGTCACAGTTTTACATAGAGTTATATAGAGAAAATTTCAAACATCTTAATATGGCCAGAGCTTTTATATTCGGTATGGTGACACTTTTAAATATACTTTACATAATTTGTTCAAATTGTTCTGGTCTGTTGCATAACTAGGTCAGTCCTGGACCTAAATTATTATCACCATTTTTTCAGCTATTTTCTCGGGTGAGCGAAATATGCCCCATGGGGCTCTTGTTTACACCTTTAATATATTGCTCCACTGAAAAAAATAGTTCCCCTTTTTATAGTCATTTTCCATATTTTAGCAGATAGTAGCTTAAAGTAGGTTGAAAGTAAATCAAAATGTGCCTTAAGGCACATTCTGCGTTACTTTCAACCTGCTTTAAGTGATCCCCTGTCTACACACTAGAAAGAGGCTACGAGGAGATTAAATTGTGTGAAGTGTTCATTTTACTCTCTTATCTTGAGCTCTGGTTGACATTGTCATTTATTTCAGGTTGTAATGTTGTGCTGGAGTCATGGTCTCTATGACGCCATCATCTATGTATATAACAAGGGCATGTTCGATTATACCACTCCGCTAGAGGAGCTACTCTCTACACTGAAGGCTGCAGTGGACACAGGCAAACAGCTGTCAGGTAATAAATTACCCTCTCACACATTTTGTGGTAAATCTGATTGCCCATTTTTACCCTAGTGAGAAGTGTATGTGTGAAATATACACCTTTCCTATGCAAACGGTGTAAACCCAGATAAGACTGCTCCTAAAGGAGTCCTCTGATCAGTCTGATTTGTTTGTAATTTACAATATGTCAAAACAAAAAACAACCTTTAATACTCAAAAATGGACTAAACTGAACTGAAATTTGGAATTGTCTATTTTACATGTCTTGGGTGAATGATTTTAACTACCATTCAGTATTAAGACCTGTAAAGACAAATGGCTGCTTTTGAAGACTCATTTAATCTGAGTAACAAACAGTTTGGAGCTGTTGGGTTACCCAGAATCTGACCTTGCTCCATACTATTTGCAAAGGTCATAAGATGTTTTAGCATAAATGTGTTTATTGGGAAAGGAGAATGTCTTCTATATTTTATAGTTTTATCTTGTAGATGGCCAGATAAGATTAGGCAACAAGCTCCTAGTGTACATCAGCTGTTGTCTGGCTGGCAGGGCCTACCCACTAGGAGATATACCAGAGGAGCAGGTGCTCTCTGTCAAACAAAAGGTCAGTAGCAGTTATACTTACAAGTACCAAGAGTTGCCTCCCTTTATTACTGTCAACAGTAGTAGTTATACTTACAATTACCAAGAGTTGCTTCCCCTTTTCCCATTCCCCCCATAAATACTCCTTTTTACGAATTTATTGTATTCCTCCATTGAATAAAATAGTTCACTTTTATACAGTAATGAATATGTATCATAAGAAATATTTTCTATATCCTAGCAGATAATAGCTTAAAGCAGGCTGAAAGTAAAGCAGAATGCGCCTTAAGGCGCATTCTGTTTTACTTTCAACTTGCTTTAAGTGATCATCTTTCTTTAAAACTAGAAACATGCTAAAGGGTAATGGGTTAATACTGTCAACAGTAGCAGTTATACTTACAATTACCAAGAGTTTCTTCCCCTTAATACCATCAACAGTAGCAGTTATACTTACAATATCCAAGAGTTGCATCCCCTTAATACTGTCAACAATAGTAGTTATACTTACAAGTACCAAGAGTTGCCTCCCCTTATTACTGTTAACAGTAGCTGTTATACTTACATCCACCAAGAGTTGTTTCCCCTGAATACTATCAACCGTTGCAGTTTTACATACAAGTACAAAGAGTTGCATCCCCTTAATAATGTCAACAGTAGCAGTTATACTTGCAATTACCAAGAGTTGCATCCCCTTAATAATGTCAACAGTAGCAGTTATACTTGCAATTACCAAGAGTTGCATCCCCTTAATACTGTCAACAGTAGCAGTTATACTTACAATTACCAAGAGTTGCCTCCCCTTATTACTGTCATCAGTAGCAGTTATATTTACAAGTTCCAAGAGTTGCATCCCCTTAATACTGTCAACATTATTTGCAATCTGATGGCAGGCCTTCTAAATATCAGTTGAATACCTCTTTGGTTTGGTGTTTCAAGCAAGTGAATTTTAAATCTTTTGATAAAAGCTTTAATTTAGTTTTTAGCTCACCTGAGCTAGCTCAGGGTGAGCTATTGCAATCCTTGAATGTCCGGCGTCCGGCGTGCGGCGTCAACAATTTTAGTGTTTACACTCTAGAGACCACAATTTATCCAATCTTTCTCAAACTTGATCAGATGGTATATTGCCAGAAGAGTTCGGATGAGTTCGATTATGGGTGAAATCGGACAAATAGCAGGGTTCGAATTTAAGCTCGCATACTTGCAAAATGCGAGTGGAGTTTGTAAATTGCGAGTGATTTTTCAACAAACTCGCAAAAAAATGCGAGTACGGTTTTTCGGACAGCTAAACACAGTATAGCGTCTGTAAGGCTATGCTCGGTTTATTCCGTAGCATTTCGAGTGGCGGAAATGGACAAGAAGACAAGCGAATACTTTTCGTAAGCCAATCATAGCTTCTCGGGCAGTTTTTGTCTGTAAGAATGACGTAATGACGGACTTTCCCAATTCTCATTGGCTAATGAAACGCGCACTTTGCTACTTAGGAGTTCCGATGTGTAAACAATTCTTATCACAGAGTCTGAGACTCAACAACCGAAACCGTTCTCCAAAGACGAGGCCATTTAAAAGACTCGCGCGAGTACAAGTATACTTCTAATTCTACTGTGACATACTGTTTATTATCCACAGCCCTGAAATATACGACCAGTGAAAAAACGTTTGTATGGTAGACGGATTGGCAATCTAAACCTGACCTAATTTTCGAGTAATGAAATCGTGTGCGGTCTGCCTAGTGCATACAGCATGCATACTCCCCAATATTATAAAATGTAAGAAAAATACTCCTTTGGTATGTACACATAGATATGAAAATCAAGATCTTATCCCTTGTCAGCTGTAACCACAAATGTACAACTATGAAATACACGAAGTGTAGGTAGATCGTATTTGATTACTACACGTCTGTGTCGGGTTAAAAGTTAAAACATATACATGTATGTTCAGAATGACAGTTTAACTTTCGCGAGTAGTTTTTGCATTTTGCGAGTAAGTTTAAAAGTCACTCGCAAAAAAATGCAAGTGTAATTTTTAGCTAATTTCTAACCCTGAATAGGTCATGAGTTATCTACCTTTGAACTGCTGAAAATGCCATATTTAACAGTGTTTACACTCTAGAGGCCACAGTATTTATCCAATCTTTCTAAAACCTGCCCAGATTGTATATGACCATAAGAGTTCGGAAGAGTTCGATTTTGGTTGAAATCGGACAAATAGGTCATGAGTTATCTACCTTTGAATTGCTGAAAATGCCATATTTAACGGTGTTTACACTCTAAAGGCCACAGTATTTATCTAATCTTTCTAAAACCTGGCCAGATGGTATATGACCATAAGAGTTTGGATGAGTTCGATTTTGGTTGAAATAGGACAAATAGATCAAGAGTAATCTACCTTTGAATTGCTGAAAATGCCATTTTTAACAGTGTTTACACTCTAGAGTTCACAATTTTTATCAAATCTTTCTTAAACTTGCTCAGATTGTATATTAATATAAGAGTTCAAATGAGTTTGATTATGGTTGAAAGCAGACTTATAGGTCGAGAGTTATCTACCTTTGAATTGCTGAAAATGCCATATTTAACGATGTTTACACTCTAGAGGCCACACATTTTATCCAATCTTTCATAAACTTACTCAGATTGTATATTATCATAAGACTTCGGATGAGTTCAATTTTTGTTGTAATCTGATCAATAGGTCAAGAGTTACATACCTTTGAATGGCTGAAAATGATATATTTAACAGTGTTTACGCTCTAGAGGCCACAATATTTATCCAAGCTCTCTCAAACTTGCCCATATTGTATATGACCATAAGAGTTGGAAAAAGGGTGATTATGGTTGGAATCAGACAAATAGATCAAGAGATATCTACCTTTGAATTGCTGAAAATGCCATATTTTACAGCGTTTACACTCTTGCAACTACAGTTTTCAATGGATTTTGATTATACATGTACTTGTACACAAAGGATGTAGCTATACATTCTCGAAGGAGTGAAATTATTTTTGAAATGTAATCATTGTGGCAATAGTTACCTGCCCTTGATATACTTTGAAATGCTAGAAAAAGGCTTAATTTCAGTATTGTTTAGGCTCTAGTTATCTGCCTTTGATGTGCTCAACTATACTACAGTAGGTCGACAAACTTGAGTGGATTTAGAATAAAACGGGTGAAATTCAAAGGTAAAGCTATCAGGCTTCCTTACAAATGGTGAGCGATATCAGGGCCTTCAGGCCCTCTTGTATATGGTATTATTTTGCTTTAGTACATTTTCTATCAATGGGAATGTTTTTCAAGTTTACTTTGAATGTTTCTCTTATTAAAGCAACCTTAACCCTTAGCCTGCCAAATAAATTGTTGTCTGCTATATTTCTCGTCTGCTTCAAGTTTCAAAGTGCTTCAAAGTTGCTCAAAATTGCTGAAAATGTTGTCCGAGTGTCAAACAGCTTGGATCTGGATGAGACGCCGAGTTACTCGGCGTCTCATCCGGATCCAAGCTGTTTGCATATGGAGCTATAGTTGTGACTGGCAGGCTAAGGGTTAAGATGAGTGTCAAACAGTTAATATCCTATTCAAATGCCAAGTTACTTTACTGAAACAGAAACTGGTTTATTTGATTAAAAGCCTGTTTTTACTGTACAGTTGTATGTATTCAATGGCGTTTTACAATACTTTACTATTTAGCATTCACTTATCACTATTCAGACTTCTTGATAAGAGTGCATATTATAAATGCTAACTACAAATCCCATTTTGTGACTACTCATTAGAATCATCTTAGAGTGATGATATGAGTAGTCACAAGATAGGTCCTATAATAGATATGTTGTATATTGTATGTTTTTGTACATTTTCTGAAATAAATATGTTTAAACTAAGATAGGATTTTATGGGGACATAAAAAAGAAAAATGTTGAATTGCTTAGTTCTCTCACACTTATCTGGAGCCCTAGCTCAGAGGTTATAAAGCTTTTGAGTTGAGTCTGAGTATGTTCTCAAGCATTTGATTGGTCAGATTTGAGCCTATTTGAGAACATTCTCAGACTCAACTCAAAAGCTTATAACTTTGGACCCTGACTCCAAGCTTATAAAGCTTTTTTGTTGTTTCTGAAGTTGTTCTCAAGCATTTGATTGGTCAGATATGAGCCTCGGCTAAAATCTGACCAATCAGATGTTTGAGAATGATCTCAGACTCAACTCAGAAGCTTATAACTTTGGAACCCTGACTATTCTCTGATTACAGGTGTTTGAGAGTTTGACATGTCAGCATAGTAAGAACAGAAGTTCGGAGGAGAGACCATTTCCCTTCCTGAGAACTCTTCTCGCATTTGACACAAGGGAATTTCTGAATGTCCTAGCTCTGGTAAATATCATTAGGATTTATATTATAACATAATTATACATTAATACCCTTCTATTACCACCACTAGAAAGGAGGCCAACTGACTGTATGAAAGATAGGTGACATTTTAAAGCAAAACTTAAGAACATGTAAAGTAAAAAAAAAAGAGGAGTTTTCTGTTTTACTTTCCCCATGTTTTAAGCAGCCTCCTGTCTTGAACAACTAAAAATATTGTGTTTACTTTTCGCAACTTATCATTGTACTCTAGATAAATCAGTGGTTTCACCCACCTCTAATGTATTCCCACACTGAAAAAAATAGTTCCACTTTATACAGGCATGATTATGTACCACATGAAATATTTGCTATTTCCTAGTAGATAGTAGCTTAAAGCAGGTTGAAAGTAAAGCAGAATGCACGTTAAGGCTCATTCTGCTTTACTTTCAACCTGCTTTAAGTGGTGACATACCTTCAAAACTAGAAACAGGCTATGGGGTATTTGGCTATCACAGGGGATGACAATGATATAGAATTTAATTTCTATTTAACAGGCATTCGAAGAGGAGGAATTTAATACCAACGAAGGGTAAGATATGCTAAATAAAACTTGAATCTTTGCATGCTGGGTAAATTTGTCATTAGACACAGTTTTTGTCTGGTACTGTTCCTAATTAGAATTTAAAAAACATCTTTTCAAGACAAGGTCAGATTGTTCAACAGTTACGATTTGATGAGACCGTCTGTTTCATGGCATCTCTAATTCAAACTGACTGCTTTAAGTGATCATCTTTCTTTACAACTAGAAACAGGTTATCGGGTAAAGGGTTAAAGCAAATTGAAAGCAAAGCAGAAATCTGCACTACCCACATTTATACCGCACAACACCGGCAACTATCCTCCATATTTGTTATGATTTAATAATCTATTGTTTTGTAGCATTGCCAAAAGGCAAAGGATTGTGGACATTCTGCTGCAAATTATGGTGGAGAGCGTTGGCTTCACGGTGAGTGTCCTACTGTGTATTAACCCACTACTTGTTTCTAGTTTTGAATAGGGCTGACTATTGCATCCAAAATATCACAATAGTTATCAATAGTTGTAAACACAATCACAATAGACTATCAATGGTTGGATTCACTATTTCAATACTATCATGATAATTTATTACAAATTATGATATGACAATGTATGACTGATCCATAATGAATATTTTCCCTATCCTAGCCGATGGTAGCTTAAAGAAGGCTGAAAGTAAAGCAGAATGGGCCTTAAGCTATTGTCTGTGCGGATATAGAAGATATTTCTTATATTAATAAACATATGCATGACTGTATTAGTATAAACTGGGACAATTTTCTTTGTATGTGAAATAGCGGTGTATTTTTGGAGTAATGTGTTAAGGTCCAATAGACTATTTTATAACCTTGGTACCTCTTGTTTTTGCAGCCTACACAAGTTGGTGTCCTGTTCACATTCCTAGCTCGTCAGATGGCCAGACATGAGAACACAATCACTGTCAATAGAGTTCTATTTGAACAGGTAAGATCTTTAACACTACTTATCATATAAAACCACCTCCTCAGTGTAATAAAGCCACATTCAATAAAACAATAAGAGATAGTGAAAAACCAACTTTTGGGCTCTGGCCCAACCTGTTCGTCGACAAGCGCTGCTGTTGACTTTTTAGGGTTTTAAAATACTTATGTGATAAATAATATCTCATATAAGTGCTCATTATTATACCCCAACAAAAAGAGTTTGAGGGGGGTATACTGGAATCAGCCTGTTGGTCTGTCTGTCTGTCTGCAAAATCTTGTACTTTCAACTCCTCCTTCAGTTTCAACCCGATTCACTTGATACTTGGCATAAATGTTACTCAGGTGTAGCAGATGTGCAAGACACAAATATCAGGCCTCTATGACCTTGACCTTGACCTTTGGCCTTGAAATTGGTCTTGTAATTAGCAGGCAAAATCTTGTACTTTGAACTCCTCCTTCACTTTCAACCTGATTCACTTGATACTTGGCATAAATGTTACTCAGGAGTAGTAGATGTGCAAGACACACATTTGAAATCTCTGTGACCTTGACCTTGGTCTTAAAATTGGCAGGCATATTCTTGTACTTAGAACTCCTCCTTCACTTTCAACCTGATTCACTTGATACTTGGCATAAATGTTATTCAGGAGTAGTAGATGTGCAAGAAACAAATTTCAGGTCTCTGTGACCTTGACCTTTGGCCTTGAAATTGGTCTTGAAATTGGCAGGCAAAATCTTGTACTTAGAACTCCGCCTTCAGTTTCAACTTGATTCACTTGATACTTGACATAAATGTTACTCAGGAGTAGTAGATGTGCAAGACACAAATTTCAGGTCTCTGTGACCTTGACCTTTGTCCTTGAACTCCTCCTTCACTTTCAACCTGATTCACTTGATACTTGGCATAAATGTTACTCAGGAGTAGAAGATGTGCAAGACACACATTTGAAATCTCTGTGACCTTGACCTTGGTCTTAAAATTGGCAGGCATATTCTTGTACTTTGAACTCCTCCTTCACTTTAAATCTGATTTACTTGATACTTGGCATAAATGTTACTCAGGAGTTGCAGAGTGTCATATACCATTTTTAAGTCATTTTGACCTTGGCTTACACCTTTGACCTCATTATAAAACCTTATTGAAAACGTCTGCAGAGTGTGACAGAGTGCTGTATAGTGGGGGTATTTAACACCTTTAGTGATAGCCGTTCTAGTTTATCATTTTTAATAAACTCGTTGACAAAAATTAATATTTATAACACTCGCAAAGGCTCACATCATATTATTTTAGTCAACTCATTTATCAAAAAAGATAATTGATCAGCACTCATGTAAGATTCTCTATATTTGTACTGTGGATACACATCAATTGGAAGTCATGAATTTTTCATGGTTTTGAGATCAGTGCTGTACATGCAAGGGGTCATCTAAATTGTTTGATTAAAACTAAATTATAACCATTGATTGTTCAACTCTTTCAACGCTAAGTAACTATTGTGGGTTATTATCTTCCCTTGCAGATCATTTTAGTTACCAAAACATAAACCAGTCTACTTGGAATTCTGGGTAGTTTAATAGATACTGGTCTGAATTAGCAAACAGTGTAGATCCAGATCAGAGGGCTCCTATAGGACCTCTGATCTGGGTCTAGGCTGTGTGCAAATGTAATAAGTATACTTTACACAGGTCCATTGTGTTGAAAGAGTTAACCCATTACCCCATATCTTGTTTCTAGTATTGAAGATAGGTTACCACTTAAAGCCGGTTGAAAGTAAAGCAGGATGTGTCTTCAGGTGCATTCTGCTTTACTTTCAGCCTGCTTTAAGCTACAATCTGCAAGGATATAGAAAATATTTGTTCTGACTCATATTCATGAATATTTAAACTGGAACTATTTACTTCCATGTAGAAAAAAAGGTGTAAAAAGCGTATTTATGGGGTAATGGGTTAACCATGACCTGTGGGGGGTAAAATGTTAGATATTTGTAAAAACGTTTCATTGTATGTTAATGTTTCATTGGTTGTTAATGTTTCATTGGCTGTTAATGTTTCATTGGTTGTTAATATTTCATTGGTTGTTAATGTTTCATTGGTTGTTAATATTTCATTGGTTGTTAATGTTTCATTGGTTGTTAATGTTTCATTGGCTGTTAATGTTTCATTGGTTGTTAATATTTCATTGGTTGTTAATGTTTCATTGGTTGTTCATGTTTCATTGGCTGTTAATATTTCATTGGTTGTTAATGTTTCATTGGCTGTTAATGTTTCATTGGTTGTTAATGTTTCATTGGTTGTTAATGTTTCATTGGCTGTTAATGTTTCATTGGTTGTTAATGTTTCATTGGCTGTGAATGTTTCATTGGTTGTTAATGTTTCATTGGTTGTTAATGTTTCATTGGCTGTTAATGTGTCATTGGTTGTTAATGTTTCATTGGCTGTTAATGTTTCATTGGCTGTTAATATTTCATTGGTTGTTAATGTTTCATTGGTTGTTAATGTTTCATTGGCTGTTAATGTTTCATTGGTTGTTAATGTTTCATTGGCTGTTAATGTTTCATTGGTTGTTAATATTTCATTGGTTGTTAATGTTTCATTGGTTGTTAATGTTTCATTGGCTGTTAATGTTTCATTGGCTGTTAATATTTCATTGGTTGTTAATGTTTCATTGGCTGTTAATGTTTCATTGGTTGTTATTGTTTCATTGGCTGTTAATGTTTCATTGGTTGTTAATGTTTCATTGGTTGTTAATGTTTCATTGGCTGTAAATGTTCCATTGGTTGTTAATGTTTCATTGGTTGTTAATGTTTCATTGGCTGTTAATGTTTCTTTGGCTGTTAATGTTTCATTGGCTGTTAATGTTTCATTGGTTGTTAATGTTTCATTGGCTGTTAATGTTTCATTGGTTGTTAATGTTTCATTGGTTGTTAATGATTCATTGGCTGTTAATGTTTCATTGGCTGTTAATGTTTCATTGGTTGTTAATATTTCATTGGTTGTTAATATTTCATTGGCTGTTAATGTTTCATTGGCTGTTAATATTTCATTGGTTGTTAATATTTCATTGGTTGTTAATGCTTCATTGGTTGTAAATGTTTCATTGGTTGTTAATATTTCATTGGTTGTTAATGTTTCATTGGTTGTTAATGATTCATTGGCTGTTAATGTTTCATTGGCTGTTAATGTTTCATTGGTTGTTAATATTTCATTGGTTGTTAATATTTCATTGGCTGTTAATGTTTCATTGGCTGTTAATATTTCATTGGTTGTTAATATTTCATTGGTTGTTAATGCTTCATTGGTTGTAAATGTTTCATTGGTTGTTAATATTTCATTGGTTGTTAATGTTTCATTGGTTGTTAATGTTTCATTGGCTGTTAATGTTTCATTGGTTGTTAATGTTTCATTAATTGTTAATATTTCATTGGTTGTTAATGTTTTATTGGTTGTTAATGTTTCTAGGTTGTTAATGTTTCATTGGCTGTTAATGTTTCATTGGTTGTTAATGTTTCATTGGCTGTTAATGTTTCATTGGCTGTTAATGTTTCATTGGTGGTTAATGTTTCATTGGTTGTTAATGTTTCATTGGCTGTTAATGTTTCATTGGTTGTTAATGCTTCATTGGCTGTTAATGTTTCATAGGCTGTTAATGTTTCATTGGCTGTTAATATTTCATTGGTTGTTAATGTTTCATTGGCTGTTAATGTTTCATAGGCTGTTAATGTTTCATTGGCTGTTAATCTTTCATTGGTTGTTAATGTTTCATTGGCTGTTAATGTTTCATTGGTTGTTAATGCTTCATTGGCTGTTAATGTTTCATAGGCTGTTAATGTTTCATTGGCTGTTAATATTTCATTGGTTGTTAATGTTTCATTGGCTGTTAATGTTTCATAGGCTGTTAATGTTTCATTGGTTGTTAATGTTTCATTGGTTGTTAATGTTTCATTGGTTGTTAATGTTTCATTGGTTGTTAATATTTCATTGGTTGTTAATGTTTCATTGGTTGTTAATGTTTCATTGGCTGTTAATGTTTCATTGGTTGTTAATGTTTCATTGGCTGTTAATATTTCATTGGTTGTTAATGTTTCATTGGCTGTTAATGTTTCATTGGCTGTTAATGTTTCATTGGCTGTTAATATTTCATTAGTAGTTAATGTTTCATTGGCTGTTAATGTTTCATTGGCTGTTAATGTTGCATTGGTTATTGCAGGTGCTAGAGTTTCTATGTAACCCTGACGATGAGTCTCGCCATGAGGAGAGGCAACAAGCCTTGCTAGAACTGTCTCACGCTGGGGGACTACAGCAGGTTGACGAGGAACGCTTCCTATATCTCGCTGAGAGAGCTAAGTTGTAAGTACAGTCGGAACTCGATAATTTGAATTCGCTTTAGTTCGAACATTTCTATATTTTAAAGTTAAACATGGCTTAGCAACGTTTTAACTTTGAAATAAGAGTATGTTTGAGCAAGGTTTTAACTTTGAAATACTTGTATGTTTGACTTAAGCTAGATCAATTTATCGAAATAAAACATATGAAATACCAATGATGTTGATTAAAACAAGTTCAAAATGAAGGATAATGAATAATAAAGAAACAGGGCTGCCATTTCTCTGGATTTTTCAGTAATATTTTGATTTTTATCTTAACAAGCTTCAAGCAGGCTGAAAGTAATGCAGAATGCGCCTTAAGGTTCATTCTACTTTACTTTCAACCTGCTTTACGTTTTCACGCTTGAAAAATTGAAACATTTTGGAAATCTTAAGATTTTTCAAGATCAACTTATGGCAGCCCTGAAGAAAGCTCATATATAGCAGCTTGAACTGGTTTTACATGTGGGACATGGTGAACTAGTTTCTTTGTATTTTCAGTTACCGTGTGTGTGAAATTCTGTACGAGAAGAGACGACAGTTTGACAAGATCCTCTCATGTTACCTAAGAGACTATGCAAGAAAGGTGTGTATTATATACTCATCAATGATGTATAGAGATTTCTCATTTGGATTAACTTTATATGTGTCACAGTTGATATCATCACTAGTGATGATATCACTTTTGCAGTGAGGGTATCACTTTTGTGACATCACATCACATTATCTTTTGTGATGTTGTGCGTAAACAATTAATTTTGTGCCGTTTCTTTCTCTGTAAAAATGTAAATAAAATGTATATATTAGATAGAATAATCAATTCCTTTGGATAGATATGATAAATATATAAATCAAATGGGTTGTTATCTTGTTAAAAAAAACTCGTTTTTTAACCAGATACCAACCCATTCTCGTGATATATTTTTCATATCAATCCAAAGGAATTGATTATCCTCTATTTAACAATTTTCTCTTTAGATACCTAAGTGTTGCAGCCAGGACGCACACTTTTTGGGATTTGCTCATATATTACAAAAATTCTGCCCAAAATTTACTATTTTTTGAAAATAATATGCGTGGCACATGCTACAATTTTCAAGTACTTTGCGTCAAAACTTTCAAAGATTTGGACGATTCTTCTCAAGTCCAATTAATGAACTCTGGTTGTGCTAAAACCTTTATAGGATTCAACGACATATTAGGTACAGATACTTTAAGGATTTTTCATGATCAACTTATAGCAGCCCTGAAACCTCATTAGTTGTTTTAATAGATGGGTTTTACTATCTTAAGAGATTGTATTGTGTATTTTGTTTCAGTACCATGCATTCAACTTTATCAGTACAATAGTTAACAGTGAGAGGTTTACAGCAGAGGAGAAAGCCGGAGTCCAGTCGGAGGCTCTGAAGAACTTACAGGTATGTCCTCCATAAAACCAGGGCAACAGATACAGGGGGTATTTCAAAAACTAAAATCTTTATTTCTGCTTTAAACCCTATGGTGTCACTACTCATTAGAATTGTCTCAAAGAGACAATTCTAATGTCAGAGTAGTAGCACTATAGAATTTGGTTTTAAAATGAGTGAGAAAATGTTGGATTTGTGCAGATAACTCCCTGTAAAAACAACTTCAACCCTAGCGACGAGTATACATGTTATCAATATACAGTGTACCTGTGAAGGGTATGCTTGTCCTATGCAAACAGTAGGAGCCCTCTGATCAGGGTCTACACTGTTTGTAATTTTGCTATATATTGTGAAAATCAACCCTTAGTAGTGAAAAACGGAGTAAACTTAACTGGAAATTGAAATTGCCCATTTAAAGATCAGGGGTGAATGCTTTAACCCCTCTCCTGCTTAATATTTAAGAAATAATAAATTCAACATGTGTTTTATTGTGTCGAAGGCCGAGTGATTTTATTACCAGCATCTCAATGAATCTCGAAGAAAAAGATGAAACGATTTTGTGGCCGAGCTTTTATAATAATGTCTTTTCTCACATAACTACCCCTGTTTTCTATAGCAAATAACAATGATGAATATCCTTATCTCAAACATGTGTAAGATCACTTTGATGACATCACTATAACTTCACTATTTATAACGTCAAAACTTACCGGGGTTCTAAAAATGCAAATTGCTTTAAAAATAGCTTAAATCGTTGGTAATGTGAGAAAAAGAATATGTCACTCGTCGATGTTTAAGACAAGTTGATCTCAAACTCGTCTAGAATAGAAAAGTTATTAAGCTCACCAAGGCTCGCTTAATAACATTTCAATTCTAGACTCGTTTGAGATCAGCTGGTCTTAAACATGATTCATGACAGATCCTATATCTCCAATGTATACTTTTGTAGGAACTGGTGACTATAGACTGTAAGCAGGCGGCTCAGATGGTTCTGACAAACTTGAGTAGTAAACTGAGCGACATTGTCAAACAGCTACACAGGGATAAACCTGTCCTGTTCGAATTCCTTCAAGGAGTTATGTCATACAAGTAAGACACTTCACTGATTGATAAACAATTCTTCTTCTTCTTCTATCCGGTTTATTTGTTGATCAGGCCACAATTAATCCTCTGCTGAGGGTGGGGCCTGACTGTCCAGTCTCGATCAAAGTCTTCCTCTCCATTCCTGAGGGTTGATGGGATCCATACCCAGGGCTTTTCTGTCACGTTTCACAACATCCTTCCAAGACAATTTGGGTCAACCAGTGGTCCTTTCTGCTGGTACGTTCAACTGATGAACTTTTGCAATCCAGCCTGTGCTGCTCTCAACGTGTCCCAGCCAACGAAGTCTGCTCTTCTGCATGATGGCTGCAAGGCTTTCCAAGTTGACTTGGGCGAGGAGGGATTCAAAAGGAATTAAGAAACAAATTTAAAAAATTCTGCGATAAAGCAAAATAAATGACAGAAAATGATTGGCAATTTCCAAGAATCGCGCTCAATGAACTCGACTTAATTGGAAACTAGAATTGCAAAATAAGTCAACCCCTTAGCCCACTCAACAACCAGGCTATTCATTTCTTTGGGATCGATTGAACATACTTCAGTGTGAAGCGATGGAGAGCACATAATTCGGCTCGGGTTTATGACTAAGCCCGTCATCAATTTCTGTTGTGTCTTTGGACGCAATTGATAAAGCAATGGAAATATTTAAGATTTGAAGACTTTTCTTAAGGAAGTTTTTAGACTGATCATATTTTCTAATTCCAGGTGCACAATAATGCTAAACATTTGGTTTTATTTGAATATATTTTCTTTTATTTTTTTGCAAATACAGTCAAACCTGTCATAGCGACCGTCCCTATATAACGACTATTTGTCTTAGACGACCTTAAAAATTCCTCCCAACACATTTTCCTCTATGTTCAGACTGTGTATAACGACAAACCTGTGTTACGTGACTAACGACCGTAATATGCCGCTCCCAAAGTCCCATGTCACTATTAAACGCACCTGTTTGCAGCGACTCGATAATTGCCGGTCATTATCGATTTTCAGTTTTCATTTCCAGGAGGCGAATATTCTTTTGTTTGTATGTAAGATCAAAATTTCGGCAAAAAACAGAGTAACACTTACTTTAACAGAACAGAACAGATGTAATTCACGTTTCAAAACTGCATGTTATAATTTGTGAGTAGACAATTGTGGTAAATAGTTCAACGGCGATCGGGAATGAATTTGGAGAATTGAGCTACCAAAAAGCAATTAAATATAAAAATTATTATTAGAACTCGACTAATAATGCTTTTCTTACCCCGAAAATAGCCGGTGATGATTTACTGTTAAAAAGTCATACCCAATCCAACACTCCATTACGAAAGAACGGGTGGGGGAAATTATGTCGCATAAACTCCGGCGTATTATAATCGTAACTTTCTGCGAAAATACCCGTGTAATGTATAACATGTAAACCGACAGTTAACTTCTTGAATTGATTTTCCAACGATACATTATAAAAAAAATTCCATTAGAAAACAAAGCGATATGCCGAAACTGCGAAGCAGAATTTCTATGCACATTCCTATATGCAGTTGCGAACACTCGGATTTTGGCATATGTGTATTATGTATGATACAAGTAAAAAAGATAGTTCTTAAGCGTCTTTTCTTTCGTCGGTTTTACAAAGTTTTTTTTCTTTATCTACTTTGCATGACTGTGTTTTAAATAGGAGATATTGACAAATAAAACGGCGTTAAAAATTGCGCTGTCATATTTTGAAATTGACTTGAACAAAATTGCGGCGCGATAAAATGGTGGACATTATAGACGTGACACTAAACGTGGACATTTCGGGAAAGATTTACGTGTGAGAGAGACAATATAAAAAAAAAGCAACTAACACACGTCGGGATCGAATTCTTACTCCTTGAGACGTGATTCTGAATATGAATTATACAGTTAATAGACTGAGAAAGCGATCCTAAATTGGACACATGTTTATCAGATACAACGGAATTGAAGAAAAAACATTTTCGTCTAACCTATTATGGAATAAAATTTTAAAAAAACACAAGACCGACGAATATTTCAGGTGATTGATTGGATATTTATAGTATTTGATCATTTGGGGATGAGAAGTCAACACGTTATGTAAGTATTTGTTAAATAGCAATTAATAATTTTACTGAAGATATAGAAAATGATCTTAATTATTGCTTTTGGAAGAAAGGGTTAATATATCAGTTTATTCAGAGAAACATGCATAATGGTGTTCACTTGTATACTAATTTACCCTTGAAAACTGATAACCTGACTTATGTGACTACCTGTCTTATGTGACCTTATTGTGTCTCTCCCCTTGAAGGTCACATAAGACAGGTTTGACTGTACACCATCTGTTTGCGAGTCGATTTAAGCTAGAAAAGGGTAATCCTATCAGTATGTGTATGATTTCAGGGACACCAGTGGCAGTGCTATCAACACAGACAAGCAGGTGACCATAGACGCCCCGGTCTATGAGCTGTACATAGACCTACTGGCAGTGTACAAACCCTCCGAAGTCTACAACTTTGTCATGGTGAATGAAGGCTATAGACTGGAGGAAACACTTGAGGTCAGTATTCTAAGTTAAATTTTATGTCCCAAATCAACTTAGTATGGGCATATTGTTTTTGCTCTGTCAGTCTGTCTGTTTGTCCACACCATTAAACTTCAATTATGTATAGGTTCCAATTGCATATCCATTAATTGTAACCTTGCGTGACAGTTTCTGTACACCATTAGTGTACCTTCCTCAGAATGTGACCTGACCGTTGGAGGATGACGTCACATAACATGTTTACTAATGGTCAGTTTTCCCGTAGTAAACAAAGGCTAGTAGATGGGCTCATTTGGTATCCTCCTTTGGGGGCATCTATGTCGCACTAAAACATCTCTAATCTTTCAATAACGTATTATGAAACTTTAAGACTGTATATCAAGTTTACTCTTCAGAGTTAAATAGCTTGTAAAGGATGAGTATACTTGTCACTAGGGTTCAAGGTGTTAACCTATTTGTGTTTCTAAACTTGAAACAGATCTGCAGAAAACACAAACTGTCAGGGGCCACAGCCTACCTACTGGAGAAGGCTGGGGATATCCAGGGAGCCTTTGGTATCCTGCTAGAGGTAAATACTCTTCTACATAGTGATATAAATTTACTTAAGAAACAATAAATTCATACCAGTGTTTTATTGTGCAATAAAACATGGGTAGAGTTGAGATGCGTAGTAATTAAATCTTGAGGCCGAAGACGCAGTGATTTAATAACAAACATCTCAACGACTACCCATGTTTTATTGCACGATAACTTCAATTTAACCACAATTTGCACCAATGCAACAGCGATACATTTCTTGGCGTGCGCATTTTCAAGCCATATTATGTCATGTTAAGCGGTTACAGCGTGTGCACGTTTTATTAAGAATTTTAACACAGATACATACCTTCTTAGTTTATATAGAGGGGTGCACAAGGTGTGTTAGAATTTTAGTTCAAAGTTGATTCTTTCCACCTTCAAACCTTAACCCATTACCCCATAGCCTGTTTCTAGTTTTGAAATAGGTGACTTCTTAAAGCAGGTTGAAAGTAAAGCAGAATGTACCTTAAGGCACATTCTGCTTTACTTTCAGCCTGCTTTAATCTACTATCTGCTAGAAAATAGATAATATTTCTTATGAAACATATTCATGTATGCATAAATTGGAACTATTTGCTTCAGTGGAAGAATATATTAAAAGGCGTTAAAAGGCGTATTTATGGGGTAATGGGTTAAATGAACAGTTCCAGTTTCCAATTTAGTCCTGTCCATAATGGACTATTTACTGTTGTTTTTTCCACCCAATGTATTGTATTGATACACAGTGCAGACCCAGATCAGAGGGCTCCTATAGGAGCCCTCTGATCAGGGCCTACACTGTTTTGCTAATTGCTATAGTTTTCATTATATGTGTATGCATTTGTATTGCCATGTTATGCCACTATTGCCAAAATAAAATCATCAGACCAGTATTTATTGAACTATTGAGAATTTCAAGTATACTGGTTCATGTTTTTGGTAACTAAAAATATCCACAAGGGAACCTAATAACCTGCAAGAATTACTCAGTGTTGAAAGAGTTAATACAGTCGAACTTCGAAATCTCGAACTCGGTTAAATCGAACATACCCCTATTTCAATGTTAAAACGTGGCTAAGCCACGTTTTAACTTTGAAATAGGGGTATGTTCGACTTAACCGAGCATGAAATAATGCAGTTCATATGTCGAACTTTGGAGAGTTTGAGATATCGCAATTTGACTGTTGTCAGAAATTCTTTGGTATATTCTATAGAACCTACAGTTGAAGCTGAAGTCCCTCACAGAGATACTACTCCACAAGGATGACTCAAAAAAAGGTATGTGTATTGTTAACCCTTAGCCTGCCACTCACGACTATAGCTCCATATGCAAACAGCTTGGATCCGTATGAGACGCCGAGTAACTCGGCGTCTCATCCTGATCCAAGCTGTTTGAGACTCGGACAACATTTTCAGCAATTTTGAGCAACTTTGAAGCACTTTGAAACTTGAAGCAGACGAGAAATATAGCAGACGACAATTTATTTGGCGGGCTAAGGGTTAAAACAGTGATCCCTCCCTACAACTGTCCTCCCAACAATGACTCCCTCCTAACAAAGACCCTTTCCAAAGTTCCCTAAACAAGACAATCATGTCCAACCTTTCCACGGTTGCAATATCTTCTGCTTAAAATTGTTGTCTGCTGGTTTTCTCAAAGTTACATATCACAGGACATTTTGACAGAAGAAATATAATGACGAGTGATAAACAGCTTAAATCCAGATCAGACACCCCACTACGCATTTACAAATGTATGCCAAGTCTTAATTTTTCTCTCCCTATAACAGGGGCCGCCGTGGCCTAGTGGTATAGTCACTGTGACTTACATCACTAAGGTCCTCACCGCTGTGAGATAAAATACCAGTAGGGTCGTACGGATTTTTAGCTCACCTGAGCTAGCTCAGGGTGAGCTTTTGCAATCCTTGAATGTCCGGCGTTCGTCGTCCGTCGTCAACAATTTTGGTGTTTACACTCTAGAGGTCACAATTTTTATCCAATCTTTCTGTAACTTACTCAGATTGTATATTACCACAAGCGTTAGGATGAGTTCGATTATGGTTGATATTGGACTTAGAGGTCAAGAGTTATCCACCTTTGAATTGCTGAAAATGCAATATTTAACAGTGTTTACACTCTAGAGGCCACAGTTTTAATTCAATCTTTCCCAATCTTGCTCAGATTGTATATAACCGCAAGAGTTCGGATAATTTCAATTATGGTTGGAATTGGATTGATAGGTCAAGAGTTATCTACCTTTAAATTGCTGAAAATGCCATATTTAAGGTTGTTTACACTCTAGAGGCCACAATTTTAATCCAATCTTTTTCAAACTTCATCAGATGGTATACGACTATAAAAGTTCAGATGAGTTTGATTAGGGTAGCAATCAGACCTGTAGGTCAAGAGTTATTTACCTTTGAATTGCTGAAAATGCCATATTTAAGGGTGTTTACACTCTAGAGGCCACAATTTTAATCCAATCTTTCTTAAACTTGCTCAGATTGTATATAACCATAAGATTTCGAATGAGTTAGGTTATGGTTGGAATCGGATATATAGGTCAAGAGTTATCTACCTTTGAATTGCTGAAAATGCCATATTTAACAGTGTTTGCACTCTAGAGGCCACAATTTTCAATGGATTTTAATTATAATTGCACACATTGTATATAGCTATAAGTTCTCGAGGGAGTGCAATTATTGTTGAAATCTGATCATTGTGGCAAGAGTTATCTGCCCTTGATTTACTTTGAAATGCTAGAAAAGGCTTCATTTCAGTATTATTTCGGCTCTATAGTTATCTGCCTTTGATGTACTCTACTATACATACTAGAATGGATCATATTGCAATGTTGTGTACATGCTATACTACAAATTTGAATGGATTTAGAATAAAACAGGTGAAATTTCGAAGGTAAAGCTATCAGGCTCCATGATAAAAGGTGAGCGATATCAGGGCCTTCAGGCCCTCTTGTTCTTGTGGGGAAGCCTTGCAGCTGGCTTGCGGAAGGTCGGTGGATCTACCCAGTTGCAGATTTGTGTTTGAAACAGTGCATAAAGGGCTTCTGGCGTCTTCCTCCACCTATAATTAGCTGGACGTCGTGATATGACTGAAATACTGTTAAAAGCCACGTTAAATCATAACAAATAAAACCAAATCAAATCTCCCTATAACAACTACCTCCAAACAACACAAGCAATCTTTGTCTCCCTTTGGGTGTTTGACACTTTTAAAGCTACCATCTACTGCGATATAAAAAGTATTTCTTAAGGTGCATATTCATAACTATATTAAGTGGAACTATTTTTTTCAGTGGAAGAATAAGAGGCGTTAAAAGGCATATTTATGTGGTAATGGGTTAAAAGGAACATGCCTTTAAAACTTTCTGCATGATCAATATCACTGTTAATGCTTGCATTTAGATGCAATATTTGGGTAGTTTTCAGGGCTCCAGATAAGGAGAGTATTGTAAAAACTAGAATCTTTATTTTTGCATTAAACCCTATGGTGTTGCTATTCATTAGAAGCGTCTCTTTGAGAGGATTCTAATGAGTAGTAAAACCATAGGATTTGGTGCTGAAATGATTTCGAACATGTTGGATTTGTTCAGTTTACTCCCTATTTTCTGGAGCGCTGCGTTTTGAAATCGGGCTCAGCACTTATAAAGCGTTTGAAGTGGGTCTTAGTTTGTTCTCAAGCATTTGATTGGTCAGATTTGAGCCTATGCTCAAATCTGACCAATCAAATGCTTGAGAATGATTGCAGACTCAACTCAAACTCTTTATAAGCATGGACCCTGGCCAATGTTGAGTGTCTTGTTTTTGCAGACATGTTGGTTCTGTTTCAAGAAGTTCAGACAGAGCTGCTGGTGATTGTTCAACTGTGTCAGAGAAATTCTGGAAAGATGGACGAGGCTGGAAGAGAGGTAGTTGGCTTATAGAAATATTATCCCTTTACCCCATTAATACACCTGTTTAGTTGGCCTATTTTGAGAATGGGGGGAGGGGGATTACGGAATCATGTGGGTGTTGGTTTCTATTGGTTACAGTTCTGGGGTAAGTGTGAAATGCCATAATACTACTTTAAATATTTGCATTAGGAAACGGATATTTGAAATGGAGGTGCCCTGTGGATTCAATACCGATGTTGTGTAGTTAGAATTGAAAAATCAAAAAATCTAGTCAAAACATCACCTGTTTTGGACTTAAATAGGTTTTTCGGCTGATTTCTCATGGTAATTAAAGATTTTTTGGCTGAATTATCATGTTTAAAGTTTTGGGGTAAGTATTGAAATGCACTAATACTACATAAAATTTTGCACTAGGAAACTGATATTAGGAATGGAGGTTCATTGTGGGTTGAATATTGATGTTGTGTAGTTAAAATTGAAAAATGAAAAACAAAATCAGTCATAATTTCACCTGTTTTTGATGTATCTATTTTCTTCTGATTTTTCATGGTTAAAAAATTAAGGGTAAGTGTTGAAATGCACTAATACTACATGAACTATTTGCCCTAGGAAATATATATTCGAAATGTGGAGGCTTCTTATGGGTTGAATATTGATGTAGCATTGTTAAAATTGAAAAGGGTTGAAATACATTATCAAAATGTTATGTTTTGTGACACACAGGCTTTGTGGTTCCCTCTATTAGATGCCATGATGTTTCCACAGCGCAGAATCAAAGACATTGAGAACAAAGACATTCTCTCAGGTATGTGATCTTGGCATCAGCTTTGGGAACAGAACTTTGCAGGTTGATCCCAGGTCTTGCACAGGTTTTTTCCCCAGTTGATGATAAGCTGGGAGTCTTTCTGTTTTAACCTGTCTGTTCGTCCACATATTATATGGTACATACTTTGTCCGTCTAACATCTACTGTTTGCAAGATATGACATTTTAATTACACTTATGCACATAGGAGTTCATTAAAAATGATAAGTAATGAGCACAAAGATGAGATTCTTTTTTATCACATAACAATTTTTAACACCTATTAAATCAATCGAATCTGTAGTTTGTACTTTGCAGTCTTTCTGCTATATAGATTTTTCGCCAAAACCTGACATTGTTTACAGTAACGTCATCACAAATGACTTCATTTGGGTCCTGTTACATGCAGCACTTGTGGACAAAAAGGTTTGGCCAGAGCCCAAAAAACAATATTCCGCTAGTGGATTAGGATATTTATAAAATGGCTTTATTCCACTCCCTGACCAGGAGTTATGTGAGAAAGTATGATACTGTATTTCAGATTTTAAGGAGCTGACTCACCATGTGTTGAACAGTATGATACTGTATTTCAGATTTTAAGGAGCTAACCCATCATGTGTTGAACAGTATGATGGGCTATATAGCGCTTCCAGCCATCTTACAGAAGATAATGCAGGACCCTGCTTACAACACTGGCAAGTTTGGTGAGATACGAGAACTTATCCTCGGAATGTTGGAGACTTATAATTACGAACAGGTAAATCTTTCATGACATGACATCTTAAACTATGTACAATATATACTTGCATGCAACAAGGTGACCCGTTACCCCTTAGCCTATTTCTAGTTTTGAAGACAGGTGACCACTTAAAGCAGGTTTATAGTGAAGCAGAATGCACCTTAATTTAAGCATTCTGCTTTACTATCAGCCTACTTTAAGTTACCATCTGATAGACTATAGAAAATATTTCTTATAATTCATACTTATAACTTTATAAAAGGAAACTATTTCTGTCAGTTGAGGAATAACTAAAAGATGTAAAAAGGTGTATTAATTGGGTAATGGGTTAAGGGTACACCTAACTTATACAAAAGAGCCCTTTGGTCAGAGTCTTCACTGTTTGTAACATTTGCAATATTTCATGTTCACTTCCCATGGCAGAGCAGCATTTTCTCTGTTATGTTTCGTTTATCTGTTCAATAACTGAAACAAATATTATCCAATTCTAATGAAACATGTATCTTACATATTGGAAGAATGTACTGGTTCAATTTGGCACTCAAACTGGTGTTTGAGGTATTCTTTACAGCTTGAATCCAGATCGGACGTCGCGTAATGTGGTGTCTGATCTGGATTCAAGCTGTTTGTCTCTTGTCATTATGGGGTTTTTTTGGTCAAAATGTCCAATGTGTGACTTTGGGAAAAACAGCATACGACAGTTTTAAGCAGACGATATTGTAGAAGTGAAAGTGTTAAACATATAATTGTCTTGTTTGGGGAACAGCTGCAAAGGAGGTTGTAAGGAGGGAGTCGTTGCTCACAGGGCCATTTTAGAGAGGGTTTTGACCTATATTTCAGACTCTGATGATAACGTGTAAGAACCTACTCAACCATGACCTGCATGTCCACCTGAGAAGCCTTACGAGGGCTGCTGTCAAGGGATATGTACCGAGAAATGACCAGTGTAGTATATGTGCCAAGAACTTCCTCAATCAAAAAGACACAGACACCATATTAGTATTCAGGTGAGCTTACATAGACGGCGGATAGTAGTTGAGCTGTAAAACGTTTGACTGCGGTACCAGGGGTTGTGAGTAAGATCCCCTGCCGGACCAGGGCCTGACTAGGGGATTTTTCCAAAATCCCTGATGATGTACAGGAATGTTCTTGAGAAAGATATGCACTGCAAACTGCTCCTCCCCACCCAGGGTTAAAATGGGTATCTGTGAAGGGTCTGAGCCGGTACTACCACTGCCTATGTCAGTATGTGCTCAATATTGTAGGCAAGATGGCTTAATGATCACGGAAGTAAATGTACAGTCAGCTGAGCGGTCATTTGGACTGAAAGTAGACTTGGTACTTTTACTTTACTTACTTAGTCAACAGAGCTGCCTTAACCCTTTGAACCCTAGTCCCGCATATAGGCGTCGTTTTCAAAAGTATACATGTGAAAATTGCACTTGTCCTATGCAAACAGTGAATACCCAGATCAGAGGGCTCCTTACGGAGCCCTCTGATCTGGGTCTTCACTGTTTGTCACAATGCAAAACATTGACAAAAACAACCCTTAAAAGTCTGAAATGGACTAGACCAAAATGGAAACTGGAATTGTCCATTTAAAGTTTCAGGGAGGAAAGAGTTAACTTGATAATGAAAAATGCTAATATTTCCAAAATTATTTTTTTTATAACGCAATTACTTTTAGCATTCTGCTTTACTTTCTGAAATTCAGCCTGCTCTAAGCTACTATCTGCTTGGATAAAGATCAGATGATATTGGGGAAAATCGGGAGAAATGGCAGTCCTGAATCAATCTGAGGGAAGTTAAACATTCAGGGAATAGAGTCGAAACTTTTGACTATGGAACCAAAATATTTTTTATTTTGTATTTCAGATGTGGCCATAGTTATCACAGTACGTGTCTGCAGGTTGTGGGGTCAGTTCATGTTGTAGATGGTGAGGAGACGTATGTCTGTTACCTGTGTAGCCACACTAAACGTGGTCACACTCAGAGTACGAGGTTCCATCGCTCACTCTCTAATCCAATGAGCACACAACAGATGGTGGGAAAGATGGAAAAAAACAAAGATGTGAGTCTAACAGAGCCTAACTCATTCACCCCTGAAACTTTTAATGGACAATTCCAATTTCAAAATAAGTCTAGTCCATTTTTGACTATATAGGGTTGATTTTAATAATATATTTCAAAATGACAAACAGTGAAGACCCTGATAAGAGGGCTCCTGAAGAAACCTTCTGGTCAGGGTCTAAACTGTATGCATGGGACAAGTGTAACCCTCACAGGTTCACTGTTTATAAGTGACAAGTATACTTGTTGCTAGGGTTGAATGAATTAACCCTTTGAAATAGGGGTGTAATAATACGAACCCTTCGAAATAGGGGTGTAACAATACGGTGAAAACTGAATTGCAATATATTGCAATACAGAGGAATCATGTTGCAATATATTGCAATATATTTTGGTAACTTGTTAGTACAAAAATTGGATAGAAATTCCTTGAAAATGTATTTATAGCATTGAAAGGATAAAAGGAGTTCTTTTTAATACGAGGGAGGGTCCAATTTAACATAGACATTTGTTGTCACAGCATTACATTCTCTTTTAACCCTTTCAGCCCTAAATATCTTTTGTGGGTATTTATTGTCCTTTTGGACTCTTCTGTTACAAGCATTTTAAACCAGTCTACTACTGATTTTTGATATGACAACAATGAAAATATCAAACAGTGCAGACCCTGATCAGAGGGCTCCTATAGGAGCCCTCTGATCAGGGTCTACACTGTTTGCATATGTAATATTATCTCTACAGAGGGCTGTAGGGTTGAAAGGGTCAAGTGATCTCAACAACAATAGAGGTTTTATATATTACTGTACATTGTGTTCCTTTTTTCCTTAACAGTCCAA
The DNA here is from genome assembly GCA_922989275.2 of Gari tellinella. NCBI lineage: Eukaryota > Metazoa > Mollusca > Bivalvia > Cardiida > Psammobiidae > Gari > Gari tellinella. Next base: position 34,331,089 of record OV277873.1, on the reverse strand, counting down.
AGCTGATCCACAGCACATTCAGAATGTTGATAAAGTTCGGAGAACTATGAAAACCCCATCTAGGGTAAGTTGGTGTGGTAATTTTTCCATATTATTTGGACCATGCATTGAAGATGCAGAACCTCTACAAGAGTAACATTTTCTGTCAGTCTGTCCGTCAATACTTTTGACTTATTATGCCCCCGCGGGGCCCAAAGGGCGCACATATAGTGATCGCATTGTCCATCCATATACAATGTACGTACATCACTTTTCATGCCCGGTCTGTAACTTTTTTATGGGTGAATGGATTTCGAAATAACTTGGCACAAATGTTCACCAGACAAAGACAATTTGTCCTTTTCAACTCCCATGTCCATGGGTCAAAGGTCAAGGTCACAGGGTCAAGGACATGGGTCGTAGTACGAGAAGGCATTTAGGGGGCATTTGTCACACTACTATAAAACCTCACTATTTAACTCTCTACCCTATACATGTAGATTGTTTTTCAATATTGAAGGCATGGTCGCTTAAAGTAGGTTAAAAGTCAAGCCTTAAGCTGCATTCTTCTTTAATTTCAGACTGCTTAAAGATTAAAATACCATCTGGTAGGATATAGAAAATATGTCTTATGGTGCATATTCATAACTATAAGGTGGAACTATTTTCACCAGTCTAGGAATAAAGTAAAGGCGTAAAAAGGGATATCTTTTGCATAACTGACTGTTAGAAAAACATAAGAACGCCATCAGGATTATTACTATACAATTCCTCTTCTGTTTCGCCATTAGGCTTTTTCAATGAATTAAATGTTTTATATAATTATTTTATTAAATGTTTTCTATATTTAATGAGGTAAAGCTAAACAAAATGCTGTAGGAGTTTTTGCACGTTAACATCAAAACATCGTATACATACATAGTAATTGAAAAACAGTGATAATATCTTAAAGTTTTTTGTTAACTGACTGTGAATAAAACTATTTTATGCTTTCAGTTGTCAATACTAACAGAACTTGCCAAGCCAGACTCTATGACAAGGACCAACAGAACGGCCTCCTGTATATTCCAACAAGATCAGTTCCAGCTTAGACTTAATAAACCTCTAGCCTTCGACTGATGCATGAAGATGTAGAACAAATCTTGTTAACTATGTCCACACAAGGCACCATGGAACATCTTGCAGTAAAAATTCAGTAATGGAGTAGCATATAGAGTCCAAGGATATTAAATATGAGATCGTTCTCAAGCCTCTGCTCACATATGACCAATCAAACGATTGGAAAATATCTCAGACTCAACTCAAAATGCTTTATAACCTAGAGACCAGGGGCCCGTCTTATGAAACATCGCACATGTACATGTACTAAAAAAACCTGTTCATTACCATTGCAAGTCAAAACTTCAAAATACATCTTATTTCTAATTTCTCTTACTAATACTGTCTTGTGTCATCTCTGATCAGGCTCCACTCCGTTAGCCACTATGTTTTAAATGAGTTTCAAAACATTGTTGTAGATCTAGTTACATTCATAATTCCAACATGTACGGGGACAACATAAATTTCGGGTTTAGAGGGGTTTCCAGTTCAGAGGGGTTTAAAGACATTACCTCATAGCTTGTTTCTAGTATGGAAAATAGCTGACCACTTAAAGCATGTTGAAAGTACAGCAGAATGCACCTTAAGACGCATTATGCTTTACTTTCAACCTGCTTTAAGTATGAGATAATGGGTTAAAATAAAGAAGGGTTGGAAACGGGACCAAACTTTTTGTCCAGTTTAGAGAGAATTTCGGTATTAAGAGGTTCCTGTTTGGAGGGATTCAACTGTAATATTAACCCATTTTATGCGGGATACACTTTTAGGTGTACCTCTAGGCAAACGGTATTGATCTCAGATCAGGCCCCACTGTTTGCAGCTAAGTCAATATTCTATCAGAAACTGCTAAAATCTTTTGCAAATATTTGAGTTATACCTGCTGCAGACGACATTATAAAATGGCCGCCAAATATTACCCAGCATACAATGGGTTAAATGATATAATACAGAGAGATGACTGTACATAAATATATCCTTTTTATCGGAGGATACTTGTTGTTAATCAGATTGTGATAGCTAATCCTAAAGGGATCTTGTGCAATACTCGTGTGCTTTAACACATTGAGGCCTAGTGATTGAGTAGATGTGTTCTTTGCAATGTACCTGTTTGACACTCTGACCCTGTTTTGAAAAGAAATTTAGAAAAAAAAATTTTTGGACATTTGCAGACGACAATTTTTTCAGACGAAAAAATTACCCAGCATGCAAAGAGTTAATTTGAAACTGGACTTGTCTATTTGAAGTTCCAGGGATGAATTAATTAACTCTTTGCATGCTGAGTACTTTTTTCGTCTGCAAAAATTGTCTTCTGCAACTATTCTAAAGATGGAGTTTTCTTAATATCTTTTCCAAAACATGGTCAGTGTGTAAAACAGTTTGGATCCTGATGAGACGTCGCGTAACGCGGCGCCTCATCTGGATCCAAATTGTTTGCAAAGGTAATCACTGTGGCAGATATATCCGCCGCTAGCATGCAAACAGTTAAATGATGTTACACAGTGGAGTTTCATGTATTTAATGTTATATGATGAGAAACTGAAATAAAATTATGTATACAAAATTATTTGCTCAATCTGCTTGTTCTTTCACACCAGTTAAAATTACGACCCATTATCCCCAATTAATGTGCATACAGTGCTGTCTCCCTACAACAACCCTCCCAACAATGATTCCCTCCTTACAACGACCTATGCCACAGGTCCCCCAAACAAGACAATTATCTTTTCACCACTGCAATGTTGTCTGCTGTTTTTCTCATAGCCTATTTCTAGTTTTGAAAATAGGTGACCACTTAAAGCTGGTTGAAAGTAAAGCAGAATGTGCCTGCTTTAAGCTACCATCTGCTAGGATAAAGAAATCTTTCTTATGGTACATATTCATTTCTGTATAAAGTGGAATTATTTTCTTCTGTGGAGAAATAAATGGAAGGCGTTTAAAGGCGTATTTATGGGGTAATGGATTAAGAAGGCAACTGACAAATACAACAACCTTTTTAACTGTTAAGAAAACAATTTATTGATACTGTACATGTTTGCAGGGCTCCAGATAAGAGGGAGTAAATTGCACTAATCCAACTTTTTCTCACTCATTGTAGCACAAAATCCTATGGTGTTACTACTCATTAGAATCGTCTCTTCGAGACGATTCTAATGAGTAGTGACACCATAGGGTTTAAAAAAGAAATAAAGATTTTAGTTTTTGAAATACTCTCCTTATCTGGAGCCCTGTGTTTGTATATAAAAATATAAACAATTGATTGCAGTATAAGTCAACAGTTAATCCCTTCATGCAGCAGATTTTAACCCTTAGCCCGCCAAATAAATTGTCGTCTGCTATATTTCTTGTCTGCTTCAAGTTTCAAAGTCCTTCAAAGTTGCTCAAAATTGCTGAAAATGTTGTCCGAGTGTCAAACAGCTTGGATCCGGATGAGACGCCGAGTTACTCGGCGTCTCATCCGGATCCAAGCTTTTTGCATATGGAGCTATAGTCGTGAGTGGCAGGCTAAGGGTTAAAACGTTACCATTCTTTTATATTACCAATTTAGATTTTACAACACATTGACTGAATATGCATATAAACAGTTTGAATCCTTATGAGATGCCAAGTTTCTTTGCATCTGACCTGGAGCCAAACACGTAACAAATGCGTATGTAGTATTGCCATAGCAGAGGTTAGTAAAATATAACTTAATGCCATAAAAAACATTAAAAATAAAAAATACATAGAAGGTAATCATTCCCTTTGGATTGAATATGAAAAACATCATGATAATGGGTTGTTATCTGGTTAAAAAATGAGTCTGCAGGACGATTTTTTCACCAGATAACAACCCATTCTCGTGATATATTTTTCATATCCTTCTAAAGGAATTGATTATTCTATTTATTATATAAATTTCAATGACGTTTTCACAGAGAAACACACAAAATTAGTTGTATACGCACGTCACAAAAGATATTGTGACACATGACGTCAGAAAAATGATATCATCACTGCAAAAGTGATATCAACTGTGATGGATATGAAATTTATCTAACTGAGCAATATCTATAAATCATTGATAAGTATATAATAAATATAGTTAACTGCATACACAAGGATATGAAAACTACTGATATTCACTTGAGATAGATAACATAGTTATAACCCTTAGCCCGCCATATAAATTGTTTTCTGCTATATTTCTCGTCTGCTTTAAGTTTCAAAGTTGCTCAAAATTGCTGAAAATGTTGTCCGAGTGTCAAACAGCTTGGATCCGGATGAGACGCCGAGTCACTCGGCGTCTCATCCGGATCCAAGCTGTTTGCATATGGAGCTATATTCGTGAGTGGCAGGCTAAGGGTTAACCCTTTTCACTCTTAAGTAACTCTTGTGGGTTATAATGTTCCCATATGGATAATTTTATTTACCAAAACATGAACCGGTGTAGCAGTCAATTCTTTCCCCCCTCAAAAGTTTCCCCGGGGAAAGAATTGGCTAGCCAAAACCTTCCCCGGGGAAAGAATTGGCTAGCCAATTTCTTTCCCCCCCTAGTCAAAAACTTCCCCCCCTATAATTTCGCAAGTGGGATACTTTTAGCTAGCTAATTCTTTCCCCCCCTTAGTTGAAACTTTCCCCCCCTATAATTTCGCACTGTAGGATTTCTTTCTCACTATCTGGCGGAATTGTATGGTTTGACTATCTTGGAGGGGGGAAAGTTTTGGCTAGCCAATTCTTTCCCCCCTTTCTGACAGTGTGCGAAATTGTATGCTTTAACTATCTCGGAGGGGGGAAAGTTTTGGCTAGCCAATTCTTTCCCCCCCTATCTGTCAGTCTGCGGAATTGCATCATTTGACTATCTTGGAGGGGGGAAAGTTTTGGCTAGCCAATTCTTTCCCCCCCCCTCTCTTTCAGTCTGTGGAATTGTATACTTTGACTATCTTGGAGGGGGGAAAGTTTTGGCTAGCCAATTCTTTCCCCCCTATCTGACAGTCTGTGGAATTGTATACTTTGACTATCTTGGAGGGGGGAAAGTTTTGGCTAGCCAATTCTTTCCCCCCTCTCTTTCAGTCTGTGGAATTGTATACTTTGACTATCTTGGAGGAGGGAAAGTTTTGGCTAGCCAATTCTTTCCCCCCTATCTGACAGTCTGTGGAATTGTATGGTTTTACTATCTAAGCGGGGGGAAAGTTTTGGCTAGCCAATTCTTTCCCCCCTCTCTTTCAGTCTGTGGAATTGCATCATTTGACTATCTTGGAGGGGGGGAAGTTTTGGCTAGCCAATTCTTTCCCCCCTATCTGACAGTCTGTGGAATTGTATGCTTTAACTATCTAAGCGGGGGGAAAGTTTTGGCTAGCCAATTCTTTCCCCCCTCTCTTTTAGTCTGTGGAATTGCATCATTTGACTATCTTGGAGGGGGGAAAGTTTTGGCTAGCCAATTCTTTCCCCCCTATCTGACAGTCTGTGGAATTGTATGCTTTTACTATCTAAGCGGGGGGAAAGTTTTGGCTAGCCAAAGAGAGGGGGGAAAGAATTGGCTAGCCAAAATTTTCCCCCCTCCAAGATAGTCAACAGACTGAAAGAGAGGGGAGGGGGGAAAGAATTGGCTAGCCAAAACTTTCCCCCCTCCATATCAAGTCAAAAGGGTACAAGTCCTCAGACTGACTGAGAGGGGGGAAAAAATTGGCTAGCCAAAACTTTCCCCCCTCCAAGATAGTCAAAGTATACAATTCTACAGACTGACAGACAGGGGGGAAAGAATTGGCTAGCCAAAACTTTCCCCCCTCCGAGATAGTCCAAGTATACAATTCTACAGACTGTAAGATATGGGGGGGGGGGAAGAATTGGCTAGCCAAAACTTTCCCCCCTCCAAGATAATGAAAGGATGCAATTCCGCAGACTGACAGATAGGGGGGGAAAGAATTGGCTAGCCAAAACTTTCCCCCCTCCGAGATATTCAAAGCATACAATCTGCACATTGTCAGATAGGGGGGAAAGAATTGGCTAGCCAAAACTTTCCCCCCTCCGAGATAGTCCAAGTATACAATTCTACAGACTGTAAGATATGGGGGGAAAGAATTGGCTAGCCAAAACTTTCCCCCCTCCAAGATAATGAAAGGATGCAATTCCGCAGACTGACAGATAAGGGGGAAAGAATTGGCTAGCCAAAACTTTCCCCCCTCCGAGATAGTCAAAGCATACAATCTGCACACTGTCAGATAGGGGGGAAAGAATTGGCTAGCCAAAAATTTCCCCCCTCCAAGATAGTCCAAGTATACAGTTCAACAGACTAAAAGAGAGGGGAGGGGGGAAAGAATTGGCTAGCCAAAACTTTCCCCCCTCCAAGATAGTCAAAGTATACAATTCCACAGACTGACAGACAGGGGGGAAAGAATTGGCTAGCCAAAACTTTCCCCCCTCCGAGATTTTCAAAGCATACAATCTGCACACTTTCAGATAGGGGGGAAAGAATTGGCTAGCCAAAACTTTCCCCCCTCCGAGATGGTCAAAGTATACAATTCCACAGACTAAAAGAGAGGTGGGGGGAAAGAATTGGCTAGCCAAAACTTTCCCCCTTCAAAGAGAGCCAAAGTATACATTTCAACAGACTGACAGATAGGGGGGAAAGAATAGGCTAGCCAGAACTTTCCCCCTCCATATAACGTCTAAAGGATACAATTCCGCAGATTGACTGAGAGGGGGGGAAAGAATTGGCTAGCCAAAACTTCCCCCCCCCTCTGAATTGCGAAAATATAGCGGGGGGGAAAGTTTCAACTAGGGGGGAAAGAATTGGCTAGCTAAAAGTATTCTCAATTATGAGTTTTTAGGGGGGGAAAGAATTGGCTAGCCAATTCTTTCCCCGGGGAAACTTTTGACTAGGGGGGGAAAGAATTGGCTAGCCAATTCTTTCCCCGGGGAAGGTTTTGGCTAGCCAATTCTTTCCCTGGGGAAACTTTTAGCAGGGGGGAAAGAATTGGCTGTTACACCGGTCCACTTGGAATTCTGGGTAATTTGATAAATACTGTTATAAATTAACAAACAATGCAAACCCTGATCAGAGGGCTCCTAATACCAGCCAATCTGATCTGGGTCTAAGCAGTTTGCAGAATGAAATGAGTATATTTTAAACATGTTCATTGTGTTGAAAGAGTTAACCCTTTTTAATTGATTCTGCAATCACTGCTTAACTCTTTACACAGTAGCAGCGAAACTGATTAACTCATTCAACACCATGGACCTTTCAGATATTACTTCTCATTATTTCTCAAATTTAAATTTTAGGTAAATTGACTTAAGTCACATCGCAATAAGTGTCAAAACAGTTTGGATCCTGAACAGATGCAGAGATACTCATTGTCTTATCAGGATCCAAACTATTTGCAAATGATCATTGTACTCAGAGTTAGACAGTGAAGATGCTAGATAAAAGGTTACCAGTTAAATAAATAACATTTATCACAGCTAAGAACTGTTTATCACCCAGGGCTCAAGATAAGAGAGAGTAAATTTGAACAAGTCCAACTTTTTCTCACTTATTTCAGCACCAAATCCTATTGTGTTACTACTCATTAGAATATTCTCAAAGAGACAATTCTAATGAGTAGTGACACAATAGGATTTAATGCAGAAATTATAAATTTGGGGCCCCGTTTCATAAAACTTTGTACGACAAATGTTGTCGTAAGTTAGATTATAAAATTATCTATTTTGATTTATTTCTCCATCTAATCCTGTCTTGTGACATGTTTTTGGAATCGTCTTGAAAAGACAGGATTAGATAGAGAAATCAGAAATTAAATGTATTTAAAAGTTTTGACTTGGATAGTTTTTGTCGTACGAAGTTTTATGAAACGAGCCCCTGATCAGATCCTGCATAGACATAAGATACCAAGAGATGATATACAGTCAAACCTCTCTATTACGACCTTTAACCCTTAGCCCGCCAAATAAATTGTCGTCTGCTATATTTCTCGTCTGCTTCAAGGTTCAAAGTTGCTCAAAATTGCTGAAAATTGCTGAAAATGTTGTCCGAGTGTCAAACAGCTTGGATCCGGATGAGACGCCGAGTTACTCGGCGTCTCATCCGGATCCAAGCTGTTTGCATATGGAGCTATAGTCGTGAGTGGCAGGCTAAGGGTTAAGTTATGTTAATTACCATGTGTTTAAGACAGGTGACTGCTTAAAGCAAGGTGATCACAAAACCTTTAGGAGCTTTCTGTTTTATGTTCACCTTCCTGTAATCTGTCACCTGTCTTTTAAGCAGTCAATTAATCTTCTTTTCACTAGTTGTAAAAGAGAGGTCTTGCTGTGTAAATACATGTACATGTATAGATGTAGAAATAACTATCACAATTATATCAAATCCTGACTCCGCAGAGCTACAGATAAGGAGGGTATTTATAAAAATTAAAACTTTATTTCTGCATAAAACCCTATGGTGTTACCACTTATTAGAATTGTCTCGAAGAGACGATTCTAATGAGTAGTAACACCATAGGATTTGGTGCTGAAATAAGTCAGAACATGTTGGATTTGTTCAGTTTAACCCCCTCATTTCTGGAGCCCTGGTCCCGAGTGTTTTATTGTCCCCTGATAAGCCTCTGTGGCTTTATCTGAAGTAGCTCAGCCTTACTGTGGCCTTCTGGGATTGGGAGGTCAAACACAATTGGTGGGTTCTGAGGCTTGTAACGAAGTGTGCATGTAGAGGCATTGATAAATACTGTCTGTCCGTCTGTGGTGACACCGTAACCTGTATAGAAAAAATTGCCATTTTAATGCTTTCCTCCTTAGTCAAGTGTACAAATCATTTTTATCCAATAATGTAAATGGCAATTTATTGCTGGTAGCAAGATGAAAATAGAGCAGAAAGCTCATACAGAAGATTTCTGTTACACAGTGCACCTCCCAACAACAAAGCCCTCATTACAACAATGCTTGCCGTTCTTCCCTCAAACAAGATAATCAAGCCCAATCTATTCACAACTGCAATGTCATCATCTTAGAATTGTTGTCTGCTGTTTTTCTCAAAGTTATATGATGGACATTTTGACAGAAACTTTTTTAATGACGAGCGATAAACAGCTTGAATCCAGATCAGACGTGTTTGCAAATATAAGCTGATTTCCCTCCCTATAATGACTCCCTTCTAACAGCCCATACACTTGTTGTCTCCCATTGGGTGTCGTTGTAGAGAGGGAGCACTGTATATCGGATAATGGCAGGATATTGCTGGAAGCAAAATGAAAATAAGTCGTAAGAGATGTTGGATATCGGACAAAATGGTAAAATCTAGTTAACTGAAAAATAGCCAATGTAAAATCAAGATTAGTTTCAAGGCCAAAGTCAAATCAAGGTTAGGTGATATTGGTGGATTCTCTAACAAGGTAACAACTGTATAAGTATCAAGGCATTCTTGTTAGCAGTATTGATGCGAGAAGAAACAGTAAAATCTGGCTACCCTCGTACAAATGGACTGACAGACAAACTGACAGGACAATCCCTTTAATATGCCTCCTGCATCTATAGACAGGGTTCCAAATACAAGATAATCTGAACAAATCCAGCATTTTCTCACTTAATTTAGCACCATATCCTATGGTGTAACTACTCATTAGAATCGTCTCTTCGAGACGATTCTAATGAGTAGTTACACCATAGGGTTTAAAGCAAAAATAAAGATTTTAATTTTTGAAATACTCTCCTTATCTGGCTCCCTGTATTCCAAACCAAAATGACGTACTTTCATGTATATGTCCAAAGATGTGGTATTTGGGTTTGACTCTCTTCTGTACAGTAGACAACAGCTCCACACATCCAGCTCTCTGCTTGTCAAAACATGTGTCTCCATGACCTGAAATGTACATTAACCCTTTGAACCCTAGTCCCGCATATAGGCGTGCTTTTCGAACAGTGTACATGTGAATAGTACACTTGTCCTATGCAAACAGTGAAGACCCTGATCAGAGGGCTCCGAAAGGAGCCCTCTGATCAGGTTCTTCACTGTTTGTCACAATGCCAAACATTGACAAAAACAACCCTTAAAAGTCAGAAATGGACTAGACTAAAATGGAAACATGAATTGTCCATTTAAAGTTTCAGGGAGGAAAGAGTTAACAAGGATTGCTTGTGAAACACTATTGTATAGATCAACTTTATTGACCTGGCAGGGCGGAGTTTCGATACGGACCTTTGCATTTAAATTTTGGGGCCGACAGCACGCTGTTTTATTATTGGAATTTACCGTTGTCGTCTGCTGGTCTTTTCCTCAACATTACATATCAATGGACATTTTGACAGAAGGAAATAAATGAAGAATGACAAACAGCTTGAATCCAGATGAGATGCCGCATTACACAGCGTCTGATCTGGATTCAAGCTGTTCGCAAATATTAACCAAGTCATAGTTTCTATTCCTATAACAATTCCCTAAAAACAACACATGCAATCTTTGTCTTCCATTGGGTGTTGTTGTAGAAAATGAAACCTCTTTGGATGTAACACTTTTATGGTTTCAAGTTGAGGGTTAATCAAACAAAACACAAGAAAACAATGTAATGTAAACGATGGCATTTTCTTGAGAGAGTTGATAATTTAGTTAGACATTTATGAGTAGAAAAAAGCTGGCTTCCTATTCTCTACCATAATCATATACATGTTCAAAAGTTATGACCAAGGTTAAAGTTGCAAACACTCCTCCCCCCCCCTCCCCCCCCCCCCCCACACACCCACACAAAACACACCTCTCTCGTTCTTCAATCTTGGGGACATACAGGTTAAGGTCATACCTATAGGTGGTCCATGAGTGATGAGAATGTCTGTATCCTCCGGGATAAGGTCCCACTTGTCCAGACACAACTGGCCTCGTGGTAAATTGAAACCCCACCCACAAAACTCAGGCTGCCTGAAAACAAAGTTAACTATTAACTATAATTTAACTCTTTGCATGCTAGCAGTGTACCACAGTGATAACCTTTGCAAACAGTTTGTATCCAGATGAGACGCCGCGTCACGCGGCGTCTCATCAGGATCCAAACTGTTTGGCACTCTGACCCTGTTTTGAAAAGAAAATTAGAAAATTCTAATTTTAGAACATCAACAGACGACAATTGTTGCAGACGATAAAATTACCCAGCATGCAAAGAGTTTAAGGTTACAATACAGCATATTGCCTACTTGCCGCAGATGGCTGCTTAAAGCAAGATGAACGTAAAGAAAAATTCATTTTGGTCCTTATACAGAGGAAGGGGTAAAGGAAAAGATTAAACTTGTAAGTAAATAAAAATATTACCATGGAGATCCATAGAACTTTATACCACAAATATCTATGCCAGTGTCCTCAAGGTAGACACAGTGTTGAAGCAGCTCTTTAACTGAGGAGACTCCATACTCCTTATTCTTCTCCTCCAGGTCTGTAATAGACAGTCAATAAAACATGTTACCATGGTGACCCATAGAACTTTACACCACAAATATCTATGCCAGTGTCCTCAAGGTAGACACAGCATTGGAACAGCTCTTTAACTGAGGAGACTCCATACTCTTTATTCTTCTCCTCCAGATCTGTAACAGAAAGTCCATTAAACATGTTACCATGGTGACCCATATAGCTTTATACCACAAATAGCTATGCCAGCGTCCTCTAGGTAGACACAGTGTTGAAGCAGCTCTTTAACTGAGGAGACTCCATACTTCATATTCCTCTCCTCTAGGTCTGCAATAGGAGGTCAAGAAAACAGGCTACCATGGTAACCCATAGAACTTTATACCACAACTATCTATGCCAGTGTTCTCTAGGTAGACACAGTGTTGAAGCAGCTCTTTAACTGAGGAGACTCCATACTCCTTATTCTTCTCCTCCAGGTCTTTAACAGAAAGTCCATAAAACATGTTACCATGGTAACCCATATAACTTCTTCTCCTCCAGATCTGTAATAGAAAGTCCATACTTACTCTTTCAATGTTCTCAGTTTTTAACTCATTCAGACATTCACCTCTGAAAATTTAAATAGACAATTTAAGTTACAAGCTATGGTGTAATGGGATAAGGAGTCCTCTGATCAGGGTCTACACTGTTTCATTGGACAAGTGTACTCCCTACAGGTACACTGTTTGTAAATGATTCGGCACCATATGACCATTTCATGTGTCGCAGTGCCATAAAACCCAACTCAATCAATCACTTGTAAATGACTGTAAACCTTACCTTTCTCTGTCAATCTAAAGTTTTCTTTCAGGTAATCTCTTTCTTTCAGCAGGTTATCATCAAATGATAAATCATGGTTGCCAGCAATCACGACTTTCACTTGGTGGGGTAAATTTTCTGAAAAGAAAAAGACAATTAAAAGTGACAAAGAAGCCCATCTAGGGTCCATTACAAAAATATATCTTAGCAACCAGGTCATAGGGAAAATTTCAATCATTAAAAGGACTGTTTTGGATACTTTAACCTATTACTTCATAAATAACCCTTTTTACATCTTTATTTAATTCATCAACTGAAAAAAATATTTACATTTTTTTTATAGTTATGAATATACTCCTTAATAAAAGTTTCAAATGACCTAGAATATTGTAGCTTAAAGCAGTCTGAAAGTAAAGCAGAATGTGCCTTAAGGCACATTCTGCTTTACTTTCAACCTGCTTTAAGTGGCCCCTTTTTCCCAATCAAGGAACAGGTAATTTGGATAATGATTTAAACATCTGTGTTGCATGCCTCTTATTATAGAAGTCTCCACCTAGGAAGTCCTAAACATTTACGAGTATTTTTTCAAATGGTAATGATAACCAGGGCTCCAGATAAGGGGAGTATTTCAAAAACTAAAATCTTCATTTCTGCTTTAAACCCTATGATGTCACTACTCATTAGAATCCTCTCGAAGAGACGATTCTAATGAGTAGTAACACCATAAGATTTGGTGCTGTATGCGTGAGAAAATGTTGGATTTGTTCAGAATACTCCCTCTTATCTGGAGCCCTGGATAACCTGTCTTCAAAACAGATATTATGTAAATGTAAGGCAAACCAGGTAAACCTAAGGTAAGGACAATCAGGTAAAGGTAAGGCAAATCAGATAAAGGTCAGATAAGGTAAATCAGGTACAGGTAAAGTAAGGCCAATCAGGTACAGGTAGCTCAGGTAAAGGTAAGGTAAGAGTCAGGAAAATCATGTATAAGCCAGGTAAGCTAAATCAGGTAAAGATAGTCAGGTAAAGGTAAGGTAAGGTAAAAATCAGGTAAAGTAAATCAAGTAAAGGCGAGGTAAGGTAACTCATGTTAAGGTTAGGTAAGGAAAATCAGGCAAATGCAATGTAAAGTAAATCAGATAAGGTAAAGGTACGGTAAAAATCTGGTTAAGCTAAGGTAAGGTAAATCAGGTAAAGGCAAGGTAAGGTAACTCGTATTAAGGTAAGGTAAGAAAAATCAGGTAAAGGCAGGGTAAGGTAAATCAGGTAAAGGTAAAAAAAAAAAGTCAACCAGGTAAGTGAAAGGCAAGGTAATAATAGGTAAAAGTCTGATAAGGTTAATCAGGTAAATGTAAGGTAAGTTAAATCAGGTAAAGGTCAGGTAAGGTATCTCATGAAAATGTAAGGTAAGGTCAACCAGGTAAAGGTAAGATAAGGTAAATCAAGGAAAGGTAAGGTAATTCAGGTAAAGGTAATGTATATCAGGTAAATGTAAGGTAAACCAGGTAAAGGTAAGGTAAGTTAAATCAGGTAAATTTAAAGTAAGGTTCATCAGGTAAAAATAAGGTTAATCAAGTAAAGGTCAGGTAAGGTATATCAGGTAAATGTAAGGTAAGGTAATTCAGGTAAAGGTAAGGTAAGTTAAATCAGGTAAAGGTAAAGTAAGGTTCATCAGGTAAAAATAAGGTTAATCAGGTAAAGATCATGTAAGGTATATCAGTTAAATGTAAGGTAAGGTAAACCAGGTATAGGTAAGGTAAAGTAATTCAGGTAAAGGTAAGGTAAGTTTCATCAGGTAAAGGTAACGTAAGGTAAATCAGGTAAAGATAAGGTAAGGTTTATCAGGTACAGGTCAGATAGTGTAAATCAGGTGAGATAAATGTAAGGTAAGGTAAACCAGGCCAATGTAAAAAAAGGTAAGGTGATTCAAGAAAGGTAAGGTAAATAATGTAAAGGTCAGGTAAGGTTTATCAGGTAAATGTAAGGTAAGGTAAACCAGGTAAAGTTAAGGTAGGGTAAATCAGGTAAAGGTAAGGTAAGGTATATCAGGTTAATGTAAAATAAGGTAAACCAGGTAAGGTAAATCAGGTAAAGGTAAGGTAAGGTATATCAGGTTAATGTAAAGTAAGGTAAACCAGGTAAAGGTAAGGTAAGGTAATTCAGATAAAGGTAAGGTAAGGTTCATCAGGTGAAGGTAAGTTAGGTAAAACTAAGGTAAGGTTTATCAGGTACAGGTCAAATAGTGTAAATCAGGTAAAGGTCAGATGGGATAAATCAAGTAAAGGAAAGGTAAACATGTTAAGGTATAGTTAGTAAAATCAGGTTAAGATAAGGTAAGGTCATTCAGGTATATGAAATGTCAGGAAAGGTAAAATCAGGTAAAGGTCAGTTTAGGAATATCAGGTAAATGTAAGGTAAGGTAAACCAGGTAAAGGTAAGGTAAAATAAATCAGGTCAAGTTCAGATAAGGAAAATCAGGTAAAGGAAAGATAAACATGTTAAGAAATGGTTAGGTAAAGATAATGTAATATCATTCAGGTAATAGTAATGTCAGGAAAGGTAAAGGTCAGGTAAGGTAAATCAGGTAAAGGTAAGGTAAGGTAAATCAGGTAAAGGTAAGGTAAATCAGGTAAGGTCAACATAAGGTAAAATAAGATAAAGGCAAGGTTAAGTAAATCAGGCAGGTTAAGTTCAGATAAGGAAAATCAGGTAAAGGTTAGGTAAAGTAAATCAGGAAAGTTACAGATAAGACAAATCGGGTAAAGATAAGGTATGGTAAATCAGGTAAAGGTTAAGGTAACTCAGGTAAAGGTATGGTAAGGTTAATCAGGTAAAAGTAAGGTAAGGTAAATCAGGTAACGTAGAGGTAAGGTAAACAAGGTTAAGGTTTTAAAATGAGCATTGGCAGGTCAGAAAAATCAGATTATTTTTACCAAGAAAGTAATCAAAGGTCTTCACTTCTTTAGAGTAGCCAACACTGGTAAAGTCTCCAGCATGGATAAGAACATCTCCTGGTGGTATCAATTCTGGATGTATTTCTATTTTGGTATGAGTATCTGATATACACACACATCTTAGGTGGTCTTCTTTGATGGGCGTGTCATTTGGTATTGGAGTCACCTAGATATAAAATATACATGAACACTTCGATCATTGAGCAGTAAAAGCTGTCTAGCTAATACAACCACTAAGATGAGTTAATTATCAGTTGTTTAAATCAGGTGACTGCTTAAAGCAAGGTGACAGTAAAGCAGAAAGGTTTATTTACTGCTGCATTATCGTCTGCTTGAATCTTCGTCTGCTGTTTTTTCTCAAAGTTACAAATAAGTTGACATTTTGATAGAATAAAGCTCGCCTAGCTGATTATACTGGCGAACGACAAAACCGCTGACAAACCGTTTGAATCCAGATCAGACGCTGTGTGACACAGCGTCTTATCTGGATTCAAACTGTTTGTAAACGTAAGTCAAGTCTTAATGTTCTCTTCCTTTAACGACTCCCTCCGAACAACACAAACAATATGTGTCTCACATTGCGTGTTGTACGTTTTAGAGAGGGAGAATTGTAGTCACAATATTGAGGGATAAAGGAGAAACCCTCTATCTGGAGCCCTAGGTCACCAATAGACATATGTACACAAACCTTGTCACATTTCTGTTTAACTTGCAGCTCACTCCAGGCTTTTGTTGGTTGTGTAGTATGACGGTGAACTGTCACTGATTCGACTGAACTAGCAGACATGGCGCTGGATTCTCTTACAAATAGTCCTAAAAGTGATCTCAAATATGTTACCATCGGTATCTGTAGAAATTCAGTCAAATTCTAAACATGTTCAATGGTAGAACAATTGATCAATTAATTGGTCTTAGAACTTTCTACAATTTCCTATTTATATTCATGACAACAGAGCCCAATTGTGTATATCCAACTTTTTTAATAGGGGAGGTAACTGGAAAATTATTGCAAGTATCTATATCTTCCATCGCTACTCGCTAGAACTAGGGCTTCAAGTAGGACAAAATGCCATGTGCAGCCGTTTTGAAACGATATAAAGTGTTCTCGGCTGAATTCTTGTTCTCCACGAGACATGTCAGGAAATGTCGAGTGACATCCGAAATAAGGTTGAGCATTTCTTTATGATGTCCGTGGCGATAGCCATAAAGTGCTACTCTCCATTTCGGAGAATTGATGACACTTCCGGCAAATTGTCATCACGTTGTGAAACAAAAAAATTGTGAAATAAGAATTGATGTTACTAATCAGAAATCTAAATTTGCGGCCATTCTCACACCTGCATCGTCTATTCCGGACAATGTCTCTGGTGAACGTAAAGTGTGTTGATGGGGAGGATCGCCTCTCGATCAGTTTTTCCTATGCTCATAACGGTGGAGCTAGGAGAGTGTTCAATGCGGAGCGCTTGAAGTCCGAAAAACTGGATGTCACACTTGGTAGACTTACTGACAGCATCAGTAAAAAGACAATCAAGAAAAAAAAGAGAAAGAAGGCTGAAACTGAAGAACCCGAAGAGCCAGGAATTAAAGTCAGTATATGTGCTAAAGATGGAGAGACAGAGATAGAAACTAGTAGAACAATAGAGCAAGCTTTAGAACAAGGCAACATGTTGATAGTCAATGATCAGAAATACACTGTCAATCTAAACCCACCCAAATGTCTTAAAGTAACTATTCCTGATTCAATAATGGTTGGTTTTCCGATTTTCCCAGAGTTAGATACAGAGTTTGCCGATTTGAATGAGTGTGAATATTCGTGGTTCAAAGTCAAAGTTCAGGGAGATGAAAATAGCAACACCAATGCCGCAGTAGCTACAAGCACACTAACTGATGCACCACCTGCAGACAGGAGTCATCTATGTGCTGACCTTTCATATACACCAAGCAACAGTGATATAGGATATAGGTTGTGTTTCTCGTTGACACCTAAATGTGATAAAAGGATTGGGGATACGGTTGAGGTACTTTCAAAGTTTGACGTAACATCAGGTCCAGGATTTTGTCCATATGAAGATAGACAACAATATACACAAAAGGTTCCAGATGAAGGGGAGTAAGTATTGTCAATTGTCTTGTCTAATTATATCATACTTGAATCTTAATATTTGAAGCATAGATAATGAGATTATGCTATTTATGACTACTATACCAGGGTTCGACATTGGCCTACGTCCGATAGACATTCACTAGTAACGGTGACGTTCGGTCTAGTGATCCCTCGCTGTTACCAACCCGAATGGTCTAGTTAAAATCTGAAGATGGTATTTTTAAATTCACGCATTTAGAAATGGACATCATTATGTTTAAGCTAAAAATCCTGCCCAGTTCGCCACTGTGGTTTCAGACAAGCAGGTTGTTCAGACCTCAAAACTGTTTCCGCATCTAAATAAAACTCGCAGTCGGGAAATACTTGTTCTTAAATTAGCAGTAGTAACTATCCCGCAGTAACTAGGGCGAAGAGTAAAATCCGGTTCAGTTACGAAAAATATCGGTGTGATTAATTGATCATCTCGCGTTCTACTTAAAACACCTGATTGTGTTGTTACGTTTTGAATGTTTTAAGAATTGATCATTTTTAATTAGAAAGGTACAATATCCGAAAAGGTAACTGCAGTCTCAGTTTTTGGGATTGAAAATGACAATTTATTCTGCGAACCGATATTTCTCGGTAGTTACCGGATATTACACTTTCCAACGCTTTTCACTACCATGGTTGTCGTAAGTATCTACAATGCAATTATTTCACCTAAAACACAATTTTGTATCATGTTTTACGTGCGAAACCGAAATCAATCCCAATTCTGATATATTATTTGTTTTGTTAATGAAAACATCCATTTTTCTGCCAAGTATAAGTACGACATTGAGCGAACGCTTTTTTGTTTGTGTACATCGAAACGTCAAATCATGTCAGATTTTTTCAGCTTCGGTTTCAGTGATAAGAAAAAGGAAGAGAAAAGGGTGAGTACAGCTACGGCGGAGTCAAAGACGCACTATGAAAAGCAAAAAAGACAGAGAAAGTTTTGTGAAATTATAAAGTTTATCAAAGATTCATTTGTTTCTGTTTGGTCTACCAACTTTTTGGTTTGGTCTAGTAATGTTTGCAGGCTACAAGACCGAATGTCTAGTGGAAAAAAAAGTTAATGTCGAACCCTGTATACATTGGCCTCCAGACTTGGTATGATATACAGAGCAAACCACTGCAATTCAGTGGCCTTGACCTCTATTATGCTGGTCAACATTTAGGTTTTGTTAAAGTCTGTTCTGAGCTAATGACTGCACCTAGGGTAACAAAACTTCATATGCTGTTCTATCTCTCAATGAGTAGACCACGAGGCACTCCAGTTTGGTGGCATTGACATTGACCTCTAGGGTCTTCTTCCATCTTAGGGTCAACGTTAAAGTTTTTGGTTAAAGTCTGTTATGAGCAAATAACTGCACCTATGGTCATGAAACGTCATATGCTGATGCACCTCAATGAGTAGACCACAATGCACCATAGTTTAGTGGCCTTGACATTTGACATTGACCTCTAGGGTAACGTTTTGCGTTAAATTCTGTTCTGAGCAAACAACTGCACCTATGATACAAAACTTCATATGCTGATGCATCTCAATGAGTAGACCACAATGCAGCACATATTGGTGGCCTTTAGTTACCTCTGACCTTGACCTCCATGGTCAACTTTAAGGTTTTGCATTAAAGTCTATTCTGAGCAAATGACTGCACCTACAGTCATGAAACTTCAAAATATTATGCTGATGCCCCTAATGAGTAGACAAAGATACACCCAAGTCTTGACCTATGATCTTGACCACAAGGGTCAACTTAAAGGTTTTTCGTTAAAGTCTGTTCTGAGCAAACAACTGCACCTATGACACAAAACTTCATATGCTGATGCATCTCAATGAGTAGACAACGATGCAGCACAGATTGATGGCCTTGACCTCTAGGGTCAACTTTAAGGTTTTGCATTAAAGACTGTTCTGTGAAAACGACTGCACCTGCGGTCAAGAATCTTTATATCCTGATGGGCCTCAATGAGTCAATGTTATGGTTTAGGGTTAAAGTCTGTTCCTTGCAAGAAGTGAGCTTAGAAGTTAGGTATCTTTGATTACCCATTCTGGTTTTGTGTGCTGCCCCATTTCTCCGTAAATAGACATTTTACCACTTTCATTTATTCTTTCACTGAAGAAAATAGTTTCACTTTATACATTCTTGAATATGGACGATTTATAAGAAATATTTTCCATATCCTAGCATATATATGGTACCTTAAAGGAGGCTGAAAGTAAAGCAAAATGTGCCATAAGGCACATTCTGCTTTACTTTCAACCTGGTTTTAGTGGTCACCTGTGTTCAAAGCTAAACACAGGCTTTGGGGTAATGAGTTAAATCACAGAATTATACAACATGAGTGTACTACTCCGTGATTAAATAAATGCACATGTAACGGTATGAGATTTTTATTTCTTGTTTTGGCAGATTCAGAGTGATAAGTTATAACATCCTTGCAGACTTGTATGCCTCACAAGATTTTTCACGGGACGTTCTCTTCAACTATTGCCCTGCATATGCTTTAGACTTTGACTACAGAAAACATCTTATACTTGGGGAACTGAAAGGTAAGCCTGTAAAATATTTTAACTCTTTCAACACTAAGTAACTCTTGTGGGTTATTAGCCTATAAATTCCCTATAAGGTAAGCCTGTAAATATTTTATCCCTTTCCCACACAGAAGCACTTTTTAGTGCATCTAATTTATTCCTCCACTTAAGAAAATGATTCCAATTAATACAATCATGATCATATACCATAAGAAATATTTTCTTTAATCTAGCAGATGGAAGCTCAAAGCAAGCTGAAAGTAAAGCATAATGCACATTAAGGCACATTCTACTTTACTTTCAACCTGCTTTAAGTGCCACTGTGGTCACTTATGTTCAAAACTAGAAACATGCTATGGGGTAAAGGGTTAAGTCTTTCATCACTAAGTTACTCTTGTGTGTTATTCGATTCCCTTGTGGGCCCTTTTAGTTTCCAAAACATGAACCAGTCTACTTGGAATTCTGGGTAGTTTATAATAAATTTTGTTTTAAATTAGCAAAAAGTGATGTGTAGACCCTGCTCTGGGTCTATACTGTTTGCAAAGTTAATGAGTATATTTTAGACAGGTCCATAGTTAATACACCTGCACCACACTGTTTCTAAAACTATGGTTTGAAGGTTTTTTTTAAGGGTTACCATTCAAATATTCATTAATCACGGTACACATCTACTGACAGGGAGTTAGCTGAACAAATTCAACATTTTCTCACTCATTTCAGCACCAAATCCTTTGGTTTTACTACTCATTAGAATTTTCTGGAAGAGACATTTCAAATGAGTAGTAACACCATAGGGTTAAATGCAGAAATAAAGATTTCAGTTATTGAAATACTCCCCTTATCTATAGCTCTAGTGTCTAATTCTGTGCATTAATGATTAAAACATTGTACTGTTAACCCATTATTTCATAAGATATACATTTTATGCCTTTATTTTATTCCTCTACTGAAGAAAATGGTGCCAAAAGTGATCATGGCCTGCTTAGCCACGTTTTAACTTTGAAATACGAGTATGTTTGACTTAAGCAAACTTAACTCATTGAATTTCTGCTGAGGAAATACTGTTAATATGGACTTAACCCATTACCACATAGCCTGTTTCTTCTTTTGAAGACAGGTGATAACTTAAAGCAGGTTGAAAGTAAAGCAGAATGTGCCTTTAGATGCATTCTGCTTTATCTTAAGCCAGCTGTAAGCTATTATTTGTTATCATATATATAGAAAATATGATTCTTATTTGTGACAGTATGAATTTGAACTACTTTCTACAGTAGAGGAATAGATTAAAGGAGGAAAAAGGCATATTTATGGGGTAATGGGTTAAGCAAACTAAAGTTAACCCTTAGCCCGCCAAATAAATTGTCGTCTGCTATATTTCTCGTCTGCTTCAAGTTTCAAAGTGCTTCAAAGTTGCTCAAAATTGCTGAAAATGTTGTCCGAGTGTCAAACAGCTTGGATCCGGATGAGACGCCGAGTTACTCGGCGTCTCATCCGGATCCAAGCTGTTTGCATATGGAGCTATAGTCGTGACTGGCAGGCTAAGGGTTAATGAATTTCAACGGAATAAATACTGTTAAGTTGGACTTAACACATTCAACCCTAGTGACGAGTACCGGTATACTCATCATATGATTTACAAACAGAGTATCTGTGAGGATAACACATGTCCCATGCAAACAGTGTAAACCCTGATCAGAGGGCTCCTGTAGGAGCCCTCTGATCGGGATCTACACTGTTTGTCATTTTGAAATATATTGTTAAAATCAACCCTCAATAGGTAAAAAATGGACTTGACTTAATTGGACATTGGAATTGTCCAGTAAAAGTTTCAGGGGTGAATGGGTTAAGTCAGTTTGACGACTGTATTACAGGTTACAACGGGGACATAATCTGCCTCCAAGAAACAGACAAGAAATTTTTCCAAAATGGTTTGTTGTTTGCCATGGAAACACTAGGACTAGACGGGTTTTTCCTAGAAAAAGGAGAAAAAGTTCGGGAAGGATCAGCAATATTTTACAGAAAATCAAAGTTTGTGTAAGTACAGATAGTCCGCTGACCGCTGTCTTAGAAACCAAGAAAAAGTATTAAGTGTGTACAGTAAAAACCCTCCATTACGACCACTACAATGAAGGCTAATTGAGTTTATTATATGCCTTCGTATGATATCGAGCTTTTTCGCGTGTATCTGCAGAGTAAAATACAAGAGTCTGTATCAGCCACCTTGTATCAGCCACCTTGTATTTTACTCCAACCTCGTTTTCGATTTAGCGTGACATCGTTTACGTTCAGGTACAAGTCCCGCGTTAATCTTTGTGGCCTACAATAATTCTTTGTTCTGCTTCAAATAACTAATGGTTCTGGATATAAAATTATTTAAACAACTTTTTAGTTGTTTCTGGAGTGTATTCAAGGCATATAATAAACACATTACCAGTTGACAGTCCGATACAGAGTGTTGCATTTAGCTCTCGGCGTTTTTGGCCGAAACAACCGATCAGACTAGCGCCAAGGCGCTCGTCAGATCGGCTATTTCCGCCAAAAACGTCTCGAGCTAAATACATCACTCTGTATCGGACTGTCAACTGGTAATGTGTATGTATAAAGGACAGGTCACAGCTTAAATCAAGTTGACTCTTTTACTGGCACCTTGCTTTAAGCAGTCACCTGTCGAAAACACCTAACAACATTTATTGGTCATAATAGAGGTTTCACTGTACATTTCTGTTAGTTTACCTCTTTCCTCCCTGAAACTTTAAATGGAAAATTCCAATTTCCATTTTAGTCTAGTCCATTTCTGACTTTTAAGGGTTGTTTTTGTCAATGTTTGGCATTATGACATTCGGAGCCCTCTGATCAGGGTCTTCACTGTTTGCATATGACAAGTGTACTATTCACATGTACTCTGTTTGAAAAGCACGCCTATATGCGGGACTAGGGTTCAAAGAGTTAAACAGTATTTATTTCAGAATTTCTACTTATGACATTATACACATATTATAACATAATAAGCTATATAAGCATGGATAGGAAAACAAGTTAAACATAACTTATATAAATTCTTCTCCATGGTATCGATATGTACTGTTAATCTTTCTCCTGCATAATATTTATATTGACATGTTTTGAAAACAGTTTAAAAACAGAAGATCAGATAGATCTGCTCTCTAACTCAAAAAGTTTTTATCAGATCTTCAGTCACCAAAGTTGCTGAAAACGTTCATTGGTCTTAAATCTAGGTCAAATATGTTAATTACCCAAATCGCACAGAGCATGTTGTGAGTTGTCACCCTTGATTTATCAAGATAAGGCTGTTTCAGCCTTGTCTGCTCTGTAACCCTTACAGCTTTTATTATACCCCCGCAAACAAGTTTATATAGGAATCACTCTGTCCATCCCGTCAGTCTGTCCATTCTCATAAACGCAAATCCTACAATGTTCGTCGGATCTACAAAATAACTCCACAGGCTCATAGAGTATCATGGAAAAAATATCTCCGTTCCTCCATTTCCAAGGGCAGATATTTCCCAGGGGAGATAATTATTAAACTGTATTATTATTGTAACAGGCTTTGTACCTCATAAACACAGCTCGACCTGAACCCATTTTAATACCCCATAGAAACTCATTTTTACACCTTTAATTTATTCTTCCGCTGAAGAAAACAGTTCCAATTTATAAAGTCATGAGTATGTATCATAAGAAACTTTCTATATTCTAGCAGATAGTAGCTTAAAGCAGGCTGTAAGTAAAGCAGAATGTGCCTTAAGGCGCATTTTGCTTTACTTTCAACCTGCTTTAAGTGGTCACAAATCTTCAAAACTAGAAACAGGCTATTGGGTAAAGGGTTAATGGATCTGTGTTGTAGTAATTATCATATATAAAGAGTTCATGGGTCTTTGCTACATGTACAGTAATTATCATGTATATATATACTACAGCGCTCTTTGCTTTATTTCCAACTAGACTCAAAGAAGAGCGGAGAGAACTGATCAAAGACATTCTCGAGACCAACTCTGCTTGTCAAGATATTGTTAAGAAGGTGTACCGGGTCCCAGCACTGAAAGAAGTACTTGAGACGAGAACCACAGTCTTACATGTAGGTAGATATGACATCAAATTTACAATATGAGGACACAGTATATACATTTATTGAAAATACAAATATTATAACCAAATTACAGGGCTCAAGATAAGAGGAAGTAAACTGAACAAAGCTAACATATGCTGCCTCATTTTGGCACCACATCCTATGGTGTTGTTACTCATTAGCATCATTTCGAGACGATTCTAATGAGTAGTGTTACCATAGGGTTTAATGCAGAAATAAAGATTTCAGTTTTTGAAATACTCCCCTTATCTGGAGCCCTGAAAATAGTTTAATTTCTGAAAGTAACCAGCGAAAAGTTTTTAGGGTTTTGTAGTAATATCTTAATTATTAAAGCAGACTTCCGGAAAGTTGAAAATTGGTGCCAGTCCGAATTTGAAAAATATGCCAGTCAGACACAAATTTTACTGGTCCGAAAATGACTTACAATGCAATTCTTTGCAAAAATGGAAGAAAATTGCCAGTCATTCGGACCCACAGGTACTTGACACATACTTTATTATCTATTAACACCACCCCCCTTTTAAAAAAAAAAAAAAAATTTTTTTTTTTACTATACTTCTATTATAGATACAAGGTAAACAGCGCAATTCGACACCTAGTCTTTACTATCGACTTAAACTGATGCTAAAATAGACTCGATCGCCGATATTCTCTTGTGATATCCTCGGGAAAAGATTAATTTATCAATATCTACTTTTTATTTCATCAAATTCCGTCAAATAACGCCACAGTACGTGAATTATAACGAAAATAAGCATCAAAAAGTTTTTTGTCGTTTTCTTGGTACATAGCAACGAATGTACATGTAGGGGTGATCTGTTATTTGTCCACAATAAACGGCCTATGCCACTGGAACTTTCACCAAATATTATAAATCATCTTTAAATGAAATATTATCAGTTTTATATAATTTACATAGAATGCAAAATTAAAAGAAACTTTACCTGTTTAATTTTGACCAATGAGATCGCTCCGTTCATTCGATTCATTCCGGTATTCAAAATGGCATTGAAATGAGTCTTTCACTTGTCAATTTCGTGCCAAATTACATGTATATTTCATATAGCTGATAGTGAAGAGGGTCATGTTCCGACACAAACGCATTTGCTCTAATGAAATTAGGTGAAAGTTCCAGCCGTAAAGGCCGTTAAATGTGCAAACCGACTAGATTACCCCTTATTTTGGGCAATAAATTCTGTACCAAGAGAACGACATAAAACTTTTTGATACAAATTTTCGTTATAATTCACGTACTGTGGCGTTATTTGACGGAATTTGATGAAATAAAAAGTAGATATTGATAAATTAATCTTTCCCGAGGATACCACAAGAGAATATCGGCGATCGAGTCTATTTTAGCATCAGTTTAAGTCGATAGTAAAGACTAGGTGTCGAATTGCGCTGTTTACCTTGTATCTATAATAGAAGTATAGAAAAAAAAAAAATTTTTTTTTTTTTTAAGGGGGGGGGGGGGGGGTTAATAGATAATAAAGTATGTGTCAAGTACCTGTGTTCGGACCGGCAAGTTTAAATTTTTGTCAGTCTGACACAAGTTTTGCTAGTCAGGACTAATGGACTGGCAAGTTTTGGGAAGACTGTTAAAGCTAAATTTAGGTATAATTTTTTATGTTTGCAACCATGATGATGACATGTAACATCTTCAAACTTCTGTGTAATTACTTCCCAGGTTTGAGTTTAATTTCATTTCTTGTTTGAATATTACTGACAGATACTTGTCCTGGAACCAGTGGAAAGACCCGGCGAGGTTTTAATAGTTGCCAACACCCATTTATACTTCCATCCCAACGCTGGCCATGTGAGAATGATCCAGATGCTCACCTGTATGAGATACATCGACACAGTTATAGCCCAGTATAAGAAACAGGTGAGTTATTTCACAATAGACCGTCCCAGAAAAAGTGAGCCAATAATGACCAGGGGTCGGTTTCATAAAACTTTGTACGACAAATGTTGTCATAAGTCAGATTATAAAATTCTCAATTATTATTTATTTCTCCATCTTATCCTATCTTGCAATATCTCTTTGGAATCGTCTTGAAAAGACGATTCCAGAGAGATGTCACAAGACAGGATTAGAAAGAGAAATAAAAAGTTAAATGTAGGTGTACATGTTGACTTACGACCATTTTTGTCGTACGACGTTTCGTAAAACAGGCCCCAGGGCCTCAAGGCATGGGAGGATGTTTCAATATATGGCTTCTAGTGGCAGTAAATCCTTCATAGCAACAACAAAAAAACAATTTCACTAGACTGCAAAATCTGCATACAGTGGACTTTGATGCCTCGAACTTGCTTAACCAATTACTCTATAGCCCTTTTCTGGTATTGAAGATAGGTGACCACTTAAAGCAGGTTGAAAGTAAAGCAGAATGGGCCTGCTTTAAGCTATTATCTGCTAGAATATAGAAGATGTTTCTTATGATTATTATTTGTAACAGTATAAATTGGAACTATTTTCTTCAGTGGATGAATAAATAAAAGGCGTAAAAGGCATATTTATGGGGTAAAGGGTTAATATATTGCTTCTAGTGGAAGTAAATCCTCCTTAACAACAACAACAACAATCTTATTTTCTTCATAGGAGGAATAAATTTAACGCGCTAAAAGGCACTTTGAACAATGAGGGAAAGGGTTCATAAGTCAAACTTACCTGTATCACTTTAGTTGAAATCTTTATTTATATCTGGCTTAACCCTTTACCCAATAACCAGTTTATTAGCTCACCTGAGCCAAAGGCTCAAGGTGAGCTTTTGGGATGGCCCTGTGTCCGTCGTCGTGCGTATGTGCGTCTTGCGTCGTGCGTATGTGCGTCGTCGTTAACAATTGCTTCAAATGACATCTCCTCCTATACCGCTTGACAGAATTCAACCAAACTTTACAGAAATGTTCCTTGGGTCAAGCTCTTTCAAATTTGTTCAAAGAATTAAAAACAATGCAGA
The DNA here is from genome assembly GCA_922989275.2 of Gari tellinella. Lineage (NCBI taxonomy): Eukaryota > Metazoa > Mollusca > Bivalvia > Cardiida > Psammobiidae > Gari > Gari tellinella. The sequence continues at coordinate 34,304,165 of OV277873.1, read as the reverse complement.
ACTCTGGTTGCCATGGCAACCAAAGTGAAAAAATAAGGAAATCTTAAAAAATCTTCTTGTCAAAAACTGGAAGGGCCAGAGCTTACATATTTGGCACATAGCATCATCTACAGGTCCTCTATCAAGTTTATTCAAATTATGCCCCTAGGGTCAAAATTGGCCCCGCCCCGGGGGTCACAGATTTACATAGAGTTATATAGTGAAATTTTCAAACGTCTTCTTCTCTGAAACTAATGTGGCCAGAGCATTGATATTTGGCATGGTGACACTTCTAGATGTCCTAGTCCAAAATTGTTCAAATGGTTCTGGTCAATTGCATAACTAGGTCACAGGAGCTAAAAATAGATTTTTTTCATTGAAAACTTAAAAAATCTTCTTGTCTGAAACTACAAGGGCCAGAGCTTAGATATTTGGCACATAGCATCATCTGCAGGTCCTCTATCAAGTTTGTTCAAATTATGCCCCTGGGGTCAAAATTGGCCCCGCCCCGGGGGTCACAGATTTACATAGAGTTATATAGTGAAATTTTCAAACGTCTTCTTCTCTGAAACTAATATGGCCAGAGCTTTGATATTTGGTATGGTGACACTTCTAGATGTCCTATACCAAAATTGTTCAAATGGTTCTGGTCGGTTGCATAACTAGGTCACAGGAGCTAAAAATAGATTTTTTTCAATGAAAACTTAAAAAATCTTCTTTTCTGAAACTACAAGGGCCAGAGCTTAGATATTTGGCACATACCATCGCCTACAGGTCCTCTATCAAGTTTGTTCAAATTATGCACCTGGGGTCAAAATTGGCCCCGCCCCTTGGGTCACAGTTTTACATAGAGTTATATAGAGAAAATTTCAAACATCTTAATATGGCCAGAGCTTTTATATTCGGTATGGTGACACTTTTAAATATACTTTACATAATTTGTTCAAATTGTTCTGGTCTGTTGCAAACTAGGTCAGTCCTGGACCTAAATTATTATCGCCATTTTTTCAGCTATTTTCTCAGGTGAGCGAAATATGCCCCATGGGGCTCTTGTTACATTAAATACAGGTGATCACTTAAAGCAGGTTGAAAGTAAAGCAGAATGTGCCTTAAGGCACATTCTGCTTTACTTTCAGCCTGCTTTAAACAACCATCTGCTAGGCTCTATAAAACGTTTGTTATGGTAATTGTTCATGAGGATATAAACTGGAACTATTTTCTTCAGCGAAGGAATAAATTAAATACGCTAAAAGTCGCTTCTATTGGGGAAAGGGTTAAATCTGAACATATTTATGTTGCAAAGTTAAATTTTGGCATAGTCAATTTCTTAAGCCTTGTGTCAACTAAAAAGGACATTGGCAAACAGTAAAGACCCTGATGAGGTACCACCCGTTTCCGACTGGGAAACAGACCAACTTCCTGTATAGAAACCCCCATCTTTACCAAAAACCTTGCTTGATTCTATTAGTCTAGCCATGTTTCAAGGTTATAAAGAGTTTATGTTGAGTCTGAAGTCATTCTCAAGCATTTGATTGGTAAGATTTGAGCGATCACAGACTCAACTCAAACTCTTTATAACCCAAGACCATGTCTCCATGTTTCATTTCAGAAACCATGTCTTGTTTTCTGTGGAGACTTCAACAGTACCCCAGCAAGAGGTATATATGAGTTCATGACGACAAAGAGTGTCAAGGAAGATAACATAGACTGGAATAATGGTAGGTAGTCTCCCTTTATATGTGATTGTTGCTTTTATCAGTGGGTTATCTCCCTTTATATGTGAAATTTTGCATTTTAGTTGGTTGTCTCCCTTTATAATGGTAGGTTTTCTCCCTCTATATTTGTTGCTTTATCAGTCGGTTACCTCCCTTTATATTTGAAATTTTTTGCATTTAGTGGGTTATCATCATTTATATGTGAATAACCAGTCTTGTTCTGATTGTCTATCATCATTGAAATTTTTAAAAAAAAATTCAAATTTCAATAGATTATAGTCAATTTTGATTTTGCATTAACGGTACTCCATAAATACACCTTTTTACACATTTAATTTCGCTTTCGAAGAAAATAATTCTACACCATACAGTCATAAAATGTGCAAAAAGAACATTCAATATCCTAGTAGCTCGTAACTGTAAGCAGGCTGAAAGTAAAGCAGAATACATATTTACTTTACTTTCAACTTGCTTTAATTGGCCACCTGTCTTCATAACTAGAAGAAGGCTGTGGTGTATATCATAAATGCAAGAGAGCTTTCTGTTTTACATTCATCCTACTTTAATCCTTTCCTCTATAAATACGCCTTTTTAAAGTTATGAATATAATGCAACAAAAGAAATATACATGTGTATTCTATATCCTAGTAGATGGTAGCTTAAAAGCATGCTGAAAGGCACATTCTGCTTTACTTTCAACCTGCTTTAAATGATCACCTATCTTCAAAACAAGAAGCATGCCATTGAGTAAAGGGTTAAGGACTGAATGAGTTAATAAAAACACCGAACTCCAGATAAGAGGTAGTTAAATGAACAAATTTAACATTTTCTCACTGATTTCAGCACCAAATACTATTGTGTTACCACTCATTAGAATCGTCTCTTTGAGACGATTCTAATGAGTAGTGACACCATAGGGTTTAATGCAGAAATGGAGATCTTAGTTTTTGAACCCTTATCTGAAGCCCTGAATATAATTTGTTATATTTCAGGCGGGGAGGAGCAGTTTGTTCCGGAGATGAATTTTTCCCACACCCACAACTTCGGCAGTGGCTGTGGTCTACCAGCCTATACAAACTACACAGTCGAATTCAACGGACACTTGGACTATATATATTATGACCTTGACCGTTTGGAGATCACACAGGTCATCCCTCCTCCGGATCACAGAGATGTAGAGCTGCATTCTGGACTGCCAAGCATTACTTTTCCGTCCGATCATATAGCGCAAATATGTGACTTTAAGTGGAAATGATTTTCAATTGTTTCTCTATGAGGAAAGAATGAATGAAAGACAAATGCTGGCTCCAAGGTTATTAACTCATTGACCCCTGAAAGTTGAAACTATTAATGGACGATTCCAATTTCAAAATAAGTGTAGTCCATATTTGACTATTAAGGGTTGATTTTAACAATATATTTCAAAATGACAGTGTAGACCCTGATCAGAGGGCTCCTTAAGGAGCTCTCTGATCAGAGTCTACACTGTTTGCATATGACAAGTGTAATCCTCACAGTTACACTGTTTGTAAGTGACGAGTATACTAGTCACTAGGGTTGAATGTGTTAATAGATAGTCTGAGATCGTTTTCAAGCATTTGATTGGTCGAATTTGAACCAAACCTCCAATCTGACCGACTCAAATTCTGAGAACAATCTCAGACTTAACTCAAACTCTATGTAATGTTGGGGCATTGCCTCCAAAAACTAAAATCTTTATGTCTGCACCAAACCCTAAGTTTTCTGATTTTTTTGATGGTCAAGGTCATTGAGAGGTCATGGTCAAATAAGCATATGTAAGCTTGGACACATCACCCCTTGTGACAAGACCTTTCAGCTGACATATACTTATTTGACCATGACCTCTCAATGACCTTGACCTTATGGATCTAATTTTCGAAAAACTTTAACATTTGCCATAACTTCCTTATTAGTCAATGGATTTAATTCATATTTGGAAACAACACCCATTGTGACAAGACCTTTCAGCTGACATATACCAATTTGACCATGTCTACATCTGGTCCAGATTTCAAAGGTCAACGTATCAATTCGGAGGCATTGTCATCTTACAGTGACAGTTCTTGTTATTTCTGCCTTAAACCTTGTGGTGTTACTACCTTTCGAGTTGAGGTGATTCTAATGAGTAGTAACAGTAACACCATAGGGTTTGGTGCAGAAATAAGGATTTTAGTTTTTGAAATACTCCCCTTATCTGCATCCCTGTTAATTCAGCAGAAAAAAGAGTTAATAATTGATTGACAATATTTTATTTCTTTAATTTTGTAATGTTTTATCTTAACATGCAATGATCTGGATATGTCTTACTCATACAAATGTAGTTGATATTCTTAACTTGTTAGTTTTTTTCAGGCAATAAATTGATATGTAATCTGTAAAAAAAAAAAGAAGGTCTTTTTAATTAAGGCCCTGCATTGCAAAAGCAGAAGCCCTATAAGAATCATTTTCTGGCAGTCCATCTGTCTGTCTGTCTCTCTGTCTGTCTGTCCAGCCATTTTCATGTGATATGGTAACTCAAACAGTTCTTCATGTGTTAGTTTCATATTAACAGCATAATGCTTGGTATCATGAGATGAATACACCTGTAGTTTTTGGGTTCAATCGAAGGATTACATCCCAGAGTTATCAGTCCTTGAATTATAAAGACGGTCATGTTTAACCATGTTTTCAATTGTGACGCAATAAATATAAAATAGTTCTTCACGTATTTGTTTCATATTAACAAAATATTAGAATTTTCAACTCCTTCACAACCATAGACAAACAGCTTGAATCCAGATGAGACGCCACATTACGCGGCGTCTGATCTGGATTCAAGCTGTATGTAAATGTAAGCCGATTTTCATTCCTATAAGGACTCCCTCCGATCAAGGCACACGATTTTTGTCTCCCATTATGTGTCGTTGTAGAGAGGGATAGCTGTAGTATAACCCATAATGCATTCTACAGATCGCCGTCACACTAGCCTAACCTCTGTGGCAGTGAACTTGCCAATGCTTGCACTACACTTCGTACACACATTATCATCATTTCTGTCTCCACGGTGATATAGGGAGCAGTGAGTCTGCACTTCTTTTATTTTGTTGCGGATGTTTTTCCAGTACTTTTCCAACAATTTCAGTCGGCGTATGAATACACTTGTTGTCGTCACTGATGGAAGATCCCAAAAGTCTTGAACATTCTCTAACAACTCTGACTCAGTTCTTGCTGCTGTTTCGAACGTGGCGCGCTGTAAGTTTTCTAAGCCGTATTTGTCCGAGAGGTTGAGGAAATGGACTATTTTGTCTGGTGACGGTGTTGGTGTCGTCTGCTTGATGTCATTAACAAGAAATAGTTCGCATTTTTGAATAAGATTTTGCACCTGATATTCATCCGCCAAGGACAAGACGATTTCAACGTTTTGAGCTAAAAGATCAAAAAAAATGTTTTTGAAGTAATAACAAATCGGCAAGAATAGATGTCGGGAAAGAATAATCTGTATATCTATATGGCTTTAATAACTAAACAAGAGTGTTAACAGTTAGATATGACATTTTCAGCAATTCAAGCGTGGACCTATTTGTCCGATTTCATCTATAATCTAACTAATCTGAACTCTTATGTTAATATACAATCTGAGCAAATTAAAGAAAGATTGGATCAAAAGTGTGGCCTCTAGAGTGTAAACATTGTTAAATATGGCATTTTCAGCAATTCAAAGGTAGATAACTCTTGATCTATTGGTCAGATTTCAACCATAATCCAACTCATATGAACTCTTATAGTAATATACCATCTCAGCAAGCATGAGAAAGATTAGACTGAAATGGTGGCCTCTGAGTGTAAACTACGGTGGCACTGAGGTGAAATGCGAACATATTTTTTTTATTTTTATTTTTTTTACTTTTTATCTCGTGCGCACGACTTAATTTGTTAAAAAAAAAAAAAAAAAAAAAATCTTTACTTTTTACCTCGTGCGCACGACTTAAGGTGGTTCGACAGCGGGCGGGCCGCATCTCGAGTTCCGGAAATGCTGATGACTTTCACCTGATCTTTGCGGCACGTGCTTATAGTAGAAAACGTTGATAAAGAAAAGTTTGAACTGCTTCAGTGTCTTCTCTGTTAGCGCAGTTGATACGATGATTGACTTGCAATCCAAATGTTCTAGGTTCGATTCCCACTCGCTTCAAAACTTTTTTTTTAACAAATTGTCCGATTTTAGTGACTAGTCAATCCATAACGCAGTGATAAATGGACAGGCTATGTTTAGTCACGTAATAATGAATAATATCAGATGCAAGTATAGTCATGTGACAGCTAAATTTGTGAGGATTATAGCCTATATGACAGATGGCAGCTTAACAAAGGACATAGGTAATGCTAAAAGATAGATCTTAGAGGAGCTTTTATGCATTACTTTTGTTATGCATTAGACAGTCACTTGCCTTTAAAGATCTAAAGGCTACCGTATTCAATGGTCCCTTATTACAGGTTTGACTTAAGGTATTATTTAGAGCTGACGGCATTTTAAAGTTGAACTCAAGGGAGGTTACTCGTTTTGTGTTAACATTTTGTCAGAATTTCAGGAAATCATGTATAAAATGCAAATTTCACTGTAGATTTTCATTAAATTTTTGTGACTAGTAGAATTAAGTTATATCTATCTAATAAGAGTAAAATTAGTGTATGTTAAACAGCTAGACTTTTTGTAATTTGAGATTTTCAGAATTTGACTTTTTTAAAATATTGATATTTCCAGAAAATATGTTATGAAATAATTTTGTTTGCCCACTATCTTATAGTCTATGTACAGTTTACTTGAATGTACAGAAATTATTGAGTTATATCATTTTATAAAGAAATTATTCCTGTTTATTAAAAAAGGAGCTTTTCTCGACAAAAGGTCCTCTCAGAAAAAAACGGCACTGTAACTTTTTTTTATATTAACGATTTTTCACTCTCCATATGGTATATTTCAATTTAATCAAGGTTTCAAAGAAATCTGACACAGAATAAGCTGACCCGCGAACCACCTTAATTTGAAGGGGGAAAAAAAAAAAATCTTCTCTTTTTATCTCGTGCGCACGACTTAATTAAGAAAAAAAATAAAAATCTTTCAATTATATCTCGTGCGCACGACTTAATTTGAAAAAAAAAAAAAAAAAAAAAAATTCTTTCAAATTTATCTCGTGCGCATTTTTTTTTTATCCTTCACATTATGTCGTGCGCACGAGATAAAAAGTAAAAAAAAATGTTTGCATGTCACCTCAGTGCCACCGTAGTAAACACTGTTAAATATTGCATTTTCAGCAATTCAAGGGTAGGTAACTCTTATTGATCTGATTTCAACCATAATCGAACTAATCCGAACTTTACTAGTTTTATACAATCTGAGCAAGTTTGAGAAATATTAGATTAAAATCGTGGCCTCTAGAGTGTAAACACTGTTAAATATGACATTTTCAGCAATTCAAAGGTAGATTACTCTTGACCTATCGGTCTGATTTCAACCATAATTGAACTCATCCGAACCCTTATGGTAATATACAATCTGAGCAAGTTGCAGAAAGGTTGGATCAAAACTGTGGCCTCGGAGAGTGTAAACACTTAAAATTGTTGACGCCTGACATTCAAGGATTTGCAAAAGCTCACCCTGAGCTAGATCAGGTGAGCTAAAAGAATATTTTACTAGATCTACATGTATTTAAATCTATCATTCATTAATGTTGGACTCGTGTGGCAAACACATTCCATAATCAAGCAATGTTTTGAATTGATATAGATCTACGCCCGTTTAGAAATGTGATATAAGCCTATAACCACTATCATAGTATTGCATTGTCCATCTGTCAGGTTAGTTTAGACGATAACTAGAAAATATATTTCATCGATTTTGATCAAACTTAGTACTTAAAAAGAATGATCTAATACCTAAATAGTCGGGACACGTTCGAAAGATGCGACTTTTCGATCATCTTTGTTTTCCCTTGAAAGGACGTATCGTGTATTGATGCACTCTTGCTTCATTTGCTTTGCCTTGAATTTTACCCGAGCTTTTTGTCATAGTCATTGCTTAAAATTTACAATTTTAAAATTCGTCTATGTTAAAGTTAACCTTTAAAATAGGGACATGTTCAACATAAGGCAGATGAGGACATTGAACATTTCACCACTGGCACACATGTATGTCGTGTAACTAAATGCATGGAGTTGAGTGTTATAATTATGAAATCGCTGTGGTGTTTTTTCCAAGAAACGCGTTTTTGCTCAAAACAAGTCAAGTCCTGTCATATCTCAGGCATTGTGGTCGCTGGTAGACGAGGGGATAAGGGCGTTTCCTCATTTTTCATGTTTGTCTCCGCATGGAGGGTCACGGGTTCGAATCCCACCAGAGCTTTTTCTTTTTTTTGAAATGCATTTTTTAACAGAATTTATTATCCTAAACTAAATCTTACCCATTTATATAAGCATTTGACATATATTTACAAATTACTATTTTTGATGCTAAATCCAGTTGCGAGCCTCTTTAAAGCAATGCATGTACAATGAAATGAAGCAAATAGTGGACTTCTCCGGACCTATACGGAATTTTCCCAAAGTTGTGTGCGTTGTCTTACTTAGGAAACCTTGATATGGGTATCAAACAGTTTAGATCCATATCAGACGGCGCGTATAACGCGGCGTCTGATATGGATCCAAACTATTTGCATGATCATGTTAGTGTTACAGAGCCTAGCAACGAAAGGGTTAAAGTTACGATTCCTAAAATCGCGTTTGAAAATTTAGAAATTTTGGTATTGTAAAGACAACTTATGATAGCCCTAGCAGGGCAGTCCGAAAACTCCTTTTATACTCGCCTGTGAGTGTCGCCAGAACGTTTGGGTAGATACAAGACAGGAAGTGGACAATGTCGCCATATTTCTTACCCGGAAGTTCAATCTCTACTGTGTCGTCTGCTTTCCGTGATGTGAACAGCCTAAAGAACGAGATAGAATCCGTATGGTGGCTTATCTCTGACACCAGTTACTACTTAGCTTTTCTGAAAAGTTTCCATTTAATATCTCACATAATTATTGAATAACGAGATCATCATGGAAAGGAGAAGACCTGTATGGGTAGATTCTAGATAACTCTTCACTCTACTACAATATCGTCTGCATTGGGGGGGAATATAAGTAAAATTACCTTGATCTTTATATAGATTAATGTTTTTACAAGTTGATTCTATTTTACCTGTTTTGAATTCGCGAAATGCCATCAGAACGCACCAGAGAGCATCCAGGTATGGCTAATAACACTTAATTCTCAAACCCCAAAAAGTTATGGTGGACATATGTGCCAAATGCTATATTCTAGACTACGGAATCCCAATGAGGCCGTTTTAAGTTAGAAGGCAACAATTCGAAATTAGATGTTAACTCATAGAACTTATAGGTCTTAGATCTTAGAACTTAGAAATGAATGCGATGCGTGAATTTATGGAGACAAAATATGAAGAAAACATAATAATTTATATAGTTTATATTCTCAGTTATGATTGATGTCAACGTTACCTTTTCATAACAGGAGACACCAGCGACAGAACAACTCTAGACACGTAGAGTGGCCTTCCCTGAACAATCAACCTCAGATCAGACACGTCATTCGAGTCCCTGAAAGGGAGGTCCATTCCATCTGTATCCATGAACTCTTCATTACATTCCTTTTCTATGTCTTCGTCTTCAGATTTATCTTTATCAGTCATTTCGTTTGCGTCTATAGAAGCTTCGTCTAGACTGTCTATCTCGTCTTCAATGACGTCAGCATCGGCGTCTCTTTCAACATCCATTTCAGCAAACTCGCCTTAATCGAACTTATCAGTATGTTGTAAGTCTAATTTCGATAACTCTATCTCACTTAAATCAAACAAACCCGTATTTCAAAGTTAAAACGTGAAAAAAACATGTTTTAACGTTGAAATACTGGTATGTTCGAACTAACGCGAGTTTGAAGTATCGAGTTTCGACTGTATTGTAATTATCTATTTGGGGTCCTGACTGTTTTACGAAGAAGTTTATACAGTAAAATCTCTAAATTACAACAGCTAAATGGTGTTAATTATCAGGTGTTTATGGCAGGTGACTTTTTAAAGCAAGGTGAACGTAAAATGAAAACTCCTTTTGCTCTCAGTGACGTTTAAAACCTCGTTTGCAAACAATTTGGATTCTGTTCAAACATCGCGGAACGCGGTGTCTGATCAGAATTTAAACTGTTTGACACTCGTGTTAAGCTGTCCCCTGTCTCCATGCAGTCAATTGGCCCAATTTTAGTTGTCATAATAGAAATGTTTCATTGTATGAAGATTTGTACAACCCCACGTTGGGCGCCAAATGCAACACGGTGAGAAAAATGTGCAGCCAGACCGGGGTTCGAACCCGGGACCCCTTGCTTACAGGGCACGTGTTCTACCGACTGAACCACCGGGCCGCTTACATAAATCTCTCACCATTTAATCATATACTCAACCCGGCTACACATTGATATCTCGAAATTCGTTTATCTGATTTAGTATAGATCTGTTTTTCGACAGTTCAGGACTCGCTGATAGGTCGAACATACATGTATTTCAAAGTTAAAAAAGGTGATTAAGCCACGTTTGAATTATGAAATATGAGTCATGATGGTCGAACTAAAGCGAGATCGAGTTATGACTATGAGTAAACTCGACGTAAGCGAAGCCGAGTTATCGTCGCAAAATTCTGCTATAATCCTGCTGAGGCAAAATGACACCTTTTCTCCCACTAAACGCACGTGTTCTCTAATAATGTATGTCTATTGCAATACAGTGTGGAGCCATGTCAGACACACAGTCAAATTCCTGTCAAATAGCCCTCCGAAGAAGGAGACGAAAACAGTTCTACACAATAAATATTATTCTAAAATTGGATTTACAGTGTTTGTATTCGTCATAACAATAGCTACAGCGGAGAAGACGTATTATTTCCCAATAAACGCGTTTACGCTGTAAACTATTCTTTCCGGTGCAAACAGTTTGGAGCCTGATCAGACGCCGGGTAACCCGGCGTCTGATCAGGCTCCAAACTGTTTGACACATAGATAAAAAAAAATATTCAGGATTGTCCAAAAGTCTGTCTTTTTCTACATTTTATTACAATGCGTTTGCGTTTCGTTTGCGTTTAAACGGGAAATAATAACGTCTTCTCCACTGTAAATTTATGCAGAAGGGGTAGCATGTTCCTTTGATAGGTATCTAAACGTACAGTGGAGAAAACGTTATTCTTTCCCGTTTAAACGCGTACGAAACGCAAACGCATTACATTAAATGTCGAAACTGACAACTTTTAGACAATTCTGACATTTTGTTTTAATATGAGTGGCAAACAGTTTGGAGCCTGATCAGATGCCGGGTTACCCGGCGTCTGATCTGGCTCCAAACTGTTTGCAATGGAAATAATAGCTTTAGCTTAAACGCGTTTATTGGGAAGAATAACGTCTTCTCCACTGTAACACGGCATTGAATAGGAACACAAGAATAACTCAACACTGAAACTTATCATCACCCAATCACCTATACCCATTGTGTCAGTACAATTTGAGTTTAACTCGTCAACCCCTGGATTTCCAATGGGCAATTCCAGTTTTCAATTAAGTCTAGTCCATATTTTTACTGTGAAGGGTTATTTTAAATACAATACATTTGTTGATCAATTTTTTTACATAGGATAAGATTTTATGCACTTTTCACAGACACACCCTTTGAAAAGAATGTGTACTATAACATCTGTGTTCAATGGGTAACTCAATAAATGATTGTAGAAATACAGTCGAAACTCGATACTTCGAACTCCGTTAAATCGACCTTACAGTTGAGAAAACGTTATTCTTACCCGTTTAAACGAAACGCAAACGCATTGCAATATTATAAAATGTAGAAAAAGAAAGCATTTTGACAATTTATTATTTTTGAATGTTCATTTTGATCTGAGTGGCAAACAGTTTGGAACTTGTTTAAGGGTTCCAATAATTGAAGGAAATGGGTTAAACCCCAATCGTATTCTCTCGGCCAATTCCCAGGGGCCTAGAATCGTCTCGACTCCGCTTATATATTATCTTGAGCCCTGAATTTCTATTGAATATTTTGCGGTGTGTTCCGCTTTGAAATTGTTTTCTGGAAATCGGCGATGTCTTTCGATTAGGAATCGATTTGCAGAAATCGCCGAGCTGTTCCGATCTGTAATCAAGTTGATTTACGGAATTCGCCGAGGTGTTTCATTTTGTTTAAAATTCGCGCCGTAAGTTGAAATTGTCATCGTCTGTAATAGATCTATACTCAACAAAAGAGTTAAGGAATTCTCAGAAAAACAACGGAACAAAAGAACAGCAAAACAAACCATTGTTTATTTTTTATTTATTTAATTAGATGCATGTCTGTGCTTGTCAAAAGTGTTTACTTTAGTTTAATATTTGATATCTCTTATTCCCTTGCTGTAGCTCTGTGGCAAGTGACCCAGGGGTCAACGTTATTTTTCACAAAATTATTGTGTCCCTCTTCTTATGCCAAATACATGATAAAGTAAAGATGCGTGCAGTTCCTTTGAATCTCACATGAAATTAACGTTAATCTCAGTATAGCATCGACTGTTACCTATGAAGATAAGAATGTTCATGCAGATCTAAATTAAAAACACAAAATGAACTGAACTTGTTAGCCTATTGTCTTTTCATCAGGGCTGCCATTTCTCCGGATTTTTCCTAAATCTTCGGATTTTTTCTCGAGTACATCACGAATGAATTATAATTTATACGTGAGTACATGGTTGCTTAAAGCAGGGATAATATATAACTAGTTATATACATTATCCCTGCTTAAAGCAGGCTGAGAGTAAAGCAGAATGCGCCTTAATGCGCATTCTGCTTTACTTCCAGCCTACTTTAAGTATTCACATGTCAACAAAACTAGAAATAGGCTATGGGGTAAAGGTACAATTCGTATAATCGCACTTGTAAAATGCAAATTTGGAAATCTTAGGATTTTTAATCATTCAACTTATGGTAGCCCTGTTTCATTCATAATGTTTTATATATTGATTCATTCTAATTAGATTCTATATAAATCTAGTTCTTGTATACTTTATAATTCACTCACAATTCACCCTATTAATTATTATAAGCGGTTATTCAACTCCCATAAGTGGGACGTTTTGACCTGGGCCGTTTTGACCAGGATTAACTAATATAATGGAAGATGTACGAGTTATGGTCATTTCGTACCCACGCCTTTTCGTACCCTATTTTTTTGGTCATTTCGTACCCATATTTTTGGTCATTTCGTACCCTTTCAAATTCACTAGTCATTTCGTACCCATATTTTTGGTCATTTCGTACCCTCTATAAAAAAAAAAATTTATTACATATATTTCATTATTTTTACGCAAAATTTAATAAGATATATGTTAGATCGGGTAATATGTTTGCTCAGAAATTATTTGAACAGTTATCAAATCCAGTAGTAACTTCGAATCCATATGTTTGGTCATTTCGTACCCACCCCATAAAAGCACGATTGAAGAACAACTTCTCCCAACTTTTACCAAATGTGAAATAGAGGATAATCAATTTCTTTGGATTGATATGAAAAATATATCACGAGAATGGGTTGTTATCTGGTTTAAAAACGAGTCCGCAGGACGAGTTTTTTAACCAGATAACAACCCATTCGAGTGATATATTTTTCATATCTATTCAAAGGAATTGATTATTCTATTTATTATATATATTTTAAAGACGTTTTTACAGGAAAAAACCACACAAAATTGATTATTTACTTCACAAAACTAATTATGACGTGACGTCATAAAAAGTGATATCATCACTACATGTAGTGATGATATCAACAGTGACGATATGAAATTTATCTAACTGAGAAATATCTATAAATCATCGATAGGTATATAATAAACGTATTTAATGAATGAAAAAAAGAATTAACAAAACAAGAATCTATAAATACATGATATTTAATGGACTTTTGAGAGCTATAAAGACATGCACAATACAGAAAATAACTCTCTTTTACGACCACAAAAATACGACGGCTAATTGGTTTTATTAAAGACAGGTAACAATTTATAGCTGTTTGACAGTCATGTCCAAGAATGCAGGCCATATTTACAGGATTGACGTTCTTGCTCACTTTAGTATATCAGACGTAAACCATTATCTCCCTTGGTCCACGAGATCAATTATCGATTTTTTAGGCAGACTATCGGGAATCGCTTGATCATCTTAGCCTTGATAAGAAATCACGAATGCTTCGTTATCATTCGGCTGCCTCCGGAACACTGGTTCCGGACTCGTTCTTATTCTCATCGGGACCTCTGAAAAGCCATTTGTGTTTATCTGCTGATTAAATTGCTACTAAATATTCGCGTTCTACATCAATTATACCCGGACCAGCATTATCGATCGAATCTTTCACTAGTATATTACTCGTACATCCACACTTAACAAACGATAGTATGAATTATGTTCAGACTAAGTAATTTGTCTAAACGTCAATTTGCAAACTGTTTACCAATCGGATCAAAACTAATTGATAGCTAAAATGGTAAAAAACAAAATTAAAATTAAATTAAAACATACATTTTTCGAATTTCTTTTTAAGGAGTGATTTTCACATATAAGATTAATATGATGGAAATGCGTAAATATGTTTCGAATAAGATATATTTGTATGAAAAACACAGAAAAATGATACATGTATTTTCTATTCTATTGCAAACAGTTTGGATCAAGATCAGACCCCCAACAATTATGTGTCGGAAATTACTCTGAAAACAATTTTGATTTGGGTGTTTTGTGTGAAAAACTTTGAAACTGAATGCAATTCTATAGGAAACAATGTCGTATTCATTTAGACTATCTATGTCGGATCATGATCCAAACTATTTGACACGGATTGATCTGGGTAACTCGTGTCAAAGTTCAAGTTTCTGCTCCGGGATAGTAAAAAGGCCCCGGCAAAACTAAAGGCGCGAGTCACTGCTCCTTAACCCTTAATTATCGTGCTAAGCGGGACTTGGCTTATATTTGCAAACAATCTGGATTCAGATCAGATAAGATGCCGCGTTACATAGCGTCTGATCTGGATCTAAGCTGTTTGTCACTCGAAAAGTACTTTTTCTTTAGATTTAAAAAGATCAAAATTAGTTATTATATTTCGCAGACATTATATTTGAAGCAAACGACAAATCAGCAGGATAAGGGTTAAGTTATGACACTTTGTTTCATTAACTCATTCAACCATAAAATTGTTAACTGACATGTTAATTTCCAATTAGGTCTAGTCCATTATTTACTTTTTAGGGTTGTGTTAAAAATATTGCAAAATGGCAAACAGTGTATGCCCTGTTCAAATGACTAATGCTAGCATACGACAAGTGTACATTTAGAAATTCAAATTCAAACATAAGTACGCTGTTTGTTAATGACAATGGGTTAATATTTTGTTATTGTTTTCTGATTGCTGAGTGCCGGCTAAATTCTGATCAGATCAGTTACTTGCTGTTTGATCTGGATATACATTGTTTGCTTCTGTAATTCAAGTGGAAGAAAAAGTCTAAAAGAGATGAGGGCAAATGTCTTTTTGCATCTGCTAATTTCACTTATAGAATGTTGTGTGTTTCACCTGCGTCTGCATTATTGGCTAAGCCTATGATACATGCATACAGTTGTCCCAAAAAGTGTTTCCGCTATTACAGAACTACCTACTGGCAATGTATCCCTTTAATATGCAAATACAACAAAGTGTTCATAAAAATGTGTAGGTATGTATAGGTTCAACTTTAAGCATCTATACCCCTTTACCCAATTGCCTATTTCTAGTAATGAAAATAAAGGACCACTTAAAGCAGGTTGAAAGTATTTCAGAAGGCGCCTTAAGGCGATTTCTGCTTTACTTTCAGCCTGGTTTAAGCTACTATCTGCTAATATGTAGACATTATATCTTATGGCGCATGTTTAAAACTGTTTACATAGGAACTATTTTGTTCAGCGGAGGAATAAATTAAATACGCTAAAAGTCGCTTCTATGTGGGAAAGGGATACTATGTGTTTCTATCTCATGTAATAAAGATATTTGAATGATCTTTTAGCCTTAATTTTGTTTTAATCAACAACAAAGTACTGAACGACCACTCATTGTTGACTGCAAGATATGAATTGTTTCCGATGGAAATAATAGCTTTAACGCGTTTATTTGGAAAGAATAACGCCTTCTCCTCATTCTTGTATTTACTCCATCCTACAAAAGGGAAATAGGCAAACAGTGTAGACTCTGATCAGACGCCGCATTATAGGAATTTCAATATCAAGCAAAACGAAAATGAAAATTTAAACCAGGTACCCCTGTTTGCTACTCAGATTAAAACCATAGTTAACCTTTGTAAAAGTAATTTTCCCCAGTTTAGTGCATTGCGTTTAAACGGAAAAGAATAATGTATCCTCTACTGTATATTGCCACGGAGTAATTAGAGCTCTAATTACTCCGTGACATTACGCACAAAAATTCCAGCTATCCGTATCTCTAACTGGATGTAGAGAAAACTCATCCCTTTTAAAGTTTTAGAATGTTCCAATCTAAAAATAACTCCGACAGGTCAGAAGAAAATTCTAATACTATGCGTTTGTGTTACGTTTTCGTGAAAGGTGGTGGGGTGGGGAGGGGGAATAACACGCAACGGGCATCTGGATGTTATAGGCGAATTCGTGAGAGGTTACACTCAATTTCTGCGCCAACGGAAAGCATCTCGCCAGTTAATGTTTATTTGAAGTATAATATAGGTGTTCGGGATTCAAAGGTTCCACTGTAATCAGTCGAACACAACTCTATTGCTATAAATAGTAAAACCTCTCTATTACGACCACTAAAAGAAGGCTAATTGAGTGTTTAAAGACAGGTGACAGTTTAAGAAAGCTCCTCGTTTTACTGTCACCTTGCTTTAAGCATTATTCGAACACCTAAGCATCTTCTAGTCAATTTCAAATTGTTATGTGAATAAAAGTTATTTTTTACATGAATACTGGATATACTGGGCGTTTTCAACTTAAAATAAGATGGGTAAGTTGTTGCAACTCAAATCGGTTCTCTAACAATGTAAACAAAGCATGGTGGCCCACTTACTTCATTCTCAGTGGGACTGGGACCCCAACCTAAATTCGAACAGTAGGTTTGACACCACGAAATATTTACTATTTATAGTCCAGGGTAGGTGTTTGTTCATATAATGTCAGAAAACATAAAACAAGAATCTAAAGCCTCATAAAAAGTAAAAGTCAACTTTTTTCATATAATTTACAGTAGTTTAGACATAAACTATCAATCGTTAATGGCTACAGGCAGGGCAGCAGAAGGGACCTCCCCTTGTAAGTACCCTGGCAGAGCTGCACACTTTAAAGTGCACACAGCCATCCAGAAGAAATTTCTAAAAGTTGTTAAATAGATTTTTCTAAATATTTAAGTAAACTCGAACCTGTCAAAATATTTTTTGTATTATTTATTTCTTGTTACTTCTTATATGAAACACTGTTTAGAATATAAAAATGTGAAAAATATTGATAAGGACCCTAGTTTGAGATTTGATCAGATTTAGTGGTCTGAACCCTAAATATAATTTGTCCGGACCACTAGGAATGGGGTAAATGTAAAAGTTATGCAGCCGACACACCACTAGTCATTTTTGTTCGCAGAAAATGTAGTCTAAGGCATATTTATGCATTGGGAAATTTGGGATTAGGTGTAAATGCAATATTTATAGTCAGTGAAGTTCAACAAATGCCATTTTACCTGTTTACTGATAATTCTTCTTGACGTTCCAGTACCGGTGTTGCTGTCAAAATGTCACGCGCGGTTATGCAAAACTGTTAGTAACCATAGATATCACGTAAAATGATTTAGGTGTTCGATTTTTGGTTGTGTTCGAATAATGGTGGTAAAGGGATATCAATGTAAACAAAACTATTGGCGCTGAAAGGGTTTATAATTAATACAAGCTTAATTTATATTTATATTGTAATTAAAATGTATTGATGTACCCTTTCCAGTTTTTGTCTCATATGTTGTACAACATAAAATGAAACCCTTAAGTCGGAATATCAGCCAGTAACAATTGAACAGAAAGTTATTGTTCAGTTTCGATAGGGTATGTAAGGATTGTCGGAGACATTTTTATTAAGGTACTTTTATAAAAAAAAAAATTGTTTTGTTTAAAGTCCAGTTTAGTGAGTAGCATTTAAATAATCACATAAACCACACAAGTAATAATTAGCGGTCACTCGGTAATACACATGCGTACATTTGAACATTGCTGAGATTAACTCATCGAACCCTAGCGACGAATATATTCGTCATTTACAAATAGTATTGCCCTATATACAACAACTGACTGTAAATACAGATTGGAGGGCCCAAAAAGATTAAAGATTCCCCTGATCAGGGTCTGTACTGTTTGTTACTAGTACAATAAATTATGCCATACTGCTAATAATAATCAAAGCGCTGAAGGCGCTGAAAGACTGGCGACGTACTAAGAGAAAGCATTTGTGTTCAGCTGTACAATTCTATGTTGTGTACAGTGGTAAAACTATATGTATAAGTCTCTGACAAGTATGGTTAGTTCAATGTTAAGCTAATTTTATGCTGGTGGTTGCTAAAAAGAGAATTTTGAAGACAAGTGGAAACTTAAAGTAAGACGAAAGTAAAACAGAAACATCCATGGGCTTTCTGTTTTGGTTTTATTTCACTTGCTGCCAAACACTTGTTTATGGCTCTTTATCAGGATAAATTAGAATCATGAAATTTCTATGAGGAATCATTTGAATGAAAGTGAACTTAGTAAAACACTTATGCATCTTTACACCTACTATGAATAATAAAGGAGGCAATTATAATCAATTATAGTTCAAATATAGCTATATACTCATAACCATTTGTCTGTGAAACAATTGTAATAACTATTTAAGTGAATTTGTAATAAAGGGTGATGTTTCATTCGTAAGTACATGTACAAGTATCTAAAATCAAATTTAAATAATTGTTACAACAACATTATAAAGATTGGATGAAAACTATTGGTGTTAGAGAGCAACCACTGGTAATTTCTGGTAATTTCTGGTAATTCAAGGTGCATAATCTAGACATCTTATGCGACATAGGTAGTTATCGAACTTGGCCAGGAGTGTACATATTACACAAATGGATCGCTATCTGATCCCCATGATCGCCAAGGTCGCCAAGGTCGCCGTCGGTTTACTCCCTGCACAAAAATCCGTGGCGCTCCGACCGGAACGCCATTAGATCGCTAATTGATCGCCTAAGTCGCCATCAGAGCGCTACCTGATCGCCAATATCCTAACTGAAGCGCCACCACGATCCAACAAAGCAAATTAGTAGATTCTTTGCGTTCCGTGGCGATCTGATAATGATTCTCTGTATCTTAAAATACCCGATAGTATTTTCTATCAATAGATCCAAATTGCATGCTGTAACTCGACGTCTCATCCGGATCTAAACTGTTATACACAATGATGTATAAGTGCGTAAATATAATGGCGTTCAACATTGGTTTTGATGTGCATTAGAACATCTATAGTAGCTATAAAATGGAGAGAAAAACACCAAGAGATGTCTAAAGACTTTTGGCAGTACGAACGTAATGCAGAAAGCTCTTATAGGAACTGTCTACATTACGATACTACTGCATTAAGCGGATACATGTCAAAAAGAAAGCAGATATGTAAATAGCTATTTGCCTAAACATCTGCTGCCGAATCTAAAACGAATGAGCGCGTCAGAGCGCCACATGTCTTCGTAGGATATGTTCCAATTTAGATCAAGTCCATCGGTCGTCGACATCGCTATCGGATCTCTTTTGAGCACAATAGATTGCATTGGTCGCCATCAGAGCGCCAATAGAGCGCATTATATTCCACCTTAGTCGCCTTTGAGCGTCAACGAAGCGCAATCCGATCATACAAGGTCGCAACATTTTTTATGACTTGGGAGGCGACCAATGACCATGCAGTCGCTATCGGATCTTACAGATCGCTAACGGATCGCCATCGGAGCGTCATCTGATCGCAATTGGATCATCAATAAATCTTAACACCGTCAACCCTATCGACGAGTTTACTCGTTATTTACTAACAGTATATGTATTAAAAGTACAATTATCGTATGTTGACAGTGCAGACCCCGATCAGAGGGCTCCTAAAAGAGTCATCTGAACAGGATATGCGCCGTTTATGGATATGATCATATAATATCATTGCTTTAACATATTTAATTACTCGCGACTAGTAGATCTATAGATATCTACTAACACTGTACCTATGAGCAGTATACTTCTCGTATGCTAACGGCGAAGACCCAAATCTGAGACCCAGCTCTCCAAGCAGGATCTGCACCGTTTATGGATACGAATTAATATCGTAGTTATTTAACAAATTCAACCCTATCGACGAGTATTTTCGTCACCTACTAACAATGCACGAACAAAAAGTACAATTGTCGTATGCTAGTCGTGCATATTCAATTCAGAGGGTTCCTAGAGGATGTAATCATGTATCTTTCTTGCTTAAAACATTTAACTATATTGACCAGTAAAGATATCTACTAGCACGTACGGTACCTATGGAATGTACACTTGTCGTATGCTAACAGTGCAGAGTCAAATCTGAGGGCTACTAAAGGAATCCTCCCTCAGGATCTGCACCGTTTGTGGATAGGATTATTTAAATTGTAATTGCTTAACACACTCAACCCTATCGACGAGTATACTCATCATTTTCTAATGCTTATGTATATGGTATTTGCAACCAGTTCGTGGCATCTGATCAGGATTCCAACTGTTCGACACTTCTTACAAAAAAGTCATTATAACTTTAGTCAAATTTAGCAAAAAGTTAACTCTGCGAAATAGATTTGCATTTGAATTATCTCATGTGTTGCCTTACCGGGATTACCCCGAGTACATAGGTTATTTGCCAACAGTTTGGGTACTCAGACGCCGCGCATGTCGGCTTCTGATCACAATACAAACTGCTTGATGCTCATAGTTTCAGTCAAGATACTTAAAGTTGAACGTTGAGAAGTAAATGCAGACGACTTTAAAAATAAAAAAAAGTTTGCTATGCGACGATTCTTTCTACTACACTAGATACCAATTGGAAACAGATCTATACGTTAAGTTAATCCTCTTAATTACCAATATGTCGTCTGCTTTAATCCAGTGTCTACGTAAACCAAAAAAAGTTTCTTTTATGTGTTTTTGATATCAGTTAAAGTTTGGATCTTGATCAGAAGCTGTGTTACGCGTTTGATGAGAATCAAAACTGTTGGCCAATACCCAATGTAACTTAGGTAAGGCAGTGAAGTGGTTAATGTAACTAACTGTTACAACAACAGGTCAAAGAGCAAAACAATAACAACTTAAATGCAATCAAACAATTAGCCATGTGTCAATCACAGGCAGCACACTTTGGCGGCACACTTCACACATTCGCACAGAATTGATGTCTGCTTTTATTCGCGATGATCCTTTTCACGTGCTATAGTACTTTCTCTTATCTAATTTCTATCTAATCAACGTCCGATTAAAGTAAAATTTAAATCTACATCAATTTTAAAAACGTCAATACCTTAGTTGCATATTTTACATTGGGGGCGAAACTACCAGGGTTGGAAACGACCAGGGTGGAACTGGTTTTGGCGCGAAACGTCTTAGTTGCGAACTTGTTTGGGGGCGAAATGACCCGGAATCATGCGAGCTGAGTACAGTGAAACCTCTTTACTACGACTACTAAAAAAGACAGCCGATTAATTGTAAACAACTCAGGTGACAGCTTAAAGCAAGGTAACAGTACAACAAAAGCCCTAAAGGTGTTTCTGTTTGTTTAAAGGCCAACTTGCTGTAAGCCGTCACATTTTTAAATACCCTATAAATAACACAATTTTGTGGTCCTAATATAGAGGGGGTTCACTGTATAATAAGGGTGAAAACAAAATACTTTATGCCATCTGTTAACCTGAGTCTCACTGTGAATATTTCCACGGGATATTGTCAATACAGCCGTAATCGCTGTCAAAATATGAAGTGTTTTGTATATTTAAGGTTTATTGCGAAAATGTTAGCAAAACACTTCAATAATAATATGTTTAAACGGATTTTCCACTGCACTATTTAGACCAGATTACACACCAGCGATCGCACGGTGTCCTGAAGTGTAGAAATTACCAGGGGCGGATTAACGACCCCATTTATCTAGTCATTACTGAATTCATCGGTATCAAGTGTGTGTTTCAGTTAAATATTGCTACAAATAATTTTTTACATCTTCTTAATAAAACCCCAAACGTTTGATCAGATGTTAAGTTCTGGATCTTAGACAAACTATCACAGCCCTTAACGATGTGTATGTGGATACACCTATGGCGCATTTATCTCAGAATGTTAAGGTTGCTTCGCCAGATTCGAGCACTGTTTTGGAAGTACGGTTACTTAAGACTAGCGACAAGTCGCCAGTCTAAAAACGTAAATACAGTGCCAATTAGGAATAACATCACAGTAATAATAAATACATCAATGAGAGTGCACTTAGCATGAATTCAGGAAAATGTTGTTGTACTCGAACCCCAATCAACATGGGGGGTGCAATAATGCAGACGTAACTGTTGAAAGTACTCGGGGTGGGGGTTGTATCAATAAGCAAAACCTCATTTCGCACTGTACCAATAAGTTTCTTTCTCTACTTTATAAACTGTGTTACCCTTATTCTATGCATCACACTTTTTTCATCCAGTAGATCTACCTCGGAAGGACGTCAATAGATGTCACTGTATAGTTTTGTACTTTTTTACATTTTTATAAATACTTAGATAATGATAGATACTTTCCTGCATATTTAATTTAGATTTTATATTTGATTTTAAGTAGGGTCCATTTACAATGACAGTCTGAGGGTTGCTGTTAGTTTACGAGAGAAGCCAAAATTGGATCTCTCGATGAAAACCGTATTATAGATCTAGATCTATTTCCTAAAACAAACAAGGCTTACATTTTCCTTTTAACAACATCAGAAAAGTTGTGTTTGTGAAACACTATGGTCCCTTATGTGACCACCATGGCCCTCAAATAACCTTGACCTTGTCTGACAGGAAGCTCTCAAGAGCTGAGCTGAAGTTAAGTCATGTCAAGTGACTTAACTTCAACGGAGCTCAATAGCTTCCATTTATTTGACTTTTAAATGACATTGACCTTTGCCGGACATAATCCATGTTGTACTAAGCTCCAGACCCTTCTGCGTTCAGTACACATGCTAAATAATGTAGTTCAAAAGTTGTGACCAAGGTTAACGTTGTAGACAGAGACAAACAGACACACAGACAGAGCAAAAACCGGTAGTCCCTCGAATAAGTTATAATATGAGTTGGATGCATGGAAATGAGAATCTATATATATTACAGTTCTCCCTCTCTACAACAACACCCAATGAGAGACAAATAGTATGTGCGTTGTTCGGGGGGGTTGTTAAAGGGAGGGAAAATTAAGATTTGGATTACATTTACCAACAGCTTAAATCCGGATCAGACGCTATGTTATGCGGGCCCGATCAGGATGCAGGCTTTTTGTTCCTCGTCATTATATTTCTTCTGTTAAAATGTCCACTACTACGTAACTTTGAGAAAAACAGCAGACGACAATCTCAAGCAGACGATATTGCAGCTGTGAAAGAGTTAGACATGAAAACATCTTGTTTCGGGAACAGCTGCAATCGTCGTTGTAAGTAAGGAATCGTTGTTCAGAGTGCCGTTGTAGGGAGGAAGCACTGTATATATATCATTCAAGTAGATTATCTAATAAATACTTGATTTCCTATTAACCCATTCATATCCCTTGAAACTTTTAATGGACTATTCCAATTTCAAAATAAGTGTAGCCCATTTTTGACTATTTAGGGTTGATTTTAACAATATATTTCAAAATGACAAACAATGCAGACCCGATCAGAGGGTTCCTTACGGAGCCCTCTGATGAGGGTCTACACTGTTTGCATATGACAATTGTAATACTCACAGGTACACTGTTTGTAAATGACGAGTATACTCGTCGCTAGGGTTGAATATCAATATTTTTTCTCAATCTCGCGAAAAGGAGAAAGAAGGGGATCTAGATCTACAAATGTTATGTAGATAAGCCATTATATTACCGTATTGTCGTGCGGATAAGGAATAGTATCGGCACGACGGTCGTGCGGATAAGAGTTCTTATCGGCACGACAGTCGTGCGAATAAGAACTGTTATCCGCACGGATAGTGTCTATCGGCACGACGGTCGTGCGGATAACAGTTCTTATAATTCGCCAACGGAAAGCATCTCGCCAGTTCGGGATTCAAAGGTTCCACTGGAATCAGTCTCGAACACAACTCTATTGTTATAAATAGTAAAACCTCTCTATTACGACCACTAAAAGAAGGCTAATTGAGTGTTTAAGAGACAGGTGTCAGTTTAAGAAAGCTCCTCGTTTTACTGTCACCTTGCTTTAAGCAATCAAACTATTGTAAAACACTAATAATTAACATAATTAAGTGGTCGTATTAGAGACGTTTTATTATTACTCAGAACAAACATACATGTATTTCAAAACTAAAGCTTTAAAAGAAGTATGTATGTTTGATTTAAGCAAGCTTTGAGAATCGAAGGCAGAAATAAAGCAGACCATTTTGGGAATGTACTAGTTGGAAGTGGAAGAATCCGACGACCATATGTCGGACTTCTATCCATTGATGCACTATCCCCTTAAAGGAATGGTGCAAAGCAAAAAAACTGAGTGACTTACAGGTATAACCAAGCACTCAAAGAGTGACTTACAGACATAGCCAAGCACTCAAAGAAGCCGAGTGACTTACAGACATAGTCAGGCACTCGATTGCTGCTCTTGTAAAAGAGCAGCAAACGCACAGTCTAATTCACCCCGTCAGTGCAAGACCATACAAATACAAATGACACCAGAGGCGTCAGTGATTACCCTTACGGGAATCTATTCAAAGAACGCAAGTATTGCACTTTTCAATGAAATTGGCAGAAGGGAAATTTATGACATCTTAAATAAAACATTTCTAACATTCAGCAAGTTAAAATAAATTCTGAAAGTAATACAAAAAGCTTTTAAATTCACATGGTTACGTGGAAATATATCATAATAATTAATTCTTCATTCAATCTTATACTAGCTGTGCTATCTGAATTAATTTTAATGAAAATTATAAAACGTACATCAGTCGTTTTGTACTCCGTATCGCCACTGGTCCTAGATTAGCATATGAATAAAAGGTGTTAGGACCCCAGCACCCAGCTCATACATGTACCACTATTCTACCTAAGTGCTGATAGCTCAGTCGGTAGTGTGGTTGACTAACAATCAAAAGGTCATAGGTTCGAGTCTCATTCGAATCAAAAGTTTTTTTTCCTTTTTTCTTTTTTTTTTTTTTTTTTAAAGAAGTCCAATTGTATTGACTTGTGGGTAAATAACGCAGATAAAGGACATGTTTAGTCTTTGTTGGTTAGAATCATTGTTCGCTATATAGCTTGTCGAATTACGTTTTGGTTCATGACTGACACACACCATTGTCTGGATGCAATGTCGTCTGCTTAAAATTGTCGTCTGCTTAAAATTGTCATCTGCTGTTTTTCTCAAAGTTACGTAATGGACATTTTGACATAAAAAAACTTATTAATGAGTGACTAACAGCTTGATTCAAGATTAGACGCCGCGTTACGCGGCGTCTGATCTGGAATCAATCTGTTTGCAAAGTTCCCTCCGATAACGACTCACTCCAAACAACGCCCACAATTTGTGTCTCCTGTTGGGTGTATCCCCTAGTTCCTCTTGTCCGTATAATTGTGCACCTTGAAGGGAAGAAGCATGTCCTAGACATGCACTGTAGATCGTAAGACCAAATCATGCATTGGTTATGTTCCGTACTGCAATCACGCTATTGCAGTCCTCAGTCATTGTGCACAAACTGGCACACTCTGCAACATTCCGTGCTGGTACCTCAAACCTTATGACACTACTATAACAGAGCTGGTTAACAAACGACTCGTCTAAGATGTTACCATTGTTCAATAATCCTAATAATCTTTCAAATGTGTATAAGTCTTGATACCAAAGAACAGGAGCTTCGTATGGCTGTTTTAGAGATGGAGCACTGTATTTTAAACAGGATTGTTGTTGCTAACTACATCACTTAAGTTAACGTACGTGTCTTCACTATAGCTTGTATTAAATGTACATATGGATTCGAAGTTACTACTGGATTTGATAACTGTTCAAATAATTATGAAACCAGCAGAATAAGATTTTTTTTTTCATTTCTGAGCAGACAGATTACCCGATCTAACATAATTATATCTTATTAAATTTTGCGTAAAAATTATGAAATATATGTAATAAAAAGATTTTTTTTCGAGGGTACGAAATAACCAAAAATATGGGTACGAAGTGACTAGTGAATTTGAAAGGGTACGAAATGACCAAAAATGTGGATACGAAAAGGCGAGGGTACGAAATGACCAGTTCCCGTTTTATAACCCCTAAAAATAAAAAATTGGATTTTCTCGGAAAATACCTATTACAGCCGAAAATTATTTCAGCACCAATTAGATATGATTAGATTTTGGCTAGAGTTATTCCCCTTGCTTTGGGACCAGATTTTCTAACATGACCGTATAGACAACTTTTAATGCATAAGAAAATCTTTAAAAATCTTCTTCTCAGAAACCAAAAGGCACAGACCTTTGATATTTGGTTTGTATCATGAACTAATGATATTCTACCAAGATTGTTCAAATTTTGACCCTGGGGCCAAAAATGGCCCCGCCCCAGGGCTTATCAGTTTTTCTTAGGAAAGCCTTTGAAAATCTTCTTCTCTGAAACTGTATGGCCTAGATCATTAATATTTGACATGTAGCTTTGCCTTATGATCCTCTACCTAGATTGTTCAAATTATGACCCCCGGGTCAAAATTGGCCCCGCCCCCGGGCTTATCAGTTTTACATAGAGTTATATAGGAAAACCTTTAAAAATCTTCTTCTCTGAAACTGTGAGGCCTAGATCTTTAAAATTTGACATATAGCTTTGCCTAATGGCCCTCTACCAAGATTGTTCAATTATGACCCCTTGGCCAAAAATGGCACCGCCCTTGGGCTTATCAGTTTTTCTTCAGAAAACCTTTAAAATTCTTCTTCTCTGAAACTGTATGGATTTACTAATTCCATGGAATCGTTCCAAACAGTTCTGGAACTGATAATCGAACACGCCCTAAATCAAATAAAAATGGAATTGAACCCTTGCAAATATGGTAGTCTGGTTCCCTACTTATTACAACTTTGCTGTCGAGGCGTTCGTAAATTGTGCCGGGAACCATGATGATACGTCACAATTCTGCTCACACCACCTCCTCGGGCAGAATTGATAGAACAGTTCTGGAATTGAATTCCGGACCATTCGATTTCGATTCCGTCGGACTGATAAACGAACACGCCCTTAATAAATTTTGCATAAAAATGATGAAATGTATGTAATAAAGAAAAAAAATCGCGGGTACGAAATGACCAAAAATATGGGTACGAAATGACCAGTGAATTTGAAAGGGTACGAAATGACCAAAAAAATGGGTACGAAATGACCAAAAAAATAGGGTACGAAAAGGCGAGGGTACGAAATGACCAGTTCCCTGATATACATATATAGGCAATGTAAATCAAAAGTTACTCCCCTTGTTTAAAACTCGCCATGAAAAATTCTCGGTTTCAATGCATGCTTCAAGTTAACTTAACTCTTACTACGGTCCCATTGATGTTGTATTTTAATGAACAAATGATTATGTGAAATAATACAACTTTCATCGAATTCAAAAACTGCCAGTTTATACAGAGATACTGTATGCTAATGTCGCTAGAGAATTAGTCGGTAACAACCATCTTTTAGTTTTACCCTCACTTTATCATTTATGCTGGTTTTCTGATAAATGACTTGTTTACATTGATGCTTTAGTTAGGGTATTAGCCAGCGCGTTTTAGCAGCATGCTGCCCATGCCAAGTTTCACTTTTAAAGAAGAAAAAAAAACCAGGCTATTGACTACTTTAATTAATTATTTTATTGTCATTATATTGATCATCATTATTGCAATTGTTTATTGAACATTTTATTTATTGCAACAAAATTTAAGAGAGAGTGCCCTGACATTTTTCTTGAGAAAAGTCTTTTTTCTCTGACCTCAGTGTAGCAGATTATATTTTTCAGTAATATTTTTCAGTATTATTTAAATTTAGCTAACTTTGGCATTTTAACTATTTTGATGAACCTAATTACAGCGTTTAGCCCCTCAGGCCCCTGTCCTCATTAGAGATCTGGCTAAAACCCTAGACAGGCTTTTCTGGTGTATCCACGGGTCAGGTAATGGGAAATGGTAAAAGATATTCCCAATTTCAAAAAAAAAATCCCAATTTCAAAAAAAATAAATATTTTTTTTATTTTTTTATTATATAGGTTGTTACTGATAACCGAAAATTCCCCAAATCAGGCATTGCAGTTGCCAGACATTGCCAGAAAAAGGCCTGCTAGATTTAGGCATTTTTCTCAACATGTCAATATATGACAAACAGTGCAGACTCTGATCAGTGGGTCTACTCAAGGGCCCTCTATTTGGGGATCTATCTTTTTTCTCTTTTCTTTCATTATTCAGTGTTTGTTTTACAGACAAAGCCATCCTATGTACCGTTTGCAGATGGTGTACATTAGAACATGTGTAAGAGTGTCATTTAAAAGAAATTGCTGCTTAATGAATAATGTCACCTTTGGTCTAATTTTTACCAGTATTATTAATAGCAAATGATCTCTGCAATTCGTCAGGTGCTTCTGTTTTTCTGATTTTGGTATTTAACAACTAATTATACACCATTTGAAAACAGGATGTGTTGTGGTGTGACTTAGTATTTTTTATCCATTCATCTGTCCAGTTTACTTAACCCATTGCCCCATACATATGCCTTTTTAGGCTTTAATGTACCATAGGGATTAACCCATGATTACACCATTAATATGCTTTTTTACGTCCATAATTTATTCCTCCACTAAAGAAAATAGTTCCAATTTATACAGTCATAAATATGTATGATAAAAATATTATCTATTTTACAGGGTTATAGATAAGGTTTTGCATTAATTGGGTATTTACTCCCTCTATTTTCTAAGAATTGGGTTTTCTGAATTTCAATTGAGTATCCAAAAAACCGTTACTCCATCAATTTGATATGAATTGCTTTCTTACTCTATTTTTTTTTTCATTTAATACAAAACACAAGCTGAATGTTTGATGTATTGTACTGTACCCTCGTTTGCCCACACTCGATAATTTCAGTTTCGATCTCATTTCAACACAAATGCAACAGCTCATGTTTGTGTAGGATTCATTAATTTTCAGCCATGGAAACATTAAAAGCCATTCCAGGATTCCTTTACCGTAACTTTGCTAACTTTAGCACTGTCGTAACAACCTCTTTTTTTGGCTGTTACACGCATCATTCAAAATTTCATTCACAACACCGTTACAAATTATTTCTGGTTCGTTCGCAGAAGGCTGAACGTAATTGAATAATGTTTTTTTTTTGTTGCGCTGTTCGCTTTTTCCGTCCGCGCGCTGCCATTTTGACAGAAGAAATTCTAGCAGACGATGTGACTGGTTTACTACTTAAACGAGGCTAACGAAAAGCGGCGCTGCATAAATCCTATAGGCTATTACTGGAAATAAATAACCAGTCTAACCGGTGTATCGGTAAAATATTCACCCGGTGTCGTAGTAAACATCCCGTCATTACACTTGAGAAATGCGACTAATTGCGTACGATACGCGCCTGCTTGAATTCTTTTGCGTAAAACCTTTCAATAATTGATTTTCAGTACGCATGGATTTGAAAGCTATTGCTTTTCTACTGTATTTAATTGCGTATTTACGCAAATACGCGCCTTATCTATAACCCTGATTTTAGCAATGTTAGTTTAAAGCAGGCTGAAAGTAAAGCAGAATACGCCTTCTTAGGCGCATTCTGCTTTACTTTCAACCTGCATTTAGTGGTCACCTATTTTCAAAACTAGAAACATGCTATTGGGTCCCTGTGGTAATAGGTAAATGCAGACATAATTATGTTTATATTTGAAAGACTCCCCTCATCTGGAGCTTTGC
Organism: Gari tellinella; assembly: GCA_922989275.2. Classification (NCBI taxonomy): domain Eukaryota; kingdom Metazoa; phylum Mollusca; class Bivalvia; order Cardiida; family Psammobiidae; genus Gari; species Gari tellinella. Next base: position 34,274,170 of record OV277873.1, on the reverse strand, counting down.
TTGTAGTAAAGGTTGTATTTTTATTTGCAGAGTCTGTTACAGTATGACATCCTCTAGCAAGACACTCTTGGTTCGTCATTTGCCGGCAGAACTAGATGATGGCGAGAAGAAAGATCTTCTCATGCACTTTGGAGCAAAGCAAGTCAAACTTATGGGCACAAAGGGTCCCATGAAACATACAGCATTTGCACAGTTTGAAAACCCAACAGCTGCAGATAAATGTCTCAAAGTATTACATCAAATGGAAGTGCTGGGACGTAAACTGGTGGTGGAGTATGCCAAACATGAACGAGACAAAGAACTGGAGTTTAGTGTAAATGATAAGACCACTGACAAGATAAAGCAAGAACCCGTAGAGGGTGTTAAAGCTGATACAGACAGAGAGAAGGTACAAGAGATGTTGACTAGTGAAGACAGGATATATCGAAAGCATGGCATCATATATCCTAGGAAAGCGAGTTTGCTTTACTTTTACCCTCCTCCGACAGTCACAACACTGACCAACATAACCAATGCTTTAGCAGCAAATCCAAGATTTTACACCCAAGTTTTGCATCTTATGAATAAGATGAACCTACCTTGTCCGTTTGGTGCCATGACGGCATCTCCACCGCTTGCATTAGAGATTACAAGTGGCAGGAATGATAGTAGAAAAGCTCATGGTGTGGAAATGGATGCAGGTGAAATAGAGGAGTATGAAATGGAGCAATCAAGTACCGAGGAATCCGAGATAGAATCAGATCCAGAGTCCAAGAATGTCCGAGCTTTACATCAACAAAAACGGACAAGTAAAACTCTAAAGAGGCCTCGAAAGAGAATGCGCGTCATTGAGCCGGATGTTTCCATGGTTTCCAAACAAGTGGTTTATGTTAAACCAGCTGAAGTGTTTGAAAGCCAAGAGAACTTGAAATCAACACAGATAAAGTTTAATTTATCAGGGCCAGATATGAGATTACCTGAAGTAAGTGATCACAAAGATACAACAGAAGCAGATTCCAATGTGACAATAGTTGAAGGAGGATTTGGAAAAGTTTTACCTCAGGCCAAGCCAAAAGAAAAAGAAGAAGTCCAGAGAGAAGACATTAACTATACAATAGATCCCAAAAGATTTTTGTCCAAGGATGAGATCAAGGACAGAAGACTGAAGCCTGGACAGATGAAAGAATTTTCTGTGTTTAAGAGTTACTCAGCTGGTGAACCAACTTGTAGACTATACATAAAAAACCTGACAAAACAAACAACAGAACAGGACCTGGTGGATCTTTTCGGGTCATTTATGAACTGGTCATCGGAGATGGCAAGAGATGTATTTGATATCAGACTAATGAAAGAAGGTAGGATGAAGGGCCAAGCCTTTGTGACCCTACCGGAGGAGGAAAGTGCTAAACAGATTGTGGCTGAGTGTACAGGTTATATTATGTATGGTAAACCTGTAGTTATACAGTTTGCAAGGTCTGCAAAGGCAAAACAAGTGAAAGAATTGATTCAATGAAACCAGAGAGCTCCAGATAAGGGGAGTATAAAAAAAAATCTGAAATCTTTATTTCTGCATAAAACCCTATGGTGTTACTACTCATTAGAATCGTCTCGAAGAGACGATTCTAATGAGTAGTAACACTGTAGGATTTGGTGCTGAATGTTGAATTTGTTAAGTTTATTCCCTCTTATCTGTAGTTATACAGTTTGCAAGGTCTGCAAAGGCAAAACAAGTGAAAGAATTGATTCGCTCCAGATAAGGGGAGTATAAAAAAAATCTGAAATCTTTATTTCTGCATAAAACCGTATGGTGTTACTACTCATTAGAATCGTCTCGAAGAGACGATTCTAATGAGTAATAACACTGTAGGATTTGGTGCTGAATGTTGAATTTGTTAAGTTTATTCCCTCTTATCTGTAGTTATACAGTTTGCAAGGTCTGCAAAGGCAAAACAGGTGAAAGAGCTGATTCAGTGAAGACAGAGAGCTCCAGATAAGGGGAGTATTTGAAAAAATCTGAAATCTTTATTTCTGCATTAAACCCTATGGTGTTACTACTCATTAGAATTGTCTCTTGGAGACCATTCTAATGAGTAGTATCACCTTAGGATTTGGTGCTGAATGAAGAATTTGTTCAGTTTACTGCCTCTTATCTGTAGTTATACAGTTTGCAAGGTCTGCAAAGGCAAAACAGGTGAAAGAATTGATTCAGTGAAACCAGAGAGCTCCAGATAAGGGGAGTATAAAAAAAATTTGAAAAACCAAAATCTTTATTTCTGCATTAAACCCTATGGTGTTACTACTTAATAGAATCGTCTCAAAGAGACGATTCTAATGAGTAGTAACACCTTAGGATTTGGTGCAGAATGATATATTCGTTTAGTTTACTCCCTCTTATCTGTAGTTATATAGTTTGCAAGATCAGCAAAAGCAAAACAGGTGAAAGAGCTGATTCAATGAAACCAGAGAGCTCCAGAGAAGAGGAGTATTTTTTTTTTTTTTTAAACTAAAATCTTTATTTCTGAATTAAACCCTATAGTGTTACTACTCATTAGAATTGTCTCTACGAGACGATTCTAATGAGAAGTATCACCTTAGGATTTGGTGCTGAATGTTGAATTTGTTTAGTTTACACCCTCCTATCTGTAGTTATACAGTTTGCAAGGCCTGCTAAGGCAAAACAGGTGAAGGAGTTGATTCAGTGAAACCAGTGAGCTCAAGAGAAGGGGAGTATTTGAAAAAATTAAAATCCTTATTTCCGCATTAAACCCTATGGTGTTACTACTCATTAGAATCGTCTCTTGGAGACGATTCTAATGAGTAGTATCACCTTAGAATTTGGTGCTGAATGAAGAATTTGTTCAGTTTACACCCTCCTATCTGTAGTTATACGGTTTGCAAGGTCTGCAAAGGCAAAACAGGTGAAAGAGTTGATTCAGTGAAATATAAGACATGTACAGTCAAAAATGTTTTAACCCATTACTCCATAGATATGCCTTTTTATTACTTTATTTATTCCTCCACTAAAGAAAATAGTTTCAACTTATATAGTCAGGAATATGCAGCATAAAAAATATTTTCTATATTCTAAAAGATGGTAGCTTAAAGCAGGCTGAAAGTAAAGCAGAATGCGCCCTAAGGCACATTCTGCTTTACTTTCAACCTGCTTTAAGTAGTCGCCTATTTTCAAAACTAGAAACATGCTGTCACAGTGTGAGGTATTGGGTTAAGCAACTATTTATTGAAAAAAAAAAGTCTGGATAACTCTTTTGTAATTGCCTAATGCAGGATAGATATAATGCAGAAAGTTCCTAGTTTTCTGCATTATCTTTTTATACTTCTTTAAGCAAAGAAATGGATCTTCAACTGATTGACGGCTTAATACAGTAAAACTTCTCTTCTCTATTACTGCCATCAAAAAGAAGGCTAATTTATTGTTTAGAACACAAGTGGCATCTTAAAGCAAGTTGACAGTAAAACAGAAAGCTCCTACAGGAGCTTTCTGTTTTACTTTCACCTTGCTTTAAGCAGTTGCCTGCCTTAAACACCTGCTAAATTAACACAGAGAGCTTTTCTGTACAATATTCAGAGTTTATAAACTGTTCTAATCCAAATACATGTAGACACAATTATGCTCAATAGTTAAAGTCACCTGCAAAGGCAAAACAGGTGAAAGAATTGATTCAGTGAAACCAGAAACCTCCAGATAAGGGGAGTATCTGAAAAACTAAATTTTTCATTTCTGCACTAAACCCTATGGTGTTACTACTCATTAGAATCATCTCTTCGAGACAATTCTAATGAGTAGTAACACCTTAGGATTTGGTGCTGAAATGAGTGAGAAAATGTTAGAATTTGTTCAATTTCTCCCTCTTATCTGGAGCTCTGAATTATCAGGTAATAAGCTACTGTGTACAAGGCAAGGGAATGCTTCAAAACAAGATGACAGTTAACCAGTTACCCCATAAATATGCCTATTTATGCCTTTAATTTATTCCTCCACTCAAGAAAATATTTCCAATTTATACAGTCTGAGTCATTAATATGTATAATAAGAAATTTATATTTTCTACATTCAAGTAGATAGTAGCTTAAATCAGGCTGAAAGTATTTGCCTATGTTCAAAACTGGAAACAGGCTATAAGGTGCATTGTGCTTTACTTTCAACCTGCTTTAAGTCAGGTCACCTGGCCGCAAAACTAGAAACAGGCAATGGGGGTAATAGGTTATGTCATTACTGAGGAACCCTAGATCCATTTTATACAGTATTGTATATGCACTGTATTAAAGAAACAGTTCCCTATATCCTTGAAGCAGGCTGAAGTAAAACAGAAGGCACCTTAACTCTTTCCACCCCATGGACCTGTTTAAAATACAGTGCTCCCTCTCTACAAAGACATCCAATGGGAGACAACAATTGTGTGCTTTGTTCGGAGGGAGTCTTTAGAGGGAAGGAAATCGGCTTACATTTACGAACAGCTTGAATCCAGATCAGACGCCGCGTAACGCGGCGTCTGATCTGGATTCAAGCTGTTTGTCATTCGTCATTAAGTGTTTTTGTCAAAATGTCCATAATATGTAACTTTGAGAAAAACAGCAGACGACAATTTTAAGCAGACGATATTGCAGTCGTGAATAGGTTGGACTTAATTTTCCTTTTAGGGAACACGAGGCAATTGTCGCTGTAAGGAGGGAGTGGTTGTTGAGAGGGACGTTGAAGAGAGGGAACACTGTATACTCATTACATTTGCAAACAGTGTAGACCCAGATCAGGGTCTGTACTGTTGCTTATTTAGACCAGTTCTTATTAAACTATCCAGCAGACTGGTTTATGTATCTAAAACGTTCCACAATTGAACCTAATTACCCACAAGTGTTAAGGAGTTAAGACACATTCTGCTTCACTTTTAACCTTCTTTATATGGTCACCTATCTTTACTACTAGAAATGGTCTATGAGTAAAAGGTAAACAAATCTGCCTTTTTACTTCATGTTTGTTAACTCATTACTGCATAAATACACTTTTCACGCCATTGATTTATTCCTCAACTGAAGAAAAAAAGTTCCACTTTATAAAGTCATCAATATGTACCGGATTGAGGAAGAAATATTTTCAATATTCAAGCAGATGACGGCTTGCAGCAGGCTGAAAGTAAAGCAGAATGTGCATTAGGGCACATTCTGCTTTACTTTCAGCCTGCTTTAATTGGTCACATATCTTCAATACTAGAAACAGGCAATGGGGTGAAGGGTTAAATTCACTGATTGATTTTCATTGAGAATAATAAAAAAAAAACTTTTACCATCAGGTTTTGTTGGTTAGTCCTTAATTGTTAGCCATTGTCTTTTTAGTTCACCTGAGCTAGCTCAGGGTGAGCTTTTGCAATCCTTGAATGTCCTTCGTCCGTCGTAAGTCCAATTTTAGTATTTACACTCTAGAGGCCACACTATTTATCCAATCTTTCTCAAACTTGCTCAGATTGTATATTACCATAAGAGTTCAGATGAGTTTGAATATGGTTGAAATCGGACCAATAGATCAGGAGTTATCTACCATTGAATTGCTGAAAATGCCATATTTAAGGGTGTTTACACTCTAGAGGCCACACTTTTTATCCAGTCTTTCTCAAACTTGCCCAGATTGTATATTACCATAAGAGTTCGAATGAGTTCAATTATGGTTGAATTTGGACCAATAATGCAAGAGTTATCTACCTTTGAATTGCTGAAATGCCATATTTAACAGTGTTTACACTCTAGAGGCCACACTTTTTATCCAATCTATTTCAAACTTGCTCAGATTGTATATTACCATAAGAGTTCGGATGAGTTTGAATATGGTTGAAATCGGACCAATAAATCAGGAGTTATCTACCATTGAATTGCCGAAAATGCCATATTTAAGGGTGTTTACACTCTAGAGGCCACACTTTTTATCCAGTCTTTCTCAAACTTGCCCAGATTGTATATTACCATAAGAGTTCGAATGAATTCAATTATGGTTGAATTTGGACCAATAGATCAAGAGTTATCTACCTTTGAATTGCTGAAATGCCATATTTAACGGTATTTACACTCTAGAGGCCACACTTTTTATCCAATCTATCTCAAACTTGCTGAGATTGTATATGACTATAAGAGTTCGGATGAGCTTGTTTATGGTTGAAATCCAACTAATAGGTCGAGAGTTATCTACCTTTGAATTGCTGAAAATGCCATATTTAAGGGTGTTTACACTCTAGAGGGCACACTTTTTATTCAACCTTTCTCAAACTTGCTCAGATTGTATATGACCATCAGAGTTCAAAAGAGTAAGATTATGGTTGTAATCCGAAGAATAGCTCGAGAGTTATCTACCTTTGAATTGCTGAAAATGCCATATGTAACAGCGTTTACACTCTTGCAACTACAGTTTTAAATGGATTTTGATTATACTTGCACACAAAGTATATAGCTATAAGTTCTCGAAGGAGTGCAATTATTGTTGACTTCTAATCATTGTTGCAATAATTATCTGCCCTTGATATACTTTGACATGCTAGAAAAGGCTTCATTTCAGTATAGTTTAGGCTCTAGTTATCTGCCCTTGATGTACTCTACTATACTAGAATTTTGAGGTTGTATTCCAAAATTGTTTACATGCGATACTACAAATTTGAATGGATTTAGATTAAAACGGGTGAAATAGAAAGCAAAGCTATCAGGCTTCGTTACAACAGGTGAGCGATATCAGGGCCTTCAATGCCCTCTTGTTACTTTGATGGGGCCCGATTTGGAGAAGGGGTAAACATGCAGGGCTCCAGATAAGGGGGGGGTTAAGTGAACAAATCCAACATTCTCACCAATTTCAGCACCAAATCCTATGGTGTTACTACTCATTAGTATCGTCTCGAAGAGACGATTCCAATGAGTAGTAACACCATAGGGTGTAATGCAGAAATAAAGATTTGAAATTTTGAAATACTCCCTTTATCTGGGGCTCTGGTAACCATGGTAACTGCTCCGTTTTAGACGAGTGTTTCAGTGTTTGAGACTAATGTGTGCTCAAAGCAGACTGGACCTAAAGTAAACACTCCTAAAGGAGCTTTCTGCTTTATTTGGAGCATGCTTTAAGCACCAACCTGTCAGGATTGATTTTAACAATGTATACTGTTTGCAAATAATGAGTAAATTCGTTGGTGGGGTTCAACCATCAATGTGTTAAAATACAGCGCTCCCTCTCTACAACGACACCCAATGGGAGACAAAAAGTGTGCGTTGTTCGGAGGGATTCGTTATAGGGAGGGAAATTGGGTTATATTTGCAAACAGATTGAATCCAGACCAGACGCCGCGTAACTCGGCGTCTGATCTAGATTTAAGCTGTTTGTCACTCATCATTAAGTTTTTTTCTGTCAAAATGTGTATTATGTAACTGAGAAAAACAGCGGAAGACAAATTTAAGCAGGCGACATTGCAACCGTGGATAGGTTGGAAATACTTGTCTCTTTGGGGGGAAGAGCGGCAAGCGTCGTTGTAAGGAGGGAATCGTTATACGGAGGGCCGTTGTAAGGAGGGAATCGTTATACGGAGGGCCGTTGTAAGGAGGGAATCGTTATACGGAGGGCAGTTGTAAGGAGGGAATCGTTATACGGAGGGCCGTTGTAAGGAGAGAATCGTTATACGGAGGGCCGTTGTAGGGATGGAGCACTGTAGAAATAAAAAATGTATTCTCCACTGTGCACAACAAGTGACTAACATCGCCAATCTTAACCCTTAGCCCGCCAAATAAATTGTCGTCTGCTATATTTCTCGTCTGCTTCAAGTTTCAAAGTTGCTCAAAATTGCTGAAAATGTTGTCAGAATGTCAAACAGCTTAGATCCAGATGAGACGCCGAGTTACTCGGCGTCTCATCCGGATCCAAGCTGTTTGCATATGGATCTATAGTCGTGAGTGGCAGGCTAAGGGTTAAACAAGTTTTATCTTTAATTATTATCAACTATTTGTTGCATAAGGTTTATCTGAAATAAGATCTAAAGAATTACCGTCACCCCTTTCACTGTCATTGACGCCTAAAGGCACATTTACAAACAGTTTAGATCCTGATTAGACACCGCGTTTGAGACTTGTTTCGAAACTCTCGCCAGCCGCACTGACTTAAATCTAACTTTGAAAAGATATTGCAGACGACAATATTGAAGCAGACGACAATATGGCGGTGTAAGGGTAAAAAACGTCCCGAAACATTTGATCATGAAAGGGGTTAACTCATTCACCCCTGAAACTTTTATGGACAATTCCAATTTCAAAATAAGTCTAGTCAATTTTTGACTATTTAGGGTTGATTTTAACAATATATTTCAAAATGACAAACAGTGTTGACCCTGATCAGAGGGCTCCTTAAGGAGCCCTCTGATCAGGGTCTACACTGTTTGCATGGGACAAGTGTAATCTTAAATACAGGTACACTGTTTGTAAATGACGAGTATACTCGTCGCTAGGGTTGAATGTGTTAATTACATACAGATGAGATAAACTGAATGTCTCTGTTATATTCTGTTTAAACACATTCAACCCTAGTGACGGATGTTCTCGTCATTAGCAAACAGTGTACCTTTGAAGAGTACACTTGTCGTTTGCAAATAGAGTAGACCCTGATCAGAGTCTGCACTGTTGGCCATTTTGTAATATATTTTTAAAACCAGCTCCAAATTGTCAAAAAATGACTGCTATGCACACATCTTAATTGGAAATAGGATTTAATAGATCTAGATCTACATAAATTTATGTCAGTATTTTACCTGTTTTGATTGTATTGTACCTGTTTTCAATGCTAAAATTTCATATTAGAAAACTGCTTATTACAAACTTAAAGATGGGGATATAATGGCAAAGAAAATGTCGCCCATTATTCGGTAAACTTTTGTCTGATTTTAAATTTGTTAAAACATCAACACGAGCGTTAAAAAGATTGGATCCTAATCAGACGTCTGATCTGGATCCAATTTTTTGCAAATTAAAGCAAAACCATGATTAAACTGAACAGGGATTAATTAAGGTTTTATCCCAACGGGCATCTTACGTGTACCGTCTGCCAACACAATTATAGACTACGTCTGGCATTTAGATTGTGTAGTCAATGTCGACAGTGTCTCCGAATAACACCGAAAATATAGCCGCCCCGGGCAAAGCGCAGAAAAAATGAGAAAAATATTGTGAACTTTTAATATTTATTCGTGAAACTGCATTCTATATACAGTCGAAATACGATTATTCGAGCTCGTTTACCATGGCTTCCGATTGTAGGGGTAAACTAATCCAACAGTTCCCAACTCATTTCAGCACCCAAGTCCTATGGTACTATAATACTCATGGCCTCGAAGAGACGATCACGTTTAAAGAGCAATGATTTCATAGAGTCTAATGCAGAAATTATATTTTAGTTTTTGAAATATCCACTTTATCTGGGTCCCTGGCTTATGTCGAAATGTTTTGTATTTCTACTTTTAAATGTCGATAATCCGATCTAACTTAACCCTTTACCTGATAGCATTGTTTCTAGTATTGAAGATATGTGACTACTTAAAGCAGGTTGAAAGTAAAGCAGAATGCGCCCTAAGGCGCATTCTGCTTTACTTTCAGCCTGCTTTAAGCTATTAACTGCTAGAATAAGGAACGTATTAAATATGACACATATTCATTACGGTATAATTTGGAACTATTTTCTTCAGCGGATGAATAAAATGAATGTGCTAAAAGTCGCTTCTATAAGGGAAAGGGTTAAAAACGTAACTGTGATCCCATTCTACAACGACACCAAATGGGAGACACAGAGTGTGTGTGTTGTTCGGAGGGAGTCGTTATAGAGAGGAAAAAATTAAGACTTGGCTGAAATTTGCAAACGGCTTGAACCAGATCAGACGCCACGTAACGCGGCGTCTGATCTAGATTCAAGCTGTTTGTCATTCGTCATTATATTAATTCTATCAAAATGTCCGCTTACATGTAAAATTGAGAAAACACAGCAAACGACGAATTTAAGCAGACGATTTTGCAGCAGTAAAAAGCGTAAGACATCATTGTCCTGCAAGGGTCGTTGTAAGGAGAGAATCGTTGTTGGGAGGGAGGGAAAACTGTATATACGATATCACGGAGTAGTTAGATCAGTCTAACTACTCCGTGACGATATGAACTAATCCATATGTTCGACTTATCGGGGAACACGAGAAATCGAAACTCGACTAATTATAATTTGGGGTTTTCGCGGGACAATAAGGGTAATGCTCATTGAGTTGATATAATTTGATACACATGTATAATGTCCTAAAGACAAATCAATTATTATAATCTTGACGGCAGCTCTTGGACGTAATTAAACGACCACGTATATACTACGGCTGTTCCCTAGGGCCAAAAAACAGTTGAATACACGTGTAAAAATATTTACATAAACATCTCTTCATCTTGATCAAATTCAGATTTGGTGTACGTCTGGTAAAGATCGGAGGAAAATATGAATATGACTCAATCGATTAACCCTTTAACTCTCAATGACGTTAAAAAGCGCATTTGCAAACAGTTTGGATCCAGATCAGACGCCGCAAAACGCGGCGTCTGATCATGATCAAAACTGTTTGCATCTTGTTTTGAAATTGCGTCAGTTATATTGCATTAAATTAAACTTTGAAACGATATTGCATACGATAATACATAATGTATTTAAGCAGACGGCAATATGGCGGTGAAGGAGTAAAAACCTCACGTTAATGTTGACCATAAAAGGGTTAGTAAACCTTCACTATGCCATAGGCAAACTTTGGTTTAAATGTTTTACAAAATAAAAAAAACACCATAAAATCCCCATACCCCCACCCCCCCCCCCCCCCCCCTTTCCTCCCTAAAAAAAACAACAAACACACACAAACAATACAACCCACAAACAAGATAACAACAAAAAAGTAAAGTGGCGTCTATTCAGAATCCTAACGGTTTGGCACTCGTACCGATAGTTCAGCTTAAGTCAAAATAGGCATAAATCTGACTTGAAAAGTTATTGCAAATGACACTATGTATGCAGACGATATTTAATTTAGGCGGTGATAGTGTTAAAACAGACGATAAAGCTTGGCACAGAAAAGAGTTAAAGCATGAAAGCCCGACCTGAGACTTTTACGTACGACTTTAATTTGTACCTGCAAATTTTGACTTTAAATAATTTGTATCTATATAGCTATTGGTACAGGTATCTGCTTAACTAAAATAGAAGGCAGGTCGGTGGTTTTGCTCCCATGCACTGCTTCGAACACTTGGTATGCACTTTTGTAAATTCAGTAGATTTAGGGTAAGGATTGAACGTATATACACTCAGTGCAAAAAGAAACGCACACTTTTATTACAATATTATCTGTATGTAGAAGGAACGTATTTGTGAAATAATATTTTCATTACAGTCAGTAGTTCCGTCTTGGGCTATCAATGTTGAAAATGGGAGGTTTATCATTGAATTGGTATCATCACAACCTGTACAAATCGGTGCGGTGTTTTCAACAGGCACTAGTTAACTCTTTCGCTGCCAAATTAATCGTGAGATTTTTATCCCACCACCGTTTCATTGTCGTCTGCTTCAATTTTGTTGTTTGCAAGATCTTTCAAAGTAAGATTCAAAGTAGTATGACTTAAAGTATATCTATACGAGTGTCAAACAGTTTAGATCCTGATCAGACGCCGCGTTACGCGGCGTCTGATCAGGATCCAAACTGTTTGAAAACGCGCCTTTTGACGTCATTAAGAGTGAAAGGGTTAAAATACAGCACAGTTATTTTAAGTATATGTTTTTCTAAACTTGTGGCAGAATTAAATTGATCTTGAGATATGGTCTTAGTATTTTAAAAAAGTCTCTTAATCTGCGCCTGAGCACGATGTGCGTTTCTTTTTGTACTGAGTGTATTAAATATTTGAATGTATTGTGTTCAACTTGTAAACGCGTTCATTGTCTGAATGGCTTATAGTGCAGAAAATTCGTGAAGCAGTATTTCTTTTTAAATGTGTTTGATAGTACAGTGTTCCCTCTCTACAACGACACCCAACGGGAGACACATAATGTGTGTGTTGTTCGAAGGGAGTCATGATAGGGAGGGACATTAAGACTTGGCTTACATTTGCAAATAGCTTGAATCCGGATCAGACGCCGCGTTACGCGGCGTCTGATCTGGATTCATTCCGTTTGTCACTCGTCAATATATTTTTTCTATCAAAATGTCCACTTTACAGTTACTTTTAGAAAAACAGCAGACAACAAATTTAAGCAGATGGTATTGAAGCCATGAAAAGGTTCGACATAAATGTCTTGTTTGAAGAACAGCTGCAAGGGTCGTTGTAAGGAAGGGTCGTTGTTTGGAGGGACCATGTAGGGAGGGAACACTGTACTTAAGATTTGAAACTGTTTATATAAGAGAATTTGTAACATTGAATAGTAGGCCTACTGTAAATATCCTGAAAGTAAGAACACTTATTTGATCTAAACCCTATCATGAAACACAAACATATTATTTCAGGCATATTTGGAGCTATGATATACATAATAAATGATGGCATTTAAATTTCATAAACAATTTCGAGTAAGCTTTTTCAACAACCGCGGAATCGACAAACTTTGGTGCCGCCGCATTTCAAAGCAGCAGGCAACTTTCCTGGTCCCGAAATTATTGGTACACAAAACAAAGTGAAAGTAGATTCTACTGATTTTATAGTCATCATATTTACTTAAGGATGTTATGTTTATTCACCAGAATTTTGTTTTCATTCGTTCCACTGTTTCATCTTATACAGTCAGTTATCAAAGTAAATGGAACTTTTCGTTTTTGTTGAACTGATAATATTGAACGGTATTGATCATTGAGTGTTGTTTTCTCGCACGTATGAGTACCGAGTCAAAGTTTTGGAAACTCGACGCTGACTTTAGACTGATTCAAATCAAAGATTTGGAACCATCAAATATAGACAAGGCTGGACTTATCCAAACTATACAACTTTTAATAGCTTGCCTTTTTCTAATTTTGAAGTCAAGATCAAATTATTCGGGAGATTTTAACCCCTATCCCGAACGCTTTATTGTCGTCTGATTCAATACTGTTGTCGGTATTTGTCGTTTCAAAGTTAGATTTCATGTTTTATGACTTAACTAATACAGTGCTCCCTTTCTACAACGGCCCTCCCAACAACGATCCCCTCCTTACAACGACCATTGTCGCTGTTTCCCAAACATTACAATTTTTATTAACGTTTTTGCTGCTGCAATATCGTCTGCTTAACATTGCCGTCTGCTGTTTTTCTCAAAGTTACATAATGAACATTTTTACAGAAAAAAACTTAATGGCAAGTGATAAACAGCTTGAATCCAGATCAGACGCCGCGTTACGCGGCGTCTGATCTGGATTTAAGCTGTTTGCAAATGCAAGCCAATTTCCCTCTCTATAACGACTCCCTCCGAACAACGAACACTATTTTTGTCTCCCATTGAGTGTCGTTGTAGAGAGGGAGCGCTGTATCAATAAGAGTGTCAAAGAGTTTGGGTCCTGAACACACGCCGCATTACGCGGCGTCTGATCAGGACCCAAACTGTTTACAAACGCGTTTTAAAGCGTCACGGAGACTGAAAGGGTTAAGCAGGTGGAAAGTAACACACGCTGCCAATTACAGTGGAGAATCTGTTATTCTTTCCCAATAAACGCTTTAACGCTAAAACTATTATTTGCAGTGCAAACAGTTTGGAGCCAGATCAGACGCCGGGTAACCCGGCGTCTGATCAGGCTCCAAACTAACCCGGCGTCTGATCAGGCTCCAAACTGTTTGCCACCAAGATAAACATGAATTATCAGAATTGTCCAAAAGTTGTACTTTTGTACGTTTTAGTGCTTTGCGTTTGCGTACGTTTGCGTTTAAACGGGAAAGAATAACAGATTCTCCACTGTACTACATGTATGTTTGCATTATCCCTCAACGGCGACAAATAGCTCAAGACGAATTAAAACTTTTAACCAATTACCCCATAAATACGATTTTTACACCCATAATTGATTCCTCCTGATTCAAATCAATAGTTGAAACCATCAAATATACACGAGGCTTGACTAATCCAAATTATACGACTTTTAATAGCTTCAAGAGCTTCCTACGTATATAGCTAAGAACTGCTTTTATCACATAATTTGCGGTCTTGGAGTTGCATAAAGCGATTGTATAAATATCGTAATCCACTAGTGGAATATCGTTTTTTTGGCTCCGGCCTAACTTGTTCGTCCATAAGCGCTGCATGTAGCGGGGTGCCAAATGACGTCATTTACTATGACGTTAACGTAAGCAACGTAACGTTTGGCGGAATATCTACATAGCGTAGAGTCTACAAACTACGGCTTCAAATCAATTTAATAGGTGCTTAGACTTGCAATGTGATAAATAGAATATCACATTCGTGTTCATTATTTATCATTTTTAATAAACTCGTTGACTAAAATGAATATGACGCTCGCCAAGGCTCGCGTCATATTATTTTAGTCAACTCGTTTATTAAAAATGATAAATAATGAACATTCATACAATATCCTCTATTTATTGGTCTATGATTGCGTAGAGATGTTAAAATGCATTTAAATGAAGTAAATAGATAAAACTATCTAAAATGTAGATGTTGATACTATATTTGTATTGTCCCTCAATAACAACACATTAGTCAAGACGCATAAAGATTTTAGATTAATGATCTCATTAATACGCCTTTTTTGCGCCATTAATCTATTCTTCCACTGACGAAAATAGTTCCATTTTATACAATCATGCACCTTAAGCAATATATTACATGTCCTATCAAACCTGCAGTTTAAGTAGTCACATATTTTCAATACAAGAAACATACATACACTCAGTACAAAAAGAAACGCACATTGTGCTCAGGCTCAGATTAAGAGACTTTTTTAAGATACTAAGACCATATCTCAAGATCAATTTAATTCAACCACACGTTTAGAAAAACATATTCTTAAAATTTACTGTGCTGTATTTTAACCCTTTCACTCTTAATGACGTCAAAAGGCGCGTTTTCAAACAGTTTGGATCCTGATCAGACGCCGCGTAATGCGGCGTCTGATCAGGGTCCAAACTGTTTGACACTCGTATAGATATACTTTAAGTCATACTACTTTGAATCTTACTTTGAAGCGATCTTGCAAACAACAAAATTGAAGTAGACGACAATGAAACGGTGGTGGGATAAAAATCTCACGATTAATTTGGCAGCGAAAGAGTTAACTAGTGTCTGTTGAAAACATCGCACCGATTTGTACAGGTTGTGATGATACCAATTCAATGATAAACCTCCCATTTTCAACATTGATAGCCCAAGACGGAACTACTGACTGTAATGAAAATATTATTTCACGAATACGTTCCTTCTTCATACAGATAATATTGTAATAAAAGTGTGCGTTTCTTTTTGCACTGAGTATATATGGTTGAATGGGTTAAATGCACGTAATCAACGCCAAACGATATACAAGAATGTGCATTTTTGAGATACAGTGGAGAATCTGTTATTCTTTCCCGTTTAAACGCAAACGTACGCAAACGCAAAGCACTAAAACGAAGAAAAGTACAACGTTTGGACAATTCTGATAATTTATGTTTATCTTGGTGGCAAACAATTTGGAGCCTGATCAGACGCCGGGTTACCCGGCGTCTGATCTGGCTCCAAACTGTTTGCACTGCAAATAATAGTTTTAGCGTAAAGGCGTTTATTGGGAAAGAATAACGTTTTCTCCACTGTAGTTGGAAACAAATGGGTCATTTTTCGGCGAATGACAAACTATATGTACAAGATCAAGCATGCAAATTGTTCGGGGTATACACATTTGGTGAGGTTTTAGACTTACGAAAAAAATATCTAAATACATACTATTATGCAAGGCCAAGTACATGTATGGCTTAATTTCCAGAACTGTTTCAAACGGATGATAAAAAAAATGCACTATCCAATCTGGCAAAATACTTTATATCTGCCTTCTTGCAACGTATTTGTAGTATTTATTTCGAAAAGATTTTACGCATTGCGTATAAGCAGGGTATAAGCAGGAACGTATATATAGATCTAATGTACGTTCCTGGTATACAGTGGAGAATCTGTTATTCTTTCCCGTTTAAACGCAAACGTACGCAAACGCAAAGCACTAAAACGTAGAAAAGAACAATTTTTGGACAATTATGATAATTCTTGTTTATCTTGGTGGCAAACAGTTTAGAGCCTGATCAGACGCCGGGTTACCCGGCGTCTGATCTGGCTTCAAACTGTTTGCACTGCAAATAATAGTTTTAGCGTAAACGCGTTTATTGGGAAAGAATAACAGATTCTCCACTGTAAGTGACCTTAGACTGATATTAATTATAAAAGATATTACCAACTTTATTTTCTTGAATTTAACTGATTATTTAACTGATTATGTTATAATATGTGGTATATTTACTTTCTGTTTCAAGATGATGTACTTATGTACAAGTCTGAATGAAACATATTCTGTTTTGTCTAATGTCCGAGAGTAGTTATATTTATTGGGACAGTTTTTGGACAGTCTCGTATTATGTAACATTTTGATAGAAGACCCAGGAGCAGAATACTATCTGTTATATTTGGTTAATTAACATTCACAACGCCATAGGCGTCTAAAGTCGACTCAGCAAACAGTTTGGATCCTAATCAGACGCCGCGTAACGAGGCGTCTGATTAGGATCCAAACTTTTTGACACTTGAATAGATATTTCTTCGGTCAAAATGGCTTTAAAGATTATGTTAATGTAATAGTTTAGGCAGCTTTTAGAGGCATATAGATCTAATATACTGACGGTAAAAAGTGTACTTTAAAGATGTCAAATTGTCGGTGAGAGAATTAGTGACTCAAAACACTTTCCCTATATCCAGATTGTTGTTCAACCCAGACTGAACGTAAGGCAGACTTCTCATTAACTCATTCCCTGCCACGTTTTATCGTCTGCTTTAACCCTTTCACCGCCAACATATCGTCTGCATTAGTAGTGTCGTCTGCAATATTTTTAAAGTCAACATAAGGGCTATTTGACTGAAGAAATGTAGATTCGAGCGTCAAACAGTTTTGTTCCGATCAGACGCCGCGTTTTTTGGCGTCAGATCGGGATCCAAACTGTTTGCAGAGTCGCCCTTTGGCGTCATTGGCAGAGAAAGAGTTAAGGAGTTCAATGAGTTTTTTACTTTTAGCCTGAGCTAAGCATTACATGTAAGCATTACCAGGGTATTAATATATATTGAAGTTCATACTATCAATATAGCGAATAATGCTTCGGCATTTCGTTGTTTTTTTTTAATTCGTAAATAAATATTCTGGTAACATATCCCTCAATAGCTCTTTTTTTTTATCGAAGATTCGAATCTCGGTCGACACTTAACAAAAAAAGAAAAAGCAGGTATTCAAGAATTAGATTGGAAAGGCGTGAGCGCTTTTTTGTATTTTTGTGATAAAAATGAAATTGAAGATGAATTTCATTTTGTATGAAGGTGTCAGGCCGATAATCAAATAAGAATATTATATATTTAACCATATTTTTTATCAATGGACATAGTATGTTTAAATTTCTAAGGCTTCTGAATTCTTCAAAAGGGATTATTTACATGTATACAGACTCTCTAAATATTTATCAGAATCATTTAAGCTTAGAAAAAGTTTGAGTATGGCAATATGTATGCTTTAATACAGCCATGTCACTAAACAGTATATGCCAACATTGCCAAGGATGACACAAACAAGAGTAAGAAATCAGGGCTGCCGAAGTTGACATGAAAAATCCTAAGATTTCCAAATTTGCATTTTCAAGTGCGATTTACGAATCATACCTTTACCCCATCGTCAGTTTCAATTTTTGTTGACACGAGATCACTTAAAGCAAGATGGAAGCAAAGCAGAATGCGCCTTAAGGCGCATTCTGCTTTACTTTCAGCCTGCTTTAAGCTACCACGTACTACAAGAAAAATCCGAAGATTTAGGAAAAATCCGGAGAAATGGCAGCCCTGAGAAATACTCTTATTTTCAGTGTGGTCTTATGGGGTAACGGGGTTATGTTGCACAAATTGAAATAAAATTATAATTACCAATAAAAGGTATAAAAAGATCAGAACATATATTACTGGATGGTTGAAGTTAACCCATTTGTGCCCACGGTCCTGTATATAAGACACAGACAAACAGGGTAGACTCTGATCAGACGCCGCATAATGCGGCAGAACATAAACAAAAATAAAAATTAAGATCAGGCACCCATTAGATAACAAATGCACTTATTCAATATTTAAGCAAAGAAGATTTCGCTGGGCGCAAATGGGTTAACTAGATATGTTTGATGTAACTTTAAAACATGTACTGTTACAGCATAGAAAGCGCTACTCTTTCCCGTTTAAACGAAGTTAAACGAAACACAGTTTAATACATAGAGGATAATCAATTCCTTTGGATTGATATGAAAAATATATCACGAGAAGGGGTTGTTATCTGGTTAAAAAACGAGTCCGCAGGACGAGTTTTTTAACCATGGAGATAACAACCAATTCGAGTGATATATTTTTCATATCTATTCAAAGGAATTGATTATTCTATTTATTATATACATGTATATATTAATGACGTTTTTACACAAAAAACACACACAATTGATTACAGCGACGTCACTAAACTAATTATGACGTGACGTCACAGAAATCTCTATAAATCATCGATATGTATATAATAAAATGTTTTATCGCCTAACACGCGGTCTGGGAGTGGCATAAGGCCATTATATAAATATCGTATTCGACTAGTGGAATGTCGTTTTTGTGGGCTCCGGCCTAACATGTTCGTCCACAAGCGCTGGATGTGTTTGAAATTGTTATATAATTAATAGAATATCACATTCGTGCTCATACTAATCATTTTTAATAAACTCGTAAACTAAAGTTAATGACGAGAGCCAGGGCTCGCGTCATATTGTTTTAGTCAACACGTTTATCAAAAATGATCATGTAAGATACTCTATAAATATACAGGTTCTTGAAAGCAGTCGAGCATAAGCCCTTGGATATCTCAAACTCTCTGAAGTGGAACTTACCCGTATATCTATACAGTTTAATTTCGTATATCCGTAGTTCAAAGTTGAAACGTAGCGCAGTCACGTTTTAACTTTGAATTACGAATATGTTCGACTAATGCTAGTTGAAGATATTGAAGTTTGACTGTATATACCAGAAATTCTAGTAGTGCTATAGATACTCGCATAGATGTGTATTCTTAGACAAAATTGACCTTGCAGATGCAGTTTGAGTCACTTTTGTTTTATGCTTTTATAATAAAAACACCATTGATTTCTAGCGATGAGTATTCTCGTCATTTACCAGCAGTGTAATTGTTATGAGTGCACCTTGCTTATGCAAACATTGTAAACTCAGATCAGAGGACCCTAACTTTACTATCGTTTGATGATAAGCATTTCTGTCATACCGTATTTACTAGTTTGTAAATAAATATATCTTATGTCTATTTATGTACAGTAAGAAATACGTTATCTATAGACAGTATAAAGAAAAGTAGCAGAAGAGAGAATATTGGTTTGAGGAAGAACACTTTTTGTGTGTTGCCATCATTTTGTTGAGTGTTTCTGTAACTTGTCCCATTTTTCCGTTCTGTTGTTCAACTTTTATACTTTGCCATATCAGTCGTTCAATATGTATTCAACATGTTTCATAGATTTTATAAAATCACTGAATAAAGGAATATTGTTCTAGCATATTTATATTTATAGATTTAATATTTTGAATAAATAAATACAGTATTTAACAAAAAGGAAAATTATTCCACTTGGTTTATCCAAATGATATCAACGTATAGTTTAAATTAAGAATCAATTGTTTATTGTTTGGAAGGTCCAACTTATAGCGTTATGTCTTACCCTAATTAACTCTTTACCCAATTAACTGTTTCTAATTTTGAATACAGATTACCACTTAAAACAGGATGAAAATAAAGCAGAATGCGCCCTTAAGGCGCATTCTACTTTACTTTCAGCCTGATTTAAGTTTCCATCTGCTATAATATGGATATTTTTTCTTATGGTACATGTTATGACTGCATAAATTAGAACTACATGTATTTTCTTCAAACCAAATGCTCTTAAAGGCGCTTCTATGGGGTAAATGGTTAAAACACTTTCAATGTCAATGCCGACTACACTTACATTTGCAAACGGTTTGGATCCTGATCAGGCATCGCAGTATCCAAACTGCTTGACACTTATATCAATATTTCTCAAATAAAAAACGCATAAAATTCCAAATTTAAAAATTAAGCAGACTATAATATGACAGTGACTTTGTTAGAAGGGTTATTACGTCATATAAGTAAGGGTGAAACAATTGTCGTCTGATTTTATTTCTCAAATCTTATTTCAGGTGTATTAACTTAAATTGTTTGGATCCTGAACAAACGTCAAACTTATGTTTTGCAAAATGACCAGTGTAAAATCATGTAGTCAGAAAATTAGGGGGTTTTGTTTTATTTGTTAACATTCGTTTTGTCATCTAGGAAAATTAAGAGGGGCGGTTAATCTTTAAACTTGTGACTCGACCTTTTAGCATATATAACCCTATAACTGTGAAGCGCCAAAATCCGAATATTTGTAAACAATTTGGATCCAGATCAGACGTCGCAAAATGCGACGTCTGATCAGGATTCAAACTGTTTGACACTCATATATATATATTTTTTTCAAACTGCCTTAATTCTAACATTTAGAAATAAAACTAGACGATTAGTTTTCGAGCAGACTATGCTAGGGCAGTGTAGGCTGTAGACGCGTTATGACGTCAAAATGGCAGTGTAATGATTAAACAACGTAATTAACCAATTCTGATATAACAAATAATCAGGTGTAATTTTGCATAACTTACTAATGAAGTTAAGAAGCCCGGGGCCGTACCTCTGATGGGTATATATATTTATACTCATTAACAGATCGACCATATTCTAGTTAGGAGTGCCTGAGCGCCACAAAACATTTTGAAATGGGTACCATTATTCTATTCTTAACATTATGCTTCCCGGCGTATCTTAGCGCCCAGTCCGTTACATTGGAACAAACGGCTGTAGAGTATCTCTCCGGTACATGGGGACCCGAACTCGCCAAGTACATTGCCGTAGATGCAGACAAGGGATTAATCTACGTCACAGGTAAGCGTTGTATTCATACGCGTTTGTAACTTTTTCACTGCCAATTTTTGTCATCTGCTTTAACTAGCAGTGACATGATCGTGTTTTTCTTTTTAAAATGTGGTTTGTAGTTTTATTTCAAAGCTAGATACAGCGAATCTCACTTATAACGAAGTCAATGCGACCGTCTTATTTCTATCGTTATATCCAATAAATATATGTAGACTTCGTTATATCAGTTCTATTTCACTACACGTCAATTAAAGAAGGGTGATTTCATTTTGTTACATGTACATGTATATCCAATATATTTTGTTAATCTAATTTTGTTAAAACCGAGCTTCACTTTACAGTTAAACCTCTCTTTTACGACCACTATTTTTTGTAATTATCAGGTGCTTACGGCAGATGGCTGCTTTAACAATGTGAACGTAAAACAGAAAGCTCCCTCGGGAGCTTTCTGTTTTACGTTCACCTTGCTTTAACCTGTTACCTGTAATTTAATGAACCAATTAGCCTTCTTTTTAGCTGTCGTAAAAGAGAGGTCTTACTGTTCATGTATGCCTTGAAGGCAAAAATAACAGACGAGAGGTAGAAATGATGCAGAGTCAATTGTACTCGCCTACGGCTAAGAAA
Source organism: Gari tellinella (assembly GCA_922989275.2). Lineage (NCBI taxonomy): Eukaryota > Metazoa > Mollusca > Bivalvia > Cardiida > Psammobiidae > Gari > Gari tellinella. Next base: position 34,252,331 of record OV277873.1, on the reverse strand, counting down.
CTCACTTCCATTATTGTCTGCTGATTGTTTGTCGTCTGCACTTTTTATACCAAATTCAAATGATTTAAATAAACCCTTTCTCAGCCATGACGTCATCAGCTTTAAACAATTTTCGTCTGCTTCTATTTCTCAAAGGTTAATTTTAGGTATCTTGACTGAAGAAATATATAATTGAGTCTCAAACAGTTGGATCTTGATTATACGCCGCGTAACGCCGCGTCTGATAAGAATCCAAACTGTTTGCAAATAAATTTGTGCTCGGGATGTAATGGTGAATCGTGGGTTACACTGAAAAAAATATTTCTGCAGTTAGGATCCTGATCCTCTCTAATCCAAATTGTTTGACACTCATTTCATTATTTCTAAAGTCAAAATACCTAAAATCAAATTTGAGGGGGAAAAAGCAGACGACTACTGTTTAAATTGATAACGTCATTGCAAAGTCGAAACTCAGTATCTCAAACTAGGTCGAAATTAGATCAGCTTATATATTTCTGCAGTGATTACTTCGCGGTTATATTGTTATATTGAACTCGATTAAGTCGAACATTTTCCGCGTTTTAACTCTTTCCTCCCTGAAACTTAAAATGGACAATCTCAGTTTCCATTTTAGTCTAGTCCTTTTCTGACTTTTAAGGGTTGTTTCTGTCAATGTTTTGCATTATGACAAACAGTGAAGACCCAGATCAGAGGGCTCCCTCTGATCTGGGTATTCACTGTTTGCATAGAACAAGTGAACTTTTCACATGTATACTGTTTGAACAGGACGCCTATATGCGTGACTAGGGTTCAAAGGGTTAAAGTACGACTTAAGCCAGTTCGAGATAATAAGTTCTACTTTATATTGATAGTATTGATTTTAGCGTGTCACACATAATGTAAAGATGTTGTATATATCGACGTTAACGTAACCTTCAATTTTAGAGCGGAAAATAAAGATACATGTATATACATTGGCAAAGGTTGAATAAGTTATAATTGTCAAATGTCAAATTCACATTCAAATTCAAATTCAAATTCAAATTCAAATTCAAATTCGATTTCTTTTATTACTCTTAGTTCATGAATTACATGAATACATAAGGAAACAATATTATACATGTATAAATAGACAAAACATACTTAATGACAAACAAATAATTCTGTGTTTTATCAGTTAGTTAAACTCCATAAGATTTTTTTTTCTATAAGATTTCGGAAGATACACTTGACAGAATGTTTCAGTTGGCAAAATATACTGAGATACTAAACTTGTTTGATTATTTGGAACGTGGTTGCTCAAAGAAAAGAGTAAGTGAGACAGAAAACTCCTTTAACCCACTACCCCATAGCCTGTTACTAGTTTTGAAGACAGGTGACCACTTAAAGCAGGTTGAAAGTAAAGCAGAATGTGCCTTAAGGCACTTTCTGCTTTACTTTCAGCCTGCTTTAAGCTAAAATCTGCTACGCTATATAAAATATGTGTAATGGTAATTGTTCATGAGAGTATAAACTGGAACTATTTTCTTCAGCGGAGGAATAAATTAATACGCTAAAAGTCGCTTCTATTAGGGAAAGGGTGAAGTCCATCTTGTTATAACCCTATCATGATCAAATTTAGCGTTAGGTTTTACCGTCATATTGTCGTCTGTTTCAGTATTGTTGTCTGCAATATCGTTTCAAAGTTAGATTTCAGGTAGTATAACCGACGTTAGTTTCAAAACAAGTGGCAAACAGTTTTGATCCTGATCAGACGCCGCGTTACGCGGCGTCTGATCAGGATCAAACCTGTTTGAAAATTCGCATTATGACGTCATTGAGAGGGAAAAGTTTAAGTATTTCGTGAAATCAATTTGCTTTTTTTTTCTGATCGTAATAGAGGAGATCTATTTACTTTATATAGAAGTCAGTAAATAATTGTTTTCGTCTTAGTAATAAGCAAACAGTAATGGGACCTCATCAAAAAACAGTGGGTGGTTTCGAGGTTTTGTGGTTGGCCAACAATTTGTCTGATTTATGAAACATACTAAGATGAACTTTCTTAAAATTCTGAAAACATGTTTTCAATCATGCCAATTACGTGTGGGATACTTTAACCCCATCACTGTCTTACCCTAGGGACATTAATTATTTGCAAAATACTAAAATTTCATAAAAGCAGACGATAATGTTTTAAAATTGATGACGTCATGTCAGTGTAGGAGTAAAGAAGGAATGACATTTACCCCGTGTTCAATGATTGAAAACAGTTTGGATCCTGATCAGACGTCGCGCCACGCAGGTATAATAAAGATCCAAACTGTTTCACAATCATTTCAATATTTCATCAGTCAAAATACCTAAAATTTAAATTTGAGAAATAAAAGCAGACGAAAATTGTTTAAAATTGATGACGTCATATCAGCGTAGAAGTGATGGAAGCAATGAAGAATTTCAAAAAGAATGTAAATTTTTTTACGCGGCGTCTGATCAGGACCCAAACTGTTTACAAACGCGCTTTATGGTGTCATTGAGAGTCAAAGGATTCAAACTGTATGTCACAAGATTGAAATAAATATATTTTCATAAATATACGTTATTTACTGCATTTTCAGCATTGCATTTGGGTTTCGTTTCGTTTGACCCATTACCCCGCAGTCTGTTTCTAGTATTGAAGATAGGTGACCACTTAACCCTATACCCCATGGCAAGTTTCTAGTTTTGAAAACAGGTCATCACTTAAGACAGGTTAAAAGTAAAACAGAATTTGCTTTAACGTGTATTCTGCTTTACATTCAGTCTGCTTTAAACTACCATCTGCAAGGATACACAAATATTTCATAAAGTGCATACGAGTACATTGTATTCATGGCTGTATAAGGTGAATTTATTTGCCTCAGGGTGGAACAAATTAAAGGTGCATAAAGGCGTATTCATGGAGTAATGGGCTAAAGCATGCTGAAAGTAAAACAAAATGCACTTTAAGGCGTACTCTGCTTTACTTTGAGCCTTCTTTAAGCGACCATTAGCTAGAATAAAGGATTTTTTATGGTACATATGTATAGCTATATAACTCGGCGTCTCATCTAGATCAAAATTGTTTGAAACATTCATGACAAATTCGCCCTTAACGAAACACTACATGTTATAGTGTACGTGCGCATGCTATGAAATAGTAAATATTACGTTGTTGCTAACTTCGAAAAATAATATTTGCGGTTAACGTGTACAGATTATTAATTAACTTTATCTGTGGTTACATATTACCAATTACACATTAATTATAGATTATAATTACTTTCTATGTAGGGTTGTATGGTTAAACATTTAGTTTTAAATGGAATGACGTAATTAGATACGGGGCATTGATAAAACTCGAAACAATTAAAATCAAAAAGTTCAACTGCCATTATAATTACATGTATTTAAAAAGACCCGGAGGGAAAATCGACTACTGTTCAGTGGAGAAGATAATATTCTCTCTCGTTTAACCAATGACTCTATAAATACGCCTTTTTACACCTTGAATTGATTTCATCACTGAATAAAATAGTTCCATTTAAAACAGTTGTGAATTTGTTTTATAAGAAATATTTATTTTCTATATCCTAGCAGATAATAGATTAAAGCAGCATAAAAGTACAACAGAGGGCGCATTCTACTTTACGCTCAACCTGCTTTAAGAAGTCACCTGTTTTGAAAACTAGAAACAAGCTATGGGGTAATTGGTTATACGCAAATGAAAAACAAACGTAATCAATAAAATCACGTAAGTCCTCCGTGATAAAATTTAGAAAATGATAACTTTTTGCCATTCCTGACTATTCATTTTAATCTGAGTGACAAACTGTTTGCAATTGAAATCATATGTTAACCCTGATCGTAATAAGCGTAAAACTTAAATCCTTTGTCTCTACGATCAATTTTAACCCATTACCAGATAGCCTGTTTCTAGTTTTGAAAATAGGTGGCTACTTAAAGCAGGTTGAAAGTAAGCAGAATGCGCCATATGGCGCATTCTGCTTTACTTTCAGCCTGCTTTAAGCTATTACCTGCTAGAATAAGGAAAGTATTAAATATGACACATATTCATTACGGTATAATTTGGAACTATTTTCTTCAGCGGATGAATAAAATACATGTGCTAAAGGGAAAGGGTTAATAGGTGGATCAGATTAGTATTTGTCCTTTTCAAAAACATGCTTCAGCATTTGGTTTTACATTATCCATTCCATGTCTGTGATAGTATTATGTCCGGTAAAGAAAATAAATCAAAGCAGAATAGGCACCACATTTGAAACTGAATATGAAGCTCTATACGACGTATATCATCAATACAGAAATATATTATAAAAAAATGTAAAATGAGATATCTCCCTTTATGACTCAAATTTTCACCACTGACCTGCCACTTTCTAGTGATATTTTGAAATGCTTTAGTATGGGCGTTCATCTGGGAGAATATAAGAATAAGTTGAATGTAGAAATATGGTTTTCTTTTTCAAAGGTATGAACCATTTTTCAGAAAACAATAATAGTAAAAAATATTATTCATAAAACCATGTTGTTGACATTTAAGAGATTCATATTTGTTTCAAAGCTGATGTCTCTTTTTCTTGGTTTACTACTTTTTTATGTGAAAATACTTCAACAGCCATGTAATAAAAGATGAAAAACAAAACTACAATAATTATTTGGGAAATAGATTTTACAGAAACGTGTACTTTAAATGGGACTGGGACAAAACTGATTGAAAAGAAATATCCGAACTTGACACACCTTTTCCAAATGGCCGTTGTGCAAAAACTGTACACCGACATAGATTCGATTTTCTTTTATGTTTTCCTTTTTCATCAACTGTTGCAAGATTGAATCAATTTATTTGAGTCAGTTTATAACAAACGTTTTAACTGTTGCAAGATTGAATAATAAAAACTGATCAATGTTTCATATTAATTAACACTCTGAAACTTTACTATAATTTGTATGTTTATATTATTAAGGTGACATATAGGCCCATGGGGCCGGGTGATTATATGTGTTTACTTTTGATAATTTGTATTTTATTATGTAAATATCACATGTCACTATAATAAACATTTTCTCTCTCTCTCTCTCTCTCTCTTCTCTCTCTCTCTCTAAACAGCTCGTCAAAAAACATGACAGAATTTTTTTTAGAAACTTTGAAATGTTTTCGCTCATTAGTTAAATACACCCTAATGTCTCATTCTGATTTACGTTCAGCAAGCTTTAAGCTACCATCTGCTAAGATAGATTGAAACAAACTCATAGCTGTATAAAATGAACTATTTTCTACAGTGGTAGAGTTAATTAAATGCATAAATAAGCGCATCTATGGAGTTATGGGTTAATAATGTGACGCTTGTTTTGTTTCTTTTTTCAGGGGATAGTGATTTGACTATTCTAGAAATTGGGGACAACTACACACTGTCAAACATTGACACGATTAACTTCCCCGACATGAAACTAAGTCAGGTAATGAGTTCTTTTACTACTTATAGTGGAGAGGACGATGTTTTTTCCCAATGGAATAAAATAGCAATTTAGAACAGTATAGGCCGATTTTATTGAACTGGCAGGGCGTAGTTTCGATGCGGACCATTGCATTTCAGCTTTAGGGGCGGCAACACGCTCTTTTATTATCGGAATTTACCGTTGTCATCTGCCGGTATTTTCTCAACATTACATATTAGTGGACCATTTGACAGAAGGAATATCATGACTTATGACAAACAGCTTGAATGCAGATCAGACGCCGCGTTACGCGGTGTCTGATCTGGATTCAAGCTGTTTGCAAATGTAAACCAAGTCTTAATTTTCTCTCCCTAAACAACTGCCTCCGCACAACACACGCACTCGTTGTCTTCCATTGGGTGTTGTTGTAGAGAGAGCACTATATACACCGTTTTCACGTGGATATGGCTGCACGCCCGTGTGTTTCTTCATGTTGAAAGTATTGGAATTATACCTGTCACCCCTAAAATCAAATGCAAATTAGTTTATCTTTGCCAAAGAGTAGCTCCGCCCTGCCAGTTGAAATAAATCGGTCTTTAACAACTTCTAAAGTTATCTTTCGGAAACATCATCTGATGCTCAAAAACAGCCACTTTAGACTATGCAAGCACACCCTGCCGGCTGAAGGGAACGCTCCCCCAATATGACTTACGTCTTTCGTAGACAATTAAAGCGCGGATAAGAGACGTTAAAACCTATTAACAACAACAACAATTCTTTCCCAATAAACGCGTTTATGCAATGAAGATTATTCCCCATTGCAAACAGTTTGTAGCCAGAACAGACGCCGGGTTACCCGGCGTCTGTTCAGGCTTCTAACTGTTTGCTTTTCAGATTTAAACGTATCGTTAACATTTTTCAATAAGTAGTCATTTTCTACATTTTATTGCAAAGTGTTTGTGGTAGTATCCGTTCTAACGGGAAAGAATGACGTCATCTCGACTTTAAAAAAGTTTCCTTCATACATGTACAAGTATCCTATATAATGATTAATACAATAAAAGTGTGATTGATTGATTGATTGATTGATTGATTGATTGATTGATTGATTTTATTGATTGATTGATTGATTCTTACAGTCCAACTTACTCGTATATTAAAGTTTGAGATGTGACTTAGCCACGTTTTAAGTTTAAAATAGATGTAGATCTATATTCGACTAAGGTTAACCTAAGTTAACAAAGTAAAACATTTCGATAATCCTTTCTCTGCAATGACGTCATCAATTTTAACTCGTTCAATAAATTCACTACTGAAAACACACTCATTCAATAACCTCAATATATTTCTAGGTGAGGCAATGTAACTTTGTTACAAAAAACACACTCATTCAATATCCTCTATATATTTCTAGGTGAGGCAATGTAATAATTTTGTTACAAAAACAACACTCATTCAATAACCTCTATATATTTCTAGGTGAGGCAATGTAATAATTATGTTACAAAAAACACACTCATTCAATATCCTCTATATATTTCTAGGTGAGGCAATGTAATAATTATGTCACAATCGTCATGAGCAATGAGACTGACCCCACCATGTCAATGCTGGAGGTCTACAAGGTATACAATAAAAAGACCAGCACCTTGGAAAATGTCAACACAGTTATGCTGCAGCCTAGCCCGGGCTTTCATCGCCATTCCACCGACTGTAAGACCGTCATTGTGCCCCTCTCAGAGCGCCCATACACATCAGGTAACAGGGGCCCGTTTCATAAAATTTCTTAACTCTTTCCTCCCTAAAACTTAAAATGGACACTAGCAGTTTCCATTTAGTCGAGTCCATTTTTGACTTTTAAGGGTTGTTTTGTCAATGTTTAGCATTATGACAAACAGTGAATACCAAGATCAGAGGGCTCTGTAAGGAGCCCTTTGATCTGGGTATTCACTGTTTGCATAGGACAAGTGCACTTTTCACATGTATACTGTTTGAAAATGACGCTTATATGCGGGATTAGGGTTTAAAGGGACAAATTTTGTCGTAAGTCAAAAATTTAAAATACATATAACTTCTTATTTCTCTATCTAATCCTGTCTTGTGACATCTCTTTGGAATTGTCTTTTCAAGACAATTCCAAAGAGATGTCACAAGACAGGATTAGATAGAGAAATAAACAGTAATTGAGACTTTTATAATCTGACTTACGACAACATTTGTCGTAGAAGTTTTATGGAACGGGCGCCAGATGTTTACTTTTTACTTTTTATCATAAACAATTCTTCCAAAAACTGGAAACACATGAAAGAATAAAAGTCAGAAATTTCGCTTATGGGTTAATATCATCCTAGCCTTAAGCTCATAAAAAGTGGTATTCATTACAAAACCTGGGGCCGATTTCATAAGACTTGGTACGGCAAAAACGGTAGTTCATAAACCTGGACCCGTTTTATAAAACGTCGTACGATAAAAACGGTCGTAAATCAGGTTATAAAAAACTCAATTATTATTTATTTCTTCATTAAATACTGTCTTGTGACATCTTTTTGGAATCGTCTTGAAATCCTGTCTTGTGACATCTCTTTGGGAATCGTCTTTAAAAGACAATTTCAAAGAGATATCACAAGCTATGATTAGATGGTGAAATCAGAAATTAAATATGTTTATAAGTTTTGACCTAAGACCGTTTTTTTGTTCTACGAAGTTTTATTAAACGGGCCCAGAACTCCAAACAAAGAAGAGTATAGTGGAGAATAGTTTATATATTGTTCTTTGCTGATAAACGCGTTTAGGTTTAAAATATAATTTTCATTGCAAACAGTTTGGAGCCAGATCAGACATCGGGTACCCGGTGTCTGATCTAGCCCCAAACTGCTTGTCACTCAGATAAAAATTAGTCTCACGAGGCCCCATATTGTTTTCTCTCAGATTATTAAGAATAGTCAGAATTGTCGAAAAGTTGTCTTTTTTACGTTTTATTGGAAGGCGTTTGCGATTCGTTTGCGTTTAAACGGGAAAGAATAACGCCATCTCAATTTAACGATAACTTAAAGTTCAAAATGATATGTCATTATATTAATTAATAATAACTAATACTATATACATTGTAAAACAAAACTTGACGTCTCAGTAAAATAAAAAAAACATGTTTTGTGTCACCAGGGCTGCCATTTCTCCGGAATTTTCCTAAATCTTTGGATCTTTTTTCTAATACATTGTAGCTTAAAGCAGGTTGAAAGTAAAGCAGAATGCGCCTTAAGGCGCATTCTGCTTTATTTTCAACCTGCTTTAAGCAGCCACGTGTCAACAAAAACTAGAAACAGGTGATGGGGGAAAAAGGAAGGATTCGTAAAATCGCACTTGAAATTTTTTTTATGTAAACTTATGGCAGCCCTGTGTCACTATATGGTGAATTTGTTTTGTGTTGCAGTTGATGGAGTCGATGTAGACGGTGATGGTGCCATTATGATGGTCGTTTTTGCCAAGAACAATCTTGGTGGAACCTTTACAACGACTACATTGAATTTCGATGCTTTCGAGTCCGACAGATTGTCCCTTTCATTAAACGGGGCGCTATTCGAGCCAAGCGTCAATTTCACCCAGGTTTGTTTCAAGTTTTATACTAACCATTTAGTGGTCAAATTGATCGTGAGATTTTTACCCCTTCACCGTCAGATTGTCGTCTGCCTCAATATTGTTGTCTGCACTATCGTTTCAAAGTTTGATTTAACTCTTTGAACCCTAATCCCGCATATAGGCGTCCTTTTCAAACAGTGTACATGTGAATAGTACACTTGTCCTATGCAAACAGTGAAGACCCAGATCAGAGGGCTCCGAAAGGAGCCCTCTGATCAGGGTCTTCACTGTTTGTCACAATGCCAAACATTGTCAAAAACAACCCTTAAAAGTCAGAAATGGACTAGACTTAAATGGAAACTGGAATTGTCCATTTAAAGTTTCAGGGAGGAAAGAGTTGAGGAAGCATAACTTACGTCATTTCAAAACAAGTGGCACATAGCTTTGAGCCTGTTTGCAAATGTGCTTTATAATGTCATTGAGGATGATAGGGTTAAATTTAGTTTATTTCAAATTTATTACAAACTTTTATTGGAAAACTTAATTTCAAAACGACAAACAATGCAGACCCCGGTCAGAGGGTTCTTTAGGATAAGTGTACTCTACTCATTGTGTTGATGTAATATATTCTCTCTCCTGTTTTTTTTCCATACCTCCATGAATACAATAAATATTTCGAATTGTTCCTTATAATTTAATATCATTTCTGAATTTAAAAAAATAATTAAATAGAGAATCTGACGCGAATGTTCTTTTTTAACGCTTTTAAAACGTAGGTTGTACATGTAGTCCCTCCGCATTATATATATTTTCCGCCAAAACGCGACGTTGTTATGTAATAACGTCGACGTCAATGACGTCATTTGGCATCCTGCGTCATGCAGCGCTTGTGAAGAGCAGTTGGACTAAGGGAAAGTAGTCCTGACAAGGCGTGGCCTGAATTTTATTTTTTTCATGGAGTTATGAAACAAAAATTACAGCCAATCACAGCTAACCAAATGTAATGAAAGCAAACAATATTAAATTATTTACGTTTGGCCACTAATGTAACATGATGATTCTTTATTAACCCTTTCGTGATTACCGTTTCATTGTCGTCTGCTTCAAATTGTTGTCTGCAATATCGTTTCAAAATTAAAAAATAAGGCAGTATGACTGAACCAATTTCAAAACGAGTGTCAAACAGTTTGGATCCTGATCAGACGCCGCGTTTCGCGGCGTCTGATCAGGGTCCAAACTGTTTGCAAACGCGCTTTTAAGCGTCATTGAGAGTGAACGGGTTAAATGTTTTGTAATATAGCATAAAATGACAACAGTGCGGACCCTAGTCAGGGTGCATTGTAGGAACCGCAGACAATATAGACCTAGATCAGAGGACTCAGTTCAGGATCTCCACTGTTTGTCGTTTTGCCATTACATGTGTAAAAACAGTCAATTTTCGAATTAACTGCATTTTCATGACGGGTACACATAACCAGGATATGCTCTGTTTGTCGCTTTGCAATAACGTTGCCTACGTTGGTCATTGTTCTTCAAATTAACTGCATTTTCATGACGGGTACACAATATTTCGCCTTACAATTTATTGTTTTGATACTTTCAGGGTCTTGAACCAGTCGACGTCTGTTTTAGCAGTGATGATTCCAAAGCATATGTCGTTCTCTCATCCAATAATATCGTTGCCACAGTCGATGTAACTGGGCAGACAGTTGACTCACTGAACGCATTAGGAGTAAAAGGTATGTATACAGGTGTGCCTGAAACATTGCATAAAGGGCTTCTCGGGGCCTTCCTCCATCTGTAATTAGCTGGACGTCGAGATATGACTGAATACTGTTAAAAACGATGTAAAATAATAACAAATCAAATTAAACCAAATAAAAATGAGTTCGTTATAACTAACTTGTTTTAGAGCTGGAATTGCCTATTCAAAGTTTTCGGAAGAATTGAGTTAAATGCATTTTTCATTTCTTCTTTCATTAATCCACAGACTATAGAGTTGGAGCTGGCTTTGATGCCAATAACAAAGACGATATCAATTTTGCGAACTACGAAATATTATATATTTAGCAGATAAAAGCTTAAAGCAGGCTGAAAGTAAAGCAGAATATGACTTAAGGCACATTCTGTTTTACGTTCAACCTGTTTTAAGTGGGGAGCGGGCATTATATAATGTTGTAAAAACTTGTAGCCGAATCCTCTGCATGTATATTATATGTAATAAATATGTTTAAACTAAGTGGTCACATATCTTAAAAACTAGGACATGCTATTGGGTATAGGGTAAAATGCATACTAGTACATGTACTAGTATTTAATTTCTTTTTTCATGAATCAACAGACTATAGAGTTGGAAATGGCTTTGACGCCAATTACAAAGACGATATTAACTTTGCTAACTACGAAATATTATATATTTAGCAGATTATAGCTTAAAGCAGGCTGAAAGTAAAGCAGACTGTGCCTGAAGGCACATTCTATTATACTTTCAACCTGCTTTAAGTGGGGAGCGGACATTATATAAATGTTGTAAAAAACACTTGTAGCCCAATCCCCTGCTTGTATATTATATGCAATAAATATGTTTAAACTAAGTGGTCACATATCTTAAAAACTAGAAACAGGCTATTGAGTATAGGGTAAAATGCATATTTCATTTCTTGTTTTATTAATCAACAGACTATAGAGTTGGAGCTGGCTTTGACGCCAATAATATGTTTAGCAGATAATAGCGTGAAGCAGATTGAAAGTAAAGCAGAATGTGCCTAAAGGCACATTCTGTTTTACTTTCAACCTGTTATAAGTGGGGAGCGGGCATTATATAAATGTTGTAAAAACTTGTAGCCCAATCCCCTGCTTGTATATTATATGCAATAAATATGTTTAAACTAAGTGGCCACATATCTTAAAAACTAGAAACAGGCTATTGGGTATAGGGTAAAATGCATACTAGTACTAGTATTAAATTTCTTTTTTCATTAATCAACAGACTATAGAGTTGGAAGTGGCTTTGACGCCAATAACAAAGACGATATCAACTTTGCCAACTACGACATACGAGGAGTGTACACGCCATCAAGAATTGCATGCTTTGTAGCCGGAGGAAATGTAGGACACACTTTTATTTATGCTTTTCGGTGGATTACCACGAAATAGCAGTGGATTATCACTTGGTAATCCACTGCAGTGGATTATCACCAATCGCTTTTATTATGAATTTTCCCCGTAGGGCTCCCCAAGAATCGTAGTCAATCGTGTCTTATCGTTAAATTCCGGCAGTCCGATTTGTCGCGAACTACTCACCGGAAGAGCACGAATCCAAACTCGTGAGCAACGAATTAAGCAACAAATCAATAATTGAGTGACGTCATCGTACGGGAAACTGTTTCGAAAATGTATTCGATATAAAGTTGGGGCTCAACACGGGGTAAATCATTTACTTTCGCTTTCTCAATTGTCGAACAATTTCGTTTAAAAAGTGGCTTAAAAGCATAAATAATTAGAATAATTGTATTTTTTCAGTATAAGATCGAATTTAATCCATTGAGTGAACATCAGACTGTTATATTTTAACTCGTGGCTTCGCCACTCGTGAAAATATAACATCTGATGTTCACTCAATGGATTAAATTTCTATCTTACACAGAAAAAAACAATTATCCTCTATTTATTTAGGAATTTTGAAATCACAGAAATACAGCGAAGCTTTCTTATAACGAAATAACGAAAATGAAAAAACGAAATATTGGCTATATAATAACAAAATGAATTCTTTTCTTTTGAGAGGACTCACATAGGCTTTGCCTGTTGCCCAATCCTTCTCTCTGAATAACAGAACAGAGCAGAACATACTTTATTCAACTTGTGCACAATCAGGTACCTCGTTAGATAACATACAATCATACAATACAAAACATACATGATAATAACATTATTCTCTTTGATTTTATGGCTGAATGCATGTAACACAAATGCAATGTGTGTTTAGGCATGCTATTCTTCGGAAAAAAAGCCCTTAGAGGTCGAAATATGACAAAAGAGCAGCTTTATAAATTAATACCATTTTAATTCCCTAGCTGGAATATTATTATATTTATAGTTAACTAAAATAAATTCCCAATTTCTATTAAACGTACGGTAAAATGGACCTGTTACAGTGAAACCCCTCTAAACCGGAACCTCTAAGTACCGGAATTATCTCTAAACCGGGCAAAAATGTTGGTCCCGTTTCCAATCCTTCTTTATTTTAACCAATTACACCATAAATATGCCTTTTTAGTTTTTACGCCTTTGATTTATTCCTTCACTGAAGAAAATACATTAATGAATATGTATCACCAGAAATATTTTCTATATTCTAGCAGATGATAGCTTAAAGCAGGTTGACAGTAAAGCAGAATGCGCCTTAAGGCCTTAAGGCGCATTCTGCTTTACGTTCAACCTGCTTTAAGTGATCAGCTATATTTCCATAATAGAAACAAGCTATAGGTTAAAACTCCTCTAAACCGAAAACCCTTCTAAACCGGACATCTAAATGTCCGGTTTAGAGGGGTTTCACTGTACAACGAAATTTGGATATAAGGAAATAATTCAGAGCGTCCTGTGGATTTTGTTATAAGTGAGCTTCACTGTAAACGTAACACACGAGCACATACACACTTTTAACCCCTTTCCCTATAAATACGCCTTTTTACACCTTTAACTTATTCCTCTTCTGAAGAAAATCAATGAATGAATGCATGAAACAAAAATGTTATGTGTATTCGGACATGATTATCTTTGATTGATTCTATGGCTGAATGCATGAAACAAAAATGTTATGTGAATTCGGATATGATTATCTTTGATTGATGCTATAGCTGAATGCATGAAACAAAAATGTTATGTGGATTCGGATATGATTATCTTTGATTGATGCTATAGCTGAATGCATGAAACAAAAATGTTATGTGTATTCGGACATGATTATCTTTGATTGATTCTATGGCTGAATGCATGAAACAAAAATGTTATGTGAATTCGGATATGATTATCTTTGATTGATGCTATAGCTGAATGCATGAAACAAAAATGTTATGTGGATTCGGACATGATTATCTTTGATTGATGCTATGGCTGAATGCATGAAACAAAAATGTTATATGAATTCGGTCATGATTATCTTTGATTGATTCTATGGCTGAATGCATGAAACAAAAATGTTATGTGGATTCGGACTTGAATACATGTATATAATATTTGATTGATTTTATGGCTGAATGCATAAAGCACAAATGCGACGTGTGATCGGCGAAGTTACGTGTATTTGGGCATATTTATCTTTGATTAAGTTTATGGCTAAACGCATGATTTTAACAAAATTCTGACGTGTATTTTGACATGAATATCTTTGATTTATTTTATGGCTGAATGCATGAAACAAAGGTGTCACGTGTTTTAGACATGACTATCTTTGATGAGGTCCGTAAAGATCGAAATATTGGAAAAAAGCAATTTACCCATTACCCCATAAATATACCTTTTTTACTCCTTTTAATTATCCCTGCACTGAAGAAAACAGTTCCAATTCATACAGTCAGGATTGTGTAACATAAGAAACATTTTCTACATCCTAGCAAATGGTAGCTTAAAGCAGGCTGAAAATAAAGCAGAATGTGCCTTAAGGCACATTCTGCGTTACTTTCAACCTGCTTTAAGTGGTTACCTGTCTTCAAAACAAGAAATATGCTATAGGGTAATGGGTTGAATGATTTTACACAATATGATTTTGTTTTACAGGAATACTTTGTCACAGGAAACGATGGCACTCCTCCTTACAGAAACCTAGCCAAACTTCACACCTTAACACTTGACCCCACCTTATTTCCCGACACAAGATTCCAGAAGAAGAGGTTCGCCGGAAGACTTAAAGTCTGGAATGGCGGCGATCTTGATGGTGACGGTGATGTAGATGTTATCTATGCTATCGGCGGACGCAGTGTATCTATATGGTTCGCTTCATCAGTAACTCTTGTGGCCGACACTGGGAGCGTGGTTGAAGAACAGGTCGCCGCTTTAATGCCAAATTTCTTCAATGCCGATTCAAGAGATCCTTCAAAAACAATCCAAAGATCCTTTGATCAACGATCCATTATACGTGGACCTGAACCAAAAGCTGTGAAGGTGTTCAATACATGCAATGACCGTTACTTAATTGCAGTAGTCGGCCTTGAGATGCCAGGCGGCCTAATGGTGTTCTCGCTCGACTATACCAATCCTGCCGCGGGATTCACATTTATGGCATTAGAGATGCCCTTTACTGGCACCAGAGGGGAAACATGGCAGGCGCTATGGGATCGTAAGGATGCCTCTATGATGTCAGTGCAAGACTTTGACATGATTGACGGTAAGCTAGATTTTTTAAACTTTCTTCTATTTACTGTGCTCCCTCTCTACAACGACACCCAATGGGAGACAAAAAGTATGTGCGTTGTTCGGAGGGAGTCGTTATAGAGAGGGAAATTGGTTTACATTTGCAAACAGCTTGAATCCAAATCAGACGCAGCGTCACGCGGCGTCTGATCTGGATTCATGCTGTTTGTCACTCGTCATTATGTTTTTTCTGTCACAATGTCCGTTATGTAATTTTGAGGAAAACAGCAGACGACAATTCTAAAGAGACGACATTGCAGCCATGAATATATTGGACATGATTGTCTCGTTTGGGTAACAGCGGCAAATGTCGTTGTTAGGAGGGAATCGTTGTTAGGAGGGCCGTTGTATTACTTCTCTCCATCAATACTGATGATTATGAGAAGGGGCACTTTTTAGGTGCACTATTGGGACTGTACCCGGCCGGTCACTTTATCCAGACACCGGCGAACCAGTCGTAATGCTAACCCGAAATCCTGAGCGCCAAGGAGGGAAGCCATTACTACCAATTTTCAAGTCATTTGTTTGACCCGGCGGGGGTTTGAACCCGTAACCTTCCGCACTGCAAGTAGACGCTCTACCACTGAGTTATACAGGCGGTTCTTTACAGTGAAACCTCTCTAAGACAACTGAAAAGACAATTATCTTAAATTACAGTAAAATCCTTCTATTAACCCTTTGCCTGCTGGTCGCGATTTTATTGATTTTTGCAAATAGTTTAGATCCAGATCAGACGCCGCTTAACGCGGCGTCTGATCTGGATCCAAACTGTTTGACACTCGTCTTTAGGTGTCTTTACTTAAAAAATGTATATATATCTAAATTTAACATGTTTTACAGACGATAGTTTCAAAGCAGACGATATCACCGCAGGAAAAGGGTTAAGACCATTAAATTGTGTTATTTATTAGGTGTTTATTACAGGTGATTGCTTCAAGCAAGGTGATAGTAAAACAGAAAGCTCCTTAAGGAGCTTTCTGTTTTATTGTTACCTTGCTTTAAGCTGTTACTTTATATATAACAAACTGCATAAACCCTGGTCAGAGGTTTCTTAAAGGCAGGGCTGCTATTTCTCCGGATTTTTCCGAAATCTTCTGATTTTTATTCCAACAGATGGAAGCTTAAAGCAGGCTTAAGGCGCATATTGTTTTACTTCCAATCTGCTTTGAGCATCACGTGTCTTAAAAACTAAAAACAGACTATGGGTTAAAGGTATAATTCGTAAAATCGCGCTTGAAAAATTGAAAATTTTGAAATCTTAGGATTTTTTTATCAACTTATGCCAGCCCTGTAAACGAGCTGATCAGGGTCTGCACTTTTCGTTTTTACTTTTAACTTAATTTAAAAAAAAAAAACAGCCCTAAAACCTACAAAAGGTCTAATATTTTAAAGCGTTTGAGTTGAGTCTGATCTGATCCAACTTATGCTTATACATGTAAAGCGTTTGAATTTAGTCTAAAATCCTTCTCAAGCATTTGATTGGTCAGATTTGAGCATAGGGTTCAAATCTGACCAATCAAATGCTTGAGAACGCACTCAGACTCAACTCAAATTTTTTATAAGCTCTGGGCCTAAGTTTCTTTTCAAAGCTGGAATAGTCAACGTGAAAAATGCCTATTCTCCACTGTACATCTTATAGATACAGCGCTCCCTCTCTACAACAACACCCAATGGGAGACACAGATTGTGTGCGTTGTTCGGAGGGAGTCGTTATAGGGAGGGAAATTGGCTTACATTTTGCAAACAGTTCGAATTCAGATCAGACGTCGCGTAACGCGGCGTCTGATCTTGATTCAAGCTGTTTGTCACTCGTCATTGTTTTAGTTTGTGTCAAAATGTATGTTATGTCATTTTGAGAAAATTTAGCAGACGACAATTTTACTCAGTCGACATTGCAACAATAAAAACGTTACACATAAATGTTTTGTTTAGGGAACTGAGACTAGATTCGCTGTAAGGAGAGAGTCGTTGTTGGGAGGGCCGTTGTAGGGAGGGAACACTGTATTAAGATTTTTTTGGTGTTTTTTACGCCAAGAACCGTCGAGTATCTTTTTTAAAGACTCTTGCTTTTTTCTATTTCAGATCGCAACCCTATCGTATTCGTCGGTGGCCAATATGGAAGTACAGTGAATGGCTACCAGCTCAACATAGTATGTTCAGGATAGAGTGGAATCTGGGAGTGGCACGTGGCAAAGCGAGTATGTCTATAGTATGAGACGCACGTGCATCATGTAAATTTATTGAACCGTTTGTTGCATTTCAAAATAAAATCGAGATACCAAAGTGATTGACTTGTTCTATTAGCCCAATGCAGTTATTCTTAAGAATAAACTAGCATGAATTATAAGATATTCACCTGCATAGATGATTAAAATTGAAATGCAAAAAGTTGGATCCAGAACAGACGCGGCGTAAAGAGGCGCCGTAACAGGATCAAAACTGTTTGGAACTCGTACCAGTATTTTTTCCCTTAAATACTGATTTTTTTATAATTTGGCATAAAATTACAGACGACAAATTGAACAGACGATGTTTAATTCGCGTCAGAGTTTTAACCCTTCCACTCTCAATGACGTCATAAAGCGCATGTGCAAACAGTTTTGATCCTGACTAATCACGTCTGATCAGAATCAAAACTGTTTGCTTCTTTCTTTTGGAATATTCATTTTAATCTTAGTGGCAATTAGTTTGGAGCCTGGTCAGACTCCGGGTTACCCACCGTCTGATCCGGCCCCGAATTGTTTGCAATAAAAATAATAGTTTGGGCATAAACGCATTTATTGGGACTTTTCAATCTTACAGTAAAACTTCTCTATTACGACCACTAAGCTGTGTTAGGTAGTAGATGTATTACGATAGGTGACTGCTGAAAGCAAGGTGACAGTAAGGAGCTTTCTGTTGTACTACCATCTTGCTTTAAGCTATCACCTATCTTTTATACAATCAATTAGCCTTCAAATTAGTGGTGGTATTACAGATGCTTTACCTGTACCAGTACTGTAAAATTACAAACAGTGCAGATCCCGATCAGATGGCACCTCCTGGCACCCTCTGGCAAGGTCAGATTCTACACTGTCTATATAGATCTAGGACAAGTGCACTTAAAACTGAATTGCGTACTTCCGGTATTCATGCAGTGATGAAACTCAGGCGCTATTACTAGCAAAGATAGTGAAGCCCGAACTCATGCATGCCTACCGTTCCATTAAATAGGACATATGCAAACGGTGCAGACTCAGATCAGACACCGCATAATGCAGCATCTGATCTGAGTCTTTAAAATAAAATTAATTGTTTTCTTTGAAGATTCTGCACCCCTTGAATGAAAATGGGAATAATCCAATAAATCAGCAAGGAAGAATCCAATTTACATAAATGGGTTAAAGACGCAAAAACGATACCAGGAATACAGCTATAGTATAACCTGTCTTATCCGGCATCCTTCCGTACCAAGCGATGGTGTCGGATAAAGCAGTGTGCCGGTTAAAGCAGTTTTTAGATGTACAATCGAAATTTGATATTTCATACTCGCTTAGGGACTCGCAACCGGATGGTGTACTTGTCAAAATAAAATAAAATACTCAAATAAAAGCAAATTTGTGGCATTATTTGGCTTCTGACATTAAAAAAATATGATCAGTCCAAAAAAAGTCTCAAGAATCGTCTAGGAATCTTAGATTTTTAGATATTTTCCATCGTTTTTCTATACCGACTAGTAGACGGTATAGTTGTTGTTGTTGCTTCTCTACACGGGCTCAGACATAAACACGAGCCGAAATACGAAGTTGTATGCACTTTCGATCGCTACACATTGAAATACGTTAAATCGATCCGAGATAAACGGATAGTTCCGTGGTCCATTGGTTTAAGCGGTTTCCCCAATTTTGCCTTCTGTCCGCCAATGCCGGGCCCCGGGTTCGAATCCCACCAGAGACCAATATTTTTTTTTATTGAAATTCATTTTTTTTAAACAGAATTTCTTATCCTAAACTAATTCTTTACCATTTATATAAGCGTTTGACACATATTTACAAATTACTATTTTTAATGCACCATCTGGTTGCGAGTCGCTTTAAGGGAGAACATATCCGTTTTTCTAAGTCAAAACGTGGCCTTGCACGTTTTAACTTCGAAATTCGGGTATGGCCCACCTAAGCGAATTTGAGATTTAGAAATTCATCAAAAGAAATACGTTTTAGTTCGACTTAAATTAAGTTCGACTCTATGGCATTCGACGTTTGCGTCCGAAAATCATTGTCGGATAAAGCAGTTTCTGGATAAACCAGGTGTCGGTCCTCGGATATAGTGAATCTAACACCACCATGAGTGTCAGATAAGAATATCCCACCCGAGTTTTGAAGATACTTTTGGAACACGAGGCTTTGCCGAGTGTTCCAAAAATATCTTCAAACGAGGGTGGGATATTCATCTGATACTCAACTGTGGTGTTAGATTTTGATTTCTCATCTCGTCAACCCTAAAAACGCGTTTAACTTGCTATACAGTGGCGAGTTGTATTTTAAGGCGCTAATGCATGCATGACGACGTCATGACGACGTCAAAACAACGGCAATAACAACCAATCATAAGATAGTTCCATTAGTTCGGCCTGTCTGTCCGGACAGATTAATAGAATCAAGCACGGCTTTTGGTAAAGACGGGGAATTCTATACCCGAGGTTTGTCTGTTCCCAGTCGCAAACGAGCTTTAGCGAGTTTCCGACAGGAACAGACAAACCGAGGGTATAGAATCCCCCGTCTTTACCAAAAGCCGTGCTTGATTATTTTTCTCGCTAAAAATTACCGTTAAAACGAGTTAATTAAAGGAATTGTAAAGGCCTACTTTTTATCCGAATCACACATTCCATATCCAATAGCAACAAACAGCTGTTTAAAAGTCGCGCTATAGTTTCAGCTTGGCTTTAACATTTATTATCACATAAAACCGACTCTGGGAGTGTTATAAAGCCATTCAATAAACTATATAGAGGATATTGAATGAGTGTGTGTTCAGTCGTGAATTTATTGAACGAGTTGGATAAAATCATATGTTGCGAGCCTTGGCGAGCAACATATCATTTTATCCAACGAGTTCAATAAATTCACGACTGAACACACACGAATTTGATATCTTATTTATCACATAAACACCAAAATGAAACGAAAATCCGAACGGTCTTACTTTCACATTTGCCCTCGGCTCTTAGGAAACGATTCGTCATAGGCGTTATTCGGTTGTATTCATCCGTAATGAAAAACACCTATCAAACTAAAATAAAGAAAATCAACATCAATGTGCTGTGAAAAGACTTCTCTGATACCATATTCAATTTTAAATTAATATTTTATTTAAAAATTGTTGTAATTGACTAAAAATGATCAGTTGACATTTAGAATCTAGTTTCGTTTTCAAAATAACGTCGTTAGAGCAACATGACGTCATTATCTTTGTAACTTCTGAATTTGAAAAACAGTCTGAATCACTGTTAATACTAGAGCTCTATGCAGCCTGATTTGCAGCCTGAGTTTGCGGGACTGCTCTGAATAATGTTTCTAGGACACTTGGGAATGTTTCAATACCTAGTGGTGATCTAAGTTTGTCTAGATTCTCTTTACTGATTTACAGTCGGCGTAGTAGTACAGTATTTTGGTGATTCGAAAATTAGTATAAAATATATGCCCAGTGGGCCATACGATTTTTACGGCCCTCTATATTTTGCACGTTTATGTGATAAAGTGAAATATCAATATTTGGGCTCCGGCCCTACCTGTTCGTCCACGAGCGCTGCATGGCGCTGGGTGCCAAATGACGTCATTTGCCATGGCGTTACTGTACACAACGTCAAGTTGTGGCGGAAAATACATATGGCGGAGAGACACTACGGATTCAGTTCACTTAAAAGGG
Source organism: Gari tellinella (assembly GCA_922989275.2). NCBI lineage: Eukaryota > Metazoa > Mollusca > Bivalvia > Cardiida > Psammobiidae > Gari > Gari tellinella. Next base: position 34,231,007 of record OV277873.1, on the reverse strand, counting down.
TTTTAAAATGTTTATGTGATAAATAGGATCTAACATTCGTGCTCATTATTTATCATTCTTAATAAACTCGTTGACTAAAACAAATATAACGCTCGCCAAGGCTCGCGTCATATTGTTTTAGTCAACTCGTTTATTAAAAATGATAATTAATGAGCACTCATGTAAGATCCTCTATTTTGTACACACGTTTTAAGAAGAAAACATGTCCCATTTTAGATCACAACTCAGAAATACAAACGTTTTTATTGAATCCAAGCGATTTTGAATAGTTAAAGTTATCAAAACGTCCATTTCTTCCTTTATATGCGTTCTACTTTCAAGCCATAACAACAACCGACGTCAACGACGTCATATAAGAACGTGACCTTACGCGTATACTCGACCATGTTAAACAATCAACAACAACAACATAAATTATGGTTTAAACATCGGATCATTGAATTGTCGAAAGCCACAGACAACTGTAGAGTCTACTGTAAAATTATCGGTTTCATTTCTATCTATAAACGTAGTTTGTGGTCCATTTAAGTTTTAGGGAATTTCTGTAAGAGTAACGTCCCTTTCCCTTGCTTTTAGCCAATCGGGCGGAAGGATACCGTACCAGACAAGGTTTGCCGCACAGCTATTTATAGTAACAAAATGTGGTCTAGCACCCCTGAAAAGCGAGAAAAGGTTTTCTCATCTCTCGGACAGAGGTATCCCGAAATCTAGGGGTGGGAGATAACCTTATCTGTCCGGACAGACAAGCCGAACTAATGGAACTATCTTATGATTGGTTGTTATTGCCGTTGTTTTGACGTCGTCATGCATGCATTAGCGCCTTAAAATACAACCCGCCACTGTATAGCAAGTTAAACGCGTTTTTAGGGTTGACGAGGTGAGAAAATAAATCTAACACCACAGTTGAGTATCAGATGAATACCCCGCCCTCGTTTGAAGATATTTTTGGAACAATCGGCAAAGCCTCGTGTTCCAAAAATATCTTCAAAACTCGGGTGGGATATTCTTATCTGACACTCACGGTGGTGTTAGATTCACTATATCTCACACCCCCTAGATTTCGGGATACTTCTGTCCGAGAGGTGAGAAAAACCAGGTTATACTTGATACGTACATGTATAGTGGCCAATGAGTTAACGTTACAATCTTAGCCAATCTCCGCAGGGCTGCCATAAGATTTCCAAATTTGAATTTTTCAAGTGCGATTTTACGAATCGTACCTTTTCCCCATCGCCTGTTTCTAGTTTTGTTGACACGTGGCTGCTTAATGCAGGCTGAAAGTAAATCTGAATGCGCCTGAAGGCACATTCTGCTTTACTTTCAGTCTGTTTTAAGCTACCATGTACATGTACTAGAAAAAAATCCGAAGATTTAGGAAAAATCCGGAGAAATGGCAACCCTGTCTCCGAGATCACACGGATTTAAGTTTGCGAACTATAAAAGCAAATACAATGCAGTGAAATGTTGAAAATTAAATTAAAACAACGATGCTGACAATTTTTGTTATCTGAGTTACAAACTCTTTCAAGCTAGATTAAACGCCGGATTATTTTCCAACAAATGGCATCAGTCGTCTCTTCGAATTGTTTGAACATATTTTATTTCAATAATTTTCAAAGGGCTACTATAAGTTGCTCATAAAATTCCTAAGATTTCCAACTTTTCAAGCGCAATTTTAGGAATCGTACCTTTAACCCTTTCGGTACCAGGCTTTAAAACACTAACATAATAACGCATATGTCCCTGAAACCGAACTACTTACATCCAGAGATCTTTGAAACACATATTACCCCATAGCCCGTTTCTAGATTTGAAATGTATGACCACTTAAAACAGGTTGAAAGTAAAGCAGAATGCACCTTAAGGTGCATTCTGCTTTTCTTTCAGCCTGCTTTAAGCTATTATCAGCTAGAATATAGAAATTATTTCTTATGAATTTTATTTGTGACAGTATAAATTGGAACTACTTTCTTCAGTAGAGGGATTAATTAAAGGCGCAAAAAGGCTAACCCATATAACCAGCGGTTTGCACATAAGCAATATGTATATGAAACGGAACGCCTTAACACCAGTGGTTTCCTTACAAGCAACCAAATGCCTTATATAACCAGTGATTTCATTTCAAACAGAGGTCTCTGAAACCGTATGCCTTATTAGTTTTCTTATAAGCAGAGGTCTCTAAAACCGAACGCATAATACAACCAGTGATTTCATTATAAACAGAGGTCTCTAAAACCGAACGCATAATACAACCAGTGATTTCATTATAAATAGAGGTCTATGAAACCGAACGCATAATACAACCAGTGATTTCATTATAAACAGAGGTCTCTAAAACCGAACGCATAATACAACCAGTGATTTCATTATAAACAGAGGTCTCTGAAACGGAACGCATAATACAACCAGTGATTTCATTATAAATAGAGGTCTATGAAACCGAACGCATAATACAACCAGTGATTTCATTATAAACAGAGGTCTCTGAAACGCAACGCATAATACAACCAGTGATTTCATTATAAACAGAGGTTTCTGAAACCGAACGCATAATACAACCAGTGATTTCATTATAAACAGAGGTCTGTGAAACCGAACGCATAATACAATCAGTGATTTCATTATAAACAGAGGTCTCTGAAACCGAACGCATAATACAACCAGTGATTTCATTATAAACAGAGGTCTATGAAACCGAACGCATAATACAACCAGTGATTTCATTATAAACAGAGGTCTATGAAACGGAACGCATAATACAACCAGTTATTTCATTATAAATAGAGGTCTATGAAACCGAACGCATAATACAACCAGTGATTTCATTATAAACAGAGGTCTCTGAAACGCAACGCATAATACAACCAGTGATTTCATTATAAACAGAGGTTTCTGAAACCGAACGCATAATACAACCAGTGATTTCATTATAAACAGAGGTCTGTGAAACCGAACGCATAATACAATCAGTGATTTCATTATAAACAGAGGTCTATGAAACCGAACGCATAATACAACCAGTGATTTCATTATAAACAGAGGTCTCTGAAACGCAACGCATAATACAACCAGTGATTTCATTATAAACAGAGGTTTCTGAAACCGAACGCATAATACAACCAGTGATTTCATTATAAACAGAGGTCTGTGAAACCGAACGCATAATACAATCAGTGATTTCATTATAAACAGAGGTCTCTGAAACGGAACGCATAATACAACCAGTGATTTCATTATAAACAGAGGTCTATGAAACCGAACGCATAATACAACCAGTGATTTCATTATAAACAGAGGTCTATGAAACGGAACGCATAATACAACCAGTTATTTCATTATTAATAGAGGTCTATGAAACCGAACGCATAATACAACCAGTGATTTCATTATAAACAGAGGTCTCTGAAACGCAACGCATAATACAACCAGTGATTTCATTATAAACAGAGGTCTGTGAAACGGAACGCATAATACAACCAGTGATTTCATTATAAACAGAGGTCTGTGAAACGGAACGCATAATACAACCAGTGATTTCATTATAAACAGAGGTCTCTGAAACGGAACGCATAATACAACCAGTGATTTCATTATAAACAGAGGTCTGTGAAACGGAACGCATAATACAACCAGTGATTTCATTATAAACAGAGGTCTGTGAAACGGAACGCATAATACAACCAGTTATTTCATTATAAATAGAGGTCTCTGAAACGGAACGCATAATACAACCAGTGATTTCATTATAAACAGAGGTTTCTGAAACCGAATGCCATATAATCAGAGGTTTTCTTAAAGCAGGTCTCTGAAACGGAACGCTTTATACCCAGGGGTTTCGCTTCAGTAAACATTTTTTGAATATTTGAAATAAGAAAATGTTCGCATTTGCAGATTTTGAAATGATGAAATTTCACGGAACACTTATACGGATAAGTTTGACTAAACCTCTTCGCTGCCTCACCCCAAATGTGATAGCTACAGTAGAACCTCTCTAGTACGAACATTTTTTTGGTCAAATATTAGTCGCTTAAGACAGGTGTCTGCTTAAAGCAATGTGAACGCGAAACAGAAAGCTCCTACAGGAGCTTTCTGTTTCACACTCACATTGCTTTAAGCTTTCACCTGTCTTTTATACAGACAAAAAGCCTTCTTTTTAGTGGTCGTAATAGAGGTTCTACTATATTTGGAAAACAGTTTGGACCCTGATCAAACGCCGATGAAACGCTTTTCAATATTTCTTGAGTCAAAATATCAAAAAAAAAATTTAAGAAATAAAAACAGACGACGAATGTTTCAAATCGATGGCGTCACTGCAGTGAAAAGTGTTTTTAAGCGAGTTTGAGATATCGAAGTTCAACTTACCCTCGTATTCCAAACGGTCATTGTTTTCAAAGCGGTATTTTATGAGTGGGACTATCTCACATGTAGACATTAGAACATGTGCCTCTAACAAAAGTAACAAATCAGGTGGATGCGTGCAGACGGGGTTTTCTTCTTTTCTTTTCTTTTTCTTTGCTTGTTTGTTTTGGTGGAGTATTTTTAATGCTTACACTCATGACCCTATACAGTGGAGAATGTGTTATTCTTTCCCAATAAACGCGTTTACGCTAAAACTATTATTTGCAGTGCAAAACGTTTGGAGCCAGATCAGACACCGGGTAACCCGGCGTCTGATCAGGCTCCAAACTGTTTGCCACCAAGATAAACAAGAATTATCAGAATCGTCCAAAAGTTGTTCTTTTCTACGTTTTAGTGCTTTGCGTTTGCGTACGGTTGCGTTTAAACGGGAAAGAATAACAGATTCTCCACTGTACATAAAATATTAACTTTGATATTTTTTAATAAAACAAACAAACAACAACAAACAAACAAACCGTAAAGCACACCGTTCCGTTTTCTTATAGTGTCTGTCTCACACAGGTCTGGATTCTTTTTGTACGATTGTATATTTCTCAAATTAATGTAATAGTTCAGATGATATAGATAGATAGAATCTTTATTTTCATCTCATCATTGCACATCCAATATACACACATACATATACAATAATAGCATTAAAACAGCGCAATGCCATTCCTTAAAGGCTTATTAGAGATGATAAGAATGGCATTAGCTATATCCCATACATTACATATAGAACATTGCATAATGGCACCAAACAATGAACCAATTGAAGAGTTCCAATGCTAATTTAACATATTAAAATATGTGTTAAACATAAAGAGTATAAATATCAATAAGAGTATTCAACACAATCTAGATCAAGTTCTCTGATGTGCAACATTTAAAATGCATATTTTACGATAACTTAAAGTTCAAAATGAGATGTCATAATATGGTTACTAATAACTGACATTATTTACATAGTAAATATTGACGTCTCTGTAAAATGAGAAAGCAGGTTTTGGTACAGTCTCTTATCATATATATTTGAGCCGTGCCATGGCAAAACCTGCCTTATTGCACAGCAAACAGTGTAGATTAATGCCAGCCGTCGCGTCTTTGACGCGGCGGCTGGCCTTGATCTACTCTGTTTGACACTCACAATCATCTAAAGCATGGTATTTAGCAATATTATATACGGTATTTATATTAGCAGTGTAGACCAGACTCAGACGCAGAGCCTGGGATGACAAGCATTGACAACGGCGATTGGTCTGTGCACTGCTGCAATGTAATAAGACAGGTTTTGTCATGACACGGCTCGTTTGTATTGGAAAACAGAAAAGCTGTATCTATATGTACACTCAGTGCAAAAAGAAACGCACATCTTTTATCAAAATATTATTTGTATGTAGAAGAAACGTATTTGTGAATTATTATTAAAGCATTATTGAATTGGTAGCATCACAACTTGTACTAATCGGTACGGTGTTTTAAACAAGCTGTAGTTAATTTTTTCGCTGCCAAATTAATCGTGAGGTTTTACCCCTTCACCGTTTGTCGCCTGCTTCAAGTTTGTTATTTGCAAGATCGTTTCAAAGAAAAATTCAATGTAGAATGATTTGAAGCAAATCGATACGAGTGTCAAACAGTTTGGATCCTGATCAGCCGCCGCGTTACGCGGCGTCTGATCAGGATCCAAACTGTTTGCAAACGCTTTTGGGCGTCATTAAGAGGGAAATGGTTAAAAGGCAGCACAATGTTTTTTGAGTATTCTTTTCTGAACTTGTTGCAGAATTCAAATAAATCTTGAGAAATGGTCTTTCTATTCTAATTTTCTTAAAAAAAAAAGTTTCTTAATCTGCGCCTGAGCACGATGTGCGTTTCTTTTTGCACTGAGTGTATATGTATGTCCATAGTGGGCAGAGTTATATACATGTACTTGAAGACCAGTTGTCCGAGGGCGTGTGTGCTTCGATTTAATCATTTTTTCATTACTTAAATTGCTTATACATGTTCATGTATATTGCTTTAGGCAAAAAAGTGGTGCGCATAATTATGTTTTCACGAGAAACGATGTATGTTTAATAGGACTAATGTAACCTAACTTGTTTTAACACACTTAAAACCTAGCAACGAGTATGTATGCTTCTGTTTCCTATTACCGGTGGACTTGGTGCAATCGAACAAAGACCTTTTATACTTGCTTCCCTGATTATTTTCGGTTGCTGGACGTTTTATTTATGAAATGCAAACGTCAAAACAGCAAGAAATTCCATAAGTTTTCTGATGTTTTACCTAATTTCAGCCGATACACACTAAAGGGTAAACATCATTTCTTCTGTATTACCGGTGCATCAGCCGAAAATTACCATAGAAAAATATCTTCGTGTAAAATAATGTGCAAGATGTTGCGATTTAGTCAATGACCAGAAACAATTTCGTAAGATGCGCAGCAGCCGACAGAACAAGTATACAGAGAATTTCCGGCATAAAAACAAAATGGTCACTTTAAAATGTTAGAAACTTGTTGGAATTTCTTTGCAAATGTAAACTTTTATCGAGAAAAGTGTACATTTACATGAAAAGGCTCATAATAGACACTTTTGATCGATTTGGCAGTTGATGCGGGAGTTTTAACTGTTCTCTATCTAAATTTCCGGTATGTAAATGAAGTGACGTCATTGCTATTTGGATTTTTCGGATTACACCGGTATAACATATACACCGGTATTAGGTTGCTTGATCATACGCCATTAACAAACAGTATATCTGTCAAGACTACACTTGTTTTATACAAACAGTGTAGAGCCTGATCAGAGGGCTCCTACAGGAGCCCTCTGATCAGGATCTGCACTTTTTTGTTAGAGATATATTATTAAAATCAACCCTTATTAGTGAAATATATACTAGACTAAATTGGAAATTGGGATTTCACGATTAAACGTTTCTGGCGTGAACGAGTTAAGTGTCCACTGCACTAGGGTATATGTGTAGCCTATAGATATAATCTTTATTTACATCTCATCATTGCATATCGAATATACATACATACAGTGCCCCCTCTCTACAACGGCCCTCTTAACAACGACTCCCTCCTTACAACGACACTTGCCGCAGTTCCCTAAAAAGAACATTTTATGTCTACGCTTTTACTGCCGCAATGTCGTCTGCTTAAAGTTGTCGTCTGCTGATTTACATAATGGACATTTTGACGGAAAAAACTTAACGAGGAGAGACAAACAGCTTGAATCCAGATCAGACGCCGCGTTACGCGGCGTCTGATCTAGATTCAAGCTGTTTGCAAATGTACACAAATTTCCCTCCCTATAACGACTCCCTCCGAACAACGCACATAATTGTTGTATCCCATTGGATGTCGTTGTAGAGAGGGATATACAATAATAGCATTAAAATAGCGCAACGCCGTTCCTTAAGGGTATTAACAAATGATATAAAATGGCATTATATGCCATACATTACATATAAAACAGTGCAATATGACACCAAGAAATCAACCAATTAAAGAGTTCCAATGCCGAATTCGCATATTAAAATAGGTGTTTTAAAAACATAAAGAGTATAAATATCAATCAGAGTATTCAATAAAATCTAGAAAAAGCTCTATGATGTACACCATTTAGAATACATATTTTAAAGTTCAAAATGAGATGGCATTATATGATTAATAAAAACTAACATTACATGTATTTACATAGTATGACAAGTGGCAGCACCCTCGCTTCAAAGACGTCCAATTAAGTCTACAGTAAAACCCCTCTAAACCGGAACCTCTAAATACCGGAATTCTCTTTAAACCGGACAAGAAACGTTGGTCCCGTTTTCCACCCATTTTTACGCCTTTCATTTATTCCTTCACTGAAGAAAATACATTTATGAACATATATCATCAGAAATATTTTCTATATTCTAGCACATGCTAGCTTAAAGCAGGTTGAACGTAAAGCAGAATGCGCCTTAAGGCGAATTCTGCTTCACTTTCAACCTGCTTTAAGTGGTCAGCTACCTTCAGTACTAGAAACAAGCTATGGGTTCAAACCCCTCTAAACCGGAAACCCCTCTAAACCGGATGTTTTTGTTGTCCCCACACATGTCCGGTTTAGAGGGGTTTCACTGTAGTCCATTTTGAATATTTAGGGTTGCAGGTGTGTTGCAATCCTATATTTTGACTTATCTCCACCCAGGAAATATATCTGCGCTGGGATATAGACTATATTTCTTATGGTGCATATTCATGACTGTATAAATTGGACCTATTTTTTCTTCAGTGCAGGAATATATTAAAGGCGTAACAAATCGCATTATGGCGCAAATGGTTAAAGGGTTAAGCAGCCACATATTCCCATTTAAAGGAGGTTGCCACTTGCCAGTAATATTCCCTAGGCTATTATTACTTCACCAATCAACTATAAATAGAGGATCTTGTATGAGTGCTCATTATTTATCATTTCTAATAAACGAGTTGACTAAAATAATATGACGCGAGCCTTGGCGAGCGTCATATTCATTTTAGTCAACGAGTTTATTAAATATGATAAATAATGAGCACGAATGTGAGATTCTATTTATCACATAACAAGTTTAAGCACCTATTAAATTGATTGAAGTCTAAGTTTGTAGACCCTCCGCTATATAGATTTCCGCCACAACGTTCCGTTGTTTACGTCAACGTCATAGAAAATGACGTCATTTGGCGTCCCGCTACATGCAGCGCTTGTGGACGAACAAGTTGAGCCGGAGCCCAAAAAACGATATTCCACAAGTGGATTACGATATTTATACAATCGCCTTATGCAACTCCCAGACCGCAAATTATGTGATAAATATCTTTATACAGCGTTCCCTCTCTACAACGGCCCTCCCAACAACAACCCCTCCTTACAACAACCCTTGTCTCAGTTCATAAGCAAGACTATTATGTCTAACGCTTTTACTGCTGCAATACCGTCTGCTTAAAATTGTCGTCTGTTGTTTTTCTCAAAGTTATATATAAGGAGACATTTTGATAGAATAAATATAATGACGATTGACAAACAGTTTGAAACGCGGCGTCTGATCTGGATTCAAGCTGTTTGCAAATGCAAGCAAAGTCTTATATTTTCCTCCCTATAACAACTCCCTCCGAACAACACACGCAATCTGTATCTCCCATTGGGTGTTTGTAAAGAGGGAGCATTATACTGTTACAGTACTGAACCTTATTAAATTAAATTGATAATCGCAAGCGAATTGCTATCGAAGTGCCATCGAATCGCCATCGAATCGGGCGCTTCAAAAAGCAAATCGTGTGCTTGAGTCGTTTCACGCGATTTTTCCGAAGCGGTTGTGACAAAAATGGAATCGAAATACATTAACGAAGGCATATTTGCGAATATTGGTGAGATACACAATTCAGGCAAACTTAACGCGTTAATTGCGTTGGAAAATATTCACAAGCGAATTGCCATCGAATTGCAAGCGAATTGCCATCGAATTGCAAGCGAATCGCAAAAATTGTTTATTTAATATGGTTCAGTACTGTACTTACATGTACTATTCTTTCTTCTTGAACTTTTTGAACCGATTTGAGGTTTCCTTTCTGTGGCTGTTGAATTTGGTATGCTTACGGCGAAACTGTAGTTACTTTATACGTGTATTAACCCTTAGCCCGCCAAATAAATTGTCGTCTGCTATATTTCTCGTCTGCTTCAAGTTTCAAAGTGCTTCAAAGTTGCTCAAAATTGTTGTCCGAGTGTCAAACAGCTTTGATCCGGATGAGACGCCGAGTTACTCGGCGTCTCATCCGGATCCAAGCTGTTTGCATATGGAGCTATAGTCGTGAGTGGCAGGCTAAGGGTTAATAATAACGAATTGATTTGATGTGGATTACATATTTGGTATATATATATATATATATATATATAAAAAGAATCAATCTTTCAATATTGTCCACAAACAACATTAAAATATACAGTGCTCCCTCTCCTCAACGTCCCTCCCAACAACGATTCCCCCCTTATAACGACCCTTGTCGAAGTTCTATAAACGGGAACAAGTATGTCCATCATATTTACTGCTGCAATGTCGTCTACTTAAAAGTGTCGTCTGCTATCGTCTGATCTGGATTCAAGCTGCTTGCCAATGTCCCTCCCTATAACAACTTCCTCTGAACAACGCACATAATTTTCGTCTCCCATTAGGTGTCGTTGTAGAGAGGGAACACTGTATATAGAACACGAATCACATTAGAAGGGGACAGAATCACCAATCAGTATTTTTTTTTAAAACTTTGCAAAACATAAAGGACCCCGAAAAGACAACTCCTGTAGGTTCTCTCAACAGGGTCTACTCCTATTTTGCACTCATTTTTGATCCAGATCACCTCGGCAGATGAAGAGTTAAGAAATGGTATTTGTGTTTAAATATCCGCTGACAAACTCGACATATACAGTGAAACACCCCCCCCCCCCCCCTAAACCGGAACCTCTAAATACCGGAATTCTCTCTAAACCGGAACCTCTAAATACCGGAATTCTCTCTAATCCGGAACTTCTAAATACCGGAATTCTCTCTAAACCGGACAAAAACGTTGGTCCCGTTTCCAACCCTTTCTTTCTTTTAACCCATTATACGATAATATGCCCTTTTACGCCTTTGATTTATTCATACACTGAAGAAGTACTTTCATGAATATATATCATCAGAAATAGTTTCTATATTCTAGCAGATGATAGCTTAAAGCAGGTTGAAAGTAAAGCAGAATGCGCCTTAAGGCGCATTCTGCTTTACTTTCAACCTGCTTTAAGTGGTCAGCTACCTTCCATACTAGAAACAAGCTATGGGTTAAAACCCCTCTAAACCGGAAACCCCTCTAAACCGGATGTTTTTGTTGTCCCCACACATGTACGGTTTCGAGGGGTTTCACTGAAATCTGTTGGATCCTAATGAGATACCGAGTAAGACAAGTTCAACATTGATTGACACCGAAATTGATCAAACCTTCTGTAACAAAACTGCCTAAATTGTGCAGCGCTCCCTCTCTACAACGACACCCAATGGGAGACAATAATGTTGTGTGGTTTTTTGGAAGGAGTCGTTATAGGGAGGGGAATTGGCTAACATTTGCAAACAGCTTGAAGCCAGATCAGGCGCCTCGTAACGCGGATTCAAGCTGTTTGTTACTCTTCAATAAAAAAAAATTCTATCGAAATATCCAATATGTCACTTTGAGAAAAACAGCACACGAATAATTTAAAGCAGACGATATTGCAGCAGTAAAAGCGATAAACATAATAGTCCTGCTTATGGAACTGCGACAAGGGTCGTTGTAAGGAGGGAGTATTTGTTGGGAGGGCCGTTGTAGGGAGGGAACACTGTAATTATTAGAAACAAAAGCAGACCTTACTAAATAGTACCCTACTGTTAACCTCTATTTTGAATTACCCAGAGTACAACAGTTGTTTGCAAACAGTTTGAATTCTGATCAGGATCCAAACTGTTTGACACTCATTTCAATATTTCTTAAGTCAAAATACCTACAATTTAAATTTGAGGCATAAAAGCAGACGATTATTGTTTAAGATTGATGACGTCATGGCAGTGAGGGGGTTAAACGCAGACGATAATGTGGCGAGAAAAGTGTTTAGCCGAATGATGACCAAAGTGCACCGAAAGTTAAACCCTTTTACCGCAAAATAATTATACTCGTCTGCTTTATTATTGCTGTCTGCAAATTTGTTTTAAACATTACTAACTGAAAATATATGCGAGGAGCAAACAGTTGTGACCTAGATCAGACGCCGCGAACACAGAGTATATATAGATCAAAACTATTTGCATGTCGATGTAAGTCCCCCGTATGTGAAAGGGTTAATTTAAATTAGTTTTACCCTTTCAATGCCTTATGCGAAACATAGTTTTGTTGACCCAGATCAGATGCGGAATATCTGGGCGCCTGATCGAGATCCAAACTGCATGCCACTCATATCGATATATTGTTATAAAGTAATTCATCTGATAAGTTTTTTCCAACAATAATACAGAGAACAGTTCAAAGCAGACAATAAAGTTGATGTAAGGGTTGAGGCCAGTTTTGTGAAATTGTTTGTATCTTTGCAATATGTATGTTGAAATACAGACGAAACTCGATAATTCGAACTCGCGTTAGTTCGAACATACCTATATTTCAAAGTTAAAACGTGGCAAAGCCACGTTTTAACTTTGAAATATGGGTATGTTCAACTTAAGCGAGATCGAAGTATCGAAGTTCGAAGTTAAACTTATGAAATTCTTGGAAGATCGATTTAAGCGAGTTCGAAGTATCGAGTTTCGACTACAATTTTAACCCTTAGACTGGTAAGCGCGGCTCTGCTCATATTGGCAAACAGCTTCGTTCCTGATCAGTCGTCGCGTAAAACGGCGTCTGATCAAGACATAAACTGTTCAAAGTGCTCGTGTTGATATTTCCTCGGTCTCAAATTCAGGTTTGAAGAATGAAAGCCGACAGACAATCTGAAGCAGACGGTGCTACGAAAGTAAAAAAAGGGTCAACCTATCGTAATTTCGTCTGCTTTAAAAATAAATTTATTTTCTGCAAAAATGAAAAATTAAATTAAGATCGATACATATTTGAATTAAAAAAATAAAAATAAAATAAAGACGAGTTCCAAATATATTTGATCTATATGAGACACGGCTTGGCGCGAAGACTCATCTAGATCCAAATGTTATCAAATACCGCCCAAGCCGCCATCGACAGGCGAAAGGTAATTGTTTTAGCCAATCATCTGAAGCAGCCCTTGGCTTCAGCGCTTGGTATATAAAGTGCTCCACATCTGCAAGTCTTTCACATTATAACGAGACTACCACTTTAAACATTAGAATTGAAATGGGTACCTTATTATTATTATGTTTAGGGTTATGTGCCCAGGTTTTTGCCCAGCCTCAATCTGTGGATCTGGTACCAGTGGGTTCGGTCAAATTCTCCGACACCTATTCAGATAAGCTTGCCCGGTTTACAGCCATCGACGATGCCAATAATATAATATACTTAACAGGTAAGATATAATTGTTTAGCTATGTCACCCTTGAATCTTTTAATTGTAAATTATAGTGATTAAGTCTAGTCAATTTTTGACTATCAAATGTTGATTTTACAAAATATGTTTATATATCGGAAAAATTAAATAAATTTTATATATAATTTTTACATAATAATATATATATAAACAGTGCATGGACTCGTCTTACGAAATTTCGTATTATAAATATTGCCGTAAGTCAGGTGATAAAAGTATCAATTATTATTAATTTCTCCTTCAGATCATGTCTTGTGACATCTCTTTGGAATCGTCTTGAAAAGACGATTCCAAAGAGTTGTTACAAGACATGATTAGATGAGAATTAAGAAATTGGATGTATTTTCAAGATTTGACTTACGATCGTGTTCGACGTTTCGTAAGACTGGCCCCATTTCCTGATCATTTAAGATTTAGGAGCCATCTGGTCTGGGTCTCCACTGTTTGCATATGACACGTGTACTCTTTACTGGAACACTGTTTATACATTACGAGTATTCTCGTCGTTAATTTTCTTATTTTCAAGAGATTGAAACCGAAATTCGAACTAAAACTTTGTTTTTGTAATTGGATGTCGCTTGCCTCTTTAAACACATCGATATTAGTTTAGGAAATGGTTTATGTTAAAAATTACCTTTCAAAGAAATATAAATATTGAGCTCGGTCGGGATTCGAACCCGTATAGAGAAGGCAAAACAAATACCTTAAAACAAATTTAACCCAAACAACCAACCTACTACTCTTACTCTTCGGGTTTATGGTTTCGTATTTGAAATATATGCATCGAAGTTTAAAGAGGCTCGCAACCAGAATTAGCTTTGAAAAAAGTGATTTGTAAATATCTGTCAAACGATTATGTAAACGGGTATAAATAAGTTTAGGATAAGAAATTTTGTTTAAAAAATGTATTTCAACAAAACAAAGTATTGAGATGTGGTGGAATTCGAACCCGGGACCCGGCATGCGGGGACAGAGTAGCAAAATAAGTCAACCACTTAGCCCACTCGACCACCGGGCTATTAATATCTTTGGTATCGATTTCACGTAGTTCAGTGTGTAGCGATGGAGAGTACATAATTCGGCTCGGGTTTATGTCTGAGTCCGTGATCAATTTCTGTTGCGTCTTTCGATAAAGCGATGGAAAACATCTAAAACAAATAATAAAGACTTTTCTTAAGGATGTATTTAGACTGATAATATTTTTCTAATGCCAAATGCACGATAATGCTACATATTTGGCTTAATTTGATTAATTTGTGCAAATACACCATCTGGTTGCGAGTCGCTTTAACCCTTTACCTCATAGCCTGTTTCTAGGTTTGAAGACAGGTGACCACTTAAAGCAGGTTGAAAGTAAAGCAGAATGTGCCTTAAGGCACATTCTGCTTTACTTTCAGTCTGCTTTAATAGGCTATATAAAACAGTTGTTATAGTAATTGTTCATGAGGGTATAAACTGGAACTATTTTTTTCGGCGGAGGAATAAATTAGATACGCTAAAAGTCGCCTCTATGGGGGAAAGGGTTAAGACAAAGACCTACTCCGTCAAGACAATACAACTACAATGCAAAACAAATTTTAATTTGAGTCAGCAAGACAGATAACGTAAACAACATAACCTACATCGACGGCTTGGTGCAAAACTATTGTAACTCCCTCACAATTGTGAGGGAGTTACAATAGTTTTGCACCAAGCCCTCGACATGAGTTTTGTACTCATTATCAATTGGTTTTGATTTAACAATTTGCAGATCATAGTTTTGTGTGTGAATGACGATGGTGTGAAACGTAATAATTGCTAATGCACATCTTCTTTATCGTGTTAGTATTAAGAAATAATAAATTCATACCAGTGTTTTATCGTGCAATCGAACACTGGTAGGAGTTGAGATGCGTAGTAATTTAATCACGAGGCCTTTAGGCCGAGTGGTTTAATTACAAGCATCTCAACGACTACCCGTGTTCGATTGTTTGATAAAACACTGGTATTAATTTATTATTTCGATTCTAACACATAATTTAATCTTAATTTGCACCGAATGAACGGCGCTACATTTCTTGGCGTACGCATTTTCGAAGCCAAATGACGTCACGTTAGAAGTGTTCTACTGAAAATTCGTACACTGAGACGGTCCTTCTTCGCTTATATAGAGGTGTGGGCGAGGTGTGTTAGTAACTTAGTATAGTGTTTAGACCAAATTAGGTGTTCTGTCTCTGTAGCGTTTAGTGATGCATGCACGTGTCATTTACAAACAGAGTACTGGCGCGAAGTACACATGTCCAATTCAAACTGTAGACCTGACCAGAGCCCTTGCTTATAGAGCGTTTGAGTTGAGTCTAAGTTTGTTCTCAGGCTTTTAATTGGTAAGATTTGAGCATCTGCTCAAATCTGACCAATCAAACGCCAGAGAACGAACTCAGATTCACTCAAACGCTTCTTAAGCATAGATCCTGATAGTCTGACCAGATATGCACTGTTTGTATGTTTCCAATATATTATTAAAATTTGTTTCTTAATACGCAAACGCGGACCATAATTAACTGCATACTAAAAATGTCCATGGAGTTTCAGTGATGAAAGAATTCTAAACAGTGCTCTCTCTTTAGAACACACTCAATGGGAGACAAAGATTGTGTGTGTTGTTCGAAGGGAGTTGTTATAGGGGGAAATTAATACTCTGAGAGTGCGGGGCATGAGTTGGCTTACATCTGCAAAAGTTTGAATCCAGATCAGATGCCGCTTAACGCGGCGTCTGATCTGGATCCAAACTGTTTTCCACCAATTTTATGTTTTTTTCTGTAAAAAATGTCCACTACCTTAATTTGAGAAAAAAAGCAAACGACAATTTTAAACAGACACTATTGCAGCAGTGAATGAGTTTGATATAGTTGTCTTGTCTTGTTTCGGGAACAGTGACACGCATAGTTTAAGAAGGGAAATCGTTATTCGGAGGGCCGTTGTAGGGAGGGAATACTGTACAATGTCCCCTCTCTACAACGGCCATCCCAACAACGATTGCCTCCTTACAACATCGCTTGCCACTCTTCCCACAAACAAGACAATATTGTCCAATCAATTCATGGTTGCAATTACGTCTGATTAAAACTGTTGTCTACTATTTTTTTCAAAGTTACATAACGGACATTTTGATATTAATAAAATCTTCATGACGAGTGACAAACATATTGAACCCAGACCAGACGCTGCGTTTCGCGGCGTCTGTTCTGAATTCAAGCTGTTTGCAAATGTAAACCAAGTACACTCCCTATAACGACTCCCTCCGAACAACACACACACGTTTTGTCTCCCATTGGGTGTCGCTGTAGAGAGGAAGTACTACAATCTAGTGTCAATAGCTCGAACTGCATAGTATTTCAGTTTCAAAGTGGATGTTAAAGGGACTCGCAACCGGATGGTGTTCTTGTCAAAATAAAATAAAATACTCAAATAAAAGCAAATTTGTGGCATTATATGGCTTTTCACATTAAAAAAATATGATCAGTCCAAAAAACGTCTCAAGAATCGTCACCGAATCTTAGTTTTTTAGATATTTTCCATCGTTTTTCCATAGCATTAGCTAACGGTATAGTTGTTGTTGTTGCTTCTCTACACGGGGTCAGACATAAACCCGAGCCGAATAATGTTCTATTAATAGGAGTTGAATAGGACTACACTCACCCTAGGGGGGGATTTATTTATTTATTGCTCCCATTGAAGTACGTTAATTCGCTGCCATATATATAGAGAGCGTCCGTAGCCGAGGGCGTAAAGGCGATGCCTCATTTGTCATTTTTGTCTCCGCATGGATAGTCACGGGTTCGAATCCCACCAGAGCCTCTCTTTTTTTTTTTTTTTTTGGAAATGCATTTTTTAACAGAATTTATTATCCTAAACTAAATTTTACCCATTTATATAAGCATTTGACATATATTTACAAATTACTATTTTTAATGCTTGATCCGGTTGCGAGCCTCTTTAAAGAAATTACTACAGTCGAAACTCGATACTACGAACTCACTTAAATTGATCTTACCAGTATTTCGTAAGTTGAATTTTGAAAAGACGATCTCGGTAAAGTCAAACATTCCCGTATTTCAAAGTTAAAACGTGGCTTAACCACGTTTTAACTTTGAAATATGGGTATGTTCGAACACACGCGAGTTCGTAGAATCGAGTTTTTACTGCATAAACTCGACTAAGGAATTAAAAAAAACATATTTCGGAAGACGAGTAGTTACAAAAAGCAAGATTTAAACAGCTGTAGCGTGACATTAACTCACTTAAGCCAGGTGTCTAAGAGGACATTGGCAAACAGTGCAGACCCTGGTGAAATATTATATTTAACCCATTACCCCATAAATACGCCTTTTCACGCCTTTTATTTTTTTTATTGTACTGAAGAAAATAGCTTCAATTTATACAGTCAAGAATATGTAACATAAGAAATATTTTCTATATTCTAGCAGATTGTAGCTTAAAGCAGGCTGAAAGTAAAGCAAGATGTGCCTTAAGGCACATTCTGCTTAACTTTCAACCTGCTTGAAGTGGTCACTACTCTTCAAAACTAGTAACAGGCTATGGGGTAATGGGTTATTGCATTTTGACTAAAGAATATAAAGACATCTTTACTGAAGAAATTTCCATAAGGTGAAAAGGTTGTCAAAGTCGCCTATTAGTACACAGAGGCAATTACGTTATCGTTTTACCTTTAACCCATTTATACCAAGTGGATTATTCCATGTTTATATATTGGAATAGTCAACTTTTTTTCAAAGGGATGCTTGGTCGAAAATTTCATTTTCATTTTGTTTTACATGTATATTGAAATTCCTATCAGCAATCAGTGTAGACTCTGATCAGACGCCGCATAATGCGGCGTCTGATCAGAGTCTACACTGTTTGCCTATATCCCAAAAAGGGATCGTGGGCACAAATGGGTTAAACTCTTACGCTGCCAAATAATTTGTGAGGTTTTAAGCCCTTCACCGTTACTTTGTTGCCTGCTTCAATAGTGTTGTCTGCAGGATTGTTTCAAATGTCACTAGGGTTCATTGAGATCAGCAAAGTTTAGTGATCGAAGCACGGCGTCTCATTAGGATCCAAACTATTTGACTCCTTGCAATCAACTTTCAGAGGATTATTTTCTTAGAACACTAGCAGACGGAAAATGTTGTGCACAATCGACAAAATTATTCAGCGTTCAAAAAGTTTAATCCATTTGCGCCTAGTGGCGTTACGCAGAATAGTGGACACGCAGGTGGCCCACTTGCTCTCATTTTCGAGCATTAAAATAAGAAGGGCAATTTTACATAACTTGTAATAACTTTTTTTTCTGGACAGATATTGTTCCTGTGCAAACGGCCTGTGTTAGCTTAAACATTTTCCTTTATGATGGAATTGTTTTTGAAAAAATATTTTAATAAGATTTTGGTCCTTTTTTAAGTTTAAAAAGACACCTCTAAATCACATTAAACAAAGAGTAAAATGCTGAAAATAAGCCTCGACACGGATAATATAACACGACCTTGTGCATTTATATAAATCGATATCAATTTTGTGCAAACGGGCTCGTATACTTGACTATTTGTTCTTTCTTTTGATATAAATTTAAGAATTGTAAGTTAATGTTAATTTGGTCCTTTTTCAAATTGAAAATAAAATTAATATGTTCAAAGAGTCGTCGGGAGTTTCCGTAAATACCGAGCGGTAAGAGCCGAACATTGACGGGCACGCAAGCTAGCGTAGGACAGTTTATCGATAATCTATCGGTGTCCACTATTCTGCCTAACGATTCGTCCATGCTTATTATTATATTGGATGAGCCCATTATTTGGATCTAAGGGATATCTGGTCTAAATTTTTATTTTTGTTTTGGTTTATATTACAATTCCTATGAGCAAACAGTGTATACTCTGATCAGACGCCGCATTATGCGGCGTCTGATCAGAGTCTACACTGTTTGCCTATATCCTATAATTATATAGGACCGTGGGCACAAATGGGTTGAAAAAGTTAATTAATTTTATGTGGTTTAATTTCAGTACTGAAAGTGCATGCTCCTATTTAATATTAGACATCAATTATAGATAGTAATTACTCGCTGTCTGTGTCTTCGGGGTTAAATATTAATTTCGAATCGTTGGGCGTAATTAGATTCAAGCTAGAGATGAGACGGCTATCAATTAACACATACGCCCCTGAGACCTCAAATGCACAATTCCAATTTCCAATTAAGTATAGTCCACCTTTTACTATTTAGGGTTGACTTTAAAGGGACTCGCAACCGGATGGTGTACTTGTCAAAATAAAATAAAATACTCAAATAAAAGCAAATTTGTGGCATTATTTGGCTTCTGACATTAAAAAAATATGATCAGTCCAAAAAAAGTATCAAGAATCGTCACCGAATCTTAGATTTTTAGATATTTTCCATCGTTTTTCTATACCGACTAGTAGACGGTATAGTTGTTGTTGTTGCTTCTCTACACGGGCTCAGACATAAACCCGAGCCGAATTGAGAAGTTGTATCCACTTTCGATCGCTACACATTGAAATACGTTAAATCGATCCGAGACAAACGGATAGTTCCGTGGTCCATTGGTCTAAGCGGTTTCCCCTATTTTGCCTTCTGTCCGCCAATGCCGGGCCCCGGGTTCGAATCCCACCAGAGACCAATATTTTTTTTTATTGAAATACCTTTTTTTAAACAGAATTTCTTATCTTAAACTAATTCTTTACCATTTATATAAGCGTTTGACACATATTTACAAATCACTATTTTTAATGCACCATCTGGTTGCGAGTCGCTTTAACAATAGATTGCACAATAACAAACAGTGCCGATCCTGGTCAGACGATCCCTTTCGGAATCATATTATCAGAGTATACACTGTTCGCACAGAACACATTCGCACTTTATATATAATACACTGTTTATAGATGACGAGTTCACTTGTCGCTACATATACTCTTTACTTCCTCTTATTACAGATATTATATAGTTTGAAATGAAACATCACACTACATGTAATTATAATCATATACAGTAAACACATTATGAACAAAACACAAAGGAAACAAGTACATGTATCTAATACGCCAATTTCAAGAGGATCATTCTGCTTGAATTTCAGCCTACTTTAAGCAACCATCTGCTAGAATATATGAAATATTTCTTATGCTACATAGTCATGACTGTTTCATGTGGAACTATTTTCTCAGTGAAATAATAAATTAAAGACGTAAAATGTGTATTTATGGGGTTATGGGTTTATCCTTTCATTGCCATTTAGACGTTATAAAGTCGCTTCTATTTTATAGTCTGCTTGGGCTTATTACTTTTGGAATTTTATGCGTTATCACATTAGAAGCTTTGATATGATTGATCTTGGTCAGGCGTAATACAGCGCTCCCTCTCTACAATGAGACCCAAAGGGAGACAAAAATTGAGTTCGTTGTTCGGAGGGAGTCGTTATAGGGAGAGAAATTGACTTACATTTGCAAACAGCTTGAATCCAAATCAGACGCCGCGTAACGCGTCGTCTGATCTGGATTCAAGCTAATTGTCACTCGTCATTATATTTATTTGATCATAATGTCCACTTATATATGTAACTTTGAGAAAAACAGCAGACGACAGAATTAAGCAGACGATATTGCAGCCATGGAAAGATTGGACATCAATGTCTTGGTTGGGGAACAGCGGCAAGGGTCGATGTAAAGAGGGAGACGTTTTTGGGAGAGCCATTGTAGGGAATGATCACTAGTTTTCTGAAAATATTTTACGCATCTGTAATAATCAGCGTATTTTACAAGAAAATGTCTTATCACGTGACTCAGTGTTTTTATTACGTTTTTCAGGTGAAGGCCAATTGAATATTAACCGAATTGGTACAGACACAATCACAAAACTAAGGAGCCAAGCGTTCGCGGACAAGAAACTTGGACAGGTAAAGTGTGTTGTTTTCTATGAGATCTAAGGTGGCACGATAAGACACCCGTAGTTTTCCTAATCGGGACTACTCGGTCAATTCCGGGCGACTTCACATGGAACTATAGTTCGAACCTTTAGTCTGACAAAAATGCGATCGGCGCATGCGTATATTAAGGTCGGCAAAGGAAAACCGTTTGTCGAACCAATGAAAACTGAGAATGGTCCGTCTGCGGTTAGGTTCACAGATCGAAGGACGTCACTTTAGTGTTTCATAGATAAGACCATAGTTCCATGTGAAGTCGCTCTTAGACTTATTTCGAAACAAGTTGGCCTCCTATAAAAAGAAGGCAAAGGCAAAGTCAGCGATCGACGTCATTAAATGATTTTAACATTGACGTTCACATGAACTCAAGTTCAGGGGACATTATTATGGTGGCATGGTTCTGACACCAGTTACCACTTAGCTTTTCTGAAAAAATCCAGTTAAAATATCTGACATAATATCTAGTAAGTGGAAAGTGGATTTTTTCGTGAAAACCTGATAATTATCTTAACGCGACAAAATGACCTGTTAGTGCCATAAACTGTCACCACAAATTAATATATCCCGGATTTGGTGATGTTCGGCGATATTCATTGCAATAATCAACCTCCTTCACAGAAGAGTAATATGATATCCAACCTCCTTCACAGAAGAGTAATATGATATCCAACCTCCTTCACAGAAGAGTCATATGAGTCCTTATAAAGGGTCTACACCACTAAAATGCACTTATGATATTCATTAAGTATACACATGTACAGTGGAGAAAATGTTATCATTTTCCAATTAAGGCTTTTACGCTAAATCTATTATTTCCCTTGCAAACAATTTGGAGCCAGATCAGACGCCGGGTAACCCGGAGTCTGACCGGGCTCCAAACTGTCTGCCTTCCCAGTTTGAATTAACATTAAGAATTGGCAAGAAGTAGTCATTTTCTACATTTTAATTTGCGTTTGCATTTCGTTTGCGTTTAAACGGGAATAATAATGTTTTCACAGCTGTATATGACCTATGCGAACATTGTAGATCGAGACCATAAGGCTGTTAGACTTCGTTAATAGTTTGTTTTCTTAATCAGGTGGCTGCTTTGGGCGGGTCAAGGTATACAGTGGAGAAAACGTTATTCTTTCCCAATAAACGCGTTTACGCTAAAACTATTATTTCCAATACAAACAGGTTGGAGCCAGATCAGACGCCGGGTAACCCGGCGTCTGATCAGGCTCCATACTCAGATTAAAATAAATGGTCAGGATTGTCAATAGGTTGTATTTTTCTACGTTTTAGTGTAATGCGTTTGCGTACGTTTGCGTTTAAACGGGAAAGAATAACGTTTTCTCCACTGTAGCAGTAGCCTATGAACTTTCTGATTTACTTTCGTTTTGTTTTAATCTGTCACCTGTGTTAACTCATTCGACCCTTGAGACGAGTAGACTCGCCCTTCACAAACAGTGTACCCTATTGAACCAAGGTCTATACTGTTTGCCGTTTTGTAAATAGGCCTACATGTGTATTTTTAAAAGAATCCGAAAAAGTCAAAGTACGAATATAATGTTTCTATTTTTAGATAACTGGTAACACGAAACTTTCTAGTTAATTATCTAGTTAAGTAGTGGCAGTTTAAAGCAGTATCATGACAAAGTTCTATTTCAGATATTTATGTTGTTATCGTGAAAAGTTTCCACATTCCACTTACCCGATAATTATCTGAAAACTAACGCGAAAGTTTTCTAGATAAGTAACTAGTTAACTATTTATGTGAGATGTTAACAGGAATCTATCATGATAATTAAGTGGTTAACTGGTGTCCTAACTCTGTGCATGCTGGGTAATTGTCCGTCTGCATCAATTGCCGTCTGTAACTATTCTAAAAATAGACTACACCTTTTAATAAACGTCTAATTTCTCAATCGCTGATGCCTTCTTGTGAAATGTACTTCTTAACCCTTTCCCCAATAGAAGCGACTTTTAGCGTATTTAATTTATTCCTCCGCTGAAGAAAATAGTTCCAGTTTATAACCTCATAAACAATTACCATTACAACTAATTTATAAAGCCTAACAGAATTTAGCTTAAAGCAGGCTGAAAGTAAAGCAGAATGTGCCTTAAGGCACATTCTGCTTTACTTTCAACCTGCTTTATGTGGTCACCTGTCATCAAAACTAGAAACAGGCTATGAGGTAAAGTTAAAGGGTCAACACTGTCAATCAACCCTAGGGACGAGTTTACTCGTTATTTACAAATAGTGTACCTGATCTTGACCTAATTTGTTTGCAAAGGAAACAAGAAATATCTTTAAAAAAGATATTCGGCGGAATGGGTGGTGAAGATAATAATGTATATGGAATTGATTTTATCCAAGAATTGCAATAAATAGGATGATAAATCAGGATATTAAGCTCAATATTTTTCTAATAAGATACGCACAGTAATCTACGACCACATACATATAATCAAAGACTGAAGGTCTTGAGAGTCGCCAAGAATAAGTTTTTGCAATCATTAACAGTTACTACTGGATCTGAGGTTAATCATTAGTTTGTTAAGGCAGTTGGTCTCTCAAAGACTGAAGGTGAAAGTACAGCAGAGAGCATTTACATACGTTTATGCTTTAGATCGGGCTATATTTTGCTGCAATTGTCAGCTGTTTGTCAGCTGTTTTTATTCCATCTTACACAGAAATGCAAAACAATAATTTAACCCTCATACAGATACTGTAGCAATTTTGTAACAGCAGTCTGCTGTAATAGTTCTACCATCTTGCTTTTGTAAATATATGATGAAACAACACAATTGTGTTTAACTCACTTGAGGCAATTTATTATATTGCTATCAATGTATGGTAAATTACAATTAACCCTTTACCTGATAGCCTATTTATAGAACTCAAGATAGATGACTACTTAAAGCAGGTTGAAAGTAAAGCAGAATGCGCCCTAAGGCGCATTCTGCTTTACTTTCAGTCTGCTTTAAGCTATCATGTGATATACTATAGAAAATATTCCCTATAATACATATTCACTACTGATTAAATTGGAACTATTTTCTTCAGCGGATGAATAAATCATATCCGCTAAAAGGCGCTTCTATTGGGGAAAGGGTTATAATAAATGGGTACTAAACCATAACAAACCACTGTCTATCTATAGAAAGACACATTGTCATAATCTTAAAATAGAAGCATATGATGTCATCAGCTCAGTATAGTAAACACTGCACTGTGTCTCACAAGTAGACCAGTAGCCCAGGGCTCCAGATAAGAGGGAGTAAACTGAACAAATCTAACATTATCTCACTCATTTCAGCACCAAACCCTATGGTGTTACCACTCATTTTGATCGTCTCGAAGAGACAATTCAAATGAGTAGGACATCATGGGGTTTAATGCAGAAATAAAGATTTTAAGTTTTGAAAGACTTCCTTTATCTGGAGCCCTGGCTACTATCCAATCAGACAATTCAGTTTTCAACAGGTGCTCTTTATTCTAAACATCTGATCAAATATGATTGGTTGAAAATGTTGGAAACTTCAAAAGTGTGTTGAAATAGAAAACAGTCAGCTCCGCCGAAAAAATGGTTTTAGCTCAAACACGTTAACAATGAAGCTCACTTAAAACGAAGTTGGTTATATAGAAAATAACCAATTCCTTTGGATTGATCTAAACAATATATCACGAGAATGGGTAATAATCTGGTTAAAATCGAGTCCGCAGGTCGAGGTTATTGTTACCAGATAACAACCCATTCGAGAGATATAGGACGTGTTCGATTATCAGTTCCAGAACTGTTTGGAACGATCCCATGGAATTAGTAAATCAAATAAAAACGGAATTGAACCCTTGTTTGTATAGTAGTCTGGTTCCCTGCTTAGTATAACTTTGCTGTCGAAGCGTTGGCAAATTGTGCCGAGAACCATGACGATACGTCACAATTCTGTTCACACCACCTCCTTGAACAGAACTGATAGAACAGTTCTGGAATTTAATTCCGGACCATTCGATTTCGATTCCGTCAATCCCGTCAATTCCGGACTGATAATCGAACACGCCCTATATGTAATATCGATTATTCTATTTATTATATACATTTTAATTACGTTTTTACAGAGAAAACACACATACTTATTTGTTTATGCGCTACTTCACAAAAGATAGTTTGACGTGACGTCACAAAAATGATATAGTCACTGCAGAATTGAAATCATCACTAGTGATGACATCAACTGTGATGCATATGGAATTTATCTAACTGAGAACTATCTATAAATCATCGATAGGTGTATAATTAAACGAAACAGTATTATTTATCATATCTCATTTAACTCAAAGTAAAGTTAACCTGATTTATTATATACAGTCAAACCTGTATTAAGAGACCTTCCATGGGAGTTCGAAAAGAAGGTCACATATGACAGGTAGTCTCTTAAAACAGACACACTTTTGATGTAGTGCAATTTATTATGAACATCTGCATATATGTGATAGCTATTTATTATTCAGTAAATAACAAATGGAATAATTTTAATTAAGTAATAAACTATGAATTAAATACATTTTAAGTAATCTGTAACTTAAATACATTTGAAAAACATAATTTGTTTATGAAACTCATTTTCAACAAACACTAACATGTATTACCCAATTGTAAGCTTGAAGCAAATGTGACAAGTATGGTTTATGCATACTTTGATACATGTGCTATACAATAGTTCAGAAGATATTTAGTAAAGTAATAATAGAAGCTCATTAATTTTATGGATACAACGTTACAGTATGGTGCTTAAATGACTCCTTTTTTTAAAATTAGAAATGTATAATTTAATAACTGATTAGGCTTAAATTCATACATGTATTTACAATTTACACGCATTCAGGCCTACCATTCCTCCGGATTTTTCCTAAATCTCCGGATTTTTCATAATTTCTCCGGATCTCCGGATTTTTTCCGAAATCTCCGGATTTTTTCAAAAATCTCCCAGAGTATTTACAATTTACACGCATTCAGGCCTACCATTCCTCCGGATTTTTCCTAAATCTCCGGATTTTTCATAATTTCTCCGGATCTCCGGATTTTTTCCGAAATCTCCGGATTTTTTCAAAAATCTCCCAGAAAAAAATCCTAATCCCCGATTCAGTGCGCCAGACAGCACCTTCTCGGTCTTTCAAATATGAGAAAAGCAATAAAGGTATTCCGAATGCTATTTGTATTGGTACTAATCGGGTCATTGACTGGATTAGCAGCTTGTTCACAGCCAATCAAACATGTAATTATTCGACTGCGGGCTGAGAAGTAACGATACGGCATGCACTTTATTTATGACACGTCTGGTTCTGCATGTTTGTGTACACTTTATTTATGACACGATAGGTTCACGCATAGCGATAAAGTGATGGTGTAGTGCAGGTAAACAGCGAGATTGCCGATATCGTAAAGAAGCTATACACGGGAGCAAAATTGCTATACCCAAGAGAAAAAATGCAGCCAAATGAAATCGGCTTTGAATGTTTCAAAAAAAATTATTATTTTATTTTGAAAATTACGACAGGGTGTCATGGAATTAAGGCAGGACGTGACGCCCTGCTAAAAGTGTCTAGCCATGAGTATATTTATATGAATATCATTAACTTACTAGTCATAGTGGCCTGAAATGTGCAAAATCAGATGTAAGACATTGTTACTATAACTTTTCTAATCCTTAACCAAACAGTACAGGTACTTATCACAGAACACAGTTGTCTGACCGGGGTCTATACTGTTAAAAGGAGTAAATATTTGCAACTATGGAGAATACAGTTGAGTTGCCCCTAGCAGTATTTATGATGTTTTGTTATTTTTCTTTTTTTATAGTTTTTTTACAGAGTTTATTGCAATAAAGTTTATACTGTTATTCTTTGTGTGTATGTATTTAATACATAGATGATGGGTGCAATGGTGTGATATACATTTGAAAAGATGGTTTTAAACACAAAAGCGCACAAATAAAGATTTTCGATTAAAAAGCGCGCTTTTGGGAATCGCGCCTTCAAAGGCACGATTTTTGAAAATCGCGCTTTAAAATCAAAATTTGGGAAAATCTTTGGATTTTTTTTTTGAAATTATGGTAGGCCTGCGCATTTAACAAGATCATAGAGATCTATCACTAGTATATAAACCCATTTCAATTTATTTCCTACAATGACTCTTAAGTAAACACTCAAATGTGTTAATGTCACACATCAAATAACCAATTGTTTAACCATAACTGTTTGACCATGTGCTAGAAAGTGTTAAAACACTACCTTAAAGTCTTTAAATACAGGGTGATAATTGCCGAAGGGAGTCACATTTCATGGTCACTTGTCACATAAGACAGGTAGTCTCTTAATTCAGGTTCATTATATAGTAAAAACTGTTGGGGGCCTCTTCTCCTAGTTTCGTATAGCTGGAGAAGCTCATTGCATGGGTACCCCAGCAATACTAGCAGCAATAATGAACCAAGTATGTTCTTTATCCTATTTAGTTGAGTTTGAAACATTGTAAATACATGTATTTTCTCTTTTCTTTCTCTCTCATCTTAACCTCGTATCTTGTAAATTACTATTACAATTTAACATCAAAATTGAAAGTGTGAATTTTGAGGCAGCATAGACTATGAACAGACGCCGAGTCACATAGTGCCGGTCATGATCTAATCTTTCAGACCATATACATAATTATATAACTGTCTATGGAACGAATTTCGATAAAAAATCTATATATTCAACTAAAACATTTTTATTTAGACTTTAGATAAATTACAAAATTCTAATAGTTTGCGTGTTCCCAACTAATGACCTCCCTATTTATGTATTCAATATTTGTATAATGTTAATGCTGTCCGCGGTGAAGTGGACCTTATACAATTATGATAAATAAAAGTTTGAAAGTTTGAAAGTAAGGTCACATATGACAGGTAGTCTCTTAAAACAGACGGTCACTAAGGCAGGTTTGACTGTACATATCTATGATTTATAGAGATTTCCCAGTAAGATAAATTTGATATCGTCACTGTTGATATCATCACGACATGTAGTGACGATATCACTCTTTGTGACGTCACGTCATAATTAGTTTAGTGACGTCGCGGTAATCAATTTTTTGTGTGTTTTTCTGTAAAAACGTCATTAATATATTATATAATAAATAGAATAATCTATTCCTTTGAATAGATATGAAAAATATATCACTCGAATGAGTTGTTATCTGGTTAAAAAACTCGTTCTGCGGACTCGTTTTTTAACCAGATAACAACCCATTCTCGTGATATATTTATCATATCAATCAAAAGATATTGATTATCCTCTATATATCACATTTGGATAATGCGAAAGAAATCAGTGGGTCCGGGGAACTTCGTTATAAGTGAGCTTCTCTGTACAGGGTAATCCCGTTTGCTTTCTAGATCCGTATCTGTGGTAACTATGTCAGTATTGTCATGAGTGATGTAGTAGACCCCTCAATGGCATCGCTAGAGGTGTTCGAACTGTACGACCCGGATGTTGATGTAGATCTGGTGCCTGTGCTATCTCACCCACTCCCTGCAAGTCCGGGGTTCCATCGTATCACGTCTGATTGTAGTAAGATCATCCTGCCAATCTCAGCACGAGAGGACACAACAAGTAAGTATAAGTGTAGTATAGTAATAATAATACATGTATAAGTGTAGTATAATCATAATAATACATGTATAAGTGTAGTATAATCATAATAGTACATGTATTAATAATAATGATAATAATAATGATCATAATAGTTATGATCATAATAATGATTATAATAATAATAATAATATGATTATTATTATTGTTATAATGATTAAATTAGGATCATAACTATTTTTTTAGTAGTACATGTTTTATGATAATCATGATGGTATCCATAACACACCGTATAACCAACGTTAAAACGCCTCAGGGGGCGATGCAGTGTCCCATGATTTAATCAGGGATTCAGTATTTCACTATTTGGACGCCAATACATGTATTACCTTTGACGTCTCATCGAAATACAATTTATTAATTACCTGATCAGAGGACTACAAAAGGGACCCTCTGATTAGGATCCGCACTGTTTGCCATTTGCAATGTTGAAATCAACCCTAAAAGGTAAAAGATTGGCTAAACTTAATTGGAAACTGGAATTGTCCATATGAATTAGGAACTGTTGGTAGTTTCCGATACCATATCAGCCACTAACCAAAATATATGTGTGAATACATCTTTGGATAGTGCAGTGTCGTGTACACTTTTAAGGCCTCGGTGACCTTGACCTTTGAACTTAGTTATAGCAACTGCTTTTCCATACCGTTTAAAATTTAAACATCAGTAAGGGATACACACTTCAGTGTGTGAGTACAGCTTGGGATAGTAAAGAATAGTTTCTCGAATCATTTTAATGTCATTTTGATATTGTCACCTTAGTATTAACCCCGACCTAAGAAACTTATTCGGTGTACGAGTACACCTTGGTATGCCGCAATGTATTCTATAATTTTCAGCTTTGGGAGCATCTGTCACTTACTATGACCCAGTTCTTGTTGGATTATTTTTGGCAGATATTTACAGGGCGCGTTTATTTGGAGAGGTGCGTTAAAATGGGACTTTACGGTATTCTTATATTTTGCACTAGCTGAAGAAACCATTGATGGCGATGGCATGATCATGATTCTCGAGTTCGCATCCGACTTTTCCAGCCTGGTCACAGGTACCAACTTGACTTTCGACAATTTCGAGGCGAACCGATTATCACTTGTTTTAAATGGAGGATTATTCTATCCGGGAGTGACGTTTCTGCAGGTTGGTTGTTCATTTACTCATTATGTATTCCTCGCGACACAGACATACTCAAACCCCGTATAATTATACGCCTTTTTTCGCCTTTAATTTATTCGTTCACTGAAGAAAATAGTTCCACTTTAAACAGTCATGAATACATTATGTACCAAAGAAGTATTTTGTTTATCCTATCATATTATCGATGAAAGCAGATTTAAAGTAAAGCAGAATGTGCATAAATGCACATTCGGCTTTACTTTCAACCTGCTTTAAGTGGTCACCTGTATTCAATACTATAGGAAAGATGGGCGTATGGATTAAACACTTTACAAATAAAACAGTGAAATACCTCTATCATGCACGGCCACATAAAATAATGCTAACTGATTGTATGAAATATGGGTGTCAGCTTATGGCAAGATACTTTAAGCAGTCACCTGTTTTAAACACCTACTTGTACAATACACTTTAGTGGTAATAGTGTTTGTTTTACTATTTGGTATTCTCAAAATGCTATGCCCTCGTTAAGGAAAATCCATTTAAAACAGGTGTTTATGAAATCATTAGTTTCGAAAATGATATAAAATAAGGTGTTCTTGCAAAATACCATTTGATAAATACACATTTACCGTCGGAAAAGACCATGGGTGTATCGGTCTGTCTCTTCCGTATCTAGAACAGATTACGATGAGAAATTACCTTTGAACTTCGAGATATTGACATATGCTTGAATAACCTATAATAACATATTCAGCTATATATGTAGACAAAAAATACTGCCAAACGCCATCTTGCCATACCGTTTTCCATGATTTGTGTTTATTGTTGCTATGCTCATGGCTCATGTTAGAGTTATTGCATAATAAAGATTCTATTCTATTTAAAACTATCAGGGTCTTGAGCCAGTGGATGTGTGTTTGAGCAGTGATGAGAGCATGGCTTACGTTGTATTATCAACTAACAACTTAGTTGCAACAGTCGATGTTACTAGTAATACAATAACCAAGCTCGACGCCTTAGGATACAAAGGTTAGTTTAACAATTTACAGTGAACCTAATTTGGTAACGACTGGACACATTTCTTGGCCCCATACAGTTATCTCAGGGCTGCCATTTCTCCGGATTTTTCCGAAATCTTCGAATTTCTTTCTAGAACATGGTAGCTTAAAGCAGGCTGAAAATAAAGCAGAATGCGCCTTAAGGCGCATTCTGCTTTACTTCCAGCATGCTTTAAGTAGCCACGTGTCAACAAAAGTAGAAACAAGCTATGGGGTAAAGGTACGATTCGTAAAATCGCACTTGAAAAAAGAAAATTTTGAAATCTTAGGATTTTGATGTCAACTTATGGCAGCACTGTTATCCTTTTCCTTTTAAAGAGGCTCGCAACCGGATTTAGCATTAAAAATGGTAATTTGTAAATATATGTCAATTGATTATATAAATGGGTAAGATTTAGTTTAGGATAATAAATTCTGTTAAAAATTGCATTTCCAAAAAAAAAAAGGAAGAAGCTCTGGTGGGTTTCGAACCCGTGACCCTCCATTGCGGAGACAAACAAGAAAAATGAGGACGCGCCTTTACCGCCTCGACCACGGACGCTCTCTATATATACGGTAGCGAATTAACGTACTTCACTGTTAGCGCTTAATACTACATTATTCGGCTCCGGTTTATGCCAGAGCCCGTGTAGAGAAGCAACAACAACAACTATACCGTTAGCTAACGCTATAGAAAAACGATGGAAAATATCTAAAAAAAAACTAAGATTCGGTGACGATTCTTGAGACTTTTTTTGGACTGATCATATTTTTTTAATGTCAGAAGCCAAATAATGCCACAAATTTGCTTTTATTTGAGTATTTTATTTTATTTTGACAAGTACACCATCCGGTTGCGAGTCGCTTTAAACGAAATTAAATGCATTGCAGTTAAAGGGACACATTGACAACTGATTTAAACATTCTGGCGATGGCAAATAAATTGTTTAACCCTTTTATTCACAATGACGCATTACAGCTGCTTTAAGTAATCATCTATCTTAAATACTAGAAACAGTATATGGGGTTATGGGTTAACTGACCGTCCTTCGCCCGTCCGTCCGTCTGTCTGTTTGTCTGTCTGTCTGTTTTTCTGTCTGTCTGTTTGCATATCTGTCTGTCTGTCTGTCTGTCTCTTTCTCTTCCTTTTCAATCACATAAAGGTTTCAATCTTTTCTCATAAACCTGCAGATTTCCGTGTTAACAATGGATTTGATGCAAACAACAAGGATGGTATCAAACTGGCCAACTATGATATCCGAGGAGCCTATACTCCATCTAGAATCGACTGTTTTGCTGCTGGGGGCGAGGTAAGATATCCTAGTGAAAATGATTAAATCTTACAGTGAAATGAAAGTAATAAAATGACTTATATAAAAATAATAACTGTGTTAACCATTTACTTAATACGTCTTTTTACGCTCTTCAGGTATTCTTCCAATGAAGAAAATAGTGTTATACAATTTTCAATATAAACCACGAGAAATTTTTTCTAATGCCTAGCAGATGGTTGCATAAAGCTCACTAGATGTAAAAGCAGATTACACTATAGATCCACTGACATATCGGTATATTTGTACGTTTGTTTTCTGTTTTGTTTGACAGGAATACTTTGTCACTGGAAACGACGGCAGTCCTGCCTACAGAAATGTAGTCAAACTAGAAAGCCTAACACTCGACCCCACCATATTTCCCAACACCAGATTCCAGAAGAAAAGGTTCGCCGGAAGACTAAAGGTCTGGAATGGCGGCGATGTTGATGGTGACGGTGATATAGATGCTATCTACGCTATTGGTTCACGCAGTGTATCGATATGGCTCGCTTCCTCAGTTACCATTGTCGCTGACACACTGAGCATGGTGGAAGAGAAAATCGCCGAATTAAAGCCTGATTACTTTAATGCAGACCCGAATAAGGGTGGGAAAACAATAGCCAATACCTTCGATCGCCGATCAATCGTACGTGGACCAGAACCAAAAGGTGTAGTGGTGTTTAACACTTGCAAAGACCGTTACTTAATAGCAGTTGTTGGCCTTGAAATGCCAGGCGGTCTGATGGTGTTCTCACTCAACTATAACAACCCTGCCGCCGGATTTACGTTCATGAATTTGGCGATGCCTATTAATGCTTCGACTTCTGACACCTGGAACCAAGCATGGATGAACGGAGAAGCCACTATGATGAATGTGCAATCTATATCCTTATTAGCAAGTAAGTCAAGAACACACTTCAGACATGTACATTGCTCCCTCCCTTCACCGGACCTCCCAACAACGACTCCCTCCTTACAGTGACCCTTGCGGCAGTTCCCTATACTGAACAATTATGTCCTGCTCTTTTACTGCTGCAATATCGTCTGCTTAAAATTGTCGACTAATGTTTCTTCTCAATGTTACATGTAAGTGGACATTTTGATAGAATATATATGAGCCGTGTTATGACAAAACCTGCATTATTGCATGTCAAACAGTGTAGATCAAGGCCAGCTTCTGTGTCAAAGACGCGGCGGCTGGTCTTGATCTACACTGTTTGACGCCCACATGCATCTAAAGTATTTTATGTAGCTGTAATATGGTATTTGTTAGTGGAAACCAAACTCAGATACAGAGCCTGCGATGAAATCGGTGCTAGGTCTGTACAATGTTGCGATTCAATAAGACAGGTTTTGTCATGGCACGGCTCATGTAATGGCCGTCATTATAGACAACTGACAAACAGCTCGAATTCAGATCAGACGCCGCGTTACGCGGTGTCTTGTCTCGATTCAAACTGTTTGCAAATGTGAGCTTATACATGCTCAGCACTCTAAAGGTATTACGTTGCCCTCCCTACAACAACTCCCCCGAACAACATACACAATCTTCGTCTCCCATAGAGTGATGTTTTAGAGAGGGAGCACTGTAGTATTGAACCCTCTCACCGGTATATACTGTTAAAGAGACTCGCAACCAGATTTAGCATTAAAAATAGTAATTGGAAATATATGTCAAACGCTTATATACACCGGTAAGAATTAGTTAAGAATAAGAAATTCTGTTTAAAAATGCATTTCAATAAAAAAAAATATCGAGCTCTGGTGGAATTCGAACACGGGACCCGGCATGTGGGGATATAGTAGCAAAATAAGTCAACCACTTTGCCCACACGACCACCGGGCTATTTATATTGATTTAACGTACTTCAGTATGTATCGATGGAGAGTACATAATTCGGCTCGGGTCTATTTCTAAGCTTGTTATCAATTTCTATAACGTCTTTCGATGCCCACGTATAAAACGATGGAAAGTATCTAAAAAAAACTATGATTTGAATAGATCTACTTTTTTTAGACTGATCATATTTTTCTAATGCCAGATGCACGATAATGCTACACAGTTGGTTTTTTTAAGCATTTTCTTTTATTTTTGCATATACACCATCTGGTTGCGAGTCGCTTTAAAGTTGAATTTGCAAACAATTTTGGATCCTGGTCAGGCGCCGTGCGTTCATGAAAAGAGTCCACCTTCCAGTTATTAGATATTGTCGGAAAGTATTTGTAGTTAAGTAGTGTCAGAAATACACCACCATATGTCAGACACTGAATACATGTAGAGTCGAACTCGATAGTTCTAACTCGCGTTGGTTCGAACTTCGAACACACCCATATTTCAAGGTTAAAACGTGGCGTAGTCACGTTTTAACTTTGAAATACGGGTATGTTCGACTTAAGCGAGATTAATTTATCTACATTCAGCTTATTAAATACCTGTAGGATTTGTTCAGCGAGTTCGAAGTATCGAGTTTTCACTGTACCGCCGCCATATACCGGTATTAGACATTGGATACATGTATTTTCTTTGTTCCGTTTCAGCTCGTAACCCATTCGTGTATGCTGCAGGAATGATCGGAAGTACTTTGAATGGATACAGACTCGATATAGAATGCGTTTAAATGCCGTCTAA
Source organism: Gari tellinella (assembly GCA_922989275.2). Lineage (NCBI taxonomy): Eukaryota > Metazoa > Mollusca > Bivalvia > Cardiida > Psammobiidae > Gari > Gari tellinella. The sequence continues at coordinate 34,195,804 of OV277873.1, read as the reverse complement.
CGTGGGTATGGCAAATCAAACCTCACTTTTCAGCAATGTGAACTACAATATGCCCTCTGATAATAATGCTTTACTGTATGAAATATGTAATAAACTTGGGATATTGAACTGTTTAATCGTTGTGTCATTGACATCTACAGAGATACTCCTACAAAGAGACTATTCTAATTCGTTCCCTGACATACATCTCTGCCACTAATCTCTCTCAACCTCCTACACTGAGAGTATCCATTCATTCCTCAACATACACATTTGCCACCAATCACTAAACCTCCGTCACAGAAAGTATTCATTCGTTCCTCAACATACGTCTAAGCTTTGTTAACAACCCTGGTACAATGCCATTTGGTATTACACAGTACTGGTGAATTTGATTTCTATGTACAAAGCAAACCAATTTCTGCTGTTCAGGTACCAAACTAACACTGTAATAAGCTTGTCTAATATCGGCACTAGCAAAATACATATTATGAGTAACAAGCTTCAATGCTTTTTAAAAATGATCATTCTTAAAATGTTTATATGGTATGTGTTCATTTTAACTTTTTGAGATTTAAAATTAACCTAATTTCACCATTTTTCTTCGATCATAGAAAGGTAGGTGAAAGAAACTGATATTCACTGTAATCTACAGGAATAGTAGCTTTATCCTGCAACATTTGTTAGCCTCGACATCCATAATTTCTTATTTCTTTCTATTATTACTTCTTTGTGAATAATGGTTTTTGGGATGGTAAAACATTGTCAATGAAATAAAAATGGAAATGTTGAACAATGTCGAGTATTTTGGGAACTCGAGTGATATTTTTCCAATTATCTGCAAACCCTTTTAAATCTACTACCTTCGGGACACAGGTACTTGACACATACTTTATTATCTATTAACCCCCCCCCACCACCACCACCACCACCCCCACCCCCCACCTTTTTAAAAAATTTTTTTTTTTTTTTTTTTACTATACCTCTATTATAGATACAAGGTAAACAGTGCAATTCAACACCTAGTCTTTACTATCGACTTAAGCTGATGCTATAATAGACTCGATCGCCGATATTCTCTTGTGGTACCCTCGGGAAATGATTAATTTATCAATATCTACTTTTTATTTCATCAAATTCCGTCAAATAACGCCACAGTATGTGAATTATAACGAAAATAAGCATAAAAAAGTGTTAATAGATAATAAAGTATGTGTCAAGTACCTGTGCTTCGGGCGAGTGTTTTTTATCAGTACAGATGTTGTCAAATTGAGAATCTGAAGTTATAGTAAGAACTTACCTTTTCTAAATTTGGTACCCCCCCCCCCCCCCCCCCCCCCCCACACACACACACACGCACCTATGGAGCGCAATCGTTGCCAATAATCTAGACATGTAGATGCTAACATCTATTTTGTAGTTTGTATAAAATACAAACCCGACTGTACAAAATATAAATGTGACTTGTCCATAAGTTAGTCATGACCATACAATGTTATTTTTAGAATTGACGTTCTGCTTTGTTCAAAGCAAACACCCGCTTTTCATTTCATGAAATTGACAAATTAATCCTACAGATCAGAATGAAATTCCTCAAACCGTCACAAGCAAAGAACTGCATCCGAAAATCCAACTGAAATCATCTGTTTTCAATAAACTTGAACACAGATATAAACCGAAAGTTGCGGATTGACGACCGGCATTGACATTTCTCCAGTGTACAGTTGACTCTTGCAAGTCGAGAATTACATTTCTCCAAATGCAAAACTAGCGAATTTTGCTATGACCTTATAAGGAATTTTTACGGAATACTACGAATATTAATTTGGGCGGAGTAAACTAAATCGGATCTTACCGGAATCGTTCGCCGGGGGTTTACCTAGCCCTATGATTTTACAGTGGAGAATACGTTATTCTTTCCCGTTTAAACGAACCGCAAAACACTAAAACATAGAAAAGTGCAACTTTTGGACAATTCTGATAATTCATGTTTATATTGGTGACAAACAGTTTGGAGCCTGATCAGACGCCGGGTTACCCAGCGTCTGATCTGGCTCCAAACTGTTTGCAATAGAAATAATAGTTTTAGCTTAAACGCGTTTATTGGGAAAGAATAACGTTTTCTCCACTGTATGTAGCCAGTTTGACAGACAGGTGCTTGCTTAACCCATTACCCCATAAATACACCTTTTTACGCCTTTCATTTATTCATCCACTAAAGAATTAATTCCAATTTTTACAGCCATGAATATGTATCATAAGAAATGTTTTCTATTTCCTAGCAGACTGTAGCTTAAAGCAGGCTGAAAGTAAAGCAGAATGTGCCTTAAGGCACATTCTGCTTTACTTTCAACCTGCTTTAAGTGGTCACGTGTCTTCAATACTAGAAACAGGCTGTGGGGTAATAGGTTAAGCAGACTGAAGTAAAGCAGATAGTTCCTGAAAGAGCTTTTCTGCTTTAAATGTGCCTGCTTTAAACATCCATCTGCCCAGATGCAGGGCAGGGGCCCGTTTCATAAACATTTTTGTCGTAAGTCAAAACTTTAAAATACATTTAATTTCTGATTTCTCTATTTAATCCTGTCTTGTGACATTTTCAAGACGATTCCAAAAAGATGTTACAAGACAGGATTAGATTGAGAAATAAATAATAATTGAGACTTTTATAATCTGACATACGACAACATTCGTCGTACAAAGTTTTATAAAACGACTCAAGGTTTCCAATGACTCTTTATCAGGATAATATTTGTAGAAGTATGAAAAGGTACATGCATTAAATTTGTAATAGGAATAATTAAAAAAAACTGCCAACATATGCATCTATGTGTGAAATGGTTAAAGTGGTTGCTTACAGCAAGATAAAAGTAAAGCAGAAATCTCCTATGGCAGCTTTTGATTAACTGCTTTACTTTTATCCTGCTTTAAGGTTAGCTCAGCTTCTTTAACCATTTGAACCCTATTGGTGCATCTATGGGTCCTTTGAAACAGTGTACCTGTGAAGACTTAGTAACATTAACCCTTTACCTGATAGCCTATTTCTAGTATTGAAAATAGGTGACTACTTAAAGAGACTCGCAACCGGATCAAGCATTAAAAATAGTAATTTGTAAATATAGGTCAAATGCTTATATAAATGGGTAAAATTTAGTTTAGGATAATAAATTCTGTTAAAAATGCATTTCCAAAAAAAATAAGAAGAGGCTCTGGTGGGATTCGAACCCGTGACCATCCATGCGGAGACAAAAATGAAAAATGAGGCATCGCCTCTACGCCCTCGGCTACGGACGCTCTCTATATATATGGTAGCGAATTAACGTACTTCAATGATAGATATTAATAGAACATTATTCGGCTCGGGTTTATGTCTGACCCCGTGTAGAGAAGCAACAACAACAACTATACCGTTAGCTAACGCTATGGAAAAACGATGGAAAATATCTAAAAAACTAAGATTCGGTGACGATTCTTGAGACGTTTTTTGGACTGATCATATGTTTTAAATGTCAAAAGCCAAATAATGCCACAAATTTGCTTTTATTTGAGTATTTTATTTTATTTTGACAAGAACACCATCCGGTTGCGAGTCCCTTTAAAGCAGGTTGAAAGTAAAGCAGAATTATAGTCACTCGGAACACCTCAGAGTTCTTGGCATACGTTCTAGGAAATACCGAAACTTCACGAAGGAAAATTGACGCGTCGAAGGAGGGGCTTATGTAGCTAAGACACGCCCTCGTGACTCATTTGTTACTTTCTACATTGTCCGGTGTACATTGGCGAATATCCGAAGTTCATTGTATGGTGTCTGTTTGCAAAAGGTGAAACGTCTTTCGCAAAGCGTACTTTCAATTCTTCCAGGCGGAAAATGTTTATTTCAAATGTTGGTTATATGTAGTTCTGTCTTAGAAAGTAACATTAAATCGTGGATTTTGGTTCCCTTGTTAACAGCTTTACATGAAAGAATTGCAAGTGTTTAAAGTATAAACTATAAATACCTTTTTATGGAATACAGTATACACATGTAAACAGACATTTACATGTTAAGTTTGCATGATTCTAAACGACATTTATACAAATACATATCGTTTTTGGCCAAACAATAATTGAAAACTGGGTGATTGCATGTCTGGATTTTTGGCAACGAATGCGCTCCATACGCACCTCCCTCCGTGCAAACTGCTAGTTGTTTTCTGCCATTTGACTGGTGAGTGTATTTGATGATTGACCAAAACCACATATCGTTCCCCTACCACGAGCTCTCATGCCAGGTCTGACTCCACGATAGTAGGGTCGACTGCGACCACTTTGCTCAAATTGAAAGTTCTGTCTGCCCCGGATCTTGCGCAAAATTTTAACACCCTCATCGATTTCGTTCATTGCTGGCGGGACATCGTCCCCGAAGAGTTCAGATGTCATGGTCACACTTGGTTGGTAAATATAAAGCGAAAATCATGAAAATCAAGCATGTTGTTTTGTCCCAGGGGAAAATGAACTCTGTTTGGTTCCAGTAAAATTTCGGTATGCATGTATAATTATGCTTATTTGCATATTATATATGTAACGTAACGAATTTCTTCAGCATTTTGAATCGGACCCTTAATTAATATGACAAACCCCATTATTTACCCGGCTTTAGATATATTTGTCCATATTTCACGCATAAATATTCATTTCGTAGTTTTGCTTTTGTATGCAAAACACTCCCCCACCCCACCTCACCATAATGTCCTTAAAGAGTGTTGCGTTTACAGCATTTACTCTGGGTGACAATATGATCTACTATGCACCGCCCATAAATTTTGTTCATGGATTCAAAAATGTGCAGAAAGGTCTTCTAAATCAGAATCCCAAAGGTCCTCAAGAATAAATTCTTAAAGGCTTTGTGAATTTGAACCGTTGCCATGGCAACCCCTATTTATGATAACACATACCTAAAAATCATCATTATCACAGCCGCTTTTTGTCATAAATATATAAAATTGGTACCAAATTGAAGATATGACATTTGGCGTTCTCTTACAGTTAATTTATATTAATTATTTTACATGCATAATCATGAATATTAACGTTAACTTAAAAAAAAATGGAACAAAATGTAGAAATAATCTTAAATTTCTCATTTTTTATCCAACAAGTATCAGAAAAATGTTTTAAATGCAGTTTAAAATGATGACAAAATCCTCAGAAAACAAAAAAAAGTAACATAAGAAAACAGTTTTTGCAAACAGCTTGAATCCAGCTCAGACGCCGCGTGACGCGGCGTCCGATCTGGATTCAAACTGTTTGTCAATCGAATAATTTTATCCGCATTTTAATTGCTTCAATGGGAACGACCAAAGTTTGCGTTTTCATGACCCGTGCCTGCAAAAATATCATATCATACTCCGTTTTTCCCTAAACATATAAATATTGTACCAAATTGAAGACTATAAAAAGTGTGTTTTTATTTTCAGCTTCTACTTTGAAGCTACCTTATTTGACTACTCATGAATATTAATGAGCACATTAAGAATAGTAGAGAAAATATAAATATAACTTAAATATTACACTTTAAGCATACACATATCAGGAAACAACTTCAAATGCAGTTTAAAGTGATGAAACAATAATCGGGAAAACAAAGTTTATAACTTTACACTTGAGGAAAAATATTTACTTTACGGAATGTTTTTAGAAATGTTTCTTGTTTCTATGGAAACCTCACAATCTAGGGTTATGGTGACACATACCTGCAAAATCGTCCATTCTACAGCCAGTCTTTGTTCTAAACATAAACAACTGATACTAAATTTAAGATAAGACAGATTGTGTTTTTTATTTCCAGCTCATGCTTGAAGTTACCTAAGTTTCATACTAATGAATGTTAATGAAACCATTTAAAATTGACAAAAATATAGAAATAACGTAAACTTTTCACTTTTTTTATCTTACAATTCAAACGTAATTTAAAATGAGTACAAATCCTCAGAAAACAAATATCTAATTTGAAGACACAAACTAACTTTAAGTGACGTTTTAATTGTATTGTAATTGCAATCCCCCACTTTGTGTTATCATGACCTATACCTGTAAACTCGTCCATACCATAGCCAGTTGGTCTTAAACATATAAAACTCATACCAAATTGACGATAAGACTGTAACTAGCAAAACCACAATCAAGGGGATAAATCGTACATTGTTTAAAGCATGATCCTTGTGTCACTTTTTTCTTGTGTTGAACTCAGTGCATTAAGGCGGTTTCTCACTATTGATATACAGTGAAACCCCTCTAAACCGGAACCTATGAATACCGGAAACCTCTCTAAACCGGACAAAAACTTTGGTCCCGTTTCCAATCCTTTTTATTTTCACCCATTACGCCATCAACACGCCTTATTACGTCTTTGTATTTTTCTTACACTGAAGACAATGGTTTATACATTCTAGCAGATGATAGCCTAAAGCAGGTTGAAAGTAAAGCAGAATGCGCCTTAAGGCGCATTCTGCTTTACTTTCAACCTGCTTTAAGGGTGTATCAATGTCATGACTTTGGGAAACTTTCAAAGTATATGAAAACACTCTATGATGGTTTTGTATTGAAGAGCTATTTAAGATGAATGAAAAAATAGAAAAAGTGTACATTTTGGTGAACAACAGTTGGCTCTACGGCCATGTAAAATTTACCCCACCCACTTCCTCTTATTTTGTCCATTTCAAACAGCCCGCTTCAATAAAATCCATTTTAAATGAAAACAAATATGATAATTTGGTTTTGTGTTATTTATTTTCTATCTATGGTAGTATTTCTTCATACAAAAACTAATTTAAGATAAAAAAGGCACCTAATATGAAATTTATAAAGCTCTAAATAGCATCGATATGGTACTTTTTTGTAAATTTTGTAAGGGGAGATAACTCTTTTTACTGTAATAACTCAAAATTTTCAACACTGACCTTTCAATTTCTTTTCATATTTTGAACTGCCTTAGCATGGACTTTCATCTGATAGAATATAAGAAAAAGTTAAATACTAGAACTATTTCATTTTCAAACTTTTTTACTTTTTTTCATAAAATAAAAAATTTAATAAAATCATGTCCTATACAAAGCACATTTTTGATATTCAAGGATCGATATTGTTCAAACCTGGTGCCTGCTTTGTCTAAATTTGGTTTCTATATGTGAAAATACCACCATAGACATGAAATAAATAATGGAAACCCAAATTATCATGTTTGTTTTGTTTCGAAATAAATTTTACTGAAGCTTGTACCCTGAATGGGTAAAATTTGAAGAAAAAAAAGTCCAAATTTGACATACCTTTTTCAAATCGCTGTAGCTCAAAAACAAGGACACCACCATATATTTTTTTTTTCATTTTTTCATTCATCATAAACAGCTCTTCCAAAAAAACAATGTTAGAAAAAAAGTTAAATACTTTGAAAAAATGGCTTATGACATTGATACACCCTTAAGTGGTCAGCTATCTTCCATACAAGAAACAAGTTAAAACCCCTCTAAACCGGAAACCCCTATAAACCGGACATTTTTGTTGTCCCCACACATGTCCGGTTTAGAGGGGTTTCACTGTACCATCATCTGCCAAGAACTAACAAACCTCACCTTCATAGAGGAGAACAACATGTCTGCCGTGTAGGGAAATTGGTTATTACTGACATTCATGGTGAATTTGATATGTTCATTTCAAAGACCTGAGCATTTATGAATACCAAAAGAACAGGTTTATAGTTCTGTTGTGAAATTAGAAATAGCAGTGGATATTTGTACTTGGAACCAAATATATGTCAGTACAGTTGGCTTCATTTTGTGAAATATCTGTCTTTAATACATTTGACAAGTCAGCTGAGTGGCCTCCAACTCCTTAATATATTAATTACAATACAGGTGATGCTATTCTGCTAGAACCTTTTAATTTCCTTATGTAAGTATTCACTGGGAAATCATAAGACACATCCACTTAGAAATGCAAAGAAGTGTGAAGACAAGGTACGTCACACAGTTGACGCAAATTCAAAGATTCATTCACATGATATTCTCACAGCGGAAACACTGAGCAAAGCGGCCAAGGGACTTTATATACTGGAAATATTAGAAACACAACAGAAGTTTTTTAACCCTCAAAATCTCAAATTAATGGAAGCTATGGGGAAGAAGGTCCAAGTTTGATCATGAAATATAAAGAACTTAACTCTTTCCTCCCTGAAACCTTAAATGGACAATTCCAATTTCGATTTTAGTCAAGTCCATTTCTGGCTTTTAAGGGTTGTTTTTGTCCATCTTTGGCATTATGGCAAACAGTGAAGACCCTGATCAGAGGGCTCCTTTCGGAGCCCTCTGATCTGGGTATTCACTGTTTGCACAGGACAAGTGTACTTCTCACATGTACACTGTTTGAAAAGGACGCCTATATGCGGGACTAGGGTTCAAATGGTTAAGTAAAGGAAGTGTTGGAAACGTAGCACAAGAATTAGTTTAGCATCCACAAAGACCCAATATGTAGATTGATACATATATAGGTAAGCTGATAAGTATTCGCTGACACCAGTTCCTGTGATGATGACTAAGTAAAACTAAACCAGATAAATCAAAGGGTCTTAAATACACCATGGAATGGATTGATATAGATAATGAACCGGCACAAGATAAACTGGTGGTGATAGAAGATGGGGATGCCGTGTTCACTTCATAAAAGAAGTCCCATGCACTTTCAGACGGATATCTGAAAAAATTATCAATAGTTAAACTCAACACGATGCCACATAGAACTGATGTTATTTTCAGTACAGGCATGTATAATGATAACTATTAAAGCATGGAATGAGGAGAAACGAGGGTGTTCAGAGAATTCTTTTATTTAAGGTTTAAACACGAAAAGACCAGCCGAGTAAAATCTTTCTTGTGAATGCAGACAATATTAAACAACATGTACAGGTCAGGTGTAAATCATTGACTTATCATTCTTATGCTAAAAAGCTGCAAGGCAGAAATGTTGTTCTCATCTATGAAGGTAGAAACGGTTTATCAGGTTTTTGGCACATGAATTTATATCAACAGTGAGAAACGGCCTTATTGCCCCCTGATTTCAACACAGGAAGCAAATGATATATGGATCATATTTTACACCATGCACGCTTTATACCCTTGGTTGTAATTTCGTTAGATGGTAGATAGGGACAGTGGGAATCTCGTTAACTCACACTTGAGCATCATTAACCCTTTACCCCCTAGACGCGCCTTTTAGCGAATATGATTTATTCTTCCGCTGAAGAAAATAGTTCCAATTTAATCAGTCATGAATATATATTATATGGAATATTTTCAATATTCTAACACATGATAGCTTAAAGCAAGCTGAAAGCAAAGCAGAATGCGCCTTAAGGCGCATTCTGCTTTACTTTCAACCTGCTTTAAGTAGTCACCTATCTTCAGTTCTAGAAATAGTCTATTTACTTACTGTGCTGGCGGTCTTTTTGATTGTAAGGTTGTGGAACAGGGTTTATATTTTATGTACACTGTTCGTCTTTATAGGTGAATATAGGAGATAAGTGTGAGGTTGGGCGCCCCTAAACCCAGGTTTAACCCCCCAGTGGTTGTTAATGGTTAATTTATAATTAATTATTGATTGCTGCTGACCGTACCAAGGCGGACTCCTATGTTCACTTTGCTTTATGTTTGTCTTGCGTATTGTTTTCTGTTTGGTGTGACGGATTGCGTGTGTGTGCGTGTGTGTGTATGTGTATGTGTGTGTTTGTTTGTTATGGTATGGCTGTGTGTGTGTTCTGCTTTAGAGATGGGTGTATTGTTTGTGTTGCGTTTCCTGCTTGAGTCTTCTTTCGTATTTATTTATAGGGTTAATTAGATGACAAGGCAATGGGTTACCTTAACACAAGTCATATTTAGCTGTAAATTTTCCAAACGATGGGAACGGTTACAACAGTACTTACAGGTCATATTTGGGCCTCTATTCATATATTCTGCTCTCTTAACATTTTGACATCATTTTAAACTACATTTCAAGTTGTTTTCTGATTTTTATAGGATAAAAAGTGACAAATTCATGTTATTTTTATATTTTCTTTACTTTTTGTAATGTTCTCGTTAATATTTATTAGAATGCGAATTAAAAGAAAATTTCAAAGCATAAGCTGGAAATAAAAACATAATTTGTCTTATCGTCAAGTTGGTATCAGTTTTATATGTTTAAGAAAAAAAACTGTCTGTGATATGGACGATTTTGCAGGTATGGGTCATAAAAACGCAAATGTGGGGACTGACATGGAAACTGTTAAAATATATACTGTTTAGTTAAAACGCTATTTAAAGTTATTTTCTCTTCGACTAAAATATTTTGTTTTCTGAGGATTTGTCATCATATTAAACTGTGTTTGAGGTTGTTTTCTTATATTTGTAAGATAAAAAGTGAATGTTTACGCTATTTCTACATTTTCTTGCAATTTTCAATGTTCTCATTAATATTCATGAGTATGAATTAGGTAATTTGAAGCATAAGCTGGAAATAAAACCACTATTTGTCTTATCTTCAATTTAGTATTTAGTATCAGTTTTATAAGTTAATGACAAAAACTGGCTGTGATATGGATGATTTTGCAGGTATGATTCGTTATAACCATAATTTGGGAAGTTTCTATGGAAACAAGATTTTTTTTTTAGAAAATTGCTTAAAGACAATATTTTTCCTCAAGCTAAATATTTGTTTCCTTCTATTTTTAATCATTTTAAACTGCATTTGAAGTTGTTTACTGATAATAGTAAGCTTAAAAGTGAAAAAATTAAGTTATTTTTATACTTTCTCGACTATTTCTAATGTGCTCATTAATATTCACGAGTATGCAAATTAGTTAACTTCAAAAGAGAGCTGAAGGTAATATCACACTTAGTATTATCTACAATTTATATGTTTAGGATAAAACCGACTGTGATAAGGGCGATTTTGCAAGCATGGGCCATTAAAACGGAAAATTGGCCCCATTTCCATGGAAACAATTATAAAGATCCTTCCTGCCAAGTTTGGTAGAAATCCATCAAGTCATATAAAGAAATTGTTGACAACGAAAGAACTGACGAGGACGGACACAGGACGGTCAAAATAGCTCACCTTGGCACTATGTGCAAGGTGAGCTCAGCTAAAAAGGCATATTTATGGAGTAATTGGTTAATGCATCTAATCTGGCTACAAGCTGTTTGCAATAGAAATAATTTTTTAGAACAATCATGTTTGTTGAGAAAGAATAACTCCTTTATCCCATAGCTTTTAATAGTATTGCAGACAGGTGACCACTTAAAGCAGATAGAAATGAAAGCAATATGCACATTCTGCTTTACCTTCACCCTGTTTTAAGCTACCATTTGCTAGGATATAGAAATATTTGTTATTGTATTAATTCATGACTGTATAATGAAGAAATAATTTCTTCAGTGGAGGAATCAATTACAGGGCTGCCATAAGTTGATTTTAAAAAATCCTCAGATTTCCAAATTTTCTAGTGTGATTATTTAAAGCAGGTTGAAAGTAAAGCAGAATGCGCCTTAATGTGCATTCTGCTTTACTTTCAATCTACTTTAAGCTACAATATGCTAGGATAGAAATCTGAAGATTTAGGAAAATCCAGAGAAACGGCAGCCCTGCAATTACAGGCAACAGAAAGACAAATTTTTGTGTCAGACCTAATTGGGTTTTTTACAAGATCAACAAAATATGGAATAAGTTTTTGAATTTTATTACCACATGATATCTGTGACAAAACAAAATAACAATATTTAAATAATCATTAACATAGAAAATCCATAATCCACAAGTATGATTTCTTTTCTTTTATGCATATACAATTAATTTGATGAATGTACATGTATATTTAAAACCTATGCATACACATTTACAATTCAACCTATGCACACACATGTAAAATTAAACATACATGCACATGTACATTTAAACCCATGCATATGCATATAGTTCAATTTATGCATGTAAAACTACTGTAAAGCATATACATGTATAGTTCAATATATGCACACACATGTGTGTAAAGTTAAACATACATGCACATGTACATTTAAACCTATGCATATGCATATAGTTCAATTTATGCATGTAAAACTACTGTAAATATATATACATGAATAGTTCAACCTATGCACACACATGTGTAAAATTAAACATACATGCACATGTACATTTAAACCTATGCATATGCATATATTTCAATTTATGCATGTAAAATTACTGTAAAACATATACATGTGCAGCTAAACCTATGTATATACCAGAACAGTTAAAAATATGCACATACATGCATGTGTAAGATAAAGATATACATGTACATATAAATGTACATGCAGTGGTAATTTATGTAAATACATAAACATTAAACCAATGTTTATAAATATATTTAAACTTACACATGCACATGTACAGTATAAATCTTGGCCTAGTGGTTACAGTCACTGTGACTTACAATCACTAAGCTCCTCATCACTGTGGGTTAGATTCCCAGCCTGGGCATTCAGATTTTTCATGTGGGGAAGCCTTCCAGCTGGCTTAGGGAAGGTTGGTGGTTCTACCTAGTAGCTGATTTGTACATAAAGGACTTCTGGGGTCTTCTTCCACCTGTAAATAGCTGGATGTCCCCCACCTTAATAGATCGATAATTAACTGGAGAGACACTAAACCTTCACAAACTTAACTTCATAGTCAAAACTATGAATATGCATACGTATATATAGTCGCACCGAAGTATATACATGTCCAGTTAAACTTATGCATATACATGTACAGTTAAACATATGCATATACATATACAATCATACTATAAACATGTATGTATATACATATACAGGTAAACCTATGTACATACATGTACAGTTCAACCTATGTATATACATGTACAGTTCAACCTATGTGAATACATGTACAGTTCAACCTATGTATATACATGTACAGTGAAACCAATGTATATACATGTACAGTTCAATCTATGTGAATACATGTACAGTTCAATCTATGTAAATACATGTACAGTTCAACCTATGTATATACATGTACAGTTCAACCTATGTATATACATGTACAGTTCAACCTATGTGAATACATGTACAGTTCAATCTATGTAAATACATGTACAGTTCAACCTATGTATATACATGTACAGTTAAACCTATGTATATACATGTACAGTTAAACCACTGTATAACCTACACATACAATCATTACAGTCATATATATGCATATACATGTACAGTCTTGCCGATGCATATACAGTTAAACCTATGCACATTTAAATCTACATGTATGCACATGCATGTATAGTTATACCTTTGTATGCATTTTCAATCATACCTATGTATATACATGTACATTTAAACCTATGCACATTAAAATCTTCATGTATGCATATACATGTATAGAAATACCTATTTATATACATAAATATATATGTACCTTTAAACCTATGCATATACATGTACAGTTAAACATATGTATATATATGCAGTTAAACATATGCATATACACGTTCAGTTAAAACTGTATATGCATGTACAGTTAAACATATGTAGATATATGCAGCTAAACCTATGCATATACACATTCAGTTAAAACTGTGCATATACACTTTCAGTTAAAACTGTATATGCATGTACAGTTAAACATATGTAGATATATGCAGCTAAACCTATGCATATACACATTCAGTTAAAACTGTGCATATACACGTTCAGTTAAAACTGTATATGCATGTACAGTTAAACATATGTATATATATGCAGCTAAACCTATGCATATACACATTCAGTTAAAACTGTGTATATACATGTACAGTTAAACATATGCATAATTACAGTTAAACCTATGCATGTACATGTATATGTACAGTTCAATGAATGTTTATAGATGTCCAGTTAAACGTGTGCATATACCCGGTACATATACAGTTAAATCTATACATGTAGAATCATACTTATGTATATACAAGCACAGTTAAACCTATGTATTTACAATATACAGTCATTACTCTTTATTCAGCAAAAATTGAACAAAATGTATGCATCACCAGGTGCCAGCTTTATGCATAACCCATTCGTCAAATCTTTCATTAATCCATTACCCCATAAATATGCCTTTTTAAGCCTCTATTTCATTCATTCATTGAAGAAAATATTTCCAATTTCTACACTTATGAATATGCATTATAGGCAATATGATAAATAATCTAGCAAATGTTAGCTTAAAGCAGGTTGAAAGTAAAACAGAATGCGCCTTAAGTCCCATTCTGATTTACTTCCAACCTGCTTGAAGTGGCCATGTGTCATCAAAACTAGAAAAGGGCCCACTAAATAGAAGAACCATATGCAGTATCTCATACAGATGATTGCTTAACACGGATAAAAATAATGCAAAAATTGCCCTAATGCATTCAGCAGTCACTTGTCTTCGAAGGTCTCCATGTTACTTCACCAAGTAGGCACTTAACCCATTACCCCCTAGTCTGTTTCTGGTATTGCAGACAATCTTCATTACCTTTTTACGCCTTTAATTTATTCCTCCACTGAAGAAAAAGATCTCTTTATACAGTCAAGAATATGTACCACAAGAAATACATCTTTTCAAATGGTAGCTGAAAGCAATCTGAAATTAAAGGTGCATTCTGCTTTACTTTCAATCTGCTTTAAGTGACATCTGTTTTAAAAATTTACCTACACAGTTAAGCCATCACCCATTAGGGGATTTCTGGTATTGAAAAAGCAGGTTGAAAGTAGGTTACCACTTAAAGCAGGTTGGAAGTAAAGCAGAATGTGCCTTAAGGCACATTCTCCTTTACTTTTAGCCTGCTTTAAGCTACATGTAGTATCTGCTAGAATATACAAAATATTTCTTATAATACCTATTAATGACTGTATAAATTGGAACTATTTTCTTCAGTGGATGAATAAATAAAATGTGCTAAAAAGAGTTTCAATGGGGAAAGGGTTATAACTTAACAGTGCAATGAGTCAGACTTCCTCATGGCAAAGGTCATTTTTTCAACCCATTACCCCATAGCCTGTTTCTACTTTTGAAGACAGGTGATCACTTAAAGCAGGTTGAAAGTAAAGCAGAATGTGCCTTAAGGCACATTCTGCTTTACTTTCAGCCTACTTTAAGCTAGTATCTTCTAGAGTATAGAAAATATTTCTTAGTCATAACTGTATAAAATGGAACAATTTTTTTTTAAGATAATGAATATTTGAAAGGCGTAAAAAGGCATATTTATGGTGTAATAGGTTAAAGTTCACAAATCAAGCATATACTTAGATAGGACACTTGGCAAAGCATTTACACTGAATTATGACATATAAATAAATAAAGGATATTCCATTCAAGTAAAATATTATGAACAAAAATATTCACAATCTTCTATGAACAGGTCCAATCAGCATTTTTATGTTTGCGATCATTCAATTTTTAAAGACGTCAATTTCTTTAAACCCTTTCCCCCCATAAAAACTCCCTTTGACAGTAGATGAATGAATGAAACACGTAAAAAGGTGTATTTATGGAGTGATAGGAGAACAGGCACCTATCCTTGGCGACGTCTATTCTTCTTCACTGAATGATCGATGTACACATCTGTATTACATATAAATAAAATTAATTACATAATTTACAATTTACAAATTTCTCAACTTGAGAGCTGCCTCTTTGTAGTTATCTAATTTTGGCTCCAAGGTTATAAAGCGTTCCAGTTCAGTCGAGTTTGTTCTCAAGCTTTTGATTGGTCAGATTTGAGCCTAGGCTCAAATCTGACCAATCAAATGCTTGAGAACGACTAGGCTAAAATCTGACCAATCAAATGCTAGAGAACGACTAGGCTCAAATCTGACCAATCAAATGCTTAGGAACAACTTCAGGTCCAATCAAAAGCTTTATATTCTTGGAGCCTGGACTATCAACATAAAACATGCTTTCATATTTCTATCGTACTTATTTTCAGGCCCACACATGTAAACTTTTAAAGCTTAGAGTACAATTCAACATATTCAAATTTACCACCTGTATAAAGCGTCAACCTGTCTTAAATGACCTCTCTCAAATGAAAACCTTTCTAGAGTGACCAACCATCTAAAACAAACAACGCTCTGCAGTACTCGCTACTCTAAAGTGACCACCTTTCTAAAATAGGCATCTCTCTTCACCAATTGCCCCATAAATATGCCTTTATACACCTATAATTCATTCCTACAGTTACCTTTTATACATTAATGAATATGTATAAAAATTAATATCTTCTATACTCCTGCAGATGGTGGCTTAAAGCAAGTTGAAAGTAAAGCAGATTGTGCCCTAAGGCACATTCTGCTTTACTTTCAACCTGCTTTAAGTAGTCACCTGTTTTCAAAACTAGAAACAGGCTATGGGGTAATGGGATAACTGACCTCCTCTCTCATATGAATACTTTTCTAAAGTGACCAGCCATCTAAAGCAACCACCTCTCTGCAGTACCTGTAACTCTAAAGTGACCACCTTTCAAAAGTAAGCATCTCTCTAAAGAGATAACCTATTTGTAGTTAGCATATCTGCTAAGTGGCCACCTCTCTTTAGTGCCCACATAGCTATAGTGACCACCTTTCTAAGGTTAGCATCTCTCTAAAGTGACCATCTACATTTTTACAGTAAAACCTCTCTATTACGACCACTAAATTGTGTTAACTATTTGGGTTTAAGAACAGGTGACTGATTAAAGAAAGGTGACAGTAAAACCGGAGCTTTCTGTTTTACTGCCATCTTGCTTTAAGCTGTCACCTGTCTTTTATACAAACAATTTGCCTTATTTTTAGTGGTCGTAATAGAGGGCTTTTACTGTATTTATGTTTATTACAATTATATAACTTAACCCTTAGCCCGCCAAATAAATTGTCGTCTGCTATATTTCTCGTCTGCTTCAAGTTTCAAAGTGCTTCAAAGTTGCTCAAAATTGCTGAAAATGTTGTCCGAGTGTCAAACAGCTTGGATCCGGATGAGACGCCGAGTTACTCGGCGTCTCATCCGGATCCAAGCTGTTTGCATATGGAGCTATAGTCGTGAGTGGCAGGCTAAGGGTTAATATTGCAAAATGACAAACAGTGCAGACCTCGACCAGAGAGATCTTATAGGGGCTCTCGATCTGGGTCCACACTGTTTGCAATGGACTAGTGTTTTCTTCATATGTACACGGTATCCCACTCATGAAAGTACTTGAAGCCGTAGCTGCTTAAAGCAAAATGATAGGAATGCAGCTACCTGCTTTACTATTGTCTTGCTTTAAGCTTCTACCTGTCTTCAAAAGATGATTTTGTGGAAAAAGGTTTAAGAGGAGTTTAACTGAAAATAGCGAACGTTCCTTCCCTTAAATGAAGGCAAGAAAAAAAGGCATATACTTTCAGCGTAAATTATAATGTCACAACATAGCTTCAAGTTGTGGACAATCTGAACTTAAGTGGCACCTGTGTAATTGTATTCTACTTAACCCATTACCCCATAAATATGCCTTTTTATGATTCTTATTTATTCCTCCATTGAAGAAAATAGTTCAAATTCATATAGTCATGAATATGTATCATCAAAAGTTTCTATATTCTAGCAGATGGTAGCTTAATGCAGGCTAAAAGTAAAGCAGAATGCACCTTAAGGTGCATTCTGCTTTACTTTTAACCTGCTTTAAGTGGTCACCTATCTTTAAAGCTTGGAACAGGGTTCAAAGGAGAAGAGTGACAAAGCCCTTAAGTTAACCCACCCATAGTCTGTTTCTAGTACTGAATATAGATGTCTACTTAAAGTAAATTGAAAGTAAAGCAGAATGCACCTTAAGGTGCATTCTGCTTTACTAAGCCTTCTTTAAGCTACCATCTGTAATATTCATAATAATACTTGTTTATGACTGAATAAATTAAAACTTCTTTCTTCAGTGGAGGAATAAATTAGAGGTGTAAAAAAGCGTATTTATGGGATAATGGATTTAACACTGAAAGAAGTTATTGGGGGTCGGGGAGGGGGGTGGGGATTAATATGATAAAATTTGACAGTAAAATGCTGGGGGATAAAGCACAAAAACCACTCACAGTAGTTAGACATAAACATTATAAAGACAACATTTGTAAACACTAAAAGGAAAAATATAACTCATATACAGCACAGTTTATCAACTCATTCAACCAAGAAACTATTTATGGAAAATCCCTGTTTCCAAGTAACCCATTAACTTCTTGTTTTAGAATAGTTGCAGAAGAGAATTTTTGCAGACGAATAAATTACCCAGCATGCAGAGAGTTTCATTTACTGGTACACTGTTGCTAGGACTCAATGAGTTCAGCCATTACCCCATAAAGACGCCTTTTTACGCCTCTAATATTTTCCTCTACTGAAGAAAGTAATTCCAATTTATACAGTCAAGAATATGTATCATAAGATATATTTTCTTTATCCTAGCAGATATTAGCTTAAAGCAGGCTGAAAGTAAAGCAGAATGTGCCTTAAGGCACATTCTGCTTTACTTTCAACCTGCTTTAAGTGGTCACCCATCTTCAAAACTGAAATCAGTCTATGGGGTAATGGGTTATGCTATCTTCTTTCTTTTTTTCGCTAGGATATAAACATAATTTTAGATGACTTGAGCTGGCTTTAGTCAAAATCAGGATGCATATTTAGTTATTTACCAATCCATTCACTTACATACAACTGAGTTTACACAACAAGAGACATGTCTCAGGCGGTGTAGACTTTGTTCTATGTAAAAAGATAGATTGGTAAATATGTGTTCTGATTTTCGACTTAAGCCAGCTCAAGTCATCTAAGTTCAAGTCTGCACTTAGCACTAAGGCGGGAAGGGTCAGCTTGTAGATTTTAAAACTAACCACGCAACGTTTGAAACATTTCCGTTCATAACTTTTAGCAGTGATCAATGCAGCAGTTATAGTTTATATTCTACTACAGTCGAACTTTGATATCTCGAACTTGTTTAACTCGAACTATCCGATAGTTCGAACTATCCGATAGTTCTACATATGAACTGCATTATTTCATGTTCGGTTGTGTCGAACATACCCATATTTCAAAGTTAAAACGTGGCTTAGCCACGTTTTAACTTTGAAATACGGGTATGTTCGACACAACCGACTTCGAGATATCGAAGTTCGACTGTATTTCAATATACATAAGGAAATGGGGTTGGGTCACAAGTTCTAACAATCCTATCATAACAGTAATTACAGTAGAGAAGTTTTTATTCTTTCCCAATAAACAAGTTTAACCCATTGTATGCTGGGTAATATTTGGAGGCCATTTTAAAATGTTGTCTGCAGTCAGTATAACTCAAATATTTGCGAAAGATTTTAGCAGTTTCTGATAGAATATTGACTTTGCTACAAACAGTTTTGATCTCAGATCAGACCAAACAATGTGGGGCCTGATCTGAGATCAAAACTGTTTGCCTAGAGGTACACCTTAAAGTGTATCCCGCATAAAATGGGTTAAGCTAAAATTATTATTTCGACTGCAAACAGTCACCCAGTGACTGATCTGGCTCCAAACTTTTTGCAACTCAGATTATAATAAATGATGTGAAATATCAAAAAGTTTTATTTTTGTACATTTTGGGACATTATGTTTGTATTTGGTTTAAACGGAAAATAATAACGTATTCTCTACTGTATACATGGTGTCCAAAATTTAACTGTTTATCTTCGCTAGAGACCAATGAATTAACAGTACAGGAATATTTATAACTAATAGCAGGGCTCCAGATAAGAGGGAGTAAACTTTTCAAATCCAATATTTTCTCACTCATTTCAGCATCAAATCCTATGGTGATACTACTCATTAGAATTATCTTGAATCGAATATTCTAATGAAAAGTAACACCATAGGGTTTAATGCAGATATAAAGATTTTAGTTTTTGAAATACTTCCCATATCTGAAGCCCAGACTAATAGTATGCAACACTTTGTTATCCTGTATCATTTTAAAAACCATACCCTCTTTTTGTTGATATTGCATTTTCATCACTTGAGAAAATATTGCACCACACATAATCATTTAACTCATTACTCCGTAGCCTGTTACAAGTTTTGAAGACTGATGACCACTTAAAGCAGATTGAAAGTAAAGCAGAATGTGCCTTAAGGCACATTCTGCTTTACTTTCAGCCTGCTTTTAGGTGTTATTTGTAAGGATAAAGGAAAGTTCTCTTCAAGGATATATGCATAATTGTTTAATATAGTAGTATTTTCTCATGTGGAAAAATAAAGAATTTAAGAATTTAAAGCAGGCTGGTAATAGTAAAGCAGAATATTACTTAATAAGCAGTCTGCATTAATTTCAATCTGATTTAAGTCCTAACCTGTTTTCAAAACTAGAAACAGGCTATAGGGTACCCCTCCCAGTATTGGGGCCAGGGCTCCAGATAAGAGGGGGTAAACTGCACAAATCCAACATTTTCTCACTTATTTTAGCACCAAATCCAATGTTGTTACTACTCATTAGAATCGTCTCTTCGAGACGATTCTAATCAGTAGTGACGCCATAGGGTTTAAAGCAGAAATAAAGATTTTAGTTTTTGAAATACTCCCCTCATCTGGAGCCCTGATTGGGGCTGGATTATATCCAGATCAAAGAGCTCTTGAAGGGTCCTTTTGATCAGGGTCTCGACCATTTGATATACTTCACAATACATGAACGTTAAACCCCCTCTTATCACAACCACTAAATTGTGTTCCTTATTAGGTGTTTAAGGCAGGTTCATACAATCAATTAGCCACCTTTCTAGTGACCTTATAACCCATTACCCCATAAATACGACTTTTTACCCCTTTCATTTATTCTTCCACTGAAGAAAAGAGATCAGATTTATACAGCCATGAATAATGTATTATTAGAAATATTTTTTACATTTTAGCAGATGATAGCTTAAAGCAGGCTGAAAGTAAAGCAGAATGTGCATTCAACCTGCTTTAAGTGGTCTCCTATCTTCAATACTAGAAATAATCTATGGGGTAATGGGTTAAAGCACATTCTGCTTTACTTTCAACTTGTTTTCACATGTCTTCAATACTAGAAACAAGCTATGGGGTAATAGGTTTACTGTTTTATCAAGAGTCAAAGCACGTTAACAGGTCACTTATCTGAAATCATAAGAGCCAATATGAAAACTCAGCCTGGTAACGATTAAATAATCTAAACACAAGATTCAACAGCAGAGTTTCAGTAATAGATCATTCTTCTTGTATCATAATCCATAAAAAATTCAACAAATAAAACAGAAAAGTACATTTGATGCTAAAGTTTGACTTTAAATTAAGCAGAAACACACAAATCCTCACAGTTGATAATTACCCCACACTTGTCTTCACACAAAGGGAGGCTACTCCAATTTCTTCTGACAGTTCTTAAAGTAAGTTGCCTCCCTTGTCTTCAAAGGGAGATAATATCAAAGTTTGTCCAGTTAGGATATCACTTCTTCCTTGATTTTTTTAATCATTTCACCACTAGAGGTCTCTGGTGTCTCACTGTAAATTGGACAATGGGCAAGATTCATAGGGATATCTCCTCCACTACTTCTGCAACAGAGAAAACATTATGATAGAATATATTTTATTTTTCAAGTAATTATGACGAAATTATTTTAACTCTATCTACGCTGGAAACAGATACAGTAAAACCTTTCTATTACGACCAAATATTTATGTCAGGGCTGCCATAAGTTGACATGAAAAATCCTAAGATTTCTCAATTTGAATTTTTCAAGTGCGATTTCACGAATCATACCCTTACCCACATAGCCTTTTTCTTAATTTGTTGACATGCGACTACTTAAAGCAGGCTGTAAGTAAAGCAGAACGCGCCTCAGGGCGCATTCTGCTTTACTTTCAGTCTGCTTTAAGCTGCCATGTACTGGGAAAAATCCGGAGAAATGGCAGCCCTGTTATGTTCATTATTAGGTGTTTACAACAGGTGACTGCTAAATGCAAGGTGACAGTAAAACAGAAAACTTCTTTAGGAGCTTTCTGTTTTACTGTCACCTTGCTTTCCTTTTAGTGGTTGTAGAGATCTTACTGTACCAATACATGTATATTTTGCAAACAAAGCAGACAAGTGTTGCAACAATTCATTGCGATGCACTGAGTTCAACTGTTCACTGAGTTCCACAGCAATAATTTGATTTACGACAGACACATGTTTCCAATTTGATACAATCTTGAGTTTTATCATATACCTTTTTATGCAATAAGTTAGTAATGTGTCCAAATTTTGATTAACCCATAGCCGGTTTCTAGTATTGAAAATAGTTGACCACTTAAAGCAGGTTGAAAAAAAAGCAGAATGCACCTTAAGGCGCATTCTGCTTTACTTTCAGCCTGCTTTAAGCTATTATCTGCAAGACTAAGAATTAATAAGACATTTCTTATGATTCTTATTTGTAGCAGAATAAATTAGAACTATTTTCTTCAGTGCAAGAATTAATCAAAGGCGTAAGAAGGCGTATTTATGGGGTAATGGGTTAAACTAATTAGTGACTTGCCGATGAAAGGGATGTGAAATCTTCAAAAATTCCACGGTAAAAAAACAAAAAACTTTCGAGCTCTGAGTAAAGCTAACTAGTAAGCTCTAGGGCAGGCCATGATTTAACCCATTGTATGCTGGGTAATATTTGGCAGCCATTTTAAAATGTCGTCTGCAGCGGGTATAACTCAAATATTTGCAAAATATTTAGCAGTTTCTGATAGAATATTGACTTAGCTGCAAATAGTTTTGATCTCAAATCAGGCCCCACATTGTGAGGCCTGATTTGAGATCAAAACTGTTTTCCTAGAGGTAAACCTAAAAGTGTATCAGGCATAAATGGGTTAAACAAACTTGAAAGAAGTATACTAGGTATTACTATACACCAAATATCCAAACTGTTGGCCCTGTTGTTTTTGACAAGAAGATCTTAAAAGTTTTGCACTTTTGTTGCCATAGCAACCAGAGTTCTGCATGGATCCACTGGATTTGAACAGTTTATGTAGGGAACCATCCATGGAACATCCATAGTGAATTTCATAAACTTCTATTTACTAGTTTCAGATGAGATGTGATTTGAACAGACAGACTGAGGACGGACGGATGGACAGCGGTCACAATAGCTCAACTTGAGTCTTTGGCTCAGGTTTACAAGCTAAGAACAACAGAGTAAACCAATTGTTGCCAAACATTTCTCCTTTATGCCTGCACCAAACTCTATGTTGATACTAATCATTAGAATCATCATAAAGCAACAATTCTAATGAGTAGTCACACCATAGGATCTAATGGTGATATATAGATTCTAGCACTCAAAAATACTGTCTTTCATTAAATCCATTACCCAATAAATACGCCTCTAATTTATTCCTCCACTAAAGAAAATAATTCCACTCTATATACAGGTAGTCATGAATATTCACTATAAGAAATATTTTCAAGATCTATGAGGATAGTAGCTTAACTCATTCCTCCCTGAAACCTAAAATGGACAGTTCTAAGTTTCAATTTAGTCTAGTCCATTTTTTACTTTGAAGGGTTGATTTTGCTACATATGACACAATGACAAACAGTGTAGACCCTGATCAGAGGGCTCCTTAAGAAGTTCTCTGATCAGGGTCTACACTGTTTGCATAGGACAAGTGTACTCCTCACAGGTACGCAGTTTGCAAATGACGCATATATGCTTAACTAGGGTTCAAAGAGTTAAAGCAGGATGAAAGAAAAGCAGAATGTGCCTTAAGGCACATTCTGCTTTACTTTCAACCTGCTTTAAGTGGTTACTTGACTTCAAAACTATAAATCGGCTATGGGGTAATGGGTTAAACTCTGGTACCCTGCATTTCTTACCTTCTTAACTGCTGCGGATTTCCATACACCAACTGCTGCATCCCGGCTAGATGCTGGTTGAACTGGGGAATCATTCCTCGTTGCCCTTGATACAAGTGAGGATACATAGCCATATGCTGCTGTAACGCCGCAGGATCGAACCCGCGGCCTTGAAATGCTGCCAGCATTGGCTGAGGGCCAGGATGCCCATTCGAGTAGCCGCTAAACTCATTGTCAGTTTTGTTAAGGTGTTCCGAACTAGGGTATTTCACCACCTTCACTTTGTGATTGCTATCTGACACTAAGAACTGATCATTCTGCCTAAAACTATTATCGTTCCTCATCATATTTTCTAGGCAGCGTGTCTTACTGGTTTTAGTATGCACTGGACTGGTGACGGAGACACAATTCACGGGCGACTGACTCGGAGAACTGGGACTCACAAAGGTGGCTTGGGGGACAGTGAGCACAACATTTGGGATTGTGCCGTTCTCATGTTTTTTCAGTTCGTATTGAGTGTTCGGGCTCTGCATGACTTGCTGATACTGCTGATATGTTGGGTTCAATGCTGTGTGAACAATGGGAGGGAAATGG
Organism: Gari tellinella; assembly: GCA_922989275.2. Lineage (NCBI taxonomy): Eukaryota > Metazoa > Mollusca > Bivalvia > Cardiida > Psammobiidae > Gari > Gari tellinella. The sequence goes on along the minus strand of OV277873.1, from coordinate 34,171,371 downwards.
GGACCAGATTTTAATTGGGCAAGTAACTGCGGATGAGTATCACTCACAGATTTCTCGTTCTTGACTTTCACATTAATGTCTTCAGCAATACACTCACTGTCCATACTCTCCACGTCGTGAATACTAAGATTCTCCATCTGTCTCGTCTCTTCCGGGCTGGAATGTGCTCCTCCGTGCTTACGGAGTTTATCGAATTTCTTATGATACACTTCTTCACTTTTAATCTCCATATCTGGAGAGTTTCTTGCTGAACTATTCGGCGACGTAGCATTAGCTGCTTCAATATTGGGCACATTAAGATGTCTGAATGAATGTTCTGATTGGTTGATTTCGTCTGGGGCAGTCACAGACACGCGTGGTGGCTCCTGGCGGTCCAAGATCTTCGATCCCCAAGTCACATTTGTGGGCACCTGTAGCCGAGGGACTTGTTCAAAAGCACTCCCACTGCCTCCGATTGGCTGAAACTGTCAATATAGGAAAACATGTTACAGCAGGGCTCGAGATAAGAGGGAGTAAACCGAACAAAACCAACATTTTCTCACTTATATCACCACAAAATCCTATAGTGTTACTACTCATTAGAATCGTCTCGAAGAGACAATTCTAATGAGTAGTGACACCTTAGGGTTTAATATAGAAATTAAGATTTAAGTTTTTGAAATACCCCCATTATCTGAAGCTCTGACACTTTATAGTAAGACAAGATTATTACAGCGCCCCCTCTCTAAAACTACACCCAATGGGAGACAAAACAGGTGTGCATTGTTGGGAGTGAGTCGTTATAGGGATGGAAATTGGCTTACATTTGCAAACACCTTGAATCCAGATCAGACGCTGCGTCACACCGTGAATGCCGAAAAAAATCAGTTCATTTCTTAAGTAAATGAACCTTTGCTTAAAATGTCTTCCACTAAAAAAAAACAATATATTTGCTGTAATTTCTAATATTAAATGAACATTTTGTTAGTACCCATGTGTTTAATCCATATTAGAGGTTAATAACACAAATAATGTGTACCCTATAAGGAACAGCCATGACCGCATTACTGGAGCTGTGTACATTTGAAAGCAAAAAAAAAAGTTCCACTGTTTACATTTTAACGTCAACAACTTGACAGTTTTGTGGGAAAATGCTGATTTGACGTCTTTTGGAAAAGAGGTGTAATTTTTAAAGTAAGATAAATATATTTATTTTTTGTCATAAAGAAATGCAGACAGCTGCAGTTATTTCAATTTTCTTGCAATTTATCCCATAAATAAAGAATTTTAGTCTGTAATTATGGTTTCCGCTAACAGGAAGGCATTAATCGGTTACAACAAATTTTTTAAATAACCGCCAAATGCTTGCTATCTGAGTTCCAAAGATTCTTTTCGCTTATGATAAATGCATATGCCCCGCCTCCTTTCCAAAATTTATTCTTTGCGAAAACTTCCCTCTTGAGAAATAGCATTTACACGAATTGGACGTCATTTTTTCAATGGATTTGAGTGGGGCAAATGTAAATATTCAGTTTATAAGACTGAACCATTCTGTTTGCTCTCTATTAAGACCACTAAATTATATAACTTGACAAGGTGTTTAAGACAGGTGACTGCTTGGATCAAGGTGACAGTAACACAGCTTTGTGTTTACAGTCACCTTGCTTTAAGCTGTCACCTGTCTTTTAAACACTCAATTAGCCTTCTTTTGAGTGGCCGGAATTTTAATGTACATGTACATGTTTGACTTATTATGAATATTCAGCTAAATCTCACCTTATTGGTCTCATTTATGGCTAGAGGAGACCTCTGTTTATCTGACTTTCTAAACAGCAGGTCGCCTTGTGTCAGGTAGGCTTGAGACCGATCCACCAGCAGAGACTTCTTCCTGGCATGTAGGTTATAGGACGCACCAACACTACCCCGCCTCATCTCAGCAGCCATTCTATAATGCTGTCCGTCTTGACCCAGATAGTCCTGTTCCGCTGGAAACGCCCGGCCATGTGTTCCACTCCGTTCAGAGACACTCGAGCAACGTGGACGCATCTGACTGAAATCTTCTGTGCCCATTGAGCCGGATCTTTGTCGTGGAGAATTAGGTGAAGATGCGAAGGGCTGTAGCGTATCCTTATGGACTGTTGGACTAGTTCGGGAGCTACATGCGCTGGAATCCGGCGTAGATATCGGAATGAAGTCGCGATTCGTGTTGAGCAACTTGTACTGCTCTTCGAGTATCGGGACTGGTGATGATGCTGCAGAGTTATTCACGGATCCAGGCATGCTGTTGACGTGCGCCCGCTGCTCCAATCGGTCGCTCAGCTTACCCACCATCTTATTGATGTATTCCCGATCCATTGTGTATCGTCGTCGTGAACCTTCTTCTATTGTGTGCAGCCTCGGCCGCGATATCTGGGTGTCTCTATCGAGTGTATGGCATCGGCGTCTAGGCTGTTCAGGGACCATGCCATAGTAGCCCGTGTCCTCGCGATAGAATGTACCGTACGGGGTTTTCAGTACGACCTGCTGTTGATGCTGGTCTGATGGGAACCGGCCCTGGGTGTGAGGCAGGGAACCGTTACTGTCATACATAGAGGAGGCAGATGAGGTGTCCATGTTGGAATTGTGGGCGGTCAGCGATGAAGAAGAGTCTGATGGGGTGGAGTCCTCAGATCTGTAAATTGGACAAAAGATATATGAAGATAATAAATGAAAACTTAACCCATTACCCCTATAGCATGTTTCTAGTATTGAAGAAGGATTAATCAATGGCATGGTTAAACTAAACTGGATGATAATGATGATGATGATGATGATGAAAATAGGGGACTGCTTAAAGCAGGTTGAAAGTAAAGCAGAAAGTGCATTAAGGGAACATAATAACCAACAACGGTTACTTAGTGTTGAGAGTTAATCAGGAGCTTAAGTTTGCATAGGACAAGTGTACTCCTTCAAGGTACATTGTAAGTATATACAAGTATACCTATTGCAAGGGTTGAATGGGTTAAATGGTTAACTTACCTTGAATCTGCCTGAGAGTCTTGCATTTCCGCCATCTCTTCAGCTTTCTCTCCATGACCTATGACAAATAAAATAACAGCTTGACTTTCAACTAGCTTAAAGTGGTCATCCGTCTTTAAAACTAGAAATAAGCTATGGGTAACGGGTTAAATCGAACCTTGACACAAGTAAAATGCAATAAAAGGCAGAAAACTCAATTTAGACTTAACAGTCACCAAGTAACAGATCATCTGATCTTGCCCTAAACTTTTTTTTTGCAATAGACATAATTGCTTAACCCTTTCCCCTGTAGAAACAACTTTTAGCGCATTCAGTTTATTCCTCCGCTGTACAAAATAGTTCCAGTTTATACAGTCATGAATATGTATCCTAAGGAATAATTTCTTAATTCTAGCAGATTGTAGCTTAAAGCAGGCTGAAAGTAAAGCAGAATGCACCTTAAAGTGAATGATTTGAATGAAAAGTCACACCATAGGGTTTAGCCCAGACATAAAGATTCTAGTTTTGAAATACACCCCTTATCTAGGGCCCTGGGGTCCGTTTCATAAAACTTCGTACAACCAAATAGGTTTTTAATCAAAACTTTAAAATACATTTAATTTCTGATTTTTCTATCTAATCCCGTCTTTTCAAGACGATTCCAAAGAGATTCCACAAGATAGAATAAGATGGAGAAATAAATAATAATTGAGACTTTTATAAGTCCACATACAACAACATTTGTTTTACAAAGTTTATGAAACGGGCCCCAGCTGTATCATAAGAGGGGAAATAACTGCTGTAAGTACAGTAAGTGGATACTGTTCAGTTACCACTGTTTGCTGTTTAGTTTAGTAGTGTGTGCCCTGTGTGCAGCGTGCAGAGTACAGTACAGAAAACGTATTCTTTCCAAATAACCATGTTTACGCTTAAACTATTATTTTCATTGCATACAGTTTGGAGCCAGATCAGACGCCGGGTAACCCGGTGTCTGATCAGGCTCCAAACTGTTTGTACTCAGTTTTAAACTGGTAGTCAGAATTTGTCAAAAAATTGTCATTTTCTATATTTCATTGCAATGTATTTGCGTTTGAACGGAAGTATAACGTTTTCTCCACTGTATTTCATCCAGGTAGCCAACTCGCATTTGATTGCCAACGATGGCCAATAATTTTCTTCACTGAACTCAACACCCGACTGACCATCAACAGTTTTTTCGCAATTGATGGCCAACGAAGGCCATCAATTTCTTCACTGAACTCAAAAGCCTGACTGACCATCAACAGTTTTTTCACAATTGATGGCCAACGAAGGCCATTGATTTCTTTACTGAACTCATCACTTATTACCCACCAACAGTTTTTTCAGCATGAAGAGCATTCAGGGTACGTAAATCCGTCGTCTTCATGAGGAGTTTAGCAAACAGAGTGCTGTCTTCTTTGTGTGTGGTGTTGATCATGTTCTGTAGGCTTTCTGTCAGCTTGTTCTGTATCTTCTCAATCTGATCCACTTGTCTCACTCCAGGACGGTCTAAAATAATCATAGCATACCGGGTTACAGAGTAATACATGTAGATCTATAAGGATTCATTGAAACTGGGTATTTAACCTATGAAAAGTAAAATAATCATAGCATACAAACAGAGCAACAGATAAGAGTAGTTTTTCAAAAACTTAAAATCTTTATTTCTGAATTAAACCCTATGGTGTCACTACTCATTAGAATTGTCTCTTTGAGACAATTCTAATGAGTAGTAACACCATAGGATTTGGTTCTGAAATAAGTGATAAAATGTTTGATTTGTTGAAATAACTACCTCTTATCTGGAGCCCTGATACAAGGGACCGTTTTACGAAACTTCGTACAACAAATATTGTCAAAAGTCATATTCTAAATTCTCCATTATTATTCATTTCTCCATTAAATTCTGTCTAGTGATATCTCTTTGGAATCGTCTTTTTCAAGACGATTCCAAAGAGATGTCACAAGACAGGATTAGATGGATAAATCAGAAACTATATAAAGCTTTCGACTTAGATCCATTTTTGTAGTACGACGTTTCTTAAAATGGACCCCCTATTACAGAGTAACAGATAAGGATTAACTCTTTCCTCCCTGAAACTTCAAATGGACAATCCCAGTTTCCATTTTAGTCTAGTCCATTTCTGACTTTTAAGGGTTGTTTTTGTCAATATTTTGCATTATGACAAACAGAGAATACCCAGATCAGAGGGCTCCTTTCGGAGCCCTCTGATCTGGGTCTTCACTGTTTGCTTAGGACACATGTACTATTCACATGTACACTGTTTGAAAAGCACGCCTATATGCGTGACTAGGGTTCAAAGGGTTAATTGTTACTGGGTATTTACTCTCTGAAATTCAATTGTTTGAAAACTGTATGAGGAGTCAGTCGGACATAGTATGTGGGATGGATGACAGACAGGGATAAAACAGTATACCCCTCCAACTGATCGACGCAGGCGCATAAAAAATAAATACATGTAAGCAAATTGACATGGGCATGTATACCTGGTGATAGTAACACTATAGCGGAGAAGAGGGCTAGCTCATCATCGGAGAGATTCAACTTGTTGAAACGTTCAGCAAAGTCAAACATAGAGTCCAGCAGAAACCCAACACTCGTGGATAGCTGTAACAGAAAATACCATAAATATGTCAGCAAAGTCAAACATAGAGTCCAGCAGAAACCCAACACTCGTGGATAGCTGTAATAGAAAATACCATAAATATGTCAGCAAAGTCAAACATAGAGTCCAGCAGAAACCCAACACTTGTGGATAGCTGTAACAGAAAATACCATAAATATGTCAGCAAAGTCAAACATTGAGTCCAGCAGAAACCCAACACTTGTGGATAGCTGTAACAGAAAATACAGTCAAACTTCAATATCTCGAACACCCTTAACTAGAACTATCTGATGGTTCGACACATGAACTGCATTATTTCATGCTCGGTTCAGTGGAACATAACAATTTTCAAAATTAAAACGTGGCTGAGCCAAGTTTTAACTTTGAAATACAGGTATATTGGACTTAACTGAGTTCGAGATGTCGAAGTTCGACTGTACCATAAACATGTCACAATGAAACTGGTGAAGATAGGGTGAGTATTTTAATACTAACACAGGGCTCCAGATATAGGGGAGAATTTCAACAACTAAAATCTTTATTTTTGCAATAAACCCTATGGTGTCAGTACTCATTAGAATCGTCTCTTCGAGACGATTCTAATGAGTGGTGACACCATAGGGTTTGGTACTAAAATAATTGAGAAAATATTGGCTATGTTCAGTTTACTCCCTCTTGTCTGGAAAAATTATACCCTTAGTGTGCTGAGCATGCCTTGGCCTACATTTTCAAACTATTTGCGTAATGCAGGGCTCCAGATAAGAGGGAGTATTCTAAACAAATCCAACCTTTTCTCACTCATACAGCGCCAAATCCTATAGTGTTACTACTCATTAGAATCGTCTCTTCGAGACGATTCTAATGAGTGGTGACACCATAGGGTTTAAAGCAGAAATAAAGGTTTTAGTTTTTGAAATACTCCCCTTATCTGGAGCCCTGGTAATGTGGCATCTGATCTGGTTTCAAATTGTTTGTCGCTCATTTTTATATTAGTTTTATTCTATCAAAATTTCCAAAACCTAAAATTGAGAAAAACAGCAAACGACAATTAAAGCAGACGATATTGCAGCAGTGTAAGCATTAGACATGTTTGTCATGTCTTGTTTGGGGGACAGCAGCAAGCGTTGTTGTCAGGAGGGAGTCATTTTTTGGAGGGCAGTTGTAGGGAGGGAGCACTGTAATTTTCATCAGAGTGTATATCAAAATTTCTCTACAAGGGAGGTAACTCTTGTGATTTAAACTTACCCCAGTTGTCTGCCTTCTGAAAAGTTTCCCATTGGCAAACATCATAGTGTTGGACTCGTTGTCAAATAAGCAAGCCATCCTCACTAAAAGCACCTCAAAAGTTGCTGCCTGAAACATTGAAGTAAAACAATGTTACATTGCTGACCTAATCAAATGGACTACATTGTTTTCTACACGCTGCTAAAACTAAGAATGTTTCCTAATCTTGGGAACAGGGGCCCTTTTCATAAAACTTTGTACGATAAAAACGATCATAAGTAAGATTATAAAAGTCTCAATTATTATTAATTTCTCCATCTAATCCTGTCTTGTGACATCTCTTTGGAATCGTCTTGAAAAGATGATTCCAAAGAGATGTCACAAGACCAAATTAGATGGAGAAATCAGAAATTTATTTATAGTTGTTTAACACAGAACGTTGGTATATACAGCTGGTGGTTAAGAACATAGATATCTTAAGAGACTAGATCGGCCACCTAGCGCTGAGCTCCCATTGGTCGACGGTCAGAGAGACGCCATCTTGTTACGTGATTTACTTTCATTTAAGAATGAATTCGTACTACATACATCTTGTAACATAAATATGCACCGTAAAACGACAATCATACGGTAATGAGCACAAAATGATGGTAATTCTTATTTAACTGAATAAAAGCATCGGTGAATCATAGCAACTATGGAATGGTTCTTAGCAACTTCTGTAGTCAATGACGCACCGTCAACGTAGACGGGATTACTGCGCACAGCATGTAACGTCATTAATCTACCGCAATACGACGTGTACCAGACCATTGGAATATGAGTAGCATACACGCATCAAGATGGCTTCTCGATGACCGTCGCTGATTGGCCTATAGCCGATCTAGGTTATTTTAAGATATCTATGGTTAAGACAGCCTCAAATGTATTATATATCTGGAAAGGGTTAACAATTACTATATCTATGATGTTACCTTAAGAAGAGTGACCTGGTCATCCTGGTTCAGAAGCAGGAAGCCTGGTATTAGTTTGGCAAAGTCTACCACAGATTTAATAGCTGGAACGCACAGCTCCAGATAAAGAGGCAGTAAACTGAACAAATTCAACATTATCTCACTCATTTCAGCACCAAATCCTATGATGTTACTACTCATTAGAATCATCTCTTCGAGACGATTCTAACGAGTAGTGACACCATAGGGTTTAAAGCAGAGATAAAGATTTGAATTTTTGAAATACCCCCCTTATCTGGAGCTCTGTGGACGAAGTATTTACCTTTAGAAGAGTAACCTGGTCGTCCTGGTTCAGAAGCAGGAAACCTGGTATTAGTTTGGCAAAGTCTACCACCGATTTAATAGCAGGGACGAAGTATTTACCTTTAAAAGAGTGACCTGGTCGTCCTGGTTCAGTAGAAGGAAACCGGGTATAAGTTTGGCAAAGTCTACCACAGATTTTATAGCGGGGACGAAGTATTCACCAAAGTCGGTCCAATCCTGGTTGTCAGTACCCTCTTGGCCCACACAAGAGTTTAAGGGACATGCCTGCAAATAGAAAGTACAGTCAATAATGATTTGAGAAATAAAAGTTATTGTTGTTGATGTTATCTAGAGCCCCGTTTGAAATACTTTCTTCACCCATTCCTCCCCAAAACTTCAAATGGATAATTCTAATTTTTAGTTTAGTCTAGTTCATTTTTTACTTTTTAGGATTGATTTTTACAATATATGTATACATGTATAAAGGAGCCATCTGATCAGGGTCTACACTGTTTGCATATGACAAGTGCAGGGCTCCAGATAAGAGGGGGTAAATTGAACAAATCCAACCCTTTCTCACTCATTTTACCACCAAATCCTATGGTGTAACTACTCATTAGAATTGTCTCAAAGAGACGATTCTAATGAGTAGCGACACCATAGGGTTTAATTGAGAAATAGAGATTTAAGTTTTTGAAATACCCCCCTTATCTGGAGCCCTGCAAGTGTACTCCTCACATGAATGTTGTTTGCAGAAAATGCATATAATTTATTGTTATGTGTGACTAGCAGGGCCCCAGATAAGGGGGAGTAACTTGCACAAATCCAACATTTTCTCACTTATTTTAGTACCAAATCCTATGGTGTCACTACTCATTAGAATCGTCTCTTCGAGACGATTCTAATGAGTAGTGACACCATAGGGTTTAAAGCAGAAATAAAGGTTTTAGTTTTTGAAATACTCCCCTTATCTGGAGCCCTGGACTAGGGTTCGAAGAGTTATAATGTTGAGATCTTTTGATTATTCTTTGATTTGTTTTGATTTTACGGCCCTTTCAACAGTATTTCAGTCATATCGCGACGTCCAGCTAATTATAGGTGGAGGAAGACCCCAGAAGTCCTTTATGCACTGTTTCAGGCACAAATCGGCAACTGGGTAGAACCACCGACCTTCCGCAAGCCAGCTGGAAGGCTTTCCCACATGAAAAAAATCCAAATGACCCTACTGGGACTTGAACTCACAGCGGTGAAGAGCTTAGTGATGTAAGTCATAGTGACTATACCACTAGGCCACGGAGGCCCCTAATGTTGAGATCTGACGGAGATACTAACCATGTGAGCAGGACAGTCAACATAGTCCTTCTGTAAGAGAGCTATGCCTCTCATCAGTTTGGCTTTCTCCTGGCCGAGGTCACATGTCTGTCTGTGGGAGAGTATAACAGACTGCACCAAATCCTGGGTACTCAGTAACACGGACGACATGGCCGTCGTAGCGATCATCAAGTTACTCTTCTGCATCTGTTCGATGATCCGAGCTTTCTCTTTCTTCGGTACGCGACCAAATCGTACAGCTGCAATAGATGAAATCAAAACTTTAAATATGTAGTCAAGCATTTTTTTCTCTAAAATCAATTTAGTGTCGTTTATTGTTTCTGAAACTTTAACCCTTTTTTCTAGTTTTGAAAACAGGTGACTACTTTAAGAAGGTTGAAGGCGCATTCTGCTTTAATTTCAGCCTGCTTTAAGATATCATCTGCTAAAATGTAGAAAATATTTCTTATGATACATGTTCATGACTATATGAATTGAAGCTATTTTCTTTTGTGGATGAATAAAATAGGCACATAAAAAGGCTTATTTTTGGGGTAATGGGTTAAGCGGACAATTCCATCCTCTATAAAGTCTACTCAATTTCTGACAATTTAAGATTATTTTTTTACAATTTATTTCAAAATGACAAAAGAGCAGACCCTGATCAGGAGCCCTCTGATCAGGGTATACACTACTTGCATGACGATTGTATTTTTCACAGATATACTGATTATATTATTTACCCATTACCCCATAGACAGTTTCTAGTTTTGAAGCCAGGGGACCACTTAACCCATTACCTCTTAGCCTATTTCTTGCTTCGAAAACAGGTGACCACTTAAAGCAGGTTGAAAGTAAAGCAGAATGTGCCTTAAGGCACATTCTGCTTTACTTTCAGCCTGCTTTAAGCTACCATCTTCTAGGATATGGAAAATATTTCTTCTGGTACATATTCTAGGCTGTATAAACTGGAACTTTTTTCTTCAGTGGAGGAATAAATGAGAGGTGTAAAAAGGCATTTTTAAGGGGTAATGGGTTAAAGCAGGCTTAAATAAAAGCAGAATGCTTTTATCTACCATCTACTAGGAAATAGGGGGTCCATATTATGTAGCAATTGGAATAGGGCTTTAATATACAGTTATTATATACGGCTAGGGTGGGCCATCGTTGCTTATTGGCACACTTTAGCCATAATGGCACAAGGGCCTTGGCCCAAGTGCCAATGTGGCTAACAAGTACCAATAAGCAACGACGGCCCGCCCTTGGCCGTTTAATGACTAGTTTATTGTATACCTGGTTCAAAATGTAGATTGTTTGAATGTTAACATAAGTTATAGAAACCAACTGACTTCATCTTCATCGAACATTGGCAATTTTGAATTGTAAGTTGCTAACATTTTCACGTGCAAAAGATCTGTTGCCCCTGGGCCAATAACTGGATGCAGTACAAATAACCAGTTATTGGACTGCATCCCGTTATTGGCCGCTCATTGCATTGTCATCGAAGAAAATCTGTTACTATTTATAGTAAGGTATACAATAAGGATGACTTACCGTCCCTGGACATGCCCACAGCTATGCATTTCTTCAGTCTACAATATTGGCACCTGTTACGATTCACACGCATGATATTACACTGTTGGTTCTTGAGACAGGGTCGGTATTGAATCTTCTGCTGTATACTACGCCGGAAAAAACCCTGCAAAACATCAAGGTCACTTGGTCATAGGGGGCTCCAGATAAGACGAAGAAAACTAAACCTTTCAAACATTCCTTTTTTTTTAATATCTCAACCAAGCCCTATGTTGCGACTACTCATTAGAATTGTCTCTTTGAGACAATTCTAATGAGTTGTCACAACATAAGGTGTTGCGGAGATTAATTTTGAGCTTGAAATATTCACATTACAGAGCTCCAGATAAAGGAAGTATTTCAAAAACTCAAATCCTTTTATCTACATAAAACCATATGATGTCACTTCGAGACGATTCTAATTAGTAGTAACACCATTGGATTAGGTGCTGATGTGAAATAGAAAATGTTGGATTTGTTGAGTTTACTCCCTCTTATCTGGAGCTCTGCATTATTTGAAGCTCTGTAAGTATAATAAAACCTCTTATTGTACAAGGTTTCATTTTCTTAAGCAATAAATGTTTATTGACACTTTTTGAAATCCATGTAGACCAAGATCAGACAAAAGGAGCTGTCTAATCATGGGCTGCACTGTTTTCCATTGAGATATGTCTGACATTCATGAGTCAGTACTCTTTCCAGGGTTAAAAGTTTCAGTACAATACACAATACACAGTAGAACCTCTCTTTTACGGCTACCAATGTGTGTTAATTATTATGTATTTACTGCATGTGGACTGTTTAAAGCAAGGTGAAAGTAAAACAGAAAGCTCCTATCTGTCACCTTGCTTTTAGCAGCCACCTTCCTTTTAGACAATCAATAAGCCTTCATTTTAGTGGTCGTTATAGAGAGGTTTCAGATGATAGAAGTTTTGTTAGACTCATCAGACGCCACTGCACAATGCGTTCTCTGATCAGGATCCAAACTCGTGTGCATATGACCATTTACTCAAGATAAGACTGTGAAGGGGTTAGAATTTCATAAAAGAAGAATGAGCTCTTTAGTTCTTGAAAATAGACAGCATAATTTGGTCAAGGGAAATAACTCTTACCTTGCATCCTTCACATGCGTGAACGCCATAATGGAACCCACTTGCCTTATCCCCGCACACTCTACATAACACTGTGTCTCCATCAAATTCTGAAACGATAAAAATAAAATATTCCATTTTATAATAATTTTCAATTTTTAACTCTTTCCTCCCTGAAACTTTAAATGGACAATTCCAGTTTCCATTTTAGTCTAGTCCATTTCTGACTTTTAAGGGTTGTTTTTGTCAATGTTTGGCATTATGACAAACAGTGAAGACCCTGATCTGGGTCTTCACTGTTTGCATAGGACATTAAATTTTGTACTATTCACATGTACAGTGTTTAAAATGGACGCCTATATGCGGGACTAGGGTTCAAAGAGTTAAGGTTGGTGGTTGCTTGAAGCAGACTGACAGTAAAGCAAAAAGCTTCATTAACCCATTACCTCTTAGCCTATTTCTTGCTTCGAAAACAGGTGACCACTTAAAGCAGGTTGAAAGTAAAGCAGAATGTGCCTTAAGGCACATTCTGCTTTACTTTCAGCCTGCTTTAAGCTAACATCTTCTAGGATATGGAAAATATTTATTTTGGTACATATTCTTTGCTGTATAAACTGGAACTTTTTTCTTCAGTGGAGGAATAAGTAAGAGGCGTAAACAGGCATTTTTAAGGGGTAATGGGTTAAGCAATAATCTGCTAGGATATAGGAAATATTTGTTATTAGTGCATACTGATGACTGTATAAATGTAACTTTATTCTTCATAACCCAGGGCTCCAGAGAAGAGGTAGTTATTTCAACAAATCCAACATTTTCTCACTCATTTCAGCACAAAATCCTATGGTGTTACTACTCATTAGAATCGTCTCAAAGAGATGATTCTAATGAGTAGTAACACCATAGAGTTTAATTCAGAAATAAAGATTTTAAGTTTTGAAAAACTACCCTTATCTGGTGCTCTGATAGCCTGTTTCTAGTTTTAATGAAACATGATCACTAACTGCGCATTCTGCTTTACTTTCAGCCTGCTTTAGCTATTATCTGCTTAGGTGTATAAACTATCTAATGATACATATTTAAGATACATTATAAAGGAAACTAATTTCTTCAGTGGGGGAATAAATTAAAGGCGTAAAAAGGCAATTTATCAATGAATGTCTTAAAGACGTAAAACTGCATGGAGTAGTGGGTTAAACCCTTCAATACCTATCTTGACATGACCCTGTTTCCCTCTCTACAAGGGCCTCTAATTTAAGATGTGGAAAAAAATGGGGCTCCCGGGTGAGATAAGGGGGACTCAAAAACTAAAATATTTATTCCTGTTTTAAACCCTTTGGTGTCACTACTCATTAGAATCGTCTCAAAGAGACGATTCTAATGAGTAGTAACATCATAGGATTTGATTCTAAAATAAGTGAGAAAATGTTGGATTTGTGCAGTTAACTCCCTCTTATCTGGAGCCCTGCTCTCTACAAGGGCCCCTTCACACGACTCACCAAGAAGCCGGGAAAAGGTACTGACCTAGTGTCAATGCCCATTTAATACTTAAGTTGATACGTATAGGGCACTGAACTGCAAGTTAGGTGAGGTGAGAATAATACCTCCAGGCAGCCGTGCAATTAATATACAGGTGAAACTCGATATGTCCAACTCATTTGAGTCAATCTTAATTGTATCTTAATCCATTACCCCTTAAATACGCCTTTTTATGTCTTTTATTTATTCCTTCACTGTAGAAATTGGTTGAAATTTATATGTTTATGAATATGTATGATAAGAAATATTTGCTATATACTAGCAGATAATAGCTTAAAGCAGGCTAAAAGTAAAGCAGAATGCACCTTAAGGCACATTCTGCTTTACTTTCAACCTGCTTTAAGTGGTTGCCTATCTTCAATACAAGAAACAGGCTATGGGGTAATGGGTTAAAGAGTAGTCACTTATAAGACAAGCAGGACTTACATAAACAAACAATTGTAACGTGCAAACCGAGAGACCCAGCGACAACAAACCCCCTCGGTGCAAAGCTTAAGCTCACACCAAGAGATGTTTGTTGTGCTATATAATTGACTTCCGTCCCAACATACAACGGTTTGGGAAGCCTCATTTGCATATACCAACGTACCACATACGTTACATAACTCTCCCCTCCGAGAAGTCTCGTCCCGAGACTTGGACCCTGGGAGAACCGTGGGTAAGGCAACTCCGGTCTGGCAGTTGTCATTATCCCTATGCTGCCACCATTTGTAACGTGCAAACCGAGAGACCCAGCGACAACAAACCCCGGCAGTGCAAAGCTTAAGCTCACACCAAGAGATGTTTGTTGTGCTATATAATTGACTCACGTCCCAACATACAACGGTTTGGGAAGCCTCATTTGCATATACCAACGTACCACGTACGTTACACAATTGTTTTCTTTAAAACCTATCTTCAAAACACTCAAATTCAGACTCAGTATTTAAACTACATGTCATGTGACAGTTTAATGCAGGACAAAAGTGATGCAGAGCTTTCTGCATTACTTTTGTCCTGCATTCAAAGCAGACACCTGCATTAAAATCAAGTCTTTCAGAGCACCAGATAAGGGTAGTTTTTCAAAAACTAAAATCTTTATTTCTGAATTAAACCCTATGGTGTCACTACTCATTAGAATCGTCTCAAAGAGACGATTCTAATGAGTAGTAACACCATAGGATTTGGTACTAAAAAGAGTGAGAAAATGTTGGATTTGTTGAAATAACTACCTCTTATCTGGAGCCCTGGTCTTTTACTATTCTCGTTCACTATTTCGGTTGCCTAGAGACTGGAGTACTGTATCATATACATAAACACGTAAATAACTCAAGTACTAATTATATACTGTCAAGGGCCTGCCAGTCGCTTGATTGTGTGTTATACTATATTATGTCAATGCCCAGTGTTGACCATAAAACCAGAACACATCAAACACAGCTAGCCCCGAGGCTACAGACTTGACCTAGACAAAATGTATCAGCAATATACAGCCTACTACAGTAACTAATTAGTATTAACACACTCCCCCATAGATACACCTTTTTATGCCGTTAATTTATTCTTTCACTCAAGAAAATACTCTCAATTTATGCAGTCATGAATATAATTATATTATAAGAAATATTTTCAATATTCTAGCAGATGGTAGCTTAAAGCAGGCTGAAAGTAAAGCAGAATGTGCCTTAGGCACATTCTTCTTTACTTTCAAGCTGCTTTAAGTGGACACATATCTTCAAAACTAGAAACGGTCTATGGGGTAATGGATTAACTCATTACCCCACAGCCTGTTTCTAGTTTGTAAAAGAGATGGCACCTAAAGCAGGTTAATAGTAAAAGAGAATGGGCCTTATGGCACATTCTGCTTTACTTTCAGTCTGCTTTAAGCTACCATCTGCTAAGATATGATGACATATTTCTAATTGAGCATATTCATGACTGAACTTCAGCCTGTTTTGACCCATTACCCCATGCCTGTTTCAAGTTTTGATGACATGTGACTACTTAAAGCATGTTGAAAGTAAAGCAGAATACACCGTAAGGCATTCATACATATTTGAAACTGTAGCAATTGGAACTATTTTCCTCAGAAGTGAAATGAATTAAGGGCATATAAAGGCATATTAATGAGGTAATGTGTTAAGCTATCATCTGCTAGAATATAGGAATTATTTCTTAATTGGGTCATATTCATGACTTTAAATTGAAACTACTCTCTTCAGGAGGCATACTTTATAATGTGTTAAAATGTGTTTTAACCCATTACCCCATAGCCTGTTTCTAGTATTGAAGATACATGACTACATAAAGCAGGTTGAAAGTGAAGCAGAATGCGCCATAAGGCACATTCTGCTGTACTTTCAACCTGCTTTAAGCTATTATCTGCTAGAATATAGAACATATTTCTTATAAGACATATTCATAGCTGTATGAATCTGATCTCTTTTCTTCAGAGGAAGAATAAATGAAAGGTGTCAAAAGGCATATTTATGAATTAACCCTTTGAGCCCTAGTCCCGCATATAGACGGCCTCTTCAAACAGTATACATGTCAATAGTACACTTGTCCTGTGCAAACAGTGAAGACCCAGATCAGAGGGCTCCGAAAGGAGCCCTCTGATCAGGGTCTTTACTGTTTGACATAATGCCAAACATTGACAAAAACAACCATTAAAAGTCAGAAATGGACTAGACTAAAATGGAAACTGGAATTGTCCATTTAAAGTTTCAGGGAGGAAAGAGTTAATGGGTTAAAGGGGTAAAGGATTAACCCTTAGCCTGCCACTCACGACTATAGCTCCATATGCAAACAGCTTGGATCCGGATGAGACGCCGAGTAACTCGGCGTCTCATCCGGATCCAAGCTGTTTGACCCTCGGACAACATTTTCAGCAATTTTGAGAAACTTTGAAGCACTTTGAAACTTGAAGCAGACGAGAAATATAGCAGACGACAATTTATTTGTGTATAAGGGTTAAGGCCTCTATACACATCTTATTCGGTATGCTGAGACAAGTTAGGCAATGTATATAAAACACTAAATTCGAAACTAAATTTGTATAATATGTAGGCAGGGCTCCAGATAAGGGGAGTATTTCAAAAACTAAAATCTTTATTTCTGCATTAAACCCTATGGTGTCACTACTCATTAGAATCGTCTCTTCGAGACGATTCTAATGAGTAGTATCATCATAGGATTTGGTGCTAAAATGAGCGAAAAAATGTTGAATTTATTCAGTTTACTCCTCCTTATCTGGAGCTCTGTGTAGGTCTGTACAAGTCAAGTACATGAGAAAATCTCGCAACTCTTAACTACATATACATACAAACATTCAACCAACATTCATTCAACAACTTCCTCGACTTAAATTTCTATCTGCCTGATCAAGAATGTTCTCCATTAAAACAATCAAAATTGGGAACAATCTACCAGCAAACTAACAAACTAACAAACCTGTCATAATTCTTACGCCACACACAAACACTGGCCAATCATGCGAGACCAATCGCACATGCGCATTGCGCACGCAGACGAGAGTAAAGTCTAAACAGTAAGACTTGTATTAGGAGACCACTCAATTTGAAAACCCATTGGCAGAATTGTGGGATTTCAACACATGTGGTTTTAATGTAGGATAGAAATAATGCAGAAAGATCCATTAGGAGCATTATTTCCTTCCTGCATTAAGCAGTGAGTTCACTTAATATTTCTAAAATGCTCTCTCACATGGATAAATGACTGGTCCCTTAAACTAAAGATAGACTATGCTGCAATTCTGTTTTAGCAACTAAGACTGGTTATCAACCAACTGCACACGAGTTAATTATGTACGAGCTAATATAGTCAAACTTGTATTAAACCAGTCAGGACCAAGCGTTAATGGATATTTTTAGCCTTTGAGACTGGTGGCAGTTTCATACAGGATGAAAGAAATGCAGAAAGCTTTACTGCATTACTTTTGACCTTCATTAAAGGGTCATAGATTAATGTCTTTAATTGTCACTAATTGTGTTTTCATTAAGTGGTTGCGTAACACATAACCGACTGTATATAAGAGCTTATTAGACTGGGACATGCATGCATTTCTATGCCTGAATAAGTAACAAGTGCGCAAATTAACAATACCGGTCATGCATCAGCGCATTTATTCATATTGCCAGTCAAATATCTACGATAAAATAACATCAACAATTGAATCATTACCTATGGTGTGCAATACCTAGAGGTACAGATAAGGGGAGTATTTCAAAACCTAAAATCTTTATTTCTGCTTTAAACCCTATGGTGTCACTACTCATTAGAATCGTCTCAAAGAGACGATTCTAATGAGTAGTAACACCATAAGATTTAGTGCTGATAGAAGAGAGAAAATGTTAGATTTTGTTCAGTTTACTCCCTCTAGCTTATTTGGAGCCCTGAATACCGATTAACACCGTAACTGTTTGGTGTTTAACCCATTACCCCATAGATATGCCTTTGTACATATTTTATTAAATACTATTCCTCCACTAAACAAAATCATGGTTCAAATATTATTTATGAAGTCATGAATATGCACCATAAGAAATATTTTTAATATCCCAGCAGATGGTAGCTTAAAGCAGGCTGAAACTTAGAAGATAGAAGACTCCGCCAGGGTTCTAGATAAGGGGGAGTAATATATCAGGGTTCCCGCTGCCCATCGCCAACGGCGCCATTTGCGCAAAAAAAATAATTCTGGCGACAGAAATTTCGAGTCGGCGAAAGTGTCTGGCGCCGAGAAATTTCGGAATTGTCGCCGTATAATAGTACAGTTTTTTGGGTGCAGAGATTTTCTCGCCGACTCTAAAAATCTTAAAACTCTGCCTAATCCATACACACGCTTATCACCAAAACGCTACTGATGCGTGTAAACATGTTACGCAATCGTCGATAACGACATGTATAATGGCAGGCTGACAAACAATGTTTGAACACACTCGCCGAGTGGGGTTTGCCGATATTGCTTTTAATGTGTTGTAGATCTAATTGGTTATCAAAAAAAGTGATTGACAGGTTCGCCCCGAATCGGGGACCTTTTCAACGACAATTTTTAGAAGCGGTGATGCGAAGGATAAAGATCTATGTCGCCGATAAGGGTCGGATTGAAATCAGATAATTATCCGTAAGTTCTGGACAAACACACATTTTATATGAAAGCTGATCAGAATTTATCATACATGAATTGATTTCCACCACAAAATACTTTGTATATTCACGTAACAGAAAAATACTTTGAAAAATGACATTTGCTACGAGAACTACGTATATTTTGTTAGTCTAAAAAGTATTCCCCAGCGCCGTTTTCTAACAATCAATTAAAATTAACATTGGACCTAAATTCTTCTGTTTGTTACATACGATTTGTGCAAATGTATAATTATTAAGTTAGGTTTTACAACCAATTACGCTCGTAAAATTGATTTGCAATCAGTTTTCGCGGTAGAAAATTTAGACGCGTTATTTCGTTGTTAAAACCACACCCACTTTATGGCGCTAGTAAATATCGTCTGCAGACTTTGTCGTCTGTAACCTTTGTCATCTGCAACAATTCTCTGAGTTAACTTTTGTGCATTTTTTTATAGAAAATATCAGTGTCAACCAGTTTGTATCTATATAAGATGATGCGCGTCTCATCTTGATCCATACTGTTTGCATAATTTAATGAATAATAGATTGTTAAGTTGCTTACTCTTTCTAGATCTACTCCATAGATAGAAATCTAGACCATTTGAACTATTTCATTCATTCTCTCAAGAAAATAGATATAGTTCCAGTTTACCTTTACTAGTCATGAATGAATAATATAAGAACAATAAGAAATAGTTCTTATATTCTAGCAGATGTTGGATCTAGCTTAAAGCAGGCTTAAACTTTTACTAAAGCAGAATGCTCCTGAAGAGTATTCTGCTTAACTTTCAGCCTAGATGCTAGAATAATAGGCCCATGTCAGTATTATAAAAAGTATATCTCTGGGTGAAAATTGTCTCTGTCTTAGTGGTCTATAGACTTATCTATTCACTGATTTAAAAAAAATCGCGAAAAAAGTGTGGCGAAAAAAGCTCCCCATTTGGCACCCCAATCTCCCTATTAAAATTTCCAAATCTCCCTATTTGGGTCCAAGAAAATATCACATGTTTGTATAACATACTTAAAAAAATGGCGAAAAATTTGGCTCCAAAAATATTATTTTGGCGCAAACTTTTTTCATTTGGCGCAAGTGCTGGCGCAAGAAAATTTTAAGCCAGGGTGAACCCTGTATATGATAAAATCCAACATTTTCTAACTAATGTTGCACCAAATCCTATGGTGTTACTACTCATTAGAATCTTCTCTTCGAGACGATTCTAATGAGTAGTGACACCATATGGTTTAATGTAGAAATAAAAATTTAGTTTTTGAAATACCACCCTTTATATCTGGATCCCTGCTCCGCATTATGACACATTCTTCTTACAGTACCTGTCTTCAAAACTAGAAATAGGTTTAGAAAGGTGGTAGACTATAAGCAGACCGAAATTGAACCCATAGTCTGTTTCTAGTTTTGAAGATAGGTGACCACTTAAAGCAGGTTGAAAGGAAATCAGAATGCGCTTTAACCCATTACCCCATAACCTATTTCTAGTCTGGAGATTAGATGACCACTTAAAGCAGGTTGAAAGTCAAGCAGAATGCGCCTTAGGGCGCATTCTGCTTTACTTTCAGCCTGCTTTTAGCTATAATCTACTAGAAAATAGAAAAAAAAATATTATGAAAATTTTTCATGACTATAAATTAGAGGCGTAAAAAGGCGTATTTATGAGGTAATGGGTTAAGGCACATCCTGCTTTACTTTCAGCCTGCTTTAAGCTAATGTTCACTACTTGTAGTACTAGTGTATAAAAGTAATTTCTTATGAATATGTACCATGACTGTATAAAGTAGAACTATTTTCTTCAATAGAGGAATAAATAAAAGGTGTAAAAAGGTGTATTTATGGGCTAACGGGGTTAACCAAGACTCCTGCTTTATTACCAATATATTGACACACCTTGAAAACAATGTAGACCCAGATCAGACAAGGATGCAGATACACTATACGCTTGTTAGAAACTGGCTCTTAACCCATTACCCAATAAATACACCTTTTTACGCCTCTAATTCATTCCTCAACTGAAGAACATAGTTCCAAATTATACTGTTACAAATAAGAATCATAAGAAAAAAATTCTATATTCTAGTAGATAATAGCTTAAAGCAAGCTGAAAGTAAAGCAGAATGTGCCTTATAGCACATTCTACTTTACTTTCAACCTGCTTTAAGTAGTCATCTGTTTTCAAAACTAGAAACAGGCTATTGAGTAATGCGCCGGGTTAATTTAATTCTCGCCATAGCTTGAGCTCAGTGTGGCAGGGGTCAGTTTTCAGAGGTTTTACTGTATATTAGATTAAAGTGCATTTCATGGCATACATGCATAAACCCTCACACTAGCTTTAAACCCTTATCTCCTGCTGACTATTCATATTTATATCAAACGCTGTCCACAAGACATATCTATTCAGGGATCCAGATAAGGGTATTGAAGATAGGTGACCACTTAAAGCAGATTGAAAGTAAAGCAGAATGTGCCTTTAGGCACATTCTGATTTACTTTCAACCTGCTTTAACCCTTTGCCTCATAGCCTGTTAATAGTTTTGAAGACAGGTGACCACTTAAAGCAGGTTGAAAGTAAAGCAGAATGCGCCTTTAGGCACATTCTGCTTTACTTTCAGCCTGCTTTAAGCAACCATCTGCTAAAATCCCAATAATAGAATGAATACTACAGTTAAGACAGATTTTATAAGGAAACAGTGAAGACCCCTGAATAGACAATTCCTTCTTTGTCTGATGAATGATTTCTGCCAATTTATTTGAAATCCATTCACAGATAAAAAAAAAAGAAGTTACTTGAAATTTGGGATGCAAGGATGGAAGGATGGACAGAGAAAAGGACATGCATAAACATGGGGGCATCAAAGTATCCTTAATAAGGTACTTATTCATGACTAATACAGAGCTCCAGATAAGAGGGAGTAAACTGCACAAATCCAATAGTTTCTCATTTATATTAACATTAAATCCTATGGTGTTACTACTCATTAGAATCTTCTCTTCGAGACGATTCTAATGAGTAGTGACACCATAGAGTTTTAAGTAGAAATAAAGATTTTCGTTTTTGAAATACTCCCCTTATCTGGAGCCCTGCTAATAGAACTATTTCTTTCAATGGAGGAATAAATTAAAAGCGTAAAAAGATGTAATTTATCAGGTAATGGGTTTAACGCCTTTAATTTATTTCTCCATTGACCCTTTACCCCATAAATTCACCTTTTTATGCTTTCAAATTATTCTCCCTTGAAGACAATTATACATGTACTTCCAATTTATACAGTTAAGATCTTTTATCATAAGAAATGTTTTCTATATGCTAGCAGATGATAGCTTAAAGTAGGCTGAAAGTAAAGCAGAATGTGCCTTAAGGCACATTCTGCTTTATTTTCAACCTGCTTTGGGTGATCACCTATTTTCAAAACTAGAAACAGGGCTATAGGGTAATGGGTTATGGATTTATACATATTGTATCAATACACTAATAGAAGGATAAGGGTAAACAACATCTTATATAACTAAACAGCCTTGAGGCTAATAACACCATCATCACAATGCGTGTTGCTTTATTGGATATGGACTTATATAAATACAGTTGAATCTCAACAACTTCACTTTCCTTCTTATATAACCAATTACCCCATAGCTTGTTTCTAGTTTTGAAGACACCAGGTGACAACTTATTTAAGCAGGTTGACAGTTAAGATCGAGGAATGTGCCTTAACCAAATTCCAATTACCCCATATAGCCTGTTTCTGGTATTGAAGATATGTGATCACTTAATGCAGGTTGAAAGTAAAGCAGAATGTGCCTGAAGGCACATTCTGCTTTATTTCCAGCCTGCTTTAAGCTACGATCTACTAGGATTTAGAAACTATTTCTTATGATACATTTTTATGATTATATAGATTGGAACTATTAAACAGTTTGGAGCCAGATCAGACGCCGGGTAACCCGGCGTCTGATCAGGCTCCAAACTGTTTGCCACCAAGATAAACAAGAATTATCAGAATTGTCCAAAAGTTGTTCTTTTCTACATTTTAGTGCTTTGCGTTTGCGTACGTTTGCGTTTTAACGGGAAAGAATAACAGATTCTCCACTGTATCAACCTATCACCATTATCACAATGCGTGATGCTTTATTGGATATGGACTTATATAAATACAGTTGAATCTCAACAACATCACCTTTCTTATTATATAACCCATTACACAATAGCTTGTTTCTAGAACTTTGAAGACAGGTGACACCTTATTTAACCCATATCCCCATAAATACACCCTTTAACGCCTTTAACCCTTAGCCCGCCAAATAAATTGTCGTCTGCTATATTTCTCGTCTGCTTCAAGTTTCAAAGTGCTTCAAAGTTGCTCAAAATTGCTGAAAATGTTGTCCGAGTGTCAAACAGCTTAGATCCGGATGAGACGCCGAGTTACTCGGCGTCTCATCTGGATCCAAGCTGTTTGCATATGGAGCTATAGTCGTGAGTGGCAGGCTAAGGGTTAATTTATTTCTCAACTGCACAAAATAGTTCTAATTTATACAGTTATGAATATATATCAAAAGAAATGATTTCTATTTTCTAGAAGATGGTAGCTTAAAGCAGGTTGAAAGTAAAGCAGAATGCACCTTAAGGCGCATTCTGCTTTACTTTCAACCTGTTCTAAGAAGTCAACTATTTTCAAAACTAGAAGCAGGCTATTGGGTAATGGGTTAAGCCGGTTGACAGTAAAGCAGAATGTGCCTAACCCCTTAACCCCATAGCCTAGCTGTTTCTGGTATTTAAGATATGAGACCACTTATTCAAGCAGGTTGAAAGTAAAGCAGAATGTGCCTGAAGGCGCATTTGATCTGTTTTACCTCCAGTCTGCTTTAACTCTTTCCTCCCTGAAACTTTAAATGGACAATTCCAGTTTCGATTTTAGTCTAGTCCATATCTGGATTTTAAGGGTTGTTTTTGTTCATTTTTGGCATTATGACAAACAGTGAAGACCCTGATCAGAGGGCTCCTTTCGGAGCCCTCTGATCTGGGTCTTCACTGTTTGCACAGGACAATTATATTATTCACATGTACACTGTTTGAAAGGGACGCCTATATGCGGGACTAGGGTTCAAAGGGTTAAGCTATTTCTTATGATACATTTTATGATTGAATATATTGGAACTATTTCCTTTACTTGAGGAATAAATTAGAGGCAAAAATGGCATAATGATGGGGAAAGGGTTAAGGCACATTCTGCTTTACTATCAACCTGCTTAACCCTTTCCCCCATAGAAGCTCCATTTAGCGCATTAAATTTAATCATCTAATGAAGAAAATAGTTCCAATTTTTACAGCCATGAAAATGAACAATAAGAAATATTTTGTAAATCCTGGCAGATGATAGCTTAAAGCAAGCTGAAAGTAAAGCAGAATGCGCCTTTTAGGCGCATTCTGCTTTACTTTCATCCTGCTTTAAGTGGTCATATATCTTCAAAACTAGAAACAGGCTATGGGGTAAAGTGTTAAAGCTACCATCCGCTGATAAGATTTTTCTTATCATACATATCAGAGCTCCAGATAAGGGGAGTATTTCAACAAATAAAATCTTTATTTCTGCTTTAATCCCTATGGGGTTTTACTCATTAGAATCGTCTCTACCAGAAGATTCAAATAAATGGTGACAGCATAGGATTTGGTGCTAAAATATGTGAGAAAATGTTGTAGCGTATTCATGAGGTAGTGCAGGGCTGGACAGTGCAAGCTGCTCAAAATTTTGGACTTTATTGCCCCATATTTTCATCATGGAATATTGGTCACGGTTGGGGGCAGGGGCACTGATTATTGCTGTGTTCGATTGTTAACCAAGTGCAACTAGACAATACTGAATAGGTTGGTTTATTTACAATTTTTCCAAGAATTTGAGCTTGCGATCGGAAAATCGACCTTGCCCAGGGCAATTTGCTGTCTGAATTGGACTTGCCCAAACAGAATCTGAGCTTGCCCATGGGACGAGCAAGTGGATTTGTCCAGCCCTGTAGTGGGTTAATATACTTATTTGTTCTCTGTAATATTTTGTGTGGCATATGTTTGTCTTGTAACTAAATTGGAATAATTCGGGTCGACCTCTACCAAATTCTTGGTATTGACGAGTGGCAAATAGCTTGAATCCAGATCAGACGCCGCGTTAAGCGGCGTCTGATCTGGATTCAAGCTGTTTGCAAATGTAAGCCAATTTCCTTCCCTACAAAGACTCCCGCTCAACAACTCACATGTATATTTTTTGTCTACTGTTGGGCGTAGTTATAGAGAGGGAGGGCTGTAATACGATTTATCACATAATTTGCGGTCTGGGAGTTGCATAAAGCGATTGTATAAATATCGTAATCCACTAGTGGAATATCGTTTTTTGGGCTCCGGCCCAACTTGTTCGTCCACAAGCGCTGCATGTAGCGGGACGCCAGATGACGTCATTTACTATGACGTTAACGTAAACAACGCAACGTTTTGGCGGAAATTCTATATAGCGGAGGGTCTAAAAACTACAGGTTCAATCAATTTAACAGGTGCTTAAACTTGATATGTGATAAATAGAATCTCATATTCGTGCTCGTTATCTATCATTTTTAATAAACGAGTTGACTAAAATGAATATGACGCTCGCCAAGGCTCGCATCATATTATTTTAGTCAACTAGTTTATTAAAAATGATAAATAATGAGCACTCATACAAGATCCTCTATGTGTGGCATTTGTTTGTCTTGTAACTAGATTGGAATTACGTTGGGTTGACCGCTACCAAATTATTGTAATCATACTTGGAGTCACTGGGGTGGAAACTCTAGTCTAGATATTAGACCAATATTGGACCTCAATATTAACCAGGTCAATGTCGTAATAGGTCATGTTACCACAGGAAAATCTTAACAATGAAGACATATATCTATTGTTGATTGTAAACTCAAGAAGAAAGGAGATTATTTCAAAACTTAAAATCTATTAGTTCTGAATAATAAGACCCTATGGTGCTGAAATGAGTGAGAGTGGTAAGCAGACATGTGCACATAAAACACATTTTAACCACATAACCCAATAAATGCACCTTATTACACCTTTGATTTATTCCTCAACCAAAGAAAATACCTCCACTTTATACAGTCAAGAAAATGTACCATAAGAAATTTTTTCTTTATCCAGTAGCAGATGGAAGCTGAAAGCTAGCTTAAGTAACGCACAATTAGCCTTAACCCTTAGCCCGCCAAATAAATTGTCGTCTGCTATATTTCTCGTCTGCTTCAAGGTTCAAAGTGCTTCAAAGTTGCTTAAAATTGCTGAAAATGTTGTCCGAGTGTCAAACAGCTTGGATCCGGATGAGACGCCGAGTTACTCTGCGTTTCATTCGGATCCAAGCTGTTTGCATATGGAGCTATAGTCGTGAGTGGCAGGCTAAGGGTTAAGGTACATTCTGCTTTACTTTCAACCCGTTTCAGTGGTCACCTATCTTCATTACTAGAAAGAGTTTATGGGGTAATGGGTTTATCTTTTACCCAAAAGCCTGTTTCTAGTTTTGAAGACAGGTGACCACTTCAATCAGATTGAATGTAAAGCAGAATCATTCTGCTTTACTTTCAGCCTGTTTTAGGCTACAATCTGCTTAAATATAGAAAATATGTTAAAAGTCAAAGGAGTACTGCGTTAATGATTGATATATGTTTCTTGTAACATAATACCATGTATTGAAAATATGTACAAAACATGTCTATTATCTAAGCCCATTATTATACCTGTAGTAACTTGACCGCTACAACGTGACTCTGGTCAATATTCAGTACAGAGCTCCCACACCAATATAGTGTGGTCAACAGTAACAACAAATTGACCCCTCAAAGGTCAAACAGATGATTCCTGATTCCAATTATTATTAATAACCCCATAACAACACCTTTTTACGCCTTTAATTTAGCTCTACATTGAAAGAAAATAGTTCCCATTTATACAGTTAAGAATTATGTATGGCCATAACTATTTTCTAAATTCTAGCAGATGGTAAACCTTAAAGCAGGCTGAAAGTAAAGCAGAATGCGCCTAAGGCGCATTCTGCTTAACTGTCAACCTGCTTTAAGTGGTCACCCTTCTTCTAAACTAGAAACAGACTATGGGGTAATGGGTTAAACATACTGTGTTTCCTTTTACGAAGGCCCTCTCAACATGACTCCCCCCTTACAACAACGCTTTCCACAATAACTGTTCTCCTACATGTAAATCAGACAATTATGTCTTACGCTTTTACAACTGCAATATCGTCTGCTTAACTCTTTGAACCCTAGTACCGCATATAGGCGTGCTTTTCAAACAGTGTACATGTGAATAGTACACATGTCCTATACAAACAGTGAAGACCCAGATCAGAGGGCTCCGAAAGGAGCCATCTGATCAGGGTCTTCACTGTTTGTCACAATGCCAAACATTGACAAAAACAACCCTTTAAAGTCAGAAATGGACTAGACTTAGATGGAAACTGGAATTGTCCATTTAAAGTTTCAGGGAGGAAAGAGTTAAGTTCAGTCATCTGCTAGCTGTTTTTTCTCAAACGGCTAAAACAAGGTATTTGGCACAGTAGAGTGAAAATGATGTTATATGATGACTGAAAGTAACTGAATAGAGAGCCAATGCTTTTCTTGCATTCAATATTTGAAGCTATGACCAATCTTGATAGCCTCAAAATTTTAAGTCAATATTTAACTCCGTTGTTGAGATATTGTAACAGATATGCCCCAAAAATGGCCATTTTTAAGCGTTATGCTGTCCCACTTCAATAAATTTTAATTTTGAGCTCAGAATACAATATTTTAACCACCTTAAAATCAGCTGTAATTAAAACAGTCTCATAGATATATTTGTTAACTAAGTTTTTATAGGTGGATGATGAAAATAGACAGTATATTAAGAAAGTTATGACCGTATAACTGAAATAGGTGATTTGGCCTAATCATCAGATTCACAGAGGGTATGCTTTGTTATATGTCTGTAAAGAACTGCTATAATGTCAATAAACAGGAGGTTAGTGTTTAAAATGACTCATTTTTAATCAAAGTTTGAAATACCGAAATATCTTTGAATTTGCACTTTGCATTTATAAAATTTTAGCATTCGAATGCGGAAAAGCGGAAAATGAATTTTCTGTAGTGTCCGTAACAGTGGGTTTAGAAAGTCAATTTGTATTTACATTAGACATTTTAAATTTCCAAATATTATTTCTATGAAGGTTTGTATGCAAAAGCTAAAATATTCAAGATTTCCTTGATTTGAAAGATAGTTGTTTTCGTGATTTTAGTGTTACGGACACTACAAAAAGTGTACACTTAAACTGATTATTCATCATATCAAACTTCAAGAGCTTTTTTCTTAGTTTTGCTGCTTTGCAGAGCAATAAATTTTGTTATGGATTATTCCATCACTTAAATACTCTTGGAAAATACAAGAAAATCTTGTTTGATGCAACAATAGTAAGATGTTATATTGCAATCGAAAGAGGGGTGTGCTTCCAAGAAATTTTCCAGTTCACCAGACCAGTGCCCAGTTTAACAAGAAAGGGCTGAAATAGTCTTCTATCATGTCAAACTGAAAGAAAGAAGTCCCGAGTAATGGACAAAACCAACAATTTGAGTCCAAATGATGGCAAAGGTATGTAATAAAGACTTAAAGCATTGCTTGTTGATAAAATGTAGTGTCCGTAACATATTACAGGCATTTCTGTGTAACCATGCTCAAGTAGCCCAACGCTCAATTGTTACATCTGACTTTTTTAAATAATGTTCCCAAACAAAACAAATGTTGCAATTAACCCAATATAAGTAATCATTATCTTTCTCTCTTATATTTCAAACACCATTTGAGTCAAATTTAGTGGTGCAAATAATCTGAAAGAATTTTTTGACTCATGTATTACATCAAATAAAATTGTGTTCCTTGTATCAAGTCATATAGGCCTTTTAAACAACATATTTAAAACCTTAGTGTCTGTTTGATTCACAGCAATTATGTCTTTCCTAAACTTATTTCTTCTTGTCAAAAATGTTACGGACACTACGTGATCTATTTAATTTATTGAAGGCAATCTATTTAAGTATTTACACATCTGTTTCTTTCATTATCTATGCCATTTGACCAGGCTATACACTTACAGACAATTTTGACTTGGTTTCTACAGAAACAAATGGTCTAAAGCACACATAACCAACTCATGATGATCTGTGTTTGACAACATTTATGAATTCTTCTAAAATATAATTCTGTTCAGTCAGATCTGTAGTGCAAATGTTATAATGCTAAACATGTATGAGAAATTTGAAAATAACTAAATGTAAATTAAGGTTCAGAGAGCTCTTGTTTAGATCCTTCTAATCAAAACTTATACTGCTTGCAATTAAAAGAAGTGCAACTGTGTGGTCAAAGGTTACGAGATAGTTCAAATGGTATAGAATATAGACTCACATTATTGAGATCTTGAAAGGGCCCCAGAATCTAAGCCTAAACATTTTATGAAAAATGATTATAGATCCAACATCAAAGAACTCTTTTAACCCATTACTCCAAAGATACACATTTCAACAATTTTTAATTTGTTCCTTCACTGAAAAAAATTGTTCCATTTTCTACAGTCATAAATATATATTATAAAAAAACAACATTTTCTTTATTCTAGTAAATGGTAGCTTAAAGCAGGCTGAAAGTACAGCAGCATGCACCTCAAGGAACATTCTGCTTTACTTTCAAACTGCTTTAAGTAGTCACCTGTCATTAATACTAGAAACAGGCTATGGAGTAAAGGATTACGAGCTCTTTGATCTGTATCTGCACAGTTTATTACTTTAAGTTGATAGCATATAGTGCTGCATATTTCAATTGGGTCTAATCATGAAATTATTATTATGAAATAATCGATTAACGATTGAAATGGCAATATATCTTAAATATATTTTGCAGATCAGAGCAAGAGTCCATCACTAGGACAAACTAGATCTGCTGTTAAGAAATTGTACTTGAAGTGGAAGCTGAGAAGAAAAATGTGAATACTACACTGAGAGTTAAGATGAGAAGAAATTGTCAGAAAACAGAAAACCTTAAAAATTTTCAGGGCTGAAGAAGACTGACTAAGACAAGAAAATACTACAGATTAACCTGATGGCATCTTCAGATCCTGAAGTACAAAATTTAATGTACAAGCTGCTCTTAGAAAGAATAGAGTTGTCAGAGATACAATAAAGCTCGCCGAAGGCACATTTGGAATCTTAAAGTCAGAGTCTGAGGTCAAGGTCATAAGGGTCAGAACTTTTTGTGTTCATGAAAAGGCCTTGTCCATATACTCAAAACTATAAAAACAAGACATCAAGAGTCATAGCATTTATAAACATTTTTTAAAACCTAAACACAGATTTCGTAAGCAAAAAGCGGGGCCCTAAGTTTGAGGTCAAGGTCACTGGGGAAAAGAGAAAACTTGCCATTACAGGTACATGCAAGTCAAAGGACAATCAGAGGGTGAATGTTCAAGACCATCAAAACTAGGCCTTCAGCATAAACACCTGCTTCAGAATAGGAATAGGATGATATAACCACAGGAAACAGAAACCGCTAAGAAACAGTAAACAGCAAAAAATACCACACAGCAACTTCAACAGTCCAAAAGTTACAACTCTGGGGATTTTTTTGCTTTTGATTTGAGACCAAAGAAGAACCCATATGTGTTTATGTGGCAGAAGTTACAAATATATATGAAGAGGAGTGTTGGCTTAAATACATGAAAAAATCAGGGGGTTTGTGCACATGGCCTAAACGAACAAGTGACTTTGTCGTAAGGGGCATTTTAAGTTTCAAACAAGTGAATTAGACAATGTAAGGGTTACCCTTATTTGAAAACACAAACAAGTCTGCTTTAAATAGTTTGGCATTGTAGCTTAATGGTACAGTTTGGAATTGTAGTGTCCGTAACAAAAGTGGTTTGAGATAATTGTATGTCCAAAGAAAATAATTGAACACATTTTGAACATTGAAAAGTGACTGGAATATAAAACTAAGTCCTTGTACTAGCAAATAGATGTGATTTTAACATTGGGTTTGGAGGATGACAAATGTTAGGTGAAACGTTGCAAGTTCATTTTTTTGAAGTTTTGCGCCTGTACATATTAAAATTAAAAAAAAATTAGTTTTGAATTTGAATTCAACTATATTTCATTTCAGTTATCTTATTTACATTCCATGTTTGAAGTTATGTGTTTAAATCAATAAATATGTTATGTTTTGAAGAAAATTAGTGTTGTTATATGCCTGATGTAGTGTCCGTAACATTTAGGTGACGTATACTTTAAAACCTCTACAAAAATACATTTGTAGAAGCTGCAAACTTAAAACAAGATTTGATATGCGTGGTCAAAGCTTTAACTTTTTGATGCTCTAAATTTCAAAATGCTACATTAAAGTTCATTTTTTTATCCAAGTGGGACACTGGTGTGCCAAATACCTTGTTTTAGCCGAAAGTTAGATATAAGTGAACATTTTGACAGACAAAATATAAAGAAGAATGACAAACAGCTTGAATACAGATCAGACGGCATTAAGCTGCATCTGATCTGGATTCAAACTATTTGCAAATATTAGCCCAGTCTTGATATTCCCTCCCTGAAACAACTCCCTCCGAACAACACACATAATCTGTGTCTCCAATTGGGTGTCGTTGTAGAAAGGGAGCACTACTTGTATTCATACTTTGATTTAGTCAAAATAATTTACGGCAGTTTTTTGCAGTTAACCCCTGTCTTTAAAACTTGAAACAGCTTGGCTATGGAGTAATTAAGGGTTTGAAATCTAAAGACTGGCCATCAATATATTGGAACCACTGTTATTACAGATTAGACTCTGTTATCCGAACTTATATGACCTCGGTTAAGCTGTGTGTGTGCAAAGGAGATTATACTGACCACAAAAATAATAAAACCTTTAGCCTTAACCCATTACCCCATAGCCTGTTTTTAGTTTGAAAGATATGTGACCACTTAAAGCAAGTTGAAAGTAAACCTGCTTTAACCCATTACCCTATAAATACGCCTTTTTGTGCCAATAGTTTATTCCTCCACTGAAGAAAATACTTCCATTTTATAAAATCATGACTGATGTATCATAAGAAATATTCCCTTTATTCTAGCAGATAATGGCTTAAAGTAGGCTGAAAGTAAAGCAGAATGTGCCTTAGGGCACATTCTGCTTTACTTTCAACCTGTTTTAAGTGGTCACCTGTCTTCAAAACTAGAAACTGGCTATGGGTTAGTGGGTTAAAAATCCATCGATGCTACCCATTCTGCTTTACTTTTAACTTGCTTCAAGCTACAAACTGGAAGAATATTGAAAATATTTCTTGTGATATAACTGTATAAAGTGGAACTATTTCTTCAGTGGATGAATGGAAGAGGCATAAAAAGATGTCATTATGGAGGAAAGGGTTAATTAACCCATTACCCCATAGCCTGTTTCTTATTTAACAACAAGTGACAGCTTAAATCAGGATTTGCACTGAACGGTCAAAAAGATAGTTTGCTCCTTGTAGAAACTCCGGCAGAGTAGGTAAGTTTTCGTTGACTAGTTTCTTTCCAGTTGCACTGAACGTCATACTTTTTGGCAAATGAATTAAATCAGTTTTAACCGGTTAGTTTCTTTGAAAATTGAATACATGTAGTCCATTTGAAAAGTCAGAATAGCAGTGTCAAGGTTAATCTTTTAGTGTTTACTTCTTATGCAAGTAAATAGCGGAGAGATTTTCAAACAAGACTTGACCCTAAAAGACACAAAATAGCAAGCTCATCAGAAAGTCTTTTACCACAAAAATGATACCAGGGCTCCAGATAAGAGGAGTATTTCAAAAACTAAAATCTTTATTTCTGCATTAAACCCTATGGTGTTACTACTAATTAGAATTATTTCCAAGAGAACACAATAGGATTAAAATAAACCCTATGAGAGAAAGTGTTCAAGAATTTTAGAATATTCATGAACCTTAAATGGCTGCATGCTCCAAAAATTGTTCTAGAACTTCAACAATTTCTTTACAAATTCTACAAAAGGATTTCAAGAACTTGTAACTCTAGAACAATGGTTCTAAAACCATCAAATTTCTATATTTTTTAAGATTATTCATGAACATTAAATGGCCACTTCTAGAACTGTTCATGAATATTCAGTAATTCGAGTCTCCAGATAAGAGGGAGTAAACTGAACAAATCCAACAATTTCACACTCATTTCAGCACCAAATCCTATGGTGTTACTACTCATTAGAATCGTCTCAAAGAGACGATTCTTATGAGTAGTGACACCATAGAGTTTAATGCAGAAATAAAGATTTTAGTTTTTGAAATACTCCCCTTATCTGGAGTTCTGAGAATTACTCTGGAATAGTTCTAAAATAATTCAATACCTTCCCACAGGGCTCCAGATAAGAGGTAGTTATTTCAACAAATCAAACATTTACTCACTCATTTCAGCAAATCCTATGGTGTTACTACTCATTAGAATCGTCTCTTTGAGACGATTCTAATGAGGAGTGACACCATAGGGTTTAATGCTAAAATAAAGATTTTAGTTTTTGAAATACTCCCCTTATCTGGAACCCTGAGAATTACTCTGGAATAGCTCTAAAATAATTCAATACCTTCCCACAGGGGAAGCTAGCTGCCGCTTGCCTATGAATGGTCACTGCCCGGTTGCTGACCAGCATATAAGCTAGAGTACTTATTTTGTTTACCATATTGGTTTGACCAGTTGATCACAAGTGCAGCTAATCCTATATTCAGCGATCATTTTATATAACCATTTCCTTCATGCTATTACACTTAACCCATTACCCCATAAATAATTAAATAAGCCTTTTTACGCCCTTTAATTTATTCCTCCATTGAAGAAAATAGTTGCAATTTATACAGTCATAAATATGTTTGATAAATAAATATATTTTCTATATTTAGCAGAATTGTTAACTTAAAGCAGGCTGAAAGTAAAGCAGAATGCGCCTTAACTCTATGAACCCTAGTCCGGCATATAGGCGTGCTTTTCAAACAGTGTACATGTGAATAGTACACTAGTCCTATGCAAACAGTGAAGACCCTGATCAGAGGGCTCCAAAAGGAGCCCTCTGATCAGGTTTTTCACTGTTTGTCACAATGCCAAACATTGACAAAAACAACCCTTAAAAGTCAGAAATGGACTAGACTAAAATGGAAACTGGAATTGTCCATTTAAAGTTTCAGGGAGGAAAGAGTTAAGGTGCATTCTTCTTTACTTTCAACCTGCTTTAAGTGTTCACCTATCTTCAAAACTAGAAATAGGCTATGGGGTAATGGGTTAAACAGGGCCCCAGATTAGGGGGAGTAAACCGAACAAATCCAACAATTTCTCATTCATTGAAGCACCAAATCCTATAGTGTTACTACTCATTTGAATCGTCTCTTTGAGACGATTCTAATGAGTAGTGACACCATAGGGTTTTGAGCAGATATAAAGATTTTAGTTTTTGAAAAACTCCCCTGATCTAGAGCCCTAGGGGTTAACTTAAGCGTAGATGCAGGTCAGTACACCAGTACTGTACACTCGGTTTGTTTATCGGACTCATGGTTACTCATGGTTACAGTACGCCCTTCATGGGTCAGAGGTCACAGTGAGAACGAAAGACATCCCTTTCTCCCCTCATATTGAAAACAGGTTTACTGTTGAGAATAACAAACTTATGAATAACTGTGCCACGTACATGTTCGATAGAAAAACACCATGGACCAATGAACACAGGGCGGGGGTGGGAGTCCATTAGATTTAGGACAGATAGCAGTGTTAGGGGTTAATCTTAACCCTTGTGGGTTATATTGTTCCCTTTTGGATCTTTTAGCCCATTACCCCATAAATATACCTTTTACGACATGAATATATTCATCCACTGAAGAAGACAGTTGCAATTTTTACAGTCATAATAAATATGTATGATAAAAATATTTTCTATATTTCAGTAGATGTAAGCTTAAAGCAGGTTGAAAGTAAAGCAGAATGTGCCTTAACCCTTTGAACCCTAGTCCCGCATATTGGTGTCCTTTGCAAACAGTGAACATGTGAATAGTACCCTTGTCCTATTCAAACAGTGAAGACCCATATCAGAGGGCTCCTAAAGGCCATATCAGAGGGCTCCAAACATGGACAAAACCAACCCTTAAAAGTCAGAAATGGACTTGACTAAAATGGAAACTGGAATTGTCCATTTAAAGTTTCAGGGAGGAAAGAATTAAGGCACATTCTGCTTTACTTTCAACCTACTTTTAAGTGATCACCTATTTGCAAAACTGGAAACTGGCTATCGGTAAATGGGTTAATTTAATTTACTCTTGTGGGTTATTATATTCCCTTGTGGATTTATTTTGTAACCAAAACTTTAACCAGTCTATTTGGATTTCTGGGTAGTTTAATAAATAATTCTCTATAGGAGCCCTTTTATCTGGGTCTTCACTGTTCGCAAATGTAAGGAGTATATTTAAACAGGTCCATGAGGTTGAAAGTTAAATATATAACAATAAGCACATGTGGAGCATGTTGTCTGCTAAATTTGTCATTACATCTATGTGTAATTTGTTTTCGGAAATGAGAAGAGAGGTGTCAAACTGTTTTGATCCAGAAAAATGATGTCAGGTCATCAGGTTTCTAATTGTTCTGAGCAGACAGTTATCACAATTATAATTGCCCAATGCTTGCATTACTATTTAACCCTTTGAACCCTAGTCCAAGATAGAGACGTCCTTTTCAACAGTGTACATGTGAAAAGTACACTTGTCCTATGCAAACAGTGTAGACCCAGATCAGAGGGCTCCAAAAGGAGCCCTCTGATCAGGATCTTCACTGTTTGTCATACTGCCAAACATTGACAAAAACAACCCTTAAAAGTCAGAAATGGACTTGACACAAATGGAAACTGAATTGTCCATTTAAAGTTTCAGGGAGGAAAGAGTTAATATTGATTTTTCAAATTTGTATTGACCTCTGTAAATGGTTAATATCAAGATCATATTTCCCCTTCTCCTGCTTATAGCAGGGCTCCAGATATAAGAGGGAGTAAATTGAACAAATCCAACAATTTCTCACTTATTTCAACACCAAATCCTATGGTGTGATTACTCATTAGAATCGTCTCGAAGAGACAATTCTAATGAGTAGTTACACCATAGGGTTTAATGCAGAAATAAAGATTTTAGCTCTTGAAATACTCCCCTTATCTGCAGCCCTGACAAAGAGACTTCCAATTGACCTTGACCTCAATCAGGAGTAGCGTAATAGTTGTAAACAGGTTCACCTGCGCAAACCTTTGTAGTGAGGTAAACAAACAAGTTAACCTTTAGCCTGCTTGGTGACTGGCTGTTTAAGATAATCACTTAACCTCTTCTAGGGCTCCAGATAAGAAGGGAGTAAACAGTTCAAATCCAACGTTTTCTTACTCATTTCAGCACCAAATCCAATGGTGTTAGGGTACTACTCATTAGAATCGTCTCAAAGATAATCACTAAACCCCTTCTAAGGCTCCAGATAAGGGAGAAGGGAGTAAACAGTACAAATCCAACATTTTCTCACTCATTTTCAGCACCAAATCCTATGGTGTTACTACTCAATTGAATCGTATCAAAGAGACGATTCTAATGAGTAGTAACACCATAAGGTTTAACGCAGAAATAAAAGTTTCAATTTTTGAAATCAGATGCCCCCTCCTTCCCCCCCCCCCCCCCCCATTGTTTACGACAGTTGATTGGTTAACCAAAGAAGGCTGAAATTAAAAGCAGAAAGCTTCTGTTATTTTTAAAAGTCTACCTAATCATAAGTATACAAAACCTGTCAGGTTAGAGGAAAAAGTATCCTATGGTTAATTTATCATGACAGGTTGAAAGCATGAAAATGTTTTGCTATGAGGAATATGCATAAAGGCTCTTAACCCTTCTATTTCTATGTTGAAACTGCCCAGGGACGAAGCATCCTGATTACCCCATAGCCTGTTTCTAGTTTTGAAGATATATGACCACTTAAAGCAGGTTGAAAGTAAAGCAGAATGCGCCTTAAGGCGTATTCTGCTTTACTTTCAGCCTGCTTTAAGCTATCATCTTCTAGAATATATAAAATATTTCTTACGATTTTTATTTGTGACAGTTAAATTGGAACTATATTCTTCAGTAGAGGAAATGATTAAAGACGTTAAAAGGCCTGTTTATGGGGTAATGGGTTAAGGGGATAACTTTGATGGAAGGTTTCACATACTTCCTTTTCCAATGCCATTCCATGTTTTTTCCGTTAATTTATTGTGATTATTAGAGATTGTTTTTAAAACCGAATTTACCTACAATATTTGGGCTGCCATAAGTTGATCTTGAAAAATCCTAAGATTTCCAATTTTTCTATTTTTCAAGCATTATTACTTGAAGCTGGTTGAATGTAAAGCAGAATGTGCCTTAAGCTTCAAGCTACAATCTGCTATGATAAAAAAGTCCAAAGATTTCAGAAAAATCCGAAGAAATGGTGGCCCTGCCTACAGGAGATACCCGCTACGCATTGTTTCTTTATCACTCTTGGGTACAAACCACTAGGTGTCGCAAGAATTGGATGTGAATGTCTTAATATGTACATTACTCAAAGATTTAGATGGTTACCATAATTACAGTCAGCATGAGTTCTAATCTTATTTCATCAGACCAGTACTTATTACCGTATATGTAGGAAATGAACATATTACTCAATGGAAGCATTATGAAATAGGTGGATATTACTTAGTCTTTGAGAATGCCGGTGAAATAGGCTAAATTCTTAGCAGGGTCATATTTCATTACTGTTTGTAATTGAAATAACAGTTTAAGCTTAAACGTGTTTGTTGGGAAAGAATAACGTATTCTCCACTGTACCCTAATAATACCCTATATCCTATTGTCATTCCAGAAACTGGACTCCTTGCAGATAATTTTTCCCTCATTTCAGTACCATATCCTATGGTGTGTGTACTCATTAGAGCTGTCTGGAAGATTTTCTTCAGTGGAAAATTAATCTAACCCATTTCCCCATAATTAGCCCTTTTTTCGCCTTTAATTTATTCCTCTACAGATGAAAATAGTTCCTATTTATATAGTCATGAATATATATGAGAAGAACTATTTAGAAGTTAATATCTTAAATGATATAAGTAGGGTGAAAATAAAGCAGAATGTGCCTAAAGGCACATTCTGCTTTACTTTCAGCCTTCTTTAAGTGGTCACCTATTTTCAAGACTAGAAACAGACTATGGGGTAATGGGTTACAGGCCTTTTTTCTGGCCATTTTGGGAAAAACTGCAATGTCTGATTTGGGAAATTTTCGGCGCAGAAAATTATGTTTTGGGAAGAATTCATGTTTAGAATTGAATTCACATATATATTGAAGCTTAATGGCCAGAAAAATGACATGTAGTAGTTATTTCCACTTGTTTTTAATTGAATTTGAGTTATTGAGTTATCAGTAACAACCTGTAACCAAAAAAATTTTTTTTTGTTGTTTATAAATGGGATTTTTTTTTTTGAAATTGGGAATAGTTTTACCATTTCCCATTGAGGAATGGGTCCGTTTACCGGACCTGTGGAAACACCAGACAAGGGCCACTATGGCCCTAAGTCGCTCACCTGGTAACCATGTAACCATGTACACAGTGTGACCTAGTTTTTGACCGGGCATGACCCTCATTCTAACTTGACCTCCATTTCAATGAGACAACCATTTTGTTCAAGTTTCATGAAGATTCAATGAATTTTGTAGTCTCTAGAGTGTTAACGAGGTTTTTCGATGATTTGACCTAGTGACCTAGTTTTTGACAAGACATAAGCCACATTTGAACTTGACCTATATTTCATTGAGGCAAACCTTTTCATGAAGTTTTATGAAGATCAAATGAAATTTGTAGTCTCTAGAGTGTTAATACGGTTTTTCGATGATTCAACCTAGTGACCTAGTTTTTGACTAGACATGACCCACATTTTAACTTGACCTAGATTTCATTGAGGCAAACATTTTGATGAAGTTTCATGAAGATCCAGTGAAATTTGTAGTCTCTAGAGTGTTAGAAAGGTTTTCCGAAGATTTGACCTAGTGACCTAGTTTTTGACAGTCAAAACCCACATTCGAACTTGGCCTAGATTTCATGGAGGCAATCATACTGATGAAGTTTCATGAAGATCCAATGAAATTTGTAGCCTCTAGAGTGTTAACAAGGTTTTTCGATAATTTGACCTAGTGACCTAGTTTTTGACCGGACATGACCCACATTCGAACTTGAGCTAGATTTCTTTGAGGCAATCATATTGATGAAGTTTCATGAAGATCCAATGAAATTTGTAGCCTCTAGAGTGTTAACAAGGTTTTTCGAAGATTTGACCTAGTGACCTAGTTTTTGACCGGACATGACCCACATTCGAACTTGACCTAGATTTCATTGAGGCAAACATTGTGACCAAGTTTCATCAAGATCCAATGAGATTTGAACCTGCTAGAGTGTTAACGAACAATTGTGGACGGACGGACGGACGGACAGACAGACAAACAGACAGACAGACAGACAGACAGACAGACAGACGACGGACATCCAGCGATCCTAAAAGCTCACCTTGGCACTACGTGCCAGGTGAGCTAAAAAAGGCCTGGGTTAATTGAGTATAAAAGGCATATTTATGGGGGAAAAGGTTAAACTGCGACTTAACATGATGACCAGTATTCAGTAGCATCGATGGATTTTTAACCCACTACCCCATAGCCTGTTTCTAGTTTTGGAGATAATTGACCATTTAAAGCAGGTTGAAAGTAAAGCAGAATGTGCCTGCTTAAAGTAAAGCAGAATGTGCCTGCTTTAAGCTATTAACTACTATAATATAGAACATATTTCTTATGATACTTATTTGTGACAGTGTAAATTGGAACTATTTTCTTCAGGTAGATGAATAAATTAAACGCCTAAAAAGGCGTATTTATGGAGTAATGGGTTAAATTATGTTATACGAATGGGGAAGATGAGTCCTAGGCATCCTATACAGGGCTCCAGATTATATAGAGGGAGGAAACTGAACAAATCCTACATTTTCTCCCATCATATCAGCACCAAATCCTATGGCGTTTCTACTCATTAGAATCGCCTCGATGAGATGATTCTAATGAGTAGTAACAGCATAGGGTTTAACACAGACATAGAGATTTCAGTTTTTTCGGCGGAGCTGTCTGTTATCTATTTAGTCACACATTTCTATTTAGACAAACATTTGAACCAATCATATTTGATCAGAAATTTAGAATTAAGAGCACCTGTTGAAACTGAATTGTCTGATTGGATAGTAGCCAGGGCTCCAGATAAGAGAATTATTTCAAAACTTAAAAACTTTATTTGTGCATTAAACCCTATGGTGTCCAACTCATATGAATTGTCTCTTCGAGACGATAAAAATGAGTGGTAACACCATAGGGTTTGGTGCTGAAATGAGTGAGAAAATGTTAGATTTGTTCAATTTACTCCCCTCTTATCTGGAGCCCTGAAACAGTAGCCTAGCTCAGTTTATGCACTGATGTGAGTGTAAAATTAGACACAGCCAGTGTGTAATACTGAGCTTCTATTTTAAGATATGCTAGCAGAATCTGATGTGTATTTATAGATAGACAGTGGCAGCTAGGTATTTTGTTTAATAATGGTTTACTTCCAATTTATTTTAATTGTTAACTATTAATTTTGTACAAATTTACCATACATTGATAGCAATATAATAAATGGCCTCAAGTGAGTTAAACACAATTGTGTTGTTTCATCATTTATTTACAAGAGTGAGGTGTTATGGACCTTGTAAAGCAGGGCAGACTGTTCTGTATGGGCCTGCACAGTTTATCTAGTTATAGTTTGTTTCAAGAAACTCCCCATGAATGAAGTTTGATATACAGAACAATATAATTTAATCTGAGGATCTCCTACCAGTAGCTAGGATATGTTTTGCATTTCTGTACATTTATAGTTTTTTAGTCAGAGTTATGCTATATCGTTGAATGTGTATTTTTTGCTTTTCAATCCAAGATATTACAATTCTTTGAAAACCTCCAATTTCGTACAATTTTGCACACCCATCAACAGCATGAATTCCACCAACCATTCCGCCGAATATCTTTTTTAAAGATATTTCTTGTTATTTACTCCCCTTATCTAGAGTTTCTTATAAGGAGAAAACTGAACAAATCCTACATTTTTTTCTCATCACGTAAGCACCAAACCCTATGGTGTTACTACTCATTAGAATCGTCTCGAAGAGACGTTTCTAATGAGTAGTAAGTTAAAGTAACACTATAGGGTTTAACACAGACATAATGATTTTAGTTCTTGAAATACTCCCATTTGCTGTAGCTCTTTTATGTTGAGGAAAGGGTTAATCAGGATCGATTCAGGCTTTGTATGGCACTCGGTCATTGTAATATCAATAGTGAAATCTATCATTTATCAGAGCTCCAGATAAGGGGAGTTTTTCAAAAATTAAAATCTTTATTTCTGCATTAAACCCTATGGTGTCACTACTCATTAGAATCGTCTTGAAGAGACGATTCTAATGAGTAGTAACACCATAGGGTTTAACACTGACAAAAAGATTTCCTTTCTTGAAATACTCCCCTTTTGAGTTTTCTGTAGCCTTTGGAGGAAAGGGTTAATCATACAGACTCCATACAAGCTTTGTATGGCACTCCGTCATTGTAATATCAATAGTGAAATCTATCATTTATCAGGGCTCCAGATAAGGGGAGTATTTCAAAAGTAAAAATCTTTATTTCTGCATTAAACCCTATGGTGTCACTACTCATTAGAATCGTCTCGAAGAGACGATTCTAATGAGTAGTAACAACATAGGCTTTAACAGAGACATAAAGATTTTAGTTTTTGAAATACTCCCCTTTCCTGTAGCCTTTGGAGGAAAGGATTAGGAGGCACACTACGGTTTTTTCTGAAATCTCGGCACCGGTGGTCTCCTTGACATCTATATTTATCTCCTCCTGACTTTCACGCACAAACCAGAATCAAAACTCAGTCCTATATCAGTAAATGCATCTCTAGGCATAACAAAACAG
Source organism: Gari tellinella (assembly GCA_922989275.2). Taxonomy (NCBI): domain Eukaryota; kingdom Metazoa; phylum Mollusca; class Bivalvia; order Cardiida; family Psammobiidae; genus Gari; species Gari tellinella. The sequence goes on along the minus strand of OV277873.1, from coordinate 34,129,490 downwards.
CATAAACCATCCACATAAGCACACGTTCAGATTCCTCTGTGGCCAAATTTAAAGTTTGTTATGGTCGCGAAAACCCATGACAAAAAAGCCTCAAAACCCACATATTCTCCGAAAAATTCGAAAGTGTTCGCCTAGGGTTGGCACTTAGTGAAAAGTATTTTCAGACTCACTGAACCTGTTGCTTTTAGGATCTTTGGCCCAAACAAGGGCGATTCCTGATCGATTTCGCACAATTTTCATGTGTCTGCACCCACCAGTAAAATGATGCTGATTCCCAGTTTATTTAGCCCGAACCACTGATTTCCAGACTGCCCCCATCTTATACCCATCCGACTACAAAAAGTCATCATCTTAGTGCGCATTTTATTTAAATCATGCCACAAAGTGATAATATTAATGCATTCTCCCCTAAAATATTTTTTTTCATCTTCAAAAATACTTTAAAACTTACCAATAGCCTTATATTAAGAAATTTGACCAGGGCCAATTCGAACATGTGGCTATCAAACCGTTACGTGCCTCCTTAAGGAGTCCAACAAATCTTTTCGCTTAAGCCCGAAGCTTTTTTTCCTGCTATTTAGTCATATTCCAATCAAACTTTCAATAAAATTTACATACTTTAGGCACTCCTTTGCTTTCTACGGTAGTTTCAAGATATGAGTGAAACGGGCAATTTCAGAGAAATTCTTAACCTATTTTCAACCCTAGCCCGATCTTAAAAAATATGCTCTTTCTTTCCGACTGGTATTTCTATAGGCTCAATTCCTTTTGTTTTCTCTGACAATCAATTTCTATAAATGGTTTACTAGTCATTATAACTTGTCGGCGAGTGGTTTTAACTAAAATGACAGAAATTCCCGAATATAAGATGAAAAAATACCGGTCGCCATACATACTTTTTTCCATTAAAATCACTTAAAACAAATATTTGACTGTGTTTCTGTATTTCAATGTGCTTATTGTTCCTCCTCCATAGTTGTAGAACCTATTTAGCTATCTACAAGCCTAACTTGATGCAAAAATGACACTTTTACCCCCCACCGCAACATTGTTGGGGCGTGTTGTATTTAGGCGGTCGGTCGGTTTGTCTGTCCGCTTGTCCAGACCTTTAACCTTGGCCATAACTTTAAAACTGCATGTGATAGGGACTCCATATTTGGTATGTGCACCCAATCCAAGAAACCCTAGAGCTCAGTACACTTTTGGTCATGCCAGAGAAAGGTCAAGGTCATTTAGAGGTCATTTAAAGGTCAAAAACACTGAATTTGACATTGGTCACATGTTCTGAACAGCATTTGACAGAGACTTTATATTTAAAGCAAGCATACTCCACTCAAGAAGCCCATTTGGTGCTCCAGTATCTTTTGATCAATAGGCTATATCCAGTTTTGAACATCTATGCAGAATTTCAGTCATTTTGTTACTAAAACATACATTTGGGATTTTTACCTAGGTTTTGACAAGAGTTACCTCCCCTTTTTAAATCCCCCTTGTGACCATAATTTTAACACAATTGCAATGAGTATTTCATTTTCTGGCAGCAAATACATTATAGTGTCAGATAAATACCTTATTCCCCCAATTTGAAGTAGATGAAAATTGACCGTTCTCCCTTATGGAGGCACACTACGTTTTTTTCTGAAATCTCGGCACCGGTGGTCTCCTTGACATCTATATTTATCTCCTCCTGACTTTCACGCACAAACCAGAATCAAAACTCAGTCCTATATCAGTAAATGCATCTCTAGGCATAACAAAACAGCATAAACCATCCACATAAGCACACGTTCAGATTCCTCTGTGGCCAAATTTAAAGTTTGTTATGGTCGCGAAAACCCATGACAAAAAAGCCTCAAAACCCACATATTCTCCGAAAAATTCGAAAGTGTTCGCCTAGGGTTGGCACTTAGTGAAAAGTATTTTCAGACTCACTGAACCTGTTGCTTTTAGGATCTTTGGCCCAAACAAGGGCGATTCCTGATCGATTTCGCACAATTTTCATGTGTCTGCACCCACCAGTAAAATGATGCTGATTCCCAGTTTATTTAGCCCGAACCACTGATTTCCAGACTGCCCCCATCTTATACCCATCCGACTACAAAAAGTCATCATCTTAGTGCGCATTTTATTTAAATCATGCCACAAAGTGATAATATTAATGCATTCTCCCCTAAAATATTTTTTTTCATCTTCAAAAATACTTTAAAACTTACCAATAGCCTTATATTAAGAAATTTGACCAGGGCCAATTCGAACATGTGGCTATCAAACCGTTACGTGCCTCCTTAATCAGGACTCGATACAGGCTTTGTATGGCACTCCGTCATTGTAATATCAATAGTGAAATCTATCATTTATGCCAGTGTTACGACTAGTAGGCGTATAGTTAGCATACATAGGTGGGCTAAAAGGTTAACATGCCTTCATCTGTCATGTCTGTCTGTCAAGCCAGTATCAAAATGATCCTTTAACCTTTTCCTCCATAGCCTGTTTCTACCCCTGTGGGAAGTTATTGAATTATTCTTGAACTAATTTAGTCTATTACAGATTAATTTCTAATGAAATTTAATTTTCACCTGTGACACCAGGGCTCCAGATAAGAGGGAGTAAACCAAACAAATTCCATATTTTCTCATTTATTTTAGCACCAAATCCTATGGTGTTACTACTCATTAGAATCGTCTCTTCGAGACGATTCTAATGAGTAGTGACACCATAGAGATTAAAGCAGAAATAAAGATTTTAGTTTTTGAAATACTCCCCTTATCTGGAGCCCTGTCAGTCTTTATAACTAGAAATAAGTAAATGGAGTACAGTCAGTTAACCTTTCCTCCAATAAAGCGCATTTCGGCACCTTTAATTCATTCCTCCACCGAAGAAAATAGTTCCAACTTATACAGCCAAGAATATGTACCATAAGAAATATTTTCTACATCTGAGTAGATGTTAGCTTAAAGCAGGCTGAAAGTAAAGCAGAGTGTGCCTTAAGGTACTTCGCATATGCGCGTAGTTTCCATACGATTGTTATGAAAATTGTCATGAAGAATGATAATAGCCTAAGAAACAATGTGTGTAAATATAGGCAAAATTTATCGTGTGGTTTGTCTTTAAAGTCTTTTTTCTTACAAAAACCTAGAATTTTGATGATTTTATTTTTCTTAAAAATGAATAAAGCTAATGACTATAATTCTCGCCCAATAAGTAGTCCACAACATTCATTACAAGAAAAGCTAAAAACATTTTGAATAAAGGTGTTCAGAAAGATGTTATCAGCTATTTAAATTTTGCAAAATGCTAAAAAATTGAATTACTCATTCAATGTATATTTGTTTTCATTTTATTCAAATATATGGTTGATGAACTAGTCAGTCTGAAAAAATTAGAAAATATTACAGTCAGGATTTGTTGTAATAACATATTTTCTTATTAAAATGTGGGATATTTGTTGTTTAGATACAGTTACCTACCTTAGAATTAAAACTTTGTCATTAAAATGCATTAATATTTATTCATGGACTTGCATACAAGGTTTATTATATTGTTTGAACATAATTATAATGGGCAATATCGATCTTGAAAAGGTTAGCGTATTGATAAGCTTCAAGGTGTGGCTTTATAGTTCGATCAAATCGTTTACATGTATACCGATTTAATTGACTTGTAAGTCATTAAACTAAAACGTACAGGTAAGTGGACATATACTTGGACCGTAAACATCACTAGTACTAATCAACGAAGACTAAACATAACATGTCTCTTGATTACTGCGTTATGGATTGACAAGTCAATAAATCGGACACTAAAAAAAAATATTTGGATCGGATGGGTCTCGAACCTATGACCTTTGGATTGCTAGTCAACCACTATAGTCAACCACTATACTAACTGCGCTATGAAGGATTATACTAATTTATATCAACATTTCCTTTATATAAATTTTCTAGTATAAACACGTACGAAAAAAGTCTATGTCGTCCAGACGCATATCCGCTCGCCCGCAAGACCGACTTCCTGTAGCGAAAGGCCTTAAGGCACATTCTGCTTTACTTTCAAGCTGCTTTAAGTAGTTAACTACCTTCAATACTAGAAACAGGCTATGGGGTAATGGGTTAAATTATTCAAATTTCATAGCTCATTATTAGTGTTTCTTCTGACTTGTCCAAATTATTTTTAGATTGGAACATTCTAAAACTTTAAAAGGGATGAATACAGTCAGTTAGAGCTACGGAAAGCTGTAATTTTTGTACGTAATGTACAGTAGTGGATACAATATTCTTTCACTTTTAAACGCAAATGCAATGCACTAAACTATGGAAATTTAACGTTAGAAATTTTAACTATATCTGAGTAGGAAACATGTTGGAGCCGCTCAAACCTATTTGTAATGGAAATTATAGTTTTAGTATATAAATGGGTTTATTGGGAAAGAGTTTTAGTATATAAATGGGTTTATTGGGAAAGAATAAAATATCAGTAAAGTTAGGCAGCGGTCTCCTGCTGCATGAGAATCATATTTATCTCAAGAAGGAAAGTGTACAAGCATATATTCGATGTTACCTTGCTTACCTATTTACCATTCTTAACTATTCTGTTCTAAAAATAACTCAGACAAGTCAGAAAACTCGGACAATCTCTACCTGTTATTGAGTGGTTGTTATTGTAATGTTCAATTGTAACCCCCTTATCAGTGCTGAGTGGACAAATACTGACCAGTGACTAGGTCATTTAGGTCAACTAGGGGCAAAAATATCTCAAGGACAAAATATCTCTATTAGTCCTGAAACAAGACCGCAGCCTACGTGATAACATTATCTCATTCACCAATTTCATCTAGAAACAAATGTAAAACTCCAGCTAAGACTTTTCAAATATAGAGTATTTAAAGGGTTCCAGATAAGAGGGAGTAATCTGAACAAATCCAACATTTTCTCACTCATACTGAACCAAATCCTATGGTGTTACTACTCATTAGAATTGTCTCTTTGAGACAATTATAATTAGTAGTGACACCATAGGGATTAAAGCAGAAATAAAGGGTTAAGTTTTTTAAATACTCCCCTTATCTGTAGCCCTGGAGTAAGCCCCTTTTTGTCCATTCAGGGGTTACATGTATACTTCAAAATTGCAAACAGTGCAAATCCTGATCAGACTGTAACACTTGCAAGAGGGGTTAGCAGTATCCAGAGATTAGATAGATCGATTGGATTTTGGATTTTACTAAGTAATCAACCTGTCTTAGGCTCTTAGCCGAGTCAGTGTCTACTGTGAGTTTGTGTAGATCTAGTTTCTTCATCATGATCAAAATCATAAACAGTAACTGTTATAAACAGTTTAGTAACTAAAATTCCCAATTTCTATGTTGTTATCATTTCACAACTCGTTTTTCCAAACTTGAAAAATTCCCAATCTGAGGGGTACTGGACCCGTATCCAATTGAGGGAAAAAAGCTGCATCAGTACAAAATTAACAATTTAGCATTACAGCGCTCCCTCTCTACAGCGGCTCTCCCAACAACGATTCCCTCCTTACAACGACTCTTGTCGCTGTTCCCGAAACTGGACAAATATGTCTAACGCTTTTATTGCTGCAATATCGTCTGCTTAAAATTGTCGCCTGCTGTTTTTCAAAAATTTACATATTTGACCATTTCAGAGTAAAACACTTGGCGTAATTACGAATGACAAACAGCTTGAATCCAGATCAGACGCCGCGTTACGCTCTAATATTTAGAGTTCTTAACCCTTTCCCTGATAGAAGCGCCTTCTTAAAGCAGGCTTAAAGTAAACCAGAATGCACCCTCAGGCGCATTCTGCTTTACTTTCAACCTGCTTTCAGTGGTCACCTTTTTCAAAACTAAAAACAGGTTATGGGGTACAGGGTTAAACTCTTGTTTGCTTCATTCATAGAATTTGATGTTGAAATGAGTGGGAAAATGTGGTAATTGTTCTATTTACTCCCTAGCTCTTCTCTGGATATGTTAATTAAGTAAATTCTAGATTCAACTATATTCCACACTCCTTACACAATGGAAATGAGTCATTTGTAAATACATGTATAATGACCTCTCCTGACCTTTGACCTATGGATTACCTAGGTAATTAGGCTACCATGTCACAGGAGGTTACTGGTATATGTTATCTTTCCAATGGTCATGTGTTAGCTTTCAATGGATGCCATACCAATCAATTTTTTTGGTTGCCTTTCTAAAGCTGACACCTATTTAAATCCATTACTCTATAGTCTGTTTCTAGTTTTGAACATAAGTGACCATTTAACCCTTTCCCTTATAGAAGCGACTTTTAGCACATTCATTTTATTCATCCGCTAAAGAAAATATTTGTGTCATATTTAAAATTTTCCTTATTCTAGCAGTTAATAGCTTAAAGCAGGCTGAAAGTAAAGCAGAATGCGCCTTAGGGCACATTCTGCTTTACTTTCAACCTGCTTTAAGTAGTCACATATCTTCAATACTAGAAACAATGCTATCAGGTCATGGGTTAATGCAGGTTGAAAGTAAAGCAGAATGCACCTTAAGGTGCATTCAGCTTTACTTTACGCCTGCTTTAAGCCACTATCTTGTATGATATAGAAATAGTTCTTTCTGATTAAACTTTAAAGCTGAACTATTTTCCTCAATGGAGGGATAAATTAAAGACCTAAAAAGGTGTGATTAATAGGGTAATGGGTTAACAGACTGTCCTAAAAATGTTTACTCTGACATCAGGGCTCCTGCAGATAAGAGAGAGTAAACTGAACGAATCAAACGTTTAGTCAGCAATGACTCAGCACCAAAGCCTACCGTGTGACTACTCATTAGACTCGTCGCCAAGACACCATAGGGTTATAAAAATGCAGACACAAAGATTTAGGTCTTTGAAATACTCCTCTCTATATCTGGATCCCTGCTATGTGTATAAATCTACCTATATGTGTTAAATGGTCTTTTACTTTATTATGGACAATCCTATCTTATTTTAATTGTATTAATAGCATGGCTGATTCATGATCCGAGTCACCAGAAAACCCATGATAAAATGCTATGTCTGGTAATGATAGTGAATCACTCACAAAAACTCTGTAAAGTATTGCTTTTATCGAAATATCCCCTCCAAAAAAGATTGGAATTTGGTGTTAAGCTGTATGACAGGACAGGAGGTTATTGCTTAAAGGCTAAAGCAGGATAAAAGTAAAGCAGAAAGCTCCTGTAGGATCTTTCTGCTTTACTTTCATCCTGCTTTAACTTGCCAATCTGTCTTTTACAACGTAATTTTCTTATCTGTTGATGAGTTGACGAAATAGTTTTATTGTACAGCTAATAATAGTAATAGTACATTGTTACCCTCAAGTGTTTTTGTCTTTGTCCCAGAATAAACTATTGAAAGTAGGACGTATGTAACTGTTGTATATTAACACAACCCCAATTCCATGTATATTTGAGGGAATAAAAATATGTTTAAACTAAACTATTAACACATTACCCAATAAAAAACACCTATTTACGCCTCTAATCTTTTCACAAACTGAAGAAAAGAAGTCCAAATTTATACAGTAAATAAATTATTCTGCCTTAAAATTATTACTTTCAAGTTTGCTTCAAGCTACATTATTCTAAGACATATAATTTGAGAAAATGTTTCTTATCTACACATCTGTATAAAGCAGCATTATTATTTATGCCCCCCTCCCCCTTTTAGTCAAGCTAAACCCTTTCAAGAGCTGAATACCCCCCCCCCCCCCCACACACACACACACACACCCCCCACACACTTCTTGTATTGAGTACAATTTCAGCAGACAGTAATTTTGAAGCAGATGACAACTTTAAGACTGCCAACATATATTTATATTCAGTCTCCAAACTTTAAAATATTTCCTTCGAAATTATCGAAGATCAGGGAAATTCCCCTTTTGTTAAATGAAGTTGGAACTTAACATTCATACAATATAATATTGACGGGAAAAGGGCAATATTGTCGATTTCATTCAGTCTATAATGCATGTTGTATACTACGCATGCGCAGCGCCACTGCGCATGTGAGTGCACCTAAAAATGCAACCGAAGCTCTTTACAAAAACCCACAAAAACTCACAATAATGTTCTCGTAATCTGCCTTAATAATTGTACTGCTTCATTGAATGTTGAAATAGTGTGGGCAATTAATGAAGGATTTGCAACTCTACTTAAGAGGGAGTAAACTGCACTAATCCAACATTTTTTCACTTATTCATCAAATCCTATGGTGTTACTACTCATTAGAATCGTAATTGAGTAGTAACACCATTGGGTTTAAAGCAGATACACTGATTTTAGTATTTGAAATACTCCTCTTATCTGGAGCCCTGTGAATGTTGAAATAGTGTGACAATTAATGGATGATTTGCCACACTACTCAGTACTCAAAACATCTGAATATTGTATATTGTTTATTTCTGCATTAAACCCTATGGTGTCACTATTCATTAGAATAGTCTCTTCGAGTAACACTATAGAATTTGGTGCTGAAATGAGTGAGAAAATGTTGGATTTGTTCGGAAAACTCCCTCTTATTAGTCTTAACTGGAGCCCTGCCCTCACTTTCAGAATGTACAAAAAAATTTAAGAAAAGGAAACTCCTGGAGTGTTCTTGAAGTAAGAATTCAGGACAAATTCTTGTATACAGGGTGTGTGTGCGACTAGAGAAAGAGGGGATAGGCTTCACTGATCACCATGTGGCTTGATAGCTCAGTGGTTGAGAGTGCTGGACCAATGCTGGCATAGTAAGCCAAAGGCTATGCCGCTAAGGGTTCAAGTCCCAAAATATTCATCCCATTACATGAAGTCATCCCCGCATCATGCAGTGTTGGTTAAGACATTTCCTCAGCCCTTTGATTGAGTCCCCCCCCACCCAATTGTTCTCGATAGGTGTGAAAGTAACTGTAAAGCAGGAGCAAAGAGTGCCCAGCCAATGTCACCAATCTCAAGTTGTCTAGAGAGGCCCCGACATACTCACACGCTTCAATGATTCACAGTAAACCAGGTATGCACGAACATCATGATATTTGCAAGGGAACTGCCGGTTTAGAAATTATCACCGAAAGTAGGTCAGGAAATGTCTTTAAACCATTCCATGTGGTTGTACAGGACTAAGAATGCTGCGCTGTTCTCCAACTACCCTTGTGATGGTGACGGGCCCTTTCAATGAGGATAAAGCCGATCGTTTTAGGCAGGCATTAAACTGTTTAATATGTGTGGTTGTTTAAAGCAGATGGATGGTAAAGCATTAGTTCAAACTGCTTAACTTTCAGTCTGAGCTTAGTTTAAGCAGCCAGCTGTCACAATGTAGGGAAATGTTCAATGACTCATTATTAATTTAAGCCATTTTACCATCGTAGGTCCCACGCAATTTACCGAATATAGGTGTTTACAAATCAGTGAAACAGGACTTATTTCAGCCCCAATAACAACATTAATGCATGCAACTGTATCCATATTCTAATTGTGTGGGGGTGTAACAGTAGTCAGGGGTTTGTTACCAGAGGGCATGTCTCTCCTAAAACAACAGCTATCACAAACACGGCAGAGCTCCAGATAAAAGAGAGCATTTCAAAAATTAAAACGTTTATTCCTGCATTAAACCCTATGGTGTCACTACTCATTAGAATCGTCTCGAAGAGACGATTCTAATAAGTGGTCACACCATAGGGTTTGGTGCTAAAATGAGTGAGAAAATATTGGATTTGTTCAGGAATCAGTTTACACTCCCCCCACCCTCCCCTTACATTGAGCCCTGTGTAACCACATATTCTATTTTCTCTTACCCAGTCCGTCAAGGCTTGCCTCTTTCCCCATGGTGGCTGTCGTCATGACCAGATATATGTAAAAGTACAATCCGATCTGTTTTCCCTTGTGAGCCTCACGAGTAGTCGACCTTGATTTTGTAAAATGTCATAGGGGCCCCTTACTCACAAACAAAGCTTGTTTGCTCGCATCCGCCACGCTTCATTGACTAAGAGTAGCAAATATATCCTTGAAACAAACTGATACTTCCATATATAGTTTTAAATACGTATGTTCCAGTCAACTAGATCGTACCAAAGCGTGTCCCATATCCAAGTTGTTTACTTAACATTAGCCGGTGTTTTCCTCAATTTGTTATTTGACCGATTTCCTTGTAAATAGCCAATTAAAATGCTCGTTAATTTACACGATTATAGCTGATTGACTCTTTTATTTACTCGCTCAAAAAGATTTCCGTCTAAATATAGAATTAGATCAGAATGCGCCTAAATATGTTGAAAATGTCTTCCGAATCCACCGTCCATTCGGCTCGGCACACTACGATGAACTCTCGGTGACAGACTGACCCATTTATCAGACGAGACTGACCTAGTTCTTTTACGTTTAAGAGGCCCTTTTTGATTGGACAAAAAAAAGTTGTTTGTGAACTCAAACTCCTAAATGACAGAACACATTCTTTCAAAATGTGAATTTTTATTAACAAAATAACATTTTAGTAATTTCTCAAACGTGTACTGCAGACTATTTATCCGTAAAAGATGAAAACTCGCATATATGGGTCAAACACGCTGGCCAATCAGAAGCCGCGTTACTATAGAAGCAGTGTCTAGGGACAAATATGTGCGCTTTCGAAGTAAACAACTATTAATAGTATCACGCTCCATATAAAACTGCCTACTTAATTCATTGTAGATCTACTTATCGGGTGTGAACTTCTTTGTGATGCTGAACTCTCAGCCTCGTGTTCTAACAATTCAACGAACAGACTAATAGACTTAACCATAGAATGAGATCCAACACAATTTACCCCACTTTAACTGACAATTAACAAACATGAACATGTAGATCTTGCCTTTATTTGGCAACATGAAGAGTTAAATTTAGCCGTTTCAGGTACAGATAGAGCACGTTTGACAAGCTCTTATTCTAGAACCACCCGGACACGTAGGCACTAGTGACAAATTGGTCGTTTAACCCTTTCCCCACAGTAAGCGCCTTTTAGTGCATTAATTCAGTTTATTCTTCCGCTGAAGAAAATAGTTCCAATTTATACAGTCATGAAGAATATATTTTCTTTATTCTAGCAGGTGGTAGCAAGCTGAAAACAAAGCAGTATTTATTAAGGCGCATATTCTGTTTTACTTTCAACCTGCTTTAAATTTAATTAATCATCTACTTTCAAAACTATAAACAGGCTATTGGGTCGGTTAACCTATTAACTCATAGATACATATTTTAGGTACATATTTTACGCTTTTAATTTATGCTTCCATATCAGAAAACAGATCTAGATAGTTCCAGTTCAAGGGTATTGAATAATACGGCCATGGGTGTGTGTATCAAATGAAACACTTTCTATATTCTAGCAGTGCTCATGCACTCCTTACAACGACCCTCCCAACAACAATTCCCTCTTTACAGCGACGCTTTCTGCTGTTCCCCAAACAAGACATTATATGTCCAACCTTTTCACGACTGCAATGTCATCTACTTAAAGCTGTCGTCTGCTGTTTTTCTCAAATTGCCATAAAATATTGTACATTTTGACATGAACAACAATATAATGACGAGTGACAAACAGCTTGAATTCAGTTCAGACGCCGCGTCTGATCTGGTTTTAAACTGTTTGCAAATATGAGCAAACTTCCATCCCTACAACAAGTCACTCCGAAAAACAAACACAATCTTTGTCTCCCATTGGATGCCGTTGCAGAGAGGGAGCACTGTATATTGCAAAAGAAAAACCACACCGTGAAGGACTAGCTATATAGACGGCTTGATTAAAGGCATTTTCTGACCTACGTTCGGCGACAGCACCTATAGTCACTAGTCAGACAGCCCCCATTCAAAAACCATGAATCTTGTGCACATGCCCATAGCAATGAACCAATGAAGCGTCTCATGTGAGGCCCGTCCATTAAAGTTGATAGCTGGTTAGAAATACCCATTTAAAACCCCGTCAAAGACACTTCCTCAGTCCATTGATGGAGCCCCCCCCCCCATTTAATTGTTCTCGCTTGGCGTGAACATACAGGTAAAGCAGGAGTAAAGTGTGCTTAGCCAATGTCACTAATTTCAAGTCACGTCTAGAGAGAACCTTACGTACTCACACTCAAGGTTTTTTTCAATGGGTTTTACTAACCAAACTAACAAATACAAGGTATGGGCCTTGCATGGGACGCTTGAATGAGTATACACGAGACAAGTTACAGCAAAACTCGCACGGGGCTGCATGCTTATATACCTGGTCTGGTGTTACCACCGAAAGTTGGTCAGAAAATGTCTTTAAGTATGAGTATGCCAGGGCCTCTCTAGGGAGAATGATATGGCTATGGCATGTGCTGCATGCCTTTGCAGTTAGATCTACTTCATGCTTATCGAGAACAATGAAGGGAGGGTCCATAAAAAGACTGGGGAAATGTCTTCAAATTGGGAAACAAGATTTGCCCATTTAAAGTTACAGGGATACATTATACTATGGTTGTCGGCGTCTCTTATGTGTCGATATAATTATAGTGTTCTGGTGTAGACGTACCTAATTTCTTGGAAATTTCTTTCCTGCTAGACAGTGCAGAAAAGTTATTTCTGAGAATTTTCAAGACTTAACATCAATGTCCTTTGACAGACAGTTAACTGATTGACCCTTGAAATAGAGTCTTCGAATGAAGTTTCCAAATAATTCTAGTCATATGCTTATAGATTTAATGATTGGTTTATATATAACATTATCTATAAATCTATAGATATGAAACGATACCTCATTTGCCTATATTTCTTTAAAAAAAAAAAAAGATGGAAATTTTAATTCCTAAACAAGTGCACAGTTTATTTTTCGATTCAGTATATGTTTTCAATCCTAGGAGATGATAGCTTAAAGTAGTCTGAAAATAAAGCAGAATGCGTCTAAATGCGCATTCTACTTTTTTCTGCCTGCTTCAAGAGGTCACCTGTCTTGAAAACTAGAAACAAGCTCTGAATCTCAGGGCTGCCATTTCTCCGCATTTTTCCCAAGTATTCGGATTTTTATCCTAGCAGATCGTAGCTTAAAACAGGCTGAAAGTAAGGCAGAATGCGCCGTAAGGCACATTCTGCTTTACTTTCAACCTGTTTTAAGAAGTCACGTGTGTGCAAAAACAAGAAACAGACTATGGGGTAAAGATACGATTCGTAAAATCGCACTTGAAAAATACAAATTTGGAAATCTTAGGATTTTTATGATCAACTTATGGCAGCCCTGGAATCTGAATCTGAATGTGAATGAATACGTCTCAGGAACCACTTCTTAGGTACATGTAATGGGTTTAATGACTAGTATATTACTCGTCGCTAGGATTGAATGTGTTAACAGTATTTTATCCTACTTTTCTTGTGATAAACATGTATTATGTAACTATACAATTTTAATACACCGAAAACAATAATAATACGTATATGGTCCTCTCTATTACGACCGCTAAAACGAAGGCTTATTAATGTATAAAAGACAGGTGAGAGCTCAAAGCAAGGTGACAGTAAAACAGGAAGCTCCTAAAGGAGCTTTCTGTTTCACTGGTACCTTGCTTTAATCTCTCACCTCTCTTAAATACATGACATTTAGCACACTTCTGTGGTCGTATTAGAGAGGTTTTACTGTACGTAAACATTGTCGTCGATCCCCACAAAAAATGAGCCGATGTTGACCGGAGAATGATGCATTATTGTACGTTTTACATGACTTAGAGCGGACGTAACTCCTTCTTAGAAACAACAATTAAAACAACAATTTCAATACTATTCCAGTAATGGGGGCGATATGACCAACATAGTGATTGACCAACGGATAGAGAGATGGAATTGACAGGGTACAGTGTATGTGAATTTGGCCGACATATGGGGGAACCCGGATGTTCTAATTATCGACTAACAGACGAGATAATTATGAGGGCGTTTTGACCAACACTAGGAGTTTCGACTAACCAATGGAAGCATTTTAACCAACATAGGAATTTTTGACCAACAATTTAAAGGGAGTTTTGACCAACAAAAGGGGGTGTTTTGACCAACTGGGGGAGTTTTGGCAAACATCTGAAGTTTTGCCCAACACATGGGAGCGTTTTGACTTACCATATAGGGATGTTTTGCAAACATGGGGAGTTTGACCAACAAGACGAAGTGGGAAGCGTTTTGACGAATATGGGGAGTTTGAATATACATTTGGAGTTTTGACCGACTGAATTTGAAATGGGGTGATTTGATCAACATATGGGGCCTTGTGACCATCATTCGGAGTTTTGACCAACATTTGGGGGGGGGGGGGGGGGGGGGGGGCGTTTTAACCAACGCGGGTAGTTCTGACCATTGTAGTTTTGACTAACATATGGGTGCGTTTTGACCAACATATGGTGAGTTTTGACCCAAAAAAGAGAGAATTTTGACTAACATGGGGAGTTCTGGCCGACATTTCGGGCGATTTGAAGAAATATGTGAGTTTAAACCAATAAATTGAAGCGTGTTGATCAACGCAATTTAAGCGTTCGACTAACGTAGTTTTTTAACCAAAATAGGGAGTTTTGATCAACGTTAGGAGTTTTGGCCGATATACACGGTGAATAAACGGCGTACACCGGAAATAGCCCCCAAAGTGATTCGAAATTGAAAGCGAAAGTAGAGTGGTGAATACTTTTATTACGCTTTTCTCTAATATCTTCTTACAAATAAAGTAAACACGAATTGCAAGATAGTCTGTAGACATATGTGTCCAGACTGACGCCAGGAAACCAAATAATTTTACATGGAATACTGAATAAAAATGTTTTAATCACTGGCCATAGTCGCTTCTGTGTCAATATTTGTCATTATTTTCAATGTTTTTACACATTAAACAAAAAAGTGAATCGCCATATCGGTTTATTTTTCATTTAAATGTAATTGTGCAAAATCTGCTTAAAATTAGACCAATAAAAGCTGAGATAGTTGATTTCAAACCGACAGGACGCTGTACTGGGGATAGTATATTACTGTACTGGGGATAGCTTTACCAAAATCATCACTTTACTGGGGATAGTCGAATATAAATTATGAAATCAGGGCCACTTTATTGTACGAAGTAGTGTGCGTGTGTAACAATACACACATCATCACAGTCAGCCCGTCACCAATTTTGTTTTTATGCCATGTTACACGGCGATGCAGTGTTTATCAGTTTGAAACACAACTTATTGAGCGATTTCGGGAAATCAATTGAAGGCAGAAACCGATTGATTTCTAGAATGTACTGTTTAAGCCTTTTACCCCATAACCTGTTTCTAGTTTTGCAAACAGGTGACCACTTAAAGCATGTTGAAAGTAAAGCAGAATGCGCCATGCGCTGAAACTCCGTATCGTGTTTTAGCAAAATTTTGCCGAAATGCTTGACCGTCAGTTACCTAGATTGTTGATAACAATATTGACTTACCTTCTTGAAATGTTAAAATTTAATATGTATTGCAGGAATACGGTTGGCGCAGAAATGCCATAACTTTTAACTACAACTCGGCTTCTGCAGCTTCGATGCTCTTTCCATTTCTTCAGATGTGTGTGTCGCCTATGGTAAGCAGAGGCGATACTGAGGGATTACTTCTCCATCGTCTCACTATGTCTGTCCCGTTCGTCCGACTGTCTGTCCATCCGTCTGTCTCTCTGTCACATTGACAAAACATGAAAATGCACTACGTTCACTAAATTGGAATTTAGTTATCCATTTCAAAAGGTTCAGGGTAGGAAAGGGTTACATGAACCTGATAATTAACTACGGGGGAATGGGAAAATGTTGCACTCACGCGCCGTATTGTTGTTTTGTTTGTTATGTCAAAGGTTAAAAACACATTAGTCACTGTAGCTCCGTGAGATCAAAGAAGTAGAACATAATCATGTGGTTTTGTTGGTGGGGTTTTGGGTTTTTTTGGGTTTTTTTTTTTACAGTGAATCAAGTTCCATCGATCGTGTTCCCTACATGACCAAGAAGATTTTGACTAGTATATACACTAAATGGCACTTATAAGTGTGCCAGTATAAAAATGTAACTTATTTGTTTATTCCTGGTTTGTTTTCAAACAAAATTTTGCCAAATATTAAAATCAATAATGCAAATGTAACTCGTGATTCATTTTTTAATAAGTGCGATAACTTCCAGGTCCAGTGCTCATGTTAAGATATAAAAATGCTCCTGGAGTTCCACGTAGCGTGCAAAATGATATTGCACGTGGCGGTAATTATTGGAATAGCTCACGGTTGTATCCATCATTTAAAACACTGATAGTAAGCTATTGGGAAAGGGATCGTATTGTTGTTGTGTTGTAGATGTCAATGGTGAAAAAACAAAACAGTCGCTCCATGAGATTAAGGAAGTAGATCTAGAACATGATCATGTGGGTTTTTTTTTTACAGTGAACAAAGTTCCATCGATCGTGTTCCCCCACCAAGAGGAATTTGACTACATATCAAGGAGGATTTTCATTACCCTGAAAATTTCCCGAAATGGTTTTTTGGCCTTGCGGTTAACAGTAAGTAATTTAAAACTTCAAAAACATAGATATAGTTATAATAGTATCTGTTTTTAGCTCACCTGAGCCAAAGGCTCAATGTGAGCTATTGGGATGGCCCTGTGTCCGTCGTCGTGCGTTGTGCGTCGTCCGTCGTCGTTAACAATTGATTCAAATGACATCTCCTCCTATACCGCTTGACAGATTTCAACCAAACATTACAGGAATGTTCCTTGGGTCAAGCTCTTTCAAATTTGTTCAAAGAATTAAAAACAATGTAGAACTCTGGTTGCCATGGCAACCAAAGTGAAAAAATAAGGAAATCTTAAAAAATCTTCTAGTCTGAAACTACAAGAGCCAGAGCTTAGATATTTGGCACATAGCATCATCTACAGGTCCTCTATCAAGTTTGTTCAAATTATGCCCCTGGGGTCAAAATTGGCCCCACCCCGGGGTCACAGTTTTACATAGAGTTATATAATGAATTTTTCAAACGTCTTCTTCTCTGAAACTAATATGACCAGAGCTTAGATATTTGGCATGGTGACACTTCTAGATGTCCTTTACCTATTTTGTTCAAATGGTTCTGGTTGGTTGCATATCTAGGTCACCGGAGCTAAAAATAATTTTTTTCAATGAAAACTTATTCTTCTTGTCTGAAACTACAAGGGCCATAGCTTAGATATTTGGCACATAGCATCGCCTACAGGTCCTCTATCAAGTTTGTTCAAATTATGCCCATGGGGTCAAAATTGGCATCGCCCCGAGGGTCACAGTAATAATAGTAAGGACAAGTAGCCAATATTTGCAAACAGTTTGGATCCAGATCAGACACAACATAATTCTGCATCTAATCTGGATCCAAACTATTTGCCACTCATTTACCTACTTTACATTTTCTAAATTGATTTTTTGTACATTTTTCACATACAGTAGGTTTTAAGCAGACATCATTTCAGTATGATAAGAGTATAAGGCAGTAGCTACTAGATGCATCTCCAGCTATTGCATAATATTTGACCTCAGTGACTGACCAACAGAACTGGTGGTGTCTGCTGAACATGTTGTCTGCTAAAGTTTAGATATGGTTCAGTCTGCTTCATACTTAGGGAAACAGGATCTGGAAGTAATCCACTGAAAGTTACGTAATTATGTCTTGTCAATTTTTCTTGTCCAGGAGATAATTCCCCCATAAATACTGATGTTTGTTAACCCATTACCCCATAAATATGCATTTTTACGCCTTTAATTTATTCCTCCACTGAAGAAATAATTCCACTTTATACAGTCATGAAAATGTAAGATAAGAAATAAGTTTCTATATCCTAGTAGATGGTAGCTTAAAGCAGTTTGAAAGTAAAGCAGAGTGTGCCTTAAGGAGCATTCTGCTTTACTTTCAACCTGCTTTAGGTGGCCACATATTTTCAAAACTAGAAACAGGCTATGGGGTAATAGGTAAAATGAATTGCATATTTGGAAAAAGCCTAATGAGAGGAAGTGCCATTTGCAAGGGCCATAACTCTGACATCATTATTTTTGGAGTTATTTCCCTTTTTGATATTTTCTTGTCCGGAAGACAACTCCAGTTCTACTGATGCTATTGTAATGAAATTGCAATTATGGAAAGAAACCGATGAGAGAAAATGCCATGCACAAGGGCAGCAATATTTTGTTTCCCCCCTTTGTCATATTTTATTGTCAGAAAAATAACTCCAGTTCTGCTGACGGCTAGTGAAATAAAATAGCATATACCGGTAATGGAAATAGATTGATAAGAGGATGTGTCATGGATAAGGGTCATACGCTTGGCAACAAAATTCCCTTTTGTCATGTTTTCTTGTCCGGAAGATAACTCCATTTATAGTTATATTAAAATGTTGTCTTGCCCAGTCAACTTAGGTACACTGTCCTCAGGTGAGCGAATTTAGGGCCATGGCCCTCTTGTTTATGAAAACAACCGAACGATTTTCAGATTAGTGACAGGAGTGCGGAGATAACTACAGTCTAAAGTATTCTACGCTGAATAGAACCATTGTGGGAAGTTCCGGAACGACAGATGATGTTGGATGCTAAATAGAGTGTTGTTGACCTGCTACTGAAACAGTAAACGGCCAGGCCTTCAGCGCTGTTAAGCGCTTTGAGCAATGCGCAATTTGGATTTATTTTCATCAAGGGGATTTTGATCACCCTATCATTTTTTTGGATCAATGGGGGATTTTAATCGGTTCCAAGCGACGAGTAAACTCGTCATTAACAAACGATGTGCACTTGTCATATATGAAAACACCGTAGACCATGATAAGAGGGCTCCTGCCACGCTTAGACATGAACTACTAGATCACCGTGTCTCTCCCACGACGTGCAAAAAGTCCCGATGGGAGCAGGATATAATCTACGTCCCTGAGGAGAGCGAGAGAACGTTGTGCAGCGCTCCCTCTTTATAACGACACATAATGAGAGACAAAGAGTGTGCGCGTTGGTCGGAGCACGGAGTACTTAGACCTAAGTACTCCGTGGTCGGAGGGAGTCGTTATAGGGAGGGAAATTGTCTTACATTTACAAACAGTTTGAATCCAGATCCGACGCCGCGTAACGCGGCGTCGGATCTAGATTCAAGCTGTTTGTCACTCGTCATTATTTTTTCCTATCAGATGTCTTTAAAGAAAAAAACCCAGCTGACGACAATGTTAAGCAGGCGATATGGCAGTCGTGAATAGGTTGGATATAATTGTCCCGTTTATTGGACTGCGACAAGGGTCGTTGCAAGGAGGGAGTCGTTGGTGGGATGGCATTTGTAGGGAGGAAGCACTGTTTATACAGCAATGTAACCTCTCGACGGCCACTAGATCTAACTTGTGTTATTTTTAAGAATTTAAAACAGGTTACTGCTTAAAGCAAGATGACAGTAAAGCAGAACGCTCCTTTAGGAACTTTCTGTTTTACTGCCACCTTAATTGCTTTAAGCTATTGTGACGAACAGAGGTTTTACTATGCGGCGGCACCGCAAAACGTTGAAACAATTTAGGGCCGTAGATCTTTTATCCCGTTCCATATTGTTCTCAAGTTTATTTCCGGTTGATGATAATTTGCAGACGCTCCCCGTATTCAAAAGATAAACCTTCTACCAAGAAATGTGAGTAATCTGTTCGTCACTTACCTTCGTTTGTATCTATTTATGTTGCAAAATAACCCAGCAAATGTCGTAATCATAGTGTTTATACAGTTTATTTACCAAAACGGATGATAGCATTGCGCATGTCCGGAAGTCAAAGTGCCTATATAAGTCGAAATTTCTTACTAAACTGTCATTCTGGTCACAGCCGTCGAAGCGTTCACTTCAACTGAACAAATAATTAAACTCGCAGATTTATTACTGGGGCTTTGGTTCGTGTTTAGGGATACTAAGAAGACTTACAGTTTGCAACCTGAACTCATTCACTTGCAACCCGAAAGGGATCATTTGTTTGCAGACCAGGTTTAATTAAAGTCCTCTTACCTAAACACCAGCACCGGGTCGCAGTTGGACTCAGTCCCCATAGATCTAGACTAGGTACCGGGTACCAAGCACCGAGTACTGCTTGACGCCCAGTCGCATATTGTTAAACGTGGACTGGGGTCGAATACTGGGTACTGGTACTGAGTCTGTGTGTATCCATGCATATAGTTGTTAAACGTGGACTGGAGTCAAGTACTGGGTACAGGGTTTGAGTCAGTGTTTAGATAGCGTTAGTGCTGATTTGTTTTTAAGAACCATAGAGGGTTACACATACAAAGTAGAGTTTCAGTATCTGTCTTAGACATACTGGAGCTGTAGGTCTGGGGCTGGTGCACTGGCACAAGTGCTTGCACATCGGTCCTGGGTTTATTCAATGCCTCGTATCTAGGCATTTTTATTGTAGCTCTTGTTGGGTTATTTCTTGTACTAGTGTATATATATATAGTGTTGTTTTGTGTTAATTAGTTTATTATTCAACCTTTGTTTGGAACTGGTTCGTGGACCCAGTCCAGCAGCAGTTAGCTGAAACTTTGTATTTATATGTAGTTCTTTAGTGGAAATATTCCAATTGAAAACTTTTAGTTCTATGTTCTAGAATCAATATTTATAAGCAAGTAGCTTAAGGAAAATTTGATATTATAGTTAGATTTAGTACTGGTCTTGGTTAAGAAACCCAGACCCGTACCCGGACACGTTACATAAATTGGTGGCAGCGGTGGGATATTAAATAGACACACAGTCATTTCTTACCCATACCTTAATAGTTGAACATGAATACGTCAACTGGGTTTGAACAGAGACTGAGGGAGGTTGATGAGAGGTTGAATGCATTGTCAAGGCAGAATGAAGCTACTAAGTTGCAAACAGAGATAACTCTTCTTGAACATAAACTGTTTGCCCTGGAGCGAGACAATGTTATGTCTGATGACAGACACCGGTATGAGGAGACACTGTATACCCCCAAAATACCACAACGGACTAGTAGCCCTAGACGTGTGCTCAAATCAGATACTTCTCCACTACCGACATGGGTCACTCCAATTAGACCTAATGAGTCTGATAGCCAGCTGGAACCAGACCGGTTCGTTACTAGGCGGAAGAAAGTCAATTTCCAACCAAGTAGCCCTAGTGCTGATCAGCAACACAGTCTATTGGATGTTGGTTCTAACACTAGACCTAGTCATGGAGCCAAAGTTAAACCAGCGACTTACGATGGCACTGGGTGCTGGAATGATTACATTGCTCATTTTGAAGCTTGTGCCAAGATAAACAACTGGACTGACTCAGAGAAAGGGTTGTATCTTTCAGTCTCTCTGAGAGGACAGGCACAAGGTGTGCTTGGGAATCTGTCCAACAGAACCAATGACTTTCATGCACTGAGTACTGCATTACAAGAGAGATTTGCCCCTCCTAACCAGACAGAGCTATACCGATGTCAGCTTCGTGACAGACGTCAAAAGGCATCTGAAAGTTTGGCTGAGCTGGCACAAGATATACGGAGACTTACTAACTTGGCTTACCCAAGTGCACCGTCTGATGTTAAGGAGACTCTGTCCAAGGAACAATTCGTTGACTCACTACACAGCTCGGACATCCGGCTTAAGGTTAAACAAGCCAGACCCTCAAACCTGAACGATGCCGTTCACCATGCCATTGAACTGGAGGCTTACTACCGAGCAGAACAAAAGAAGGTAGCTGACCAGGGAATTCTGTATGCAGCCTCTTCAACTGAGACTGGGGCGGACGATGTAAAGGAGCTGAACATGGACTAAAACGTTTGAGTCCCAATCTATACCCCGAAACCAACAGTTTGAAGATCGAGGGAGACAGAGACCTGATACAAACAAACAGACTGGGTATGGAAACAGGAGTCGCACTGGTACAGTGGGATCAAGGAAATGTTTCGAATGTGGGTCTGAGCAACACCTTATAGCTGACTGTCCAAAGAGACCAAGCCAGCAAACTCAGTATAGAAACAGTGGTCAGAGGAGACTCGAGATGGGGAACAAAGGGTGGAAATCTAGACAGAACAATGGCTTCAATAAGACCCAGTCCAAGGACAAGGACGATGGGGCAGTGAATTCATCGGGTGTCAAAGGCTCTGGTCTTTACGTATCTGGTCTACTAGCCGGTCGAGAAGTTGATTGTTTAGTTGATACAGGAGCAACGTTGAGCCTGATCTCTTCAAAGGTTTGGAGTAACATTCGTGATGACACCAAGCAGCTCTACGAGTTTAACAGGAACCTTGTATCAGCGTCAGGAGATCTTATATCTATACAAGGGAAAACCAAAGAAGAGCTAGACATTGCTGGCACAAAGTTCAGTTGTAATTTTGTCGTTGCCAACATAGATGGAGATGTAATTCTCGGACTCGACTTCTTAAAGAAAGAAGGAGGAACACTGGACATTCAAAACAATACATTGATCATCCAAGGAAAGCGTTTGAAATTAAGCTGTACTGGAACTATTGGATGTTACCGAGTCGTAGTCTCTGAGCGAACAGAGATTCCTGCACGGTGTGAGACAATCATGAAGGGAAACATTCAAGCTAACAAATTCGGACCCGATGACCTTTGTCTCATAGAGCCCCTCGAGAAAATGTACCAATCAGAGGGAAGCATGGTTGCAAAGTCCTTAGTACAAGGAAAGTCTGATGTACCAGTACGCATACTGAATCCAACAAACGAGACACAGATCTTATACCCTGGAACTCTTGTGGCAACTGCGAGCCAGGTATGCGAGGTACAGAGAACAAAGCTCCTGTCGAAACATACAAACACAAGTACGACGGTGCCCAGTCATTTGAAAGATTTGTATGAACGGACTGTAGAGGGATTGGATACCAAGCAAAGACAGGATGTAGCCAAGCTACTGAACAAATACAGAGATATATTTTCTGAGAATGACAATGACATTGGGCGGACTGGGATCATAAGGCATAAAATTGACACTGGAAATGCACACCCAGTAAAACAGCCCATGCGCCGTGTTCCATTCAATATGAATGAAGAAGTAGATGCGCAAATAGACCAAATGCTGGAGAAAGATGTCATTCAGCCATCAAAAAGTCCATGGGCCAGTGGTATAGTTTTAGTTAAGAAGAAGGACGGAAGTACCAGGTTCTGCATTGATTACAGACGCCTTAATGACCTTACAGTGAAAGATGCGTACCCGCTCCCAAGGATTGATGACTGCTTGAACCAGCTAGCAGGGAACCAGTGGTTCTCTTGTCTAGATCTGAATTCTGGGTATTGGCAGGTGGAGCTGGATGAAGCAGATAGAGAGAAGACAGCATTCTCCAGCCGAAAGGGATTGTTTGAGTTCAAGGTGATGCCGTTTGGGCTTTGTAATGCCCCAGCCACATTCGAACGGCTTATGGAAACGGTTCTGACAGGGTTACAGTGGGAAGTATGTTTAATTTACCTGGACGACATTATTGTCACAGGCACCACGTTCGAGGAAATGGTGTCAAACTTGAGTCAGGTCTTTGAACGTTTCCATGAAGCTGGGCTTAAACTCAAACAAAAGAAATGTCACCTCTTTGCCAAAGAAGTGGAGTTCTTGGGTCACGTAGTATCAGCCGATGGAATTCGAACAGACCCCAAGAAGACTGAGGCAATCAGTACATGGCCACAACCCAAGTGTGTGAGAGATGTACGCTCATTTCTCGGGCTATGTAGCTACTACAGACGTTTCATACATCAGTTTGCTGAGATAGCGAAACCCCTGCATAAACTGACCGAAAAGGGACAAGTGTTCAACTGGACCGAGTCGTGTTCAGAAGCGTTTGAAACACTGAAGCAGAAGTTGAAAGAGGCGCCGATAGTAGCTCATCCGGACTTTAGTAAGCCATTCATA
Source organism: Gari tellinella (assembly GCA_922989275.2). Classification (NCBI taxonomy): domain Eukaryota; kingdom Metazoa; phylum Mollusca; class Bivalvia; order Cardiida; family Psammobiidae; genus Gari; species Gari tellinella. Next base: position 34,105,639 of record OV277873.1, on the reverse strand, counting down.
TTAGACACTGATGCAAGTGACCAGGCTATTGCTGCAGTACTGTCCCAGAACATTGATGGAAATGAACATGTCATAGCCTATGGCAGTCGGACACTCAGCAAATCTGAAAGAAGGTATTGCGTGACAAGGAAGGAACTGTTGGCACTTGTTCACTTTGTCAAGTATTACAAGCATTACCTATACGGGAAGCAGTTCTTGATTAGAACTGACCACGGATCATTGAGGTGGTTACTCAATTTCAAGAATCCCGAAGGACAAGTGGCGAGATGGCTAGAGTTGCTGTCCACTTTTGATATGAAAATTGAACACAGGGCCGGGAGACTACACCAGAATGCTGATAGTCTCAGCAGGCGAGTATGCAAACAGTGTGGAATGGACTGCGTTGTTACGGAAAAGACAACAGGAGATGCCTGTGCAAAGCAAGTTCATTCACAAGCTAAGAGCACTGAGACAGATACAGAAATAGAAATGCTGGGTTCTGCCCAGAACAATGACCCAGACATCAAATTAGTCAAAGAATGGCTCAAGCAAGGGTTTAGACCCAACCACAAAGAAGTCATGAAGGAAAGCCATTTTCTCAAATCATTGCGGGCTCAGTTCGACAGACTGGCCATACACGATCAGCTTGTAGCAAGAAGATGGGATGTCCTTGGTAGCAAAATCGTATATTGGCAGGCCGTTGTTCCCCTTTCCCAAAGGCGAACCGTGCTCCGGTATTCCCATGACATAAAAGCATCAGGACATTTAGGCATAAAGAAGACCCTCAGCAAGGTTAGGCAGAGGTACTATTGGCCAGGTCTGCAGAACGATGTGAAAAACTATGTAAATGGGTGCGAGGTCTGTGCCAAAAGGAAAGGACCCAATCAGACTAAGAAAGCACCAATGCAAGTGGCAAGAAGTGGTTACCCAATGGAGAGAATTGCCGTTGACATACTAGGAGAGCTACCAGAGACAGAACGCGGACACAAGTACATTCTAGTGGTGTCCGACTATTTCACCAAGTGGACAGAAAGTTACCCGATGCCTAACATGGAAGCTGCTACGGTAGCAAGGTTAATAGTAGAACATTTAGTATGTCGCTTTGGAGTGCCTCAGAAGATCCACTCCGACCAGGGAAGACAATTTGAGAGTAAATTGTTTCAGGAAATGTGCAACTTGCTCCAAATAGAAAAGACTAGGACGACACCGTATCATCCTGAGTCAGATGGAATGGTTGAAAGATTCAACCGGACCCTGTGTGAGATGCTAAGTGCATATGTGAATCAGAACCATCGGGATTGGGACATGCACTTAGCCTATGTTATGATGGCGTATCGTGCCGCCGAGCACGAGACAACAGGGATGAGTCCTAACATGCTGATGTTGGGACGAGAGACAAGTACTCCACTTGATATTATATATGCCATGCCGTCGTGTATCAAACCGGTACCGACAAGGCAATGGGTGTGGGAATTACAAGAGGGTTTAGAAAGCGCACATAACTTTGTTAGGGAATACACAGGTAGATCTATTAGAAGGCAAAAGAGATACCATGACTATAAGCTTAGTTATGAGAAACTAGATAGAGGTGATAAGGTTTATGTTTTCTATCCAGTTAAAAGAGTAGGTACCTCGTCGAAGCTGACCTCATACTGGAAGGGACCATTCCAGGTGAAAGAGAAAATTTCAGATGTGTTGTATAAAATTGACTGTGGTAGATTAGGTTCCTTTCAGGTCATTCATGTTGACAGGCTGAAGAAGGCAAAAGAGCAGACGTTGGTCGGAGAAGGTGCTGAGGTCGAGCAAACTTTGGTCGAGGAAGATACTGAGCCAGAGAATGAAACCATGCCTGATATGTCGGATAAAGATGTAGTAGATGTTAGGATAGGTAAACGTGAAAGAAGAAAACCAGCATGGCATGAGGATTTTTGCTTTTCTATTTGCAGGTCAGAAATGGCCAAGACAAAGATTACGCCTCGTAAGCCCCAGACCAGATGTGCAGTATGTAAGGAGTGTGTGCCTCCTGGCAAGTCCTACACAGATCATCTGGTGGAATGTGCCTCAAACAGAGAACAGTGTGAATCTTGTGGCAAAGACTTTAAGAATAAGAACTGCCTCAAACGCCATCAGAGAAAACAGCATGGAGACAAAGACACGTCACCAGCTGTACCTGAGGAAGTACCTGAGAGTGGGAATGGAGAAATAATAGATAGTAGCGAGAGTGAATGGGACCAAGAGCCCGATATAGACCTAGAGGCTGGAAGGATACACAGGAAACGCACAGCACCACAGCCTGTGTTGGCACCTGTAAAGAGAACAAAATCCCTGACACAGGACAATGAGGAACCCAATGTTTCAGAAGTGGAACAAGAGAACAAGGGTACACAGGTGGAAGGAATTGAAAGGAAACACAAGGGTGTTCAGGCCAAGGGAGTTTTAGAAAACAGGGCCTCGCAGACCAATGCAGTATTGGAGCCTGATGTAAATGGCCACCCATGTACACACTGTGGTATCCAGTTCAAAGAAATGACCATGTTCCATATTCACATGGGTTGTCATACAATGGACAACCCATTCAAGTGTAACATTTGTGGAGTTCAGTGCCATGATAAGATAGAGTTTCAAGTGCACGTGACAAGAGGACATAGGGCCTAGAAAGTGTCAAGGACAGTCATACATTGCAGAACAGTTACCTTATAGTTCATTTATTAAAGTTCATATTGTTGTTTCAAAGTTGATTAAGAGTTAAAGTTTTTAGAGAGTGCCAGGCCAGGTGGACCTAAACATTACATACTTACCTGATAAGTCAGTGTGTTGTTGAAGAAGTGATGAATATGATTGTTTTCTAGTTAAATTTGGTGTTGTTGTTCTTTGATTCAATGTCTTAATTTTTAAGCGGGACGCTTAAAGTTGAGGCGGGGGTAGTGTGACGAACAGAGGTTTTACTATGCGGCGGCACCGCAAAACGTTGAAACAATTTAGGGCCGTAGATCTTTTATCCCGTTCCATATTGTTCTCAAGTTTATTTCCGGTTGATGATAATTTGCAGACGCTCCCCGTATTCAAAAGATAAACCTTCTACCAAGAAATGTGAGTAATCTGTTCGTCACTTACCTTCGTTTGTATCTATTTATGTTGCAAAATAACCCAGCAAATGTCGTAATCATAGTGTTTATACAGTTTATTTACCAAAACGGATGATAGCATTGCGCATGTCCGGAAGTCAAAGTGCCTATATAAGTCGAAATTTCTTACTAAACTGTCATTCTGGTCACAGCCGTCGAAGCGTTCACTTCAACTGAACAAATAATTAAACTCGCAGATTTATTACTGGGGCTTTGGTTCGTGTTTAGGGATACTAAGAAGACTTACAGTTTGCAACCTGAACTCATTCACTTGCAACCCGAAAGGGATCATTTGTTTGCAGACCAGGTTTAATTAAAGTCCTCTTACCTAAACACCAGCACCGGGTCGCAGTTGGACTCAGTCCCCATAGATCTAGACTAGGTACCGGGTACCAAGCACCGAGTACTGCTTGACGCCCAGTCGCATATTGTTAAACGTGGACTGGGGTCGAATACTGGGTACTGGTACTGAGTCTGTGTGTATCCATGCATATAGTTGTTAAACGTGGACTGGAGTCAAGTACTGGGTACAGGGTTTGAGTCAGTGTTTAGATAGCGTTAGTGCTGATTTGTTTTTAAGAACCATAGAGGGTTACACATACAAAGTAGAGTTTCAGTATCTGTCTTAGACATACTGGAGCTGTAGGTCTGGGGCTGGTGCACTGGCACAAGTGCTTGCACATCGGTCCTGGGTTTATTCAATGCCTCGTATCTAGGCATTTTTATTGTAGCTCTTGTTGGGTTATTTCTTGTACTAGTGTATATATATATAGTGTTGTTTTGTGTTAATTAGTTTATTATTCAACCTTTGTTTGGAACTGGTTCGTGGACCCAGTCCAGCAGCAGTTAGCTGAAACTTTGTATTTATATGTAGTTCTTTAGTGGAAATATTCCAATTGAAAACTTTTAGTTCTATGTTCTAGAATCAATATTTATAAGCAAGTAGCTTAAGGAAAATTTGATATTATAGTTAGATTTAGTACTGGTCTTGGTTAAGAAACCCAGACCCGTACCCGGACACGTTACACTATCACCTGTCTTTTACACAATCAAGTAGTATTCGTTTCAGTGGTCTTAACTTGTTATGTCCCCGCGACGATCAGACGGGGCCATACTGTTTACCACTGTCCGTTCGTTCGTCCGTCCGTCCGTCCCGCATAATATTATAGTACATAATTTGTCCGACTAACTCCTCCTAGAGTTTTCAAGCTACAACCTAATAACTTATAGCAGAGTGTTTACACATACATGTAGATGTGCATGCTATAATTTTTCACAAAAATTGAACTTAGTCATTTTTTGGCCGACGGGGGCATCATATTTGTCTTACAGGCAAAGCCATCCCTCTAGTATTTACACAGGTTCTACTGTAGTGCTTAATACAATAGAAGCTAGTGCTAAATCCCACTAAAAGGTAGTGCTAAATCCCACTAGAATATTGTGCTAAATCCCACTAGAAGATAGTGCTAAAACGCACTAGAGTATATAGTCTAGTAAGGCATTGACCTTTGAACAGGGTTTATGATACCACCTGCTGCGAGGTTTATATACACACTGTATAGACGTAACGGGGATGCTGCCGTCATTACGTTGAAGCTCGAGTCAAGTCAACGTTGATGCTTGTAAACAAAGATGGCGCCGCCCAAGCATTTGGACGAGGTAAGCACATAAATTGGTTGTTTTAGAGAGTGTTTCTTTGAAATATCAAAAAAGGAATCATGTCACGGAATGACCCGGTTCTATTTCCATGCTCCGGTGTTGTTGGCTTATGGGATAAACGTTTGTTTTCGAAGTTTAGCCAGAAAAAGTTTTGACAGATACGGGAAATCTTGAAACATTTGGTGTCTAGACCTCTAACAAACATGTTGTTGTCTAATTTCTGAATTGCTATGTATGCCAAAAGATCCCCTAACGGACTGTTTTGATAATTCGACACTAAAAGGCCTGCTGTAGTGCATAATAAGACCTATTTGATCACTTTTAATAGGGAACGCACTCCGCTGCCGAATACGAGGCAACGTTGATACTGCTGGATGAAAAAATGGCAATCTAGTTTAAGTGTTTTTTTGTCTGTTTGAGACATGTAAAAGACTTATCTTTGTCAGTTTGAACTACGACGCACATATGCGCCTTATATCTTTTAAACTGGCGCTGTCATATAGGAGATACCATAAATAATCAAGACTTATCTGTTCCTTTAAGTCACTTTTGTGTAATGTAAACTAAAGAGTGTTTTTTTCTTTCAATAATTGGTTATCATTTGTCTCAACTCACTCTTGTCAATTTGTGAATACAAGCATCTTCTAAACCATATGTCTTTGAATCGAACTTTAAACATTTCGCTGTAGCAAAATGAATTTGTTGTCGCTATTAACTCATTCACCCCTGAAACTATTAATGAACAATTCCAATTTGAATATAATTCTACTAGTCTATTTTGACTATTAAGGGTTCAATGTATGAAATCTATTTCAAAATAACAAACAGTGTTGACCCTGATCAGAAGGCTCATTAAGAAGCCCTCTGATCAGGGTCTACCCCGTTTGCATTGGACATGTGTAGTCCTCATGGGTACACTGTTTGTAAATGACGAGTATACTCATCGCTAGGGTTGAATATGTTAAAGATATTTTATTAGATATATTTTTTTCAATTTTCAGGTATATTAATACAACGCAGAAGGGGGAGCGTAAATGGAAAGTAAACCTTTGGCTGAACAGGCCAAAGAAACGTGAAGTAACATTCACGACACCTTGAAAAAACATTTGTGCTAGTCGCCCAAGAACTCCAAGCACTATCAAATATTTGGCAAGTCCATTCAAACCACATGGAACCGTTAAAGCAAGCCCATCAAGAAAGACAACGAAACACACTCTTTCACCACAGTCAAGACATAAAAGCAGAAAAAAACTTAATCTAGAGTTCGACGAAGTTGAAAATGATGTTGTGCCTGAATCGCACACACTTAGTGATGAAGACATTCCGTATGGCGCAAAAGAATTCATTGAACTAGCAAGTGACTTCGAAGTGCTTAAAAACTTGTCGAGTGCGGGATTACTGATATACTTGATTCAGTTCCTTACTTTAGTGAAAGAAAATAGGTACCCTCTGAAAAACATTGCGCTTCTACTGTAGCTAGAAATTGTACGATGGTATAATTCTTTGACCACCCAGTCAATGTGGTACTTTGAAGAAACAAGCGGTTTTTGCGTGCCGGATATCGATTTTTTCACGGCAAATTTCTTTGTTTCATGTCGGGACCGAAATCTGTTGGAGAGTAAACTTCAGAAAATAAACGATATGGAGTTGTAGATCCTCAACAATCAGAAATTAGTTTTGCGGTACCAAGCGGGGGTAATTATTCGTGTCTGATATTTTCTAGAACAATATACATGTACTGGAAATGAGTCAATTAAGGCCAACCTAAGGACATAAGTTTTGCTAATTTTAACTATTGAATGATATATAATTCATCAATTGAGCGTGGGGGTAGGGCGAGTGAATGCGCTATATTCTGCCATCCTCTCTCTGTACATCTTAATTTCGATCTTAGAATGCATAAGGGTTAAGTCCGAACAATGTTACACACAAATTATTACACGTTTTTTGGTGAACTATACTCTTAAAAATATAAATAGGTGCACAACATTAAAAATGGTCTTTAAACAGACAAAAACGACTTAAATTAGATTGCCATTTTTTCATCCAGCAGTATCAACGTTGCCTCGTAATCGGCAGCGGAGTGCGTTCCCTATTGAAATTGACTAAATATGTTTTACTACGCACTACAGCAGGCCTTTTAGTGTCAAATTATCAAAACAGTCCGTTAGGGGATCTTTTGGTATGCATAACAATCCAGAAATGAGAAAACGACATGTTTGTTAGAGGTCTAGACACCAAATGTTTCAAGATTTCCCGTATCTGTCAAAACTTTTTCTGGCTAAACTTCGTAAACAAGCGTTTATCCCACAAGACAACAACAGCGGAACATGGAGATAGAACCGGGTCATTCCGTGACACTATTCCTTTTTTGATATTTCAAAGAAACACTCTCTAAAATAACCAATTTATGTGCTTACCTCGTCCAAATGCTTGGGCGGCGCCATCTTTGTTTACCAGCATCAACGTTGACTTGACTCGAGCTTCAACGTAATGACGGCAGCATCCCCGTTACGTCTATACAGTGTGATATAGAGGATAATTGTTTTTTTTTCAGTATAAGATAGAAATTTAATCCATTGAGTGAACATCAGACTGTTATATTTTCACGAGTGGCTTCGCCACTCGTGAAAATATAACAGTCTGATGTTCACGAAATGGATTAAATTCGATCTTATACTGAAAAAATACAATTATTCTATTTATTTATGCTTTTAAGCCACTTTTTAAACGAAATTGTTCGACAATTGTAAAAACGAAAGTACATTATTTACCCCGTGTTGAGCCCCAAGTTTATATCGAACACATTTTCGAAACAGTTTCCCGACACTGGATCTATTGATTTGATGTCATCCGAATTACGTCGTTGCTCCCGATTTTGGATTCGTGTTCTTCCGTTGAGAGGTTCGCGACAAATCGGACTGCCGGAATTGAACGATAAGACACTATTGACTACGATTCTTGGGGAGCCCTACGGGGAAAACTCATAAAGGAAGCACGAGCGATGATAATCCCACTGCAGTGGATTACCAAGTGATAATCCACTGCTTTTTCCCGGTAATCCATCGAAAAGCATAAATAAATGTGGTTTCTCTGCATGACATCGTTCCAGTAACAATTAATGCCTTTGTGGGTCTTGTTCCAGCCACTGAATCTTTAACTGCCCCATAGTGTGTCTACTTTTTTGGTTGAGTATAGATTCTACCCACTCCCTCCACCTCCTGTGCTTAAAGAGATACTAGCTTGAAGCCTTGTAAATAAAATCATGCACCATTCCAAAGACATGCATAATTTAAGTTTTAGCAACAGCATGAAGATAACTTACAACCTATGCAAGCAAACATAAATATCTTAAAATATCGGGTAACGCGGAGTCTGACCAGGCTCCAAACTGATTGCCTTAAAAATGTTTAAATCAACATTCAGAATTGTTAAATTTAGTCATTTTAAACATTTTATTGTAACTTTGCGTTTCGTTTTAAAAAACGGGATGTTATTTTTTTTTCGTGATAAATAACTGGATATGTAACTAGATAAATTCGCGAAGTGGTGGCAATTCAAAGCACTATCCTGACAACATTCGTGTTAAGATATTTATCTGGTTATCGTAAAAAGTTTCCACATTCCAATTTTCACACAGATAGATCTACAGCGCTCCCTCTCTTCAACGACACCCAGTTGGAGACAACAATTGTGTTTGTTGTTCGGCGAGAGTCGTTATGGGGAAGGACATTGGTTATCATTTGCAAACAGCTTGAATCCAGCTTAGACGCCGCGTGTCAATCGTCATTAAGTTTCTTACTGTCAATTAAGGTTTCCAGTATGAACTTTGAGAAAAACACAGACGCCAGCTTTAAGCAGACGACAGCAATAAAAACGTTGGACATAAATTGTCCTGTTTAGGGAACTGTGGCAAAGTCGTTGTAAGGAGGATGTCGTTGTTGAGAGGGTCGTTGTAGGGAGGGAACACTGTATCTGAAAACTAACGCGAAAGTTTTCGAGATAAGTCACTAGATCTACTTAATTTTTTACATGAGATAAAGAATAAATAACACACGTGTTATTCATTCGTGGTGAGAAATTAACAGGAAACTTTCATGAAGTTTAAGTGGTTAACTGGTGTCAGAAATATGCCACCATAGATATAAAAAAAATATGCAAAAAGCAAATTGAGCCATGGGACAGAACTCAGCAGACTGCTTGATTGCCTTTGTTGTCCAGAGTGCAGTCCCCTAAAAATAGTGTTCGGATAACTTCTGTGTTCTACCATTGCCTGTATCAACACGACTGTTGTCGAAAGAAATTAAAATCAATTATCTTCGCTAGATTACCAATATTTAATCAATAAGACAGCTTATATTGTGAATCAGTGTGGTATTTATTACTGGTGGATTTTCACTGTAAGTGTGATTTATGTAAACTCGATTTTCCTCTCTAAATGTTGTTGTTGATAGGGACGCCAAACAGTGGTGGTGGGGTGGGTGGGGTGCTAATTTTTTTCAATCTTGTACTGATTTGTTTTCATGGTTCTGCACTATTAGTTTTTCAGTATCCCGGAAATTGTAAACAATGAGTCTGGACGTTAATTTTCAATCTATTTTTCGGATCTGACGACATTATAAGCAAAACAAGGAAGCTTGTCAAAACGCCCCAAGTCAAAACGCCCCTGATCAAAACGCCTTCACAATTATGGTTCAAAGTTTGTTTTAAAACAATAATAATAATAATATTGAAGATTATACTCAGGGCTCCAGATAAGAGAGAGTAAACTAAACAAATCCAACATTTTCTCACTCATTCAACACCAAATTCTATGGTCTTTATACTTATTCTAACACGCATCCTGCACACCTCTATATAAACAAAGAAGGGATGTATCTGTGTTTGAATTCTCAATAAAACACAAACGCGCTGTAACATCTTAACGTGACGTCATTTGAAAATGCGTACGCTAGGTAATGTAGCGCCGTTGCTTCAGTGCATATTGCGGTTAAATTGAAGTGTTAGAATTGAAATAATAAATTAATACCAGTGTTTTATTGTGCAATGGAACACAGGTAGTTATTGAGATACTTGAAATTAAATATTTCGGCCTATGGCCTCATGATTAAATTACTTCACATCTCAACTCCTACCTGTGTTCGATTGCATGATAATACACTGGTATGAGTTTATTATTTCTCAATAAGCATCGTCTTGAAGAGACACCATAGGTTTTCTTCTTTCTTTTCATACTGCAACACCCCCTCACGGAGATTTTGTGCAGCTGCAGAAATAATGCAGAATAAATATTTTTGTATTTGAAATACCCCCTTATATGGAGCTCTGTTACAGTCTTTTCTATTTCAGTAAGTGAAGTCATGACATCATATGACAATGATGGCGATATTAATTTCAAGAAGTTGGAGAAGGATCTGAATGAAGCGGTGGAAGCAGATGCCAAATACTGGCGAGAAAATGATGCCAAGTTCCGAGCTGTCAATCAAAAGGTTGGATCTTATGAAGATTTCAGGTATGAAACAGCTGTTTACAAATGAACCAACTTTTTAAAGCACATTGTCAGATTCAGATGTCAAAAAGTTAAATGAAAAGTGATAATTAAATTTTTAATCAGATGAATGAGTCTTCAGGATACTCATTCTGTAAAACAATGAGTCCTGGAGACAAACATTAAAGCGACTCGCAACCAGATGGTGCATTAAAAATAGTAATTTGTAAATATGTGTCAAACGCTTATATAAATGGTAAAGAATTAGTTTAGGATAAGAAATTCTGTTTAAAAAAATGTATTTCAATAAAAAAAAAAATTGGTCTCTGGTGGGATTCGAACCCGGGGCCCGGCATTGGCGGACAGAAGGCAAAATAGGGGAAACCGCTTAGACCAATGGACCACGGAACTATCCGTTTATCTCGGATCGATTTAACGTATTTCAATGTGTAGCGATCGGAAGTGCATACAACTTCGTAATTCGGCTCGTGTTTATGTCTGACCCCGTGTAGAGAAGCAACAACAACAACTATACCGTTAGCTAACGCTATGGAAAAACGATGGAAAATATCTAAAAAACTAAGATTCGGTGATGATTCTTGAGACGTTTTTTGGACTGATCATATTTTTTTAATGTCAAAAGCCAAATAATGCCACAAATTTGCTTTTATTTGAGTATTTTATTTTATTTTGACAAGAACACCATCCGGTTGCGAGTCCCTTTAAGTCATTGAGGTGCACATTAATCCAATATCCCATAACTTATTTCTAGTTTTGAAGACAGGTCACGCCAGACCACTTAAAGCCCGTGGAAAGTAAAGCAGAATGTGCCTTAAGGCACATTCTGCTTTACTTTAAACCTGCTTTAAGCTGCTATTTGCTTATGAGTAATTATTGATAAAGGCCAGAAAAGCTATGGGTCCATGGGACTGGCAACTTTTGAAATAAGGAGTCCCTGTTCAATTGAATGAGTATAGGACTCAGGATGTACAGATAAGATTATCACTGAATGTAGATACGGGAATCAAATCAGATAACCCGTTATCCTATAGCCTATATCTAGTTTTGAAGACAGATTACCATGCTAAAAACAGATTGAATTTAGTCAAGCAAAATGCTTAACTTTCAGCTACATCTGCTAGAATAAAACATAAGGTGCATTCTCTTTTACTTTCAACCTGCTTTAAGTGATCACTACTCTAGGCTATGGGGTAAAGAGTTTTTGCAGATCTACAGTATTACATAAATCCACTATAGTTCATCAACTGTGTAGCGGTGAAAAAAAGTGAAAGATACAGATTTCACTGTTGAAAGTCAAGTACAGATATGTTTGCACTTCAAAAACTGTTGTCCATTCAGAGCTCCAGAGAAGGGCAGGGCTGCCCTTTATCCGGATGTTTCCGTAATTATTTGAATTTTATCCTAGCAGATGGTAGCTTAAAACAGACTGAAAGTAAAATTTCTATATCCTAGCAGATGGTAGCTTAAAGCATATTGAAAGTAAAGCAGAATGCACATGAGGGCACATTCTTCTTTACTTTCAGCCTAGTAAATCAGAAAGCTTGTAAAGGCTACCATCTGTATTCAAGTCAGCATCACTCAATATTCACTTTTAGTTGTATGTTTTTTTTTCAGAGACATTGTATTGGCTTCCCATCTTAAACCTATAGAGAAGGATGACCGACTGACCAATATCAATTTCATCCAACCCTGGAACTCTCATGCCAAAGCGACTGGACAAGGATCAGGAGCGGGTACAGATAGCAATGTGCCGCAGGTAGATATAACAGTGCATAATTAAGGGCTCCAGATAAGATGGAGTAAACCGAACAAATCAAATATTTTCTCACTTATTTCAGCACCGCCGAATTCTATTGTGTTACTACTTATTAGAATTGTCTCGAAGAGTACTGACTAGTGTTGTAGCGATGATCGATTATAATCGATCATCAATCGAAAACGGCCATAATCGACGATAATCGATCATGATTTGCCTTAATCGATTATGTTTGATTATTTATGATAAAGTTATGAAGAAGCATAGTGCATATAAAAGACAGATTGTAGCTTAATGCAGGTTGGAAGTAATGCAGAAAACTTTTATGGGAGTGTTCTGCATTACTTCCAACCCAAATTAAACAATAATCTGCCTTTCACGTGTTCACTATGTATCCTCAAAGTATGGTTAAGGAAGCTTAGACTGTAAATGTTAATCTGAAAAAGTTATTTTCTTTAATAATAATATTAGTTCTTGAAATAATTTCTATAAATTGTTTTTCTTACTTGCACCAAATATATAAATAAAACAGTTGATTCCCAACCAAGAGATTATTCAAACAATGTTTACCAAGATAAACTGCCGCAGCAATAGTAATCACAGGTAGTAAAAGAAGTGGTATACAATTAGTACAAAGCAAGCTCAACTAATTTGCAAATAAAAATAGGAAATTAATTTAACTGTTTTATCAAATTGCTGCTTTGTTTTTTATTTGGCTTCATATGGGTGCATTGTTTGCAAAATTATGTAGATATATAAAATACAATCACATATATTGAGCTTTTCAGAGTACTTATATAATAGTTTATGTTAAAACGATTATGGCGACCAATAATCGTTTATAATCGATTATGGTTTTCGGACCGATTATACAACACTAGTACTGACACTGTAGGGTTTAATGTAGAAATAAAGTTTTTGAAATACCCCCCTTATCTGGAGCTCTGAGTGCATTGTATTCTTTGCATTTCTGGGTCAAATTCATTCACATCTCTGAAAGTAGCTGAGCTGCACCATAACTAAAAAAATACTTATTGCAATATAAATCCATTCAAAATAAGGCCTAGGTGTCAAGCAGTTTAGATCCTGAGTTGTCACAGGTCTACTTGGTGTCTCGTTTGGATCAAAACTGTTTGCAAAGGCAATCAAGGTATTGCTATTAGCATGCAAAGAGTAAAGACTCCAGAGTGCTTGAACAGGATGAAAGTAAATCAGAAAGTTCCTATACAAGTTTTCAGCTTTACCTTGTCTTGCTTTGAGATGCCACTTACCTTTAACACCACAGTAGGTAAAAGACTACTAAACCCATTGAACCCCAGGGACAAGCTCCACGGACACATTTCAGCACCAAATTCTATGGTATCCCAAAAAAGACAATTCTGATGAGTAGTGACACCAAAGAGTTTAATCCAGAAATATAGATTTAAGTTTTTGAAATTCTCCTCTTATCTGGAGCTCTGAAGTATACACATCCATTTACTGTACAGTGTTTCAGGGAAGTTTAAACATGTTCTAAACATGCAGTGTAGACCCTAATCAGAGGGCTCCTTCAGGCGCCTTCTGATTAGGGTCTGCACTGTTTGTCATTTGGCAATATACATTCAAAATACATTTCAAAATAAATTGACCCAAATATTCAAACAAATAGCATGTGTGGTTTTCAACTCCCTTGTCCATGGGTCATAGGGAACAATTTGGTTGTCACTAATTTTGTATTAAATTTTGGCCTATTAATTTGGTTTATATGCGAATGGATTTCAAAATAACTTGGCACAAAATTAATGTTCATCGGACAAAGATTATGTGTCACTTTCAACTCCTTTGTGCATGGATAAAGGTCAAGGTCACAGGGAACAATTTACATTGTCACAAATTTCGTGTTTTAATTCAGGTCTGTAATTTATTTATCGGTAAATAGATTTCAAAATTACTTGGCACACTTGTTTACCAGATAAAGACGATATGTCTCATTCATCCCCCTTCTCCATGGGTTGAAGGTCAGGGTCACAGGTTACAATTCCGTTATCAAAAAGTTTTTGTCCGGTTCTGTCATTTCTTTGTCTATGAATGGATTTCAATACAAGTAATAACAATGTTCACCATATGAAGACAAGGTGTCCCTTTTAACTGTGATGGCAATGAGTCAAATGTCAAGGTCACAGACATGAATTACATGTCAGTTTAACTTAAAATTCATTGGTGTCATTCTATGGGTCAAAAGCCAATGACATGGGTGCAAGTCTGTCAGACAAATAGGCAGTTAGAGGTCATTTTTCACAATAATGTCACATTTTAGCCGTGCCATGACAAAACCTACTTTATTGCATTGCAACATTGTATAGACCAAGCTCTTTTGCTTTCCCAGGGACTGTATCTGAGTTTCTTCTACACTACCAAATATCATATATAAATACAGCTACACGTATATAGAATGCTTTAGATGCATGTGGGTGTCAAACAGTGTAAATCAAGGCCAGCCGCTGCGTCAAACACGCAGCGACTAGCCTTTATCTACACTGTTTGAAATGCAATAAGGCAGGTTTTCTCATTGCACGGCTCATTTCTATTTTCAGCAAAATAAAACACCAATACCAAATAGCAGCCAATCCTTTATAAGAGAATGGAGAAAGCTGAACAAGAATACAGAATCCCAGTTCAAGTTTTTATTGGATATTGGAGCAGAAAAACTTGGAGAGATCTTCAAGTGTGAGATTGGCTTTGGACTACTGGGGGAGTTTGCCCACTGTTGGAACTGTGAATTTCAAGAGGGAACAATCAAGGAAATGTTGCCTATTCTGGACAAGTTAAGCAAAACCAACAGATTTGCTCTGACTGTGCAATTCTTAAGCTCGAAGGAGAAGCAGGATTTCAAAGACTTTTTTGGGAAACTACGAGGTTGTCTTGAAAATGCAAGGGAAGACAATACAGACTCAGATCCCGACATGATGGAATGGTTGCAAAAGCTTGAAAAAGTGTATGAAATCAAAAAATAAATATACAATCGATTATATTGCAAATTTGTAAAAATTTTATACCATTTTTCCACTCTCTTAGTCTAACTGAACTTAATACCCCATAGCCTGTTTCTAGTTTTGAAGACAGGTGACTACTTAAGGCAGGTTAAAAGTAAAGCAGAATGTGCCTTAAGGCACATTCTGCTTTACTTTAAACATGCTTTAAGCTATTATCTGCTATAATATAAAAATATATTTCTTATGATTTGTATTTGTGACGGTATAAATTGGAACTATTTTCTTCAGTAGCGGAATTAATTAAAGGTGTATTTATGGGGTAATGGGTAAACCAGTTTTCACCCAATCTTGTATAATCTTGCTGAAAATGTTTGAAGGCGTAAAAATCTTGGCCAATTTCTGTTGGATTTTTGAGCAGATAAACTTGGAGAGATCTTCAAGTCTGAGATTGGATTTGGACTACTGGGCGAGTTTGCCCACTGCTGGAACTGTGAATTTCAAGAGGGAACAGTCAAGGATATATTGCCTATTCTGGACAAGTTAAGCAATACCAACAGATTTGCTCTGACTGTGCAATTCTTAAGCTCCAAGGAAACGCAGGATTTGAAAGACTTTTTTGGGAAACTACAAGGTTGTCTTGAAAATGCAAGTGAAAACAATACAGACTCAGATCCCGACATGATGGAATGGTTGCAAAAGTTGAAAAAAGTGTATGAAATCAAGAAATAAACATACAGTCGATTAAATTGCAATTTTGTAAAAAATTTATACCATTTTTCCACTCTCTTAGTCTAACTGAACTTAATACCCCATAGCCTGTTTCTAGTTTTGAAGACAGGTGACTACTTAAAGCAGGTTAAAAGTAAAGCAGAATGTGCCTTAAGGCACATTCTGCTTTACTTTCAACATGCTTTAAGCTATTATCTGCTATAATATAAAAATATATTTATGATTTGTATTTGTGACGGTATAAATTGGAACTATTTTCTTCAGTAGCAAAATTAATTAAAGGCGTATTAATGGGGTAATGGGTAAACCAGTTTTCACCCAATCTTATATAATCTTGTTAAAATTGTTTGAAGGTGTAAAATCTTGGCCAAATTTTATTGGATATTGGAGCAGCAGATAAACTCGGAGAGATCTTCAAGTCTGAGATTGGCTTTGGACTACTGGGCGAGTTTGCCCACTGTTGGAACTGTGAATTTCAAGAGGGGACAATCAAGGAAATGTTGCCTATTCTGGACAAGTTATGTTAAGCAACACCAACAGATTTGCTCTGACTGTGCAATTCTTAAGCTCCAAAGAGACGCAGGATTTGAAATACTTTTTTGGGAAACTACGAGGTTGTTTTGAAAATGCAAGTGAAAACAATACAGACTCAGATCCAGACATGATGGAATGGTTGCAAAAGCTGGAGAAAGTGTATGAAATCAAGAAATAAATATACAGGTTGATTAAATTGCAGTTATGTAATTTTTATACCATTTTTCCACTCTCTATCTCAGATCTGTAGATGGTACTCTATCAACATGTGCAGTTTTGTTGAAATCGGATTATTTGTGTAGGAGGAGTTGCACTTAGTTACGATGGACTGAATAACGGATGGACAATATTTACCCCCAAGTTTGTTTGCTTTGGGTATAAAAATGTCAGTCAATGGTTGAGGGCTATGAAAACGACATTTCAGGGGCGCCCCCTCAAAACTTGGTCGTCGTTTAGTCACACTCAGCCATTGTCTAACTCTAACCTATACATAGTGCAAAATGAACAAGACTTCATTGGAAACTGGTCTTGTCCATCTAACCCATTACTCCATAAATATGCCTTTTTACACCTTTAATTTATTCCTCTACTGAATTAAATAGTTCCGATTTATATATCGTCAATTCTCGTATTCTCGTGGTTTCTCATAATCTCGTGTCTTACGAAAACGGATTAAATGGACACTCCTGACATCTAGAAATAAGTTTAATCTTTTCCTCGGGTAAATTTATGTTGGAAAATGTTGTAAAGACCAATAAAACATCTTTTATGTTTGAATTATCTTTTTCCGAAATTTCAAATGTAAAACGTGTTGGATATTGTTATTCATTTAATACTAGTGTATAGTTAAAAATAAATAAACAAACAAAAATTGATGCTACAGACCAGAAATTTGTCAATACGATAGATTTAAAGTGACTCTAAAAACACTTCTCTAAACTGAAGAGTTAACCCCCTCCATAGCAACAAACGTTGACAACCAATCGGAAGGCACGAGAATACGAGAAACATTTGACTGATTCAGATCCTGTAGGGAGGTGTATTCAAACGTAGTAATTACCAAGATATTATTTTATTATTTTTTTTTTTATGGATGATATACATGTACTTTAGTCGGAGTTTCAACTGTTTTTTAAGCCACAAAGAAAATTTCTTAAAAGCAATGTATGTGCTTTATATATATTTTAAGGCTTAGCCACACGAGAATAGGAGACAACAGCATAGTCATAAAGATGTCTCTTGTGAAGCTTTTTCTATTTCCTAGAAGACTATCTTAAAGCAGGCTAAAAGTTAAGCAGAATGCACCTTAAGGCGCATTCTGCTTTACTTTCAACCTGCTTTAAGTGGCCACCTAAACTTAAAATCTAGAAATGAGCTCTGGGGTAATGGGTTAAAGTTTCAGTGGTGAATGAGTTAAACATTATTGGGGGAAAACTGAACACAACTCATATGCTAGTTTTTATCATTAATTTTATTTTTTATCTAAGTACATTGTTCTATCAAAACACAGGAAAAATGAAAGGTTTTAAAAGACGAATAAAATAAAATTGGAACAGAATAAATGCAGTTCTGCAGTACATGAACTAAATCAATTCCAATTTAAGGAATTTATGACTGAACAAAATAATATTGCAATTTATCTGGTTAATTTCTGCTGAACCAAATGAGCATATTTATCGTGTTTAACTGAGAAATTTTATCGTCTGCAACAATTGACGTCTGCAACTGTTCTAAAATTAGAATTATCAAAATTTCTTTTCAAAACAGAGTCTTAGTGTCAAACAGTTTGGATCATGATGAGACAATTGTAAACATATTCTGATTGTGAATAGTTTAATCTAACTTGATCGAGCTGAGGTCAAACATACATGTATTTCAAAGTTCAGCTATGTTTAACTCTGCACGCTAGCGACGGATATACCTGTCATAGTGATTATCTCTGCAAACAGAATGGATCCAGATGAGACCCCGCGTTACGCGGCGTCTCACCAGGATCAAATCTGTTAGCCATTGACACTGAATTTAATATTTTTTTGAAAAGTCTTATTTTAGAACGATAGCAGACGACAGATTTTTGCAGACGAAAAAATTATCCAGCATGCAAAAGAGTTAACCCTTCCACTCTCAATGAGCTCATAAATACTCTAAGTAAGTAAACAAAGTGCAGGCCTTAACAGTGGAATATCACTAAAATATTATATAATAATATAAATCATTACGGTTTTGGACATTAAGATTTTGGATACTGTGAATAATAAAGATCTAGATCAAATTTCAAACTAACATTTGGCTTCCAACTTTTCCGCCGATCTATATGTTTGAAATTTAATGCAGCTTCTCTTGTTTGAGGCACATTCTGCTTTACTATCATCCTGCTTTAAGTGGACACCTATTCAATACCAAAACAGGTTACAGGGTAATGGGTTAAAGTGTGTAGAGAGTTGAAAATGTGAACTTGTGTAGTGACTGTGTAGTGAAATAATATAACAAATGAACACAGTTGTAGGAATAAAGGTTATTCTGTGGGAAAGCCCTACTATTAATCCATTACTCCATACATATTCCTTTTTACACCATAACTTTATTCCTCCACTGAAAGAAATAGTTCCACTTAATACAGTCAGACATGTATAATAAGAAATATTTTCTATTTTCTAGCAGATGGTTGCTTAAAGCAGGATAAAAGTAAACTTTCAACCTGCTTAACAGCACTCGCCTGTCTTCAATACTTTAAAAGGGCTATGGGGTAAAAGCTAAAACAACCTCCAAATAGAATACTCATACAACATAGTCTTATTACGCACTCAACATTTATGCCTTTATTCATTCCTCTACTGATGAAAATAAAAACACTTTATACAGACATGAATAGGCACCATTAGAAATATTTTCTTTATCCTAGCAGATGGTACATGAAGAAATACAGTACTCCCTCTCTACAACAACACCCTATGGGAGACACATATTGTATGTTCTTCAGAGGGAGTCATTATAGGGAGGGAGCAATAAGACATGGCTAACATTTGCAAACAGCTTGAATCCAGATTAGACGCAGCATTATGTGGCATCTGATCTAGATTCAAGCTGTTTGTCACTCATCATTAACTTCTATCAAAATGTCCACTTAGCAGCCGACAATTTTAATAAGATGATATTGCAGCAGTAAAAGCGTTAAGACATAATTGTCCTGTTTAGGGAAATGCAGCATGGGTCTTTATAAGGAGGGAGTCGTTGTTGGGAGGGCCATTAATGGAGGGAACACTGTAGTTTGAAAGTGTAAAGTGTATTTATGGAGTAGTAGGTTAACAAGTAGTAGCAGGGCTTTCCAGAACAGAGTACCAGATAAGGGTAGTTTTTCAAAAACTGAAATCTTAATTTCTGAATTAAACCCTATGGTGTCACTCCTCATTAGAATCGTCTCTTTGAGACGATTCTAATGAGTAGTAACACCATAGGATTTAGTGTTGAAATGAGTGAGAAAATGTTTGATTTGTTGAAATAACTCCCTGTTATCTGGAGCCCTGCCAGGATATAAACAATCAAGTTGGATTCAGTCAAGAAAACAATAAAGAACTACAAAACTAGTAGACATCTAATATCAAAAACATTGCAGTGGTGAAAAAATATCGCTATGTACATATCATACAAAAATAATATCATCTTGGTTTTATCTCTGTTCAGTGAGGGAAACTTTATTCTTTTCCAATCAACTGATTTCTGCTAAAATAATTATGCTCATTGCAAACAGTTTTGAGCCAAATCAACTTGGCATCTGAGCAGTTGACGCATTACCCCAAAGCCTTTTCCTAGTTTTGAAGAAGTGTGACCACTTAAAGCAGGTTGAAAGTAAAGCAGAATGTGCCTTAAGGTGCATTCTGCTTTAATTTCAGCCTGCTATAAGCCCCCATCTACTAGGATATGGTAAATATAAATTTTGTGTACATGTTTATGACTGTATAATTTGGAACTATTTTCTTCAATGTAATAATAAATTAAATGCGCTAAAAGGAGCTTCTTTGGGTAAAGGGTTAATATATAGTTAACATTCTTTTGCAATTCATTTCTTGTGACATACATGTGAATGCCTCATTTACAAATAATTTATTCCTGCACTGAAGAGTTTTTCAGTTATGAAAATGACCCATAAGGAATACATTTTATATTCTAGTAGATAATACATGTAGCTTAAACCAAGCTGAAAGTAAAGCAGAATGCGCCTTAAGGCACCTTCTACTTGACTTTCAACCTGCTTAAAGTGGTCACCTGGGTCCAAGGTTATAAAGCTTTTCAGTTGAGTCTAAAGTTGTTCTCAAGCATTCGATTGATCAGATTTGAGCCTAGGCTCAAATCTGACCAATCAAATGCTTGAGGACACACTCAGACTCAGCTCAAACGCTTTATAACCTTGGACCCTGTATTCAAAGCTAGAAATAGACTATGGGGTAATTATGATTAGTTAATTGGGAAAGAATAATGTTTACCTCACCTGTAACTACCCTGTATAAGGTAATGCATGTGGAGACTCAAAACTTCATGTAGAACAAACACAACTTCAACGTTTCAGTATCACAGTAACATTATATTGGATTTCACAACCTTCTTCAAAATATTAAACAAACCTTACTTAAATATCCTTTTATTCCATAGTCAAAAGTACAAATCGCCTGTATAGTGGAGAGCACGCTATTCTTTACCAATACACGTGTTTACTCTATAATTCTATAATTTCCTATGCAAACAGTTTTGAGCCAGATCAGACGCCGGTAACACTATAACTTAAGTCAACATTGAAAATTATCAAAAGGTTATCATCTTATGCATTTTCTCACATTGCGTTTGCGTTTCGATTAAATGGGGAAAGAATGATGTATTCTCCACTGTACCAAAGTCTTTTATCTCTGCTTTGTCAGAACATGTATAAAGTATCTATTTAAATACAAAGCAACAAGATCTCTTTAACCCTTTGAACCCTAGTCCCGCATATAGGCGTTCTTTTCAAACTGTACATATGAAAAGTGCACATGTCATAATGCAAAACATTGACAAAAACAACCCTTAAAAGTCAGAAATGGACTAGACTAAAATGGAAACTGGGATTGTCCATTTGAAGTTTCAGGGAGGAAAGAGTTAAAGATGTAGCTGCTTAATACAGTACAAACTAACACAAAAGCTCCAGAGAGAATTTTTGTACTGCATTAAGCTGCCAAAGTCAAAAGATAACTCATGGAGCTTCTTCTACTGAATAGTCACTTAATTCATGTTTAACTGAAGTATCTGGATTAACCCTTTACTTAATAGATACGTATTTGAACACCACTGAAGAAAATATATCCAAATTTTACAGTCAGGAATATCATTATGTATCATAAGAAATAGTGTCTACATCTTAGCAGATGGCATCTTAAAACAGGTTGAAAGTAAAGCAGAATGTGCCTTAAGGCACATTCTGCTTTACTTTCAACTTGCTTTAAATGGTCAGCCTTAAAAAAGGCTATATGTAGTAAAAGGTTAATACATAAACATCTTTATACCCTTTACTTTCTTTTCATATTATTAATATAAATTTTCAGAAACTTGGGATTTTCATAAAACAATGCTTTGGTGTTTCTTATATTATGTAGTGCATGAAGAAATTAGTGGTTACAGTGTCAACAAGATGGCATACAAACGGTTCTATAACCCTTCTCTAAAAAAAATGCACTTTTTACCAAAGTACACTTTAAATGCGCATTTTTTCTGCATTTTTTTACAAAAAGCGTATTTTTTCTGCACTTTTACAAAAAAGTGTATTTTTTCTGCATCTTTAAAGAAGAAAAGTGCATTTTTCCTGCATCTTTTCGGGAAAGTGAATTTTTTGTGTATCTTTTCGTAAAAGAAAGTGTATTTTTTTCTTTCAAAAGTGTATCTTTTTCAAATAAGCGTATTTTCTGAAAATGGAATGCATTAAAGTGCATTTTTTATTTGCAAAAGTGAATCTTTTAATCTTTAAGATTTTTGTATGTAACAACAAGTGCACTTTAAGTGAATCTTTTAAAAATAAGTGTATCTTTTACTTTCTATGAAAATTGTGTTCATTGGCAAGAGCATTTTAAGTTAATCTTTTATAGGAAATTTATATTTATTCCCTTGCGGAAAAAAATCGCAGCTCTAGATATATGCAGCTTTTACGAAGCTTTTATGAGCCTCAAAATACGTGCCTCAAGTCATAGCTGCGTATTTGCCCAAAAGTTCCGAAAATTGATAAAAAGGCTCGTATTCTATTAACTTAAAATATGCAGGTTTGAAAACGTGTTGTATTAGTGTCGTATTTAACTTTTTTAATGCAAAAGGCTCGTATTCTTTGAAATAAGAAAAGAAATTAGTGACGTATTTAACTTTATCATTGCAAAAGGCTCGTATTCTTTAAAATAAAAAAATGCAACTTTGAAAAAGGCACGTATTTAACTTTCCGACAACAACAAAGCTGCGTTTTTTCCCAATTAATGTTATGTCCATATCGATCAAAGGCAGTCAAAAAGTTAAATACGTAACTAATACGTAGTACCTTTGAAAAGGCACGTATTTAGATTTTTCAATTTAAATTTATATCAAGGGCAATTAAAAATGTGTTAAATTGTGAGGCTTGAACAACCGCTTTAGGAGGAACATGCTCGACATGTATTTACCTTTCTATAACTTTAGTATCGTGTAAAGGACACAACATATAGGGTTTCTATAATATTAGCCCCATCCGGCCTTAAATTCCTCACCTAGCTGGTACCCATGGTTACGGTCATGGTAATGGACAAGTTTTCACTATATTAGCCATCATCGGTAAATTCACCCCAACCAACTGGCGGCCATGTTTTAGCTAGGAAGATTATTTGAAAAAAACACTGGCAAAGGGTCGCCCATGAATCATTATTTGTGTAAAAATATTCTTAAATGAGACCAATATTTTCAGAGAATTTTTTGTAAAGATTTTCTATACAGAAATATAAGGAAAACTAGCCCCACCCACTGGCTGTCATGTTTTTTAGATACAAAATGATTTTAAGAAATCTGGTAGAGAGTCATAAATGGATCATTTGTTTTAAATTATTTTCAATTTGGAAAAGTTGTTTCAGAGAAGTAGATTTTTAAAGTTTTTACTAGATCTATACAGTAATAAAAAGAAAACTTTCCCCACCCACTAGCCGCCATGATTTTTAAGATAACAAAATTATTTTATAAAATTTGGTAGAGGATGACCAAAAGATCATTTGTGTGAAATTACTTTCAAATCAGTCCAGTGGTTTCAGAGGGACTAGGTAAAAGGCTGGCGCGTGGCAGGCATAAAGCAAATAAGAACAACTTGACAGGCAGAGGCAGGCACTGGTTAGATTATATAGTGGCCAACGGGCCGTGGCCTACCTGGTCGATATGGGTGGTTGTGTGTTGCACAGGGTTTGCAGAATTCAATCTGGTAATCACTGTTGATTATGTATAATTACTAAAGAATAATTACAAACTGACGAGATTTTGTTTTTGATAATGAACAATTGAAAAAAAAAATTAAATAAAAAAAATTCTTAAATTTTTATTTTTTTTATTAAAAGTCCCTAGGTTAATTATACCTAAATAGTAAATGTAATAGCTAATTTTTTCGAAATGGCAAACCACATAATTTTGCTAATGATAAGATAGCGAACATTGATAGGCAGGTGCAATAAATAGGGAGTGCAGACGAGCATTAAACTAAGAACAACTTGGCAGGCATAAAGCAAATAAGAACAAATTGACAGGCGTTGGTTAGATTATATAGTGGCCAACGGGCCGTGACCTACCTGGCTGATACCTGGTAGATCTAATATGGGTGAAAAATATTAAAATAAGAACACATTGGCAGGCACTGGTTAGATTATATAGTGGCCAACGAGCCGTGAAAGGCAGGCAGTATTAAACTATGAACAAAATAGCAGGCGTTGGTTAGAATATATAGTGGTCAGCGGGCCGTGACAAACCACGCTGGTTTTACAAGGCAATAATGAATGACTTTCGTTCTGCAATCAGATTCAGTAACCTGCCATAATTATAACACTTGTTTCTTTTAAATATTACAGTAAGATACTAAGCTTAGTTATAATAGTTAGATATAAATGTTTTTATTTATTTAAAAAAATAAAATATTTTTGTTAAAAAAAACCAAGTTTATAAAATTTAGAAATTACCTATGAAACAGAATTAGTAATTAAAATTTAATCATATTTTTGAATTTGCATAAATAATGATACTAATACTTAGCTAACGAACGGTAGTCAAAATAACAAGTAAGTATTGTCCTTCTGCCAACGAATGCATTAAACTGCCTGACTTAATCCAACTTAATGAAATGAAGATTTTAGTATTTAAATTCATAAATGTTTCCTATACTAATTTGAATTTATGTGATATGAGTAGAATAAAGGAATTTTTATTTTATGTTATATGAAATATTGAAATATGTTTAATGAGTAATTGGCATAAAAAATAATGATAATAGTTTTAAGTAAGAATAAAGTGCTAGTTTTTCTGCATCAGATTACAGAAGGAAAGTCAATCATTATTGCCTTGTAATACCAGCGTGGTTTGTCACGGCCCGCTGACCACTATATAATCTAACCAGTGCCTGCCAAGTTGTTCTTAGTTTAATACTGCCTGCCAGGTATCAGCCAGGTAGGTCACGGCCCGTTGGCCACTATATAATCTAACCAACGCCTGTCAATTTGTTCTTATTTGCTTTATGCCTGCCAAGTTGTTCTTAGTTTAATGCTCGTCTGCACTCCCTATTTATTGCCTGCCTATCAATGTTCGCTATCTTATCATTAGAAAAATTATGTGGTTTGCCATTTCGAAAAAAATAGCTATTACATTTACTAATTAGGTATAATTAACCTAGGAATTTTTAATAATAAAAAAAAAATTAAGGAATTTTTTTTTATTTAATTTTTTTTTTCAATTGTTCATTATCAAAAACAAAATCTCGTCAGTTTGTATCGTCAATTCTCGTATTCTCGTGGTTTCTCATAATCTCGTGTCTTACGAAAACGGATTAAATGGACACTCCTGACATCTAGAAATAAGTCAAATCTTTTCCTCGGGTAAATTTATGTTGGAAAATGTTGTAAAGACCAATAAAACATTTTTTATGTTTGAATTATCTTTTTCCGAAATTTCAAATGTAAAACGTGTTGGATATTGTAATTCATTTAATACTAGTCTATAGTTAAAAATAAATAAACAAACAAAAATTGATGCTACAGACCAGAAATTTGTCAATATGATAGATTTAAAGTGACTCTAAAAACACTTCTCTAAACTGAAGAGTTAACCCCCTCCATAGCAACAAATGTTGACAACCAGTCAGAAGGCACGAGAATACGAGAAACATTTGACTGATTCAGAGCCTGTAGGGAGGTGTATTCAAACGTAGTAATTACCAAGATATTATTTTATTATTATTATTTTTATGGATGATATACTTTAGTCGGAGTTTCAACTGTTTTTTAAGCCACAAAGAAAAATTCTTAAAAGCAATGTATGTGCTTTATATATATTTTAAGGCTTAGCCACACGAGAGTAGGAGACAACAGCATAATTATTCTTTCGTAATTATATATAATCAACAGTGATTAGCAGATTAAATTCTGCAAACCCTGTGCAACACACCATCACCCATATCGACCAGGTATCAGCCAAGTAGGTCACGGCTCGTTGGCCACTATATAATCTAACCAGTGCCTGCCTCTGCCTGTCAAGTTGTTCTTATTTGCTTTATGCCTGCCACGCGCCAGCCTTTTACCTAGTCCCGGTTTCAGACAAGAAGATTTTTAAAGTTTTCACTATATAGCCATATAAAGAAAATCTGCCCCACCCACTAGCGGTCATGTTTTTTTTTAAGATAGGAAAATTGTATAAGAAATCTGGTAGAGGGTCACCAATGGCACATTTCGATTCTGCCAAAAAATCTGGTTCTAAATTTACATGTATAGACTAAGGAGTGGCTTATATTGCCATTCGAATTTTCAATTTTAACGCCGAGTTCTGAAAGACGATATCGAACAGTGAACTCAAAACAAGACAACAAACTAATTTTACATTGACATTTCATATGAATGTAGATCGACAGTTAACTTCTTGAATTGATTTTCCAACGATACATTATGAAAAATCCCATTAGAAAACAAAGAGATATGCCGAAATTGCGAAGCAGAATTTCTATGCACATTTCAATAGGCCACGCGAACACACGGCATATGTGTATTCATGTAGTTCATGTATTACAAGTAAACAAGATGGTTCTAAAGCGTCTTTTTTCGTCGGTTTTACAAAGTATTATTTCTCTTTCTACTTTGTAAGACTGTGTTATTAATAGGAGATATTGACAAATAAAACGGCGTTAAAAATAGCGCTGTCATATTTTGAAATTGACTCGATTCAAAATGACGGCGCAACAAAATCGATGACACTAAATGTGGACATTTCGGGAAAGATTTACGTGTGAGAGAAGACAACAAAGACAAAAAACAACCAACACACGCCGGGATCGAATTCTTTCTTCATAATACGCGATTCTGAATATTAATTATACAGTTAATAGACTGAGAAAACGATCCTAAATTGGACACTTGTCTATCAGATACAACGGATTTGAAGGAAAATTTGAACTTTTTCGTCGAACCTGTTACTAAATAAAATCTCTGAAAACACCAGACCGACGGATATTTCAGGTGGTTGATTGGATCTTGTATAGAATTTGATCATTTGGGGATGAATAGTCAACAAGTTATGTAAGTATTTGTCATAATAGCAATGCACCCAACTCTGTCTGCTACCACAGTATGGGCTACCCCCGCCACTGCCAGCCACGAACTTAGCCTAAGGAGCATAGCTTTAACATATGATGTTTGTCTCCTTTTAAAAAATAATTTCTGAGTTAATCTACTTGAATAAATAAAGTCAAGAATCGGTTTTCTCTATCTTTCTGCTAAGGTTTATAGTCCCGCATAAGCTTTATCTAAAATTGGGAGTTGCTGTTTTATCTCCTTGCGGGTACTTGCCTACATTTATCCAATCAGATCGCGTGTTTTCTTACCAGCGCTACTTTCGAAAATTACAAAATGGGGTCACAACTATGTCTGCAGAGAAGAAAAATTAAAGCTACCAACGCCTAACCAGGAGGTAAATAGCATATTTAGATGATATATAGATGCATTCTACCTTGCTTTAGCTTCAGAAGTATCTATTATTCATTTTAATCAATCATTCATTTTCATAAGACGATCGACGACATAATTATGTAACTTGAAATGTGTACAAAACGCGACGCCATTTTAAACGGATAAGCAAGGCCTAATTCAAAATGGTAGACATACAGGTAATTCCGTTATACAGTTTCACATTTGAATTAATACTAATGAATGTTTAAACATCAACAATAACCGGTATAACTGTCTACAACACGGACAGTGTAATTTTTAATGCAAAATACGATCGCGTTTATCGCTAAATCAATATCAGATTTCATTTTAAAGAAGTATGTGTAAACTTATTGTGTCAAATTTGACCGCGGAAATTAATTATTGTAATTTCGTAGCAACAATCGAGTATATATGCGGACATGTACGGACGATTTTTGTTAAATACATGTAGGACTAATGTCACTATATAATGCAGTGATGATTTAAAATCAGAATGGTGTGTCCTGAGAATGAACATTTTGTAAATAATTGTTTCCATTGGACTAAAAATATGGGGGTATTCAGATCCATTAAAATATAAACAAAGGCCGGGACTCTTACTGTCATATCTTGACAAATGAGCCCATTGCAATTTTAATGAGTATAGGACTCTGGACTCTAGGCTAAATTCATAACTGGCATATGTAAAGTTCATAAAATATTTATTGCTTAATATGACCTTATCAATTTTGTTTTCTTTGTAGATTATTACAAGACAGACAGCACTTGGCATTACAGGGTGGTGTGCTGGGCTTAATTTTCTTCTCCATATCATTAGAACTTATAGAAGGAACAGATCAGACAGGGAACACTGGTGGCAGCCTTACCAATAATGTCAGCTAGAGCATTGCTTATGTTCAAAGAAAAAGCGACAGGTAATTATTTAAATCATATACTGATAAACAAATATTTTGTCTTTTACCAAAAGTTCTGCTAAATGGTAAATACTTTTTTTTTTTTAAATATGGCAATATAATGCAGTGATTGTTTAAAAATCAGAATGGTGTGTCCTGAGAATGCACATTTTGTAAATCATTATTTCCACGAGACTAAACATGGGAGTTTTTAATCAGTAATCTATTTAAGAAATAATAAATTCATACCAGTGTTTTATCGTGCAATCAAACACTGGTAGGAGTTGAGATGCATAGTAATTTAATCAAGAGGCCTTTAGGCAGAGTGGTTTAATTACAAGCATCTCAACGACTACCCGTGTAGAACACTGATAAAACACTGGTATTAATTTATTATATCGATTCAAACAAATAATTTAACTTGAATTTGCACCGAAGCATAGGCGCTACATTTTTTGCCATATGGCGTCACGTTAAAATGTTTTAGCGCGTGGTCACGTTAGAACGTTTTATTATTTCTATTGAAAATTCTTACTCTGAAACGGTCCTTCTTTGCTTATATAGGGGTGTGGGCAAGGTGTTAGAATTAAATATAATTTAAGAAGAAGATAAACAAAGGCCATGAGACTCATTCTGTCATTTTAACTTGACAAATGAGTCTATGGCAAGTAAAATGAGTATTGGACTCTGTACTCTTCTATGTTTAATTCATTACTGGCCTATGATATAGTTCATTTAAATATAATATAATCAATATAATATAATCAATTTTGTTTTCTTTGTAGATTATTTAGGGGCTTACAAATCAGACAGTGGCATCACTCAGGGCGATGTGCTGGGTCTAACCATCTTCTCCATATCATAGATAAGAGGAATGATCAGATCAATGATGGAAGCCTTATCGATAATGTCATCTGGAGCATTGCTAATGTCCAAAGAGAAAGCAGCAGGTAAGTATTTAAATCATATACCTATAAAATACTAATGTCACTGTGTTACAAGTGTAGAACACAACATATGGGAGACCTGTGATGTGGCACACAATGTGAACGTCTTAAAGCGACAAAGAGAGACATTTAATGAGTAGAAAAAAATATTCTACAGTACTGCTTAGTGTTAAATCAATATCTCATGGAATAAAGCTGCTTCTTCTTCAATGATTTCTGCATTTTGTGCGATATTGTGGTATTACGCTAATTCAAAATGGTCTATAGACATACAGATAATTACTATTAGTATATATAGTTTTACCGAATAAGAATTATTAAGAAATGTTAAAATCAACAATAACCAGTATTAATGTTAACAACAAAAACATAATAGGACTGTTATCTGGTCGCCATGGTTGATTTAGTTGAAGCTGATAGTCTCCCATCGATTTTCCTAAATATATTTGCAACAGCGTCAGTTTCATGGAAAATATGATCCCATTTATTGCTAAATCAATATAAGAGATTTTAGTTATGGTCGCATGCTATTTTTCCTAGTTATGTTACATTAGGCGGCTTGCATTGGGCGCTCTGCTATTATTTCTATTGGTCAGCAATCTTTAGCCGGTCGGTTCATTGCTGATTGATGGGAGTAATGTGGTTGACATTTTGGGACTGTCTTCTGTATGTTTATTCATGTTTTATTTCAGATCTAATTATAGTTATTTTGTCTTTTCTCGATTTGTAGGTACATTTATGTTATTTCATGTAAAGCGCTTTTGAACGCACAACCCCTGTGTGAAAAGAGCGCTATATAATAAATACGTAATCTGGTATAATAATAAAAAATTATAAGATTTTATTTTAAAGGAGTTTGTGGAAACTTATTGTGTAAATTTTGAGTGGGAACATTTTTGTTAATTCAAAGCAACGAGTATGGGCTTTCTAATTTCATGACAATTATTTTTAAAACTAAGTTGACTATATAATGCAGTGATAATTTAAAATCAGAATGGTGTGTCCTGAAAAAGCGCATTTGGTAAATGATTATTCCCCTGGAACTAAACATTGGAGTTTTCAGAGATATTTTAAAATGTAAACAAAGGCCACCGTGGAACGATACTCATGCTTTCATAATTTCTTGACAGTGTGAGTCTGTTGAAATTTTAATGAGTAAAAGACTCAGAACTGTAGGCTGGCATATGATATAGTTCATAAAAATATTTATTGCTTAATGTATTCAATTTTGTTTTCTTTGTAGATTTTTTCGGGGTTGCCGTTTACAAGATAGACAGTGGCATCCCTCAGGGTAGTGTGCTGTGCCTAACATTCTTCTCCATATCATAAATAAGAGGGACAGATCAGACACAATTCTTGCCAGACAAGGAATAATGATGACTGCTTTACAGATAACATCCACATAGTGTTTCCCCCAGGATTTGAAAGGGGCATGGTAATTTTTCCTGAAAAGGGCACATTATAACGCGCAGCAATCATCTCTTAGTTAAAAAGGTGCAAAGTAAGGTGGAACACAAGATATCTTAGTGAAACACTATACCCTATTATGTGACCATTATTCTGAATGACCTTGATCTTTGTCTGACATGACCAACTTGTACTCAGAAGCTTCTTAAATAGAGCTCACATACCAAGTATGAAGTTTCTATCACATGTAGTTCCAAAGTTATTGCCAAGCTTAATTTTACAGTAGCATAGTTGACCTCTAAATAGCCTTGGCCTTTGTTGAACATGACACTAGTTGTACTGAGCTAAAGCACATCTTGACTTGAGTACAAATACCAAACATAAAGTCTATGTCATGTAGCTCCCAAGTTAATGAGCATGAAATGAGCATTAATAATTTGAAAAAATGAAAATTGCAGACAGTGCAGAATAAGATCAGATGGCGTTTTCAAGAGCCCTCTAATCTTGGTCTGTACTGTTTTCCCATTTCCAGATATGTAGCCCTTTTTTGTACCATAATTCTGAATGTCATTTGTTTTCCCCTTCAATCTTCAGACTTAGTAACATTAGGTTTAACAGGCATTATAACATTTATTCTTCCCGCTTCACGCAAGCCGACGGCGAGGAAAACTGGTGAAAAAAAATCAATTGTCCTATCACATAGAAACACGGCAAACATTCTTAAAAAACCTTCTTTTTTATCATAAAATCGAATCATCATTCGTATTTTTATTTCTATGTTTTCTCTCTTGGTGGTTGGGGTCACATTACTTTAAGTGGAATATCATTTCTGTTGAAAAAAGTCGCTAGCGTATATTCGCGAAAACTGATGACAAAATGTACGAAATGTACGTTTAATCTTTCCAACAAAATTATTTCCGCTAACTGTGAAGTTACCAGCCCCGCGATGTTTAACCTTCTTTTTTCAAACGACCATTCTCAATAAAACAGTAACGTAACTGTTTCAATGAAATAGATAGATAAGATCGATTTGGAGTTGATTGGACGTCGGAAGTTTTCTGTCGCTAGTTCATTTGGTCTAGAAATGTGGGCGGGGCTACTTCCAGTGGCTGTAAATGACAGGGAATGAGCTAAAAATAAACTCGAAAATCGACTACGGAAATTAATGATGAACTATTGGAAGCATTGCTTGAAAATGTTCGGTCACTTCCGACACTATCCGAGTATCTATTAAGAATGGGTTACGATTATTTATGGGTGTGGTCGCGAAAACGTAATTGCTACGCTTGATCATAAGGATGATAAGAGAGGCGTTCAGATTGTAGGATGTGCTAAAATTATGCGATGTAGAAACAATAACATCCGGATTGTCGTTGCCATCGTGTAAAGTTGAAAGATACAGTTAATTACTTTAGTTTTGGTTATAAATAGCAGGTGCTATGAAGGTGAAACCGCCTGAGACATTTTGGGAAACTGAATAACACGTCATATTAGCGGAATTTTACTTTACAAATCCTTCTTTTTGATTGGATTACTTCCTTAGTTCTCAGCATTCCATTGGTTCGTTATCGCAATTCGTGTGACGATGCATCGCTTACGATATGGTTCAATGCATATCGCCCCAGTAAGGGGTCAACTAGCGATCTATCAACCAATTTACCGAGTATCCTGTCAAGGTCTAATCGGCGCGTGTCAAGTCAGCCGCCTGACCAAGGGGGCAAAAAAGCCACCAACATGAAAATAGGGCAGCTCGGCGGTTGTAAAGGGCAGGATGGCGGGGTAAAAAGGGGCACGGCGCTGCGCCGTGCTAAAAATGCCTAGGGGAAACGCTACCACATATGTGTGATTGAGTTAATCAACCTTACAGTATTATGCAACTTCAGTGTGATTAAGACTGTTTTGACTGTAAATAGAACTTCTGGATATCCTGATTAGTTATAAATATGGGGTCAATTACTTGACAATTTAGTATATTAAATTAAAATTTCTTGTCAGAAGTCTCAATTATATTACAATATTTTTTAAAGGTAAGAGAAAGAAAGCCATTTTTTAATGTCATTTAAGAAGATACTGATGTTATTTATTTACTGCAGTGCACTTGTTAATAACTTATTCAGATTTCTGTAAAATTTTAAATCATTTTAATGTTGTAGGATTGTTTTGCCATAGCCTTTAGGCATTAGCAAAAAATCCTTTGAATGGAAAAAATGTAACTTTTACAACAAAAAAAGGAAAATACGCAGCTCTGAAAAATACGTAGCTTTTTTGGTTGAAAAGGTTCGCAAAAGGTATGCTTTTACCAAACGTTTCTGAATAGTTGCATAGCACGCAGCTCTGGAAAATACCCAGACTGTTAATAAGGTGCTTAAGAGCTTAGCTTATACGAGGCGGTATTGGCACCCTCGTAAAAGGTATGCTTTAACGAAGCTTTTCTACAATTTTGTTGAAAAAAAAAGTGTGTAAAAGCTAAGCTTTTACGAGGCGGTATTGGCACCCTTGTAAAAGGCATGCTTTTACGAAGCTTTTCTAACATAGGTGTGTTTTTAAATGCAGCTTTTGCAAGCCTTTTCCAAAGAGCTGCATATTTTCTAAAAATATGCAGCTTTTACGCACCTTTTTTTCAAGCCTAAGCAAAGGCACATAAAAGCTGCGTAATACGAAGAGAATATATCATAGTCATTGAATACATTCACATTACTAATTGACAGTGCGATACAGGGTGATGTATTTAGCTCGAGGTGTTTTTTTGGGAAATAGCCAATCTGACGAGCGCCTTGGCGTGAGTCTGATCAGTTGTTTCCCCACAAAACATCAAGAACTGTATACAACACACTGTAGCGCGCTGCCAACTGGTGATGTGTTTATTATATGCCTTGAATACACATGTATATTCCTGTTTATTTAAATCAATGTCTTTCATTTTTCACAGAGAGAGAGTCGAAGAAAGAGAGAGTAAATTATGTGCTGTATATTTTAGTGCTGATTCTAAGTAGCGTGCTGTACATGTATATAGTAGTGCTTATTTCTAGTTGTGTTACTTCTCAGTTTTAGGTATTCTTTAAATTGAATTGAAATACAGTTAAACCTTTCTATAATGACCACATAGAAGATGATTTATTTATTGTATGAGAGACGGGTGGCAGCTTAAAGCACGTTCAGGAGCAATCTTTCTCATTTACAGAAGGAAATTAAACTGCAGACAGAGAGATACTTGTGTTTAGATTCTTTGAGAGAGAGAGAGAGAGAGAGAACGGCTATGAGATTCAACCAGGAGATAAAGCTAAGCTGTAGCTTATTTAAATGTGAATTAAATAAATATTAAGCAAAATATTGATAAAGTTTTATTGTGAGCCCCATGCTTTAATCCATTTTTTTCTGTGCTGCAAATTTTTTTGCTTAGTAAAAGTGAATTTTTTCTGCATCTTTTCCATACTAAAAGTGTACTTTTACTGTATCTTTTTCAATTAAAGTGTACTTTTCTTTGCAGAAAAGTACATTTAAAGTGTATTTATTCTGCACTAAAAGTGTACTTTTTCTGCATTAAAAGTGCACTTTTATGAAAAAATGCAGGAAAAATACACTTTTAGTCTAGAAAAGATGCAGAAAAAATACACTTAAGTGTATTTTAACTGCACTAAAAAAGTGCACTTTTTGGGTAAAAATTCACTTTTAGTGCGGATAAAATGCACTTCTTGAAAAAAATGCACTTTTAGTGCAGAAAAAATACACTTTTAGTGCAGAAAAAATGCACTTCCTTAAAAAAAATTCACTTTTAGCGCAGAAAAAATACGCTTTTAATTTACTTTCAGTCAAAAAGCGTATTTTTTCTGCGCTAAAAGTGAATTAATGCACTTTAATTCACTTTTTTGATCAATTTAATTCACTTTAAATGCACTTGGTAAGAAAAAAAATTCACTTAAATACGGTGCGAATACCGCTGCATTTAACGCGCATTAAATGCGCATTTAATGCGCATTAAATGCGCATTTAATACACTTTTTTGAGAAGGGAATATTTGATTTGAATATTCCCGTTCGGAATTATTGCCTTTAATACTGTTAGATGATCAATAAATATCTCACTAAGTACTAACACAGATAATTCTAAATGTCAAATATTTAACCCATTACCCCATAAATATGCCTTTTTACTGCTTTAATTTATTCCTCCACTAAAGAAAATATTTCCACATTATACAGTCAAAAATATGAACATTAAGAAATGCTTTCTATATCACTGCAGGTGAAAGTTTAAAGCAGACTGAAAGTAAAGCAGAATTCTGTTTTAAGTAGATACCTGTCTTCAAAACTAGAAACGGGCTATGGGATAATGGGTTGAACGTTCATAGCCTGTTACTAGTTTTGAAGATATGTGACCACTTAAAGCAGGTTGAAAGTAAAGCAGAATGTGCCTTAAGGCACATTATGCTTTACTTTTCAGCCTGCTTTAAGCTATTATCTGCTAGAATAATATAGAAAATATTTCTTATGATATTTATTTGTGACAGTATAAATTTAAATTATTTTCTTCAGAAGAGGAATTAATTAAAGGCCTAAAAAGGTGTATTTAAGGGTAATGGGTTAAATACAGAAATTTACTAAAATCATGTTATACAATACAATGTCAAATTGTTTTCTTTAGAACTAATTCCATATAATTGAACACATGCAATTCAACAATGAAAACAATAATTTATAAATTGTAAAATCAACTGTATGTTGACATGCAAATAATCTTTCATGTAAAAGGATATGTGGGGATTTCTTTGGATATTGCAAACAGTATCTACATTAGGGGCCCGTTCCATAAAACTTCGTACGACAAAAACGGTCGTAAGCCAAAACATTAAAATACATCTAATTTCTGATTTCTCCATCTAATCCTGTCTTGTGACATCTCTTTGGAATCGTCTTTTCAAGACAATTCCAAAGAGATGTCATATATAATAAGACAGGATTAGAAGGAGAAATAAACAATAATTGAGACTTTTATAATCTGACTTACAACAAGATTTGTCTTACAAAGTTTTATGAAACGGGCGATGCCTCATTGATCAGAGACAAATAGAAGAGACGATTCTAATGAGTAGTAACACAATAGGATTTCATGTTGAAATTGAGTGAGAAAATGTTCGATTTGTTCAGATTACTCCCTCTGACCTGGAGCCCTGACATGTATATAAATCTTCACAGAAAATTGTTTATTGGAATGTACAAAGTGAAATG
The DNA here is from genome assembly GCA_922989275.2 of Gari tellinella. Lineage (NCBI taxonomy): Eukaryota > Metazoa > Mollusca > Bivalvia > Cardiida > Psammobiidae > Gari > Gari tellinella. The sequence goes on along the minus strand of OV277873.1, from coordinate 34,069,706 downwards.
TCACAACCTTCAATATTATTGAAAATGAATCTTTGGGAATGTATGTGTATATTATTCAAATGAGATTCCGAACTTTCATCATCATTTATCCACTGAAGTATAAAACTACAAATATTTGTCTATTTTTGCTTAACCCTTTCCCCCATAGAAGCGCCTTTTAGCGCATTGAATTTATTCATCCACTGAAGAAAATAGTTCCAATTTTTACAGCCATTAAAAATAATAAGAAGAAATATTTTGTAAATCCTAGCAGATAATAGCTTAAAGCAGGCTGAAAGTAAAGCAGAATGCGCCTTAAGGCGCATTCTGCTTTACTTTCAGTCTGCTTTAAGTGGTCACCTATCTTCTAAACTAGAAACAGGCTATGTGGTAAAGGGTTAAGTTAACACATCACAGATTCACATAAGGCCAGTCTCTTAAATGTAAACTTCGTTGCTGTCAACTATAAACTTATTTTGTCACTACTCAACAAAGTATGTATGTTAACCCTTTCCTCCCTGAAACCTGAAATGGACAATTCTAAGTTTCAATTTAGTCTAGTCCATTTTTTAATTTCTAGGGTTGATTTTTACAAAATTTGTCAAAATGACAAACAGTGTAGACCCTGATCAGAGGGCTCCTGAGCCCTCTGATCAGGGTCTACACTGTTTGCATAGGACAAGTGTACCCCTGACAGGTACACTGTTTTCAAATGACGCCTATATGCGTGACTAGGGTTCAAAGAGTTAACCCTTGCGCTGCAATAATGACTTTTACCCATTACCCAGTTTATAATTTTGAAATAAAGTGACTACTTAAAGCAGGCTAAAAGTGAATCGCCATAGGACACTTTCCCACATAATGTCAGGATGCTTATAGCAAGCTAAAGGAGTTTTCTGCTTTACCTTCAGCCTGCTTTATTAACCCATTATTCTATATATAATCTGATCTGGATTTAAGCAGTTTGTCACTCGTCATGTTTTTTTTCTGTCAAAATATTCAGTTATGTAAGAAAACAAGCAGCTGACAACAATGATATTGCAGCAGTGAAATTGTGTTAGACATAATTGTCTCGGGAACATTGGAAAGCATTGATTTAAGGAGGGAATTTTGTAGGGCCATTGTAGGGAGGGAGCACTGCTCTAGAAATGGGTTATTGGGTAAAGAGTTAAACACAGATAACAATATATAGGGGAATGTGTTTTATCGTAGAAAAATACAACAGAAAATATTTATTTGTGATATTCTACCCTGTCATGTAAGTATTGCCCATAGGGGTGTTTCAATAGTAAATCTTTTTACAAAAATGTATAAAACAACTCTCATCTATTTTTCACTTTCTGCCTTAACAAAGTAGTAACAGGAAAGAGCATGTTAGTCTTTCCCGAAACAATGCAATGCCAATGCACTTATCCCATTACCCAATAAATACGCCTTTTTACGCCTGCAATTTTACTCCTTGCATGAAGGAAAAATTTCCACTTTATACACTTACAAATATGTACCATAAGAAACAGTTTCTATATCCGAAAGATAGTGGCTTAACCCATTAACTCATAAGCGATAAACAATTATCAATGCTTATCTCTAAACAAGCTAGTGGATTAAAGTGTGTCAAAATGAGTCAGTGTGAGAATATTACACAATGTGTCAATATGATTCAGTATGGCTTAATAATGGGTTAAAGCAGGCTAAAGGTAAAGCAGAATGCACCTTAAGGTGCATTCTGCTTTACTTTCAACCTGCTTTCAGTAGCAACTTATTTTCAAAACTAGAATCAGGCTATGGGGTAAAGGGCTAAACAGGAAAGAGTAACAAACTCTCCCAACTGTTCCGTTACTTAATTAAGCAGCATAAGTAAAACTATATACATTCGCCCTGATTAAATACTGATATGCAATAATATCAACATGGGTATAATTGTAAGTTTTCAAATGAAACCATTGAATCTAAGTGAACTACATTATCATAGAAAACATATAAAACAAAGGTATATACAATAATATTGCTAGTTACAGGGAAACATACAGTTATAGGGCCCATTTCATAAAACTTCGTACAACAAATGTTGTCGTAAGTCAGATTATAAAAATCTCAATAATTATTTATTTCCCCATCTAATCCTGTTTTGTGACATCTTTTTGGAATCGTCTTGGAAAGACAATTCCAAAAAGATGTCACAAGACAGGATTAGATAGAGAAATCAGAAATTAAATTTATTTTTAAGTTTTAACTTATGACCAATTTTGTCGTACAAAGTTTTATGAAATGGGCCAATAAACCCTGCTATGATGACCACTATGTGAATTAGTTTCGATGTTACCTTCATGCAACTACAGTCAAACTTCGTTATCTTGAACACGCTTAATTCAAACTATCCCATTTGTCGACACATGGATTGCATTTTTTCATGCTTGGTTAAGTCAAACATACCTGTATTTCAAAACTAAAACGTGGCTATGCCACGTTTTAACTTTGAAATACATGTATGTTCCACCTAACCCAGTTCGAGATATCGAATTTCAACTGTATAGTCAAAACTCCATACTTCAAACTGGCTTAAATCGACCTTACCGTACTTGTAATGTCTAAATTTGATAAATCCAACATACCCGTATTTCAAAACCAACACGAGTTAGAGCTATACAATTTCTACTGTACATGTATTCAGTGTCTGTTGGTATGTTTCTGACACTACTTAGATACAAATACTTTTTGAAAATATTTAATAACTGGAAGATGGAATCTTTTCATTAAAACCTGAATAATTATTGTATCAAGTCTAAGCCACTTTTTAATAACTTTGAAATATGGGTACAGTGGAGAATGTGTTATTCTTTCCCGATAAACGCGTTTACGCTAAAACTATTATTTGCAGTGCAAACAGTTTGAAGCCAGATCAACCGGTAACCCGGCATCTGATCAGGCTCCAAACTGTTTGCCACCAAGATAAACATGAAATATCAGAATTGTCCAAAAGTTGTTCTTTTCTACGTTTTAGCAATTTGCGTTTGCGTACGTTTGCATTTAAACGGGAAAGAATAACAGATTCTCCACTGTATGCTCAAACATACATCAGTTAACCCATTTCATGCAGGATACACTTTAAGGTGTACCTCTAGAAAACAGTTTTGATCTCAGATCAGGCCCCACATTGTGGGGCCTGATCTGAGATCAAAACTGTTTGTAGCTAAGTCCAAATTCTATCAGAAACTATCTAGCTAAAATATTTTGCAAATATTTGATTTATACCCCGTGCAGACGACACTTTAAAATGGCTGCCAAATATTACCCAGCATACAACGGGTTAACAAAACACATTCATGTGACTATAATAGCAGGGTTCATAATGTGTCATCTATCAAATCAACTGTAAAAATATATCTACTACAACATCATTCTAAACAAATCAAAACAAAATGTTCACAGGTCAAACAATGTACATGTATATAAAACTGAATAAACAATATCTTAACAGGTGTGAAATACTGATGAATGTAAGTTTTTGATTGTGGAATGTCAATATATAACAACATCATAAACATATATATACCAAAAATTATTCAATCATATAAATGCAATCTTTGATGTAAGGCTTTTTAAACAGTAACCATTTTATCATCTCATGCTATGCTAAAAACCCTATCAAATTGTGTATGTTTTGCAAGTGTAGACCTTGATAAGAGGCATACTAACACAATGTAAGTTTTGATTGTAACTTGTGGAATGTCAATTATTAGAACATTCTCATAAACATATGAGAACTGAGAAACATTTGGAATGTTATTTACTAGAACAATCTCATAAACATTTCCTTAGCAGAAACGCCACAGGACACATAAACATTATCTTCCACATAAGCACCATATATGAATACTCATGGATTGTACTTTTAATACAGGTGTTATTTAGGGCAACCCTTTTCTTTTTCTTTTTCATTTTGTTTTAAGGAACCACATGCCTTAACCTAGTGGCCCATATAATGTGTATATAAGGGCTCAAGATAAGAAGGAACAAATGAACTGAACAAATCAAAAGTTTTCTTCATTTTTTCAGCACTAAATCCTATGTTGTTACAACTCATTAGAATCATCTCAAAGAAACGATTCTAATAAGAATTAACACCATAGGATTTAATGCAGAAATAAAGATTTTAGTTTTTGGGGCCTTGTCATTTACAAACAGTGTAAGAGTACACTAATGCAAACTGTGAAGACCCTCATCAAAAGGCTACTGGAGCTCTATAATTAGGGTCTGTACTGTTTGTCATTTCCTGATATATTGTAAATAACAACCTTAAATAGTAAAAAATAGGCTAGACTTAATTGGAAACTGAAATTGTCCATTCAAATTTTCTTGAGTCAAACTGCAACATATAGGCCCTAGTTATTTTTGTATTTTTTGGGAGGGTAAAAGCATTTTCATGAATCTTCTTTGGAATGGTAGCATATCACATATGACTATAGTTAATATCTTGTATAAGGAATTCATTTGAACTGTAGGAAAATATTCTGATTTTGACAAACATCAAACAATAATTTATGCATATTAAAGAACATGAATGAAATGGATTTCTGATGACAGAATATCACTGTCATTATATATGTATATCATGTAAACTATGTAAAGTTAAATGCAAATTCACTGACAAATGCAGAGTGTATAAAAATACTTATATAAATGTATGCACCCAAATCTTTGGAGTTTTATTTAGTTAATATGAACATATTTTTTTGTATTTATCACCTTTGGGTGATATGGATTTCCTATCAGGAGAACGGCTTTCCTATCTGTATGGATTTCCAATCAGTAACATCTGTTCCCTTTTTTCTCATAAACCTGGTCTACATAATTATGAGAATCTTGGATGGATTTCAGACTGGATTTCATATATCACTTAAAATGGGTCTGCATATGAGAATCTCGGATGGATTTCAGATTGTTGATTTCATATTTCACCTAAAATGAGTCTGCATAATTATGAGGATCTCGGATGGATTTCAGACCGTGGATTTCATCTATAATGGGTCTGCATATGAGAATCTCGGATGGATTTCAGATTGTTGATTTCATATTTCATCTAAAATGGGTCTGCATATGAGAATCTCGGATGGATTTGCGACTGTAACTTTTCCCACAGAGTTCGCAGGCGAATGGTCGTGCCTGAGTGTGCTGGAACAGATGTTGTTTGAGGTTACTCTGACATTTAAAGCGCAGGTTACAGTATTCACAGGCGTATGGTGTCTCCCCGGTATGTTTTCTCATATGTGTCTGTAGCCCTGAGGAGATCTTGAAGGAGGCCTGTGAGGAGAAAACAAAGAGTCAGTGATAATTTTAGAAATCAGATGAATAAGTCCTCGGGGTGCATATTCTCTAAAACAACAAGTCCTTGAGACTAACATTGAGTCCTTAACCCTTTACCCAATAGAAGCGCCTTTTAGCGGATATGATTTATTCATCCGCAGAAGAAAATAGTTCCAATTTAATCAGTAATGAATATGTATTATAGGGAATATTTTCTATATTATAGCACATGATAGCTTAAAGCAGGCTGAAAGTAAAGCAGAATGCGCCCTAAGGTGCATTCTGCTTTACTTTCAACCTGTTTTAAGTAGTCACCTATTTTAAGTACTCGAAATAGGCTATCAGGTAAAGGGTTAAGGTGAAAAATTAACCCAATATCCCATAACTTAGTTCTAGTTTTGAAGATTGGTGTCCACTTTATCACTTGTGAAGGGTTTCTCTCCAGTATGCATTCTCATGTGAACTGAACAAATCCAACATTTTCTCACTTATATCAGCACCAAATCCTATGGTGTACAACTCATTAGAATCAGCTCTTCGAGACGATTCTAATGAGTAGTGTCACCATAGGGTTTTATGCAGATATAATGATTTAAGATTTTGAAATACTCCCCTTATCTGGAGCCCTGACTCCCATATAATTTATTATCTCCATCTCACTTTTCCCTTTACTCCATAGCCTGTTTCAAGTTTTAAAAACAGGTGAGGACTTGAAGCAAGTTGAAAGTACATTCTGCTTTGTTTTCAGCCAGTTTTTAGCTTCCATCTGCTAGGACATAGAAAATATTTCTTATTGTTCATTATTCATGACTGAGTAATTTTCTTCAGAGAACTTAGAAGGATCTTAAAGGCCCTTAAACATGGCTAAGTTCGACTGTGATAAAACCAAAATATATCAGTGAGTATATTACACATGTATAAATCAGAGTAAAAATATGTTTTGAAATCTCAGGGCTCCAGATTTAAAGGAAGTAAACTCAATTTATTTAACTTTTTCTCCTCTATGTTTGCATTAAACCTTTTTGTGTGGCTACTCATAAGAATTCTCGTTTCAAGATTTGTAAGACTTGTCGCAGAGCTCCAGATAAGATGGTATAAACTGTACAATTTCAACATGTTCTTTATGTCTGCATCAAACCATATGGGGCAACAGAGAAGTCACATCATAAGGTTTGTAACATTAACAAGAGGGCTTAATTTGTAAGACAAATGTGATGCCTGCGCCAGCCAAAAAAGAATAAGTTCAACTGGCTGTAATTTTGTGAAAAATTAAAGGAGATCAAAATCCTATCCACATGCATATCGAGGGCTTGGTGCAAAACTATTGTAACTCCCTCACAATTGTGAGGGAGTTACAATAGTTTTGCACCAAGCCCTCGATATCAACATGTATGGTATATGTGCAAACACTTTGCCAAATTATAAGGATGAAAACTGTAGGAGGAGTTATATAACCAGACAGAGTGGGACATACTGACTGACACACAAAACTGACTTGTGGTTTAAACAGTGCTAAGTTAAGACTTACCTGGCAGACATCACATGTAAAAGGTTTTTCTCCTGTATGTATTCTCATGTGAACTTTTAGAGTACACTTATGACGGAACTTTCGCTGGCATTCCGGACACTCGTAAGGCACATCGTTAGCATCATGGACCCGCATGTGTTGACGATAGTTCCCAGCATCATGGAAAGATCTGAAAAATTTAAACACAGAGCTCAAGATAAGGGGAGTATTTAAAAAAATTAAAATCTTTATTTCTGCACGAAACCCTATGGTGTCACTACTCATTAAAATCGTCTCAAAGAAACGATTCTAATGAGTAGTATCAACATAGGATTTAGTGCTGCATGAGTGAGAAAATGTTTAATTGGTTCAGAATACTCCCTCTTATCTTGAGCCCTGTCAACATGCTCAAAATGTAAGTACTGTAGTGTCTCTAAATATTGGGACAGGCAGACCTGAGCAAACAGGGTAGTCCATGATCAGAATGCTCTCTCAGGGTCTGATCAGGGTCTAGACTGCTTGCAATTCAGTTTGCATATTCTGGACAAATTACAGTGTGATAAATGCAATTTATTTCAGCAGTTGAAGGCCTTTCGGTGCATTCTACTTCACTTTCAGTATGCTTTAACCCTTTCCCACATAGCATATCTCTAGTATTGAATATAGGTGTCAACTTAAAGCAGGTTGAAAGTAAAGCAGAATGCGCTTTAAGCGCATTCTGCTTTACTTTCAGCCTGCTTTAAGCTATCATCTGCTAGAGTATAGAAAATAATTTGTATTATACATATTTATGAATGTATAAATTGGAACTATTTTCTTCAGAGCAAGAATAAACTGAATGCGCTAAAAGGCGCTTCTATGGGGGAAAGGGTTAAGCCTCCATCTGCTAGAATAAAGAGAATAGTTCTAATGGTGAATTGTTCATGACTGTGTAAAGTGGAACTATTGTCTTAAGTAAAGGAATAAATCAAAGGCATATAAAATGGCGTGTTTATGGGATACTTGGTTAAGATTGAATGCAAGACTCCAGATAAGAGGGAGTGAACTGAACAAATCCTACATTTTCTCACTTATTTCAGCACCAAATCCTATGGTGTTGCTACTCATTAGAATCGTTTCGAAGAGACGATTCTAATGAGTAGTGACACCATAGGGTTTAATGCAAAAAATAAAGATTTTAGATTTTGAAATACTCCCCTTATCCGGAGCCACGTTTTAACTTTGAATTATGGGTATGTCGACTTAACCGAACATGATATCATGCGGTTCGTATGTCTAACTATCGAATAGTTCGAGTTAATTGAGTTCGAGATATCAAAGTTCAACTGTATGTCTTACCTTTCACACATGGTACACTGGTACTTCTTGAGTATGTGTCGCTGCTTGACATGTTTAGTCAGATGCTCCACGTGAAAGAACCTCTGGTCACAAACCCTGCAGATATACTTCATCTCCTCTTTCCCTACCATCACCTCATCAGCTGCCACCTTCCCAGCCGGTATGAGACTGCCCAACACAGCCTTTACTTGATCATTGTCTCGCACAAAAAACCTCACTAATTCCCCATCCGTCTCCTTGAAGCTAGTTAACAGTTTCCTATTTGATTCAGTGCAGTGTGGATCTGTCGTCCAATTAGTTATCCCTTCCGTGTTGATCTCATCTGAATCATCTCTGATCTCATTAATGGATGTATTTCCATTTTGGGCAAAGTTTTTCTCGACCAAATCTGACTTGGGTTTCCGTCTTGGTGTATAAGGTTTAACACCATTTAGAAACTGTCCACCCATTAGTCCATTCATACCAGCATTTGTTATACCTGGAATAGCTTGACCAGCAAGCATATTCATACCAGCATTTGTCATACCCGGAATAGCCTGACCAGCAAGCATATTTATACCAGCATTTGTCATACCCGGAATAGCCTGACCAGCAAGCATATCAGCCATAACCACATTCTTATTCAGATCATTCTTATCTACATGTTTGGCAGTATTCTTGTTACTCCCGCCTTTGTTCATGGCCGCAGCTTGCATCCACAGCTGGAACTGCAACATATTCATCATCATATTCTGGTTCATGAAGTTGGGCGAGAATTTCTTCATCCAGTTCATGAACTCAGCCTGATGAGGTATGAATGGTGCATCTGTTTTTGCTCTCTTGATACCATCAGTCTGCTTACTGCTGCATACAGTCAGATCTATTGCTTCGGGTTTTTCCTTTGCAAGAGATGGGGAATTTATAGAAATGTCTGGTTTCTTGTCAACTGGTTTTGTGTCCTCATGTTTAGTGACAGCTGGTTTTATATCAGTTGATTTGTATACAGAGAAATCAAGAGGTTGGTTGGGAAAATCACCAGCTTTGTGGTTTTCAAAATTGTTAGTTGGTTTAACTGCTGGAGATTCCTCTACATTCATACATCTTGAAACAAAAGAACTCTTTCTACGATTTTTCTTTGACACTGTTAAATCTTCAGGTAAGTTTTCTGAAACTGGTTGAGCATTTGACTTTACTTCAGTTTGTTTTTCTTCTTTTATGTCTTTTATGTTACCCTGAGTTGCATGCAAGCTGAGGTCAATACCATTTGGTTTATTTAAGACACATTCTGTAATACTATTTGGTGATTCAGTTTTAGTTTCAGGTACATTAATACTATTGTCAAGGCTTGTTTTGCTTTTCTTAATCTGAGATATTGCATTTTCTAAACAAAACTTTCTTTTTCTCCTACTAGCACCCACAAGTCTATGGGTTTCATTTCTAGGCAACGTTTGTTCTTTGGTAATTGCTGTGTGATGACTTAATACTTCACTGTTTGAACTTTCTTCACTACCCTTTGCCAGGTTCCCTTCTTGAAGTCCGTTATTACATTGAGTATCTCTTGAACATTTTGACAGATCCTGAACACCATTATCTTCACTACCCTTTGTCAGGTTTTCTACCTGAAGTCCATTATTACATTGAGTATCTCTTGAACATTTTGACAGATCCTGAACACCATTATCTTCAATACCACTATTACTAGGTTCCTGAGATTCTTGTTTAACACTACTATCTGACTCTAGAACATAAACATACCCTGTACTATCAAGCCCAGCTTCATTATTTCCATTACTATCACTTGAACACTCCACTATCTCAATTCCATTCTCCTTCTTTATATCTTCAGCGACTTTCTCTGAGTCTGAATCTAGAGTCTCTGAACTATCTAGTGTGTACACATAACTGCTGTCAACAGAGTTACTGTCTTCAAGACTATACGACTCTCTAGAATCTTTCTCTGTTTCATCGACAGCACTGTCACTTAGGGCACACCTGTCCATGCTTTCATCAGAGCTGCCAGTGTTACTGTCATCTTTGATTTCTGTAGTGTTCATTTCCTTCTCATTTCTGTTGAGAGCATCTTGGTAGAAGCTCATCATGTAGCTATAGCTGTTTTCTGTTTCGTTCACCTTCATTTCTGGTTGGAAGTGGGTGTGGCTTATTGCAGTGCTCATCTTGACCTACAAAGACAAAATGATTTACATTACATGAATACAGTAAAACCTCTCAATACCCACCAGGGCTCCAGATAAGGGGAGTATTTCAAAAACTAAAATCTTTATTTCTGCTTTAAACCCTATGGTGTCACTACTCATTAGAATTATCTCGAAGAGACGATTCTAATGAGTAGTAACACCATATGATTTGATGCTAAAATAAGTGAGAAAATGTTGGATTTCTGCAGTTAACTCCCTCTTATCTGGAGCCCTGACCCACTACTAAATTGTGTTAAATATAGACGAAATATTACTATGCTTTGCATATCTTATGCACCGGATCACTCGAGTTGTGTGTGTAAAGGCTATATCCAACGAGACTGAGGTCGAGTTGGATATAGCCTTTAAACACACAACGAGAGTGATCCGGTACATAAGATACATGTATGCAAAGTATAGTAATGTTCCTTTTATTATATACCTCTTAGAAATAAAATGAAAAACGATAGAAATGTTTCGAGCGTTACTATAAATAAACGGGATTTCCCATACGTCACACTTCGGGGAACGACGGGTGAAACCTCGCTATTACGACCACTAAAAATGCTAATTGATTATATAATAGAGGTGACAGCTTAAAGCAAGGTGACAGTGAAACAGAAAGCTCCTAAAGGAGCTTTCTGTTTCACTGTCACCTTGCTTTAAGCGGTCACCTACCGTAAACACCCTAATAATTAACATAATTTATTGGTCGTAATAGAGAGGTTTTACTGTAGTTCCAAACTTCCGACTTCACAGTAAACGTTCTTTTCCCATTACGCAAGGTACATGGGTAATACGGAATTTTCAATCCGTCAAGGTGTATTTGTTCCATAAAATACAGAAATATTTCGGGCAGACCATTGGTAGGTATATAATAAATGGTCATAATAGAGAGGTTATACAGTGACAGTCACTGACTTCTTAAAGCAAGTTGATAGTTGATGGCTCATTGCACCTTTACTTTTAGTCTGCATTAAGCTACCATCTGCTAGAACATGAATAAAGAAAATATCATCTATGATACTGTTTTATTGAGTGGAGGAATAAATTAAAGGTGCAAAAGGGCATATTTATGGCGTAGATGGTACAGTGGAGAATCTGTTATTCTTTCCCAATAAACGCGTTTACGCAAAAACTATTATTTGCAGTGCAAACAGTTTGGAACCAGATCAGACGCCGGGTAACCCGGCGTCTGATCAGGCTCCAAACTGTTTGCCACCAAGATAAACAAAAATTATCAGAATTGTCCAAAAGTTGTTCTTTTCTACGTTTTAGTGTTTTGCGTAAACTTGCGTGCGTTTGCATTTAAACGGGAAAGAATAACAGATTCTCCACTGTAACTGCCTTAAGTGGGTGATGCAAAGATGAAATATTCAATCAGGGTTCCAGTGTTTAACTCAATACATGATATTAGCCTAACTAGAAAATAGTGTTAGGTTAGCAAACAATTCGGATCCAGACGAGACGCTGTATTGTGTGGTGTGACAACAGGATCAAAGCTGTTTTACACTCTTTCTGACACTATATTAAAAGAGGTTTTTTTAAATTCTAAATTAACCCTTAGCCCGCCAAATAAATTGTCGTCTGCTATATTTCTCATCTGCTTCAAGTTTCAAAGTGCTTCAAAGTTGCTCAAAATTGCTGAAAATGTTGTCCGAGTGTCAAACAGCTTGGATCCGGATGAGACGCCGAGTTACTCGGCGTCTCATCCGGATCCAAGCTGTTTGCATATGGAGCTATAGTCGTGAGTGGCAGGCTAAGGGTTAAGAAGGAAATAGACAACAAATGTAATAGATTAAAATTACTTCACCAGTTTAAATTTAGCAATTTTGGCTAATTTCAGTGTTTTGGATTACTTTATGGCAGATATTTGGAGGGAAGGCTTTTATAAGAGGGGTGCATTTAAATAGGAGTGATATGGTATATAGGTGTGCTGTTTAAAATTTATTGAAATACATGCCAATGACTGCGTCACTGCAAACTAAAACAGTGATTACTCAAATAGAAAAGATATACATAATGAGCAATTAACTCCTTCCTCCATAGCAAAAAGAGGTGTTATGTTGGATACTGCTTAAAGCAAAATTAAAGTAAAGCTGGAAGTTTCTTTAGGCGCATTTTGCTTTACTTTCAGTCTGCTTTAAGCTCCAATCTGCTAGAATATAGAAAATATTTCTTATGATACATATTCATAACTGTATAAATTGTAACTATTTTCTTCAATGGAGTAATAAATTATTTGTGCTAAAAGGCGCTTCTATGAGGGAAAGGGCTATGGGGGGAAGGAGTAAACCTACCTTCTCTTTCACAAGGAATATTTCATTCTCCTTGTCAGACTCGGGATAATCGAAAGTTGTATCTTCTGACCAGTTGGACGGACACTTGTGATGGCGAAGGCTTGTAAACGTCTGAAAGCTCTTGTCACAGAAAACACAGAAATGGGCCATCTACAGATACATCCTAAAACGAGAAAAAATAAATACTATTACATGTAGTCAGTTAACATTAATTATCATCTGTCCATTCAGTTATCCCATGACTTATTTCTAGTTTTAAAGACGTCACATGTGACCACTTAATGTGCATTCTGCTTTACTTTCAACCTGCTTTCAGCTACCATCTGCTAGTTTTTAAGGAATATTTCTGATGCATATTTTTGATTGTATAAATTGAATCTGTTTTCTTCATTTGAGCAATAAATCAAAAGTGTAAAGCGGCATTTTTATGGGGTAATACGGGTTAAACCATTATTCTACATAGCCTTTTTCTTGTTTAACACATTACCTCATATATACCTGTTTAAAAAATTCAATTATTGCTCCACAGAAGAAAATAGTGCCAATTTAAATATGTTACATGAGAAATATTTTCTATATCATAGCAGATAGTAGCTTAAAGCAAACTGAAAGTAAAGCAGAATGTGCCTTATGGCGCATTCTGCTTTACTTTCAACCTGCTTTAAGTAGTCACCTGTCATAAAAACTTTAAAAGGAATATGGGGTAATGGGTTTATACAGAAAACATTTATTTTTATTTCAGATATCAGCCGAAACTATGAGTATTTTCCAGCTTCATAGATCAGATGTATAACAAGTACCTATTGAACCCTCTGGCTCATAAATTATGTGAAATTTGAGACATAAATTAAGAATATTAAAAACACATCTTTTGATCTATAGAAACTAGGTTTTTATGCAGGCAGTATTTCATAATTTCAAAACATTTTATTTATTTACGCAATACAGTGACACCCAGTGACCTTTCATGTTAACCCATTACTCCATAAATAAGCCTTTTTACCCATTTTCATTCATTCCACAACTGAAGAAGTTAGTTTATAGTTTATAGTTATTTTATACAGTCATGAATATACACCATAAAAATTAATTTTTTATCATAGCAGATGATACAGCGTTCCCTCTCTACAACGACATCCAATAATTTTGTGCGTTGTTCGGAGGGAGTCGTTATAGAGAGGGAAATTGGCGTACATTTGCAAACAGCTTGAATCTAGATCAGACGCGTCTGATCTGGATTCAAGCTGTTTGTCACTCCTCATTAAGTTTTTTTCCTGTTAAAATGTGCATTATGAAACTCTGAGAAAATTAGCAGACGACAAATTAAAGCAGACGGTAATGCAGACATGAAAAGGTTGGGCATAAATGCCTTGTTTGGGGATCAGCGGCAAGGGTCGTTGTAAGGAGGGAATCGTTGTTGGGAGGGCCGTTGTAGAGAGGGAACACTGTAGTTTAAAGCAAACTGAAAATAATGGTGCATTTTGCTTTATTTTCAGTATACTTTAAGCTGCCATCTGCTAGGATATAGACATATTTCTTAAAGAATGATTCATGACTGTATAAAATGGATCTATTTATAGAGTCATGGGTTTAATGGTCAAGTGGTTAAGACATTTCCCTGACCTGCTTTCGGTGACCGTGAGAACACCTAGTTAAGTCGCATTCTGCTTTACTTTCAACCTGCTTTAAGTGGTCACCTGTTTTCAAAAATAGAAACAGAGTATGTAGTAACAATCTGTTAAGTAATGATAACCCCTTTCCCCATAGCCTGTTTCTAGTTTTGAAAATAGGTGACCACTTAAAACAGGTTGAAAGTAAAGCAGAATGTGCCTTAAGGCACATTCTGCTTTATTTTCAACCTGCTTTAAGCCATCATCTGCTAGAATTTAGAAATTATTTCTTACATGATACATATTCATAATTGTTTAAATTGGAACTATTTTCATCAGTGGAGGAAAAAAATAAAGGTGTAAAAAGGCTTATTTATGGGAGAATGGGTTAAGTTAACACAGGTTTTACTGTATCCGTTCATGCTCGCTCTTATGAAGTTAGAGGGTTGTATCCTTGAACCCAGAAAATCAATTATTACCTAAGCTGGACTCTACACACTGCCCTGGGTTTAACACACTAACTAAATATGTCCAATAAAACTGACCACTCTGCCCTGTTTATTCAAATATTGACCAATACCTAGCCATCCAATTCTCACCTTTAACCATTTACCCCATAGCCTGATTCTAGTATTGAAGATAGGTGATCACTTAACCCATTACCCTCATAGCCTGATTCTTGTATTTAACCCATTACCTCTTAGCCTTTTTCTAGCTTTAAAAACAGGTGACCGCTTAAAGCAGGTTGAAAGTAAAGCAGAATGTGCCTTAAGGCACATTCTGCTTTACTTTCAGCCTGCTTTAAGCTACCATTTTCTAGGATATGGAAAATATTTCTTTGGTACATAATTATTCTTTGCTGTATAAACTGGAACTTTTTTCTTCAGTGGAGAAATAAGTAAGAGGCGTAAAAAGGCGTTTTTAAGGGGTAAAGGGTTAAGGTGCCTGATTTTGATCTCCAAAGGTAACCACTTACCAGTCTTCACCCCATATTAACAGGGCTGCCATTTGTCGGAAATCTTCAGATTTTCCTTATTTGAGGAAAACCGTCACCTACAGATAAACACCTAAAAATCTGTTTACTGATAGGTGGATGCTTAACCCATTACCCCACCTGTTTACACCTTTATTCCTTTGAAAACAGTTCAAATTGATACATTTTCTAAATGATAGAAGATGGTACCATAAAGCAGGTTAAAAGTAAAGCAGAATGCTCCTTAAGACCAGGGATGTAGATTTACGTACATCCCTGCTAAGACGCATTCTGCTTTACTTTCAACCTGCTTTAAGTGGTCACCTATCTTCAATACTAGAAACAGGCTATTGGGTGAAATCCTGCTGAAAGCATTAAAGCAGAAATCTCTATAAAGGATTTCTTTTTTTTCTGCTTCATACCATCATACCTGAACAGGGCTGCCATAAGTTGATCATAAAAATCCTAAGATTTCAAATTTTCATTTTTATTAGACGCAATTTTACTAATCGTACCTTTACCCCATAGGCTTTTTCTTGTTTTGAAGACACATGCTTGCTTAAAACAGGTTGAAAGTAAAGCAGAATGCGTCTTAGCAGGGATGTGCGTAAATCTATGTCCCTGGTCTTAAGGAGCATTCTGCTTAATTTTTTTCTATTTTCTATTTATTTCTATTTATTACTTCTACGCCATCAATACTGATGATTATGAGAAGGGGCACTTTTTAGGTGCACCATTGGGACTGTACCCGGCGGGTCACTTTATCCTGACACCGACGAACCAGTCGTAATGCTAACCCGACATCCTGAGCACCAAGGAGGAAAGCCATTACTACCAATTTTTAAGTCTTTGGTTTGACTCGACCGGGGATTGAACCCGCAACCTCCCGCACTGCAAGCGGACGCTCTACCACTGAGCTATACAGGCGGTTAACCTGCTTTATGGTACCATCTTCTATCATTTAGAAAATGTATCAATTTGAACTGTTTAAAAATCCAAAGACTTCGGAAAAATCCGGAGAAATGGCAGCCCTGTCTGAAGAGAAACAATTTTCCCTGAAACAGTAACAAATATGCCCATGACAAATATTTTGTACATCCATCATAGCAAATGGCAGCTTAAATCAGGCTGAAGGAAAAGAAAAATGCCTCTCAAGGCACATTCTGCTTTACTTTCAACCTTTTTAAGCACTCACCTGTCTTCAAAACGGTCAAGAAACTGACTCGCAATATCCCATGACTACAACTTTTAAGTCACAACTCCAATAAGTCGCCTCGATCCAACCTTTCTTTTCCACTTTTCCAATAATTTCATTTCCACTATCAGTATTAACTGTATTATGCAATTTAAACCCTACATAATTTACCTGTCTTACAATCATCAAATACTTAGGTGTACAAATCTACTAAAAAAACCATTGCAGAAGTATGAAGTACATACCCTACTTAATTGTACTGTCTGCTTGTAATCAGATCATTACAATTTAACCCTTTCCCCCATAGCATATCTCTAGTATTGAATGTAGGTGTCCACTTAAAACAGGTTGAAAGTAAAGCAGAATGCGCTTTAAGCGCATTCTGCTTTACTTTCAGCCTGCTTTAAGCTATCATCTGCTAGAATATAGAAAATATTTTGTATTATACATATTTATGAATGTATAAATTGGAACTATTTTCTTCAGAGCAAGAATAAACTGAATGCGCTAAAAGGCGCTTCTATGGGGGAAAGGGTTAAACCCCAAAAATAATAGACCCTTTACCCCATAAATATGCCTTTTAACCCCATCAATTTATTCCTCTACTAAAGAGAATAGTACGGTTTATACAGTCCTTAATATACCATAAGAAATATCATCTAAATCCTAACAGATAATAGCTTAAAGCAGGCTGAAAGTAAAGCAGAATGTGCCTTAAGGCACATTCTGCTTTACTTTCAACCTGCTTTAAGTGGACACCTATATTCAGTACTAGAAACAGGCTATGTGGGAAAGGGTTAAAGCAGGCTGAAAGTAAGGCAGAATGTGCCTTAAGGCACATTCTGCTTTACTTACAACCTGCTCTACTAACAGAACCATTGCAGAATTAAAAGTACATTACCCTGCTTGTAAAATTCTTCAGCCTGTACTCAGATCTTCTATCTTCTATCAATGCAATTTAAACACCACAATAATCAACCTGACTCACAACTGAGACTCCTCCTCTTTTAACCCTAACTACTATCAAAAGTTCAAAACCATTGAAAGCCATCTTATTATATACAAACAATACATACCTTTCTTGAACTCTCAGCCCGGCTAAGTCTAACTCACAGTGAAAACTAATCATACATATGATATCACACCACTCTTTATACCTGTGAATTTATTCTATAAACCCCTTTACCTAGACTATTAAGCCTACCCAGTCCCCTGTCTCACAAGCCTATAGACACAGTTCAGCTATTAGCACAGGATTATCCACCACGACACCCTCAGGCAAACTTTTATTCATACTCATGGCAAGCTATTGTTTGGTCCCATTCAGTCTGGTCGAGTACAAAGAAATGTGTGAAAAACACCGTAAACACAAATTTCTGTACACACACTATAGTTACCCGGTGAACAAAGTTTAAACTCTTCGAGTGAACTTTTCAAATGATGTCTGCTATGAAATTTGTTACAGACTTAATTTTTTAATAATTTGAATCAAATTTGGGTGAAATTTTTAGAAAATTATTCAAGGTGGCAAACAGGTTTGATTTTGATCAGACATTGCACGCTGATCTGGATCCAATATGTTTGCAAATGTGCAAGTTCACGATTACTTTGAATGAGGTAATTCAAATTGAGATGGAACCCGATCCATCCATATGGGCATCCTTCGTAAGCAGTGTTGACACTGATCAGGGTCTGCACTGTTTGCGGTACTTTTAAATATTTCGACAAAACCTCTACAGAATCAATGTCAACTATTCATTTATTAGAAAATGGATAAGTCCATTTTAAGCTTTGTAAGGGCTAATTGAGACATTATACAATAGGGTCTAGAGGGTGACAATTGCCTACACAAAGGGATTTTATTGGAGGACATGAAGGGGCTTGAACAATTCACAGACACCTGTGTCCCTTGGTGTGAACTTTTTGTTGGGAGACAAAAAAGGGTTTCAAAGATGTGTCAGAAAAAGGGAGCCAGAGGGCCTGGCTAAATATATAGTAACCATCGGAGATTGTGAAGAAAAATAACAGCATTACAGCCTTCAAGAAATACAGTAGGGATCTTTTAACTCTTTCCTCCCTGAAACTTTAAATGAACAATTCCAGTTTCGATTTTAGTCTAGTCCATTCTGACTTTTAAGGGTTGTTTTTGTCAATGTTTGGCATTGTGACAAACAGTGAAGACCCAGATCAGAGGGCTCCGAAAGGAGCCCTCTGATCTGGGTCTTCACTGTTTGCATAGGACACATGTACTATTTACATGTACACTGTTTGAAAAGGACGCCTATATGCGGGATAAGGGTTCAAAGAGTTAATAAAGACAGAATGATGAAGACTGAATGCAGATACAGAAAGCCCATTAATGCAGAATGCAGCTTGAAAGTTATACAGAAAGATCATAAGGTAGTTTTTCTGCTTTCAGCTTTTTGAAAGTACAACAGAAAGCCTCAGGATGTTTAACTCTTTCAACACCACTGTCCTGTTTAAAATAAACTCATTACATTTGCAAACAGTGTAGACCCAGATAAGAGGGTCCCTATATCAGCCCTCTGATCAGGGTCTACACTGTTTGCAAATTGAAAGCAGTGTTTATTAAACTACCCAGAATTCCAAGTAGACTTGTTCCTGTTTTGGTAACTGAAAAGATCCACAAGGGATTTATCATCTAATAACCCACAAGAGTTAATTCTATTTATTACTTCTCTCCATCAATACTGATGATTATGAAAAGGGGCTCTTTTTAGGTGCACCATAGGGACTAACCCGAAATCCTGAGCGCCAAGGAGGGAAGCCATAACTACCAATTTTCCAGTCTTCGGTTTGACCTGGCCGGGGATTGAACCCGCAACCTCCCGCACTGCAAGCAGACGCTCTACCACTGAGCTATACAGGAGTTATTTACTGTTGAAAGAGTTAAGGCAAGAAAAGGGGTTAAATCTATTCATAACAAGAGTTAATTGTGGGAAGACAAAGAAACTCGCTGGTAACAAAATTGTAATTTAAAAGCAGAGGCTAAGGTCAAGGTCACAGGGGTCAAAATTGTCACATGGATGGAAAGGTTTTGTCCCAAGGTATGTTTACTGCAAGTATTAAAGCTGTAGGTAAAAGGGCATAGCAGTTATGAGCACTTTTCAAGACCCAATGAATGAATGAATGAATGGTGTTTTACAACCCATCAATACAAAAAGGTCATTTAGAGCCGACAAGACCCAACGCAAAGGCTGAAGTAATGATCAAGGTCAAAGGCGAACAAATATTCAGATGGAACGGTCTTGTCCCCAGATATGTGTGCTGCAAGTATTAAGCTGAAGTGACCACATTGTCAAAACTTTAGATAAATTATGAAACGCCGAAGCTGAGGTCAAGGTCAAAGTCACAGGGTCCAAAATGTCACATGATATGAAAAGTCTTGTCCCCCAAGACATTTGTTTTTCAAGCATGCAAGCTGTAGGTCAAACAGCATAGAAGTTGTGAACCTTTTCTTGGAACTGCTAACCCAACCAGCAATGGGATGCCACCCAAAATGACCAGCTGACAGAATAAGCTCTCCTGGACACTGTCGAGGAGCTTACAAAGGTATTTTGAAAAGTTCAAATCTATTATGACTTCACAACAGTCTGGGCTCCTTAATAAGTTAGCAAAGTTTATTTACTTGGCTAACGAAATGAGAGAGTCTGAAATCGAATCTTAAATATATCGCAAATTGAAAATGTATAATAATGTATATAATTTATGAGATATTATTTAGCAAAACATTCATATGCCAAAATAGTACAGCAATCTTACATGTTAACCGAACTTACATCCATTGCATTACAAATAAATTATTCTAAGAATTAGTACTTCCCACATAGTCACGATATTTCCAAAACATTCCATGTCCGACATGGAAATCACTGTATTCCATTGTATATTATATAATACATGTATATATACTAATGTTCAACACCTAATTTGTTCGAAATAAGTAAATTATCTATTTGCAAACGCTGCTTATCCAGATCTGGGGGCTTTCGACTTAGCCACCTGATATGGGTCTTCATCGTTTGCAATATACTTTGCGGAAAACTAGGTTCAAACCCCTAAAAATCGTAATAAACTTGTCATCTATCAGTAAATGGATGAGTGCATCCGAACTATTGTCACAGGATTGATTGACTAGATAGTGTTGTTATATATATGTGTACATATTGTTCGTTTTGTTATGTTCAATCATAAATATAGTAATGTCAATTTTCAGTATGAAAATGCAGATCAATTTCAAATTCAATTGGATTTGATTCTGATAAGACGAAAACAACTATGTCGTCTTATCAGGACTTAAACCTATTGTAACGCTCAAAAATGAAAAGAATTATGATCGAAAAATAACTGTAAGTTGAAAATATTGAACCAACCTTAAAACTCGAACCAACAGATTGGTAATCATAGCAAAATTATATCTTGTTATTTTGTGATATTGTAAAGACCTTAATTTATTCAAAGTATTATGAGTATATCGCATTTGTTTCGAGATGCATTTATACCGGAACTTGATCAGATGACGTTAATATCACCGATCAAATGCCAGTATATATGTTATATTCTTTTTCTAGCGATGTCATGAATATCAAGTAAAAAAGAATTAATTGCAAAAAAGGTATTAAACTAGATTTGGAGCCAAACCAGACATCAATGTCGATGCCTGGTCGGGAAACAAATTCATACGTTTATTTAGACACCTTGTTTATTTATAGCAATAATCTCCCTGTATGTTTAAAACGATGTTCACTCTCTTCTTAATGCTTTTTTTTTTCATGTTTATCAACCGCCTAGTGTAAGGCAACAGACATGTATCATGTTATGCCGAATAAAATGATTTGACTTGACTTGACTTGACTTTGAAAATGTGGAGACTTCTTGATCAGATTCAAGCAATGATAAGAGCTAGGCTATCTATGACAATCTGATTAGTCTGGACAGGTAAATTAATCCTTATCATTCTGACTTATCCCATCACTTATTTAACCCTTTACCCCATAGAATATTTCAAGTATTGAAGATAGGTGACCTTTTAAAGCAGGGTGAAAGTAAAGCAGAATGCACCTTAAGGAGCATTCTACTTTACTTTCACCCTGCTTTTAGCTATCTTCTGTTAGGATCTAGAAAATATTTTCAATGACTTTATGTTCATGACTGTATAAATTGGAACTATTTTCTTCAACGGAGGAATAAATTGAATGCGCTAAAATGGGATTCTATGAGGGAAAGGGTTAATACCCTAAGCTTTTTTATGCCTCCTACTTATACAATTATTAAAGTAAAACAGGCTGGAAATAATTATAGCAGAAAGTACCTTAATATACATTCTCCTTAAATACTCAAAATTCATCCTGTTTTCAATGGTCACCTCTCAAATCTGGAAACCAACTTATGGGTAATGGGTTAAGGTACATTAATTCTGATTTACTTTCGATCTTCTTTAACCCATTTCCCCATAAATATGCCATTTTACGCCTTCAAATCATTCCTTTACTGAAGAAAATAGTTCCTTTTAAAACAGACATAAATATGTACCATGAGAAATATTTTCCATATACTGTCAGATAGTAGCTTAAAGCAGGCTGAAAATAAAGCAGAATGTGCCTTAGGGCTCATTCTGCTTTACTTTCAACCTGCTTTAAGTGGCAAACTATTTTCAATACAAGAAAAAATCTATGGGGTAAAGGGTTGAAACACTTACCATAATGACAATTATACAAACTGTATAACTGTAGAGATTGAGTATGATTGCCATTAATAATCAGTGTAGACCCAGATCAGAGGGCTCCTAAAGGAGCCCTCTGAATAGGGTCTACACTATTTGTATTTCGCAATATAATGTAACAGAAAATCTAAATAGTGGGCAAATGGACTAGCCTTATTTTGGAACTGGAACTACCCATTAAAACTTTTTGGTTTGAAAGCGTAAGCAGATGTCATTTTGAGTAGTTGACAAAGGATTATGTGAATACTAGTTCGGTTGATTGTTATCCATTACGGGGATCGGTCAGTGAGTCGGCCAGTGAGGTTTTACGAGCTGACCAGTGATATTCACAAAACACCTGCGGGCTATATTTGTGTACTTTTCATCGATTTGAAGAGAGTTGTGAAATGGTTATACTGGTTGTGCCTACTTGAAATTGTAATAGGCTATACATGTCCTATAACCAAATCCCTGGTATGATTATTGTCCCAATTGAAATTGTCATGAACAATTCTTGAAATATATATACCCATTTACCCCAAAGCCTGTTTCTAGATTTCAAGACCACTTAAAGCAGGTTGAAAGTAAAGCAAAACGTGCCTTTACCTTAATCTTATACCTCAAAACTTTAACCCATCACTCAATAAATACACCTTTTTACGCCTTAGTTTATTCTTCCACTGAAGAAAGAAGTTCCAATTCATACAGATGTGAATATTTAACATTAGAAAAAATTCTATATTTCGTTAGCAGCTGGTAGCTTAAACCAGGCTTAAAGTAAGGCAGAATGTGACGGATGGTGCATTCTGCTTTACTTTCAACCTGCTGTAAGTAGACACTTGTCTTCAATACTAGCAGGAACGTATATTATAATCTACGTTCCTGATACTAGAAACAAGCTCTTGGGTAATAGGTTTAGTGGTCACTTGTCTTCAAAACTAGAAGTAGGCTATGGTGTATTAACCCTTTCCCCCATATAAGCGACTTTTAGCGTATTCAATTTATTCCGCCACTGAAGAAAAAAGTTCCAGTTTATACCATTACAAATTTTTTATATAGCCTAGCAGAATTTAGCTTAAAGCAGCCTTAAGGCACATTCTGTGGTCACCTGTATCCAAAACCATAAGCAGGCTATGAGGTAAAGGGTTAAAATTGGGTTAAACCAAAACGCTCAAATTGAATTCTGCTACAGTTCTCATCAATTCTTCCACTACAACAACAGACCCTATAAACACAGCATATTTGATTGACATCTGTCAGGTCAGATATTATCCAAGTTGAGTTTCTCACACATATGATTGGTTGTCACTAGAGTTTGTATTTCACACTCCATTATTCAGTTATCACATTATAAAAACCTATTACATGATTAGGCAATATGTTGTTTCTTGTAACATGCTCAACATTCTGTCATCTTCAACTATATTCTATATCCTAGCAGATGGTAGATGAAAGCAGGCTGAAAGTAGAGCAGAATGTGTCTTACGTTCAGTCTGCTTTAAGTGGTCTCATATCTAGAAGCAGGCAATGGAATTATGGAAGACAGTTGACCCCGTAGAATAAAGCAGTTTGAAAGTAAAGCAAAATACCCCTTAACACACATTCTGCTTTACTTCCATACACTTTAGGCTACATTCTGCTAGCATATAGAAAATATTTCTCATGTTACAAGTTCATGACAGTATAAATTAGAACTATTTTCTTTAGTTGAGGAATAAATTAAAATTGCAAAAAGGCACTTCTATGGGGAGTGTTACTATCTGCGAGGGTACAGAAAATGTTTTTAATTGTGCATAGTGTTGCCTGTATAAAGTTGAACTATTTTCTTCACGTGACTTTTGAGAGAAATAAATCAAAGAGGTAAAACAGATATATCTATTGGTCAATGGGTAATCCTAAGTTTAACAGTACCTTTTAATTGTCCAGTTTATACTGACATGAACAATAGCCGGGAACCCTCTGGCCAAAATTCCAAGTGCAGTTATTGATCAAAGCCACTGACCGTGAAAAACGAGTGGTAAACACGACTCATGGCTAAAACCTATTGTTACTGAGGATCATATATTTGGTTGTCATGGCAACGTGACAATGGTTCTCACCTTTACCTGGTGGGGAAATACTTCACAAGACATGTTTGTAAAGAGCTATTATTCAGTTATTAGTTAAGTGATTAGTAAAAAGGGGCCTGAAGCAGTCTATGAAGTTGTTGTTATTTATTGAAGAAAAATGTGCATGTGTGAATTTTTCTAAACCCTCTATAGCCTGTTTTTGTATTGAAAATAATTTGACAAAATTACAGCAGGCTAAAAGTAAGCACATTCTTCTTTACTTTCAGCCTTCTTTAAGCTAACATCTTCTAAAATAATACTAATAAAAAAAAATATGGAAAATAAACACTTATGCCCCCGGTGGCATCCTTGACAATATATTCTGAATTTTTTCTAAGTCCAAATTAGGTCAAGTTCAAGGTCGAAATCAAGGTTGGGTGATATTGGTGGATAGGGAATGGTCCAAGGAAACAACTGTATAAGTATCCAAGCATTTGAGTAAGCGGTGTTGATGCTAGACGAAACAGTAAAATCTACTTAACCTGTTACGGACGGATGGACGGACAGGACAATTACTATATGCCTCCGTATCTATAGATGCCAGGGGCATAAAAAATAATATGGAAAATTTTTCTTTCGATACATATTAATGACTGTGGTAAACGGCCTTTTGCCCCTTCGGCCTTTTGCCCCTTCGTCAAAAACGCCTACACGGAACTTTGCCCCTTCTTGATTTTACGCACACGGCCTTTTGCCCCTTCCCGTTTTTTCATACACGGAACTTTGCCCCTTCCAACACGGACTTTTGCCCCTTCCATATCGAAATATTGCCCCTTCTTTATCAAAATTTAGATTTATATATAGTAATTTTGTCTTTTACAATTCAAATTTGTCTTTTACAATTCAAATTTCTTACTTTTTCAGTAATCATTTCCCGATTTTGTCTTGAGGTGAACGTAAAATTCATGAAATCATCATTATCGCAAACATAATTTTCACTTCACGCTTAGTTGGTTCTCTATTGAATAGGCAATTTAAACGTAAAGGAACTAAAAAGACACCGACACAACGTACACACTTTAATCTTTATTATATAATCAAGTTGATTGATAATAATGATTGGTAATAAGGTTGTTTGCTAATTACTTTGTCTGTTTGACCCAATTAACAATATGAAAAGAATAATTAATATCATACTCTTAGCCTTTCGACCGGACGGATAATGATAAAAATCGGCCACAACAGAACAGAACACATATTTTATTCACCCAGGGTTTTACCGACAACAAGAATATGTATTAAAATTTGTAAGTAATAAAAACTTTATGTTTCCATTTCGATAACGAAGAACAAAATAAAAGTCTAAGGTATGTGTATAGATAATTGGGCCTCGCGTTTTGTTTACTATGGTTATTTTGACTGGGATACAGGTATATTTGCACCAGTCGGTGCCAGTGTGTTGAAGTGAATATTTCTCACGCGTAATAAATACAATGTTGCGTTCGTTTCATTTCATCCGAAAAAAAACCAATTTAGTGTTATAAATAAATATATACACGGAAGATATTATCGGATTTAACAGGAAATGAATCCGTCAGGTCAGTAGACTATTAGAGTAAGCCGGCCATAAATAAGAAAAAATATTCTAGCAAATTTCTACTCTCAATGATAAGAAATGGGGAGGCTGACGAAGTCGAATGGGGCAGATTTCTGCCTGTCAAAGTGCAGACTTCCATCCGTGGGAAAATAGGGAAGGGGCAAAAGTCCGCACCTTTGAAAAAACAGAAAGGGGCAAAAGTCCGTGTTGGAAGGGGCAAAAGTCCGTGTTGGAAGGGGCAAAGTTCCGTGTCGGCGTTTTTGACGAAGGGGCAAAAGGCCGGAGGGGCAAAAGGCCGGTATTCATGACTGTACATAGTGTAACTATTTTCTTCAGTGGAGGAATACATGTATGTAGTACACCAATCAGCAATCTTGACTTTAATTTTAAAGGTGCGCTAAGAAACAGAAAGAAATATAGTTTTGAAGTAAAAGGTTAAGTAATAATCTGTTTACAAAAGTAGAAACAGGCTATGGGGTAAAGGGTTAAGGTGGTTTGAAAAATGCAGGTAAGGTATTTCGCTAATTACCTGACAAGTGACGTAATTAAGTAACTTGTCTTACATGACAATCAACTTGTCCTATCATGATAGATCCTTATAAAAAATTGTAATCTTAGATTTTATCTCCACTATCCACTATTTATTGATAAATCTGTGGAATGGATAGTAAATAGCACAAAACTATGCCTACTATAAAATGTGCACATGGATTGACGGACATGCTGTCATATCTTATAATTAATGCAATATGAATGCTGCAATTATGATAATGGATGAATATTCAGCCAATTTTTTTAAAACAGCCAATAATCCTGGTGTTTTCTTCTTATCAAAGTTTTGCTCCATTTTGATAAGTGTTCTTCAAGTTCTCATTCTACCCGAGAACAGACTTCCTACCTCCATCACTGACTCCAGCACCATAGAGGGCTTTGCGGCTGCCATACGATCTGTGGCAGTTGCTCCCTACTAATAGTCAGGGTCATCACATGTACATAGTTTTAAATTTTTGGAAGCGTTTACCAGTTTTTATGGGAAGGAGCCTAAGGAGGCGGCTATCCCATTTTCCCCCCTATCTGAGGTCAATAATTACAGTCTAAAGACTCCTGACCTCATTTTGGAAGAAGAAGAAACTACCAGACTCACTTTGAAACTACCAGAGTAGAGGATACCATACCTTTGTGACCTTTTCGTCATGATACATGTATATTGATAAGCGGACATGAGCCCCCCCCCCCCCCCCCCCCAATCAATCTATCAAACTTACATGTTTCACTGGCGGTGTTTCTTCAGTAAAAAGCGTCAATTAAACAACTAATTCTATGTATCATCAAAGTGTTACCGTCAGTTTGATTCGCTAATAGGAAACGATTATCTTATTTTGTCACTATTGTGCAATCAAGTTGACAATATAAATGATTAGATCTATCATCATTATCTTTTTCCTTCGAGGTATCATGATTAAAATGTAACAGTTAATCATTGGTGAATTATTACTAACAAGCAAGGCAATTTTTATAGCCGACAAATATTAACAAAACATTAGTTAATTAACTGTCCGACCAGTGGGGCTAAGTATGTCCGCCCGCACAAAACAGGCGGGGGAGCTCGTGTCTGTCCGCCCGCGCAAAATCGGCCAGGGGGGGGGGTGGGGGGGGGCTCATGTCCGTCAATCATTGGATTTATGTCGATAACTCACATGAATGTGATACATGTATATTGGATTTAAACAATGGAAGAAGACACTCTGTATTTGTCTTCTAACTTTTGATCATTTGATGACATGTATTTAAACGTTTGCATCAATCGTGTTCAAATTTAGAGAAAAACCCTGAAAGATCCTGGTTTCCCTGAAAATGAAAAATGTTAAAAATCCCTTTGATGAATGTGAAATGATAAAGTTTTGAAATGCAAGGACTTTCTAGAAAGACTAAGATCCTATAAGAAAACAGTAAAGACCCTAATTATCTACAAAATCAGGACTCCAGATAAGCAGGAGTAAATTTAATTCCAACATTTTCTCACTCATTTTAGCACCAAATCCTATGGTGTGACTTCAGACTACTCATTAGAATCGTCTCAAAGAGAACACAATAGGGTTTAATTCAGAAATAAACATTTTACATTTTGAAATACTCCCCTTAGCTGGAGCCATGTACTTGCAAATGCTGCATTGACCTGCTTCCAGGTTACCTGAACTTTCAAAGACGCTCAAAACAAAATGCGGCTTCAATTTAAATAGCTGATTGTTAATTATCACAACACTAAGAGGTTTGTATTAATTTACAATTGATAAATGAGGAAACGAATTGTTTAAGCAAAGACATACCTGTATGTTTACGAAAGTGGCGCACAGGTGTTTTTCTTTGTTTAGATCTGCAAATGTCGAGGAATGGAACAAGGGCGATAACCATGATGTGAGTTGACGCTATATCTGAAGGAATAGTGTTTATAACGGCCTTTCTACAGAACGTAACCGAGGTAAGACGGCACAGACCAATTAAATATTCAGCAGCGGAGATCACACTTTAACTTATGTTGCTTACTTGCTGGTAATCAGTTTTGTTGAAATTTTATTGGAATATATAAATCTTGCTAATTATTAAAGAAGCTATACATGCAGAATCATGCACGTGGGACATTTGGCACTTTATATATGTCTATAACTCTTAACTATTGCACTGCCTATGGTGCAGTCGTCTTTTTTTGCGAATAGTTTGAATCCTGATCAGACGCCGCATAACGCTTCGTCCGATAAGGATCCAAAATGTCTGACACCCTGACCCATATCGATATTTCTTCAGCCAATGTTTAAAAAAACAAGGTTTTGGCATACACATGCAAACCACAGGGCCCCGACACGATTGCTTTTTGAGAGAAAAAATCATCAGAAGGTATATATATATATGGTCTCTATATATACCTTCTGACGATTTTCTCTCTCTGAAAGAAATCGTGTCGGGGCCCTGTGATGCAAACAGCAATATATTTCTATTTCAGGGCTGCCATAAGTTGACATGAAAAATCCTAAGATTTCCAAATTTGCATTTTTCAAGTGCGAATTTACGAATCGTACCTTAAACCCCATAGCCTTTTCTTGTTTTGTTGACATGCGACTACTTAAAGCAGACTGTAAGTAAAGCAGAACGCGCTTTAGGGCGCATTCTGCTTTACTTTTAGCCTGCTTTAAGCTACCATGAACTGGGAAAAAATCCGGAGATTTAGGAAAAATCCGGAGAAATGGCAGCCCTGCTATTTTAGCAGACGATAATTTTGCAGTGAAAGGGTTGACGATATCAGCCCATAACAGCGCTCAATCTATACAACAACACCAACGGGAGACAGACAAAAATATCTGCGTTGTTCGAAGGGAGTCGATATAGGGAGGGAAATTTGCAAACAGCTTGAATCCAAATTAGACGCGCGCAACTTTCTGTCAAAATGTTCATTAAGTAACTTTGAGAAAACAGCAGACGACCATTTAAAGCAGACGCCATTGCAGTCGTGAATAGGTTGGACATAATATTGTCCTGTTTATTGAGCTTGCGCAAGAGTCGTTGTAAAGAGGGAGTCGTTGTTGGCAGGGTCGTTGTAATATCTGTTTGTCTACATGTCTGTCTGACTCTCTCTGTCTGTTCACCTGCCTTTCAACCGAATTATGAATACATTTTGAGATACATGTACTGTGAAGCATCTCTTAATCGGATGTTCGTGGGGACAACATAAATTTCCGGTTTAGAGGGGTTTCCAGTTCAGAGAGGATTTAACTTTAAAGAAGAGAAAAAAGAAAGGTTGGAAACGATACCAAAGTTTTTGTTCGGTGTTGAGAGAATTCCGGTATTTACGGGTTTCGGTTCTGAGGGGTTCCACTGTATATCAATCGATGCTGCAGTCCCTTGGCGTAATGGGGAGAGGAAGACGTTGGGTTTGAAAAAGAAAGTCCATTTTGTAGCAATACACTGTTAAGACAAATGAAAACTAGCCCCTTTCAATGTTTTAAGCAGGTGGCAGGCTTGTAGCTTACATATTGCAGACTACATAAACGACGATCCGAACGTCAAAATCCTACAGCGGGAATTTCAATACACAATGTTCATTCAGAAGTTACATTAGATACGGCAACAATATTACAGCGCCCCCTCTCTAGAACGACACCCAGTGGGGATAACCATTATTTGCGTTGTTCGGAGGGGGTCGTCATATTGAGTGAACGTTGCTTACATTATGGTTTGTCACACCACATTTCTATTTCTACCACATTTCTATTTATTACTTCTACGCCATCAATTCTGATGATTATGAGAAGGGGCACTTTTTAGGTGCACCAATGGGACTGTACCTGGCCGGTCACTTTATCCTGACACCGACGATCCAGTCGTAATGCTAACCCGAAATCCTAAACGCCAAGGAGGGAAGTCATTACTACCAATTTTAAAGTCTTTGGTTTGACCCGGCCGGGGATTGAACCCGCAACCTCCCGCATTGCAATCGGACGCTAGATACCACGAAGCCACGCAGCCGACGTCATTAAGTTTTAATTTCTGTCAAAATGTCCATTATCTTACTTTGATATAAACAGCAGACGTCATTGCAGCAGTAAATATGTTGGATATAATTGTCTTGTTTGGGAGAAATAGCGACACGCGTTGTTGTCAAGGGGAGTCGTTGTTGGGAGTATCGTTATAGGGAGGGAGCACTGTACCGAATTACGGGTATATTGCTAAACAACGTCGGCACAATATTATTTTATTTTTAAGTTTTTTAAATAACGAATGATCTGTATCTCGATATTTTCTCTGTTACCCCTTCATTGCCTTCTCTAGTACAATGATTATATGCATCAAACAGTTTTGATCCGCGGCGTCTGACACACAACGGGAGACAAAAATTGTGGTTGTGGTTCGGAGGGAGTTGTTATAGGGGTGGATATTGGCTTACATTTGTAAACAGCTTCAATCCAGATCAGACGCCGCTGTTTGTCACTCGTCATAACTATTTTTTTTCAGTCAAAATGTCCAATATGTGTTTTTGAGAAAAACAGTAGACGGCAATTTGAAAGAGACGATATTGCAGCCCTGAAAACGTTAAAAATAATTGTCTTGTTTGCGGAACAGAGGCAAGGGTCTTTGTAAGGAGGGAATCGTTGTAAGGAGGGTCGTTATAGGGAGGGATGGAGGGATGGAGCACTGTAGTTGCAAACGGTACTTTAAACTGAAAAGACTAAGTAGGTTAAGCGGCCACTTAATAAAGAATTGTGTCTGCTTAATACAGGATTGATAAAAACATACATATATGTCTGAGAATTTGTAAAGTTTAGATACAATTCAGTATCTTCAAAGATAATTGACAGGCGACGGTACTGTAGCAATCAGCTAATGGGCATTTTGACTGCGGAATCTGGGGGAAAATTCATGATTTCAACTTTGCAAAAGGTTTGTTTTAAAGAATCAAGGCCAAATAGGATTTAGTCAAACTCTCTACCGTCCGGAAATCCTATGTGTTATGAACAAGTGTACACAAAAAGCACGGAATCATACACATTATGTGTATAATTCCGTGACAAAAAGACTTAATAAATAGATTCTCGATTATGGTATAGCAAATTCCACGAATAACTGATTTGCATGCACCGGTTACCAGTTGCTAAGCCACAGTTATGTCCCTTTCAAGATGCTGTAGCTCAATAAAGTAGGTTTAGGAATAGATAAATATACTTATGTCACATATTTGAATGGTTTAAGGATAGATATTGAGACAATACACGACTAGAGTGCACTGGGTTTTAATGCACGTGGGTTTGCAAAGAAAAACGTGTTTCATAGCAACGGGCGCCATTTTTGTTTACCTCTTCAACAAGATGGCGGAAATATAGTGTCAAGTGATAATTTCCCCAGTTTTATTTGATTAATCAACAGCAATGTGACAAAGTTGAGATGTAAGCACCCTCAGAATGAAATTATTAGAACTTAAATTATAATGAAACATGGGCATTCATTTAAAACAATGATAAATTCATCAAATTTTAAGTTCAATCAAGATAGCGTTTAGTTTTTTTAATTTATAGAAGCGTTTTAAAAACAACTTGACAAATTATGTCAAGTGTTGTCTGGGTTTGACTTCTTCTTCTTCCATTTAAAGAGCTGTGCTCGAATGCATTATACTGGTACAGAAGTTGTATGTAGCAAGTTGGACCGACAAATGAATAGTAAAACCTGAATTTTACCTGAATGTTGAATACTTTGAAATTAAAGGTGTCATATATTTTCGACAGGCTTGCGTCACATGGGATCGGGAAATAATGAATCTCAATCTGTAAGCGCTTGTTGTTCAATCTGGGATTTTTTAGGTACCTATTAATCTATCTTCTGCAGGGACTTAAACTGTTTAAAAATTGTAATCTTGAGCGTCAACAGCAGAGACATTTCTAAATCAAAATCGTCGCAAATACATTTCAGTAGCCAAGATACACCTGTAGCATGTTCCTATCTTCCCATAATATATTTCACTCAATTGTGAAAGTAGATCAGTTGGAGATCTTTCACAAAAAGCTGCAATATGAGACTATGCAGACTTTTCGGATGTGCAGTTGTACCGGACTACATCATATTTTGATTTGAATAGCATAATTTTGAACTGTTTTAATTGTATCTCATTTCACTACAAAGAGACAATTTTTATATAAATATTCACGTAATTCTATTCAACTAGTAAGACTTTGTCCGATACTTTACCAAAATTTGAAGTTTTTGCAGTTTATATTGTCTTAATTTTAGCCTCATGTTTTCATGTAAAATCATGCACTGAGAGTACTAAAGGAATTGAAAGCCAATGCTCATGGTATGTTTCAGACTTTAAGATGAGAAAGCTGATTTAGCATTATGAAATCTTGTTTTTCAGTTTCAGAAATTGTTGATAACACATAATGCCAACAAGTATGATGCAAGTGAGCCAACCTGTCACCAATCCCTTTATGGGGAGTCAAACCATTAAACAGGTTCCTGCACTGAAGTCTGTTGCTCCACCAGCATCAGCCCCACCTCCTGCGGCCCCACCATCATATCTTGGAATTGAGGTGGTGGACAAAATTGTCTGGCAAGGATGGGAGCCAGGAAGAGAATACACAAAGAACATAACCTTAAAGAATGTCAAAGTAAAGACACAGAAGATTAAGTACAAGTAAGTATTTTCATTGATCACTATAGACTTTCCTGTGTCTTGACTCATACATAGTCAATTTTGTAATTAGAATTGATTACAAGGCTGCCATTTCTCCGGATTTTTCCGAAAGTAGATTGGATTTTGATACCCACGCAGACGAAGATTGAGAGGGGTTATATATGAATCCGTGTCAGGGCATCATATGTGTCTGTGTCTCTAGTTGCTATTTACAATTCTATCATTCATACACTACTACATGTAGTTGTTATTTTTCGTAAAATGTTGAGTTATGTTAAGTATCTGTACATAGTATGTAATTATCTGTCTTCATTTCAGTGTACCAAACACGAGATTCTTCACAACCTTGTACCCAAAACAGATAGTCCTAAGTGCTGGAACCAGTTTCTCACTGCCTGTCACTTTCAGACCATTGGAGAAAATTGTCTATGAGGATAAAATTACTTTCCACACAAAGGTAAAACCTAAAACTAGCTATCCCTTCTTGACATCTGCTGTTTATGTGTCATTTGTAAAAGAATTTGTAGAGATCTTTTTAGAGTCTAAAATTTGACCCCATTTTCCTCTCTTACCCCATAGCCTGTTTCTTCCTTTTGAAGACTGGTGACCACTTAAAACAGTTTGAAAGTAAAGCAGAATGCTCCTTAACGAGAATTCTATTTTCATCCTGCTTTAAGTCACCACCTGCAAGGATTGAGGAAACGTTTTAGCTTGTCTGCTTTTCGAAGAACAAAAACAACAACAGCTATTAATGGCTGTCACATCGGCAACTGCATCTTTGTCATCGTCTTTGTTGTAATCCAAAATCTTAATGTTGGCCATTATAAACTTATTCAATTTTTTTAAAAAACAGATCAGCGTTGGCACTCACATGTGATCCTCTTGTTTGTGATACATATTTATGACTGTATAAAGTGGAACTATTTTCATCAGTGGAGAAATAAATTGGAGGTGTATAATGGCATATTTATGGAGTTATAGGTTAACTATCTCCTCCCTGAACCTTCAAATTGACAATTCCACTTTCAAATTGAGTCTAGTATATTTTGACTATTTACCATTTTAATCAATGCATAGTAATATGACAAACAGTGCAGACCCTGATCAGAGGGCTCCTTTAGGAGCCCTCTGATTTTGGTATGCACTGTTTGCATAGGAAAAGTATACTCTTTACAGGTACAATACTTTCAAATAAGGCATATATGCATGACTAGTGTTCAAAGGATTAAGGCACTTATGTAAACAGTGTATTGATCAATGTTTCTTTTATTTGTTTCTCAGGAGGGATTCTTTGAGGTCCCCATTAAGGCTGTGCTGCCAAAGTACAACATCGAGGTTCCAGACAGGCTGGATTTCAATATGTGTGCTGCTAAAGATGAGGTGCAAACAACATTTGATGTCAAAAACTGTGGGTGAGTATACTGGCATGGCCTACATTTCATTTCAATGTTGTCACACAATTTTCTTTTTAATATTGGTATTATGGGCCGGAGTCCTTGAATTGATAAATAAAAGACCCCCACCCCCTTCCCCCTCAGTTATTAGTTTGGGTTGAGGTTGATACTGTTTTGTTCGCTCTTACATCCATCCGACAATCAACATGTATGGTACATACTTTGTCCTTAAAAATCCTCCTACAGTTTTCAAGCTACAATCTTATGTTTTACATGATGTTTGCACATATACGACAATGTTCATAATCTCAGAACTTTGTTATGCTTTAAATTTGTACAGAGTTACAGCAAGTTGAACTTATGCTGGTCATTTTTTTGCATTCGGTAAATGCAACTATTAAAGGGGTATTAGAGACAAAACAATAGTTTTTATACAGATAAAGCAAACTTGTTACAACTTTGTTACATTGTAAAAACCAATGTGTTTAATTAATCTATATCTTTTCTCAGGGATTTGGATTCAGAGCTAGAGTGGTCAGTCATGGAGCCGTTCACGATTGCCCCAGAAAATGTTATCCTGAAGTCTGGCGACACGAAAACCTTCAAAGCAACATTTAAACCTGATGTAAGTGGTACTTATTTCTAAACACTAAAACCGTACACAGAAATTGTAATCATAGTTGTATTAAGCAACCACTATAATCGAATATATTTGTAGACTTAAGCACAGATGATAGCTTAACCCTTAGCCTGTTTCTACTTTTGAAGACAGCTAGGTTTACCATGAATCCTATAATTTGCAGATTATTTTCTGTTGTTTATTTCACTATTACTTTATTTTCACAGAAAAAAACCCTATAAATTTCTTAATTAGTTAATTTCTGGTGCTCTTTTACAGACGGCAAGCGTTTTTGAGGCTAAGGCAGTCTGCAAGTATGGCCCTGAAGGGACTATGACTAAAGAAACCATTTTGTATGGCATTGGTAAGTGTTGACTGACATAAGAATCATACAGTAAAACCTCTCTAGTACGACCACAGAACTATGTTAATTACTTGGTGTTAATGACAGTCGATGCTCCTAGGCTACCTCAACAGGCACAACTCCATTGACGTTTTCGACTGACATATGCCATATGTCATATGACAAGTGACCACTTAAAGCAAGATGACAGTAAAACAGAAAGCTCCCTTAGGAGCTTTCTGTTTTACTGTCATCTTGCTTTCAGCTATCACCTATCATTTATACAATCAATACGCCTTCTTTTTTTATGGTCATAATAGAGAGGCTTTATTGTACATGTACTTCCAAACCTATCATAAGAAATGATGCTAAAAACTAACAATGAGTAGTTTATTTGAAGGTGATGACTAAATGCAGAACAAACGATTGATAGTTGATGTTAATACAATTTAGCCCTTAACCCCATAGCCTGTTTCCAATTTTGAAGACAGCCATGAGTTCAGTAAAGAAATCGTGGGCCGTCAATGGTCATCTGTTGCGAGTTGGCTACCTGATATGAAATACCTTGCACGTGGGGCATTAACTGTTAAACTAGGTCACAAACAGTGTCAGCTGAGCTTGCTGCAGGTGACCACTTAAAGCAGCATGTGCCTTTTAAAAGGCATGTTCTGCCTTACTTTCAGTATGTTTTAAGTTTAAAATCAACAAATTAAATGCATTAAAATCAATAAAATGCATATGTATGGAGTAAAGGGTAAACAGACCATCAGTAAATTTGTTTAATATTTAGTTTAAACATATTTTATTTCATACTAAAGTACACATTCATGTAATTTTATTATTTTATTTGACAGGCAAATATCCCCACATTATCGTATCATCACCTGGAAAGCCTTCAACCACTTTGAGCAAGGACAATCTTGAGGCCGTGGTCCAGTTTGCATCAACACCTGTAGGAACAACTTCACAGAAATTTGTAGAGCTTCACAATCTATCAGCTGTAAGTATCCTCCAGGATAAGAGGGAGTAAACTGAACAATTCAAACATTTTCTCACTCATTTAAGCACTAAATCCTATGATGTTACTACTGATTAGAATCGTCTCGAAGAGACGATTCTAATTAGTAGTAACAGCATTGGATTTAATACAGAAATAATAAATTTAATTTTTGAAATGCTCTACTTATCTGGAGCTCTGTCTTCACAAATTTTGTATGAAACATTATCAATCTATTTAGCCATATACATGTACCATAAAAAATAATGGGGATAGCTGATCCTAGTTTCCAGTTTTGAAGACAGGTGGCCACTTAAATTAGGTTGAGCTATTTTCTTCTATGGAGAACAAAAAATTAAATGCGTAAAATATGTATCTATGGAGTAAAATATTGATATAAGTTTCACTAATTGGAGAATTATGTTTGTTATTTTACAGGTTAGAGTACCTTATAAAGTGGACCATCCCTCTGCCTTGAGTAGAATTGACACAGTGTTCCAGTGCCCTAAGATGTCTGGAGTGGTACCAGCTATGTCATCAGTCAAGATCCCTGTAAGTCCTCAATTGTCATTAAACCCTTAACCCCATAGCCTGTATCTAGTTTTGAAGACAGGTGACCACTTAAAGCAGGTTGAAAGTAAAGCAGAATGTGCCTTAAAGCTACCATCTACTAGAATATACAATTTATTTTATGGTATATGTTCATGACTGAATAAAATGGAACTGTTTTCATTAGTGGAGGTAAAATTAAAAGAATAAAAAGGTGTGTTTATGGGGATAATGGGTTAAATCTGCAAATGTTGTCTGTTATCTCCAACCATTCATCCATACATCTGTCTGCCATATCTGTAACCTTTGGTTAACTTATTCCCGCATGACCTGTTTCTAGTTTTGAAAAAGGGTTGCTACTTAAGGCAGGTTGAAAGTAAAGCAAAATGCACCCTAAGGCTCATTCTGTTTTACTTTCAGCCTGCTTTAAGCTACCATCTGCTGCGATACAGAACATTTCTTATTGGGCATATTCATAACTGTATAAAATGGAACTATTTTCTTTAGTGTAGGAATAAATATGGAGTTGTAAGAAGGTGAATTTATGGAGTAATGGGTTAAACTGTTGGTTTTACAGGTCACCTACAGTCCCAATGTTGTAGATGTTACCAGCGTGGACTACTTTAACATTATAGCTATTGGCAAAGTCAGTCGTAGTGTCATCAAATGTGTCGGATCATCAAATGGTAACTATGGAAACCAGGGCTCGGCATTAACTCATTGACATGTATAGTGCCATATTTTTGTGTCAATTACAAACAGTGTACCTATGAAGAGTATACTTGAAATTGTCCTATATGCAAACAGTGAAGACCCAAATCAGAGGGCTCCTGAAGGAGCCCTCTGAATAGGGTCTGCACTGTTTTGTCATTGCAATAATGAATATATTGCATAAAACACCCCTAAGTAGCCAAAATTGGAGAAGACTTAATTTGAATTTGGAATTGTCCATTAGAATTTCCAGATGTGAATGAGTTAATGATTGTCCAATTGTCGTGGACAAGTAAACATTAACTCCCAATAGGAGCTTTCTACTTTGCTTTTGTTAAGCATTAAAGGGACTCGCAACCGGATGGTGTTCTTGTCAAAATAAAATAGAATACTCAAATAAAAGCAAATTTGTGGCATTATTTGGCTTTTGACATTAAAAAAATATGATCAGTCCAAAAAACGTCTCAAGAATCGTCACCGAATCTTAGTTTTTTAGATATTTTCCATCGTTTTTCCATAGCGTTAGCTAACGGTATAGTTGTTGTTGTTGCTTCTCTACACGGGGTCAGACATAAACCCGAGCCGAATAATGTTCTATTAATAGCTATCATTGAAGTACGTTAATTAGCTATCATATATATAGAGAGCGTCCGTAGCCGAGGGCGTAAAGGCGATGCCTCATTTTTCATTTTTGTCTCCGCATGGATGGTCACGGGTTCGAATCCCACCAGAGCCTCTTCTTTCTTTTTTTTTTGGAAATTCATTTTTTAACAGAATTTATTATCCTAAACTAAATTTTACCCATTTATATAAGCATTTGACATATATTTACAAATTACTATTTTTAATGCTTGATCCGGTTGCGAGCCTCTTTAAGAGTACTAATCTTCTTTTAAAAGGTCACAGAACACAGGTTCGACTTAATATTAAAGGATGGTTGTTAAAACCTTTTAGTTCATTTTTCCCAATTGAATGCTTATTATGATAGAAACATTTGTGTTCTATATAAAGAGGTTTGCCATCTTTTTTGATAAGCATCCAAAGTATTTGTCACTAGGGTCATATATCTGTAAATATAGCAAAAATCACATTTCAGAATCAAAGATGGGGACATTTTCAGCAGGTATACATTCACAGGGCTGCCATTTCTCCGGATTTTTCCTAAATCTTCGGATATTTTTTTCTAGAATATGGTAGCTTAAAGCAGGCTGAAAGTAAAGCAGAATGCGCCATAAGGCGCATTCTGCTTTACTTCCAGCCTGCTTAAAGTAGTCACATGTCAACAAAACTAGAAACAGGCTTTGGGGTAAAGGTACGATTCGTAAAATCGCAATTGAAAAATGCAAATTTTGAAATCTTAGGATTTTTCAAGTCAACTTATGGCAGCCCTGCATTCAGTGCTCTAATTTTCATCCCTTGCCTAGAGTACACACACAGCGTTCTTTGGGACGAACTGTTTCAAATAGAAAAAAGTTAAAAAAAAGTAGCAAAAGTAGAAGACGATATTTAAGCAAACGATATTCTGGCTGTGGAGTATTTAATCCTTTTAACACAACCGTTTTGATCCAGATCAGATCTCACTTAATCCTTCATTCTATAGATTAGCAATTTCAGAATTTTAGCGCACAACATTTTTAGCAGACAACACTTTTTCAGTGTTGAACAGAGTTTAATATTTGTTTACATCAGGTCCAAACGTTCAGTTGAGTACGCGGGTGGTGAACTTCCTGCAGATTGATGTTGGCGATGTGGCCACACGGACTGTAGAACTTGTGAACAACACAGACATTGATGCTGTATATCAGGTAACATCAGGAAGTTATACCCCAAGAAAAGCAGTTGTTTGTGGTCGACTAATTATCACAAGGTCGTTGACAGTCTTTTGTTTACTTCAAAGTCTGTGATCATAATGGATTGACCTTTTCACTCTTTTGCAACAACGCAAAATGTATTGAAACTGTTCAAAGTTGTAAAAAGATTTAAATGATTTTTGAAAATAGGGGAGATGCTCCACTTTTTATATGCCCACCTCTAAAGGTAGTCGTATATTGGCGTGGCCCTGGCCGTCAAAGCGCACGAAAGGTCAATTGTTGAGCATCGAGAACAATTGAATTCCATTCATTCCGTTATGTATCATTGGGTATTTTGAGTACTGTTGGTTACTTTTAAACAAAAGAAAAACCCAACAAGTGTCCAAATGGAAGAACGGACGTCCATCTGTCCATTCATTTGTCCGTCAACTCTTTTGTTTTTCCGGAGTTTCCCGGAAAACCATCTAAAGGATATTAATAAAACTTCACACAAATGTTACATTGATCAAGATCTGAAGCTGAGTTGAGTTTGGGGCTCATTTGATTTATCGTTACAGAGTTATATGCCCTTGATGTACTCAGATACGCTATAAAAGGCTGCTAGTTGGGGTATTATGTACAGTTTGCGGTGCTCTCTTTGTTATATTCTAAAACATCTAATGTTTAAAGATACATATAGAAGCTGATGTTGGGGAAGAGTTAAGATAATTAATCAAATGAACCTCACATTTGAATGATGAAGTTATAGTTATGTGTGACTTCACCTTTGTAATGAAATCTTTGTGCTGTAAAACTGCCTCTTACTCAACAGATTGATAATCAGAAAGTTATCAATTGACACCGATAATCAGTTGGTCATTTTGGCTGCCACTCACCACCACTAGGAGTTATACCCCTAAAGTTGCAGTGTAGAAAATTACCCCATTACCCCATAGCCTGTTTTAGTTTTGAAGATAGGTGGCGGCTTAAAGCAGGTTGAAAGTAAAGCAGAATGTGCTTTAAGGCACATTCTGCTTTACCTTCAGCCTGCTTTAAGCTACCATCTGCAAGGATGTAGAAAATATTTCTTATGATACATATTCATGACAGTATAAATGACAAACTACTTCCTTCAGAGGAGGAATTAAAGGCATAAAAAGGCATATTTATGTAGTGATGGGATAAATAGTCAAAAGAAGCTTTCTTTGAGTGATCTTAATGCAGGGCTCCAGATAAGAGAGAATAAACTGAACCAATTCAATATTTTCTCACTCATTTCAGCACCAAGTTCTATGGAGTTGCTACTCATTTGAATCGTCTCAAAGAGACAATTCAAATGAGTATTAACACCATAGTGTTTAATGCAGGAATAAAAAAAATTATATTTTGAAATACTCCCCTTATCTGGAGCTCTGCTTAATGGCAGGTTTTTACCACATGTATCACCCTTAGTATCATGCTATAACTATTGTTATTGTTTCATTTCACAGTTTATGATTGACTGTGCGGAGAGTGTCTTCAAGTTTGAGAAGACCACGGGCGTTATGAAAGCTAACTCAAAGCAGACCATCATCCTAAAGTTCATGCCACAGCACCCTATAAACTATCACCGCTGTGTAACGTGTATGATACATGACCAGGTAAGGTACTGGTGCCCGTCTTATTAAACATCGTAAGGTACTTGGGTCTGTCTTATGAAACGTTTTACGACAAATATTGTGTGTCAGATTCTAAAATTCTCAATTATTATTTATTTCCTCTTCTAATCCTGTCTTGTGACATCTCTATGGAACTGTCTTGAAAAGACGATTTCAAAGAGATGTCACAAGATAGGATTAGATCGAGAAATCAGAAATAAGATGTATTTTAAAGTTTTGACTTACGATAGTATGATACATGGCCAGGAAAGGTACTGGGGCCTGTCTTATGGAACGTCGTATGACAAATTTTGTCTTTAGTTTGATTATAAAATTCTCAATTGTTATTTATTTCTCCATCTAATCCTGTCTTGTGACATCTCTTTGAAATTGTCTTGAAAAGAGACTTTAACGACCATCCATGCATGTACTTTTAACTCTTTGCATGCTATCGGCGGATACCTGTTCCACAGTGATAACCTTTGCAAACAGTTTGGATCCTGATGAGATGCTGCGTAACTCAACGTCCCAACAGGATCCAAACTGTTTGACACTCTGATCTTTATTTAAAAGAAAATTTTGAAAATTCTATTTTTAGAGCTGTAGCAGACCACAATTATTGCAGACGGAAAAATTACCCAGCATGCAAAGAGTTAATGACCATTACTAAAAGTAATCAGGGCTCCAGATAAGGGGAGTACTTCACAAACTAAAATCTTTATTTCTGCTTTAAACCCTATGGTGTCACTACTCATTAGAATCGTCTCGAAGAGACGGTTCTAATGAGTAGTAACACCATAGGGTTTGGTGCTGAAATGAGTGAGAAAATATTAGATTTGTTCAGTTTATTCCATTTTATCTGGAGCCCTGTAAGTATTACTGTAATCCCACTCTGACTATTGCATATATTTGTCTCTACAGGGCCCTCTCTGCCTTGACCTACTGGGAACATGTCATTCGGAGCTCATCAAGCCTGCAGTGTTACAGAGCAAACATTTGGATAACTTCCGTACTCACGTGGAGCGTGGCTTCTCCGTATACCCTCCAGAGCAGCTGAATGAGCTTCGTCAGCAGGGTAGACTAGAGCTGGATGATGCCGGCGCCTTAATGGCCCCTGTGGTATGTATATAACCTCTTTCTTTTGTCCACAGATTTATCTTCCAGATGAGATCATTATTTCCTTCCACAGTAAACAGTTCAAATTTCCCTTTATCCAACAGATACAGCATAACATTTTGGGTCATCAAAGATTCTTTTATAGTTTCAAAGTTTTTACAAAAACAGAAGTGTTACCCACTATGTAGAAGTATTTTCTCCACCGATATACTTCACAGAGTTTGATAAAGGAAAAACTGCCTTTTTAGAAAAATTCTTATGCAACAGTTTGCCATTCTTTAAATTTTCTCTAAATCTAATCTGTTTACAAATGTCAGTTGATATACAAGACATCAGGGCTCCAGATTTTAAATTAAAGATGGAGTAATCTGAACAAATCCAACAGTTGCTCACTCTTTTCTGTACAAAATCATATGGTGTTACTACTCATTAGAATCGTCTCTTTGAGATGATTCTAATGAGTAGTGACACCATAGGGTTTTATGCAGAAATAACATTTTTATTTTTTTTTCATTTCTGTACCAAATCCTATGGTGTCACTACTCATTAGAATCATCTCTTCGAGACGATTCTAATGAGTAGTGACACCATAGGGTTTCAAGCAGAAATAAAGATTTTAGTTTTTAAAATACATGTACCTACCTTATCTGGAGCCCTGCAAATGCTAAATGTTAACTGAGATAAAAGCTGCAAATTTCACCTGTATTTAGTTGATGTGCATTTACTAGTTGAATGAGTTTATACAATATCAAATAACATGATTATTTTCATTAAATATTTTGGTCTGGAATAGTTTGAGGTAATGCTATATTGTAGTAAAATGTTGGTCAGCAGTGCAAAATCTGTCTTCTGTATCAGAGACCCAGATAAATTAACCCTTATCCTGCAGTTATGTCGTCTGCTTTGAAACTGTCATCTGCAAAGTTGGTTAAATCTAGATTTATACATTTTTTAAGTAAGTAAACCTAAAGACGAGTGTCAAACAGTTTGGATCCAGATCAGACGCCGCGTTACGCGGTGTCTGATCTGGATCTAAACTGTTTGCAAAAATCGATAAAGTCGCGACCAGCAGGCAAAGGATCAAGTACAGTGTTCCCTCCCTTAGAACAGCCCTCCCAACAAAAACTCCTCTCCTTTCAATGACTGTTGTTGCTGTTCCAAAAGCAAGACATTTATGTCCAATCTTTTCATGACTGCGATACTGTCTGCTTAAATTTGTTGTCTGTTATTTTTCACAAAGTTACATAAAAGTGGACATTTTGCTAGAATAAATAATTATAATAATGAGTGACGAACAGCTTGAATCCAACGACATATAATGGGAGACAAAGATTGTGTGTGTTGTTTGGAGGGAGTCGTTTTAGGGAGGGAAAATTAAGACTTGGCTTTCTAGTTTGCAAGCTGTTTATCACTCATTGTTATATTTATTTATCAAAATATCTATTTATATGTTACTTTGAGAAAAGCAGATGATATTGTAACCGTGAAAGCTTTATAATATATAATTATCTTGTTTGGGGAACAGCCGTAAGGGTCGTTGTAAGGAAGGAGTGGTTGTTGGGAGGGAACACTGTTTTTGAAATACACAACTAATCTGGAGCTCTGTTGTTGTTTACTGTGGTATAGCTGCTCACTAAATCATTGTAAATGCAATGCTTATTTGTGTTCATATGCTTATGAATGGAGGATTATCTCTACTTTAGTAAGAAGTGAAGATTCAAAATGCAGTCAAACTTCGATATCTCGAATCCACTTAACTCAAACTATCCGATAGTTGGACACATGATTTGTGATATTTCATGCTCGGCTAAGTTGAACATACCCGTATTTAAAAGTTAAAACGTGGCTAGGCCACATTTTAACTTTGAAATACGGGTATGTTTGACTTAACAGAGTTCAAGATATTGAAGTTTGACTGTACCAATATTTGAAAGTACCGGTATCTTGTCATGCAGATAAAGTTATAACTATATATAGATACATTGAGAAATTTGCTAGTTCCCCAAATCATGTACTTTTGTCCTGTTATATTATAAATTAGAAAGAACCATTTGAGGCGGCAGCATTAGATTCTTTACGCTACTCGGGCATTAAAACGGGATCCGAGCAGTTTGGATCGCCTGTGGTAAGTGCAGAAGCACGTCTTGGGATAGAACATACCGTATGTCACTATGTCACCAGTTTGGTCGTTATTTTAAGTGTGACAAAATAGTATTATGCACATATACTACATTGTAAACCTTGTTTTAATGATCCCTCAAATTGACTTAATGTGAAGAGTCATTGATTGTGTAACCTTCCCCGCCCCATCCCCCTTTAACCCTTTACCCCATAGCCTTTTTTCTAGTATTGAAGATAGACGCACTCTTAAAACAGGTTGCAAGTAAAGCAGAAGGCGCATTCTGCTTTACTTTCAACCTGCTTTAAACTACCATCTGCTATTATGTAGAAATAATTTCATATGATACACATAAATATGACTGTATACAGTGTTTTCTTTGGAGGATGAATAATTTAAAGGCGTAATAAAGCGTATTTATGGGGTAATGGGTTAGAAAGTCACTTTTCATACCCTATATTATGTATATTCTTCATAGTCATGCATTTTAGTTTTTTTTACCATAGCCTACTGGCCTACATCATATCCATAGGAGATCTTTCTGACAGGTGACTGCTTTGAGCAGGCTGAAAGTAAAACAGAGCTCCCTTGTATGTTTTCTGCTTTAAAATTTCAGTCTG
The DNA here is from genome assembly GCA_922989275.2 of Gari tellinella. Taxonomy (NCBI): domain Eukaryota; kingdom Metazoa; phylum Mollusca; class Bivalvia; order Cardiida; family Psammobiidae; genus Gari; species Gari tellinella. The sequence continues at coordinate 34,024,890 of OV277873.1, read as the reverse complement.
CTTTAAGCAGGACATGCCTTAAACACTAAAAAAATAGCCTACTTCATAATATGAGCGTTCATTATGGCAAGGTTTTATTTTTTACACATTTTGGTTATGTTTCTCACTAGATTTGTAATAGTACATTGATGATTCAGTAATATGCGTGTCATTGTGTGTGTTTTCTTTCTTTGTATACCAGGGTCCAAGCTTATCAAATGTTTGAGTTGAATCGGAAATCATTCTTAAGCATTTGATTGGTCAGATTTGAGCCTAGGCTCAAATGTGACCAATCAAATGCTTTAGAACGAATTCAGACTCAACTCAAATGATTCATAGGCATGGGCCAGAAAGCTTGTGTTCAGCATCAGTTCATTGAAGCATGCTTTATGTATTATGCTTTTCTGTTGTCCTGCATTCACTATTTCACTGAAACAGTTAAAGGATAATCACACTTTCCGAAAAACAATTCTATTTTATTTAAGACTATTTAGGGTTGTTTTCTGCAATATATTACAAAATAACAAACAGTTGAGACTGACAAGAGTTCTTCTTTAGGAGTCCTCTGATGTGTGTCTACACTGTTTACATAAGACAAGTGTACTCTTCAAAGGGACACTGTTTGTCGTTATGCTAAACAATCACCTGTCTTGACAGACCATAATGCATACTCAAATTATAGCAGCTAAACACAAGTTTGACTGGAATTGGAGATTACAGCAACCTTGACTGTTAGTCAGTATTGTTTGTCACAATGTGGGTGTACTGTTTTTGTTTGAATTTGAATTTTTAATTTGGTTACCATGGTCACATTTCTACCGGTATTATTTTAGTCTATATCACTGTGTGAAGTTTATAGTCTAAATATCTGTGTTGGGTGACCTGTCAAAAGAACAGTCTTTAGATGGTAGCTGAAAGTAAAACAGAACGTGCCTTAAGGCGCAGCAGATTGTAGCTTAAAGCAGGCTGAGAGTAAATACAGTTGGGTTTTAACAGCAGAAATAAAGCAGAAATCACCCGAGAAAATTCTGATTTATCTCCATCCTGCTTTAACCCATTACCCCATAGTCTGTTTCTATTATTGAAGATAGGTGACCACTTAAAGCAGGTTGAAAGTAAAGCAGAATGTGTCTGAAGGCACATTCTGCTTTACTTTCAGCCTGCTTTAAGCTATAATCTGCTAGGATATAGAAAATATTTTGCATGTTATATATTCATGATTGTATAAAGTTGAACTATTTTCCTCAGTGGAGGAATATTTTGACATGGCAGATGTGCATGCTTTACTTTCAGCCTGCTTTAAGCTACCATCTGCTCAGACATAGAAAATATATCTTATGATTTATATTCATGACTTTATAAAAAGAAACTATTTCCTTCATTGGTTCATTTTCATGACTGTATAGATTGGAACTGTTTTCTTCAGTGGATGATAAATGAAATGTGCTAAAAGGGACTTCTACGGACAAAAGGGTTAATCAAGCTTCATGAGGAGAATCCAGGCATGGTTTGGTGGAGACAAAAGGATTTTAGTTGTTCTAATATTCTCTGTATTTGGGGCTAATTTATGGAACACAACCTACTTTTAAAAGTAATGTTGATATATATCTGGTTAAGTGAAATAAAAGTTATAAAAGATGAAAGGTAAGCTTATTCTTAGTAAATTTTACAAACTCATTCACAATTTTGTTAAATATTAATTGCAGATTGGTTCAGTGGAGAAGCCAGATGACCCACCTCTACCATATGTTCCCCCCATGGAGCAGTACTTCAATGACGGATTCCACTGTGACGTAATTGTAAGTCAAGTATATCCTTTCCCTCATAGAAACACCTTTTAGCCTTTTTACTTTTTCCTCAATACATACAGTGGGGATAACATAAACTTCCAGTTTAGAAGGGTTTCCAGCTAAGAGGGGTTTCAACCCATCACCCCATAGACAGGTTTTACAGTATTTCTACAGGGCTCCAGATAAGATGGAGTACACTGAACAAATCCAGCACTTTTTCACTCATTTCAGAACCAAACCCTATATTGTTACTACTCATTAGAATCATCTCGAAGAAACAATTCTAATGAGTATTGACACCATGGGGTTTATTGCAGAAATAAAGATTTCAGCACCAAGTCCTATGGTGTTACTACTCATTAGAATCGTCTCAAATGAGTAGTGACACCATAGGGTTTAATGCAGAAATACAGATTTTAGTTTTTGAACTACCCTTATCTGGAGCCCAGGGGCCCGTTTCATAAAACTTTGTACGACTAAAACGGTCGTAAGTCAAAACTTTAAAATACATTTAATTTCTGATTTCTCTATCTAATCCCGTCTTGTGACATCTCTTTGGAATCGTGTTTTCAAGATGATTCTAAAGAGTTGTCACAAGACAGGATTAGATGGAGAAAAATAAAAAATAATTTAGACTTTTATAAATCTGATTTACGACAATTTTTGTTGTACAACGTTGCCTAAGAAGGGCCCCAGATTTCTAGTTCTCTCTTACCTGGTGGTATGACCACGGATATTGCATGTTTTTCTTACAGAACTTTGTTCCCCATGTGAGTTTTGACAGTAACGTCGTTGACTTTGGTAACTGCCAGAATCTCCGTGTAATAGAGGACCGGGTCATCAACTTGACCAACCACACTAAAGGGAAAGTCACAGTGCAGTGGAATGGAGGTAGGTGTTGTATGGACTGGGTACAGCGGAGAAGACGTTATTTATTCCTGTTTAAATGCATATGAAATGCAAACACATTGCAATAAAACGTAGAAAATGACAACTCCTCAACAATTCAGACAATTCATGTTAATCTGAGTGGCAAACAGTTTGGAGCCTGATCAGACGATGGGTTACCCGGTGTCTGATCTGGCACCAAACAGTTTGCAATGGAAATACTAGTTTTAGCGTAAACATATTAATTGGGAAAGAATAACGTTTTCTCCACTGTAGCCAGGGGACCAATGAATGCTTTTAAAAATTGATTAGATGCTGTTATGACTGATTTAATTTTTTTTAACCTCATAGCCTGTTTCTAGTTTTGAAGATAGGTGATCACCTGAAGGTGATTCTGCTTTACTCTTAATCTGCTTTAATTTGTTATAGTTTTAAACTTATTTCGTTTTCAAAGTTTCAACATGGAATAAAGATGAATATACACGTCGCAAGGTTTGAATGTGTTAAACTTGAGTGTGATAAACTTTGTATTGTTTCAGGTCCAGAGAAGACATTTTCAGTGACCCCAGCTTCCATTGATATTCCTCCGCTCAAGTCTTGTACAAACTTTGTTTTGTTTCAGGTCCGGAGAAGACATTTTCAGTGACCCCAGCCTCTATTGATATTCCTCCGCTCAAGTCCTGTACATTCCATGTTACCTTTAAACCAGTAAGTACAGAAACACTGTTGAAAAAGTCAATAGGACTTCAGATTTTTATAAAAAAAAGTAATATACCAAGTTATAGTCTACTTTCAGTCCGAATGACCGCTCAGCCGACTGTACATTTACTCCCCTGATCATTGAGCCATCTGGCCTACAAGATTGTAAGAATCCACTATGAGTGCTGATTTAGGATAGGAATTTCTTCCCAGAGAGTCAGAAAATTCATGCAGGGATGAGGCTTGCCTCATCCCTGCATGAATTATCTGACCCTCGGGGTAGAAATCCCTATCCTTCATCAACAAAAGGATTCTTCTCCCATTTCAATAATTAAAACATGATTCAAATAATTTCAGTTTGTTTGTAATTTTTTCCACCAATTCTTTACATTGTTTTTAGTAAACTTTATCACAAATGATGTCATTAAGTTAGCCAGGTTATGCAGCACTTGTGGTTAAGCTAGGCAAAATTTTGACGTCATGTGTATCCCACATAAGGGAAAATGGGAGAAAAGAAGGACTCCAGATTAGAGAAGTATTTCAAAAACTTAAATCTTCATTTATTATTTCTTAAATAAAACACAAGTCTTTCTGCTTGTACATTAGCTGAATCAGGATACTCCTTACCAATGAGACATATAGGATCTGTCATGAGTCAATGTTTAAGACAAGCTGACCTCAAACGAGTCTAGAATTGAAATGTTATTAAGCGAGCTTTGGCGAGCTTAATAACTTTTCTTTTCTAGACGAGTTTGAGGTGAACTTGTCTTAAACATCAACGAGTGACAGACTCTTTTTCTCACATAACCAACGATTTTACATTGTTTTTTAAAACAATATAGGCATTTTTTTTTAATCCCAGTGATGTCAAAACGCCTTTATAAATAGTGACTTTATATTGACATCATCAAATTGATCTTTCACATGTTGGAGATAAGGATATTCCTGATCGTTATTCGCTATAGAAAACAGGGGTAGTTATGTGAGAAATACAGATTCCCATTTCCAGCATTGCGAAACTCATACACATAAACACATTTGGCTACATTTCAGAATGCACCTAATCAATTTTTCGGAGGAGAACTTGAATGTTATGCCTACTACAAGAGCTTACGAGACTACAAACTGGTCGAGGACACCACACACTGTCCGCCCTGGTGCTTAACACTCTCTTGTACAGGTCAGTATATGTACAAAACAAAAAATAGTAAAACCTCTCCATTAAGACCATTTAATTGTGTTAATTATAAGGGGTTAAGAACAGGTGACTGCTTAAAGCAAGGTGACAGTTAAACAGAAAGCTCCTGTAGGAGCTTTCTGTTTCATTGTCACCTTGCTTTTAGCTGTCACTTGTCAACTAATTAGCCTTATTTTTAGTGGTCGTAGTAGAGAGGTTTTACTGTACTACATGCAGGGCTCTAGATATAGGGAGTATTTCAAAAACTATTTTAAAATCTTTATTTTTGCATTAAACCCTACTGTGTCACTACTCATTAGAATCGTCTCTTCGAGACAATGCTAATGAGTAGTAACACCATAGGATTTTGTGCTGAAATGAGCAAAAAAAATCTTGATTTGTTAAGTTGCATTAAACCCTATGGTGTCACTACTCATTAGAATTGTCTCTTCGAGGTGATTCACAGTAGGATTTGGTGCTGAAATGAGCGAGAAAATCTTGGATTTGTTACGTTTACTCCCTCTTAGCTAGAGCCCTGACTACATGTATGTTATTGTCAATTGGTTCATGGCATACCAGTAATATATGTACTCTCTTTCCTGGCCAATTAAAGAGTTTAACCCATTACTCTATAGATACACCGTTGGACACCTTTAATTTATTCCTTCTCTAAAGAAACCATTGTATACTGTCATGAATATGCACCATTGAGAAATATTTCTGATATCCTAGTAGACGGTAGCTTAAACCAGGCTATCAGAAAAGCAGAATACTCCCTAAGGCACATTCTGCTTTATTTTCAGCCTGCTTTAAGCTAACATCTGCTAGAATATAATATTTCTTGTGGTACATATTCATGAGGTCCTGCATAAATTTGAATTATTTTCTTGAGTGGAGGCATATATTAACCCTTTAAACCCTAGTAACGCTTATATGCGTGATTTACAAACAGTATACCTGCATAGAGTACACTTGCCCTATGCAAACAGTGTAGGCCCAGATCAGAGGGCTGCTTAAGCAGCCCTCTGATCAGGGTCTGCACTGTTTGTTATTTTGCAAAATAGTGTTAAAACAACCCTTAATAGTCAACAATGGACTAGATTTAATTGGAAATTGAAAGTGTCCATTTTGAAGTCCAGGGAGGAAAGAGTTAAAGGCCTGAAAATGTGTATCTGCTCCTAGTTTTGAAGATAGGTAACACTAAAAGCAGGTTGAAAGAATGCGCCTTAAGGCACATTATGCTTTACTTTCATCCTTCTTTAAGCTACCATTTGTGAGTACAGTCGAACTCCGTTTCCTCGAAGTTCAACGGACCGTTGAAAAAATATCGACGTAACCGAACTTCGAGCTAAAGGAGTTTAACAATTGACATCTGTATTGTCATATGGAAGGTGGGTAATATTGATCCTATATAGTGTTTATTAGGAGGTACATGATCGGTATTGGAAATAAAGGCAAGAATAATCTACATGTGATATTCGGGAGCGAGACAACACATACAAATAAACAGTTTTCATATTTTAATACACAAAATTATTAACACAACAACGATACATGATAGAGGAAAGAGAAGAACACAGAGACAAAGCACGACATACATATGAAATATTTAAAACACATTTGGTACCTGATTAGATCAGCATAAATATCCAGCACATGATTTCTAGCACATTTCCATAACATACATGTAACATAATAGATCTAGCTCTACACATTTCGTCGCACAATGACAGAGCAGTTTACACTTCCGGTGACGCTTAACCTTTGCAAGCATACGTTGTTTACATGTTTAATTTTCAACAGGTTGGATCCGATTTTGAAACGCTGGCGAATTATTTCAGCATTTCAAACAGAAACAACCTGTTGGAATTGATCAAGATTTCTAATAGAAATTAAGAATGATTTAGAAATGAATTGTAAACTTAAAAGCTTGCATCAGTTAACGACACTTAAAAGACATTTCTGTTGGTCTCACTACACTAATTCACTGTCCGGCACTATGAAGAATTCTGTAATCGACGTCTGTTTAGCAAAATGTCCCCTCCCTTGTAACTTAGACACAAAATTGCCAAAATCAGCAAGAGTGTTCATGATATTGTCTGGCACATTTTCCTGAGTTTCAACCAACGCTCGCAAAGTGTCAAAAGCACTGTAAGCACTGGCGAGATTTGGCGGCTTCGTTGTTTGCTGTTCCTGAATTTCTGGTTCTTCGTCGCTCTCACAAGAATTCCTGGCGCTGATGATCTCTGCCACGATGCTGTCGTCAGTAGCGGGTGCCGATGTTGTCACCTGATCGTCAATTGCGGCGTAGTCAGCAAGCGAGACCCCGTTGCACAGCAGACGTGCAAGCGGGATATCGTCTTCTGGGTCTTCTTCCTCTGTTACCTCTGTCTCCGTCTGTGGCACAAACTTAGCACGGCGAAAGCAGTTCGCAATAGTAGTCTGTGTCACCTTAGCCCATGCTTGCTGCAGCAGTCTGATTCCATCAAGAACAGAAAGTACAAACTCTGTCTTCTGTTCTACACAACTTGACAGGCGCTGCATTACAAGGTTTCTGTACTGCACCTTGAGAGACTGTATCACCCCCTGGTCCATAGGCTGGGTGATGCTGGTAGTGTTGGGTGGTAAATACACAAGCTTCACAGTTTTCAGTCCCTTCACCTCAGGATGGGCTGGGCAGTTGTCAACAATTAGCACGACTTTTCTTTTCTGGCAGCGCATGTTTCTGTCAAATTGCGTTACCAAGTCTATGAAAATTTGTGACACCATCCAGGCTTTCTTATTGGCGTTGTACTCCACAGGAAGAGACTTCACATTCTTGAAGCATCGTGGCTTCTGAGATTTACCGATCACCAACAGCTTACTTTTTTCAGACCCAGACATGTTAGCGCACACCATTACTGTGAGACGCTCTTTGCTCTGTTTGCCACCATGGCAGTCCACATTTTTGAATTCCAGAGTCTTATCACTGAGGGCACGGTAGAATAACCCAGTCTCATCAGCATTGAAGATGTCATCTGGGCTATACTCTGAGAGAATGGAGACGAGCCTGTCATTCCACTCACTCATTTTGTCTGAAGAAATATCCACAGACTTTGCCTCTCCGCACACCTTCTTGAATGTGATCCCATGTCTTTCCTTAAATCTCTCTAACCACCCATTTGAGCACTGAAAGTCATTCTCAGACACTCCTAAGTCTCGGGCGAAGCTGTTAGCTTTGTGCATGAGAAAGGGACCTGAAATCGGCACATTTTCATTACGGGCGTGTTTGAACCACTTCAAAACGGCCTCTTCAACTTCAGGATATTTTGCCTGTCTACTCCTCTTTCTCTGCGGTCCAAAGTCGCATGCTGCATAAGCCTGTTTTATTTGAGCAGACTTTTTCAGCCATGTTGACAGAGTGTTTTGTGGAACACCAAATTCATTGGCAATCTTTGTCTTTGGGCTTTTTCCTTCTTCAACGGCCATAATGGCTTGGTACTTTGTCTCCACGGTGTAGTTAGCAAGTTTTCTCTTTGTTGACTTCTTGCCACACTGAACAGAGGCTCCAGGTATCCCCCCGGGTTGATTACCGGGTCCTTCCCTTGAAACGTCATGTTCGTTGGACAGTCTGGGTATCCCCCCAGGTTGGGTACCGGGTCCTTCCCCAGACATATCCGAGTGCGACGGTGTAGGTGAACTGTCTCGATCAGAAAGCATCTTGACAATGTTTTCGATGTGATTTAGGTCTGGTTTAAGTAGCAAAACCATAATTGACTCAGTTTTGACAGAACTGTATTCAGCCTGAATTATTCGAAAATATGTACGCAAACTTCGTAATCAAAGTTATTCTAGAATTATTTAATCATACTGATTAGCGCAATTAAGACGGTAATTCTTTAATCATACTGATTAAAGAATTAAGACTATCAGTCATAATTTACACTTTAAAAGCAAACACTTTATCAAACATTTCGGTAATTTTTACACATTCGGTCCTTATACCAGTCACGGTGGCCGACAGCCATTTTCGCACCTCCATTCAATGTTTGCCGAATGTGCAATAAGCAGTCACGGTGAAGCAGTTATCGACGTAAAGGTGAGAAAAATTGCTCTGGGTCTGAAAAATTACATCGACGTAACCGATAATATCGAGGTAAGCATATCGAGCAAATGAGAGATTTCTTATATAGATAAAGAAGGAATTCGCCGGGACCGGCAGAACAAATCGACGTAAGCGGAGTATCGACGTATCCAATATCGAGGTAACGGTGTTCGACTGTATATGGGAAATAATTATTCTTATATTGCACATTTGTTACTGTATAAAATGGGATTACCAGTATATTCCTCGATGGGGAAATTAATAAATGCGTAAATATGTGTATCTGGGACCCGTTTAATGTACCGTAATACAACAGAAACTGTGATAAGTCAAAACTTAAAAATGCATCTAAATTCTGATTTTTCCATCTAATCCTGTCTTGTGACATCTCTGTAGAATCCTCTTTTCAAGACCATTTTTGTTGTACAAAGTTTCATTATATTGGCCCCTTGAATTATAGGTTAGTGATATAATTTTGCAGGTCATACATTCATGCAAAACAATGAGACATTCCTGCCAAGGTACAAGCTAGACCCAGGCCAGCTTGTGTTCCCCGCTGTAAATGCCAAGGAGTCCACTTACAGAACATTACTAATGGCAAACACAGGCCCAACACCTATACTGTTTGATGTGGAAAAAGACTCAACCAGGTATGTACAGTGTTCGCTTCCTACAACGGCCCTCCCAACAATGACTCCCTCCTTACATCGACCCTTGCCGCAGTTCCCTAAATAAGAGCTACAGTGTTCCCTCCCTACAGTGGCCCTCCCAACAACGACTCCCTCCTTACACCTACCCTTGCCGCATCCCCCTAAACAGGATAATTATGTCTAACGCTTTTATTGCGGCAATATCGTCTGCTTAAAGTTGTCGTCTGCTGTTTTTTCTCAAAGTTACATAATGGACATTTTGACAGCAAAAATATTAATGACAAGTGACAAACAGCTTGAATCCAGATCAGACGCCGCATTATGCGGCGTCTGATCTGGATTCAAGCTGTATGCAAATGTAAGCCAATTTGCCTACCGATAACGACTCCCTCCCAAACAACGCACAAAATCTTCATTTCCCATTGGGTGTCGTTGTAGAGAGGGAGCGCTGTAGTACAAGAGAAGACATTATTCTTTCCCATTTATCCCACTACCCCATACCCTCTTTTCAGTATTGAAGATGGATGATTGCTTGAAGCACAGGGCTCCAGATAAGGGGAGTATTTCAAAAATTAAAACCTTTATTTCTGCTTTAAACCCTATGGTGTCACTACTCATTAGAATCGTCTCTTCGAGACGATTCTATTGAGTAGTAACACCATATGATTTGGTTCTGTATGAGTGAGAATATGTTGGATTTGTTTAAATTACTCCTCCTTATCTGGAGCCCTGATTAGCAGTCATTTCAGCAGAATGCTCCTTAACCCATTACCTCATTGCCTGTTTCTAGTTTTGATGACTGCTGCCTGCCTCATACAAACTTTGATATAGGTGATTCTCTCATATGTCTGTGGAAGAAATAGTTTATTCGAAATTAACCCTTAGCCTGCCACTCACGACTATAGCTCCATATTCAAACAGCTTGGATCCGGATGAGACGCCGAGTAACTCGGCGTCTTATCCGGAACCAAGCTGTTTGACACTCGGACAACATTTTCAGCAATTTTGAGCAACTTTGAAGCACTTTGAAACTTGAAGCAGACGAGAAATATAGCAGACGACAATTTATTTGGCGGGCTAAGGGTTTGAGACATGCAGTAAGCACCTTCTGGAGCTTTCTGCAATACTTTTATTCAGCACTGAGCTTTTTCACGCTTCAAACAGGTCTAGCAAGAAGCGGGAGATTGCGGGTTCAGTCCCCGGCCGGGTCAAACCAAAGACTTAAAAATTGGTGGTAATGACTTTTCGTCGGTGTCAGGATAAAGTAACCGGCCTGGTACAGTCCCTGGTGGACTTCATAAGTGCCCTTGCTTGTAATACCCGAAAGGGGTGTATAGCAGTATATAGAAACAAACAAACAAACGAACAAAGAAATTTACAACACAAGATTGACATTTACAAGAATCTACTAGACCTCCTTATAGCCAATGTTTAGTTACATGTGGCACTGTCCTCTGAGTCATTGTTTTGCAGATTTTGATTGTTTATTTATCAATTCCAGGCATGAGAGTATACAACGTTTAGAAACTCACAGTTAGCCTAATTAAACGTCAACATGGCCTACTTTTTATTAACTCCATCAATGCTTAAGTACTCCAAGTGAATCCATGTTTGCAAACAATTTACCTGGCATCTGATCAGGATCCCAACTGTTTAAATTCATATCATGTGTTTCGTTAGTGAAAAATACCTAAATTTAGTTTAAAGAGTAAAAGCAGACGACACTTTTGAAGCAGACAACACATTCTGGTGGGTGAAGGGGTTATTAGCAAGTTCTGAGTTGTTTACTCTCCCAGGGTTCATTGTAAGGACATTAGAGCCTGTATGCACTTGTATATCTGGTTACCCCATAGCTTGTTTCTAGTTTTGACCGGGTGACCTCTTATAGCAGCTAGGTTGAAAGTAAAGCAGAATGCTCCTTGCGCTACCGTCTGCTAGGATATATGATATAGTTGGTTCTTATGATATTAATTCATGACTATAACTGTTTCTTTAGTTGAGGAATAGATTAACGGCATTTTTTAAAACTGAGAAAGATCTTAACGGTTGATATGTACTAAATAGGAGACAAAAGATGTTGAGAAAATCCACCAGGAGTTAAAAACAAAAAATCAAGTAATATTTACTTTCTGCCCGAATGGCCATTCAGCCGACTGAACATTCTCTCCCCTGGGGCCCGTTTTACTAAACTACTTATGCAAAATTTTTGCGTAAGACAAAATTTTAAATTTTAATTTATATTTTCTATTATCACTTGCTACAAACAGCAAATAGCCAGATCAGAGGACGCGCTTTAAGCGCGTCCTCTGATCTGGCTATTTGCTGTTTGCAAACGTTAATGATCGAAAAATAAGTATTAAACGATTTTGACTTACGCAAAAAATTTGCGTAAGTTGTTTAGTAAAACGGGCCCCCGATCATTGAACCATGATTGAAAAGACGATTCCAAAGCTATGTCACAAAACAGGATAAATAAAAAGTAATTAGGAATTAAATGTATTTTAAAATTTTGACTTACCGGTATGACTGTTTTTGTTATACAAAGTTTTATGAAATGGGCCCCTGTTCTCTCACAGCTCTTGTTTTGATTTAGTTATAATTACTTTATTTACTTTTTTCCCCAGTACATTTACAATCAAGCCAGCAAAGGCCCTTTTGAAGGGAGAAACCCAGGTGTTTGTGGTAAAGATTTCTCCGAAGGAAGTGAAGACATACAAACACAAGCTGAAGTTTCGCCTGAATGACAATAGCAAGTATGACAAGGTTAGTATATAAAGGGAGATAACAAAATATAACTGATCTGGCTATCTCCCTTGGCTTTTGATTGTAAACATTTAAGTTATGCATTTATTAATCTACTGTGAGGGGCGGGGGCACTACTGGTTTACCCTTGTACATCGGTCTATTCGTCTGTCCGTCACATACAGAACAAAATTTGTCCACCTAACTCTTCCTACAGTATTCAAACCACAACCTTATAACTTGGCAGAGTGTTTGCACATACACCATAGATGTGCATGTGAACAGGATTTTGATATGCTGCAATTTTTCACAAAATTACAGTCAGTTGAACTTAGTCAATTTTTTGTCGGCGAGGGCTTCATATTTGTCTTACAGACAAAGCCATCCCTCTAGTTTAGAATAGTCCCTTAACATGAATTTGAATGTATCAAGTAATGAACACTTTATTCATGTTTGTTTTGGTCACATGACAGGAAGTGGAATTGGTGGGATCAGCTGAGGCCCCTCTTGTACTGTTGGAAACCCAGGGAGAGATGTATTTCAAGCCTACATGTATCGGGACCTCGTCAAAACGCACCTACACTATCAAAAACGTCTCTAGGATACCTCTCAGGTGAGTTTTAAAAAGATGAAATTACAGTTAAATACATGTATTGTGATAAGTGGGCATTGCTAGAATATAGAAAAGATTTCTTATTGTACATGTTCATGACTGTATGAATTAGAACTATTTTCTTTAGTGGAGGGACAAATGCAGTGCCCTATTAGGTGCTTCTACTGGGAAAAGGTTAAAACAAGATTGTTAAAGCATTTTGGTGGTCTCTGACCTCTAGGCCATTTCGGCCTATTGGCCAATGAGAGAGATGCAGTTCAAGCAAGCGATCATTGACCAAGATTTCTGATAATTACTGATTGGTTAATAGTTTCAACCAGGAGGTTAAAAGAGAAAACATTCCCGTCTTTGACGGGAAAAATTTAAATCATCATAAATTCCCCCAAAATTACAAGATTGACTGATTCAACAGATTTGATAACATGCTATGTGTGTTGTTTCAGGTTTGAGTGGAAGCTAAGGTATCATGATAAGAACTTGTTGTCTATGAGTCCAGACTCGGGTATTATACAGCCAAATGAGAGTCAGGTAAGTGTTTTATAGTAACAGATAACTAAAGTAAAACATATTGTGTATTAAAGGGAGGTAATCAGATAACTCATATGTATGCAGTAAACCACTCATATACAGTCCACTGGACTGATTGGGGTAGTGGACTGTATAAGAGTGGTTTACTGCATACATACATACGTATGAGTTATCTGATTAAAGTAAAACAGTTGTCAGATGTAATTACAGTCCTCCCTCCCTACAACGGCCCTCCCAACAACGATTCTCTCCTTACAACAATGCTTGTCGCTGTTCCCCAAACAAGATCATTTTGTCCAACCTATTCAGGGCTGCCATATCATCTGCTTGAATGTCGTCTGCTGTTTTTTCTCAAAGTTACATATTAGTGGACATTTTGACAGAAGAAATATAATGAGGAGTGACAAACAGTTTGAATTCAGATCAGACGCCGCGTAAAGCGGCGTCTGATCTGGATTCAAGCTGTTTGCAAATGTAAGTCAAGTCTTAATTTTCCCTCCCTATAACAACTCCCTCCGAATAAATACACATTCTGTGTCTCCAAATGGGTGTTGTTCTCGAAATGGAGCACTGTATTCTTTAACCTGTTTCTTCATTGCCTGTTTCTAGTTTTGAAGACAGTTGATTACTTAAAACAGGTTGAAAGTAAAGCAGAATGCGCTTAAGGCGCATTCTGCTTTACTTTCAGCCTGCTTTAAGCCACCATGTGCTAGGAAATAGAAAATATTTCTTATGGTGCATATTCATGACTATTTTCTTCAGTGGAGAAATAAATTAATGGCGTTAAAAGGAATATTTATGTAGGGGAATTGGTTAAGAGTGTAATATTTTTTATATTTATTTTCAGTCCCAGACATGGTCATTTGTGCCCCTGCAGGAACAGAAGTATGTAATGAAGCCTGCTCTAGTGGTCTGGGGTCAGGGCTTTAGCAGCACCTCTTCTGGGGGGAAGAAGAAACAATTTGATGTAAGGGCCATCGGAGAGGGCTCAATAGGGGACATAAAGGTACAGTAGACTTGTTTCTGTAGTACAGTCAAACCTGTCATAGCGACCATCCCAATGAAAAACAGTGCATACCCAGATTTGATAGCTCTTATAAAAGCTGTCTGATCTAGTACTGCACTGTTTGCAATTTTACAAATCAATTGTTTTGTTTATTTCTTATTATCTACACTATTCTTACAAGTGTCTTTGGAATATATTCCTACGTAAATATAAGGATATTGAAATCTCTGATTATTTTCCGATATTAATCGAAATGGCCACCCCGATTTGATTTGATTATCTATTGCTGTTTGTCATTTTGCACTTTATTGTAAATAACATCCTAAATAGTTTTAAATAGACTAGACTTAACCCTTAGCCTGCCACTCACGACTATAGCTCCATATGCAAACAGCTCGGATCCGGATGAGACGCCGAGTAATTCGGCGTCTCATCCGGATCCAAGCTGTTTGACACTCGGACAACATTTTCAGCAATTTTGAGCAACTTTGAAGCACTTTGAAACTTGAAGCAGACGAGAAATATAGCAGACGACAATTTATTTGGCGGGCTAAGGGTTAATTGGAATTATCCATTGAAAGTGTCAGGGGGGAATGTGTTAAGGGTAAAATAGCGAGTTTCAGGGCTCCAGATAAGGGGTAGTTTTCTGAACAAATTCAACATTTTCTCACTCATTTCATCACCAAACCTTATGGTGTCACTACTCATTAGAATCGTCTCGAAGAGACGATTCTGATGAGTAGTCACACCATAGGGTTTAAAGCAGAAATAAAGATTTTAGTTTTTGAAAAACTACTCTTATCTGGAGCCCTGGAGTTTGGTGTATATTCCAGGCGGAGGAGGGCTACCTTGACTTTGGAGACGTCATCGTTGGAAGTCAGGCATCTAAACACATCACCCTCCTGAATAACAGTAACTGTAGTCTACACTATAGACTGTCTATAGAACAGACCATGGATGGACCCTACCCTAACGAGATAACAAGAGGAGACGGAATAGGTAGGTCCAGAAATAATACCCAATGATCATTCTAAAGAACACTCTATAGATACACATTTTAATGCATCTTATTGATTCCTCCACTGAAGGAAAAAGTTCCAATCTATACTACACACTACACAACATGAACCTAAACAAATTCAAAATTCTTTATTTCAGCTTTAAGCAATCATATCCTAGCAGATGGTAATTTAACCCATTTCCCCATAAATACGCCTTTTAACGCCTTTAACTTATTACTGCCCAGAAGAATATAGTTCCAACTTATACAGTCATGCAAATGTACCATCAGAAATATTTTCTATATCCTATCAGATAATAGCTCAAAGCAGGCTGAAAGTAAAGCCTTAACTCTTTCCTCCCTGAAACTTTAAATGGACAACTTCAGTTTCTATTTAAGTCTTAGACTCATTTCTGACTTTTAAGGTTTTTTTTGTCAATGTTTGGCATTATGACAAACAGTGAAGACCCTGATCAGAGGGCTCCTTTCAGAGCCCTCTGATCTGGGTCTTCACTGTTTGCACAGGACAAGTGTACTATTCACATGTACACTGTTTGAAAAGGACGCCTATATGCAGGACTAGGGTTCAAAGGGTTAAGGCACATTCTGCTTTACTTTCAACTTGCTTTAGGTAGTCAACTATTTTCAATACTAGAAACAGGTTATGGGATAATTGTTTCATATCAATTGACATGCTAATGTTGTTCATTCTAATATTACTTGGAATAACCTTGTATAACAGGGCTCCAAATAAGAGGGAGTAAACTGCACAAATCCAACATTCACTTATTATTGCATCAAATCCTATGATGTTACTACTCAGTAGAATCGTCTCGAAGAGACGATTCTAATGAGTAGTGACACCATAGGGTTTAAAGCAGAAATAAAGATTTTAGTTTTTGAAATACCTCCCCTTTATCTGGAGCACTGACTATAATATTGATGTTTTTTTTAGCTCTTGACCTGAACAGAATGGAAGGCATTATACCAGCCCGATCACGACAGATCATCTCAGCCATGGTCAAACCAATACGTAGAGTGACCTACCAGTTTGCTATCTCCTACCAGTTGGTCACTCCAGAAGGTACGAGCACAGTTTTATTTCAATGCTTTCTCATGTACAATTTTCTATAACAGGGCTGCTATAAGTTGACATGACAATTCCTAAGATTTCCAAATTTGCATTTTGTCAAGTGTGATTTTACGAATCATACCTTTGCCCCATTGCCTGTTTCTAGTTTTGTTGACATGTGACTACTTAAAGCAGGCTGGAAGTAAAGCAGAATGCGCATTAAGGCGATTCTGCTTTACTTTCAGCCTGCTTTAAGCTACTATGTACTACAAAAAAATCCGAGGAAAAATCCGGAGAAATGGCAGTCCTGCTATAACCTCTGTATATTTCTTTTCTTGCTTCCTCTTGCTATATTTTTATGCCCCTGCCATGTAATATATAGCCGGGATATATAGTGTTACCCGTTTCTGTCATTCTGTCCTTCCGTCATAATTTAGTTTTCGTTCACTATCTCCGTCATAGATGCATATATTGAAGTCAAATTTAGTTTATAGATACATCATGGCAATATGCAAGTTATGCCCCTTGGACTTGGAAAATTTATGATAATTTGTGGTTTTAGCTCATTATCTCAGTCATGCATTGACATTTAATCAGTATTTATGAAATTGCAAATAATATTAAACAATATTTAAAAAAATATATAATATAAAAAATGGATTGGACAACAGGCAAAGCCTATGCAAGCCATCTCTAAGAATCAAATTTCATCCTTTATCCATAATTATGCAAATAAGTTTACCTAGTACATAACAGAAACTACTTTTTTATACATATTTTGTCATAAAAATCCATGACTTACTCATGCATATTCATGTATATTTCAAGATGACACATCAGCCTCCACACAGGAGATCCAGCATTTATGTCATATCCTGACGACCGGGGTGTTCCCTACCATATCTGTAACAGACGCCAGATGTTATGGCAGTGCTGTTGGGATTAGCAAGAAACAGCTGTGGTCGCTGTTCTCTCTAGACAAGTAAGTCACCCTTCTGGGTCCAAGGTTATAAAGCGTTTGAGCTGAGTCTGAGTGTGTTCTCAAGCATTTGATTGATCAGATTTGAGCCTAGGCTAGGGTTAGGGAACGACTTTAGACTCAACTGAATAGCTTTATAACCTTGGACCCTAACCCTCTATACCTCTAGATTAGGGTGTATTTGAAATAGTAAACTTCTTATATGTCTCCATCAAATCTGTGGTGTGACTACATATTAGAATTGACTTTTTAACCATTTTTAGCTCACCAGACTGTGTCCAAGAGCTTATGTTGTCACCCTGTTGTCGGCATATAAAGGCATAAAAAGGCGTATTTCTGGGATAAAGTGTTAAAAGCAAAATGTGTATGCATTGGGTAATGGATTGATAGTGGACCATTTTCCTTTAGTATATTATTGGTATCAATTGATTGTTCCAAGAATTTAAAGACTGAAGTGAGACTATTAATTATGTCTAATATTTTCAGTATGAATGTGTGTCTGGACTCTGACCCATCAGCCAGGGAGTTACTATACAGTGTACAGACGCGCCACAGTCACCAACGACGGCCCCCAGTATACACACGGGCCATTATGGACTTCAACTTTAGTGCCGCTCCTCTAGGCAGTGAGCCGTGTGTTGTCAGTCTCATGTTTGAAAACAGTGGCACAGTCGCTACAGAATGGTAAGTTTCATACTGGTAGTAGAATGTCTTGTTAGTAAAGTGCTTCCTCCCGATAATGGCCCTCCAAATAACGTTTCCCTCTCTTTCAACAATGCTTGCCCATTTTCCCACATACAAGACAATTATGTCCAACTTATCACAGCTGCAATGTCCTCTGCTTAAAACTACTGTCTGCTTTTTCTCAAAGTTACATATAAGTGCACATTTTGATAGAAAAAACTTAATGACAAGTGACAAACAGCTTGAATCCAGATCAGACGCCAGGTTACGCAAGTATAAGCCAAGTCTTGATTTCCCTCGTATAACGACACCCTCCTAACAACACTCACAACCTGTGTCTTCCATTGGGTGTCGTTGTAGTACCGTATTGCACAACTTTGACTGTATAAATGTGTTTTAGTGAGCGACTAAATTTACCCATTCATCCTGTTTTCAGGGCTTTCCTCTTCCCATCTGACCTTCACCTTGAACTGGAGTACTGGGCAGAGAGTGGAGAGTTTGATGAAGACGAGCTACATGAGGTGGGTGGGGCAGGACAGTTAGTGAATAAATATCAACAGAAAATTGTAACTTATGCTAGGCAATGCTTTTTCTCATGGCTTGTTTTCTGTTATCAAAATAGGTGACTACTTAAAGCGGACTGCATTAACTCTTTGAACCCTAGTCCCGCATATAGGCGTTCTTTTCGAACAGTATACATGTGAAAAGAGCACTTGTCCTATGCAAACAGTGAAGACCCAGATCAGAGGGCTCCATAAGGAGCCCTCTGATCTGGGCCTTCACTGTTTGTCATACTGCAAAATATTGACAAAAACAACCCTTAAAAGTCAGAAATGGACTAGACTGTAATGGAAACTGGGATTGTCCATTTGAAGTTTCAGGGAGGAAAGAGTTAAAAGGTTAATTCTTAGGAGGAATAGTTATGTATGTTCCATTTATTGAAAATTTAGCATCCTAACCTGTATTCATCTAGTTGCTTGTAAGTTTAAAAAAAATTGTTAACCCATTACAACATGGCCTGATTCTAGTTTTGAAGATAGGTAACTACTTAACCCTTTACCTTATAGAAGTGCCTTTTAGCGCATTTCGTTTATTCCTCCGCCGAAGAAAATAGTTCCAATTCAATGTCATGAATATATATTATAGAGAATATTTTCTATATTCTAGCACATGATAGCTTAAAGCAGGCTGAAAGTCAAGCAGAATGCGCCCAAAGGCGCATTCTGCTTTACTTTCAACCTGCTTTAAGAAGTCACCTATCTTCAATACTAGAAAAGACTATCAGGTAAAGGGTTAAAGTAGACGGAAAGTAAGCAGAATGTGCCTTTTGCTTTACTTTCAGCCTGCTTTAAGCTATTATCTACCAGGGTGTAGAAAATATTTCTTATGATCCATATTCATGACTACTTAAAATTTTAACTATTTTCTTTAGTGAAGGAATAGATTAAAGGTGTAAAAATGTGTATTTATGGGGTAATGGGTTAAAGAATTCTTTCAGATTTGAAACATTGTTTGGTATGGAGATTTTTTTTTTCAATGGTTAACATTGTTTGATACTTTGTGTTTCAGATGAAAGTAATGGACAATAACCTATTTACCATAGAGCCCAAAAAGGGCAGCTTAGAGCCCGGGGAGGTGGGCACAGTGACCTTCACTTACAAACACACCATGGCCGGCACCGACAGACTACCCGTGCTGCTGAAACTTGCCCGTGGCCGAGAAATACTGGTATGTTTCCAGTTTCATCCTTCCAAACATAGCTGTCCTCAATACAGTTGTGCAGAACTTTATAGTTCTTTTACAGACAGTTAAGAGCCTGGTCAGGCACTAAGTAACCTGTCGTCTGATCAGGCTCAAAACTGTTTACTAATCAGATTAAGTATATAAGTCATCCTTTCCGAAAAGCTGTCGTTTTCTTCATTTTTATGTTCCCATTACTATCAGTCAGGTCATACTGTTTTTCCCCTGTCTGTCCATCCATTCCTTTATTCCTCTGTTCGTCCATCTGTCCCACATATAGTACATACTTTGTCCGGCTAACTCCTCCTACAGTTTCCAAACTTCAACCTTATATAACTTGGCAGAGTGTTTGCACATATACTATAGATATGCATGTGAACAGGACATTGATCTGCTGTAATTTTTCTCAAAATTACAGTCAGTTGAACTAAGTCAATTTTTGGCCAACGTGGGCATCATATTTGTCTTACAGACAATGCCACTCCTCTAGTTATTGTAATGTATTAAATTTAGCTTAGTTTAACCCTTTACCCAATAGAAGCGACTTTTAGCGAATATGATTTATACCTCCGCTGAAGAAAATAGTTCCAATTTAATCAGTCATGAATATATATTATAGGGATTTTTTTCTATATATTCTAGAACAGGATAGCTTAAAGCAGGCTGAAAGTAAAGCAGAATAAGCCTTAAGCCCATTCTGCTTTACTTTCAACCTGCTTTAAGTAGTAACGTATTTTCAATTCTAGAAATAGGCTATCAGGTAAAGGGTTAAATGAGAAATAAAAACATCTTCTCCACTGTAACTTGATGCTTGTTTATTTGGCAGCTTTTGTATTTGTATTTATCTTCACTTAAAAGGGAACTTTATGCTTGTTTTATTTTCAGCTGAACTTCATTGGAGTAACAGTAGAGCCAGAGCGACGCTACATTCACTTCCCATCCTGTAAACACATGTTTACCCCTGTCCCTGTCGGAGAGAAAGTCAGTCCTAAACAGGTAAGTCATGTCATATAGTAGAGCCAGAGAGACGCTACATTCACTTCCCATCCTGTAAACACATGTTTACCCCTGTCCCTGTCGGAGAGAAAGTCAGCCCTAAACAGGTAAGTCATGTCATATAGTAGAGCCAGAGAGACGCTACATTCACTTCCCATCCTGTAAACACATGTTTACCCCTGTCCCTGTCGGAGAGAAAGTCAGCCCTAAACAGGTAAGTCATGTCATATAGTAGAGCCAGAGAGACGCTACATTCACTTTCCATCCTGTAAACACATGTTTACCCCAGTCCTTGTCGGAGAGAAAGTCAGTCCTAAACAGGTAAGTCATGTCATATAGTAGAGCCAGAGAGACGCTACATTCACTTCCCATCCTGTAAACACATGTTTACCCCTGTCCCTGTAGGAGAGAAAGTCAGCCCTAAACAGGTAAGTCATGTCATATAGTAGAGCCAGAGCGACGCTACATTCACTTTCCATCCTGTAAACACATGTTTACCCCTGTCCCTGTCGGAGAGAAAGTCAGCCCTAAACAGGTAAGTCATGTCATATAGTAGAGCCAGAGAGACGCTACATTCACTTCCCATCCTGTAAACACATGTTTACCCCTGTCCCTGTAGGAGAGAAAGTCAGCCCTAAACAGGTAAGTCATGTCATATAGTAGAGCCAGAGCGACGCTACATTCACTTCCCATCCTGTAAACACATGTTTACCCCTGTCCCTGTAGGAGAGAAAGTCAGCCCTAAACAGGTAAGTCATGTCATATAGTAGAGCCAGAGAGACGCTACATTCACTTCCCATCCTGTAAACACATGTTTACCCCTGTCCCTGTAGGAGAGAAAGTCAGCCCTAAACAGGTAAGTCATGTCATATAGTAGAGCCAGAGAGACGCTACATTCACTTTCCATCCTGTAAACACATGTTTACCCCTGTCCCTGTCGGAGAGAAAGTCAGCCCTAAACAGGTAAGTCATGTCATATAGTAGAGCCAGAGAGACGCTACATTCACTTTCCATCCTGTAAACACATGTTTACCCCTGTCCCTGTCGGAGAGAAAGTCAGCCCTAAACAGGTAAGTCATGTCATACAATAAAACCCCTCTATTACAACCACTACACTAGATTGTGTTAATTATCAGGTCACATGGTATTTACGACAGGTGACTGCTTAAAGCAAAGTACAGTTAAACAGAAATAGATTTTCAAATTTTCTTTTCAAAACAGGGTTAGAGTTTCAAACATTATGTGGCATCTCATTAGGTTCCAAACTGTTAGCATGGTTTCACTACTAATATACTAAGAGTTAAAATGCAGAGAAAGCGGCTAAGGTTTCCTCTGAAGCTTATGGAGAGAAATGGGAAAAAGTAGATCATGTTTATCAGGGCTCCAGATAAGGGGAGTATTTCAAAAACTAAAATCTTTGTTTCTTCTTTAAACCCTATGGTGTCACTACTCATCAGAATCGTCTCAAAGAGACGATTCTAATTAGTAGTAACACCATAGGATTTGGTGCTAAAATGAGAAAATGTTGAATTTGTTCAGTTTACTCCCTCTTATCTGGAGCCCTGTTTAAGCAATAAGCTGTGTCTGTTTCAGGTTTATGAGCTGTACAACGGCGGCGGTATTCCAGTGCGGTATGAGTTTGATCTTACGCCACTAGAGCTGATCCGACAGGAGAACTTTGACCAACCAGTATTTGAATGTATCAACCCCATCGGTGAAATACCTCCAGGCAGATCGCTGAACATAGAGTGGAGGTTCTCTCCCATAGAGGCAAAGACTTATATGGTATGTATGACTGGAGGAATAGATCAACATCTCGTAATACATCAAATCTATGTGTATCACCCTGTTTAGAAATGGAGATGCCAACATTGCTGAACCAGATTCACAATTATTGAAAGGCTAGATCCCCTGGGTATTGCCAGAAATTTTGTACAGTGAAGATTGCATATAACTTTCCTTGTTTGTACGTTTCTTTTGTTAGAACGTTTGATTTTTCTGGTCCCGGCCAATTACCTTCGTTCTCTATGTTGAAAAGGGTTTGTTATAACGTTTCCTTCTTTTAACGTTTGGATTGCTTTTAACGTTGAAGTTTGATGGTCCCAAGGTGCAAATTGCTGTCATTATAACGTTTCGCCGGTACGATCGTCTTGACTACGGGCTTGTTCGCACTGTTGGCAAACTTGAAAATTATAACAAAAGAGCATACAATAATTACGTGTACCGTTGTGCATCGACAGGTGTGCTTACCCCTTTAAACGCCAAATTGTCGTCTGCATGAAATCTATGTCACATCTTCAAGCGAAAAAAATGAAAAGAAAAATCGGCAGCGTTTAAACTATTTGTTAGCGCATATGCCGTGTAGTCTCTTAAATGTCCAAGATACCAAACACGTAAATACACTAGTGTGTACGATTTGATTAACACGTGGGCTGTCATATGCTCATTTCACTTATGTTGTTATTAATATTAAGGACTTATTATTCCGTGTTAATATTACTGACCTCAAATGTTTAAATCATTTAGATTCAGTTTACTTATCTCCTGCTTCAGCGGTTGAGAATTATCAAATTCTTATTTATTCTGTTAACCATCCAATCAAACCAGTCGAAATAATCAGACCCCGTTGTGTAAATGACACGAAAATCGGATTACTTTTTCTTTTTTGTCTACACGTAGGAAAGTGACATAATATGGGGCCAGTTACTTACGCATATCTATAATTCAACACGGACAAAAACATACGTTTACACGAGAACTGAAAGAAAATATGCATAGTTATAACACGTACAAGCGCACATTATGCTTCCAGAACTTATTTGTTACGGAATGCAAGCTTAGCACCTGTCATCATCATCATCATCGGTGTTTAGATTAACGTGCAGGTGCAGGAGCGTCATCCACATCAGTGGGCCCCCTTCCAGGCAGCTGGCTGGCTGCACGCATAGCAGATCTCACATTTGATCTCCACACATCCCTATCACAAGGGTCGACTTCTGAGAGCTTCCACTCACGTCTGTCTCTCTGTGCCAATGTCTTCCATGTCATTTTTAAACCTGTGTTTGTTTTTATGAATAGATTTAAGATAACTAATACAAACGAGTAATTATCACGTTAAGTAATTTTAATGGAAATGTTTACAACGTTTCTCGGTTATAACGTTCAACAAATGACGGTCCCCGGCGAAACTTTATAAGCAATCTTCACTGTATTGCAATATATTGGGATACTCCATTACTGTATAACAATATATTGCATGTTATTAAAGTGAAATAAAATGATGCATTTGGGACAAAGTTCTTACCATTTTTTTTTTAATTAAGAAATTTTTCTTGAAATGACACCCTGAAAATACACCTCAGTATTTGATTCATATATTTTGGAAACTACATTTTTCATTGAAATATGTAAACATTATTTAGTTTTATAAAGATGTTAAATCTGTTATGCACACTGAATTGGAATCAACTTATACCATACCCTGAGCTAAAAACAATAAAGGGAAACTCCCTTTCTCTGCAAGTGGTTTTATGAGCCTCAGAATTTTACTGTATTGTTTTCAGAAAGAATTGCAATATTTTGGAAAATCGGTTTTATTGAGTATCCCTAACATGTACTCATGATCTGTATTTGATAGGTGGATGTTCCAATTAGGGTGCACAACGGAGACACTGCCATTGTTACGTTCACTGGTGTTGGCTATGACAAGAGGATTATGGGAGATACTATGCCAATGACAGATCAACAAGATCTTACTGGTGTGCCAAGCATACAGACCGTTCCCGTGCCTGGACAGGTAGGATTATAAGAATCCACCATGGGTGTTAATGAAGGATAGGAATTTCTCCCCGAGGGTTAGAACATTCATGCAGGGATGAGGCTTGCCGAGTCCCTGTATGAATTTTCTGACCTGAGGGGGAGAAATTCCTATCTAACATCAACAAAAGGAATTGGGTTTTTTTTTCTCCCATTTAAATCAGGGCTGCCATTTCTCAGCAATTTTCCGAAATATTTAGAATTTTATTCTGGCTGATGGTAGCTTAAAGCAGGCTGAAATGAAAGCAGAATGCGCCTAAGGGCGCATTCTGCTTTACTTTTTATCTGCTTAAAAGTGGTAATGTGTCTTCATCCTAGGAAAAGACTAGGGGGTAATGGGTTAAAGGTATGATTCATTAAATAGCGTTTGAAAAATAGAAAAATTGGAAATCTTAGTTTTTTTCATGATCAACTTATGGCAGCCCTAGGATATATATACAGTATTTAACTCTTACCTGGAAGAATATTTAAATCTCCATTCTTCCTTATTAGTAGTATCTTTATTTCCATCATATTTGATGAGCAAATACAAATAATGAACAATATAAATAAATCTAGAAAGGAACGTGATAAAGAAAATAAGTAATTAACCCAATCATGCCCAGTAGATTGTTCCAAGCTTATATATTGGATTAGTCCATTTTTATGTAAGGGTTGTATGGTCTAAAGTTTCATTTTCATTTTGTTTTATATTGAAATTCCTATCAGCAAACAGTATAGACTCAGATCATACGCCGCATAATGTGGCGTCTGATCAGAGTCTACACTGTTTGCCTATGTCCACTATATGGGATCGTGGGCACATAACCAATAAGTTTATGATATTGTTTTTGTTTCTTCTATTGTATAAAACTTTTAAGCCAATTATGTGCTTTATTTCCAGCTTGCATTCTTGTCACAAGAGCGTGTCTCGTTTGGAAATCTTCCATTGTTCTCTCGAGGTCGCAGGATGGTGTTTATCACTAACAGGTCCAAGAACCGTCCAGTGGCATTTGAATGGCATGTCACATGTCCTGCTGATAGCCAGGTAGGTCTTTGATATCTCTGAACATTGTGAAAGTTTTACAATTAATCACATTAGCCAAAGATTAATTGGACATATGCTAACAGTTCAGACACAGATCAAATGCTACATAATGCAGCATCTGATTTGAATAGTCATTGTTTGCTTCCAGGAATATCTATAAAGCAGGATGAAAGTAAAGCAGAATGTGCCTGCCTCAGCCTGCTTGAAGCTACTATCTGCTAGGATATAGAACAAATCCCTTATGCTGCATATTCATGCCTGTATAATTTAATATTGTTTGTTTTCATTACATTTGGTTAGCTGTGATTGGCTGTAATTTTTGTTTCATAACTCCATGAAAAAAATAAAACTCAGGCCACGCCTTGTCAGGACTACTTTCCCTTAGTCCAACTGCTCTTCACAAGCGCTGCATGAAGCAGGATGCCAAATGACGTCATTGACGTCGACGTTACTACATAACAACGACGCGTTTTGGCGGAAAATATATATGGTGGAGGGACTACAACCTACGTTTTAAAAGCGTTAAAAAAAGAACATTCGCCTTAGATTCTCTATTCAACTACTTTCTTAAATTCAGAAGTGATATTAAATTATAAGGAATAATTCGGAATATTTATTGTATTCATGGAGGTATGAAAAAAAAAAAATATTCGAATTATTCCTTAAATAAATTAGAGCTATTTTCTTTCCTGCAGGAATACAGTAAAGGTGTAAAAAGCATTCTTATGGGGTAATTGGTTAACCCTTAGCCCGCCAAATAAATTGTCGTCTGCTATATTTCTCGTCTGCTTCAAGTTTCAAAGTGCTTCAAAGTTGCTCAAAATTGCTGAAAATGTTGTCCGAGTGTCAAACAGCTTGGATCCGGCGGCGTCTCATCCGGATCCAAGCTGTTTGCATACGGAGCTATAGTCGTGAGTGGCAGGCTAAGGGTTAATAGATAAAAAAAACAAAAAACAATGAATAAGTTATTATTAATCTATTGTATGGAATACAGTTGACAGCATATAGCAAGATGAAAAATATAACTGAAATACTGTTAAGCATTGTAAAATCATAAAGAATCATACCAAATTATCTTGCTTTATTTAGCAGTCACCTGCCATAAACACAGTTGGACGTATATTGTGATTCGCATTGTTGCTGTTGCTGCGGAGGAGGAGAGGGTTGATAAATGTTTCCTTGTTTGTTTCAGTATCTATCCATCAACCCTGTAAGAGAGTTCCTAAACCCAGGAGAGAGTAAAATGTGTCGTGTCACCTTCATTGCTTGTGCTCAGCCGTCGTTCTATGATCTGGACTTGGTGTGCGAGGTATATAAGTTCAATAACCAGCAAAATGTTAATAGAAACGCTTGAGTTATGGCCCTTTATTTGGTGAAATTCTACAAATTTTAATTTTTAGAAGTAGAGTACACAAAGTAACTGTCCTCTGATTGTTCAAAATTCTGTACACTGCATTTTGATTGGTTGCACAGGTAACAGACAAAGTAGAGTACACAAAGTAACTGTCCTCTGATTGGTCCCAATTCTGAAACTGCATTTTGATTGGTTGCACAGGTAACAGACCAAGTAGAGTATACAAAGTAAACGTCCTCTGATTGGTCAAAATTCTGTAAACTGCATTTTGATTGATTGCACAGGTAACAGACCAAGTAGAGTATACAAAGTAAACGTCCTCTGATTGGTCAAAATTCTGTAAACTGCATTTTGATTGGTTGCACAGGTAACAGACCAAGTAGAGTATACAAAGTAAACGTCCTCTGATTGGTCAAAATTCTGTAAACTGCATTTTGATTGGTTGCACAGGTAACAGACCAAGTAGAGTACACAAAGTACCAGCAGACCTTGGAGGACTGGCACCATGAACGGGAAAGACAGAAGTATGAGTTTGTCATCACGGAGGACGATCTGGATGCTGACAAGAGGCATGACAGTCCAGAACTCACAGTATGTTTATCTTCTCTTACCAAGGGCTCCAGATTAGGGGAGTGTTTCAAAAACTTTAATCTTTATTTCTGCTTTAAACCCTATGGTGTCACTACTCATTAGAATCGTCTTAAAGAGACGATTCTAAGGAGTATTGACGCCATAGGATTTGATTCTAAAATGTGTGTTTCAAAAACTTAAATCTTTATTTCTTCTTTAAACCCTATGGTGTCACTACTCATTAGAATGGCCTTGAAGAGACGATTCTAATGAGTACTAACACCATAGGATTTTGTGTTGAAATAATTTAGGAAAAAATGTTGGATTTGTACAGTAAACTCCCCCTTATCTGGAGCCCTGTTTGTCATTTTGCAATATATTGTAAACAAACCAATAAAAACCTGTGGAGTAAAGCAATAATAAAAATTATACTGTCCATTGGTCTTCTTACCAATTACAGTAAAACCCCGCATTACGACCACCCCGATAAAAAGACCACCTCGCTATTACGGGTCCTTACCTGTGGCACGGAATTTTTGCACTATATTTCCTTTGATCACAAAACCCGATAATACGGGCACCCCACTAATCCACTAATACGACCACTTAATTGGTCCCATTTGTTTATATCCTACTGTTTTCACACCCGCTATTACGGGCATCGCGTGTCGGGCAGCAGGTCATCTATGAAAGGCTAATTGACACATACACACGGCTTGTGTACAGCATATTATGCAACTGATAAAGACACTTTGTGATTGTCGTAAAATGTGTGATTCAGCAGTCGCGGCTATTCAATTGTTTAGGCAAACTTAGAATTTATGCTGGATCATGTTTTAAAGGTGAGAATTAAGGGATAATAGATAAGATAGTTAATAACATGTAATTGATTGGTTCAATATTGTTTTTCTTTGGTGTTTGTCGTAAACTTGTTAAAGGCAGTAATGGCAGTATATTCTGTAACTGATTATGCAAACTGGGAAAATAAGGGTGGAACATGAGGTTGAGGCGTGAATGATAGGATGAAAAGGTAAGATTTGATTAATTGATTGGTTCACCGTTGTTTTATAGTCAATTGCACCCGTGATTGACAGCTTAGAATTGTAGATTAAATACCACGGATAATCGATCTCTACTTTCACTTTCAAAGTTTAATTGATACATAAAATACTGCTGCCTAAATTTGTAAGACTTAAGTTGAAATAATGTAGAAACGGAAACGAAAGGAACTTAATATGAAAGAAAAGGTTTCTCTGATCAATGACAGTAGGGGTTTAAGTCAGCGAAAATTGGCTGAGAGATACGGAATTGGCAAGACTCAAGTCCAGAGTATCTTGAAGAGAAAGGCAGAGTTCCTTGAAGGTTATGAACAGAACATTGATAACAGTAGAAAAAGACTGTGTAAGAGATTTGAGTCTTTAATCTTTTACTTCATGAATATTCATGCCTAAATTATAATTCATACCTCTATAAGCATAACATTCATTGACTGCCAAAAACAGAAGAAATCAAAAAGTTTTTTTTTACCTGCAGACATTTTCTAATTTAAGCAGTTGCAATAAGCATGCAGTTTGCAATAACTACAGTAGACCCTGATCAGAAAGCTCCTATGATATGAGCATACTCTGTTTGCAGAGGAACTATAAGGCATATCTATGCAGTAAATGATTAAAATGTGTGATATAAGCTTAAAAGCTTTGCTTCAAGCTGATGTGTGTGTGTGTTTTAAATTGATGTGGCAATACTTATAATGACAGTTCAAAACATTTGATATGTGAAGGAGTGGACCACTCCTTCACATATCAAATGTTTTGAACTGTCATTATAAGACTGGACTATTTTCTAAAATGCAGACAATCCTTAACCCTTTACTCCATAGCTTGTATTCAGTATGTATTAAAAGAAAGATGATTTTACTAATTTTGTTATAAAGAATGTCATTAAACAGATATGAAAGAGAGAGAGTATGTGTGGTCTTCTCACTCTATGAATACTGAAACTCGATATTAAGACCACCCCGCTATTAAGACCACTTTTGTCCGGTCCCATGGGTGGTCTTAATAGCGGGGTTTTACTGTAGTTTATATTAGACATTGAATATTCTGTTAAATGTTTGTTTGTATTTAGCCATCTGACTTTATGTACAATGTATGTTTTTATCAGGACCGACCACCATCAAGATTAAGGACGATGGAAGAAGGCATGAAGGTTAACGAGAGCGGGGAACTGATCAGATACAGAGTGAGTGGAGAACCTTTCACTTGTAGTTTCAGTTTATTTCGCATCATAGGCATCTGGCCCATACACATATAAGTACATACAAACAGAAAAACTTATGCATCAGGTGTAGTAATGAACACAATTTTACAATATTGTAACAGTCTGTTGATCAGATTGATACAAACTATAATTATACATAAGTATTCCACATCATTTGAGTATTAATCTTTTTTTAGATCAAATATTCAGTAGTATTGCAATACGTGTTTGTTGTTCAGAGGGAGTCATTATAGGGAGGGAAATTGGCTTACATTTGCAAACAGCTTTAACGCTGCGTCTGATCTGGATTAAAGCTGTTTGTCACTTATCATTAAGTTATTTTACTCTGAAATGGTCAAATATGTAATTTTTAGAAAAACAGCAGAGGACAATTTTAAGAAGACAACATTGCAGTCGTGAATAGGTTGAACGTTATTGTTCTGTTAAGGGAACTGCGACAAGGGTCTTTGTAAGGAGGGAATTGTTGTTGGGAGGGCCGTTGTAGGGAGAGAACACTGTACTTGTAACAGGAAAAATAATTAAACATTTTGTTTTTTACAATAATTTTTTCAATATTCCAGATAGGGAATTAAATTAATACTAATATATAAACTGCTCTTTTCTAATATTTTGACCCTTAGAGTTTATATTTTGATTTTTAACAGACATTACCACCGATCAGCAAGCTTTCCCCTGACGAGGAGAAAGAAGTACGTGAAATTAGGAGACACAAGGAAGATGTATTGTGGGAGAAACCCGAGGCTCCAACGCCGTTCCTGCTCCATCTGGGCCTCACAGCTAGGACACATGATATTAGAGAATACCAAAATAACTTTGGAGATGACTATAAGAAGTATTATATTGACAGGTATGATATATAGATTTTATTCAGGAAAAAAAGGCAAATTTTGCCCAACATTACCAGAGTAGCTTAACATTGTTAATGTTTTCATGATCAATGGCGGAAATATATATACATTATTTATCATAATCAATGGCAGTCAAAAGGGAGGTAACTGTTAGATTTCACACATCTCAGTGGGATTCTTTTTTTCTCATTACCCCATAAATATACCTTTTTACGCCTTAATTTATTCCTCCACTGAATAAAAATCCTCCACTTTATACAGTTATGAAAATGTATATCAAGAAATATTTTCTATACCCTAGCAGATGGTAGCTTAAAGCAGGCTGAAAGTAAAGCAGAATGTTCCCTAATGCACATTCTGCTTTAAGTGATCACCTGTCTTCAACACTAGAAACAGGCTATAGGGTAATGGGTTAAGTACTTATCACACTGAATATTCAAATATAAAACTCCTCCCAATATGAACATCTTTAATCAGAACATTTGCATATAAAACAAGGAAACTTTCTCTTCAGGAAAGCATTCAAACAGATCATATAAGAAGACAGTGTAAATATTTTCTAAATCCTAGCAGATGGTAACTTAAAGCAGGCTGAAAGTATAGCAGAATGCACCTTAAGGTGCATTCTGCTTTACTTTCAACCTGCTTTAAGAGAACACCTGTCTTCAAAACGAGAAATTGGCTCTAGAGTGAAGTGTTAATGCTAAAAATCATCAACCAGTCTAACTTTATGTTTCAGGTGCTCTAGTGAAAATGGTCACCTGTCATCAAAACGAGAAACTAGCTATGGAGTAACGGGTTAATGCTAAAAATCATCAACCAATCTAACTTTATACTTCAGGTGCTTAAGTGAAAAGGCAGAGGCTGTAAATACTCAACAAATCTAACTTTATACTTCAGGTGCTTAAGTGAAAAGGCAGAAGCCAAGAAAGAACCAGCTAAGACAGAGAAGACAGAGGTGATACCCTGTAAGGAGGCCGAGGCCGACGTCGTCGCTGGTGTTATGTCTAATGTGCTGAGGTAACGATGTTTTTCTCACCTCTCGGACAGAGGTATCCCGAAATCTAGGGGTGTGAGATATCCTTATCTGTCCGGACAGACAAGCCGAACATTGTTTGTTATTGCCGTTGTCATGACGTCGTCATGCATGCATTAGCGCATTAAAATATCCTCCTTGACATTACAGCCCAACTCTTGCTAACGAATCTGGTTAGTAGATTTATATTCAGTTCATAAAGGCTATATAGTTAATAAATCAAGTGAGGCAATGGTTTTAAACAATAACAGATGTGTTAATATATTAAGTTGTTGAAACTAGTGTACTTCTTTTTTCTATGTCCGTCCGCCATTCATGCCACTGTATATTAAGTTGAACGCGTTTATAGGGTTGACGAGGTGAGAAAATAAATCTAACACCACAGTTGAGTATCAGATGAATATCCCACCCTCGTTTGAAGATATTTTTGGAACACTCGGCAAAGCCTCGTGTTCCAAAAATATTTTCAAAACTCGGGTGGGATATTCTTATCTGACACTCACGATGGTGTTAGATTCACTATGACTGCTTTTCTTGTCTTTGAAAGAATACTTCAGGATCCAAGGTTATAAAGCTTTTGAGTTGAGTCTGACTTTGTTCTCAAGCATTTGATTGGTCATATTATTGCAACGATAAAACACTGGTATGAATTTATTATTTCTTTAATAATAAATTCATATCAGTGTTTTATTGTGCAATAGAACACAGGTAGGAGTTGAGATGCATAGTAATTTAATCACGGGGCCATAGACTGAGTGATTTAAAGCGACTCGCAACCGGATGGTGTACTTGTCAAAATAAAATAAAATACTCAAATAAAAGCAAATTTGTGGCATTATTTGGCTTCTGACATTAAAAAAATATGATCAGTCCAAAAAAAGTCTCAAGAATCGTCACCGAATCTTAGATTTTTAGATATTTTCCATCGTTTTTCTATACCGACTAGTAGACGGTATAGTTGTTGCTGTTGCTTCTCTACACGGGCTCAGACATAAACACGAGCCGAATTACGAAGTTGTATGCACTTTCGACCGCAACACATTGAAATACGTTAAATCGATCCGAGATAAACGGATAGTTCCGTGGTCCATTGGTCTAAGCGGTTTCCCCTATTTTGCCTTCTGTCCGCCAATGCCGGGCCATGGGTTCGAATCCCACCAGAGACCAATATTTTTTTTTATTGAAATTCATTTTTTTTAAACAGAATTTCTTATCCTAAACTAATTCTTTACCATTTATATAAGCGTTTGACACATATTTACAAATTACTATTTTTACTGCACCATCTCGTTGCGAGTCGCTTTAATACCAGCATTTCAACGAATACCCGTGTTTGATTGCACAATAAAACATTGGTATTCATTTATTATTTTGATTCTAACACTTTAATTTAACCAGGTTAACCACAATTTGCACAGACGCAACAGCGCTACCTTTCTTGGCGTACATATTTTCAAAGTCATATGACATCACGTTAAGACATTACAGCATGTGCTTGTTTTATTGAGAATTTAAACAAAGTTGTGTCCCTCTTTGTTTATATAGGGGTGTGTGCGAGTTGTGTTAGAATTTCTCATTAACCCTTAGCCTGCCACTCACGACTATAGCTCCATATGCAAACAGCTTGGATCCGGATGAGACGCCGAGTAACTCAGCGTCTCATCCGGATCCAAGCTGTTTGACACCCGGACAACATTTTCAGCAATTTTGAGCAACTTTGAAGCACTTTGAAACTTGAAGCAGACGAGAAATATAGCAGACGACAATTTATTTGGCGGGCTAAGGGTTAACATCATCTCATATATATTATTTTAGTTAAATTATATCATTAACATTTCTTCAGGGGCTTGTTGGATGATGCAGCTTTCCACGAGTCATGTATAAAGGTCAACAAAGACGCCGTCCCCTACTTCATGCAGATTGGCGAACACAAGATACCCCAGGATACGCTGATGACTCCGCCTAGTTCCCCCGTTGACATGGAGACGACACAAGATATCACCATATCACAGCCTGTGTCGACAAGATCCACTCCAAGGAAAAAGACAAAGAGTAAATCTTCTTCGGCTGCTTCTCAGAGGAGTCAGGTTAGTTAGAAAGCATCTTATCATTTCGCTGCCATAATTTCATCTGAATATGTCAGCAATCAGTCTATATACCGTTTGCCAGTAACCCCATGATAAGCCACCGCCTTTAAGGCAAGATTAAGCCTTTGGGAGCAAAGAGTTCATTACTACATAAATGCGCATTTTAACGCCTTCAAGAAAAGTCTTAATTATTATTTATTTCTCCATCTAATCCTGTCTTGTGACATCTCTTTGGAATCGTCTTGAAAAGACGATTCCACAGAGATGTCAGAAGACATGATTAGATGAAGAAATCAGAAATTAAATGTATTGTAAAGTTTAGACTTACGACCATTTTTGTCGTACAAAGTTTTATGAAATGGACCCCTGACTGTCCATTACATGTATTACAGGTCATAGACACACCCACAACTACTGAGGTGTCTAAAACAAGCACGCCACGCACCAGGAAAGAGGAACTCAGGATTGTGCAAGAGGAGGAAGCAAGGATTAAAAAGAAAGCAGAATTGAAAAAGTAAGTTGCCTTAAACCGTGAAATCAACAAAATCATTTTTAAGGGTAGAGATTCAGGAATTGTTGTGTCTGTTTAAACCATTACCCCATAGCCTGTTTCTAGGATTGAAAATAGTTGACCACTTAAAGCAGGTTGAAAGTAAAGCAGAATATGCCTTAAGGCTCGTTCTGCTTTACTTTCAACCTGCTTTAAGTTACTATCTGATAGGATATAGAAATTATATCTCATGATACCTATTCATGACTGTATAAATTGGAACTATTTTCTTGTGTGGAGAAATAAATTAAAGGCATAAAAAGGCATATTTATGGGGTATTGGGTAAAGTATGATGCTAGAGTATGTGTAGGTAAATTTATCCTATGGTGTGATACACAATAAACATCAATCATATGATTATAGTAACATGTACAGTCGAACTTCGATATTCTGATTTGTCGACACATGAATTGCAATATTTCATGTTTGGTTAAGTCAAACATGCCCGTATTTCAAAGTTAAAACATGTCTTAGCCACGTTTTAACTTTGAAATACTGGTATATTCCACCTAACTGAGTTCGAGATATCAAAGTTAAACTGTTTTACATTAACCAATATCATTGGCAGTAGTGGCCCAATGGTTACACCATTGGACTACGGTACCAGGGGTCGTGAGTTCGATCCCCCGCCGGACCAGCGGTCTGACTAGGGGATTTTTTCTGAATCCCCAATGATGTACAGGAATGTCCTTGAGCAAGACATGTACCGCGAATTGCTCCTCTCCACCCAGGGGTTAAAATGGGTACATGTGAGGGGTCTGAGCCGGAACTGCAGCTGCTTTAGCGCCATATGTTAGCAGTGCTCAATATTGTAGGCAAGATGGCTCAATGATCAGGGGAGTATATGTACAGTCGGCTGAGCGGTCATTCGGACTGAAAGTTACGACTTTAACTTGGTATATTATATATATATATATATCATTAGGAACGTTTTCCCCAAGAAAGAGTTCAGACTCATATCAAGCAAGATTCTTTTTAAAAAAAACAAAAAACAGTGCAGACCCTGATCAGACCACTCCTTCATCGAAAGAGCACTTGACGATGCAATATTCTTAAATCCATGAGATGTTGAGCAGAAATACCCAAAATGTTTGGAATGGGTAGCCCAAGGGTCAAGATCAAAGTAACTGATCCATGCCTTGAATATGGTTCTCATTGAGGACATACATGTACATGTTTAACACTTTGCCCAATAGCCTGGTTCTAGTATTGGAAGATAGGTGATCACTTAAAGTCTGTTTTAAACAATCATCTTATAGATTAAAGAAAATGTTTTTAATAATACATATTCATGACTGAATAAATTGGAATTGTTTCATTCAGCTGAAGAATAAATTGAATGCGATAAAATAGGCATATATGGACTAAAGGGTTAATATAAGCTATTATGTTCCGAAGTTTATTTTCCCTATCACTTCATGTAAGATTTTATTTGTTATTGTAGGTTTATGAACGAGTAAGGAACTGTTCCAATAGTTCTTATCAAACGTCGTGCGACAAATATTGTCTACGTCAGATTCTAAAATCCTCAATTATTTCTAATTTCTCAATCTAATCCTTTCTTGCGACATCTTTTTGGAATTATCTTGAAAAGACGATTCAAAAAGAGATGTCACAAGACAGGATTTGATGGAGAAATCAGAAATTATACGTATTTTAACATTTTGACTGAAGACAACATTTGTTGTACAATGTTTAGTAAGACGGGCCCCTGTTGTTTAACCCTTTAAACACTGAAGACATGATTTGCAAACAGTTTGAATCCAGATCAGGCTCCATTCAATGTTTAAGTTCAGTGTGTTTGTGTTACTGAGTTTTAGTGGTACTTGTTGTTTGTTGTTTTTTGTCATTTTGTTGAAAACTTTTGCCATTTTTCAAGACCTTTGTTCTCCATTCAAAATGTTAATTTATCTGTTAAACATAAAGATGTCAATATAATCATGAGTTTCTTTATCAGTAAAGGCTTGAGAAGCATTCTGTATTACTTGTATCCTTCAATTAGTAGTAACCTGTTGTTTGAAAATAACATGTTTCTCAATTTTATTTAAGAACTTCTTCATATCACTACTTAACCCATTACCCCATAGCCTGTTTCTAATTTTGAAGACAGGTTACTACTTAAAGCAGGTTGATAGTAAAGCAGAATGCGCCTTAAGGCGCATTCAGCTTTACATTCAGGCTGCTTTAAGCTATAATCTGCTGGAATATAGAAAATATTTCTAATGATACATACATGTATTCATAACTGTGTAAATTGGAACTGCATGTATTTTCTTTTATGTATGAATAAATTGGAGGCGTTAAAAGGTGTATTATGGGGTAATGGGTTAAATAAATACTAATTTGTTGACGTTTCAACCTCAGCTGAGACTATCTTCAGAACCACGATCTGCTCATGCATTCCTTGGTGTAAAATCAAAATATAGGTAGGGCTCCAGATAAGAGGGAGTAAACCGAACAAATCCAACATTTTCTCATTTATTTTAGCACCAAATCCTATGGTGTTACTACTCATTAGAATTGTCTCTTCGAGACAATTCTAATGAGTAGTGACACCATAGGGTTTAAAGCAGAAATAAAGATTTTAGTTTTTGAAATACTCCCCTTATCCTGAGTCCTGTATAGGTCAATATAACATCACTCACTCCCCCACTCACTCACTCACTCATTGAACTATGATTCTTCTTCAGACTTCCTGAGTTTGGTAATGCCGTGGAGTCAGTCATAGAGAATGCAGTATTGAACATCCTTACAGAAGCTTTGGAGGGAGAATTTAACATAACAGCAAGGCCAAGATATATAGCACTGCCAAAACGAGCCAGCTCCTCTTCAAGCAAGGGGCCCAAGTTTTAGCCCGTACCAACCATATTCCACAAATGAGAAAAATGTAGAACAATTTGGCCCAAGTTTTAGCCTGTGCCGACCATATAAGACCAAAATGAGAAAAATGTAGAACAATTTCAGAGATAGTTTTTTTATCAAACTTGTGTTGGACGAAAATGTTGGTGAAAATGAGTGTTTGAAGTTGAATGTTGTTTATTGAATGACATTTTCTCAACTGTTAGATTTTGTCATTTTCTGCTAAGACATAAAAGTGTAAAAGGAAGAAAACTTGGTTTTGTGTTAGTTGTACTGGAGTATTACATTACCATACAGGACTGTGATCGACTCTTACTGTGCTGATTTTTTTTTTCAAATGGATTTTCACCTTTTTGAAGATTGATAAGTTTATGCTGAATCTTTTAGGAGATGTTTTAAACAGTACATGTATTTGAAGAATTGAGAATAAACAGAACAGACCCTGATCAGAGGGCTCCCTCAGGAGCCCTCTGATCAGGGTCTGTACTGTTTCCAAAGAATACATATATACTGTTTCACTGTACAGTAAAAATAATATTTATAATTAAATGAATAATCATAAATCTATTTTCTGGAAATATTGTATCTATATTTGCCATCATTTGGTAGTGGCAGTTAAGAAGTTTACATGTATAGTGTTTGTTTGTTTATATTTGAAGAAAAGTGTTTAAACTACAAATGTACTACATGTATTATATTTTAAAATCACATATGTTTTACGAAGACATTAAATCTGTAAAATTCAAATATCTATGTTTTATATTTTATTTGGAATATTAATATTAATTGGAAGTCATGTAAGCCAAGTGGTAGCTTAATGCAGGAGCTTTCTGCATTACTGCTGTCCTACATTAAGTAGCCACCTGTCCTTAAAACTCTCTGCATCTTCACTGACAGAGAGGTCAGTAGATTACATTGTTATTGGACTGAGAAATTTGTTTATTTCTGAGATATCTAGATATAAGAAATTTGTTTAAGATGTTTCACAGAGCTCCAGATAAGGAGTATTTCAAAAACTAATATATTTATTTCTGCATTAAATCCCATGGTGTCACTACTCATTAGAATTGTCTCTTCGAGACGATTCTAATGAGTAGTAACACCATAGGGGTTGGTGCTGAAATCAGTAAGAAAATGTTTGGGTTTTTTCAGTTTACTTCCTCTTATCTGGAGCCCTGGTTTCATCACTTTATTTGTTGTTTTCAATACTGACTGTGATATGTTTTACATGGTATAAGTATATATCCTATTATGTACATGATTGTCATACTATGCCTGAAACTTTATTGTCTTATGCCTGCAAATTTATAATACAGTGCTCCCTCCCTACAACGGCCCTTTTTACAACGACTCCCTCTATACAACGACCCTTGTCGCAGTTCCCTAAACAGGACAATTAAGTATAACAAGTGACAAACAGCTTGAATCCAGATCAGATGCTGCATAACACGGCGTCTGATCTGGATTCAAACTGTTTGCAAATTTAAACCAATTTCTCTCCCTTTAACCACTCCCTCTGATCAACGCACACATTTTTTCTCCCATTGGGTGTCTTTGTAGAGAAGGAGCACTGTACAAATTTAAATTTTTTGCATGTAATGATTGTGATCATATTTTACTACTGAGCTATAATTCTTATTAAAGCGACCTAAAAGACGGCTTGTTTTCTATATTGAAATCAGGTGCTGCGTTAACCCAAGTTGGATTGTATCGCAATTATTACAATAGAACAAATTTTATCTATACAGATTGTAACAATGGATTTAATGTGTAAAACACTTTGACTGACTGGTTGTTTGTTGCTCTTGTAATGTTTAATATTTTATTTAATAAACATGAGACCACTTGTATGAATATGTGTGTGTTAATTTTTATTGAAAATTTGCCTGTGCACCTATAGCTTGCATAAAATGGGCCAACCTTTTCTTCAAACAAGAGGTTTTCGGCGCCATATGACCATTTCATGTGTCGCGGTGCCGTAAAACCCAACTCAATCAATCAGGTCATAATTAAATGTAACTATATTGCACATCTCAGTAAAATTATTCTATCTAGAGCGTTACCTAGCCAAGATGAAACAATGCAATTTAATGTGTAACTTTGGAACTACAGGGAACAGCTCAAAGCAGGTTGAACTTAAAGCAGAATACTCCTTTATGAGCCTTCTGCTTTACTTTTACTCTGCTTTAAGTTGCCATATGGGAAGGTACTGGAAATGCCTTCTGTATTTTATGTTCAGGGCTTACCAGGTGAGCACGTTTTAAGGAGCTTTCTGCTTTACTTTCAGTCTTTGTTATAAGCTGTCTTTATTTAACCATTACCACATAGCCTTTTTCCTTGTTTTGAAGATAGGTGACCACTTAAAGCAGGTTGAAAATAAAGCAGAATGAGCCTTATGGCGCTTTCTGCTTTACTTTCAGCCTGCTTTAAGCCATCATCTGCCAAAATGTAGCAAATATTTCTGATGATACATATTCATGACTGTATAAATTTCAGCTATTTTCTTTAATGGATGAATAAAATAGAGGCGTATTTATGGGGTAAGTGGTAAACCATACTATATATATATTTTTTTTATATGGGGAGAATTAAAAGTAATGGTAAGCTAACCAATGGAAGGAAGGTGGAACTACCAGCACTACCTAAAGGTGACTGCTGAATGCCTGACAAAAGAAATACACCTACACATATCTACTGTCGCATTACTTTTGTCCAACATTGGTTGCAATCTCTAGCTCAAGACAGAAAGAAGTGGAAGAAGCTGATTAGAAAGTCACTCTGTGGTCTCCCCTTGACTCTTCCCA
Source organism: Gari tellinella (assembly GCA_922989275.2). Taxonomy (NCBI): domain Eukaryota; kingdom Metazoa; phylum Mollusca; class Bivalvia; order Cardiida; family Psammobiidae; genus Gari; species Gari tellinella. The sequence goes on along the minus strand of OV277873.1, from coordinate 33,985,031 downwards.
GAGTCATTAGGGACCTAGGTAACTTGTTCACTTCTGAAAATATGAATGGAAAATTCCAGGTTCCAGTTAAGTCTAGTCCATTTTTGACTATCATTTTTTAAGGTTTTCTTCTGTCATATGTTTGCTAAATGACAAACAGTGAAAAACATGATCAGAGGACTTTAGGAGCCCTCTGATCTGGGTCTACATTGTTTGCATAGGACAAGTGTACTCTTTACAGGTGCACTGTTTGTACATGATGAGTTGTAGTATACTTGTTGCTAGGGTTCAATGTGTTTAGCAGTAGTTTAGAGATCCCCATTCATCTTTACTGACTGGTCCCATAACATTTCTTTAAGGCATTTACCCATAAATAGGTCATTTTAAGCCTCTAATCAGGGACCATGTATGGTCCCTGCTCTAATTTAAGGGGTATTATGTTTTACTTTCAATCTGCTTTAAGTGGACACCTGTCTCCAAAACTAGAAACAGGCTATGTGGTAATGGTTTTTATTGTCAAGCAGTTGCAAACAGTCCACATTAGCTGCAGAGATTCCCAGTCACTCATTGCTTGTAACCCAAGAATCATAACTCTTGTCTGATGAAATTTAGAGTATAAATGAGTTTTGTCCCTTACTAGCAACTAGACCGCAGGAAAAGTAACGCAATTAAATTCAGCAGATATTAAAACATGTAGATTGGACTACAGACACAGGGCTGCCATAAGTTGATCATAAAAATCCCAAAATTTCAAATTTTTAAATTCTCAGACGCGATTCTACTAATCGTACCTTTTAGACCCCATAGTCTGTTTCTAGTTTTGAAGACACATGTCTACTTAAAACACGTTGAAAGTAAAGCAGAATGCGCCTCAACTTTCATCCTGTTTAAGCTACCATCTGCTAGGATAAATAATCTGAAGATTTCGTAAAAATCCGTAGAAATGACAGCCCTGCAATTAAATCCAGCAGATATTAAATCATGAAGATTGGACTACAGACAAAATTGTAATACGCAACTTATGAAATATCAAAAACCTAACTTATACAGTGCTTCCTCTCTGCAACAACATCCAATTGGAGAAAAAGATTGTGTATGCTGTTCAGAGGAAGTTTCCCCCATAGAAGCGACTTTTAGCGTATTTAATTTATTCCTACGCAGAAGCAATTAGATCCAGTTTATATACCCTCATGAACAATATCCATAACAAATATTTTATATAGCTTAGCAGATGACAGTTAAAACCCTATGGCACATTCTGCTTTACTTTCAACCTGCTTTAAGTGATCACCTATATTTAATGTTATAAACGGGTTATTGGGTAAAGGGATAGAGAGGGGCGCTGATCTGGGTTCAAATTGTATGTCACTCATCTTTAAATTTCTTTTGTCAAAATGATCAATAGATCAACATAACTTAGGGAAAAAGCAGCAGACGACATTTAAAGCAGACGATGATGCAGAAGTAACGGTGTTACTAGATAATTGTCTTGTTTGGGGAACAGTGGCAAGTGTTGTTGTAAGGAGGGAATCGTTGTTCGGAGGTACGATATAGGGAGGGCGCTGTACCTTTATCAATTCTGCGACTGACCATGCAGGCGCTGCTCGTCGATCTACTTTGCCCTGTACCGGTGTCGCTGCAAACAGTGCATACCCAGATGACAGCTATGGCGCCTCACGTTTTCAACATTTATAACATCTTGGCGTCCTTTTTTAACGATGGTAGCATTAGCACTGGGTTATTTTCATTTGTGAATTCTCGGAAACAGTTGTAAGAATTCAAATTTCTATGATATTCTCAACAGCAACCACATGGGAACGTATTATGGTTTATTTTATTTTTGGATAAAATGAAAACAGGTCTCGTTTTAGCTATGGCATAATGTTATATTCCCTACTTGAACACATGCGTGCCTAGTGACCCAATAATTGGACATAGGCAAACAGTGTAGACTCAGATCAGACGCCGCATAATGCGGCGTCTGATCTGAGTCTACACTGTTTGCTAACAGTAATTTCTGTTATAAATAAAGTGAGAATATAGAATTAGACCAGATACCCCTGTTATAAAAAATGCACCCATCCAATATAAAACATGAAAAAATACACAACAAGAGCCCTTTTAACAAGATATGCCTTGTTGGTCAATTTGCAATAAACTGCAAAAAACACATCAAAAATCAACTCGAAAAATTAAAAAAAATGGACTACATTGTACTCTTATTTGGAATTGCCCATTTGAAGATTTCATTGGTGATTGAGCTAAATAAAATTCCAGGGCTGCCATAAGTTGATCATGAAACATCCTAAAAAGATTTCCCAAATTGTCTATTTTTCAAGCGAAATTACTTAAAGCAGGTTGAAAGTAATGCTTTAAGCTACCATCTGCTAGGATAAAAATCCGAAGATTACGGAAAAATCCGGAGAAATGGCAGTTCTGAAATTGATTATAAATGTCTCTAGATTTATAGACAATTTACGTAAGATGGTAAACGAGTCGGAATGGAATCAAAGTGACGGCGAAGAGTTGTTTAAGTAGGCAATGTCAGGCAAAGGCAGCATCGACAGATTATTTCTGCCTTAACATTGGAATTTTATGTTCAGCTATATAATTTGCATCAATAAAAAGCCATGAACTAAAGTGTATTATGTATACGCGGAGAAGACATCATTCTTTCCCGTTTAAAAACGAAACTCTATAACGCAAATACAGCATGTAGAAAATTAATGATTTTGAAATATAATGACGATTAATTTTTAATCTGAGTTGCAAACATTTGGAGCCTGTCAGACGCCGAGTCCAACTTCCAAAATCCCATAAAAAGAGATGTCGGAAAGGGGGTATTTTCAGACTATGTTATTCAGGCCGATTTTGCGCCTCATTCGAATCAGATTCGTTTTAAACTAACCAGTTGCCATTCATACTGTATCCATTCCACAGTTTATTCCAGGGCTGCCATAAGTTGACATGAAAAATCCTACGATTTCCAAATTTGCATTTTTCAAGTGCGATTTTACGAATCGTACCTTTACCACATAGCATGTTTCTAGTTTTGTTGGCATGTGACTACTTAAAGCGGGCTGGAAGTAAATCAGAATGTGCCTTAAGGCGCATTCTGCTTCACTTTCAGCCTGCTTTAACTCTTTGAACCCTAGTCCCGCATATAGGCGTGCTTTTCAAACACAGTACATGTGAATAGTACACTTGTCCTATGCAAACAGTGAAGACCCTGATCAGAGGGCTCCGAAAGGAGCCCTCTGATCAGGTTCTTCACTGTTTGTCACAATGCCAAACATTGACAAAAACAACCCTTAAAAGTCAGAAATGGACTAGACTAAAATGGAAACTGGAATTTTCCATTTAAAGTTTCAGGGAGGAAAGAGTTAAGCTACATAGTATCAGAACAAAATCCGAATATTTAGGAAAAATCCGGAGAAATGGCAGCCCTGTTATTCCATACAGGCCGTGGCCGTTGTTTGCTGTTGTGAGATGTGAAGATATGGAATTAAAGCTACCAAAGATACTTACAGTAAAGTAGACAGTATGGTATTCTTTCTCGTTTAAACGCAAACGAACGGCAAATGGTTGCATGTCGACAGATCTGGTTCCAAACTGTTTGCATTGGGAAATTATAATTTTAGCGTAATCGCGTTTATTTGGTAAAGAACAGCGTTTTCTCCACTAAAAGTGGAGCTGACGATATTTTTACTCAACGAGTTTAATATGCTATAACAATTATTCCCATTACAGAACATGAAAGACGTTTGCTTAACCCTTTACCTCATAGCCTGTTTCTAGTTTTAAAGACAGGTGACCACTTAAAGCAGGTTGAAAGTAAAGCAGAATGTGCCTTAAGGCACATTCTGCTTTACTTTCAACCTGCTTTAAACTCAAATCTGCTAAGATATATAAGATATTTGTAATGGTTATTGTTCATGAGGGTATAAACTGGAACTATTTTCTTCAGCGGAGGAATAAATCAAATATGCTAAAAGTCGCTTCTATAAGGGAAGGGGTTAAAGCATGTGACCACTTAAAGAAGGATCGGCCTCATAAGCAACCTACTACGCACATACTTTTTTTTTTATCGTTGACAATCAACAGCTTAAAATACGTTTTTGTCATATTCGCGTAACTAGTGAACAGAATGAAAAGTTTTAAGGAAACTCGATGACGATCCAAACCGTGTTGAAATATTTCTCCGGTCTGCTTCAGCTGCGAATCTTCAGGATTATCCGATATATAGATAATATCTAGATGTTTTAACACATTGTTGGCAAACGCTATAAATAAATATTTGAAAGAAACTAATCTCCCATTCTCTGATTCTATTTCTACCACCATTCCTTCTCTCTGTCTGTTTCTCACTTCCATCGTACCCCTCTCTCTCTCCTCTCTCTCTCTCTCTCTCTCTCTCTCGCTATCTGTATCGTTTCTCCATCTCTGCTCCTCCCATCCTCTCGCTCTCTCAGGCCCTGGGTCTGTCTTTCTCTGTCTATCTGTCTCTATATATGTCTGTCTGTCTGTCTCTCTCTCTCTCTCTATTTTCAGGTATGTCTTTTTGTCCCTCTCTCTATGTATCTCTGTGTCTGTTTCTCTCTGTATCTGTCTCTCTCTCTTTACGTGTGTGTATCTCTCTGTGTATCTGTATGTCTGTATGTCTGTCTTTATTTCTTTATGTCCCTCTCTCTCTCTCTCTCAGTGCTCTCTTATCGTCCTCTCTCAAAGATCACATTATAAAAGAATATTCCAAGGACTTTCCTATTTTAGTTAAAACGAATATAGGCCTACATGTAACACAGAATTTCATTTTGTTTTTAAGGTTGTTTGACACGCAGACTTCCCCTGTGAAGTAAATGTCATACTTTTAGCATGCAGCAGGTTCGAAGTTAGTAATGTTTTCATCTGTGGGGATGTTTTTGATGGGAAACCACTTTTTGGCTTGTCAAAAACTTGTCTGTTTTGGCTATGGCGATCGATTTATTTCGTGGATTCTGGAGGAGGAAATTCGTATCACTAGGATTTCGACTTTCATTCACAAACATTCCGTTCTATCGATCAGAGTATGGGGTCTCGCTTTGAGCGCTAAGTAAAATTTGCGTCTGCAACAATTGTCGTCTGCTACTGTTCTAAAAATAAGAATTGTTTAAAACTTGATTTTTAGATAGAGATAAAGTATCAAACAGTTTGGATCCAGATGAGATGCCGAGTTACTCGGCATCTCATCAGGGTCCAAACTGTTTGCAGAGGTTATCGCGGGTTAACCATAAGGGTGCTTAGAGTTCACTTAATTTCTTGCATGTTTTGCCGATTTTTCAATTTTTATTAGATCTAGATTTAAACAAAAATACATTAGATTTTCTAACTGAATGAATAGACTATGTATAAGGGTGCCTATAGCAGTTTGTATCCAAATTAGAAAACGAGTAACTCGGCGGCTGATCTGGATACACATGTCTACAAAAATAATGTTACCATTGGCGACAGTTCAAAATAGCAATATTTCGTGACTCTTTATTTCAGTGTGGGGGAAAAAAACAAGAGACAGAAATCTTAATCAGATTGCTACGTTTTTAACAAAATGTAAAGCGTGTATTCATAGTAAGTTACTAAATACTACAGTGGCTTCAAATTATCAAGGTATTTGCGATCACTGATAAAGTAGATCTACTAGCAGTGTTATAGTTATAGCTGGATTTTAGTTGTATATTTGCGTCGCTATTTGACTGTCGTCAATTTCGACTGTCGTGTCGCGAAAATGTCACGTCTGTATAAGATAGGTGTAAATCTAAAAATAGCGCGGTCATGCGTCACGTGATTTTATGTGTGTACCTCCTGTAGTTTAGTTTAATACTGAAAAATTTGTCACAAGTTTTCGAAGTGATTTAACAATGTGGATGCGATTTAACATGGATATATACGGATTTTCGAGATGATCGTATGATGTGTGGATCTCGTTCATTCCTGGATATTAACTCGCACGTGGAAAATATGTGATGTGAATTAAAATTTGTGAGATATCTAGCTTTAACCAAATATGATGAAGTTTATAATGAATTTGGTCTTAACTTTCGGAATATGTGCATTCCATCTCGTGCAAGGGGCTCAAGGTATAGAAGGTAGGCATATATTTTCTTTTTTACATTATTTCTTCAAATAAACTAGATCCCCTTAAACCAAATATAGATCTAGCTAAGAAAAATCTGCTAATTGGCCCGATTTTTTGCCAATGCAAATTGGACTAGGTTACGTAACACCTAGATTTTAAGGGTTTTTGGTCTAGACTGTAAACTCTGGTCCTCGGGGTGCGATACCTTAGGGTGTGCCCTGCTGCAAATCATAATTTATTAGTACAGTAATCGGTCTCGAAGAAAAGGTTAAAGCAATTATCACGTGCGCATTTACAGTAAAATTTGATCGTCTGCTTGCTTCGGTGCAATTATTGGCAAAACAAGTGTAGGGGCCTATAAAATCCAACTTATAATACTTAAAAGTGGCCATAATTTTTGAAGACACATGTTTCTCTCTTAGACAGGTAATTGTTTATGCAGGAGAAAAGTAAAACAGAAAGCTCCGAAAGGAGGAGCTTTCTGCTTTACTTTTTTCCTGCATTTATAAACCAGGTTAAAGTTGAAACCTCTATTGAGGACTGATCGTGCAGATGTTTTATTGGTTGAATAGATTCTAGTACGAGTTTATATTCATTTTGCAATAGTTCTAGGCAAGCATTTAATTACCAGGCCTACCTACCTGTAATAGTTGCAAAACTGCGCTATTTATATGTGTTGCAAGATGTTTGTTTACTAGCCTATACCTTGATTATTCTTTTCTTTAAAGTAGGTCTATCAGCTATAATACTGAAGACATACTATTTTCAAGGATAGGCATGTCTGATCAATATTTGAAATTCCCATGTGGTCTCCGAAAATCTTATGTCCGGATATCTTTTCAAAAATTATCATAACCCTTTTCAACACCGAGTAAAACTGTCGTCTGCTGAAAAAATCTCGTCTGCTTAAATTTTCTGAAAAATTGTTTGGATATTTTCTTAAACGTATATTTTTCAAAACAGGGTTCGTTCGAGTGACAAACTGTTTGGATCCAGATCAGGCCCCACGTAAGTGGGGCCTGATCTGGATCCAAACTGTTTGCAAATATCAATACACGTTTTCAGTGTTGTTTTTTCAGTGACGAATGAGTTATTAAAGATTGTTGGGGGCGATTAAGGGTCTCTAAATTCTAATACGCTCTGATTACCAGCTTGCACGCTTTTAAAGCTTACGTGTACCGTAAACTTCTTCAATTGCACCGCAGATTTGCGTCGCGGCGGGGGTATTAGATCACGCACCTATATATCGGTATGATTTTTTGATGCACGGGTGATATTGCACAAAGGAGCGACAGCTCTTGGGCAATACACAAGTGTCACTGTTTAAAAGATTAGCAGATATGTCGCCGGTCTTTACATAGGGCCAGGTACGATACACAAAACACACCAATTTGTGTACACCTGTGTATTCATAAGCTAAGTACATTCACCTGTAATGTCTCGACATATTTGGGCCAGACAGTGAAACCCCTCTTTTTCTGACTGATTAAAAGGAGACTCGATTTAAGGGGTTTTAAGATAGGAAATTGGAACAATGTTTAAAGCTGGTTAAAAGTAAAGCAGAAAGCTCCTGAAGGAGCTTTCTGCTTTACCTTCAACCTTCTTTAAACAGTCACCTGTTTTTGACACCTTTTTCAGGTGTAGTAATATATGGGTTTTACAGTGCATTGTGGGATATCAGTACATTATGGGTTAGGGGTCATAAGCCTGAAATATTATGGGGTTATAAATTATCATAGATAAACCTTGGGTTTATTGGACTTAAAAAAAGCTTTTGTATACATGACTGACCCAGATCTAATACCAGGTTCTCTAAACATGTTTTAACCCATTACTCCACAGCCCTTTCTAGAGTTGAAGATAGGTGACCACTTAACCCATTACCCTATAAGTACAACTTTATATGCCTTTAATTTATTCGTTCCCCTTTATAAAGTCATAAACATCAGGCCAAAATCTACACCAAAAGAAACCTTTGCTATATTCTACCAGATGGTACCTTAAAGCAGGCTGAAAGTAAATAAGAATGCACCTTAACCCATTACCCCATAAATGTGCCCTTTTAGGCCTTTTATTTATTCCTCTACTGAAGAAAATAGTTCCAATTCATACTGTCACAAATAAAAACGATAAGAAATATTTTCTAAATTCTAGCAGATAATAGCTTAAAGCAGGCTGAAAGTAAAGCAGAATGTGTCTTAAGGCGCCTTCTGCTTTACTTTCAACCTGCTTTAGTGGTGACCTTTCTTCAAAACTAGAAACAGGCTATGAGGTAATGGATTAAGGCACATTCTGATTTACTTTCAACTTGCTTTAAGTAGTAACCTGTCTTTAAGACTAGAAATAGGTCATTGGGCTAATGGATTAAAGCAGGTTGAAAGTAAAGCACTAGAATGTGCCATTAGGCACAGTCACCCCTTTACTTTACTGTAAGGCATTTATGGCAGGTGACTGCTTAAAGCAAGGTGACAGTATGTATTACTGTCACCTTGCTTTAAGCTGGTTCCTGTCCTTTATATGGTCAATTAGCCTTTACTTTAGTTGTCGTAATAGAAAGGTTTCAGTGGCCCTAATAGAGAGTCTGTTTGAAATTCGTCAGCATTTTAAAGGTGAACTGTTGTTGACTTTACTGAATCAAGAGTACAGCTTGACACAATGAACCATTGTTGTAATGATTCATTCATAACTAATTATGTTCCCTGTTGTCTGCAAACTTAAATACAACTTACAGTTTGATTTTATTGACCTATAGCTGTTTGTCATTAAGAATCATGATATAATTGTAGCTCAAGCTTTTGTGGATACTATTACTAATACGAAACGGAGAAGACACTTATAATTAAGACTGGGTGAAACGCAAACGAAACACAAGCACAATGCAATCAAATGTAGAAAATTACTATTTTTTTCTTCAACTTCTTACGATTTGTTTTAATCTCATAATTATTGTATTAAAGTGCATTGTATTGTGACTGTATTTGTAATTACAGCAGCTTAAAGATTATTGTTGACTTGTTGAATTGCGTAACATCAATAACTATAGGGCAATATGAGAGTTCTCATCATAGTAATAGCATCATAAGCCATAATAGCAACATGCTGATAACTTTACCATCAGTGCTGTAAGTTGGGTGCATTTCGTCTATTGATTATGATACAATCAGTCCTGTCTTAACCCATTTCCCCATAAATAAACCTTTTTACTCCTTTAATTTACCCATTACCCTATATCCAGTTTCTAGTATTGAAAAAAGAGGATCACTTAAAGCAGGTTGAAAGTAAAGCAGAATGCGCCAATAGGCGCATTCTGCTCTACTTTCAGCCTGCTTTAAGTTGTTATCAGCTAGACTATAGAAAAAAGTTATCATGAATTTTATTTGTGACAGTATAAATTGGAACTATTTTTTCAGTGGAGGAATGAATTAAAGGTGTAAAAAGGTGTATTTATGGGGTAATTTGTTAATTCCTCTACTGAAGAGAATAGTTCCAATTTAATATATTGTTACAAATAAAAACCTTCAGAAATGTTCGAGCATTTAATAGCTTAAAGCAGGCTGAAAGTAAAGCAGAATGCACCTTGAAGTGCATTCTGCTTTACTTTCAACCCGCTTTATGTGGTCACATACCTTTCAAAACTAGAAACAAGATATGGGGTAAAGAGTCAACCCATTACCTCACATAGCTTGTAGTTTAAAGAGGCTCGCAACCGGATTTAGCATTAAAAATAGTAATTTGTAAATATATGTCAAATGCTTATATTAATGGGTAAGATTTAGTTTAGGATAATAAATTCTGTTAAGAAATTCATTTCCAAAAAAAAAAAAAAAAAAGAAGCTCTGGTGGGATTCGAACCCGTGACCCTCCATGCAGAGACAAACATGAAAAACGAGGAAACGCCTTTACCCCCTCGGCTACCAGATAGTACTTTATTCGGCTCGGGTTTATGTCTGAGCCCGTGTAGAGAAGCAACAACAACAACTATACCCTCAGCTGACGCTATAGAAAAACGATGGAAAATATCTAAAAAAACTAAGATTCGGTGACGATTCTTGAGACTTTTTTTGGACTGATCATATTTTTTAGCTCACCTGAGCACAAAGTGCTCAAGGTGAGCTTTTGTGGTTGGTCTTTGTCCGGCGTCCGTCGTGCGTCGTGCGTTATGCGTCAACAATTTCTTCAAACATCTTCTTCTTCAAAACCGCTTGCCTGATTGCAACCAAACTTCACAGGAATGTTCCTTGGGTCAAGCTCTTTCAAAGTTGTTCAAAGAATTTGAAACAATGCAGAACTCTGGTTGCCATAGCAACCAAAGTGAAAAAATAAGGAAATCTTAAAAAATCTTCTTGTCAAAAACCACAAGGGCTAGAGCTTAGATATTTGGCACATAGTATCATCTATAGGTCCTCTATCAAGATTGTTCAAAGTTTGACCCTGGGGTCAAAATTGGCCCCGCCCCGAGGGTCACCGTTTTACATAGAGTTATATAGTGAAATGTTCAAACATCTTCTTCTTCAAAACCACATGCCTGATTGCAACCAAACTTCATAGGAATGTTCCTTGGGTCAAGCTCTTTCAAAGATGTTCAAAGAATTTGAAACAATGCAGAACTCTGGTTGCCATGGCAACCAAAGTGAAAAAATAAGGAAATCTTAAAAAATCTTCTTGTCAAAAACCACAAGGACCAGAGCTTAGATATTTGGCACATGGCATCATCTATAGGTCCTCTATCAAGATTGTTCAAAGTTTGACCCTGGGGTCAAAATTGGCCCCGCCCGGGGGTCACTGTTTTACATAAAGTTATATAGTGAAATGTTCAAACATCTTCTTCTTCAAAACCACATGCCTGATTGCAACCAAACTTCACTAAGCATTATCTACAGGTCCTCTATCAAATTTTTTCAAATTTTGCCACTGGGGTCAAAGTTGGCCCCGGCCCGGGTGTCGCCATTTTACATGGAGTTATATAGTGAAATTTTCAAACACATTTTTCTTTGAAATCAATATGGCTATAGAGCTTAGATATTTTGCATGATGTAATGTCTAGAGGTCTTTCACATATGTTGATGAATTGGTTCCGGTCTGTTGCATATCTGGGTCACCAGAGCTAAACATAGATTTTTTTCAATGAAAACTTTAAAAATCTTCTTGTCTGAAATCATAGTACACTGAGCTTAGATATTTGGCACATAGCATCGTCTACAGGTCCTGTATCAAGAGCATTCATATTATGTCCCTGGGGTCAAAAGTGACCCCGCCCGTGGGTCAAAGTTTCACAAATCTTCTTTTCTGAAATCACTGACCCATCACCATGTACAGGTGAGCGATTAAGGGCCATTCTGGCCCTCTTGTTTAATGTCAGAAGCCAAATAATGCCACAAATTTGCTTTTATTTGAGTATTTTATTTTATTTTGACAAGTACACCATCGGGTTGCGAGTCCCTTTAAAAGACATGCAACCTTTTAAAGCAGGTTGAAATTAAAGCATAATGCACTGTAAGGCTCATTCTTCTTTAATTTTAGCCTGTTTTAAGCTTCAATCTCCTAGAATATAGACAAATATTTCATATGATACACATTCATGACTGTATAAAGTTGAACTTTTTTCTTCAGTGCAGGAATATATTAAAGGTGCTAAAAGGCACTTAATCAATTGGGGGAGGGGTTAAGAAGCATATGCAGGCAGCCTTTGTAGAATTTTTGCAGAAAGTTCATGAACATTAAATGGCCACTTCTAGAATTGTTCATGAATATTCAAGAAATTATTCTATAAACTTTCTATAATAATTCAATACCTTTCAACAGGGATATTTCATATTTTTTCTCTCTAAACGATTGCACCTCCATTCGTCTATAAATGCAAAAAACCCTGACCGCTCATTACAAGCCATCATTTGTATGCAATAAATAATTTAGCAATTTAGGCTATCACCCAGCCAAGGCCAGATAGTAAATATTACGTAATTTTGAAATTATCAGGGGCTTTTAAGTATCAGTTATTGAAGTTTATTGAAGTGTTCATTGATTGATCAAGTTGTCAAATAGGCCCCTTAGGCTACAGGAAGTGAATCACAAATAGTCTATACCCATATCCCTACGGAGGTCATGAACTGACTTGCTTCATGACCCATAACCCTTTTCCTCATGAAAATGCCTTTTTATGCCTTCACTTTATTCTTCCATTGAAGAATATAGTTCCAGTTTACACGGCCATGAATATGTTTCATAAGAAATATTTACTAAATTCTAGCAGATAATAGCTTAAAGCAAGCTGAAAGTAAAGCAGAATGCACCATAAGGTGCATTCTGCTTTACTTTCAACCTGCTTTAAGTGTTCATATGTATTCAAAATTAAAACAGGCTATGGGGTAATGGGTTAACCCATAAACTTGTAGCCTGTTCCTAAGTATTGAAGACAGGTGACTACTTAAAGCACATTTGCAGCAGATTGAAAGTAAAGCAGAATGTGCCTTAAGGCACATTCTACTTTAGTTTTAGTCTGCTTTAAACTCCCATCTCCTAGAATATAGACAAAATGCTAATGGTAAATTATTCATGACTGTATAAAATGGATTTGGTTTTTTCAGTGGAGGCATAAAATTAAAGACATTATCTTGCATCTGATCTGGATCCAAACTTTTTTCAATTTCTAGGAAAGCTGTGAATAGCAGGTGATTGACTTATACAAAGTCATATACATAGAGTTTAATTGTGTACATGTATTATCAATAGCAAAGGAAAGGGAATGTCTAAGTCCCACGGAATAAGAAAAGAATGTTGTTATCAGATTTTTTACTGTATTGAAGTTAATTGGATAATGCAGTAATTAAGCCGCTATCTATGTATGACAGTCAGGCTTACGTAAAATGACCTTATTATCGACCATGAATTATCAGTCTTTCATATAGGTGGCAGCTTAATGCAGGACAAAAGTTAAGCAGAAAGCTCCTATAGGAGCTTTCTGCTTAACTGTAGTCCTGCATTAAACAGTCAGCTGTATTTAGAGAGATACATGGTACTTTAGAAAGTGACTGCTTTATACAGGATTGACTGTTTCTATGTAATATCTATGTAATACAACATTTCCCCACTAGACCTTCCCTTTAGTCGACAGGGCTGCCATAAGTTGATCATGAACAATCCTGAGATGTCCAGTTTTCTAGTTTTTAAGTGCAATTATTACTTAAAGCAGGTTGAAAGTAAAGCAAAATGCGCCATAATGCCCATTTTGCTTTACTTTCAGCATGCTTTAAGCTACAATTTGCTGCGATAAAAATCTGAATGTTTCGGAAAAATTCAGAAAAATGGCACCCTGAGTCAATGATCAAGAAAATAGTTTTCGGTAGTTTTAAATATTTTACTTATAAATACATGTAACTAAATTTGCTCTATTTTTAAAAAAAAATACAAATTGATTTAGTTCACAGAGCTGTTATGTCAGAAGATAAACTGAGTTTAGTGGAAAAAAAAAAAAAAAAAAAAAGCAGACGGCATGTAATGAGGCAGACATTTTGGAAGCAGACGACAATTAGGCGGAGTTAAATCGCACAGACAAGTAAAACAGCTGTACATGACAGTCAACAACCATGTTTCATGATCCTCAATTAGCAGACACAGTCACACCTCTCTTAACCCATTACCCTATAAATACACATTTTTACGCCTTCAATTTATTCCTCTACTGAAGAAAATAGTTCCATTTTCTGCTTTATTTTCCATCTGCTTAAAGTGGTCATCTACTTTCAAAACTAGACCCAGGCTATGGAGTAATGAGACAACATAGTGTTTCATGATCCTCAATTAGCAATTCACAGAACCCTAGTCCCGCATATAGGCGTCCTTTTCAAACAGTGTACATGAGAATAGTACACTTGTCCTATGCAAACAGTGAAGATCCAGATCAGAGGGCTCCGAAAGGAGCCCTCTGATCAGGGTCTTCACTGTTTGTCATAATGCCAAACATTGACAAAAACAACCCTTAAAAGTCAGAAATGGACTAGACTAAAATGGAAACTGGAATTGTCCATTTAAAGTTTTAGGGAGGAAAGAGTTAACACATAACCTCATGAATACGCCTTATAATAAGTCTTATTATGCCTTTAATTTATTCCTCTACTGAAAAAATAGTTCCATTTTATACTGTTAAAAATAAGAATCATTAGAAATATTTGCTATATTCTAGCAGAGAATAGCTTAAAGCAGGCTGAAAGTAAAGCAGAATGTGCCTTAGGGCATATTCTGCTTTACTTTCAACCTGCTTTAAGTAGTCACCTATTTTCAAAACTAGAAACAGGCTAAGGGGTAATGGGTTAAACAACAACAACAAAGTGTTTCATGATCTTCAATTAGCAATTCACAGTCACCTCTCGCTTCAATAACAAAATTAGCCAAAATATTTGTATAAGGCGGGTGGTTGCTTAACCCGAAATCCCATAGCCTTTTTTCAAATTTTGAAAACAGCACTTAGTGGCCATTTCATTTAAAGCAGGTTGAAGAAAAGCAGAATGCACCCTCCGGTGCATTCTGCTTTACTTTAGGTCTGCTCGAAGCTCAGTAACCAATTTCAAAGAAAATATTTGTCATAGTGCATAAACTGTGCATTATTATTCATGAGGCCTAAAAAAAAAAGATGTGTGTTTCCGGTTTCCCGACCGACTCTATTTTTTACCCCCGACCCTAAAGTTTTTAAAGAAAAAATTAAAAAAAAATCCTTTGATTGTGAAAAATCCGCATAGATCTATATACCCTATATAAAAACTTTTAAAAAAATAAAAACTTTTTCCTACCGACCTACCCTAAAATTTTGAGAGGGTGAAACCAGAAACACACATTTTTTTTTTAGGCCTGACTTAATAAAATGGAACTATATTCTTCTGTGACGAAATAAATTAAAGGTGCAAAAAGGTGTATTTCAACCCATTACCAAATAAATACACCTTTTTACTCTGTAATTTATTCCTCCACTGAAGATAGTTTCACTTCATACAGTCATGAGTATGTATCATAGGAAATATTTGTTATTCTAGCAAATGGTAGCTTAAAGCAGGCACATTCTGCTTTACTTTCAACCTGCTGTTAGTCGTTTCATGTCTTCAAAACTGGACAAAAGCTATTGGGTAGTCATAAGGGCATCATAATTGTACTGTATCTTGGGATAATTTTGGTGCCGTCAGATGATGATCGTTTTTTGAAATGTGGATCCCTGATGTCATATTTTGCGTGACCGATCAAATTATTTGCCATTGCGTGTGTCATCCACCGTACTACATGTAGCTGTGGACTATTATATAAATAACACAGCAAGGGTGATATGTGATATTATCTACCTGCGAAATATAACATGACTTCGTTTTTCAAAGGTTTATAATATCCCATATCATCTGTGCAGGAATGTGTTATTAATTCTATTACATGTATACCAAAAATCTCTTTCATAGCATATGTTACACAGGACATTTTCTCACTCATACTGCACCAAATCCTATGGTGTTACTACTCATTAGAATCGTCTCTAAGAGACGATTCTAACGAGTAGTAACACCATAGGGTTTTATGCAGAAAAAAAGATTTAAATTTTTGAGATATCCCCCCCCTTATCTGGAGCCCTGTTTATAATATCCCATATCAGCTGTGCAGGAATGTGTTATTAATTCTATTATACCTAAAATCTCTTTTGTAGCATATGTTACACAGGACATTTTCTCACTGATACAGCACCAAATCCTATGGTGTTACTACTCATTAGAATCGTCTTTAAGAGACGATTCTAAGGAGTAGTAACACCATAGGGTTTTATGCAGAAAAAAAGATTTTAATTTTTGAGATATCCCCCCCCACCCCCCTTATCTGGAGCCCTGTTTATAATATCCCATATCAGCTGTGCAGGAATGTGTTATTAATTCTATTATACCTAAAATCTCTTTTGTAGCATATGTTACACAGGACATTTTCTCACTGATACAGCACCAAATCCTATGGTGTTACTACTCATTAGAATCGTCTTTAAGAGACGATTCTAAGGAGTAGTAACACCATAGGGTTTTATGCAAAATAAAGATTTTAATTTTTGAGATATCCCCCCCCCCCCCCCCCCTTATCTGGAGCCCTGTTTATAATATCCCATATCAGCTGTGCAGGAATGTGTTATTAATTCTATTATACCTCAAATCTCTTTCGTAGCATAGTTACACAGGACATTTTCTCACTGATACAGCACCTAATCCTATGGTGTTACTACTCATTAGAATTGTCTCTAAGAGACGATTCTAATGAGTAGTGACACCATAGGGTTTAAAGCAAAAATAAAGATTTTAGTATTTGAAATACTCCTCTTATGGGGGGATATCTGGAGCCCTGCATATCAGCTGTGCATGAACGTGTTATTAATTCTATTATACCTAAAATCTCTTTTGTAGCATATGTTACACAAAACTTAACCCTTTTTCTCACATAACTACCCCTGTTTTCTATAGCAAACAATGATGACGAATATCCTTATCTCCAACATGTGTAAAATCACTTTGATGATGTCACTATAACGTCACTATTTATAACAGCGTTTTGACGTCACGGGGTTAAAAAAAATGCATATTGCTTTAAAAAGAGCTAAATCATTGGTAATGTGAGAAAAAGAATCTGTCACTCGTCGATGTTTAAGACAAGTAATGAAGTTGATCTCAAACTCGTCTAGAATAGAAAAGTTATTAACTCGCTTTAAGGCTCGCTTAATAACATTTCAATTCTAGACTCGTTTAAAATCAGCTCGTCTTAAACGTCAACTCATGACAGATCCTATATATCCCATAGCCTGTTTCTAGTTTTGAAGACAGGTGACCACTTAACCCTTTACCTGATAGCATTGTTTCTAGTATTGAAGATATGTGACTACTTAAAGCAGGTTTAAAGTAAAGCAAAATGCACCCTAAGGCGCATTCTGCTTTACTTTCAGCCTGCTTTAGGCTATTATCTGCTAGAATAAGGAAAGTATTAAATATGACACATATTCATTACGGTATAATTTGGAACTATTTTCTTCAGCGGATGAATAAAATTAATGTGCTAAAAGTCGCTTCTATAAGGGAAAGGGTTAAAGAAGGTTTATAAATAAGGGGTATTTATTGGGTTAATTCATAGAGTGCTCAGAACACGACTTGACTGACATTAACAAATGTTTGGATCCAGATCAGATGCTGTATAACAGTTTCTCCGCTAGCGTGCAAAAGAATTAAATGGCCATTTTGCACTAATTTGAGTGTTCTGCTATTTCCTCCAGATGCGACTTCTCGGCTTCTCTCTGTGAATAGTTCTATGAGCATATTGACCTGGTTTATAAATTGGCAATAAAATTTGATTGTAGCAATAGCTTCAAGATAACGTCAAATATCAGGGTTCCAGATAAGAGGGAGTAAACTGAACAAATGCAGCATGTTCACACTTATTTTAGCACCAAATCCTATGGTGTTACTACTCATTAGAATCGTCTCATCGAGACGATTCTAATGAGTAGTGACACCATAGGGTTTAATATAGAAATAAAGATTTTAGGTTTTGAAATACTCCCCTTATCTGGAACCCTGAAATATGGTCCATGAATGTCTGAGTATGCCAGTGGTGAAATTGTGGCTACATTTGCAAACAGTTTGGATCCTGATGAGACGCCGCGTTACGCGGCGTCTCATCAGGATCCAAACTGTTTGACACCCTGACCAAGTTTTGGAAGGAGGTTTAGAAAATTGAATTTTTGAACAAAGGTAGACGACACTTGTTGCAGATGAAACAAATACAAAGCATGCAAAGAGTTAAACATGTGGGGCAGTTTCTTTAAGCCATTACTAAAAAAATACATCTTTTAATGCATTTAAATCATTAAATCTTTTACTGAAAATAATAGTTCCATTTTTTACATTCATGAATATGGACTTAAAGAAACGTTCCCTTTATCCTAGCAGAAGATGGCAGCTTAAAGCATTCTGCTTTACTCCCAGCCTGCTTTAAGCATCCATCTGCCTTCAATATAGAAAACATTAGCTATGGAGGAAAGGGTTAATGCCAAACAAAAATGATGCAGAATGTCAAAAATAATCTTCATAATTAAAAGATACATGTATAGAAAATATTTCTTATGGTATATAATTCATGACTGTATAAAGTGGAACTATTTTCTTTAGTGGAGGTCATTCTGAATTAAATGTGTAAAAAGGTTTATCAATTGAGTAAAGGATTGTTAACCCATTACCCCATATACAGTGTAGCTCCATTATATCGCGGAAGTTGGGGTCCACGAAATGAATCCGCGATGTGGTCGGATCGCGATATAGCCCAATTCTGAGCTGAACTAAATTCTGTTGTATATTCCATTGCCAAACTCTATTATATCAATGTCATGCAATAAACACGGTTTCTTGGTTGATTACCTTGTTATTTCTTGTCAAAACAAGTCTTTATATGCACTGTCATATCTAGCATCAGCGTTTTCATGTGTATTATACCAAATGCGTACTTTCGTTTTTTGACAACGGCCGCCATTTTGATTTAAATGTGCGTGTGTATCAGTAAGATTCAGTTACTCGTGGAAATCACACTTAATGCCTATATCGCGATTAGAAAGCGGATAAAATGAGATTTTCTCGGTATACACATTTTTACGCCTTTAACTTAATCCTCCACTGAACAATAACATTCTTTTTTATACGGTCATTAATAGGCATCATTGGAAATATTTTCTACAACATAGCAGAAGGCAACTAAAGCAGGCTGGAAGTAAAGCAGAATGCGCCTTAAGGCGCATTCTGCTTTACATGTACTTTCAACCTGCCTTAGTGGTCACCTGTCTTCAAAACTAGAAACAGGCTATAGGCCGGCCGGGTCATGGGTTATGGGAGAAAACTTTACAACTTTGCACTAAAATTACTAGAACCTGAGAGCGGTAATAATTAGCATCTGTTCCGACCATGGCTTCATATTTACAAAACAATCATGCCCTTATCTGTAATCAATACGGATTATACCTTGTTATTATAATGTCCACAGTGAAGACTGTGACCACTAGCCATTGACCAAGTCGGCAAATAGACTCAACCTTTAACAAGCTCCCCTATAGCTTGCTTCTAGATTTGAAGATAGATGACAACTGAACTTAACCCATAAATACACCATTTTATGCCTTTAATTATTTCTGCACTAAAGAAAATAGTTCCAATTTATACTGTTATCAATGTGTATGATAAGAAATATTTTCTATATTCTAGCAGATTGTAGCTTAAAGCAGGCTTAAAGTAAAGCAGAATGCACCTTAAGGCGCAATTTGCTTTACTTTCAACCTGCTGTAAGTAATCACCTCTGTGATACTAGAAACAGGCTATGGGGTAATGGGTTAATGCAGGTTGAAAGTAAAGCAGAATTTGCCTTAAGGCACGTTCTGCTTTACTTGCAGCCTGCTTTAATCTAGCATCAGTTCTGCCATGTTACCACTGTAGGAAGGTATTTAGTTATTTTAGAACTATTTAGAATAATTTCTTGAGTATTCATTAACAGTTCTAGAAATGGACATTAAACGTTTATGAATATTTTGCAAAAATTGAAGAAAATTCTAGAAGTGGCCATTTAACATTCATTTAACTTTCATGAATATTCTAAAATTCTTGATCACTTTCGACAGGGGCTGCTAGCAGAGGAAGGGATAAATTGTCGCTTAGCACAAATTTTAAGAAAATTCATACCTGTGTTTTATGGTGCAATATATCAAACACGGGTAGGAGTTGAGATGCGTAATAATTTAATCACGAGGCCATAGGCTGAGTGAATTAATTACAAGCAAATCAACAACTACCTCTGTTCGATTGCACAAAACACTGGTATTAATTCATTATTTGGATTCTAAGACTTGAATTCAACCACAATTTGCAACGACGCGACGATGCTTCATTTCTTTTTGAAGCCATATTACGTCAGTAACGTTACATTTTAGCCGTTACAGCGGTTGCATGTTTTATTGAGAATTGAAACATACATCAAGGTAGTTGCGTCCTTTGTTTATATAGGGGTGTGCGCGAGTTGTGTTAGAATTGACTTTAGTTCTGCTTTTCCTCTAGATGCCTGAATCTCATTTTCTGGAATTGGTCTAAGAGTATTATATAATAGCACGAATTCCACTGCCCTGTATTTCTGAGTCTCGGAGTTATATTCTATGAGTCTATCATAACCAGAGCCCCAGATAAGGGGAGTATCCAAAATCTAAAATCTTTATTTCTCTTTTAGAGATGATTCTAAGGAGTAGTAACACCATAGGATTTGGTGCTGAAATAGGTGATATGGTTGGTTTATTCCCTCTTATCACTCTGGAGCCCTGTGATAGTAGAAGAAGGGATACATTGTCGCTTAGATCAAATAAGACTAAGTTCTGCGTTTTCTCCAGATGCCTGAGACTCCTTCACTTCTCTTGGAATTGGTCTACGAGTATAATAGCACAAATTCCAGTGTTCTGTGTTCTGTGAGTCATGTGGCTCCTCCTTGACTCTTTGTCGACTCTCAGAGTTATATTCTATGAGTATCATTGACCTGGTTTGTAAATTGGCAATAATTTGATTGTAGCAATAGCTCAAGATACCAGCAATTATTGCAAACAAACAGTTAATTACTTCGGAGCTTAGTTTCAAAAGGAAAATTTACTTGCAATTTTTAAGGATAATTTGCAGCTTAACCCATTATCCTATACATTGTTTCTAGTTTTGAAAATAGGTGACCACTTAAAGCAGGTTGAAAGTAAAGCAGAATGTGCCATAAGGCACATTCTGCTTTACTTTCAGCCTGCTTTAAGCTTAAATTTGCTAGAATAAAGCCAATATTTCTTAGTACAATGTATAATGCATATTCATGGCCGTTTAAAGTGGAACTAATTTCTATGATAGATAATAATTTAAAGACGTAATTATGGGGTAAAGGGTTAATGCAGATCAAAAGTACTGCAGAAAGCTCCTTTTGGAGCTTTCTGCAATACATTTGGCCTGCTTTAAACAGTGACATCTGTTCAGACCCTTGATTAATGTTTACAAAACAATCACGCCCTTATCTGTAATCAATACGGATGATACCATGTTATTAGAATGTCCACAGTGAAGACTCACAGTGACCACTAGCCATAGCCCTGATGGAGTTGGCAAATATTCACTTAACCCATTACCCCATAGCCTGTTTCAAGTTTTGAAAATAGGTGACCACTTAAAGCAGGTTGAAATTAAATCAGAATGTGCCTTAAGGCACAATCTGCTTTACTTTCAGCCAGCTTTAAGCCACCACATGATTGTATCTGTTTGAATATGGAAAAAAAGTTTTTATCATACATAGTATAACATATTCATAACTCTATAAATTGGAAATATTTTCTTCAGTGGAGAAATAAATTAAAGGTGTAAAAAGGTGTATTATGGGGTAAAGGGTTCACCCTAATTAGGATGCTGTGATATTCTCAGCTTTGAAAGTTTAAGCTTTGTTGTTGTTGTTAAAATGGTTTTAAGTTGCTTTAACAGTATTTATAAATCGTGCAAAGATTAAATACAAGCAGAGCAGATGAAGAGTTGTATAAGGAAGTCTTATGATCATTATCTCCAAATGACCATTGTTGACCAAACCAAAGCAGCTGACCACTGGCACTGGTCAGTAAATCAATAAACTCATTGACAGGAATTAACAGTCCACTCTGTGGTCAGCATCCATCAAAGAAGAGAATGCATGGACCGCTTGTTCAGGGCAGGTTGTTGCTTAATGCAGAACAAAAGTTATGCAGGAAGCTCCTTTGGGAGCTTCTCTGCATTAGTTTTGTCCTGTATTAAATAATCAACCGTCAACTGGTATCTTTCATTGAATAGTGGCTTAAGACAAGTACATCTGTATAATTAATCATTTCTCTCATTGACTAGCCTTTCCATGCCATTGGTAGCTATTTGGCTATTCTTATAGAAATGTCTTTTTGTACTTCTATCCATGCCTAATCAGGGTTCCAGATAACAGGAAGCAAACAGAACAAACCAACAATTTTCTGACTCGTTTTGGCACTAAATCCTATGGTGTTACTACTCATTAGATTCGTCTCTTTGAGACGATTCTAATGAGTAGTGACACCACAGGGTTTAATGAAGAAATAAAGATTTTATATTTTTGAAATACACCCATTATATATATGGAGCCTTGCCTAATGCTAAGAGAGTCCTAGGAAATGTGTCCATTTTACTCTGGCAGCTGGCCGCTTAAAGCTGGTTAGTTTAAACAATAAACAGTAAAGCTGGTTGAAAGTAAAGCAGAATTATCTCCTTAAGGGAGACTGCTTTAAAGCTTTACTATTGAAGAAAGTTGAGAACTTAAAGCAGGTTGAAAATAAAGCAGAATGTGCCTTAAGGCACATTCTGCTTTACTTTCAGCCTGCTTTAAACTACAACAATCTGCTAGAAAATAGAAAATTTCTTATTTACTTCAATCTTAATGACTGTATAGATTAGAACTATTTTGTTCAGTGGAAGAATAAATTAGAGGCGTAAAAAGGTGATTATATGGAGGTAATGGGTTATAACTTATAACTGAATCACTGTTATGAGTGATTGTTTATTTGCAGACTGTTACTCAGATCTATATTGTTGATAAATGTGTTTCTTAGGAAACTGTAGCAAGATTACCCTGATTGTTAAATTATTCTCCAATTTACTGTCAACCTTGTATTAAGCGTCCACTCAATATGAAAATCCATGGTAGATTCATCATTGGTAGTCTTAAATACAGGGGGTGGCTTAATGCAGTATGAAAATAATGCAGAAATCTCCTATAGGAGCTTTCTGCATTGTTTTCATCCTGCATTAAGCAATCACCTGTCTTTCCAGATATTCAGGCTATTTAAAAGTTAGTGGTGGATTAATGCGTGATTGGCTGTAATATATTTATCATTCTTGTGTAATGTTACTGGGTTAGCTGTACCTAAAATTTGTTAATATACAAACAATGAGAATTTTGACACTCACCCTGCTAGCTGGGACATGCCTCCCCCTGTAGGAAGGTGTTGAATAATTCTAGAACTATTCCAGAATAATTTCTTGAATATTCAACAACTATTCTAGAGGCGGCCATTTAATGTTCATCAACTTGTAGGTTTTAGATGGTTTGATGGTTTTAGAACCATTGTTCTAGAATTACAAAAGTTCTTGAACTCCTTTTCTAGAATATTTAAAGAAATTCTTGAAGTTCTAGAAGCGGCCATGAACATTCTAAAATTCTTGAACACTTTTCACAGGGGATGCCTTGCATTTGTTTGCTGTATAGATCCAGATCAGTGAGATCACACTAAATGTATTTTGTTATCCTATCAGGATCCAAACTATTTGTCGCTTATACCATACAATCTGCGGAAATGCAGAGTGCCCCTGTAAAAACTGTTCAAGAATTTAAGAAAATTCATGAACGTTAATTATTAATGGCTGCTTCTAGAATTGTTCTAGAGCTTCATGAATTACTTACAAATTCTACAAAAGGAGTTCAAGAACTTTTTTAATTATATCTACAATACTGGGTACTAAAACCATAAAATTTCTTGAATTTTTGCAGAATAATCATGAATATTAACTGGCCGCTGTTAGAATTGTTCATGAATATTCAAGTAATTATTCTGGAATAGTTCTATATTTGTAAAGTAATTCATAAGCTCTAGGACAATTCTAGAAGTGGCCATTTAATGTCAAGAATATTCTAAAATTCTTGAATATTTTTCAGAGGGGCATGCTATTCCTTGAGTGTCCCCTTTAACATACCGTAGGCTGGACAATAGGCACATCTCTGTTATAGTCACAAGTTATATATAGATGTATTAATTCAAGATGACAGCCAGATGTATCATAAGTCTTTTCCCTATATTCCACATGTAGGGCGACAACAGGTTTCCTGGAACAATTCCCCAGGCAAGATTTAACTTCATCAAACAGTCTATGATTTAGGGAGTGTTGAACATTATGTATTTGATATCAAGTTTTTTGTCCAAGAGATGGGCTTGTTTGGGGAGTGGGCTTTGACTATTACATGTATATAGACATTTAGTTACTTTTAAAGGAAATCTTATTTTGAAATTGTTGAAATCCTTTGCAAACAGTGTATACTCGGATAAGAGCGATGGGCTCCTTAACCCTTTCCCCCATAGAAGCGCCTTTTAGCGCATTAAGTTTATTCCTTCACTGAAGAAAATAGTTCCAATTTATACAGTCATAAATATGTATCATACGAAATATTTTCTATATTCTAGCAGATGATAGCTTAAAGCAGGCTGAAAGAAAAGCAGAATGCGCTTAAGGCGCATTCTGCTTTACTTTCAACCTGCTTAAGTGGACACCTATATTCAATACTAGAAACAGGCTATGTGGGAAAGGGTTAACCATTTAGCCCATAATAGCTTGTTCTAGTTTTGAAGATGACGTGTGACACTTAGATAAAGCAGATTGAAAGTAAAGCAGAATGTGCCTAAAGGCATCAAAATCTCCTGACCTTGGTCTGTCTACACTGTTTGCATAGGACAAGTGTATAGTCTTAACAGGTACACTGTTTTGTAATGGATGAGTATGCTTTTTACTAGAACTGGATGAGCAATAACCTGGCATTTCATTACAAAAGTTTTAACAAATTAGCCTACAGCATGGTAAATCCTTTCCTCCATCGCCTATTTCTAGTTTTGAATACAGGTGACTACTAAAAGCAGGTTGAAAGTAAAGCAGAATGCGCCTTAAGGCGCATTCTGCTTTACTTTCATCCTGCTTTAAGCTATTGTCTGCTAGGATATATAGAAACTATTTCTTATGATACTTGATGTGATAGTGTAAATTAGAACTATTTTCATCAATGGAGGAATAGAATGAATGTGCTAAAGGGAGCTTCTATGGGGGATAGGTTTAAGATTAATCCAGTTTTATCAGATTACATTGGCTCGTTTGTATCACTTATATGGAAATTCCAAGGATAAGGAGTTAGGGATGATTCATTGTATTCAAATAGATGTTCAAGCAAAACCTAAGTCTGAGCTACTAATCCATTATCAGATATTTTATAATATAAATCATTTTCTCTTTCTTTTCTTTTTTAATTTTAGGTTTTTACATATTCTCACCCCTGTGGAAAGGTATTGAATTATTATAGAACTATTCTAGAATAATTTCCTGAATATTCATGAATAACTCTAGAAGCGGCATTTAATTTTCATGAACTTTCTGCAAAAAATCTAGAAATTTGATAGTTTTAGAACCATTGTTCTAGAATTACAAAAGTTCTTGAACTCCTTTTCTACAGTATTTAACCCATTCCCCCATACATACTTCTTTTTACGCCTTTCACTTATTCCTCCACTGAAGAAAACTGTTCCAATTGATACAGTCAAGAATATGTACCATAAGAAATATTTTCTTATTCCTAGCAGATATTAGCTTAACGCAGGCTGAAAGTAAAGCAGAATGTGCCTTAAGGCACATTGTGCTTTACTTTCAACCTGCTTTAGTAGACACATATCTTCATAACTAGAAACAGGCTATAAGGTAATGGGGTTAAAGAAATTCTTGAAGTTCTAGAAGGGGCAATTTAACTTTCATGAACATTCTAAAATTCTAGAACACTTTTCACAGGGGAAGACTCTATGAGTAATAACCTGGCCTTTCATTCAGTTTTTATTTTCAGCTCAAACATGCTATGCATGTTTATCGCCATCATTGCAAAAGTTATAACAAATTTGCCTACAGCGTGTTTAAGATTAATCCAGTTTTATCAGATTACATTGGCTCGTTTGTATCACTTATATGGAAATTCCAAGAATAAGGAATTAGGGATGATTCATTGTATTCAAATACATGTTCAGGCAAAATCTAATTCTGAGCTACTAACCCTGGCTACTAATCCAATAAAAGATATCTTATAATATAAATCTTTTTCTCTTAACCCTTAGCCTGCCACTCACGACTATAGCTCCATATGCAAACAGCTTGGATCCGGATGAGACGCCGAGTAACTCGGCGTCTCATCCGGATCCAAGCTGTTTGACACTCGGACAACATTTTCAGCAATTTTGAGCAACTTTGAAGCACTTTGAAACTTGAAGCAGACGAGAAATATATAGCAGACGACAATTTATTTGGCGGGCTAAGGGTTAATTCCTTTTTTTTGGACATATTCTCAGGGCTCTAGGATGAAATAGTGGAGTAAACTAATCAATTTCAACATTTTCTCACTCATGAATGTATAACGGCACCAAATCCTATGGTGGTACACCATACTACTCATTAGAATTGTAACCAAGGGTCTGATCAGGATCGAAACTGTTTGACACTCGTTTTGAAATTTCGCCAGTCATACTGCCTTTTATCACATAAACGTGCAAAATATAGAGGGCCGTAAAAATCGTATGGCCCACTGGGCATATATTTTATACTAATTTTCGAATCACCAAAATATTGTACTACTACGCCGACTGTAAATCAGTAAAGAGAATCTAGACAAACTTAGATCACCACTAGGTATTGAAACATTCCCAAGTGTCTTAGAAACATTATTCCGAACAGTCCCGCAAACTCAGGCTGCAAATCAGGCTGCATAGAGCTCTAGTATTAACAGTGATTCAGACTGTTTTTCAAATTCAGACGTTACAATGATAATGACGTCATGTTGCTCTAACGACGTTATTTTGAAAACGAAACTAGATTCTAAATGTCAACTGATCATATTTAGTCAATTACAGCAATTTTTAAATTAAATATTAATTTAAAATTGAATATGGTATCAGAGAAGTCTTTTCACAGCACATTGATGTTGATTTTCTTTATTTTAGTTTGATAGGTGTTTTTCATTACGGATGAATCCAACCGAATAACGGCTATGACGAATCGTTTCCTAAGAGCCGAGGGCAAAAGTGAAAGTAAGACCGTTCGGATTTTCGTGTCATTTTGGTGTTTATGTGATAAATAGGATATCAAATTCGTGTGTGTTCAGTCGTGAATTTATTGAACTCGTTGGATAAAATGATATGTTGCTCGCCAAGGCTCGCAACATATGATTTTATCCAACTCGTTCAATAAATTCACGACTGAACACACACTCATTCAATATCCTCTGTATATCTAACTTTGAAAATATATTGCAGACAACAGAACTGAAGCAGACTACAATATAAGGGTGTAGGTGTAAAATCCTAACAACAATTTTGAAAAATTTGTTGGGCAAGTATCGGGGAATTAAACTTTAACCCTTTACCCCATAGCATATTTCTAATATTGAAGATAGGCAACCACTTAAAGCAGGTTAACCCTTTACCTGATAGCCTATTTCTAGTATTGAAAATAGGTGATTACTTAAAGCAGGTTGAAAGTAAAGCAGAATGCGCCTTAGGCGCATTCTGCTTTACTTTCAGCCTGCTTTAAGCGTTCATGTGCTAGAATATAGAAATTATTGCCTATACTATATATTCATGACTGATTATATTGGAACTACTTTCTTCAGCTGAGGAATAAATCATATGCGCTAAAAGGCGCTTCTATTGGGGAAAGGGTTAAAAGTAAAGCAGAATGCGCCTTAAGGCGCATTCTGCTTTTATTTCAACCTGCTTTAAGCTACCATCCACTAGAATATAGAAACTATTTCTTATAATACATATTTATCACATAATCTGCCATCTGGGAGTATGAAATATCGTAATCCACTAGTGGAATATCCTTTTTTGGACTCCGGCCCAGCTACCTGTTAGTCCACAAGCGCTGTATGTAGCGGGGCACCAAATGACGTCATTTGCGACGACATTAACGTAAACAACGTAACGTTTTAAAGGAAAATTTATATAGCGGAGGGTCTACAAACTATACAGCTTCAATCAATTTAAAAGCTGCTTAAACTTGTTATGTGATAAATATAGAATCTCACATTCGTGCTCATTATTTATCATTTTAATAAACTCGTTGACTAAAATGAATATGACGCCCGCCAAGGCTGGCGTTATATTATTTTAGTCAACTCGTTTATTAAAACTGATAAATAATGAGCACTCATACAAGATCCTCTATACTATTTTCTTCAGTGAAGGAATAAATCAAATATTCTAAAAGGTGCTTCCATGTGGGAAAGGGTTAAGGCATGTCCCAGTATTTATAACAACTGCTGAAATTCAATCATCTCCAACTCTCTTAACCCTTTCCCCCATAGAGAAGTTTGTAGGTTTGAAGAAAAGTGACAACTTAAAGCAGATTAAAACCAAAGCAGAACTGACTTGAGGTGCATTCTGCTTTAATTTCAACCTGATTTAGCTACCGTCTCATAGGAAATAGGGCTGTAACTGTTTCTTTTGTTGCACATTCATTACTGTATTAAATGGAATAATTTACTTTCAGTTGAGAAATTAATTAAATGCATAAAAAGGTATATCTATGGATTTAAGGGCTATGTCACTGACGCACAATTGTGATTAAAATCAAATTTATTTTAACTCTTTGCATGCTGGGTAGTTTTTTCGTCTGCAACAATTTGTCGTTTGCTATCGTTCTAAAACTGGAATTTTCAAATTTTATTCTAAATTCAGTGATTGCCTTTGCAAACAGTTTGGATCCTGATGAGACGCCGCGTTATGCGGCGTCTCATCAGGATCCAAACTGTTTGCAAAGGTAATCACTGTGGCAGGTATGTCAGCCGCTAGCGTGCAAAGAGTTAAAATTATCTTGTTTATCACAACAGAGGGTCAAAGAGTACACTTGCACCGATAGCTTTTACTCCTAGAATGTCATCTGCATAAAAAATAACAATATACTTTTATATAATGGCATCTTGACTGAAGAATCATGAGAGTCAAATTTAATCATGAGAGTCAAGTTTATCTAACCCATTATCCCATAAATACGCCTTTTTACGCCTTTTATTTATTCCTCCACTTAAGAAAATAGTTCCAATATATATTAATATATAAATTGCTCTTTTCTAATATCCCTTAGAGGTCGAAATATTAGAAAAGAGCAGTTTATACATGTATATTAATATTAATTTAATTCCCTATCTGGAATATTGAAAAAAAACTTAAGTTCCAATATATACAGTATTAAATATGTATCATAGGAAATCATTTCAATATTATAATAGGTGGTAGCTTAATCAAAGCAGGCTAAAAGTAAAGCAGAATGCGGCTTAAGGCGCATTCTGCTTTACTTTACAGGCTATGGGGTAATGGGTTAATAAATATTAGTTGGCATCTGATCAGGATTCAAGATTTTTGTACAAGATCAATAAGCGCAACGCATTCTTGTGGTTTTAACATTGACTCCTCGTTAAAATCAAATAAACAAACGAAATGTCAGTATGACTTACTTGATATTAGCCAATAGCCCTCAGGGTACCTGATATAAAATCAAACGACTATAATTATACAATTATAGTTTTAACTTGTCTCAACGCTTAAATTGCACGCTATTGGCAATATTGTGATTTACCTGTGCAAATAATTTGGCCCAGGATTAAAGACACCAAGTAACAGTTCTCTCATCTGGATCCAGACTATTTTGACACACTGACCCTTCAATGAGCCTATTTACCCCTTCAATACACCTTTTTACGCCTTTAATTCATTTAGGACTCCACTGAAGGAAAAACTTCCAATTAATACAGTCATGAATAAGAAATATTTTCTACATGCTACTAGGTAGATG
This sequence comes from Gari tellinella, assembly GCA_922989275.2. Taxonomy (NCBI): domain Eukaryota; kingdom Metazoa; phylum Mollusca; class Bivalvia; order Cardiida; family Psammobiidae; genus Gari; species Gari tellinella. The sequence continues at coordinate 33,955,265 of OV277873.1, read as the reverse complement.
TTAGCTTAAAGCATGCAGGCTGAAAGTAAAGCAGAATGCGCATGAAGGTACATTCTGCTTTATTTTCCACCTGCTTTAAGTGGTCACCTGCCTTCAAAACTAGAAACAGGCTATAGGGTACAGGGTTAAATTATCCTTTGAAAACATCATGTAAACCCAGATTAACCCTTTCCTCCCTAAAACTTTAAATGAACAATTCCAGTTTCGATTTTAGTCTAGTCCATTTCTGGCTTTTAAGGGTTGTTTTTATCCATTTTTGGCATTATGACAAACAGTGAAGACCCTGATCAGAGGGGTCTGAAAGGAGCCCTCTGATCTGGGTCTTCACTGTTTGCACAGGACAAGTGTACTATTCACATGATCACTGTTTGAAAAGGACGCTTATATGCGGGACTAGGGTTCAAAGAGTTAAAGGGCTTCTAAACGGATGCCTCTGATCTGAGTCTTCACTGTTTTTACTGACACTGTTTGTTTGTACATGTTACTGTTTACCCAATTTCCTGTTTTGTTCAAAGATAGGTGAATACTTAAAGCAGGTTGAAAGTAAAGCACTTAAGGGGGTAGGTGCACCTTTGGAAAGTAAATACCAAATTCTTCAAACTTTGCATACAGACAGTAAAATTAGTTTCTATGACAAAACTGGTGAAAAAAGTGGGGGTACCGAACCTTTCTTTTTCACAATTTGAGATTTTTCAAGGCTACCCCCCTAAAATTGAAGCTTCACAAAAACTCCTACTTTTTTGTACTACGGTTTTTCAATCTTTATTTAAACAATATATTTGTACAAAAAGTATCCTAATTTATATTACCATAGTAAGAATAAATCCTGAAAATAATGTTTTTTTAAGATCCAAAATAAAAATGTTTGATTTCACCGGAAAGGAGTAAAATTTACCCCACCCATTTTTTTATAATGGGAGAATAAGGCACAGTGAAAATTGCCCTACAAATTGTAGCAAACTAAATACCAAATTTTTTATTTGTTGTTTTTAGCCTTGCAAACATAAAGTTTTAGTGAAATAGCAAATAAAAACACAGGGTCCCGGAGCTCTTAAAAAAGATATAGATCATTTTATTTAAAAAATCCATTTTTTCTCATTTTTTCACTTTTTGGTGTATTTTTACCCAAACATTTTTTTTTTTCAAAAAAAATTCATTTGATCTATTGAATTATCTATAATTTATACTAAAACTGTACTACCATGAAAATTTCATGCTTATATTCTGAGAAATTAAAATGAAATCGGATGTAACAAAATGCAACCTACCTATGAAAACAGTGCATGCTGTAAACTACGAATAGGACATAAAACTTAAAAAGTCCCTTCCGGAACGAAAATCCAACTTTTCCCCGGGAAAATAGTATTTTATGACTGTATACATTCACCAAAAATGAGTTCTTAACATTTTTTGGAAAATGAGTTCGTAAAATTTTTCGGAAATTTCATAATGCTCAAAAAGACAGGCCGACATCCTTAAAGTGCATTCTGCTTTACTTTCAGCCTACTTTAAGCTAACATCATATTCTGTTAGCAAAGAGGAAAATTAATTAATTCATATAATGCATATTCATGACAGTAACCCCTGTGGGAATATTATTTCAGAACTATTTAAGAATAATTTGTTGAATATTCATGAACAATTCTAGAAGTGGCCATTCAAAGTTCATGGATATTCTGAAAACAATCTGAAAATTTGATGGATCTAGAACTATTGTTCTAGAATTACGAAGTCTTGAACTCCTTTTGTAGAAAGTTTAAAGTAATTCATGAAACTGTAGATCAAATCTAGAAGCAGCCATTTAATGTTCATGAATATTCTAAAATTCTTGAACACTTTTCACAGGGGCAGTCACTGTATCAATTGAAACTTATAATTATCTTCTACGACTTCAGTGGAGGAATAAATTAAAGAGATAAAAAGTGTACTTATGGTTAAGTATTTAAGAGTCAATGTCAAGTGGTATTTTGTTGGAAATGGAAGATTCTTTCAAAACTCAGCATTATAAAGATGGTCAGTTTTGTCACAAGTGGTCAATTTTGTGACAAGTGGTTGACCTCAGTACCTACTGACCTGATGATGGACACTGGTCAATTATGTCACTCCAGTCAGGTGTATTGGAGTTTGACATGTAGGCGTGAGCTCTTACAGACTGATCATTCAGGATGTTACCCGACTTTTGAGGGTAGTTAGGACAGGAGAAGAAGAAATAGTTCATTAAATCTTAGCCTCTTTACCCCATATCCTGTTTCTAGAATGTTTATCACTTATAAAGCAGGTTGAAAGTAAAGCAGAATGTGTCTTAGTAAATCTACTGTTCTATCACTCTTCATTCATGAATGGAGTTTCTTAGAACAAAGATGTCATATCTTAAAATAGAAACATGCTGTCATAGCACTTGACTGTGTCTATAATTTTGCTCTAACAATTCTTGTAAATGGGAACAATAGATCAGTCTGTCAGCATATCCAATCAGCCCATTCAGTTTTAAGCATGTGACTTTCAACCTAGTAGATTTCTGACCAGTTATCATTGGTTGAGAATTTGCAAATGATAGGTCTAAATAGAAACCATTCAGCTCCGCTGAAAAGGTCTTTAATTCCTCTTGTAGAGTATTTCAAGTAATTCTTGAAGCTCTGGAACAATTCTAGAGGCGGCCGTTTGTTCAAGTTCATGAATATTCTAAAATTCTAATTGAAACTCTAATAAGTTTGAACTCTTTTCAACAGTGGAAGAGTAAATTGAAGGTGCAAAAAGGTTTATTAGTGGAGAAAAAGGTTAAGAGAGACTCTACTGTGTAGCATATATCTAAATGTGTAAGTTAGCAGCTGGGCAAAGTCAGATTATTTCCACAAATTCCAATTCAATACAAATGACTGTCTCTTCTTTTTGCTTTCCTCGTACTTTCTCTGCAAAGACAGTGTTTTGTAAATGTAATTACTTTAAAGTTGCTAGGATACAAAACAAATTACATTTGTTCCACACAGTAAAACCTCACGGAGAAAAAGTTTGTTTTAACCTTTAAAATGCTTGATTTTTCAAAAGTTTGCCATTAAATCTGATGAAAACATTCCAGTTTACAATGTTTCTCAAAGACCTTATTCCCAAAATATTATTAGACGTAACAAACAGTGCAGACCCTGATCAGAGGGCTCCTTTAGGAGCCCTCTGATCTGGGTCTACACTGTTTGCAAAGGATGTATATACATGGTTCCAGCGCTGCAAGAGTCAAGACTTATCTTGCTATAAATTTGTCAGCTTAAAAATGACATGTTCGAAACAGCAACATAGATTTAAGTTTTCAATTCAATTAAATCAATTTAATGGACAAAAAGGAGTGTCAAGCAATATGATATTCTGATCATAATTTTGAGTTTATTTAGGTCAGAACTAGATCCAAACCGTATACAATTTTTTTTTCAGATTCGCTTTGAGATAAGCAGGAGTTTAAGGGTGGCTATAAACTCGAGATTGAGTTTCTGTTTTATGTCTTTTTGAGGAATTTGAGCGGAAAACAATTATTGATCTTAGAATTGTATGTACAGCGAAGCCACAGAGCTCCAGATTAGGGGAGTATTCTAAAACTAAAATCTTGATTTCTGAATTAAACCCTATGTTGTTACTACTACTACTTATTAGAATCGTCTCGAGATGATTCTAATGAGTAGGCTTTATAAGGCGCATTCTGCTTTACTTTCAACCTGCTTTAAGTAGTCAACTATCTTCAATATTAGAACAGGGTTCCAGATAAGGGGGGTATTTCAAAAACTAAAATCTTTATTTCTTAATTAAACCCTATGGTGTCACCACTCATTAGAATCGTCTCTTCGAGACGATTCTAATGAGTAGTAACACTATAGGATTTGGTACTAAAATAAGTGAAATGTTGGATATGTGCAGTTTACTCACTCTTAATATCTGGAGCCCTGCATTTACATAATATTCTTTAGATCCGCTTTACACAATATTTACTGTATCGTACTACAAATCAACAGACTTATTTGAAAACTGTGTCAGGGACTTTGAAATATTTCGGGGACTCTGATGTCTTTGTTTTTCCTATAATTTAGATCTTTAACACGAGAGAAATACCGTAAGGAATTGGATCGACAATAATGGAGAAGAATTCATGTTTAACTCGTTTCTCCATTGACTGTTTTTGGTATTGAAGATAGATGACTGTTTAACCCTTTACCTGGTAGCCTATTTCTAGTACTTAATTAAGATAGGTGACTATTTAAAGCTGGTTGAAAGTAAAGCAGAATGCGCCTTAGGGCGCATTCTGCTTTACTTTCAGCCTGCTTTAAGCTATCATATGTGCTATACCGTAATATAGAAAATATTCCCTAAAATACATATTCATTACTGATTAAATCGGAACTATTTTCTTCAGTGGATGAATAAATCATATCCGCTAAGAGGCGCTTCTGTTGGGGAAAGGTTTAACTGATTACTCTAGAGATACGCCTTTTTACACCACTAATTTATTCCTCCACTGAAGAAAAGAGTTCCATTTTATACACAGTCATCAATATGGATCATAATAAATATTTTTCATATCCTAGCACTAGCAGAACTGATGGTAACTTCAAAATACACGCTACATGTATTAATATATTCTTTAGATCTGCTCTGTACAATGTTTACTGTATCGTAATTCAAATCAACAGACTATATTGTGTCAGGGACTTTGAAATATTTCAATGATTCTGATGTCTTTGTTTTTCCTATAATTTAGACCGTTAACACGAGAGAAATACCGTAAGGAATTAAATTGACAATAATGGAGCAGAATACATGTTTAACCTGTTCCCCCATCCCCTGTGAAAAGTTTTCAAGAATTTTAGAATATTCATGAACGTTTAATGGCCACTTCTAGAACTTCAAGAATTTGTTTAAAATATTCTAGAAAAGGAGTTCAAGAACTTTTATGTCTCTAGAACAATTGTTCTAAAACAATCAAATTTTTAGAACTTTTGCAGAGAGCTCATGGACGTTAAATGGCCACATCTAGAATTGTTTATGAATATTCAAGAAATTATTCTAGAACAGTTCTAAAATAATTCAATACCTTACCACAGGGGATAGCTTGTTTTCAGTATTGAAGACGGATAGTTGCTTAACTCTTTCCTCCCTAAAACTTTAAATGGAAAATTCCAGTTTCCATTTTAGTCCAGTCCATTTCTAACTTTTAAGGTATGTTTTTGTCAATGATTGGCATTATAACAAACAGTGAAGACCCTGATCAGAGGGCTCCTTTTGGAGCCCTCTGATCTGGGACTTCACTGTTTGCATAGGACAAGAGTACGATTCACATGTTCACTGTTAGAAAATAACGCCTATATGCGGGACTAGGGTTGAAAGGGTTATAACCCATTATCCCATAGATACGCCTTTTTACACCACTGATTTATTCCTCATCAGGATCCAAACTGTTTGACACTCCGACCAGGCTGTTTTGAAAAGAAATTTTGAAAATTCTATTTTTAGAACAGAAGCAGACGACAATTGTTGCAGATGACAAAAATTACCCAGCATGCAAAGAGTTGAAATGTCATGCTAGCTGTGATTGACTTGTCTTGTCTGACATTTTCCATTTGAGGCCTCATCAGATTTTTTTTGGATTTTTTCTTTTTGATTAATGGAAAATATGGAACCATTATTGACATCTAGGCCAGTTTTAAGATTTCTCGACAGAAATATTCTGTCAACAAATCTGTTTTGTTGCAAACTTAATTAAATGCCTGACCTCTTCATTTTAAGAAGAGAGAAATGGGCAAAATGACAGAGCACCAGATAGGGTGAGTACCATAAAATAAATCAGAATTCCAGATAAGGGGAGTATATATATTTCAAAAACTAAAATCTTTATTTTTGCTTTAAACCCTATGGTGTCACTACTCATTAGAATCGTCTCTTCGAGACGATTCTAATGAGTAGTAACACCATAGGATTTGATGCTAAAATAAGTGAGAACATGTTGGATTTGTGCTGTTTACTCCCTCTTATGAGCCCTATAAATGCCCTCTTGGGGCGATAAAAAACCCAAAATTTAATAATGGTTCCAGTGCTTAAAGTTGAACAGCATTTTGCAGTGGGTTTTTTTTCTTCAAATTTAAATTATTTATCAGAAATTAGTGTTTATGTGTTCATATGTATTCTTGACATGCTTAAATTAACCCATTCCCCCATAGAGCCCCTTTCAGCGCATTCAGTTTATATTCCTCCGCTGAAGAAAATTGTTCCAATTTATGTGGTCATGAATATGTAACATAGGGAATATTCTTTTTATTCTTGCAGGTGGTAGCTTAAAGCAGGCTAAAAGTAAAGCGCATTCTGCTTTACTTTCAACATATGCATGCTATATAGCCACCTATATTCAGTACTAGAAACACGCTATGGAGTAAAGAATGTATTCCTTCACTGAAGAAAACATTCAAGCTTATATATAGTTATTAATATTGTGACCATAAGATAAACAGTTATAATTTTCTATATTCTAGCAGATATAGATTATATCTTAAAGCAGGCTGAAAGAAATGCAGAATGTACCATAATTACTTAAGCCACATTTTGCTTTACTTTCAACCTGCTTTAAGGGATCACTTGACTCAAAAACTAGATTAAAAGTACAAATTTTAGGTCGTAAATGGTTGTAAGTTGTTTTAAAGATTTATCTTAGTTTCCCTAAAACTTATTTTTGTGAGACAGAGTGTCACAATTCCTCTATTAAATTTCATGCTTGTGTGATTTAGGTCTTTCTGACATTTTCCATTTTTTCCCTAGTCGGATATTAGTGGGTTTTTTTATTAATGAAAATATTGAGCCATTATGATGTCTGGGTCAGTTTTAAGATTTCTTAAAAAATATTCTCTTCTGCATGGTACAGATGAATTCATTAACCCATTGTATGCTGGGTAATATTTTGTGGCCATTTTGAAATGTCGTCTGCAGCGGGTATAACTAAAATATTTGCAAAATATTTTAGCATTTTCCGATAGAGTATTGAGTTAGCTGCAAACAGTTTTGATTTCAGATCAGGCCCCACAATGTGGGTCCTGATCTGAGTTCAAAACTGTTTGCCTAAAGGTACACCTCAAAGTGTATCCCGCATAAAATGGGTTAAAAATAGATGCATACAGTTTGGATCTAGATGAGATGTAGAGGACCTCGGCATTTTATCTGGATCCGAAGGGTTTGTCATTCTGATGATATTTCTGAAGAATTTCTTTTTTTAGAACAGTAGCAGACGACAGTTGTTATAGGGAGGGAATTGGCTTACATTTGCAAACAGCTTGAATCCAGATCAGACGCTGCGTAACGCGGCGTCTGATCTGTATTCAAGCTGATTGTCAGTTTGTCACTCATCATTAAGCTTTTTCTGTCAAAATAGAAGAACAGCAGACGACAGTTTTTAGCAGACGTTACTGCAGCAGTGAAATGTTTAGAAATAATTGTCTTGTTTGGGGACCAGCGACAAGGGTGGTTGTAAGGAGGGAATCGTTGTTGGGAGGGCCATTGCAGTTATGGTTACACCTTTGGAACTGGCCACAATAACATCTTCTCTGCAATTAAATCCTATAGGCAAAATATACTAAATTTTAGTGAAATGATTCTTTCACTTTAGGAAACCTATAGACATTAATTGAATGTCAAACAGTTTGGATCCTGATCAGACCCTACATTTACAGCAACTTATATGGATCTTAACTGTTCGCAAATATCAGTAAAGTTATGAATAGTGTGTCAAAAGACCTCACATTTTAATTCTTTGCATGCTTGGTAATTCTTTTCGTCTGCAACAACTATTGTCGTCTGCAACTGTTCTAAAAATTGAATTTTCAAAATTTCTTTTAAATTCAGGGTCAGAACGGCAAACAGTGTTACACAGTGTCTCATCTGGCTCCAAACTGTTTGCAAAGGTAATCACTGTGGCAGATATATCCACCGCTAGCATGCAAAGAGGCAGAAACTTGAAACAAGTGTTTCTGACATGCACCTAATTGATAAAACCAGTTGGGGTTTTACCCTTATCCTGCAGATCGCTACATGACTGGTACAGTGCTTCCTCCTAACAACGGCCCTCCCAACAACAACTCCCTCCTTACAGCGACAGGTGTTGCTGTTCCCCAAACAAAACAATTATATACTTTCACTTCTGCAATATTGTCTGCGTAGAACTGTCGTCTGCTGTTTTTTCCTAAGTCACACATTGGACATTTTGACAGAAAAAAACATAATGATGAGCGACAAACAGCTTGAATCCAGATCAGACGCCACGCTGCGCGGTGTCTGATCTTGATTCAAGCTGTTTGCAATTGTAAGCCAATTTCCCTCCCAATTACGACTCCCTCAGAACAACGCACACACGTTTTGACCCCCATTTGGTGTTGTTGTAGAGAGAGAGAGCACTGTATTTCCAAACTGTTTGGATTCAGATAATTATGTGGCTTCTGATTTTGTTCCAAAAATGTTTTTTGACACTCATCTGTAGGGTTTCTTTAATTGAAAAATACTTAAACGGCTATTTAATAAACTTTGCAGATGACAGTTTTAAAGCAGAAGATATAACAGCAGGCAGAAGAAGGGCTAATATTTCATAACTAATATAGTTTCATATTTTCAAAATGGATTGATCCATTATCTGATAAACAACTAGCTTACATTTAATTGACTCTTAACCCATTACCCAATAAATACGCCTTTTTAAGTCTTTAATTTATTCTTCCACTGAAGAAAATAGTTCCAATTTATACTGTCACAAATAAAAATCATAAGAAATATTTTCTAAATTCTAGCAGTTAACAGCTTAAAGCAGGCTGAAAGTAAAGCAGAATGCACCTTCAGTTGCATTCTGCTTTACTTTCAACCTGCTTTAAGTGGTCACATATCTTCAAAACTAGAAACAGGCAATGGGGTAATGGGTTAAAGGGTTTGTCCCCAGAATACTGTAAAGTTTGAAAAAGAGTATATAGGTCTACATTGTCCTCAAAGACAGGGTGGAAGATTATGGGAGTATTTGCAAAATTAAATAAATCCTATGGTGTCACTACTTATTAGAATGGTCTCTTTGAGACCATTCTAATGAGTAGTTACACCATAGGCTCTGGTATTAGAATGAGTGAGAAAATGTTGGATTTGTTCATTTTATTTCCCCTTTTCTGGAGCCTTGGTATCTGCACTGTTTGCTATTTTGCAATAAATTTTAAAAAATAACCTTAAATAGCCAAACTGGACTAGATTATTATTGGAAATCAGAATTGTCAATTTGAAAGTTTCAGGGGTAAATTAGTTATCATCAGATTAAATTGGCTGTATATATTTGAGATTTAATATTCATATTCTATACAAATCCGAGAAGTGAAAACGTATAATCTCTTTATATAGAAAAGGATGACAAACACTTCATTGAGATTTCATGTTTCTCTTTCATACCAGAAATCAAGAAGAGATTTTTTTTCATTGAGAACATTAAGTTAAACCCAATATATTAACTCCAGCTTGCATTCCTGCATGAGACTTAATTCAAATGAATGATTCCAGTTTCCAATTTAGTCTACTCAATTTTTGACTGTTTAGGGTCATTACATACTTAGAATGTATCACAAAATGACAAACAGTGCAGACCCTGATCAGAGGGCTCCTTTGGGAGCTCTCAGATCTTGGTCTTTACTGCTTGCAATTAGGGCAAGTGTACTTTTCACAGGTACATTGTTTGAAAAGGATGCATGAGTTGAACAAAGTATGTTGGAGTTATTGAGGCAGGATTCTAGATAAGGGGAGTATTTCAAAAACTAAATTCTTTATTTCTGCATTAAACCCTATGGTGTTTCTACTCATTAGAATCTAATAAGTACAAAGTACATGTATAGTAAAACCATACATTTAGTGCTGAAATGAGTAAGAAAATGTTGGATTTGTTCAGTTTAATCAGTACAGAGCTCTGTCGAGGTTTGACTGAATTACCTATCTGTGTAGTATGGTACCTTAGATACCCACAAAATGATATTTTATACCCTTATAAAATGTGATAGACTTATAAAATGTGACAGACATATAAAAGATGATAGACGCACAGTGTCATCTAGTCACATCCCTTTAAATCATCTTAAACTGGTCATTTTTCCAAAGTGGAACAGTCCATATACAGCATGACAAGGGTTAAATCATCAAGATTTGACTACAGTCGAACTTCAATATCTCGAACTCTCTTATTTGAATTATTCGATATCTCGACACATGAACTTCATTATTTCATGCTTGGTATTGTCAAACATACCTGTATTTCAAAGTTAAAACATGGCTAAGCCATGTTTTAGCTTTGAAATACGGGTATGTATTAACCATGTTCGAGATATCGAAGTTCGACTGTATATCAAATTCCAGCTCACACATTATTTCACCATTATATAAACTTCTAGCTGGTATCATGGGCTTCACAGACAAGAATTTGTTAACCACTTGGATCCAGATCAGATTAAACATCATGCATTGACTGATTAAGATCCCCTCTTTTAGGTACACATAAATATCAAGGGTTCTTCAATTAGAAACACATTAAGTCAAAGTTTGAACAAACTACAATGGGTTATTGTGAAGGTGATGATGTTATCACAGGTTAAAGTTTTAAGAGTAAAAGTTTGTTATATACTGTGGAGTGGGAATGGAAAATACATTATCGCTTTGCACGCTACCCGGTGAAACCATGCATGATGCCCTTTGCGAACAGTTTAGATCCTGATGAGACGTGGCATAATGCGGCATCTCATCAGGATCCATTGACCTGTTCAACACTCTGACCCTGTTTTGAAAAAAAATTGAAAATTCTATAATTAGAACAGTAGGAAATGACATTTGTTGCAGACAAAATATTTTTTACCCAGCATGCAAAATGTAAGTCTTTCTAGGGTAAACTGACTTTGATTTGACTTTGATACTGTTTTCTAAATTTCTTTTCAATTACGGGTCAAAGTGTCAAGCAGTGTTGGATCCTGTTTTGGATACCGAGTGCCTCATCGGAATCTGCAGTGTTTCAGATAAAAGTGAGAAAACTGAACAAATCCAACAGTTTCTCACTCATTTTAGCACCAAATCCTATGATGTTACTACTCAATAGAATTGTCTCTAACAACACAGAAAGCTCTAGTAAAAGGATTAACCCATTAACCTCAGCAACAAGTACCCTCATCATGATTTACAAACAGTGTATCTGTAAAGAATACACTTGTTTCCTGTTTGCCATTTTGCAATATATTGTTAAAATCGACCCTTTTTATTTAAAAATGAGCTAAACTTAATTTGACAATTCAAATTTCATTGCTCCATGTGTTGACTCTTTACATGCTAGGATGTGCCAAAGTGATTACCTTTGCAAATAGCTCTGATCCTGATGAGACACCCTGACCTTGTTTTGGAAAGAAATTTTGAAAATTCTGTTTAAAAACAGTAGCAGACGACATTTGATGCAGACTCAAAAAAATTACCCAGCATGCAAATTAAGAGCTAAATATGTAGTATATATAGTACCAGGAAGCTGGGGATGACATAAAATACAGTATGTAATGGATCATTTAAGCATGTTATAACACTAGTTATTCCATGGCAATCTATCTTCCATCTCTATCTAAGCTACAGTCGAACTTTGATATCTCGAACTCGTTTAGCTCGAACTATCCGATAGTTTGACATATGAACTGCATTTTCTCATGCTTTGTTAAGTCAAACATACCCATATTTCAAAGTTAAAACGTGGCTTAGCCACGTTTTAACTTTGAAATACAGGTATGTTCGACAAAACCGACTTCGAGATATCGAAGTTCGACTGTAGCATACAAACAGTTCACCCTTATCCTACAGTGATATCCTCTGCTTTGAAATTGTAGTCTGCAGAATTTGTTAAATTTAGATCGATTTATACATTTTTGAAGTAGAGAAACCTAAAGATGAATGTCAGACAGTTACGCGGCATCTGATCTGGATCCAAACTGTTAGCAAATATCATCAAAGTCGCCATCAGCAGGCCAAGGGTTAAGAAGTGGAACTATTGGGTTTGATGTTAAATTCATCAACAGTAGAACTTTTACTAACATCAGCTCTGCATCTGATCTGGATCCAGTCTGTTACCTAGGCCATGACAGCCTGGTATGGGCTATTGCTATTTGACTTTTGGGAGTTTTCACCTAACAATTTAATCAACCTGCATGAAACATTTATTTGAATCAAACTGATTGTATTCGTGACTCAGTTCTTAGTCTATGTCATGGTTTTAACAAGCAAAAAAGTATACTTTCATTGCTTCCTCCGTAACTTTTTCACCCCTGAAACTTCAAATGGACAAATTCCAGTTTTCAATTATAAACTAATCCATTTTCAGCTATTTAAAGGTTTTTTAACCAATATACAGTGCTCCCTCTCTCCAACGGCCCTCTCAACAACGACTCCCTCCTTACAACGATGTTTGCCGCTGTTCCCGCAACAAGACAATTATGTCTAACGTTCTCATTGCTGCATTATCGTCCAATTAACCCTTTCCCCAATAGAAGCGACTTTTAGCGTATTTGATATATTCATCCGCTTAAGAAAATAGTTCAAATTTATATCATTATGAACATTTTCCTTATAAACATTTTTCTATATCATGGCAGATAGTTGTTCAAAGCAGGCTGAAAGTAAAGCAGAATGCGCCTGTAGGCGCATTCTGCTTTACTTTCAACCTGCTTTAAGTAATCACATGTTTTCAAAGTTATAAACAGGTTATTGGGTAAAGGGTTAAAATTGTCTCTGCGTCTGATCTCAATCGAAATTGTTTTTGAATTTCAGCATACATATTCAGTGATATGAGAGCTAATTTCTGCAAATTTTCATTAATATGATGTTCAAGGATAACCGAGTTTTGTACTACATAGATAACATTGTTCTTAGTTTAATACAGCTAGTATTAATTTCCTTATCTCAAGAATGCCTAAGTAATTTTTTGATTTTCAACAATTGTCGTCTGCTTCTGTTCTAAACGTAGAATTCTTTTTAACCCTTTTTTCCCCCCGTAGGTTAATTGTTTTCAGTATTGGTCACAATTGGTTGATTAAAGCAGGCTGAAAGTAAAGCATTCTGCTTAAAGCTACCATCTGCTAGGATATAGACTTTGATTAATGTTATGACTTTATGTCACTTTAACAGTATTTCAGTGCTAGGATATACGGTAGATTTAGTATTTCTTCTAGTGTATATTTTATGACTGTATGAATCGGAACAATTTTCTTGACAGTTGCAGAATATAAATTAGCCTGTAGTTATAAACAAACTGTTGCAGCTTAACCTTTACCCTGCTATTCTAACACACCTCATGCACACCCCTATATAAACAAAAAGGGAACGTTCACAATAAAACACGCACATGCTGTAACGGCTTAACATGACATAATATGGCGTCAGAAATGTAGTGATGTTGCCTTGGTGCAAATTGTGGTTAAATTGAAATGTAAGAATCAAAATGATAAATTAATGCCAGTGTTTTATCGTGCAATAGAACAAGGGCAGTCTTTGAGATGCCTTCGGCCTCAGTGATTTAATTACTACGCATCTCAATGCCTACCTGTGTTCTATTGCATGATAAAACACTGCTATGAATTTATTGTTTCTTAATTGGACACTTTTGATGCAACCTGTGTTCTATTGCACGATAAAACACTGCTATGAATTTATTATTTCTTAATTGAAGTACATGTATATTGAAACTTTTGAAAACAGAGTAAACACAGATCAGACTGCTCCTGTGGGAGCTATCTGCATGATCTGGGTCTCCATTATTTTCAAATAATCATCAATTTATACTACTTTCAGGAGAAGAGCTAACCCTTTCCCCATAAAAGTGCCTTTTAGTGCATTTGTTTTATTCATCCACTGAAGAAAATAGTTCAATTTTTTACGGTAATAGAAACGTTCCATAAGAAATGTTTTCTGAATCCCAGCAGAGATTATAGCTTAAAGCAGGCTGAAAGTAAAGCAGAATGTGCCTTTAGGCACATTCTGCTTTACTTTCAACCTGCTTTAAGTGATCGTCTTTCTTTTAAACTAGAAACAGGCTATAGGGTAAAGGGTTAAGCAGGGATCCAGATAAGGGGAGTATTTCAAAAGCAAAAATCTTTATTTCTGCATTTAACCCTATGGTGTCACTTACTCATTAGAATCCTCTCGAAGAGACGATTCTAATGAGTAGTAACACCATAGGATTTGGTGCAGTATGAGTGAGAAAATGTTTGATTTGTTCAGATTACTCCCACTTATCTGGAACCCTGGTTAACCCTTTGAACCCTAGTCCCGCATATAGGCATCATTTTCAAACAGTATACATGTGAAATGTGCACTTAATTGTCCTATGCAAACAGTGACACCATAGGGTTAAATGCAGAAATAAAGATTTTAGTTTTTGAAATACTCCCCTTATCTGGATCCCTGCTCACTGTTTGTCATAATTCTAAACATTGACAAAAACAACCCTTAAAAGTCAGAAATGAACCAGACTAAAATGGAAACTGGAATTTTCCATTTAAAGTTTCAGGGAGGAAAGAGTTAAGGTACAACTGTTCATTCATATAACTACAGGGTTAATTTTGTGTTGATGTTTTCAGTACCTCAGCTATGATAACAATCATTTTGGCAGCATTCTTCAGTTATTGACTTGAAGTGAAAGCACTGCGCACTGGTTCATAGATATGTCTGTGTGTTCCGCTATCAGATAGAACTGTTGTCTCGCTACTTCGTTGTGCATTAAAAACTAAGTAAAACGTACCACTTGTAGGTACGATTACCCTTCTCCTGCGGCCTCTGTGGGAAGGTATTGAACTATTTTACAGGGCTCCAGATAAGAGGGAGTAAACTGAATGAATCTAACATTTTCTCACTCATTTTAACCACCAAATCCTATGATGTTACTTCTCATTAGAATCATCTCTTGAAGAGACGGTTCTGATGAGTAGTGACACCATAGGGTTTAATGCAGAAATAAAAATATTATTTTTTTGAAATACTCCCCCCCCCCCCCCCCCCCCCCCCCCCCCCCCCCCCCCATTCGCTCTGAGTTGAATCCCAGTGGTTCTCAACTTGCATGGGGAGTCACAGTTTGTAGGTTTATCATCATTTGTACCGCTTTGCTGCACAAACACGCTTTTATGGCAATGTGATAGAGTGCATGACTGCGAACCCGGCGACCTGGGTTTGATCCCGGGTCTGAGGACAGTAAAAGGATTTAGAACAGTAGCAGACGACAATTGTTGAAGACAGCATTACATAACATTCAAAGAGTTAATAGGTAGAACTTTACTGTGCTACAAAAACCACTAGATGATTACCGTAGGTTGTTGATAAGTAATTTTCTGCACTAAATGATGTGTAGATCATTTAAGAATCTTCGAGATGGAGAAACAGAATATATAACGGTTAATATATTTAAATGAAGACAATATTTTACAGAGCTCCAGATAAGGGGAGTATTTCAAAAACTAAAATCTTTACTTCTGCATTAAACCCTATGGTGTCACTACTCATTAGAATCGTCTCAAAGAGACGATTCTAATGAGTAGTAACACCATAGGATTTGGTGCTGAAATGAGTGAAAAAATGTTGGATTTGTTCAGTTTACTCCCTCTTATCTGGAGCCCTATAGTGCTGCTGTAAGCATGCAAAGAATTAACAGTAGTAACAGGTGTTTTACAAGACAGCCAATTCTGACAAGTAATGACCTTTTGTGTTCCATGGATAGACAGTCGGAACATCAACTTTCTACGATACAGTAAAACCCCGCTTTTTATGACCACTCCGACATAGACTCGTTGATTATGATTAATGACAGGTTGCTGTTTAAAGCAGAATGAAAGTAAAGCAGAAAGCTCCTGCTGGAGCTTTCTGCTTTACTTCCAACTTGCTTTAAGCAGTCACAAAACTCAAAAATCAGAAATAATTGAATCCTGTGAGTGGTAGTTAGAATTAGATTTGATGGTATCTCAAATTGTATCTTTGAGATATATCAAATTATTTGCAATGGTTTCTGGGGGCATTTGGAGATACTAGGCAAGTTTTGATTGGAGATAAATATGAGAGTGTGCAGAGGAAGCTCAGGCATGTTCTTTACTATATTTATAAAATCTCAGATTTTATTGACTTGTCCGTAGTGAATAACACAGAGCACCTGTGAAAAGGTGTTCAAGAATTGAAGAATATTCATGCATGTTAAATGGCCACTACTAACTAGAATTATATTGAATTCTTTTGGAACTATTCCAGAATAATGTCTTGAATATTCTTAAACAATTCTAGCAGCCATTTAATGTTTATGAGCTTTTTGCAAAAATTCTAGAAATTTTATTGTTTTAGGACCATTGTTCTAGAATTACAAAAGTTCTTGAACTTCTTTTCTAGAAGCAGACATTTAGATTTCTTGAATATTCTGCAAAAATTCTAGAAAAATGGTGGTTTTAGAACTATTGTAGAATGTTCAAAATTATTCTTGAAGCTCTAGCACAATTCTAGAAGTGGCCATATAATGTTCATGAATATTCTAAAATTCTTGAACTCTTTTTACATAGAGGATAATTGTTTTTTCAGTATAAGATAGAAATTTAATCCATTGAGTTAACATCAGACGTTATATTTTCACGAGTGGCGAAGCCACGAGTGAAAATATAACAGTCTGATGTTCACGAAATGGATTAAATTCGATCTTATACTGAAAAAATACAATTATTCTATTTATTTATGCTTTTAAGCCACTTTTTAAACGAAATTGTTCGACAATTGAGAAAGCGAAAGTAAATGATTTACCCCGTGTTGAGCCCCAACTTTATATCGAACACATTTTCGAAACAGTTTCCCGTACAATGACGTCACTTATTTATTGATTTGACGTCATCCGAATTACTTCGTTGCTCCCGAGTTTGGATTCGTGCTCTTCCGGTGAGTAGTTCGCGACAAATCGGACTGCCGGAATTTAACGATAAGACACGATTGACTACGATTCTTCGGGACCCCTACTGGGAAAATTCATAATAAAAGCGATTGGTGATAATCCACTGCAGTGGATTACCAATTGATAATCCACTGCCATTTCGTGGTAATCCACCGAAAAGCATAAATAAAGGGGTATATTTATGTCTTCTCTACTATTAGAGCATTAGAATCCACTTTACTTTGGGGTAGCTCTTGCTGAAAGTAACCATTGCCATGGGGTATCGACTGATGATACAAGTAATAGGACTTTTATACCACATCTACCATAAACATAGCACTCTTTTCTGACATATCCACTTGCTTGTTATCAATTTGCTAGGAACTTCTTACTACCATAGTTCACGGCCTTCTGGCTTATCTCTTTGCATGCTTACATCTAAATTGTGATTACCTTTGCAAACGGTTTGGATCCAGATGAGATGCCGCGTAACGCGGCGTCTCATCTGGATCCAAACTGTTTGACACTCTGACCCTATTTTTGAAAAGAAAAATTAGAAAATTTCTATTTTTAGAACAGAAGCAGACGACAATTTTTTAGATGAAAATTACCCAGCATTCAAAGAGTTAATTGGTACACCTTATGGAATCCTGTAAATTCAGCTGGAGGTAAATCCTAGGCATTTTGAGTACTATATACTTTTGATGTGGTGACCAATGTAATAAAATTTGTTATTTCATTACAATACATTACAAAAAATATTTATTAACCCATTACTTCATTAAGATGCTTTTTTACTCCTCAATGATTTTCCATTTATCAACACTTCTTTAAATAATGTATTTTGTCAACAAGAGGATCAAATGTTTTCAGAATGAGAAGTTACAATTACTAGTAATAGTTTGTTTTTGGATTTTGGTTTTTAGAGACCAGTCCTGTCTTTTTTTCTGTCGAAGATGGGAATGTTTTCTCTTTTTACCTCCTGGTTGGAACGATTTAACCAATCAGTAATGATAAGAAATCTTGGTCAATGATGCTTGCTTGAACTGCAGCACTCTCAATGGCCAATAGGCTGAAATGGCCTAGAGGTCAGAAACCACCAAAACATTTTCCATAGACCTCCATTACAACGTTTAAGGCTGTGCTGACCAAATTTGAGCAGACATTTTAAGCACGGAATTATACACTTGACTTAACTTGTGTATAATTCCTGTATTAAGTTTATATATTGAATACTGTTCACTCCCAAAATTAACTTTAACTTACGAGATAATATCTTTTTTGAAGATATTTCTATAACTGTTAACTATATAGCTATATTTTTCATAAATGACTCTCAAAAGAGGAGGTACAGGTACTTCTGCTCAGTTTCTTGCTTTTATTGGTTTAATTAGAAACTCGTTTCAACATTAAGAGCCTCGTAATTTGAAATTATATCAAGTTCTCAGTATTTATAGTCTTAACCCTTAGCCTGCCACTCACGACTATAGCTCCATATGCAAACAGCTTGGATCCGGATGAGACGCCGAGTAACTCGGCGTCTCATCCGGATGCAAGCTGTTTGACACTCTGACAACATTTTCAGCAATTTTGAGCAACTTTGAAGCACTTTGAAATTTGAAGCAGACAAGAAATATAGCAGACCACAATTTATTTGGCGGGCTAAGGGTTAAAGGCATGTTGGGTAATTTTTTCGTCTGCAACAATTGTCATCTGCTATTGTTCTAACAATAGATTTTTCTAAATTTCTTTTAAAATCCCGGTTAGGGGGCCAAACAGTTTGAATCCAGATAAGATGTCGTGTGACGCGGCATCTCATCTGGATTCAAATTGTTTGAAAAGGTAATAATGCTTTCAACGCTTGCATTTTAAGAGTTAACATGGAGTCAGTTGCAAGGAGTCTCTTGCGCATAGGTACTATCGAACACCTTTGCCCACTTCCTCTGCTTAACCCATTATTTGCATGCTGGGTAATATTTGGCGGCCATTTTAAAATGTCATCTGCAGCGGGTGAAACTCAAATATTTACAAAAGATTTTTGCAGTTTCTGATAGAATATTGACTTAGCTGCAAACAGTTTTGATCTCAGACCAGGCCCCACAATGTGGGGCCTGATCTGAGATCAAAACAGTTTGCCTAGAGGTACACATAAAAGTGTATCCCCCATAAAATGGGTTAAACCTCTGCTTTATTTTTGTCCTGCATTAAGCTGCCACATGTCTTAAATACTGATAATACACATTTTTTGAGTGGGTGCTTAAACAAATCTGACTGTATGTCTACTGAACAAACCCCCAGGGGAAATATTACAAAATAATAATATTAAAACCCTTCTGTCTCCACCAGACTTTGCCCTGTGACTTTGCATAAGAAACATCTCAAAAGACAAGTCTAGAAATAATAATACTAAAACCCTTCTGTCTCCGCCAGACTGTGCCCTGTGACATTGCATAAGAAACCTGTCTCCAAACTGTGACTTTGCATAAGAATTAAGAGACTAGTCTAATAAATAGTCTCAATATTGGCTTTAGTAGAGACATAATGAAGAAACTATTGAATTATTCTTCACTTTACTTCCTTTTATCTGGATCAAGTCCGACTATCCGAATGAATTCTTCCATTTTCGAAATTATGACTAGGTATATTGACTTTTAGAGGGGTTGCCAAAAACCTTTTAAAAATATGGCAAATAGTGTAGACCCAGATCAGAGGGCTCCTTTAGGAGCCCTCTGATCTGGGCCTACACTGTTTGCAATGATGGTTATACCCAGACACTGAACAATTTCACTTAGTCATTAGAAAGAAAGGTAGGATGCGAATAACTACAGGCACCGATGTAGTAGACGAAATATTTTTTTATCTACCGGTTTCGACCTTATTCAGGTCTTCATCAGGATACAAAATATAAAAAAATCATCCTTAAAGTAACAAATGTCGTTTTTTTAAGTCACATGATTTCTGACAGCAGAGCGTCCTTGGCAACTGTGACGTCATAGTAGACTATTGATAAACAAGCACAAAGATTCTTTAAAATAGATGAAGCAAATACTGATTAGAACTTGATTTTAAAAAAATGAGTTGGCAATTAACAATACATTATATATTAGAAATTATAGAGTGCAAAATGAAACAGTTAAAATAAGATTCTCGTAGTTTGTGGTAACATTTGATTGAAGTTTCAAAAGTTCTTCTGTCTTGACTATTAGTTGAAGTCTATAGAAAAATCATCGTTCACTTAGTGTAAGGGTTAAAATTTGTGGTGAAGTGGATCTTAGTAATGTTTTGAAAACCAATGGAGCAACCGAAAAATTTTAAGAGCTTTTTCAAATTTTCTGAATTGGAACAGTTGCGTCTAAATCTATGGCAACCCTTATCTCAGTTATTTTAAAAACAACAATATTTAAATCTGGTTCCAATTTTCTTGGCATGTGAAGATATTATAAGATTTTAGACATTTGCAAAATAATTCTTACATAATAATTTGTCATCAAATGTTTTTGATATAAAGTGTTTTTGCTAAATAGATCATTTTTTCCCCATAACTATCAATGTTTTCCGTTCATTGTAATTTTTTTAAGCAGATGACATATTCACAGGTGACATTTACAATCAAACTTGTATAAAGTGACCACTGAAAAAAGAATCAGGACTATTTTACAAATACAGGTAATATTTGCTTAACCCTTTACCCTATAGCCTGTTTCTAGAATTTAAATAGGTGAGTACTTAAAGCTGGTTGAAAGTAAAGCAGAATACGCCATAAGGCGCATTCTGCTTTACTTTCAGCCAGCTTTAAGCCAACACCTGCTAGAAAAAATTAAATATTCCTTATGATACATTTTCATGACTGTATAAATTGGAACTATTTTCTTCAGCGGAGGAAAAAACTGAATGCGCTAAAAGTGGCTTACATTGAGGAAAGGGTTAATGCAGGACAAAAGTAATGCGGCGTCTCATCAGGATCTAAACTGTTTGACACTCTGACTTTATTTTGAAAATGAAATTTTCAAAATTCTAATTTTAGAACAGTAGCAGATGACAATTGGTTGCTGACGGAAAAAATTACCCAGCATGCAAAGTGTTAAAAATGGCGGTTTGATGTAATGTTGATTGTATTTTAGTTTTCCAATGGTTGGCATGCATTCAGGCATGTGAATTCTTTGCGTGTCATGCAGTTTTGTGGACTTGAATGCTCTTTAGGTGTCGATGACAACAACGAAGCTGACCTTCCCAATCCGAGGCTCGTGTTTTAGTTTTTTCTGAATCTATTGAACCTTTGTGAAGTCTATATACGGTCTACCTGTGATGAATACACTTGTTCCTATAGTGCAAACAGTATACCAGTGAAAAGTACACTTATCTTATATGCAAACAGTATAGTACCAGATTAGAAGGCTCCTATTTGAGCCGAGGCTGATCAGGGTCTGCACTTTGTCATTTTGCAATATCATTATACATGTATATTGTAAAAACAATCTTAACCCTTAGCCCGCCAAATAAATTGTCGTCTGCTATATTTCTCGTCTGCTTCAAGTTTCAAAGTTGCTCAAAATTGCTGAAAATGTTGTCAGAGTGTCAAACAGCTTGGATCCGGATGAGATGCCGAGTTACTCGGCGTCTCATCCTGATCCAAGCTGTTTGCATATGGAGCTATAGCCGTGAGTGGCAGGCTAAGGGTTAAGTTACTTATAAGAAAAAGACTGGACTTAAAATTGGAAACTGGAATTAATCCATTTTCAGTTTAAGGTATCCATGAGTTAAAAACCAATGTTACAGTCAGCTTTATATAGTCCACTGTGAAAAGTATTCAAGTATTTTAGAATATTCATGAATTTAAATGGCCACTTCTAGAGCTTCAAAATTAATATACCTTTAAACATTCTTCAAAAGGAGTTGAAGAACTTTTGTAGTTCTAGAATAATGGTTCTAAAACCATTAATTTCTAGAACTTTTGCAGAATATTCATGGACATGATAGGCTGCTTCTAGAATTGCTCATGACTATTCAAGAAATTATTCTGGATTAGTTCTAATTCAATACCTTTTCTCAGCAGCAGTACACATAAGTCACAGTTTGCACAGTCATGTTCAAGATATTCGTTACAAATTTCTGTTTGCTCTTATAAATTTCACTAAAATTACATTGTTTTCAAGAAATTCCTTTTTACCTATTCCTAATACTTCTACTTTTCATCTACAACCTTATCTTTTAGTATGCATGTTTTATACTCTTGACAAATCCTATCCAAACATACCAAAATGACCTTGACCTTTGACCTACTCGGTGAAAAATACAGTCAATTTCACTGATCTTCAAAAACAGAGGAGCTCTTGTTATCTATCCCTTTTCACAATTTTACATTTTCCTCAAAGAAAATTGCCTTTCTGCCCTATCTCGTCATAAAGCTATTGGAAGCTTCTTTTCTGGATATTTGTTCAAGTAGTAGAATGATGTGTTGTCTGTAACAGAGATTATTTTGACAGGGCTAATTGGGAACTATCACAGATCATTGTACAGTGGAGAATCTGTTATTCTTTCCCAATAAACGCGTTTACGCTAAAACTATTATTTGCAGTGCAACCAGTTTGGAGCCAGATCAGACGCCCAGCCGGGGTAACCCGGCGTCTGATCAGGCTCCAAACTGTTTGCCACCAAGATAAACAAGAATTATCAGAATTGACAAAAAGGTGTCAATTTCTACGTTTTAGTGTTTTGCGTTTGCGTACGTTTGCGTTTAAACGGGAAAGAATAACAGATTCTCCACTGTAAATGGAATTGCTCTCTGCTCTAAAGTTGTCTGTCTCTGATAGAATATTTACCTTTTCCTAAAAATAAATTGCCTTTCTGCCCTGTATCTCGACATAAAGCTATTGAAAGCTTCTTTTCTGGATATTTTTGCCATCACTGCCACTGTGAACTTGTGTCAAGAAAATTCATGAACTTTATAATTATGCTAGCCGCTTAGAACTACAATTGTTCTAGAGCTTCAAGAATTACTTTACAAATTTCTAAAAAAGGAGTTCAAGAACTTTTGTAATTCTAGAACAATTGTTCTAAAACCATTGAATTTCTAAAAGTTTTGTAGAATATTCATGAATGTTAAATGGCCACTTCTAGAATTGTTCATGAATATTCAAGAAATTATTCTGAAATATATGTAGTTCTAAAACAATTCAAGAACCTTCCAACAGGTGTGTCTTTATACAGAGGTTAACCCTTAGCCCGCCAAATAAATTGTTGTCTGCTATATTTCTCGTCTGCTTCAAGTTTCAAAGTGCTTCAAAGTTGCTCAAAATTGCTGAAAATGTTGTCTG
This sequence comes from Gari tellinella, assembly GCA_922989275.2. Taxonomy (NCBI): domain Eukaryota; kingdom Metazoa; phylum Mollusca; class Bivalvia; order Cardiida; family Psammobiidae; genus Gari; species Gari tellinella. The sequence continues at coordinate 33,932,012 of OV277873.1, read as the reverse complement.
AGTGTCAAACAGCTTGGATCCGGATGAGACGCCGAGTTACTCGGCGTCTCATCCGGATCCAAGCTGTTTGCATATGGAGCTATAGTCGTGAGTGGCAGGCTAAGGGTTAATTTGACAAAGCCAACTAAGAACTATCACAGATTATTGTAAATGGAATTGCTCTCTGCTGTTATAGATTTAACCCATTACCCCATTTATATGCCTTTTTACACCTTCAAATTATTTCTTACTGAAGAAAATAGTTCCACTGAAAGTCATGAGTATGCACCATAAGAAATATATTCTATATCCAAGCAGATGATAGCTTAAAGCAGAATAAGGTAAAGCAGAATATGCCTTTCAATCTACTTTAAGTGGCCATCATGTGTGTTTAACCTATTACTCCATAAGTGCATCTTTTTACACCTTTAAAATATTCTTCTATTGACAAAAAAAGTTCAAATCTATACAGTCAGGAATATAATACCACACAAATATTTTCTATATTGTAGCTGATGATAGCTTAAAGCAGCCTGAAAGTAAAGCAGAAAATGTGCATTCTTCTTTACTTTCAACCTACTTTAAGTGGTCATGTATCTTCAAAACTTGAAGCATACTATGGGTTAAAACTAGAAACAGGCAACGGGGTAATGGGTTAAGCAGAGATTAATTTGACAGCGCTAATTGGCAACTATCACAGGTCATTGTAAATGGAATGCTCCTTGGTGTGAGGGCTCCAGATAAGGAGAGTATTTCAAAAACTAAAATCTTTATTTCTGCATTAAACCCTATGGTGTCACTACTCATTAGAATCGCCTCTTTGAGGCGATTCTAATGAGTGGTGACACCATAGGATTTGATGCTGAAATGATTGAGCAAATGTTGGATTTGTTCAGTTGACTCCCTCTTATCTCCGAGGGTGCTACTGTAACACACTTCAATGAAGGGAGATGTATTTATGTTTGATATTGTCCAGGCTCAAGGAATTGACTGCCCATCATTTTGTGAGAAATAAATGATTTTTTTCTCCATACATACAGTAGGTGATGTATCAAGCAACCATTAAAGAGGCTCGCAACCGGATTTAGCATTAAAAATAGTAATTTGTAAATATATGTCAAATGCTTATATAAATGGGTAAGATTTAGTTTAGGATAATAAATTCTGTTAAAAAATGCATTTCAAAAAGAAAAAGAAGAAGAAGCTCTGGTGGGATTCGAACCCGTGACCCTCCATGCGGAGACAAACATGAAAAATGAGGAAACACCTTTACCCCCTCGGCTACCAGCGCTCTCTATATATATGGTAGCGAATTAACGTACTTCACTGGTAGCGATTGATAGTTCTTTATTCGGCTCGGGTTTATGTCTGAGCCCATGTAGAGAAGCAACAACAACAACTATACCGTCAGCTGACGCTATAGAAAAACGATGGAAAATATCTAAAAAAAAACTAAGATTCGTTGACGATTCTTGAGACTTTTTTTGGACTGATCATATTTTTTTAATGTCAGAAGCCAAATAATGCCACAAATTTGCTTTTATTTGAGTATTTTATTTTGACAAGTACACCATCTGTTTGCGAGTCCCTTTAAATAGACCTATTAGCAGCTTTACTAAATGCACGATGGAAATGATGCAGTAGGGCTCTTGTTGCATTATTTTTATCCTGCATTAAACCTTTCACTCTCCTTTAACCTATAACTCTATACAACTTTTTTTATTATACTGCAAAGTAAATTCCTTACTTTTCATTGGTCAACGAGCCCTAGACATAATCCCATGTACCCTGTGAGCTGACAGGGTACATGGAAATGCAGCTGTTTTCATTGGCTGACAGGTCCCTAAGTCTTGCTTTGCAGAAAATAAGATGGCCGATTGCTCGACAGGATTGAGTGCATTCAATCGTGCATCCTCTGTTTTAAGTCCATTTCGGCTAAGAACCAATCGGTTCTTTCAACAGTCGCATTATTTCTGGAAAGTTTGACGTCAAAGTCTACGAGTATGTGCATGTTTCTTATGAATTCATGTCAACATCGGAAACATGACGTCAACGTCATTATGCTCAACGTTATCTGCTTTGGCGCAATTTTTTTTTTATAGTTTATAATGAGCGCTGTACACGACAAATTCCGAAATATTTCGTTTGAACAGTGAAAACTTTGCAGTATAATAAATTTGTTATACAGTTTCTTCACAGCGTACATGAGGTAAATCATGTTGCCTGAGCCGTTAGGCGAGGGTTACATGATTTTACCAGCCGGGAAGAAATCCACGTACACTGTGAAGAAACTGTATAACTAATAATGTCTTTGATTTATTCCTCTAATGAAGAAAATAGTTGCGCTTTATAAGGTCAAGAATAGGAAGTGTAAGAAATATTTTCTATATCACTAGCAGACAATTGCTTAAATCATGCTTAAACTACCTGCTTTGAGTGGTCACCTATCTTAAATACGAGAAACAAGCTATCGGGGTAATGGGTTAAGATATTCCAATTACTTAAAACAGTTGTCACTTAATTATAACTTTAGTACAGCAAATTCTAAGCTATATTTTTAATATTTGAAATGAAGGTCTGTTATCAGGGGCCCGTTTCATAAAACTTTGTACGACAAATGTTGTCATAAGTTAAATTATAAAAGTTTCAATTATTATTTTTTTATCCATCTAATCCTGTCTTGTGACATCGTTTTGGAATCGTCTTGAAAAGACGATTCCAAAGAGATGTCACAAGACAGGATTAGATAGAGAAATCAGAAATTAAACGTATTTTATAGTTTTGACTTACGACAACATTTGTCGTACGAAGTTTTATGGAACGGGACCCAGATTTTCAGGAAAATTGCTGCTTAACCCCCCCAAAAAGTAAAGCAGAATCCCTAATTATGTTTATAATAGCAGGGCTCCAGATAAGAGGTAGTTATTTCAACAAATCCAACATTTTCTCACTCTTTTTAGCACCAAATCCTGTGGTGTTACTACTCATTGGAATCGTCTCGAAGAGACGATTCTAATGAGTAGTGACACTATAGGGTTTAATTAAGAAATAAAGATTTTAGTTTTTGAAAAACTACCCTTATCTGGTGCTCTGTAATAGTGGGTGTTACTATATTATCAATGCTATGTCTACCATACAGACAGTTCTTGTCATAATATTATGGCTGTGCTATTGGGCACTGATACACATAATTTTAAAGAATGTATCCTCAATCCTTTATTATGCTCAATTTTCAAATGGATTCATCTGTTTTCTGATAAATGACTACAATGTACATTTATTTAACCCATTTACCCCATAGCCTGGTTCTAGTTTTAAAGAAAGATGATCACTTAAAGAAGGTTGAAAGTAAAGCAGAATGCACCTTAACCCTTTACCCCATAGATTGTTTCTAGTTTTAAAGAAAGATGATCACTGAAAGCAGGTTGAAAGTAAAGCAGAATGCACCTTTAGGCACATTCTGCTTTACTTTCAGCCTGCTTTAAGCTATCATCTGCTAGAATATATAGAAAATATTTCTTATACATGAAACATATTCATGACTGTATAAATTTGAACTATTTTTATAGTGGATGAAATAAACAGAGACGCAAAAAGGTATATTTATGGGGAAATGGGTTAACATTGACTTGCAATGGGTTTGTCTGAAAATATTACAAATTACATGTATGACACACAGTGCAGACCTTGATCAGAGGGTTCCTTCAGGAGCCCACTGATCAGGGTCTACACTGTTTGCAAAGGATGGATACTGGTTCCAGGATCATAAGGGTTAAAATTTTCAGGATGGTCCTCAAAATGATAATATCTAAATATAGGCACAGCTATCATGCACCTTAATGTCACCAGACTAGCTCTATTTTGCCTGCTAGCGGCAGATACATGTGCCACAGCGGTTACCATTGCAAACAGTTTGGATCCTGATGAGATGCCGCATCATGTGGCGTCTCATCAGGATCCAAACTGTCTGACACTCTGATCCTGTTTTGGAAAGAAAATTGGAAAAATGCATTTTTAGAACAGTGGCAGACGACAATTGTTGCAGACGGAACAAAAACCAGCATGCAAAGAGTTATCACTTCTTAAGCTGAACAAGTTTTTTCATTTTAATCCATTACTCGACCATAGACAAGACTCTTTACTCACTTAATTTATTCCTCCACTGAAGAAAATAGTTTCAATTTATAAAGTCATGAATATGTATCATAAGAAAACTGTTTTGTAGTCTTAATTTCTAGCAAATAGCTAAGCTTAAAGCAGCCTGAATGCGCATTCCGTGATACTGTCAACCTGCTTTAAGTGGTCGCCCATCTTGATATTGTCAACCTGCTTTAAGTGGTCTCCTATCTTAAAATACTAGAAAGGCTATGGGTAAAAAAATGTATTTGTCTTAAAGAGTTTTTTCTTGAATTAATGTCTTTTAACATCAGAAAATGTCTTTTTTCTTCCCTAATTGCTCACTCGGCATCTCAGCCAAATCCAAAATGTTTATAAAGTCATCAATATTAGCTATTACAGTGCTACCTCTCTACAACAACAACACCCTATGAGAGTTGTTGTTCAGAGGGAGTTGTTATAAGGAGGGAAAATTAAGACTTGGCTTACATTTGCAAACAGCTTGAATCCAGATCAGATGCCGCAAAACGCGGCGTCTGATCTGGATTCAAGCTGTTTGTCACTCGTCATTATGTCCATGAAAATGTCCAATAATGTAAATTTGAATAAAAACAGCAGAAAACAATTTTAAGCAGACAATATTGCAGCCATGATAAAGGTTGGACGTAATTGTCCTGTTTTTGGAAACAAAATCACAATCATTGTTGTAAGGAATACAGGGCTCCAGATAAGGGGAGTATTTCAAAAACTAAAATCTTTATTTCTGTTTTAACCCTTTCCCCCATAGAAGCGCCTTTTAGCGCATTCAGTTTATTCTTGCCCTGAAGAAAATAGTTCCAATTTATACATTCATAAATATGTATAATACAAAATATTTTCTATATTCTAGCAGATGATAGCTTAAAGCAGGCTGAAAGTAAAGCAGAATGCGCTTAAAGCGCATTCTGCTTTACTTTCAACCTGTTTTAAGTGGACACCTACATTCAATACTAGAGATAGGCTATGTGGGAAAGGGTTAAATCCTATGGTGTCGCACTATAGGATTTGATGCTGAAATAAGTGCAGATTACTCTCTCTTATCTGGAGCCCTGGGAATACTATATTAGCATGAAACGGTTAACTCTTTCCTCCCTGAAACTTTAAATGGACAATTCCAGTTTCCATTTTAGTCTAGTCCATTTCTGACTTTTAAGGGTTGTTTTTGTGAATGTTTGGCATTGTGACAAACAGTGAAGACCCTGATCAGAGGGCTCCTTTCGGAGCCCTCTGATCAGGGTCTTTACTGTTTGCATAGGACAAGTGTACTATTCACATGTACACTGTTTGAAAAGCACGCCTATATGCGGGACTAGGGTTCAAAGAGTTAAAGCTGTTTGTGAACTTTTGGCATGAAAACTGTTGAAAAAGTGTTTTTTTTGGTGAACTTTGTCACATACTTCAGGGTAATTTACTGCAGAGATCTGGAGTTTTTGCTTTAAACCCTATGGTGTCACTACTCATTAGAATCGTCTCGAAGAGATGATTCTAATGAGTAGTAACACCATAAGATTTGGTGCTAAAATGAGTGATGAATTGTTGGATTGGTTCAGTTTAATCTCCCTTAATATCTTGAGGCCTTCTTCAAGCAGTGCCACTTGCAGACTGATAACGGAACTTGTCTTGAGTGGCTGCTTGAAAATTTGAAAACGAGAAAATGACTAAATTAGAATAACGAGTGTTGTCCATATTCTGTCACTTCTATAGCTCGTACCACTCGGTCTGCCGGGTCTGTCTGCGACAGAAATAAATGGTCATTGTTCCTAATTGCGGCCGACCAACTGGACATTGTTACTGAGCCTTCGAAGGCAGCCGACTGTTCAAGTAGTTATAAAATTAACTTTTAGCATGCTAGCCGTGTAACCATGACAACCATTGCAAACAGTTTGGATCCTGATGAGATGTCGCGTTATGCTGCGTCTCATCAGGATCCAAACCGTTTGACACGCTGAATTGATATAAAAAGAAATCTTGAAAATTCTATTTTTAGAACAGCAGCAGACGACAATTGTTGCAGACAGAAAAAATTACCCAGCATGCAAAGAATTAATCCCTTTATTTCAAGACCCCCATCTGCTCCTGGAGAAATGAATAATTTGCATAATTCCTAATTTCACCCTTAGCATGAGAGAAACCAATATTCTGCACCTTGGCAACCGGTTTGGATACAGATCTGATACTGAGAAACTAAGCATCTGATCAGGATCCAAATTGTTTGTTACTTGGTTCTCGTACATGCAAATATAGAAAAAGTTATGTCATTTTCAGAACTGAAGCAGACATGTTTAAGGGTGCCGATATTTTATTCAGTATTTTGACTTTTAGTCTGCAATGTAATTTACGTCTGCAAAATTTGTCGTCTGCAACAGTTTTCAAAATTGATACAATCTACATTTTCTTTTACAAAATATTGTCTGAATGTCAAATTGTTTGGATCCAGATGAGACGCTGAGTTACTCGGCGTCTCATCTGGATCCAAACTTTTTGCAAAAGTCATCACAAATTCGCCCTTAGCCCACAGAAATAAACTCATTAAAGCTGTAGAAGTGAGTTTTTGGTAACCGTGGTAATTAGTATTTCGCGGGCCTATTAGTTTTCCTTTGTAAAGAGAATTGAGAATTATTGTAATTTATGACAGAAGCGGTCTCAGGCATCATTCAGAACTCCCATCTCAATATCGTTGACTCTCAGAGACACTCTCAGTCTCCGGCATCACTCAGAACTCCCATCTTAATATTGTTGATCTCAGAGACCCTCTCGGCATTGAATAATCGCCGTCTGCTTCATTGATTTGCTCACTCTTGATAGTTAAATCCATTGCTCCATAAATGACTGTATAAATTGGAACTATTTTCTTCAGTGGAGAAATAAATTAAAGGCATAAAAAGTCGTATTTATGGGTAAATTGGTTCATGGACAGATCTAGTTTCCAAAGATTTTGACATTTAACTTTGAAATATGTTTGACAATATCTTCTCATAATGAGTGTAGACGCTGATCAGAAGTTTCCATAACCCATTACCCCGTAGCCTATTTCTTGAATTTCAACAGGAATAATAACCACTTTAAGTAAAGCATATTGGGCCTTAAGGCACTTTCTGCTTTTTTTCAGCCTCCCTTTAAGCTACCACCAACTAGAATATAGAAAATATTCTTATGATACATTTTCATGACTGTTTAAACTGGATCTATTTTCTTGAATGGATAAAAATGTGTATTTATGGGGAAATGGGTTAAGGGACCCTCTGATGATCTGGGTCTACATTTTTGCATACTGGACAGAGGTAGAATGTACCCTTTGGAGCATTCTGCTTTATGTTCAACCTGCGTTATACAAAATATTTGTTATGGTGCATATTCATGATTGAATTAAGTTAGGAACTAATTTCTTCAGCAAAAGAATAAATTAAATGCATTAAAAGGTGTATTTATGGAGTAAAAATATGGGTTAACTCTTTGAACCCTAGTCACGCTAATATACGTCATTTGCAAACAGTGTATATAAGGAGTACACATGTCCTATGCAAACAGTGTAGACCCTGATCAGAGGGCTCCTTAAGGAGCCCTCTGATCAGGGTCTACACTGTTTGTCATCTTGACATTATTGTAAAAATCAACCCTTAAAAGTCACAAATGGACTAGACTAAATTGAAAACTAGAATTGTCCATTTGAGGTGTCAGGGAGGAAAGAGTTAAAGCAGGTTGAATGTAAAGCAGAATGCTCATAAAGCCTGCTTCTAGCTCCAATCTACGAAAAAACACTGGAATTGGCTTCTGTATTATTATGTTTCAATGAATCTATCTATTCCTTATAAAAAGTCTTTTCATGCTTCAACCCTGCACTAGCTTTTCTTGTGTCCTGAAAGGTGGCTGCATTAACTCTTCGCATGCTGGGTATTGTCATCTGCAACTGTTCTAAATATAGATTTTTCGAAATTTCTTTTTAAAACAGGGTCAGAGTGTCAAACAGTTTGGATCCTGATGAGACCCCGCGTTACGTGGCGTCTCATCAGGATCCAAACTGTTTGCACATATTATCATGATTCTGTCGCTAGCATGCATATTTTTAAATCACGCCAGTTTGTATTGCATATATAGATTTTTTCGAAATTTCTTTTCAAAACAGGGTCAGAGTGTCAAACAGTTTGGATCCTGATGAGACGCCACGTTATGCTGCGTCTCATCAGGATCAAAACTCAGTTTGCAAAGGTAATCACTGTGGCATATATATTTGCTGCTAGCATGGAAAGAGTTAAGCAAACTTGAAGCAACTAAAAGCAGTAAAAATCCTACAAAATGAAGGGAAAAAAAGAGAGAAAATATTTGCAAAAATGACAATTTTTAAGCAGACTACATTTACCGCTTGAAGACAGATGGGATATTGTCTGTCATTAGAGGGTGAATTTGTCGCAGATAAATCATGCGTCCATGTGATTGTGACTGATGCGGAAGTCATTTCCAGGGGGTCGTAATTGACAGCTCGGTTATTAGACCTGCTCCTCAACTCCCACAATGCCACAGTGGATATTTCCATTTCCTGTAAAATGTTTGGATCCAGATCAGAGGCCGCGTAATGTGGCGTCTGATCAGGATCCAAACAGTTTGCTTCTTGATTAGTATTTCTGAAAACTATTTTGATTTATTATTAGATTACAGGTTTTTTAAGCAGACGGCAGTGCTGTAGCCGACGGCATTTATTCAGTACTGGAAGATTGGGATGCTCAAGGAGAAGTGCTTGACCATATTACTGTTGACCAAATATGGTCATAGCCATTGGACATTGTCAATAAAATCAAATCACTTCTCCCAGATGCCATGAGTTATAAGACAAGAGTCTGTTTATTGTACAGTAAACAGGACTCCAGAGTAAGAGGGAGTAAATTGAACAAATGCAAAAAAAAAAGTTCACTCATTTTTGCACCAAATCCTATGGTGTTACTACTCATTAGAATTGTCTCGAAGAGACGATTCTAATGAGTAGTAACACCATAGGACTTGATGCTGAAATGAGTGAGCAAATGTTGGATTTGTTCAGTTGACTCCCTCTTATCTTGAGGGTGCTACTGTAAAATCTTGATACCGGTAGTCCCTGTGAAAAGTGTTCCAGAAATTTAGAAAGTTCATGAACATTAAATGGTTGCTTATAGAACTTCAAGAATTTCTTTAAACATTCTAGAAAAGGAGTTCAAGAACTTTTGTAATTCTAGAACAATTGTTCTAAAACTATCAAATTTCTAGAATTTTTCTTGAAGTTTTGCAGAAAGTTCATGAATGTTCATGAACGTTAAATGGCCACTTCTAGAATTGTTCATGAATGTTCAAGAAATTATTCTGGAATAGTTCTATAATAGTTCAATACCTTTCCAAAGGGGCTAGCAGATGAACGCTTAAAACAGGCTGAAAGTAAAGCAGAATGCACCGTAAGAAAAAGAATCTGATAATGCTTATTGTCTTTTAAGGCCTCAAAAAGAAAAAGTTATTAAGTCTGCCAAAGGGCTGGCTTAATAACATTTTCTTAGGCTTATTTAGGAATATTTGATCTTAACCCTTAGCCTGCCTCTCACGACTATAGCTCCATATGCAAACAGCTTGGATCCGGATGAGACGCCGAGTAACTCGGCGTCTCATCCGGATCCAAGCTGTTTGACACTTGGACAACATTTCAGCAATTTTGAGCAACTTTGAAGCACTTTGAAACTTGAAGCAGATGAGAAATATAGCAGATGACAATTTATTTGGTGGGCTAAGGGTTAACTCTATGCATGCACTAGCAGTGGTTATAAGTATCTAGATCTGCCACAGTGATTACGGTACCTTTGCAAACAGTCTGGACCCAGATGAGACGCCGCGTAACGCAGTGTCTCATCAGTATCAAAACTGTTTGACACTCTGACCATGTTTTGAAAAGAAATTTAGAAAATTCTACTTTTAGAACAACAGCAGACGACAAATGTTGCAGACGACAAAAATTACCCAGCATGCAATTCACAACAGATCCTCTATATACATGTATCTCAAAAATAGATAATTAATGTCAAAAACTCTTCACATCTTAGTATTTACTTAAGTAAACTAAATGCAGTCAACAAGACTTAACCCTTTGAACCCTAGTCCCACCTATAGGCGTCCTTTTCAAACAGTGTACATGTGAATAGTACACTTGTCCTGTGCAAACAGTGAAGACCCAGATCAGAGGGCTCCGAAAGGAGCCCTCTGATCAGGGTCTTCACTGTTTGTCAGTAATGCCAAAATTGACAAAAACAACTCTTAAAAGCCAGAAATAGACCAGACAAAAATCGAAACTGGAATTGTCCATTTGAGGTTTCAGGGAGGAAAGAGTTAAGTAAACTAAATGCAGTCAACAAGACTTAAGCACATGATTAAGTCTTTTGCATGCTGGGTAATTTTTTCATCTGCAAAAATTGTCGTCTGCTATTGTTCTATAAAAGAATTTTCAAAATCTCTTTTCAAAACAGGGTCAGAGTGTCAATCTGTTTGGATCCTGGTGAGACGCTGCATTACGCGGCGTCTCATCAGGGTCAAAACTGTTTGCAAAGGCAATCACTGTGGCAGATATATCCGCTCCTAGCATGCAAAGAGTTTAGAAGATGATTAACTCTTTGCATGCTAGCAGCAGATTACCTTTGCAAACGGTTTGGATCCAGATGAGACGCCGCGTAACGCGGCATCTCATCAGGGTCTAAACTGTTTGCCATTCTGACCCTGAATTTAAAAGAAATTTTGAAAATGCTAATTTTAGAACAGTAGCAGACAACAAATGTTGCAGACGAAAAATATTACCCAGCATGCAAAGAATTAAGCAGATGATTAATAACAGAGAAATATTTAATCTTCACTACTAAGTATTTGTTTGCCTCATCATTTAATGACATCAGAATTATAGATAGATTAAAATGTGGGACAAACACAGTTTGCAACCTTATATAAGTTTATCTGAAAAAGAGATGAAAAACTATTACAGGGTTCCAGATAAGAGGGAGTTATATATCTGAACAAATCCAACATTTTCTCACTCATACTGAACCAAATCCTATGGTGTTACTACTCATTAGAATTGTCTCTTTGAGACAATTCTAATGAGTAGTGACACCATAGGGTTTACTGCAGAAATAATTTTTTTAATTTTTGAAATACCCATCTTATCTGGATCCCTGCTATTTACCTATAATAACCTTTCACTGCTTCATTATCTACTGCTCAACCCAGAGCTCCAGATAAGGGTAGTTTTTCAAAAACTAAAATCTTTATTTCTGCATTAAACCCTATGGTGTCACTACTCATTAGAATCGTCTCGAAGAGACGATTCTAATGAGTAGTAACACAATAGGATTTGGTGCTGAAATGAGTGAGAAAATGTTTGATTTGTTGAAATAACAACCTCTTATCTGGAGCCCTGTCAACCTATTCTATGCTCAGGAATCCATGGATGGATGAGTTTGGTTTTACAGCACTGCGACACAAAATAGGTGATATAGCGCCGATGATTGATGAGGGATGATGAGATGAGATGATGATGATTTTAGGAAGAGGATTTTGGTTAATTAAGAAATAATCTATGTTCTACCGTTGTGAAACGGTATTTTACAACGGTCGGGAGTTGTGGTGCGCAGGAATTGACCACGAAGGCCGAAGGCCTGAGTGGTCAATTCCTGCGCACCACAATGACCGACTGTTGTAAAATACAGTTTCACAACGGTAGAACATAGATTATTTCGATTCTAACATGACCAGATGTAAGGAAATTCATTAGAAAGGAAATCAAATGTTCCATACTTATTTCCTCAGCGGATGAAGTTTTTCGACCGAATAACTTTTTCCGCGGCATTACAAGAATCTAACACCCATAAGCAAATTTACAATTACCGATCCATAATCTGACATAGAACAAACATTACATCAAACAAGACAGAAGAATGAGAAAATTACTGTAACGTTACTGGTTAAAAGTATATGGTCTTTACGGGCTATATGAATAACGAAAGAGATTTAAAAAACATAACGTATGAACGCACGTGGTCACGTCATGTCATATAACCGCGGGAGGAGCGGGGTAGGGAAGAGCGTGGTATACCGTCTCAGGTATACCACGATAGACCTGTTCTTTGTTTATAGAGACGAATTCACGTGTCATGTTAGAATCTAATTTGTTGCATAGCAATGCGGTGGATCAAAACCACCTACCTGCCTTCTTTTTAGTTCTTGACAGAGGGGATAATCTCGGTCTTATATAGAGAAACGATTCCCAATGGCAATTAACCCTTAGCCTGCCACTCACGACTATAGCTCCATATGTAAACAGCTTGGACAACATTTTCAGCAATTTTGAGCAACTTTGAAGCACTTTGAAACTTGAAGCAGACGAGAAATATAGCAGACAACAATTTATTTGGCGGGCTAAGGGTTAAGCCCCAGAAGGGTGTACCTGTATGTATACATTTTGAAAACAGTGTAGACCCTGATGCACTGTTTGTTTAAATTTTAGTACTTGAAAATATTTTCTAAAAGCACCCCTAACTTCTTAATTAACTGTCACTTTTCAGAAATGGAACAAAGAGCTTAAAAAATCAGCATAGAATGGTTGAAAGAAGAGCTCCAGATAAGGGGAGTATTTCAAAAACTAAAATCTTTATTTCTACATTAAACCCTCAGGTGTCACTACTCATTAGAATGGTCTCGAAGAGACGATTCTAATGAGTAGTAACACCAAAGGATTTGGTGCTAAAATTTGTGAGAAATTTGTTAGATTTGTTCAGTTTACTCCCTCTTATCTTGAACCCTGTGAATTTAAGATAGTCGTCTTTTCTTTATTTTCAAATTTTATGTATGTTCTATGACATCATAAAGGATGAGATTTCTGCTTTTAGCCTACAAAAAGTAACAAGTTGCCTTAAACACTGTAAAAAAGCTATGAAGAAAAGTAACTACCTACCTTAAGCATGATAAAAAAGCTATGAAAGTATAGTCTGAAGTTGATTTTATGTCTTTTTTTCAAAATAACAACTTATTCAACCCTTTGTGTGCATATCATAAATTGACAGGTATATGGCAATAGTTTGAATCAAGATCAGACAAGACGTAATGCAACATCTGATCTTGACACTCATTCTTAATAAGCCTTTTTCAATTCTTAAAAGTTATCTCAATTTGATACAGTTTGTAGGAGATAATTCAAAGCAGAAATCCTGTGAAAAGTGTCTGCTTCTAGAATTGTTCTAGAACTTCAATAATGACCTTACACATTCTACCAAAGGAGTTCAAGAACAATGGTTCTAAAACCATCAAATTTCTAGAATTTTTGCAGAACATTCATGAATGTTAAATGGCCACTTCTAGAATTGTTCATGAATATTCAAGAAATTATTCTGGAATAGTTCTAAAATAATTCAATACCTTCCCACAGCGAGAGGATTTCAAAGTAGAAGATATTTCAAAGAAGACAATATTTCAAAGCAGAAGATATTTCAAAGTAGACAATATTTCAAAGCAGAAGATATTTCAAAGTAGACAATATTTCAAAGTAGAAGATATTTCAAAGTAGACAATGTTTCAAAGTAGAAGATATTTCAAAGTAGACAATATTTCAAAGCAGACAATATTTCAAAGCAGAAGATATTTCAAAGTAGACAATATTTCAAAGCAGACGATATTTCAAAGCAGACGATATTTCAAAGCAGACTATATTTCAAAGCAGAAGATATTTCAAAGCAGACGATATTTCAAAGCAGACAATATTTCAAAGCAGAAGATATTTCAAAGCAGACAATATTTCAAAGCAGAAGATATTTCAAAGCAGACAGTATTTCAGAACAGTTGATACTACAGCAGGCAAAGGTTAACACAAGTGAAACTGCTGCAGAAGTAAAAGGGTAAACGTGATTTATATTTTTAACAAGAGACTCAGATTAACACAATTGAAAGCTGATAATGTCGGTTGGGATGTCAAGAATTGAGTTACTGGAATATCAGGGCTCCAGATAAGAGGGAGTATTCTGAACAAAACCAACATTTTCTCACTCATACAGCACCAAATCCTATTGTGTAACTACTCATTAGAATCGTCTCTTCGAGACGATTCTAATAAGTAGTGACACCATAGGGTTTAAAGCAGAAATAAAGGTTTTAGTTTTTGAAATACTCCCTTTATCTGGGGCCCTGGAATATTGACCGATAGCCAGCTGTCCAATGTTTAGCCCATTACCAACACCTTTTTATGCCTTCATTTTATTCGTCCGATAAACAAAATAGTTCCACTTTATAAAGTCTTGACCATACATCATAAGAAATGTGTCCTGTATCCTAGCATATGGTAGCATAAAAGCAGACTGCTTTAAGCTACCATCTACAGTGGAGAATCTGTTATTCTTTCCCAATAAACGCGTTTACGCTAAAACTATTATTTGCAGTGCAAACAGTTTGGAGCCAGATCAGACGCCGGGTAACCGGCGTCTGATCAGGCTCCAAACTGTTTGCCACCAAGATAAACAAGAATTATCAGAATTGTCCAAAAGTTGTTCTTTTCTACGTTTTAGTGCTTTGCGTTTGCGTACGTTTGCGTTTAAACGGGAAAGAATAACAGATTCTCCACTGTACTAATACAATGTATATACATATAAATTTATATTTTTTATGGTACAGGCATTCATGACTGTATAAACTTAAGATCTATTTTCTTTGAGGAATAATTGAGAGGTATTAAAAGGCATATTGATTATGAGGTAATGAATTATATAGGCACATTCTGCTTTACTTTCAACTTGCTTTAAATGGTCACCTGTTGTCAAAACTAGAGAAGGCTATTGAGTAATGGGTTAAGCTACATTCTGTCTTAAATACTGAAAAAAGCTATGATGAATAATTAAATCACAGTTCTTAAAAGATAAACCTTGTTTAGCAAGAGAAAGGTTGACTCTAAGTCATATGTGATCTTGAAAGTGTGAAAGTGATTTATACTTTTTAAAAAAGTCAACTTGTTCATTGAGTTAGACTGAGTGGCTGTCGGGTGTCGGGAGTCGAGTTACCGGAAGATTGACCGCTAGCTGTCCGTCCACAATACAAACATATTTACATAAGGGGTTACAAAAGAGAGACCTCATGGTTTCACTTGTCAAAATAATGACCGTTTATCTTTCCCCGTGACAGGACATGAACTTTAAGGTTCATTCATGTGTGACAAAGGGGGCGGGGACTGTGAAGGTCAGTCACCTTGTCACTTAGCAACCGTTTGAAAATTCGGTACTTTCTTCAAGAGAAATAGCTTCTGCTGCCTTAACACTTTCCCTTATATAAGCGCCTTTTAGCGCATACAGTTTATTCCTCCGCTGTAGAAAATAGTTCCAATCTATAAAGCCATGCATATGTATCATAAGAAATATTTTCCTTATTCTAACAGGTGGTAGCTTATAGGCTACTGGCCAATAATGTAAACCCTCCCCCCATAGGGGGACTTTTGGTCACTATGTTTTTCTGAAAGTGCAGGGTCTGTAGGTTCAGATCCTATTTTCTGCACTTTGAGCGTTGGGGCTTTGGTCAGAAATCTGACTTTGAAGATTACCTCCCCTTGCATAAATCGAGAAATACGTAATTTCATGTGTAGTTGTTGCACTAATATGATTTTTTTTATAAACTTACATATCTAACACAAAGTGATTCATTTATGTGACATTATCCAACTGAAAGTAAAAATGCAAAAAACTGGACATAACTGAATCATTTAGTCAAGTTATCTCCCCTTTAAAGTACAAAATGCAATTTTAATACAAAACAAATCAGTTTTCCCTTTATAAATGTTGAATATATACATCATAGAAACACGTTCTCATCATGAAATATTCTTAACATGAAAGCCTTATATATTCACAAACCAAATATATAACCCTTGGCTTATAAAAGCACAGTCTTTAATGAAATAAAAACAAATAATTACCTCCCTTTTTTAATTTCTGTCATATTGTTACTATGTCGAACATTTTGGGGGCAGAAAAGGACACTTCAATTAATAAATCTTAACTAGAAATTCTGGATTTATACATAATTGATAGAATAGGATAATGTTTGCAACTAAAAGTCTTCTTTTGTTTGAATTGTCTGCCCTTGATTTAGGGTAAAAAAGCAGTTTAATGATATATATGTACATGTATATTGTTAGTTGCATATTAACATAGGCCTTTTGTTGCCAATTACATGTTATTTTACAACATTACCAAGTGAAAAGCACTCAAGTTGATCGTTTCTTTTAAAAAGTTTTCACGTGAGTAAGGTAATTGCCTCCCTTTCGGGCAAAACAAGAAACACATTAGATTGAAAATCGTGTTTTTGGTAATGATTTAAATACTACATACTAGCAAATAAGATTTGCTTCCATGGGATTTTAACCTAAGTTGTGTAAAACAACCTTGCCTTGAAAAACTCATTTCAGTTATCGTATAGTACTCGTTGCCTCAGCCAAATACAAACGTAACTCAATATATAAATTCGTATTGAGTTACGATTGTATTGCACTGAGGTGACGACTTATTTCCCATGCCCTGTTCTTCATGTCCGCTTTCTCTTGTTTTCAAAAGATGAATACACATTATCCTACTTGGTCAATTTGAGCATTGTGTACAGCAATAATCCTTCAAATGATCATCACCAAGTTTCCCAAAAAGGGATCTAATGTACATGCTCATATCGATTAAATAGCAAACAGAACTTTTTAAGTTGGGTTATGATCGTTATCATCGTTAACATCGTCAAATATTTCGTCAATCAACTTGATTTCTAGTTCCACCATTTAATCTTGCAGGATCTCATAATTCTCTCTCTGCACATGTCTCCTCTTTCCCTCTCTATCTCTCTCTATCTCTCCCCCCTCTCTCTCTATTTGTCTCTCTCTCACTCTCTCTTCCTCTCATTCTCTTTATTGTCTCAGTCTACTTTACATATCAAACCTTCTTCCGCATAGGCATCAGTGCAAAATTAATGAAAGTAAATCTTAACCTTGCTTTAGGAGCTTTCAGCATGATTTCCACCCTGCTTTATTAAGTTACCTTTGCTTCACACCATCGTCTGCATGCATTCAGAATTCTTAAGACAGTGTAGAAGCATCCTTATGTCCTTATGCGAAGAGATAGATTCTATGAATCCAATTTCTGTATAGCATGATTTGGATAAAATTGTTTGCAATAGTCATCATTACTGGTGTTCAGTGTTGAAAGGGTTAATCAAAAGTCATCAACCAAACCAGGTGCTTTAACTTTTTTATCTTAATTTATTTACTTATTTATTTATTTATTATTGTGATCTGTATCAAAAACATAATGCGGGTACAGTAGTCAAAAACTCATGTTCAAGTAACGCAAGTAGATTTGTGTTTTCATTACGGCAGTAGATCTATCATGTGGGTAACAGTACCCAGATATGCATTTCATCATTAATCGGCTTGTAAAAGAAGTTAAGCACCGTTCTCACTGCCACGGTGTAGGTCCCGGTAAAAGATAGCCGGTGAACCGGGGTGAACTGGGACGTTTTTCATGAAAAAAATATATTCCGTTCTCATATTCCCGGTGAAGCCGGATCTCCCCTGACTATCCCGGTTAGTTCCCAGTTTGGCCCGGTGTAATTACGGTGTAGAGCCGGCCTGTTCCCGGTTAATCCCGGCATAACACGGTGTAACCCCGGTCATTGCTGGTGGTATCCCGGTGACCACTGGTGGCGTCCCGTCATACCCCGGTTGTTCAAAGGTGACGTGCCGACGTTACCCGGTGTTCGCCGGAAAGGAGACTTAAACCGGGGCGAACGTGAATAAGCATCAGTTCTCTTTTGTCTCTCAGGGTTAATGAGATGAAATACAAACGCAATACAATAAAGTAAAACACTATAATGGTGTAGACTGTTCAAACTTCATTTTAATTTGAGTGGCAAACAGTTTGCCCGGTGTCTGATCTGGCTCCATACTGTTTGAAGTGTACATAAAAATTTAAGCATGAAGCCATTTATTTAGAAAGAATAACTTCGTTTTATGTATTATATTTACTCTATACAATAGAGAAGATGATATTATTTCCTATTTAAACGCTGACGAAATGCAAACGCTAAAAATGAAATGCAGATAATTGCATTTTTGTAAAAAAAAAAAAAGAAATCCATTATGCCTCTAACACCTTGTTTGTTCACGGACCTGCCACGGATGTGCCGGTAATGGCGTTGCTCCGGCATTTCCCTGCGTTGCACCGGTGTTCATAGGAATAAGCCGGTTCTGGTGACTCCCGGTGACCCCCGGTTGTATTAAACATTTTAAAGCATCCGGGGCTGTTAGCCGGTGGCAGCCAGATGAACACGGTCGATCCCAGATCGTCCTGGGCGTCGCCAAGGTTGAACTCCTGGTGACTCCCGGCGACTGCCGGTTTGCTAAACCGGGACTCTCCTATCACCAAACCTGGGACAGTGAGAACGGGGCTCAAATCATGCTCGGAGTGTTAATTGCGTTTATGTCTTGCTATGTAGGGCTGCTGTGTTTGGTTACGTAATGTCACGTTCCTTTGTAATGTGTTATGGCAGACCTGTGCTGTTCGTCCATCGCCATGCGAACATGACCGCACCTTCAAGTTGTTGAGTTTCTGGGATTATTGCGTATGTGGCTAATAAGGCATATCCTGGCATCAAAGGTACGCCCGCAGTAGGTGCACGCGTTGTCGGATGGTGTTGTTCAGGTACTGGCTTCTCGAGCCTTCCGGTCCATACGTTTCTTCCTGGCATGCTCTAACCTTCTTGTCTCTGCTTCAACCAAGCCTTTCCTCACAGCTGATCTCCATTCAGGTCTTCCCAAGTGTCTGTGTGAAGGTCCATCTTGCGAAGCGAAGCCTTCATGCAGTCTTTGAACCGTTATTTTCTGGCCGCCAACTTTGCTTTTACCAGTGGAGAGCTCTCCGTATAAGAGCTGCTTTGGGAGTCGCTCATCTGACATGCGACACACGTTACCTGTCCAGCGCATCTGTGACTGTTGAAGGAGCATATGTACAGTTGGGAGATTTGCTCTTTTGAGAACTTCAGTGTCAGGAACCCATCTAATACCAAGAAGCTTGCGAAGAGTGCTTCTGTGGAAGTGGTTGAGTTGTCTGGCATAACACGCATAAACTGTCCATGTTTTACTGGCATACAGCAAGGTGGTTAGAACCACTGCTCGGTACACTGACAGCTTGGTCTCAAGGCGAATGCCTCCTTGCAGTTACAAACGGATTTGATCCAGATAAATAGTTTGTCATTTAGCACACTATTTACTTGATCATTTTATTCTTAAGTGAACATCCATTATTTTCATTTAATTCATTAATATGATAATATTAAGTAAAAGTAGCCAACTTCACATCATTTTTAAATCGCCTTACACAATGAACAGTTGTGTAATGTACTAGAATTAAAGAAATATAATATTTACAATATAACCCATATTGGCTCTTATCTTGCGGTGATATCGTTTGCTTCGAAATTGTGGTCTGCAAAAGTTGTGAAATTTTGGTTTGTACATAAGTACATAAACATAAAGATGAGTGTCAAACAGTCTGAATCCAGATCAGACGCCGTGTTACGCGGCTCCCAGTGATCTAGATCAAAGTTTTGGTTCTGCAAAAACAGTGAGTCGCAATCAGCAGGCAAAGCGTTAAGCAGTCACTAAAATAGATCGCTTAAGACATTGACTGCTTTATTTAAGACATAAGTAAAGCAGAAAGAAAAGAAGAATCCACATGCAACTTTATTATTCCCCTTCTTTTAATCTTTATTACGCTCACAATCCCTTTGGAAATGGTAACTAGAATAAATTCATCTGTATCTGAAAGTAAGTTTTACGTTTAAAGTATAAAACATCACATTGCTCAAGTGTGAATTAAATCAGTATTTTTTCAGTTTTAGTTTAAAGATAGGTAAATGCAATGCCAGAGGTGGACATTTTACTGTGCAACAGTATTTTAAACCGACTTCAATATTCATTTCTAAGTCGTTACACAGTCAATATTGCGTGATCTTAAACCGAAAGCTACTCAACAGTTATCAGGGGAGTTCACTCATGACAGAAATTGGGATAACTCTGTATATCGGTAGACCCAAATTAGAATCGTTAGACCCTAAGAAATAAACTTGTGCACACCATTCTATGGTAATCAGTTTCCATGATCCATGACTGCCTAATTATCCTCATTTTATTTCTTACTGTTATTCACAGTATGTAAGTCTTTGTCGGTATTTTTGTTATTTCATAATTTAAGACGATATTTTCTGCGAAAATATATTTAATGTATGCTAGAAAACACCCTCACTATACCCAATTGAATATTTTATCATAATTTAAAGAAAAACTAGGTTTTCAAATAAGCTTTAAATGTAATAAACCTATGAATTAGCTAATGTTCATGGTATTTGATATTTTCAAGGGGAGATAATTCAGTAAAAAGTATGGAAAACACTCGTTTAGATCGATTCTTGTGATGAATAGTGTGTATCGATAAAAACAATGGTGATATTTGTGAATACCAGCTATTTTGCAACTAAAAGAAGTCATCAATACATAATCTATCAGAATTTAATTTTCACAAAGGGGAGGTAATTTCAATTTGCTCTGATCGGGTAAAGCCCCAACGTACAAAGGGCAGAAAATCAGAATGTACTCAGAAGACCATGAGGTTTCAGAAAAGTATGGTGGTCAAAAGTCCCCACATGGGGGGAGGGGGGTCTTCAGTAGCTCGAAGTCTATTAATGCAGGCTGAAAGTTAAGCAGAATGCACCATAGGGTGCATTCTGCTTTACTTTCAACCTACTTTAAGTAGTCACCATTTTTTCAAAATTCAAAAACAAGCTATGGGGTAAAGGGTTAATCTTTTACTCCATAGATACATATTCTTACGCACTAAATTAAAAAAGTTTCTACATTCTAGCAGATTATAGCTTAAAGCAGACTGAAAGTAAAGCAGAATGTAGAATGCAGAAATAATTTCTGTATTCTAGCAGATTATAGCTTAAAGCAGGCTTAAAGTGAAGCAGAATGCACCTTAGGGCGCATTCTGCTTTAATTTCAACCTGCTTTAAGTGGTCAAGGGCGGCTTTAAAACTAGAAAAAAAATTTTTAATAGGCTATGAGGTAATGGGCTTAGCCCATTGCCCCATAGCCTGTTTCTAGTTTTGAAGACAGGTAACCACTTAAATCAGGTTGAGAGTAGAGCAGAAAGCGCTTTCAGCCTGCTTTAAGCTATTATATGCTAGGATATAAAACACATTGCTTATGATACATATTCATGACTGTATAAAAGGGAACTGTTTTCTGAAGTGGAGGAATAAATATTAGGGGTAAAAAGGCGTATTTATGGGGTAATGGCTTAAACTGGAAAAGAGTAATGTCCCCCCTCCCCACCCCCTTGCAGCAAATGTTTGACAGAAATGTTTCTTTTTTATCTTTTCAGCAGGACATAAGATTGACTTACATAATGGACCACCTTTCTTTGCCCCGGGTAAGTCTACTAGTTACACTATATATTCGTTTATTAAAGACATTTCCTGACGACCTTTCGGTCATAACACCTTGCCAGACAATTTCCTTGCAAAAAGCATGGGTCTTGTGCACATTGACCCATTGAAGGGTCTCATGTGAGACCCGACCTTTATATTTTATAGTTTAGTTGGAAATAACCATTTAAAAGCCTCTAGAGCATGCATTTATCTGGGCCTCACCAGGTAAACTGAGATTGGTATACCCACTAGCAGCATTAAATAGCTGTATGCTTTTTCTCGCCTATCGAGAAAAATTGAGGGACTCCATCAATGGACTGAGGAAATATCTTTTTTTTAACCTAGAGCGCTGTAAATAAAGGGGAGTGTTTCAAAAACTAAAACCTGTGTTTCTGCATTAAACCCTATAGTGTCACTACTCATTAGAATCGTCTCTTTGGCTGTCCCTGGCTGGCTGTACGGAAATCATGGAGTAAGATGATCCTAGAGAGAGTTTATTGCAATATCCAGGCAAAAACCTTGGTCTCACAAATATGCATCTGTACCTGAGAAGAGTATGTTTGTCCTATGCAAACAGTGCAGATCTAGATCATAGCTGGGCTTCTAAAGGAGTCCTCTGATCAAGGTCTTCACGGTTTGTCATATTGCTATACATTAACCCATTGTATACTGGGTAATATTTGGCGGCCATTTTAAAATGTCGTCTGCAGCCGGTATTACTCAGATATTTGCAAAAGAGTGATTCTGATAGAATATTGACTTAGCTGCAAACAGTTTTGATCTCAGATCAGGCCCCACAATGTGGGGCCTGATCTCAGATCAAAACTGCTTGCCTAGAGGTACACCTAAAAGTGTATCCAGCATAAAATGGGTTAAAACCAGTCTAACTGTATTTTTTCAGAGACTGTTGCACAAGTGCCCTCATGATTTCTTGTGAGACTGGTTATCAAGCACTTGTATTTAGCTGTATGGTAATTATCTGGGCAATTGTGTCACAGTCTATTGTTTAAGCACATTTGTGAGTGGGGTGGGGCTACGATAAAGGTGGTTAGGTAATCCTGAACAAGATTCTTTATGTCATTTGGGATATCTGTTTTAACCTTTATTGTACAGCAAATACCCGTCTATGCATGTTACAAGTTGCAGGAAACCATTCTATGTATGTTACAGGTTGCAGAAAAAATAGTCTATGTATGTTATAAGTTGCAAAAAAACCAGTCTGTGTGTTATAAGTTGAAAGAAGTAAGTCTATGTATGTTATAAGTTGCAGGAATTAAACCAGTCTATGTTTGTTATAATTTAAGTTACAGGAAGTCAGTCTATTAATGTTATAAGTTGCAGAAAACCAGTCTATGTATGTTATAAGTTGCAGATAACTAGTCTATTAATGTTATAAGTTGCAGAAAACCAGTTTAAGTATCTGTCATAACCCTTGTGGGGCCTGATCTGAGATCAAAACTGTTTGCCTAGAGGTACACCTAAAAGTGTATCCCGCATAAAATGGGTTAGCAGGAACAACTCTATTTAATGGGTCAAAAAAGGGACCAGACTAAATTGGGAATTTTCCATTAGAATTTTTAGGTAAGAAAAAGTTAAATTCTAAGTAGGTTGGATTTTGCAGAAACATGTCACTTTGTGACTTGAATTTGCAGATTAAAAATCATAGCTCTTGAGTCTCCTTCTGAATATATTTTGATATGTAAAACTATAGTAGAATAAGTATTTTTCCCACAGGAAAGAAAGATCCATTAAGAAAACTGGGCAGACCCTGATCAGATAGCATCTTTAGGAGCTGTCTGATCTGGATCTACACTGTTTTCAAAATGTGCAATATATGCTTAAAGCAAGAGAAAGGTTATCATTTATAAAAATCTTCACGCATTGATTTCACCAAAATACCCTCAACTCTTTTAATGTTGGGAAATTAATTTTCGTCTGCAACAATTGCCGTCTGCAACTGTTCTAAAAATAGAATGTTCAAATTTCTGTTTCAGAGTGTCAATCAATTTGAACCATGATGAGACACAGCCTTATGAGGTGCCTCATCAGGATCAAAACTGTTTGCATTGGTTATCATGGTTTTATCGCTACCATATAAAAAGTTAATTCTTTGCAGGCTCGATCGATCGTGACAGAAATATTATCATCTCTGCAAATAGTTTAGATCCTGATGAGATGCCGCTTAACGCGGCATCTCATCAGGATCCAAACTGTTTGACACTCTGACCCTATTTAAAAAAAAGAAAATTTGAAAAATCAATATTGAGAACAGTAGCAGACGACAATTGTTGCTAAGGAAATATTACCCAGCATGCAAAGTGTTAAGTGTGGTTTGGTGAAAGGTAAGCACTTTCTATGTGCACTTTATTATACTATATGTAGCAATATTAGAATTAATGTGGTTTTGATGTCGTGTTGTCATAGTTGTGAATTGTACAGTCAAACATGCCTTAACCCATTGAACCCTAGTGATGTGTACTTATGCATCTGTATTCAAGCTGTTTGTCACTCTACATTATATTTTTTCTATCAAATTATCCACTTATTGGTAACTTGAGAAAAAACAGCAGACAACAATTTTAAGCAGATGATATTGGAGCAGTGAAAAGGTTGGAGATAAATGTCTTGTTTTCTGGAACTGCAGCAACAAGTGTTGTTGTAAGGAGGGAGTCATTAATTGTTTAGTTGGCAGTTGTAGGGAGGGAACACTGTACTTTTACTTGACTCATAGGAATTTCAGCCTGCATCCTAACAGGTGGATGCTTTAAGCAGGTTTAGTACTTGTTTATCTGTATATGAGTTATGATTTGTAAACTGCCCCTGGGTTGCTTGTTGTTTTCCCATGTAACAACATGCCTTTGTGTTGTATGCACATAAAATGTTACAGGTAAGTACAGAACAGATGAATATTTAACTCTTTGAACCCAGTTATACTGTCGTCTGCAACGCTTTAGTCGTCTGCTAACGTTTCTAAAATTAGAATTTTCTAAAATTTTGTTTCAAATAGAGTCAGAATTTCAAATAGTTATGAATCTGATAAGACACTATTTTAGTAACTCAACATTTGATCTGTATCCAAATTCAGAGTTTGTAAAGGTTAACACGGATTTGTAATATTATTATCATGCATTTAGAGAGATGATTGATGGCTTAGCCCTTATAAAACTAAATGTCATTTAACCCATTACCCACTAAATACGCCTTTTAACGTCTTTAATTTATTTCTCCACTGAAGAAAATAGTTCTAATTTATACAGTTATGAATATATATCATAAGAAATAATTTCTATTTTCTAGAAGATGGTAGCTTAAAACAGGTTGAATGTAAAGCAGAATGTACCCAAATGCACATTTTGCTTTACTCTTAACCTGCTTTAAGTGGCCACCTGTCTTCAGGTACTAGAAAGAGGCTATAGGTAATGGGTTATATAAGCTTTATAATAATAATAATGATAATAATAATAATAACGACTTTATTTTACGTGGATAACATATTTGGTGTGTAACCAATTTTCAATATGGTCCACTCAGGGTTTGAACATATTACAGACACACAACATATATTTGTTCAATTAACCCTTTATTCCATGGCTTGTTTCTAGTATTGAAGATAGCTGACCACTTAAAGCAAGTTGAAAGTAAAGCAGAATGTGACTTAAAGGCGCATACTGCTTTATTTTTAGTCTGCTTTCTTACAATACAAATAGTCTTGACTATTTTCTTCAGTGGTGTATGAAATTAAAAATGTGTATCTATTGATTAAAGGATCAAAGAGGTAATAGCTATACATTTTAATGAGAAATATACAAATAAGAATTTTGAAGATGTTGATATACTTGTACAGCGCTCCCTCTCTACAACGACACCCAATGGGAGACACAGATTGTGTGCGTTGTTCGGAAGGAGTCGTTATAGGGAGGGAACTTATTTTACATTTGCAAACAGCTTGAATCCAGATCAGACGCCGCGTAACGCAGCGTCTGATCTGGATTCAAGCTGTTTGTCATTTGTCATTATGTTTTTTTCTGGCAAAATGTCATTTATGTAAGAAAAACAGCAGACAACAATTTTAAGTAGACGGTGATGCATCAGTGCAAGCATAAAACATAATTTTCTTGGGAACAACGGCGAATGTCGTTGTAAAGAGGGAGTCGTTGTTCGGAGGGCCGTTGTAGAGAGGGACTACAAATATGATCAACAAATTACTTGGGTATTAGTATTTCCCAATTGCAATGATGAGCAGTAGGGATGAAGCTACATGTATATTAAATTTGAACCAGCTGTTACTTTTTCCAATGGCAACAGTTGAAACATATTTATCTATGTGCCAACATGCTATAATATTGTACTGTAAGGGTGCAATAACAGTTGACTGCCAACATACAATAATAGTTCACTGCCAAAGTGCAATAACATTTGACTGCCAACATACAATAATAGTTCACTGCCAAAGTGCAATAACATTTCACTGCCAACATACAATAATAGTTCATTGCCAAAGTGCAATAACATTTCACTGCCAACATACAATAATAGTTCACTGCCAAAGTGCAATAACATTTCACTGCCAACATACAATAATAGTTCACTGCCAAAGTGCAATAACATTTCACTGCCAACATACAATAATAGTTCACTGCCAAAGTGCAATAACATTTCACTGCCAACATACAATAACAGTTCACTGCCAAAGTGCAATAACATTTGACTGCCAACATACAATAACAGTTCACTGCCAAAGTGCAATAACATTTGACTGCCAACATACAATAACAGTTCACTGCCAAAGTGCAATAACATTTCACTGCCAACATACAATAATAGTTCACTGCCAAAGTGCAATAACATTTGACTGCCAACATACAATAATAGTTCACTGCCAAAGTGCAATAACATGTGACTGCCAACATACAATAATAGTTCACTGCCAAAGTGCAATAACATTTCACTGCCAACATACAATAATAGTTCACTGCCAAAGTGCAATAACATTTCACTGCCAACATACAATAATAGTTCACTGCCAAAGTGCAATAACATTTCACTGCCAACATATAATAATAGTTCACTGCCAAAGTGCAATAACATTTCACTGCCAACATACAATAATAGTTCACTGCCAAAGTGCAATAACATTTCACTGCCAACATACAATAATAGTTCACTGCCAAAGTGCAATAACATTTGACTGCCAACATACAATAATAGTTCACTGCCAAAGTGCAATAACATTTCACTGCCAACATACAATAATAGTTCACTGCCAAAGTGCAATAACATTTCACTGCCAACATACAATAATAGTTCACTGCCAAAGTGCAATAACATTTCACTGCCAACATATAATAATAGTTCACTGCCAAAGTGCAATAACATTTCACTGCCAACATACAATAATAGTTCACTGCCAAAGTGCAATAACATTTCACTGCCAACATACAATAATAGTTCCCTGCCAAAGTGCAATAACATTTCACTGCCAACATACAATAATAGTTCACTGCCAAAGTGCAATAACATTTCACTGCCAACATGCAACAATATTGTACTGCAAAAAAACCCAATAACTTTAGACTGCCTGAACATGCAATAATCCAACATACAATAATAGTTCACTGCAATTGTGCAATAACATTAGACTGCCAATTCGCAGTAACACTTTACTGCCAAAATTGAATAATATTAGACTGTCAACTGTTTACATATGATGCAATAACATTAGACTGCCAACATGGAATACCATTTACCTTATAATATGCAATAACTACTGGCATGCAAAGGCCAACACCTGTCTCACAACTACAAACACATCAGTACTTCTAAAACTATATATTGTATCTTGTTTTCTCATGGGAAAATGTTAATGTTTTCACCCTTTCCTCCCTGAAACTTTAAATGAACAATTCCAGTCCATTTCTGACTTCTTTAAGGGTTATTTTTTCAATGTTTAGCATTATGACAAACATTGGGGACCCTGATCAGAGGGCTCCTTCACTGTTTGCATAGGATAAGTGTACTTTTCACATGTTCACTGTTTGCAAAGGACGCCAGTATGCAGGACTAGGGTTCAAAGGGTTAAACAGTACACACACAATTGTTGACTGAAATCAATCCCAATTGTTAATTTATCTGAAATTTCTTTAAAAAAAAGACCATTTGAGTATAAAACAGTGTGCATTCAGATGAGATTCCAAATTACTTGGAATCTCATCTGAATCTTATCTGTTAGCAACAGTTAAAACAACTCATCCATAGCATGCTCCTTGGACCTTGGGACAGTATTTAATTATTTTAGAACTAGTCAATAATAATTTCTTGAATATTCATGAACAATTCTAAAAGCAGCCTAAAGGAGCCCTCTGCTCTGGGTCTATACTGTTAATCATACCTTTAAATATTTTGTGGAAACACCATTTGTTGTCATTTATAAAAAAAAAATGGAAGAGTTTATTTGAAAATTCGGACTTGTACACAGGTTCAAGCACATTAATTTGAGATGTGTTTTATGCAGGCTGTGGCAATCCCTTGTGTTGGTTTTTTTGCAAGTGACAATCAGTGGGTAATAGTTTTGCAAGATTTTACATTTCAAATTGTGACCTCTTTGCACGGTGAACAGCGAAACTGTGAACAACAGGGCTCCAAATAAGAGGAAGTAAACAGAACAAATCCAACATTTTCTCACTCATTTCAGTACCAAATCCTATGATGTTACTATTCATTAGAATCGTCTCAAAGAGGGAAATTAGGGTTCATTTGCAAACAGCTTCAATCAAGATCAGACTCCCCCCGTCTGATCTGGATTCAAGTTGTTTGTCACTAGTTGTTAAGTATTTTCTATCAAAATGCTCATTGTATAACTTTAAGAAAAACAACAGATGATAATTTAAGCAGATGACATTGCAGCCATGAATAGGTTGGAAATAATTGTCTTGTAGCAAACATCGTTGTTAGGTGGGAGCCATAGTTGGGATGGCCATTTTAACGAGGGAGCACTGTATTTACATAAGGAGAGAGCAAGGCGAGAGAGAAGTGATTCATTGACAGGTTACATAATGAAGCAATCATTGTCAAATTGCAGCGAATGCAAAACTTCAAATCATTTTTTTTCTCATTTTAACTCTTTGCATGCTAGCAGTGGATATATCCGCCACAGTTGCAAACAGTTTTGATCAAAACTGTTTGATACTCTGACCATGTTTTCAAAAGTAATTTAGAAAATTCTTTTTTTAGAACAATAGCAGACGACAAATGTTGCAGACTAAAACAATTACCCAGCATGCAATGAGTTAAAACTGTATCCTTGTATTGATACCATACACCAGCATATCAACACAATCCCTGTGAAAAGTGTTCATGCATTTTAGAATATTCATGTATGTTAAATGGCCGCTTCTAGAATTGTTCAAGAGCTTCATGAATTACTTTACACATTCTACAAAAGGAGTTCAAGAACTTTTGTGATTCTAGAACAATGGTTCTAAAGCCATCAAAATTCTAGAATTTTTGCAGAAAAGTCATGAGCGTTAAATGGCCGCTTCTAGAATTAAAGAATTTTTTCTGGAATAGTTCTATATAAGAATGATTCAATACCTTCCCACAGGGGATGTTATATCTGTTGAATAGGTCATAGCATTATTGGCTGCATAGAGGAAAGGGCTATGACAGATACATAGACTGGTTTTCTGCAACTTATAACATTAATAGACTGACTTCCTGTAACTTAAATTATAACAAACATAGACTGGTTTAATTCCTGCAACTTATAACATACATAGACTTACTTCTTTCAGCTTATAACACACATAGACAGGTTTTTCTGCAACTTATAACATACATAGACTATTTTTTCTGCAACCTGTAACATACATAAAATGGTTTCCTGCAACTTGTAACATGCATAGACTGGTATTTGCTGTACAGTAAGGGTTAAAACAGATATCCCAAATGACATAAAGAATCTTGTTCAGGATTACCTAACCACCTTTATCGTCGCCCCACCCCACTCACAAATGTGCTTAAACAATAGACTGTGACACAATTGCCCAGATAATTACCATACAGCTAAATACAAGTACTTGATAACCAGTCTCACAAGAAATCATGAGGGCACTTTTGCTACATTCTCTGAAAAAATACAGTTAGACTGGTTTTAACCCATTTTATGCGGGATACACTTTTAGGCGTACCTCTAGGCAAGCAGTTTTGATCTCAATGTGAGGCCTGATCTGAGATCAAAACTGTTTGCAGCTAAGTCAATATTCTATCAGAAACTGCTAAAATCTTTTGCAAATATTTGAGTTATATGCGCAGCAGACGACATTTTAAAATGGCCACCAAATATTACCCAGCATACAATGGGTTTAATGCAATACAACAGTAGTAAAAGCTCACAAATCAGAGCAGCTTTCCACATTGAATTTATACTTTTGTCCTGTACTAAACTTTCACCTATATAAAGCAATGCTTAGTAATCCTGCCTTCTTTTGATTGGCTGTTAAATACAAGTTTTTCTGTAGCAGACTGGTATACGATAAATTACAAGATAAGTAACATTAACTTATCACAAGGACCTAAGTACCAGTCTGAATCAAAGTCATGAGAAATGATTTAGTAGGGTGGACCAGACACTACCGGTTAGATTGTAGTCTGATACGGTCAGAGGTCTTAACCAACTACCCCATAGATATGCCTTTTTACGCACCTGTAATTTATTCCTACACTAAAGAATATAGTTTCAATTTATAAAGTCAAAAATATGCATCACAAGAAATGTTTTCCGCTTTAGTTTCAACCTGCTTTCAGTGTTCACCTGTCTTCAATACTAGAATCAATCTATGGAGTAATGGGTTAACCCTTGCTGAGTTGCACACTATTAAAGAGTATCAAACAAGTTCCTGATCAAACAACACATTAATTATTTCAGTGGTATGATCAGGATTTTATATCTGCAAATTCCACCATATCTCCAGACTGTCTCAGAGGAGTATTTTAGATGCATGGCGACCACTACTCCGGATTTTTCATAAATCTTCAAATTTTTCCAGGGATGCCATAATTTGACATGAAAAATCCTAAGATTTCCAAATTTGCATTTTTCAAGTGCGATTATATGAATCGTACCTTTACCACATAAACTGTTTCTAGCTTTGTTGATGTGCGACTACTTAAAGCAGGCTGGAAGTAAAGCAGAATGTGCCTAAAGGCGCATTCTGCTTTACTTTCAGCCTGCTTTAAGCTATCATGTACCAGAAAAAATTCAGAAGATTTAGGAAAAATCCGGAGAAATGGCAGCCCTGATTTTGCTTATTTCTCTGGACCTCTGAGTTTTTTCGGAAATCTCTGAATTTCTGCTCTTAGTTTTAAAAAGTTTTGTAATTTATGCATTGATATGGTTGTCAAACAGTTTAGATTGAGATCAGACCCTGCATTACGCGGAATCTGATCTGGATATAAACTTGTTTGCATAATTATGTAAATGTTATACTGCCTGGCAGCAAAAGGGTTCAAGGTATGATTCCTTAAATCTTGCTTGAAATTTGTAAATCTTAGGATTTTTATGAGTTTAAGAATAAACAGCTGACAACAATTTTAAGCAGACAACATTGCAGCAGTAAAAGCATTAGACATAATTGTCCAGTTAAGGGAACTGTGGCAATGGTTGTTGTAAAGAGGGAGTCGCTGTTAGGAGGGCCGTTGTTGGGAGGGAACACTGTATAAGCAGAATGAGGGTGAAATAGTTACTGTAGTTGCTGTGGTTTGTGGTTTTAAACCACAGCTGAGGCGGTAACTTCATATAACTTCAGGGCTCCAGATAAGGGGGGTTATTACAAAAACTTATATCTTTATTTCTGCTTTAAAGCCGCATTGTGCTTTTGGGAAACCTGCCTAAAACGGTTGTTTGGGATCCCATTTGAACTACATAGTACGTGGTTCTTCCACGGAAAGCGGCTTTATCTAAGAAATTCGCGTTTTAATAATTTTTTTTAATTTCATTGTGCTAACACAAGGAAAAGAGTTTAACCTTGTGAATGGGAAGAACGACAACTCTTGTAAAACAAAGTGGTTACTGGTTAACCAATGAGAATCAGTGACCATATCAACAAATATGGCCCCTCCTCGTGGTAGACCTGTACTCAGCGCTGCAGCGAGATTGGCTGCTAAAGAAAGAAAAAGACAACAATTACTTCTTCGTATGCAGAAATTTCATACGATACGACTAACAGAAGATGTCTGGCAGAGGTGGAAGGTGATGCAGGCAGAAGTAAATCTGGAGACACAAGATGCTGTGGCCGATGTCTTGTTTGCGTTTTGGTAAGGGAAAACGAAACTTTTATTTGAATTTGAATATGACTGTTTTTCGATACATAAGATACACGTTTCATGTGCTGTTTGTTGCAAGTAAACAATATCCATTGTTTGTGCTTCGCAAAAGTGAAATCAACATGGGTTTTGATGTGTTTGATAGTTCATACATACCAATCGGCAACCGCGGGGCCCTCAACGGGGTGTTTTTGTACCTTTTTGTTGCCCTGAGTTCAATTGTTATTTTCGAAGTGTTTTGATGCTGATAAGACGCCGTGAACAAAGACTGATTGGGAATTTGGGAGGCTCGAGATCATTGTCTTGATTAGTAAAGTGTTACATGTATATACCAAATTAAGAGATCATAGATAATGGATAAAACGAAAATACTGTATTGCATCTATAAATTTACCTAAGATATTCAGTTGAGTTCCACTGGGATGGGGCTTATTACCTTAGTGTCACAGTGTGTAATTGATTGACGGACCTGCCCCCCCCCCCCCCCCATTGTATGTAGGGTACCGGTATGTATTATTTGATATTAGTGCCTATATAAATATTTTTGATCTGCAGTATTAAAAGCAGCTGACAACATTTAAAACAAAACACAGCGTCTACTCAGGATCCAAACTGTGTTTGTAATTTTTTGGCTAGGTGACGATAATTTCCAATACTATCTCTGAATACTGCATTCCATATCTAATTTGAAACTCTTATCAATAGTTTCTCTCTCCAAACTTAAAAAACTGAACTAGTAAATAAAATTCAATTAATAAGGACATGTCCGCTATATCTACAATATAGGGCTCATTTGTCCTAGCATTATTGGGGTGATTTGACCAAGAGGCATATTATTTGGCCCATTTGACCTGACCCGATTTAGTTTTGGCCGGATTTGACCCGGATTCATAGAAATTCAGGAATTGTCAGGGGAGTTATAAATGTCACAGTGTACGTGTAGGTTTATCACTTGTAATGGCCTTGCTGTGCAAGCACGCTTTTATAGCGACGTGGTAGCGTGCATGTGAACCTGGCGACCTGGGTTCAATCCGGGTCTCAGCTGGTGTTTCAGAACATCTTGGTCCATGGTAATAAAGCATTTGACTTGAGTCTTTTGGTCAGATTTGAGCGTAGGATCAAATGTGACGATGATCAATACTTGAGAACCACTTCAGACTCGACTCCATACTTTTATATAACCTCGGAACCAGGTTTTATCTGTGAGGCTACTCCAATATCTTACAGTTCTGGGGGGAAATTAGTTCATGTTGTATTTTGAGTTTGAGTTTATGTGATAAAAAAAGTTAATAATTCAGGTTCTAGTAAGGTGTTGGTGATTGATAGGCATAGACTGTTGGTGTTGTATCTTGTAGATCATTAGGGATGAGGTTTCAATTTGTTGTTACGGTTCTAATCATATAAATGTATTCCAGTGTAGAGTATTTAATCATTCATTTTGGGACAGTGTGTTACTTGTATAATCTATATGTAACCAGGGTGGCCTGTAAATAGAGTAAGAAACCCTGGTGGAGTTTGGTATGTTTATCAGCTTATAGTAGACAAAAGATCAGCTGGTCGGATGAGGTAGAGAACTAACTTATCAAAGTCTCAAACAGAAGTTAATGCATTCTATTTATCAACCTTAAGGATGGGAGAATGGAGTCAGAATGTCTATTAGTATCCATGGTGCAGATATATTGCACGTTAACATTAGTGTCATGTGAAAACCATGCAGAGAACTACTGACTCGTGCATTATACAGTGGTAAATACACTATTTCTACCCACTTTACGCGTTTATTATCCGTTTCGTTAAACGCGTTTCCTAGCCATTTCTTGAAAAGTAAATCAAAAGGCGCTTTAAGTTAAGGCACATTCCGTGTGAAACGGCAACTGACGCACCCATCGCAACATCTCTGGTATAATCATTTATTAACGCTTTAAAATCGTTAGGCGTTAACCGTTCGTTATTTAACCGTTCACTATGCGTTTCTTACGCATAGATTACTTTAACGCGTAAATGGGTAGGAATAGCGCATTTACCCCTGTATGAGTTCACCTGCCAAACTCACTCTCTCCCTGGCCACTGACAAGTACATATACATGTACATGCTGGAAATAGTGAGCAATGATACAGACTACAGCATGATGTAAAAGACTATCTATAGTCTGTATGATCATCAAATTGAACAATGGAGTACAGTCAAACCTAACCTGGGATACATGTGATCATTTAAAATCTGGCTGCTGCACGTTGAGCACCTTCCAGCTTTTTGGTGAGGTGTTTTTGCCAGAAATGAAAAATGACATAGAGGATAACTGGGTTGTTTTTTCAGTGTTACAAAGATAAGAATTTAATCCATTGAGTGAACATCAGATGTTATATTTTCACGAGTGGCAAAGCCACTCGTGAAAATATAACAGTCTGATGTTCACTCAATGGATTAAATTCAATCTTACACTGAAAAAATACAGTTATTCTATTTATTTATGCTTTTAAGCCACTTTTTTAAGCAAAATTGTGTGACAATTGAAAGCGAAAGTACATTATTTATCCCATGTTGAGCCCCAAATTGATATCAAACACATTTCCGTGACAGTTTACCGAATAATGACGTCACTGAATTATTTTTTTGACGTCATTGAATTATGATTCTTGGGAAGCCTTACCAGCAAAATTAATAAAAGAACCTAGTGCAACGATAATTCCACTGCTTGAAACAGTGAAATTATCAAGTGATAATCCACTGCTATTTCCTAGTAATCCACCAAAAAGCATAGATAAAAAGCAATATTCTAATTGGTGGCGGGCATAGGTGCATTCTACTTTACTGTCAACTTTCTATACGTGGTCTGACCTGTCTTCAAAACTAGAAACAGACTATGGGGTAGTGGGTTAAATTGCGATACTATCTGATAAAGATGCTGCTTATAACTGTAAATTATTTAGTTTAAAGATAAATAAGACACTATGTATAATTTCTAAATTCATTTGTTATACGTCTGCTTAAAGAATCAAGAGCTGTCTGATTAATGTCTGCATCGTATTCTTATAGAATCAGTAATAGTAATGATAAATTGATAATAGTAATAACTGAGAGTGTTTTCACAGGTTTGAGAATAGAACATCAAAAGGAGAAGCAAGAGAGTGTACCGGCCCAAGACAGTCAAGCCCAATATATTTGGCTGAAGCCCCAGGACCATCTTTTCCTGTCGTCTGAGATATCAGAATCAAATGGAGGGTAATCATTATTATCTATTATCTATACCACACAACCTCATGGGTAATTGCGGTCATTTTTTTTTAAATTAATCAATGTTACCAAACTTGCTCAGATACATGCTATTGGTTTGAGCTTCAAATTTTAAAAAAAAAATTGGGTGGTGCAAATGGTCTTGTTGCCATGGCAACAGTGCAAAAAATCTAGAAAAAAACTCTGAAACTCCTGGCCCGATTTCAAAAAAAAAATCTCATTGTATAGACTTTAAAATTTGTTCAAAGAATCTAGGCAATGTATGAATGCGAGTTATGTATGGTCAAAAAGAAGGTCATTAAATCAAATCATAGGAGAAGCCTCTATTTCATATGGAGTACACACAACAACATTTATCTTGACATATTTGCTTCTTGTAACATTAGGCGCTAGTGGGGGTATTAATCACCTTTAGTGATAAAGTCTAGTTATACCCCTACAAACAGAGTTTGAAGGGGGTATACTGGAATCAGCCTGTCGGTCGGTATGTCTGCAAAATTTTGTACTTTCAACTCCTGCTTCAGTTTCAACCGAATTCATTTGATACTTGGCATAAATGTTATTCAGGGTTAGTAGATGTGCCAGACACAAATTTCAAGTCTCTGTGACCTTGACTTTTGGTCTTGAAATTGGTACGCAAAATCTTGTACTTTGAACTCCTCCTTCACTGTAAACCTGATTCACTTGATAATTGGCATAAATGTTACTCTTGGTCGCTTCGTAATGAAAGGCAAAAATAGTGACGCTTTTACTCTTGCAAGTAAAAAGTTCAACAGACTAATCAGCTCAACCCGACCCCCTAGGCCTTGGTCGCTTCATAATGAAAGGCAAAAATAGTGACGCTTTTACTCTTGCATGGCGACCTGTTATTAAGGAAGATCCTGGGGGCAGGCAAAGTATAATCTATCCCAATTTCTTCCCCACCGTCGAAAGAAAGGTATTCCAAGTATGAGTTCATATTATTGAGCTTCATATTTATATACTTTTGCTTTGGGCGGGGATGAACATTTAGGTTGTCATTATTTTCAATAAGTGGCCAAGAAACGTGTTGGTTATACAGTGAAATTGCCGTAATATGTGACTGAACTGTAATTATGTGTAACATGGTGAGAAAAACATGCAGCCAGACCGGGGCTCGAACCGGGGACCCCTTGTTTACAAGTTACAGGGCAAGTGTTATACCCACAGAACCATCAGGCCGCTTACACATATATCTGACCATTTAATCATAAACTCAACCCG
Source organism: Gari tellinella (assembly GCA_922989275.2). Lineage (NCBI taxonomy): Eukaryota > Metazoa > Mollusca > Bivalvia > Cardiida > Psammobiidae > Gari > Gari tellinella. The sequence goes on along the minus strand of OV277873.1, from coordinate 33,895,588 downwards.
GCTACACATGCGATTTGAACATTCAAATTCTTATTCTTCAGCAATATGTCGCAGTCATCAGACCATCTATACCACAAAAGTGTTACACAAGATAGGACAGTTAGAAGGGAAAAATAATGGCATCCCAGTGTGATCCAGTTCCATGGGTATGGTTACAGCAAACCCGCTCTTTCAATTCCCCAACACAGTTGCCGGAAGAGGGAGAGCATGGAGAGGGGCACCCCCAACAGGCAAAACTTCTCAAAATCCCAATAAAAGAGCTATACCTCAGGTAAGAATGCCAAATGCTTCAGGAATTCTATGTCATGCATTATTTGGAACCCTAAATCACTGTAAATGTTTTACCACTAATAGCCCATTCTGTGTTTGAGACAGGGTACTGCAAACAACAAGATGAAAGCTAACCAGAAAGCTCTTTTAGGAGCTTTCTGTTTTACTCTCATATTATTTTAAGCCGCCACTTGTATTAATGTATTTTACCCTTTTCTCCCCATAGAAGGGCAAGTTCTAGCACATTTAATTTATTCCTCCACTGAAGAAAATATTTCCAATTGATGCACTCATAAACATGTACCAAAATATATAGTTTCTATATGTACTATTAGAGGGTAGCTTAAACAGGCTGAAAAGCAGAATGCTTGGGGTGCATTTTGCTTTTTTTTAACTGTTTTAAGTTCTAATCTGTCCTCAAAACTAGAAACAGGCTATGGGGTAAAGAATAAATAGTAACTGGTTGAGTGGAGGAAAGAGTCAATCAATTAATTGTAATGATTGGTGTAGTGACTGTGTATGCAAGGGGTGCATGAATTGGTAATTTAAACAAGATTCAATTGTATGTTCACATTAGTTTGTTAAAGTACTGGTGATATAAAATTTAAAATACATGTATAACACAAAAACGCAAAGGTATATTTTAATTGAGCAGGTGATTGTACAAATTCAAAGATATTCCCATGGTCTGCTCTCTGAAAAAATGAAAAATTAGTATTATGGTCATTATCATTACTGGTACATCACTTCTTTGGCTTCAAAGTGAATGTGAACCAATGTTCAAGTTAACTCTTTCAACACTTAGTAACTCTTGTTGGTTATAATGTTCCCTTGTGGATCATTTGAGTTACCAAAACATGAGCTATTCTACTTGGAATTCTGTGTACTTTAATAAATACTGGTCTAAATTAGCAAACAGTGTAGACCCTGACCAAAGCCCTCAGATCAGGGTCTGCACTGTTTGTAAATGTAACTATTATATTTCAAACAGGTGTATGGTGTTGAAATAGTGAAATGTTTGATGCAAATTGTAAAGAAAGAAGTTATATATATATATATATAAAAAAAAAGTTTGACACTTATTTTCAAGAGAATACTCAAAGCTGCCTGGTGGTAAAATGTTTCAAAGTATTCTTAACAAGTGAGAATAAACTTGATAAAATTGATTTTTTCTAAATCAACACATATACTGTAAAACCTCTCTGTTACGGTCAGTATATTGTGTTAAGTCGAAGGTATTTATGGCAGGTGAATGCTTAAAGCAAAGTGACAGTTCAGTTTTACTGTCACTTTGCTTTAAAGAGGCTCGCAACCGGATTTAGCATTAAAAATAGTTATTTGTAAATATATGTCAAATGCTTATATAAATGGGTAAGATTTAGTTTAGGATAATAAATTCTGTTAAAAAATGTATTTAAAAAAAAAAGAAAAGAAGAAGCTCTGGTGGGATTCGAACCCGTGACCCCTCCATGCGTAGACAATCATGAACAAGAGGCCCATAGGGCCACATTTCGCTCACCTGAGACATTGTACCATAGAAGCTGACTGGGCAAGACAACATTTTGATATAGCTGATATAACTGATAAGCCCTGGGGCGAGGACAATTTGATCCAGGGGTCATAATTTGAACAATCTTGGTAGAGGACCATAATGGGGCAAAGCTTCATGTCAAATATAAATGATCTGGGCCTTACGGGTTCAGACAAGAAGATTTTTAAAGGTTTTCCTATGAAAAACTAATAAGCCTGAGGGCGGGGCCATTTTTGGCCACGGGGTCAAAATTTGAACAACCTTGGTAGAGGACCAGAAGGCAAAGCTATATGTCAAATATTAAAGATCTGGGCCTTACAGTTTCAGAGAAGAAGATTTGTAAAGGTTTTCCTATATAAGTCTATGTAAAACATATAAGCCCCGGGGCCGGGCCGGGCCAATTTTGACCCGGGTGTCATAATTTGAACAATCTTGGTAGATGACCATAAGGCAAAGCTACATGTCAAATATTAATGATCTAGGCCATACGGTTTCTGAGAAGAAGATTTTTAAAGGTTTTCCTATGAAAAACTGATAAGCCCCAGGGCGGGCCATTTTTGGCCCCGGGGGTCAAAATTTGAACAATCTTGGTAGAGGACCACAAGGAAAAGCTATATGTCAAATATTAAAGATCAGGGCCCTACAGTTTCAGAGAAGAAGATTTTTAAAAGTTTTCCTATAAATTCTATGTAAAACTGATAAGCCCCGGGGTGAAGCCAATTTTGACCCGGGGGTCATAATTTGAACAATCTTGGTAGAGGACCATAAGGTAAAGCTACATGTCAAATATTAATGATCTAGGCCATATAGTTCCAGAGAAGAAGATTTTTAAAGGTTTTCCTAAGAAAAACTGATAAGCCCCAGGGAGGGGCCATTTTTGGCCCCAGGGTCAAAATTTGAACAATCTTGCTAGAAAATCATTAGGAATTGATACATACCAAATATCAAAGGTCTGGGCCATTGGGTTTCTGAGAAGAAGATTTTTTAAGATTTTCTTATGCATTAAAAGTTGTCTATACGGTCATGTTAGAAAACCTGGTCACACAGCAAGGGGAATAACTCTAGCCAAAATCTTTGAACAAGATTTCGTTCCCCCTTGTCACTGATGCTTCTGACAAAGTTTGGTTGAAATCGGGTCAGTGGTTTCTGAGGAGATATTGTTTGAAAATGTGAACGGATGACGGACGGCATGGGATCACAATAGCTCATCCTGAGCCTTCGGCTCAGGTGAGCTAAAAATGAGGAAACGCCTTTAACACCTCGGCTACCACCGCTCTCTATATAAATGGTAGCAAATTAACGTACTTCACTGGTAGCGATTGATAGTACTTTATTCGGCTCGGGTTTATGTCTGAGCCCGTGTAGAGAAGCAACAACAACAATTATACCGTCAGCTGACGCTATAGAAAAACGATGGAAGATATCTTAAAAAACTTAAGATTCGGTGACGATTCTTGAGACTTTTTTTGGACTGATCATATTTTTTTAATGTCAGAGGCCAAATAATGTCACAAATTTGCTTTTATTTGAGTATTTAATTTTATTTTGACAAGTACACCATCCGGTTGCGAGTCCCTTTGAGCTGTAACATGTCTTTTACATAATCAATTATCCTTTGTTTTAGAGAGGCTTATTACTGTATAAGAAAATATATCAGTAGTACACAAAATTGTTATAATCTTTTATTTTTATTTCAGATTCATCAACACAGATGTTGCAACAACAGAGAGCACCTTCAAGGATAATACACCGGGACAGTCTATGACATTCATTGAACTATATTTTGAATGATTTATAAGTCATACCAATGATACCAGTTAGAAAAACAAATTTTCCATTGAGCGTGTGCTGATCAAATTTAATTAAATATTACATTTGTGTATTTAAGTTTTGTTGTTTTGTATCTCCAACAATGATCATCAATATTTGTTTTGTGTGTCTTTAACTTGTAAAACTTGAAGAACTAACCATCTTTAGTACTAAACTTTCCCTTCAAAGAACTTTATCAGTGTTTAAAACAGATGACTGCTTAACCCATTGAACCCTAGAAATGAGTACATGTATACTCATAGTTATTAACCAGTGTACCTGTGAAAAGTTCACTTGTCTTATTTAAACAGTGTATACACTGATAAGGGTGCTCCTAAAGCACAACTCTGATCATGGTCTGCACTGTTTATGAGTTTGCGATATATAAAAATCATAATGGACATGGCTTAATTGGAAACTGGAAATGTCCACTTGATGTTTTATGAGTGAACGAGTTAATACATTTAATTCTAGAAATGAGTCTTTTACAGTGTACCTGTAAGATTGATGCGTCTTGGGTTGATGCATAAGGAATGCTCTTTAAAGTACTATTTAATATCTAAAGCTAACTACAATTCTACACATGTTAACATCAAGCTTTATGAATCGGAACCCTATTAATTACATGCTATTTGAGAGGCATCAGTCTGCTAGCAGGCGGGGCTACATATTAAACTGACAGTTACATGGTTACAACACTTCAGTACCTGTAAATAGTAGTAACTATAGTACACTTGCTTATATGCAAAAAGTGAATACCCAGTTCAGTGGGCTCCCTGAGCATTTACCCTTTCCACCATAACCTTATACATGTGTAAATCACCTACATCAACTATACTTGAGGTAGTTTGCTTCTGAAAGCAAAATGAAATTAAAGCAGAAAGTCCAAAAGGGAGTTTTCTTCTTTAGTTTCATCTTACTTAGGTTTAGAACCCTTTACATAGTTTATCCTTTACCTCCATAGCCTGCTTCTTGTTTTGAAGATTGATGACCACTTAAAGCAGATTAAAAATAAAGCAGAATGCTCCTTAACCCTTTCGCTCTCATTGACGCTTAAAACTTTAAAGCATGTTTGCAAACAGTTTGGATCCTGATCAGATGCCGCGTCACGCGGTAGGTGTCTGATCAGGATCTAAACTGTTTGACACTCGTTTGGAAATTTCTTCAGTCATACTGCCTTTTTTAAACATTGAAACGACATTGCAGACAACAAAATTGAAGCAGATGACAATGAAACGTTGTAAGGGTAAAAATCTCACAAAAGAGTTGGCTGTGAAAGGGTTAAGGCACTTGCTGCTTTTAACTTTTAGCCTGCTTTAAGCTACCACCTGCTAGGATATGGAATATATTTCTTATGGAGCATATTATTGACTGTAAAAATTGAACTACATGTTACATTGTATTTGGAGGCATAAATTAGAGGTCTAAATTAATTAATTTTATTTTACACCTTAACATTATGATTGGGAGGCACGTTGTCTGGGAAAGACAGTGTTAGTAAAGTGTTACATAAAAATTAAGAGATCGAAGATAAGAGATAGATAAAACAAAAGTATAAAGAATATACTTAAACAGGGTGCAAAGTTAAGTTAAAAGCAAGCTCTCAGTGCTTAGTATGTGACTGCTCCCAGTCCCACCCTAAAGGCATCTAGACTGGGGCTTGACTTACTAATGAGATGAGGTCAATATTAATATTGGTACTCTACAGAAAGCGATCTGCCATTCTCGCCAACTGCCGGCCCATACATAACCATGCTATTTAAGCATGGTTCGGATCAGACCATTAGTTGAGGTACATAGATTACTAATTTTAGTTCGATCTCATTAGGAGCAATGGAAAGATCAGCATTTTCCTGGATAATGATTGACCAAATTGTTATTCTGCAAAATAACAAAAGGCTCTGACTTCATCTACAATGTAACTACATTTAATGTTTGTATTACAATGCATTATGGGTTCACTCTGTATAGCTGAAATTTACTGTCAATATTAATTTGTCCAAGGTTCTTGGTCCCCCTACATACTTGATGAAAGTGAGTTTGCATCATTCACCAAATATGTAGTATTATCTGCTCAAGACAGGGGTATCACTGGTTGCCAGCCAGCTCATTGTTGCCAAGCTAAGGACAAATCAAACCGAACGTTATTAAAAAATATCTTCTTCTGTTCATAATATTCAACCAAAGTTACCCCCCCCTTCCAATTTTTCTGAAGTTATTCTCTTATTTCTTCTATGGTAATGAAAAACAACCAAATATCATGGCCATGTTGCCTGGAGTACATATTCGAAAAGAAACCCACCATACGAGCTAGGGTGCCATTATCTATTGACTTTTGGAAGATGTGTTTTAGGATAGGTGACAGTTCCTCTGCTAGGTTTTTCAGTAAGTTGTCTGGACCACAAGCTTTGTGAGGATTTAGGTTTTGTAGGAGTTTGGTAATTCCTTTACCATCTATCAGTATCTCTGACATGTCCGGGAAATGTTGACCATTATTTTCTGTGGAGCTGGAGATATTGTCAAGTTTCATTTGGCACAGAGACAATAGCTTTAACGGTGATTTTGGGCTGAAAACTGATTTAAATTGATTGTTTAGAAATTAGAGCTGTGGCTTTGTCTTCATAGGAGAACTTATTTTCAGCTTTTAGTGGTGGTAATGTTGGGGAGTCCTGTGTGGAATGTTTAATGAGTGAAAATATATTTTTGGTGTTTGGTTTCTAGTGTTGAGGTGGTCGTGGGTTCGAGTCCCACCTCAGGCGGACATTCTTCCACTGTTTCACTTTAATGGTGTCAGAAGTGTTTGACGGTCCGGGCCTGGGAGTCATTCGGTCTTCGTGAGAGCTGGGTTAGGCTCTGAAAAGTGAAGGGGGAGGAATGTAGTGGCTGTGGAGGTGGGATCGATAGACCGCCCAGTTAGCTCAGCCGGTAGAGCGCCGGACTAGTGTTGAGGTGGTCGTGGGTTCGAATCCCACCTCAGCGGACATTTTTCCCCTATTTCTCTTTGATAGGATTCTACGACGTATTAATTCTTCTTCTTAAAATTCTTCCAATAAAGGAGCCGGGATCCTTCAGGATCAAATAGAGGCTCTGCTGAGCCGGATCAAATGGTCTCAACATAATTCAGATTGTTACATTCCGTACTTTTCGGTACGGCCGATCAGGTCTTTCTTTGTGGAGATATTCGAAAAGATAAACCAAATACATAACCAAAGTTGCCCAGGGTGGACCCGGCACATTAATGAAAGAAGAAGAAATTACGCATATTCAAATATGATTTCGCCCCGTTGGGCGCCTCTCACTACATTTTGGTGATTTGTACTGAGTTTTTGAGTCTGTAAGGCTTAAACTCAATGCCAGATGATTAACACGTTTAACGATTCATCATAATTGAACACATTCTTCTGTTAGTATCTTTCATCGGTTTGAATGATCGATAATATAAGCTCAAACACTTACCAAAACATGAAGCTGAACTCGCGTTGTCCGCCATTTTTGTTATCTCCACAACTTCCGGCCATGTCACATGACACATCAAAACATAGTGCTATTTATATCAGAAGTTTTACTTTCGGTTTGTTACGGTTTTAAACCACCCTTTTTGGTGATATAGGTCTGTTTTCAACATTCCAAGGATCGGCTTGGCCCACAAGAATGTTCAAACATTATTATTAACCTTTGTTGTATTTTAGACATAGAAAAAAGGTCTGAAAACACAATGGGACTTTAAATCCTATGGTGTCACTACTCATTAGAATCGTCTCGAAGGGACGATTCTAATGAGTAGTCACATCATAGGATTTGGTGCTAAAATAAGTGAGAAAATGTTGGATTTGTGTAGTTTACTCCCTCTTATCTGGAGCGCTGATATAACCCAAACAAGTGATGTAACAAATTACATTCTACCTGTCTCTATCTCGATATTTCATCGAGAGAAATGATGCGATCGCACTTGAGTTTTAACAATATAAGCAATGTAGCGATATTTTTCACTTTTTCTAATGACTTTTTAATATGCTTTGATTATTTTTAAAGGTGAATTATCTTGTAAGAAATTACTGTACAGCAAAAAATTTTCCTCAGTAAAAACACCTAAAGATACAGCAAAATTTACTTCTCTATTAAAACCACTAAAATGAAGGCTAGTTGATTGTATGAAAGACAGATGGCAGCTTAAAGCTGCCATCTGTCTTAACCCTTTACCCAATAGACTGTTTCTATAGTTTTGAAAATAGTTGACTCCTTAAAGCAGGTTGAAAGTAAAGCAGAATGTGCCTTAAGGCACATTCTACTTTACTTTCAGCCTGCTTTGAGCTACCACCTGCCAGAATAAAGAAATATTCCTTATGATACATATTCACGATTGTTTAAATTGGAACTATTTTCTTCAGCGGAGGAATAAAGAGGATCCACTAAAAGGAGCTTCTATTTGGGAAAGGGTTAAACTGTAAACACCGAATAATCAACGCAATTTAGTGATCATACATGTATTAGAGGGGTTTTACAGTATCAGGGCTCCAGATAAGGGGAGTATTTCAAAAACTAAAATCTTTATTTCTCAATTAAACCCTATGGTGTCACTACTCATTAGAATCGTCTCGAAGAGACGATTCTTATGAGAAGTGACACCATAGGATTTGGTGGTAAAATGAGTGAGAAAGTGTTGGATTTGTTCAATTTACCCCCTCTTATCTGTAGCCCTGGGTTTTACTGCACATCTCTGTACCATTCCCTTATTAATGAGCTGTAATAATCCATAATCCTTACTGCTTCAATAGTCTGCCTAATTGTTGACTTTTTTCTCTCTCAAAGTTTTCAAATAAGTGGAAATTTCGATAGAGTAAATATGTCAACAAGTGACAAACAGCTTGAATCCAGATCAAACGCTGCGTTAGGCGGGGCCTGCTCTGGATTCAAGCTGTTTGCAAATGTCACAAGCCGATTCTTAATTTTCCCTTCCCATAACGATTCCCTCCGAACAACACACACATTTTTAGTCTCCCATTGGATGTGGTTGAAGAGAGGGAATGCTGTATACTATATCAGAGTGATATAGGAGATCTGCTCTGATGGCGGAGGAAGAAAGGAATTTAAACAAGAAAAATCTTTAAAAAAGATATTCAAAATCTAAAGATTCTTAGGCAATTTGTAAGACAAGTGGCAGACTTTTGAACAAGTGGCAGCTTAATGCATGACAGAAATAATGGTTAAAATTCTATGTAAATATCATAGACAAGGTTAAACCTTATGTTTGTGGTATACATGTGTGATTTATTATTAACCCTTAGCCTGCCAGTCACGACTATAGCTCCATATGCAAACAGCTTGGATCCGGATGAGACGCCGAGTAACTCGGCGTCTCATCCGGATCCAAGCTGTTTGACACTCAGACAACATTTTCAGCAATTTTGAGCAACTTTGAATCACTTTGAAACTTGAAGCAGACGAGAAATATAGCAGACAACAATTTATTTGGCGGGCTAAGGGTTAACTCTTAGCATTGTAGTGGTGTAACAATGATTACCTTCGCAAACAGTTTGAATCCTGATGAGACGCCGCATCATGCGGCGTCTCATCAGGATCAAAACTGTTTGAAACTCTTACACGGCTTTTAAAAGAAATTTGTGAAAATTCTATTTTTAGAACTGTAGCAGACGACAAACGGAAAAAAAATACCCAGCATGCAAAGAGTTATAAGACAGGTAGACAATGAGTATTAGATTACAGAACACTGGCGTAGCCACTGTAATTATGTACGGATACCTGAAATTTAATACTTTGACGTATTATCTAAATCAATTATTTGACTTTGACAGACACTGGAGAGGTTCACTAGACCTAAATGACTCTTGTGACTTCTGTAAAAGGCAATGTTTATCCCATTACTTCATAAAAGGCCTTTTTATGCCTTTAAACCATTACCCCGTAGCCTGTTTCTAGTTTTGAAGACCGGTTATCACTTAAAGCAGTTTGAAAGTAAAGCAGAATGCACCTTAGGTCACATGCTACTTTACCATCAGCCTGCTTTAAGCTTCATCTGCTAGGTAATAGAGAATATTTGTCTTGATACATATTCATGACTGTATATAGAGGAGCTATGTTCTTCAGCGGATGCATTAATTAAAGGCATAAAAAGGTGTATTCATGGGGTTAAATGACTTAACTCTTTCCTCCCTGAAACTTTAAATGGACAATTCCAGTTTCCATTTTAGTCTAGTCCATTTCTGACTTTTAAGGGTTGTTTTTGTCAATGTTTGGCATTGTGACAAATAGTGAAGACCCTGATCAGAGGGCTCCTTTCGGAGCCCTCTGATCTGGGTCTTCACTGTTTGCACAGGACAAGTGTACTATTCACATGTACACTGTTTAAAAGGACGCCTCTATGCGGGACTAGGGTTCAAAGGGTTAAGCTTCATCTGCTAGGTAATAGAGAATATTTGTCTTGATACATATTCATGACTGTATATAGAGGAGCTATGTTCTTCAGCGGATGAATTAATTAAAGGCATAAAGAGGTGTATTCATGGGGTTAAATGACTTAAATGACTCTTGTGACTTCTCTAAAACCCATGTTTAGCCCATTGCTTTATAAAAGGTATTTTCATGCCTTTAGTACATTCATTCACCTTCTACAATAATGAGTATGTACCATAAGAAATATTTTCTAAATCCTTTTGTAGAATTTGAAAATAATTCTTGAAGCTCTAGAACAATTCTAAAAGCTTCCATTTAACTTTTATGAATATTCTTAAATTCTTTAATACTGTTTGTCAAACATCTAAATACCCCTAAAGATGGCAAATTTTCAAAATGGGAAGACTTCAACATTGCAAGAGTTAAATCTTTGCACTCTGGGTAATTTTTTCATCAGTAAAAATTGTCATCTGCAACAGTTTCTTAAAATAGAATTTTCAAAATTTCTTTTCAAAGCATGGTCAGAGAGTTCAAACAGTTTGGTTTCTGATGAGGTGTGGCGCCGCGTAACAAGTCATCTCATCTGAATCTTAACTGTTTGCTAAGGTAATCACTGTGGTACATATTCTCCGCTAGCATGGTAAGAGTAAAGTTGCATATTTCTGTTATCGAATACGGGTATTGAATTTTACACTCTCAGTTTTTGACCTCTTGTTTATCGATGACCTTGGTTGAATCTTATTTACAACTTTAGTTTAGATTTCAGACTGATACACAAACTGCTCAAATCCCTTCCCCAATAAACATGGCTCTTTATATGCCTCTAATTTATTCCTGCACTGAAGAAGATAGTTTCATTTTACAGTCATGAATACGTATCATACAAAGTATTGTCTCTGTCCTAGCAGATTGTACTAGCTTAAAGCAGGTTGAAAGTAAAACAGATAGGTGCCTTACAGTACATTCTGCCTGCTTAAGTTTCAACCTGCTTTAAGTGGTCACCTGTCTTCAAAACTAGCTGCTTTAAGCTACCATCTGCTTAGATTATACCGTAGGAAATATTTCTTATGGTACATATTCTTGGCTGAATAAAATGGATTTTTTTCTTCAGTGGAGGAATAGATTAACCCTTTACCTGATAGCCTATTTCTAGAATTGAAAATAGGTTACTACTTAAAGCAGGTTGAAAGTAAAGCAGAATGTGCTTAAGGCGCATTCTGCTTTACTTTCAGCCTGCTTTAAGCTATCCTGTGCTAGAATATATTGAAAAATTTCCCTATAATATATATTAAATTATTAAATTGGAACTATTTTCGTCAGCGGATGAATAAATCAGATTCGCTAAAAGTCGCTTCTATGGGGTAAAGGGTTAAAGGCAAATTTAGTCAATATTGGATAATGTGTAATCCCCTTTCCTCCATTAAAGCTATAGAGTTTCTTTACAACTTCATTCGGATAAAAAACAGAAAATATGATAAGTTTACTTGTATGGATTAGAGATATCTATACTTTAACACAAGTTTTAAAGCTGCAAAGAATGTCATTTGCAAATGTTCTAAAAAAATAGAATTTTCTAAATTTATTTTCAAAACACTGTCAGTGTGTCAAACAGTTTTGATCCAGATGAGACGTCGCCTTGCGCGGCGTCTCATCTGGATCCAAACTGTTTGCAAAGATTATCACTTTCTGACATAAATCCGCTCGCTAGCTTAGTAAGAGATAACCTTTGTCAGGTTGTCATTATAAACATGATGTTTCCTCCGTGGTTATACAAATTACCCCATGTTATAAATCATATAAATCATATCCCCTATTGAACCCTACTTCCTATACCCGTGTTGTCCTATCATAGACACCCCGTCTAAAATCCATATGGTTTGTGTGTTTAACCACAGTCACCTTTTATCTTTGACAAGTGGCTTGTATTTTATAGTAATGACGAGCCAATATAGCGGAATAAAATAACTTTTAACCAGGGCTCCAGATTAGAGGGAGTAAACTGCACAAATCCAACTTTTTCTCACTTATTTCAACACCAAATCCTATGATGTTACTACTCATAAGAATCGTCTGTTCGAGACGATTCTAATGAGTAGTTATTTAATAATAACACCATAGGGTTTAATCCAGAAATAAAGGTTTTAGTTTTTGAAATGCTCCCCTTATCTGGAGCTCTGAATGAAGAGCCAATATAGCGGAATAAAATAACTTTATACCTTTTAAAACGCTGTTTTGTCAAATGTAAATATCGGTTTTCTAATAATTTACCAGTTTTATGCTCAATGGGTTTGTCTCATACCTCCCGAACCATATTACAAGTTTGATTAACCCTTAGCCTGCCACTCACGACTATAGCTCCATATGCAAACAGCTTGGATCTGGATGAGACGCCGAGTAACTCGGCGTTTCATCCGGATCCAAGCTGTTTGACACTCGGACAACATTTTCAGCAATTTTGAGCAACTTTGAAGCACTTTGAAACTTGAAGCAGACGAGAAATATAGCAGACGACAAATTATTTGGCGGGCTAAGGGTTAACAGTGCAGACCCTGATCAGAGGGCTCCTTTAAGATTCAATAGGAGCTTTCTGCATCACTTTGTTCTGCAATAAAAAGCTACCCGTATGACATTGCAGAGCACAAGATAAGCTTAGTTTTTCAAAAACTAAAATCTTTATTTCTGAATTAAACCCTATGGTGTCACTACTCATTAGAATCGTCTCGAAGAGACGATTCTAATGAGTAGTAACACCATAGGATTTGGTGCTGAATAAGTGAGAAAATGTTGGATTTGTTGAAAAAACTACCTCTTATCTGGAGCCCTGACATTGTAAAGAGTCCATAATCCTTTGAATGGCATTTTAAGTCCAGGGCTCCAGATAAGGGGGTATTTCAAAAACTAATATCTTTATTTCTTTCAAACCCTATGGTATCACTACTTATTAGAATTGTCTCGAAGGGACGATTCTAATGAGTAGTAACACCATAGGATTTGATGCTGAGATAAGTGAGAAACTGGTGGATTTGTGCAGTTTACTCCCTCTTATCTGTAGCCCTGGTTTGAGACAGGTTTTACTGTACATAATTTTTCCTGAAACGTGACACCCTTGTTTAAACTGTCTTGTTTTTTTATTGTTATTATTATTCTGCGGTGATTTAAGACCGGAATTGATCAAATAGAGGAACATTATTGATGGCAGGCTTATCTGATAGTGATCGGAGTTATGAGATGATAATTTACCTACAGTAAAAACTGTACAAAACAGACATTTCAAAGAAAAAGTTAATCTGATATTAACCAAGTGCTCCATAAATACATCTTTTATGCCTCTTAGAATTTCTACACTTAAAAAAGTACCCCTGTGAAAAGTGTTCAAGGATTTTAGAATGTTCGTAATTGTGAAATGGCTGCTTCTAGAACTTAAAGAATTTCTTTAACCATTCTAGAAAAGGAGTTTTGTAATTCTAGAACAATGGTTCTAAAACAATTAAATTTCTAGAATGTTCTAGAATTTTTGCAGAAAGTTCATGAACATTTAATAGCTGCTTTTATTCTTGAATAGTTCTAATATACTTCAGGACTGAGTGGGCAGTCTGAATAATAACAAGTCCCATCGGTTTTACTAAACTTTATCGACCGGTTTTGGTCCTTCTAGTCCTTCATCATAGTTCTATAATAACTCAATACCTTTCCACAGGGATATTCCCACTAAAGAAGTCTTAACCCTTAGCCTGCCACTCACGACTATAGCTCCATATGCAAACAGCTTGGATCCGGATGAGACGCCGAGTAACTCGGCGTCTCATCCGGATCCAAGCTGTTTGACACTCGGACAACATTTTCAGCAATTTTGAGCAACTTTGAAGCACTTTGAAACTTGAAACAGACGAGAAATATTGAAGACGACAATTTATTTGGCGGGCTAAGGATTAATTGAACATAAATTAAAACATAGAAGACATTTCCATTATCTTTCTACCTTATAGGCTGTTTCTTCATTTGAAGACAGTTGACCACTTAAAGCAGGTAGGAAGTAAAGCAGAATGCGCCTTCTGCCGCATTCTGCTTTACTTTCAGCCTCACTCGCAGCTTTAAGCTTTCTTGGATATAGAAAGTATTTCTTCTGGTTCATATTTATCACTGTATAAATTGGAACTATTTTCTTCAGTGGAGGAATAAATTAGAGGTATAAAAAGGTGTGCATATTTGGAGTAATGGGTTAAACATTTGTTTGACTCTCTTTTGACTGTCATCGAGAGCGTTTTAAATAATTGCCTATAATTAACAATTACCAAATTTAGGACTTTGAATGGTTCCATTTATTAACGGCTAATTTTCTGATTTTACTGAAGGAGTGCTTAATTTCCACAAAGAGCAATTTACACGAGGGACTTTCATAATTGGTCTTATATAGATTATGTTTTATCATTCTTATAGACTGTAAACGCTTTGAATCGAAAATAAGTATCTTACGCTTAACCATTGTCATCCTGTCTACTTCAGCTTTGAACCTTTCTTTTCTCTTTATTTACCAATATATTTTCATGGGGAAAAACAGTTTGGATTCTGATCAAATGCTTACATGTAGTAACTCATTGTATCATCTAGGTCCACACTGTTTATGAAGGTCAGAAACCTCTTTCTTAGAAATTGTTATTTCCTTCTCACTTAACCCTTTACCCAATAGCCTGTTTCTAGTTTTGAAGACAGTTGTCCACTAAAGCAGGTTGAAAGAAATAAAAGCAGAATAGGCCTTACATCACATTCTGCCTTACTTTCATCCTGCTTTAACCCTTTTCCCAATAGAAGCGACTTTTAGCGCATTCAATTTATTCATCCGCTGAAGAAAATAGTTCCAATTCATACAGTCATGAAAATGCGCTATAAGAAAAATATTCTATATCCTATCAAAGGGTAGCTTAAAGCAGGCTGAAAGTAAAGCAGAATGCGCCTTAAGGCGCATTCTGCTTTGCTTTCAACCTGCTTTAAGTAGTCACTTATCTGCAAAACTAGAAACTGGCTATTGGGTAATGGGTTAAGCTACATAATTAGCTAGGATATGGTAACAATTTCTTGCAGTACATATTCATGACTATATAATTTGGAACTATATTCTTCTGTAGAGGAATAAATTAAAGGTGTAAAAAGGCATATTTATGGGGTAATGGGTTAAGTATTGAATAAAAGTATTTGATTTGACTTTTAACCTGATCGGAAGGCTCCTGAAAAAGTACAAGTTGTCCTCAATTTTTTTTCGTAAGGGTTAACCCATTACCTTAAAAGGCCGATCAAGTATTGAAGATTGCTGATCACTTAGAGCATGTTGAAAGTAAAGCAGAATGCGCCTAAAGGCGCATTCTGCTTTACTTTCAACATGCTTTAAGCTACTTTCTGCTAAAACATATAAAATATATATGATAATACATATTCATGACTGTATAAATGGGAACTATTTTCTTTAGTGTAGGAATGAATTTAGTGTGCTAAAAGAGACTTCTATTGGGTAAAGGTTTAAAGGTTAATTAATTAAGCATGACCTGACCGGAGGGCTCATGAAAAAGTACAAGCTGCCCCTCTTGAAACAAGACATAAAAGGGTTGACTTTTTTCACCGGGTTTAAAGGTTAATTACGATAAGCATGCAAGCTGTTCGGTTCCACATGCAAGACCATTAACAGTGAACTTTCAACAGCCACCGGTGGTCTCACGACATGGTCTTCTGTTCAAACAAATGATTTTACAGTCAATTTAATCTTTAACCCATGTAAAAAAGTCAACCAATTAAGTCTTGTTTCAGGGCAGTTTGTACATTTTTAGGAGCCCTCGGTTAGGATCTGCACTATTTTCACTGTAGCTTTGCAATATAATGTAAAAAAAACCTTAAATACAATCTAATTAAATTTTAAAAAAAATGGACCAGATTTGATTATTCATTAATTTTGTTTTTTTAGGGGCGAATAAGTTAATTCCCATTGATATTGGTGATTTGCACTTTTGGGCTCTGGTTGAATGGGCTTAACTGCGCAGTTTACGTCTTTGTCCCAGGCGGAGTTGTAAATGAAAATGTCACAGTGTACCCACAATGCATTACAACACTTCATGCCATTTCGATCTTTATCATGCCAACCAACCCTTCACTTCTCAAGATCCTATGGTGTTACTACTCATTAGAATCGTCTCTTCGAGACGATTCTAATGAGTAGTAACACCATAGGGTTTAATGCAGAAACAAAGATTTTAGTTGTTGAAATACTCCACTTTTCTTGATCCCTAAATATGGATGCCAATTATAAGACCAGCAATGTTTAAGCATGTTAGGGGTTAAATAGCACAGTTTGTCCGAGCCGTAAATGTCAATAGGAAAATTTCAAGGTACACTTTAATCAAACAGCTATTCATCGAAAAATAAACAAATCCAGAAGTGTTTGATAGGGGTTAGGGGCCAGACTGATAAAACATCATAGGGTCCTGGGGTCTTGAAGATAATATTAGGGGACAGACAGGGTTTCAGATAAGAGTGCCCCTGTGTGGGAAGGTATTGAATTATTTTATAACTATTCCAGAATAATTTCTTGTATATTCATGAATAATTCTAGAAGCAGCCATTTTAACATTCATGAATATTCTACAAAAATTCTAGAAATTTGATGGTTTTAGGACCATTTTGTTCTAGAATTACAAAAGTTCGGTGTTCCCTTCCTACAATGGCCCTCCCAACAACAACTCCACCCTTACAACGACCATTGCCACGGTTCCCTTAACAGGACAATTATGTCCAACTTATTCACAGCTGCAATGTCGTCTGCTCAAAATTTTTGTTTGCTAATTTTCTCAAAGTTACATAATGGACAGAATTTTTTTAATGAGGAGTGACAAACAGCTTGAATCCAGATCAGACGCCGCGTAATGCGGCGTCTGATCTGGATTCAAGCTGTTTGTAAATGTAAGCCAGTTTCCCTCCCTATAATGACTCCCTCTGAACAATGCACATATTTGTGTCTCCATTGGATGTCGTTGTAGAGAGGGAGCACTGTATACTCTGTTCAAGGTCTCTTAAGTATGAGTTACTTGACTGCAACAGGGTTTCAGATAAGAGTGCCCCTCTGTGGGAAGGTATATTGAATTATTTTAGAACTTTTCCAGAATAATTTCTTGAATATTCATGAATAATTCTAGAAGCAGCCATTTTAACTTTCATGAATATTCTGCAAAAAATCTAGAAATTTGATGAATAGAACCCTTGTTCTAGAAATACAAAAGTTCTTGAGCTCCTTTTGTGGAAATTGTAAAGTGATTCTTAAAGCTCTAGAACATAATGGTTCTAAAACCATAAAGTTTATAGAATTTTTGCAGAATATTCATGAAACGTTAAATGGCCACAGTGAAGTTCTAGAAATGTTCATGAATATTCAATGAATTACTCTAGAATTGTTTATGAGTATTCAAAAGATTATTCTAAAATTGTTGATGAATATTCAAGAAATTATTCTGGAATTGTTCATGAATATTCAATAAATTATTCTGGAATAGTTCTATAACAATTCAATACCTTCCTACAGGCGCTACATGGTGATACAAAGCCACTGGTCTGGCTAAAGGTTATCATAATCAGCCTGTCAACTGACCAACCTCCCCAGCAGCGGTCAGTAGCATTGTTTGGGGTCAATACAGATAAGTATTCAAATTAGCCCTTTGAAGGTTAGCAATGAGTGCTGGTTTGGTTTATTTAGCAATGAGTGCTGGTTTGGTTTGTTATTATTTTACATTGCTTTCAACAGTCATATTGCTATGTCCAGCTAATTACAGGTGGAGGGGAGACCCCAGGAGCCCTTTATGCACTGTTTAAGGCACAAATCTGCAACTGGGTAAACCACAGATGTTCCACAAGTCAGCTGGAACGCTTCACCACATGTAAAATCTGAATGCTCAGACCGGGATTGGATCTCACAGCGGTGAGGAGATTATTGGGTAAATGCTTGTTTGGATCCAGATCAGCTAAGTAATTATCTAACCGATAAAATGTTTAACAAGGCAGGTCAAAGGAGCAATGGGTTAAAACTTAAAAACAATCAAAGTTACAGACAACTCCTTTGATCTTCTAGCACTGAAGATAACTGACCTAAAAGCAACAATGCTAATTCTGTTCCATGTTTTTTTAACTGCAAGAAATTCTTCTATCTCGCCACCCAGGGAGCCATCATTTTAACCAATTATCTAACAATATCAATGACTGCTCCCTTAACACCAGAGGTTATCAAAGTCTTATGATTTCCCTGAGACTTATGAATAAAACTGCTTGTACAGTGAAGACTGGTCTTTCGGAAACTCCATGTTATTATAAATTTCCCTTGTGGAAAGGTACATAAAATATTATAGAACTATTCCAGAATAATTTCTTAAATATTCATGAATATTTCTGGAAGTGGCCATTTAACCCTTTCCCCCATAGAAGCGCCTTTTAGCGAATATGATTTGTTCCTCCGCTAAAGAAAATAGTTCCAATTCAATCAGTCATGAATATGATCATAGGGAATATTTTCTATATTGTAGCACATGATAGCTTAAGCAGGCTGAAGTAAAGCAGAATGCGCCTTAGGGCGCATTCTGCTTTACTTTTAACCTACTTTAAGTAGTCACCTATCTTCAATTCTAGAAATAGGCTATCATGTAAAGGGTTAAAGCACAGAATTATACACTGACGGAATCGAAACCTCGCGCTATATCGTAAATCTCGTGCGGCGGATACGAGACTCGCGAGACTTGATAAGAGACTGCCTATCGGTAGTCAATATGATAAATGTGTGTTTTCGAAGCAGTGTTCACGGGTTTATATTCCCGTGAATTGATAGGAATGTCCACCAAGTCATTTAAATCCTATAAAATGTCAATAAAAACACTCGAGTCGGTAAATTTCACGCCAGAAATGGCGAACAACAAGGCAAAAAGTGAAGATGTTGTCACGTGACACATAATCTCGCAAAATTCAACCGCCGCGAGAGCTCAGATACTCGCCTATTCAACTTCGCTAAGTTGCTATTCCGTTTTGTATAATTCCGTGGTTAAAGTTCATGATCTTTCTGCCAAAAATCTAGAATAAATTATAGAAATTTGATGGTTTTAGAACTATTGTTCTAGAATTACAAAGTTCCTGAACTCCTTTTCTAGAATATTTAAAGAAATTCTTGAAGTTCTAGAAGTGGCCATTTATGAACAGTCTAAAATTCTTGAACACTTTTCACAGGGTGAAATGCTGGGTATCTTTTTCTGTCTGCAATATTAGCCTTCTGCTGTTGTTCTAATAACAGAACTTTCCAAATTTGTTTTCAAAACAAGGTCAGAATGTCAAACAGTTTGGATCTGGAAGAGACTCCATTACGCGGCACCTCATCTGAATCCAAACTATTTACAGTGGCATTAGTCCCTTACCCCATAAATACACCTTTTTACGCCTTTTCTTTATTCCTCTACTTAAGAAAATAGTTCCAATTTATGATATTAAAAATAAGATTCATAAGAAATAGTTTCTTTATTCTAGCAGATAATAGCTTAAAGCAGGCTGAAAGTAAAGCAGAATGTGCCTTAAGGCACATTCTTCTTTACTTTCAACCTGCTTTATGTGGTCACCTATTTTCAAAACTACAAACAGGCTATGGGGTAATGGGTTAACTATGCCACTTTTCCACCACAAGCATATGATAAGAGTTCAAATTGTTACCCCGTTTCTTGTTTTGAAGTAAACAGTAAACATTTTCAACCTGCTTTTAGCTAGTAGCCTAACATAACTCTATTTTCATCTTGCTACAAGCAGCTTTGGACTTTTTTCTTCAGTGGAATAATTGATTAGAGGTGTAAAAAGGCGTATATATGGGGTAATGGGTTATTGGGAATCTTCCTGCATTTCTGATGCATTTCCTATTGGGCTGTTACAAAAACATTAAGCATGTTGGTCATGCATCATACTTCATCATCTATCAGTTAGATGAAATGTTCTCAGATAATCAATTAAGCAAAAAAGGCCCCCACTAATTACACCAATAACAGTCAATCCCGAGTGAAACAGCCAGCCCCTGTGACAAGTCACAGTGTGTTCAACAAGTTTAGAATATTCATGAATGTAAAATGGCTGCTTCTGGAATTGCTCTAGAGCTTCAAAAATTGGATTGAACATTCTGCAAAAGGAGTTCAAGAACTTTTGTTTATTCTAGAACAATGGTTCCTAAAGTCATCAAATTTCTAGAATTTTTGCACAATATTCATGAATGTTGAATAGCATTTTAGAATGTTTCATGAATATTTCTACATTGTAATGTTCTTATAGATGTAAGAATGGGTACAATTGAACATTGAAAGATAATACATTGTCTTTAACAACAAATAACATATCTAAGAACATTACAATGTAGAATTAAATGGATTTGAAAACTTTGTGAATTCTCAGAATTTTCACATTTTTAATAATTTCCTCGGGTTTGGCCTACAGGACATAGACAAGTGTAAACAAGAAATATCTTTAAAAAAGATATTCGGCGGAATGAGTGGTTGAACTAAGGCTATATAGATGCATGGGTGTGCAAAACTAAATGAAATTGATGTTTTCGGATTGAAAAGCAAAAAAATTGAAACAGTAACTTTTATTTAAAATGCAAAACTATCATGTACAGAAATGCAAAACAGAACAATAATTTAACTCATATCCTAGCTACTGGTAGGAGATCCTCACATTAATCTATTGTTCTATATATCAAACTTCATTCATAGAGTTTCTTGAAACAAACTATAGCATACACAAATGTACAGATACACCAGTGTGCTGAACTTCACTCTTGTAAATAATGATGAAACAACACGATTGTGTTTAACTCACTTGAGGCCATTAATTTTATATATAATATTGCTTTTAATGTATGGTATTAAAATGTGTACAAATAGTTAACAATTCAAACAAATTGGTAGTAAACAATTACAAAACACCTAGCTTCCTCTGTATATCTATAAAAAGATTTCAGATGTCATATCTTAAAATAGAAGTATAATTGCATCATCCCAGTGTGTAGTAAACAGTGCAGTCTGTATCTCTAAATTTTACACTCACAGTCCACATCTGGTAAAACTGTAATTGGACATAGACCAGCCTACAGGGCTCCAGATAAGAGGGAGTAAACTAAACAAATCACATTTTTTCACTCCTTTCAGCACCAAACCCTATGGTGTAACCACTCATTTTGTTTGTCTCAAAGAGACAATTCAAATGTATAGTGACACCACAGGGTTTAATGCACAAATAAAGATTTTAAGTTTTGAAATAATTCCCTTATCTGGAGCCCTGGCTACTATCCAATCAGACTATTCAGTTTCAACAGGTGCTCTTAATTCTAAATTTCTGATCAAATATAATTGGTTGAAATGTGTGGCCAAATAGAAAGTGTGTCTAAATAGAAACCAGTCAGCTCCGCCGAAAAAATTCAGAATCTGTAAAGTGAATCTTTGGCAAAAATATCTCTTATTTTTGAAGAAATCAAACAAAAATGTTGGAAGTTATGCGGTGAGAAAGTAATAGGTCCAATGCATTAGTACCTATGGAGGTTTTACCCTTCGTGCTTAGCCAACTTTGAGTAGTATAATTATTATAATGATAGAAGTCATGTTCAGAAAGATTAATTTGATGTTTGTTGAGATGTTGTTTCTCGGTAGGCAGGCTTTACTAGTATAAGAGTCAAGATATGTTGAATTTGTTTTTTGGTTCTTTTGGAGCAAAACTTATATAGAGTGAAATTAATGTACAGTAAAATTCCTCTATTACGACCACTGATTAGAAAGCTAATTGAATGCATGCAAGACAGGTGACAGCTTTAAGCAAGGTGAAAGTAAAACAGAACGCACCTAAAATGTTGCAAGGATTCCTAAATCAGTGTTTAATTTGTTCTGTGAATGAGTGTCTAGTAGTTCTCAATTTTCAAACAGTGTTCAAACACCCCCCCCCCCCCCCCCCCCCCCCCCCCCCCCCCCCCACCACAAACACACACACAAACCTCCCAGCTATTCACATATAAAATCATGCCGACTATGAACATCTAAAACAAGTGAAGATTTTCACAGGCAAGAGGGCAGACCACATCTGACAGATCCTATAAGAAGCTGATCATTCAGGGGCTGTCTGATCTGAGTCTACATTGTTTTCAAGAATCATCCATTAATGGTTTCAGCAAAAAACGTGTTAACCCTTTAGGTGCCAAATTAAAAGTGAGTTTTTTACCCCTTCACCGTTTTTTTGTTGGTCTGCTTCTAAAGTGTCTTCTGTAAGAACGTTTCAAAGTAAGATTTATGGTAGTATGATATATATCGGTACCAGTGTCAAACAGTTTTGATCCTGATCAGACGCTGTGTTACCCGGCGTCTGATCAGGATCAAAGCTGTTTACAAAGTCTCATTTATGCGGCTTGGGCGCTGAAAGGGTTAACTCTTTGAACCCTAGTCACGCATATATGCGTCAATTTCAAACAGTGTACATGTGAGGAGTACACTTGTCCTATGCAAACAGTGTATACCCTGATCAGAGGGCTCTATAAGGAGCCCTCTGATCAGGATATACACTGTTTGTCATTTGTAATACATTGCTGTTATCCACCCTTAATAGTCAAAAATGGACTTGACTTATAATGAAATCGGAATTGTTCATTAAAAGTTTCAGGGAGGAAAAGGGTTAAGCAAACAAATGTGTGAGTTCTGTTCCATGGAGACTCATTATTACATTGCACTTCCTTTAATGTGTTCAACTCGTGCATGCTGGGTAATTTTTTCGTCTGCAAAAAATGTTGTCTGCTACTTTTCTAAAATTTGAATTTTCTTAATTTCTTTTCAAAACAGAAATCAGATCAAGTGTCAAAAAGTTTGGATCCTGATGAGACACAACGTAATAATCACAGTATTATATGGCATCTCATCAGGATCCTAACTGTTTTCAAGTTTTCACCCAGGGCTCCAGATAAGGGGGGTATTTCAAAAACTAAAATCTTTATTTCTCAATTAAACCCTATGATGTCACTACTCATTAGAATTGTCTCTTCGAGACAATTCTAATGAATAGTAACACTATAAAATTTGGTGGTAAAATGAGTGAGAAAGTGTTGGATTTGTTCAATTTACCCCTCTTATATCTGGTGCCCTGAGTTTCAACACTAGCATGCTAAGAGTAGAATTGAGCATGTAACGAGTGTAATGCTGAGTGAATTAAATTTTTGCACGCTATTTTGCAAATCATAGTGCGAATCCGGATGAGACACTGTTTTATGGGGCATCTCATCAGGTTTCGAACTGTTTGACTTGATGACCTTATTTTGAAAATTACATTTTTCACAAACATTTGTTTTGAACTGTAGCAGACTACAATTGTTTTTGACTTAGTGTTCAAAGGGTTAACCCATTCCTCCATAATGGCTCTTGTTTATTCCTCCACTGAAGAAAATAGTTTGTTTTTATGCAGTCATGAATCATGCACCATGAGAAATATATTCCATATCCTAGCATATGGTAGCATAAAGGAGGTTGGAAGTAAAACAGAATATGCTGTACAGCACATTCTGCTTTACTTTCAACCTGCTTTAATTCAACCTGTATTTAGAAATCACCTGCATTAAGCAACCACCTGGATCTTCAATTAACCCATTACTTCATAAACATTTAAATGTTTCTTCCACTGAAGAAAATACTAAGTCCTGAATATATTATATAAGAAATATTTCCTATTCCCAGAGCACCAGATAAGGGTAGTTTTTCAAAAACTAAAATCTTTATTTCTCAATTAAACCCTATGGTGTCACTACTCATTAGAATCGTCTCGAAGAGACGATTCTAATGAGTAGTAACACCATAGGATTTGGTGCTGAAATGAGTGAGAAAATGTTTGATTTGTTGAAATAACTATCTCTTATCTGGAGCCCTGCTATTCCTACCAGAGGGTAGATTAAAGCAACTGGAAAGTAAAGCTGAATGCATGTTAAGGCACTTTCTGCTTTAATTTCAACCTGCTTCATTTGATCATGTGTCTTCAAAATTAGACACAGGCAATGGGGTAATGGGTTAAGTAATTGTTACAAGCTTGACTTTCAAGACTCCAGATAGGGCAGTATTTCAAAAACTAAAATCTTTATTTCTGCATTAAATCCTATGGTGTCACTACTCATTAGAATCGTCTCGAAGAGACGGTTCTAATAAGTAGTAACACCATAGGGTTTGGTGCTGAAATGAGTGAGAAACTGTAACCTTTGTATTTGTTTAGTTTACTCTCTCTTATCTGGAGCCCTGACTTTAATACAGCGCTCCCTCTCAACAACGACACCTTATGGGAGACAAATCATGTGAGTGTTGTTCGGAGGGAGTGGTTATAGAGAGGGAAATTGGTTTACATTTGCAAACAGCTTGAATCCAGATCAGACGCCGCATTACATGGCTTCTGATCTGGATTCAAGCTGTTTGTCACTCGTCATTACGTTATTTCAATCAAAATGTCCAATATAAATCTTTGAGAAAATGAGCAGACGACAGCTTTAAGCAGACGATATTGAAGTAGTGCAAGCGTTAGACATAATTATCCTGTTAAGGGAACTTCAATAAGGGTCATTGTAAGGAGGGAATTGTTGTTGGGAGGGCCATTGTGGAGAGGGAGCACTGTATTTTCAACCCCATTCCTGCCTGTGCTTCCAACAAGCTACAGGTGTATTCAATCCACGAAGTGGTAATAATTTTCTAACTCATTTTAGCACCAAATCCTATGGTGTTACTACTCATAAGAATCGTCTCTTCGAGACGATTCTAATGAGTAGTGACACCATAGGGTTTTATGCAGAAATAAAGATTTTTTGTTTTTGAAATACTCGCCTTATCTGGATCCCTGACTTTATATAATTTCAACCCCATTCGTGCCTGTGCTTCAAACAAGCTACAAGTGTATTCAGGCCACGAAGTGGTAATAATTTGATTGCACAGAGAAATCTCCTAGGATTAAGTTCAAATGGAATTTCATGCTTGCGAATAACAAAACACATTTCGCCTTGCTTAGTGTGATTTTCCACAAATTAAGTCTGTTGAACACTAAGTAATATTGTTGTTCGCAACAGTTGTCATCTGCTAATGTTTTGAAAATTTGAGTTTTTCTGAAAATTTCTTTTCTAAATATGCTCTGAGTGATAAGCAGTTTTGATCCAGATGAAACACTGAGTTACTGTGCATCTCTTTTGAATGATAAAATACAAACTGATTGCAAGGAAAATCATTGTTTTTTAGTTTTTTACTCAGGCAAAACTGACATTCAAATAACCATGAACTACCATGAACAACCATGGTTGCCTTAGTCACATAACCATGGGTTACCATGGTCGACCGTGTTATATTAAATGGCACCTGGGTTAAATGACACCATGGTTTACCATAGTTTTACCAGTGATTATCTTTTATCATGGTCAACCATGGTTTACCATGGTCTAGACCATGTTAAATTGGTGGTATTTGATGGCCGATGATAATATAATTCCTTCACTAAAGAAAAAGTTCCACTTAATACAGTCATGAAAATGTATCATAAGAAATGTTACTTTAACCCTTAGCCTGCCACTCACGACTATAGCTCCATATGCAAACAGCTTGGATCCGGATGAGACGCCGAGTAACTCGGCGTCTCATCCGGATCCAAGCTGTTTGACACTCGGACAACATTTTCAGCAATTTTGAGCAACTTTGAAACTTGAAGCAGACGAGAAATATAGCAGACAACAATTTATTTGGCGGGCTAAGGGTTAACACTTTACTCCATAACATGTTCTAGTTTGAAGTTAAAGCAGGTTGACAGTGAAGAAGGATGTGCCTAACAGCATGTTCTGCTTTAATTTCAGCCTTCTATAAGCCACCATCTGTTGGTATATAGAATCTTTTTCTTATGACTGTATAAATTTGAACTATTTTCTTCAGTGAAGGAATAACATGAAGGCATTAAAATGTGTATCTTTGGAGAAATGGATTGAACCAATACCCTATAGCCTGTTTTTAGTTTTGAAGACATGTGACCACTTAAAGCAGGTTTAAAGTAAAGCAGAATGTGCCTTAAGGCACATTCTGCTTTACTTTCACCCTGCTTTAAGCTATTATCTGCTAGAATATAACCAATATTTCTTATGACACAAATTCATGACAGTATAAAATGGACCTTACAACCATCTGATAGGATATAGCAAAAAGTCCTTATGATACATATTTATAACCGTATTAATTGGAATTATTTTCTTAAGTGGAGGAATAAATTAAAGGTGCTGAAATGTGTATTTATGGGGTAATTCGTTAAATAATTTTTTCAGGAATGCTCACGTAAGCTTGGCTTTGTATGTAGGGAAGGTTTGCTTGTGGTTCATATTTTATGCTGAGAATAATTTAAGCGGCTGTGGGCACCATCTGAATTTACTGAATTTGTGACCATGGCAACAGAATAATAATGACAACCAGTAGAATTTCCAAGGAGACAGTCTTTTTTAGTCAAGAAAATACAGTCATACCTTTATGGAACTGCGATTAAAGAAAGAGCATGACATTGTACATGTCGAATAATAATTATTTATAAAGAAGGAAATTTAATGTTGAGTGCTGATACATATAGGTCATTATAGGAGCATACTGCACAACTTAACTCATTGCATGCTGGGTAATTTTTTCGTCTGCAACAATTATTGTCGTCTGCTGATGTTCTAGAAATGGAATTTTCTAAATTCATCTAGAATTGAAGATAGGTGACCACTTAAAGCAGGTTGAAAATAAAGCAGAACACCCTTTAAGGTGCATTCTGCTTTACTTCCAGCCTGCGTTAAGCTACCATCTGCAAGGATATAGAACATAATTCTTAATTAAGAGATAATTATATTCATGGCTAAATATTTCTTAAGATATATATGCATGGCTATATTGGAACTATTTTCTTAATCATGGGAATACATTAGAGGCATAAAAAGGCACTTCTATGGAGAAAGGGTTAAATTGAAGAGCTATTGTGGTCTTTCATACATAGAGGAGCTCTCTGAATCATTTTCATCCTGCATTAACTAGTCACCTATCTTTAACCCTTAGCCTGCCAGTCACGACTATAGCTCCATATGCAAACAGCTTGGATCCGGATGAGACGCCGAGTAACTCGGCGTCTCATCCTGATCCAAGCTGTTTGACACTCGGACAACATTTTCAGCAATTATGAGCAACTTTGAAGCACTTTGAAACTTGAAGCAGACGAGAAATATAGCAGACGACAATTTATTTGGCGGGCTAAGGGTTAAAGGTCGATAAATACAAGACTTACTGTATGTCATTGTCTCAGATTCCATTGTCAAAAATAAGATTACCAAAAAAATCAATCAAAGAGTGTAATTTTCTGTGACCTTTGAACTTTGACTTTTTTTGGGGAGGGGGGCTTAAGGTTCACTGACCCTCCCAAGTTGATATCTCTGTGCATAGTTTCATTTTCAGTGTTACCCCATACCCCATAAATACCCTTTTTACGCCTTTAATTTATTCCTCCACAGAAGAAAATAGTTCCAATTAATTCATACATTCATGAATATGTACCATGAGAAATAAGTTTCTATTTCCTAGCAGATTGTAGCTTAAAGCAAGCTGAAAGTAAATCAGAATGTGTGGACGCATTCTGCTTTACTTACAACCTGCTTTAAATTAATTAAGGGACTCGCAACCGGATGGTGTACTTGTCAAAATAAAATAAAATACTCAAATGAAAGCAAATTTGTGGCATTATTTGGCTTCTGACATTAAAAAAATATGATCAGTCCAAAAAAAGTCTCAAGAATCGTCACCGAATCTTTTTTTTTTTAGATATTTTCCATCCTTTTTCTATAGCGTCAGCTGACGGTATAGTTGTTGTTGTTGCTTCTCTACACGGGCTCAGACATAAACCGAGCCGAATATGTATAAATCAATCGCTACCAGTGAAGTATGTTAATTAGCTACAATATAGATAGAGAGTCCCAGTAGCCGCGTGGTTAAGGCGTTTGCCTTTGTTATAATGTTTGTCTCCGTATGGAGGGTCACGGGTTCGAATCACACCAGAGCTTCTTCCTTTTTTTTTTTTTTTTGAAATGCATTTTTTAACAGAATTTATTATCCAAAACTAAATCTTACCCATTTATATAAGCATTTGACATATATTTACAAATTACTATTTTTAATGCTAAATTAATTGCGAGCCTCTTTAAGAGGTCACATGTTAAAAGAGCTTGTTAGAAAAGTAGAAAACTCCATTTGTTATAACAGTCACCTGAGTCTCTTTTAACCCATTTATCCAATAGCCTGTTTCTAGGAATAAAGATAGGTGACTACTTAAAGCAGGTTGAAAGTAAAGCAGAATGTGCCTTTAGGCAAATTCTGTTTTACTTTCAACCTGCTTATGCTACCATCTGCTAGAATAAAGAAAATATTTCTTATGAAACACATTTATGACTGTATAATTTGGAAGTACATGTATTAGAGGAATAAATGAAAGGCATAAAAAGACATATCCTTAGCAAGCCCGGCCGATTTTGTACACATAACACACACACTACCGGACTAGTTTGAAGCTCATTTTCTGAATAAACACTACACTTTGACATCTCAAAACTACTCTGACGTGTCAACACGAAACCGAAAGTGACAATCTATTTTTAGAAGCGCTATATTTAAATCGCGTTCACGCAATACCCAAACGACTTAAAAAAAAAAAAAAAAAAAAAAAAAAAAAAAGTGGATCCTGAGCTCAGTTTGAGCTCAGTTTGAGGTTTGTGAGCTTTGTGTTGACATGTCAGTGTTACTGAATTCCAGCATGAGTGCTATTATAACGGGTTTTGACAAAAAGGTCGAGTACATTTTAAACCGAAAGTAGAAAGATGGACCGTTTCGGCCCCTCTGGCATTCGCCTTTTTCCAATCTTGCAAATTTGTGTCTGGATCCATTTTGGATGCTGCCTGAAAGTGCCACATTTTGCAGGAGACCATTGATATTCTAGAAATAGGCAGTGCCGAACCTGGCCTTTCAGAAAAGTCTTCCAACGCGATGTGCGAATCATAACTTTTCATTCTACGGAAGCCAAAATGTGCCATAAACGTCAAAACGTTTTAATACGTTATGGGCGTGGAAAGGATATATGACGCAATGGGTTAAGGAACTGGTACAAGGGTTGTCGAAAGGAGGTAATCGTTGTTGAGAGGGCCATTTTTAGGGAGGGAACACTATAGAAAGCCCTTGTTAAAAGTTATTAGATGTTGGGAAAGTAATTCAAGTATTATTTCCAGTACCTCCTAGCTAAGGACTTCTTTTCTTAATGTATGAATGATTTAGAGATGTTAAAAGGTGTATTTACTGAGTAATGGGTTAAAGTTCATGACATTACAATAGGGATGCATAAATAGTTGTGACACTTGAAATGATGTCAATAACAATACGGGAATGAATGACCCTACTTGTAGACCCACTTCAAACCCCTACTTACCCTAGGAATCAGTCAATAGAATCAATCTATAGTGAAGTAGCCTGGAAATATCATTGCTGAGCCCTTATACTCCATGTTCTTGTGGAAAGGGTATTGAACTATTATAGAACTCTTCCAGAATAGGAATTTAACATTCATGCTACTCAAGCATAATGCATCATTTGCAAACAGCATACCAATGAGGAGTACACTTGTCCTCATAATGCAAACAGTCTAGACCCTGATCCTTAAAGAGTCCTCTGATCATGGTCTACACTGTTTGTCATTTTGACATAAAAAAAAATCATCCCTTAAAAGTCCAAAATGGACTAGACTTAATTGAAAACTAGAACTGTCCATTTGAGGTTTGAGGGAGGTAAAAATACAGTATACTTAGCACAGGGCTGCCATAAGTTGACATGAAAAATCCTAAGATTTCCAAATTTGCATTTTTCAATCACGAATTTACGAATCGTACCTTTACCCCATAGTCTGTTTCTAGTTTTGTTGACACATGACTACTTAAAACAGACTGGAAGTAAAGCAGAATACGCCTTATGGCGCATTCTGCTTTACTTTCAGTCTGCTTTAAGCTACCATCTTCTAGGAAAAAATCCGAAGATTTAGGAAAAATCCGGAGAAATGGCAGCCCTGTTAGCATGAGATTGGCTAGGACAAATGTTGACTGTACAAAATGTACTTATTTATTAGGGACGTTTCTCACACCTCGCCCTTTGGCTTATGCGGCCTTTGTTGACATAAAACTAGGTTTTCACATCATTTGACTGCCTCTAAAATGCCACCGACAATTAGAGTTACGACCCTATATGAGTTCTCACCCTTTTAACCTTGTATTGGAGTTCTCACCCTTTTAATCCTTTACTCCATAGACTATTTCTAGTATTGAATATAGGTGACTACTTACAGCAGGTTGAAAGTAAAGCAGAATGCAACTTCATTTTTTTCAAACACAGAAGTCAATAATTCGACTTTTTACACGGGGCTCAAGATAAGATTGGGTAAACTGAACAACTCCAACATTTTCTCACTTATTTCAGAGAAAAATCCTATGGAATAACTACTCATTAGAACTGTCTCAAAGAGACGATTCATTCTAATGCGTAGTAACACCATAGGATTTAATGCAGAAATAAAGATTTTAGTTTTTGAAATACTCCCCTTATCAGCTCTGTTTAAATTATACAGTCATGAATACAGACAGAATATAGGATATATTTAGTTATTCTATGACGAGAGGTTCTACTGTACTATTTTCTCCACTTTCAAATAATTAACACACCACCTGATGCTCCGTCTTTTTTTACCGCAGTTCAATTTTCTTATTGTGTCCTGCCTCCGTCTCATTATTTGTTATTAGGTCGCACATTTTCTGTTTTCCCTACGGGCAGTTGGCAGTTTCTGACATGCCAAACTTGCTCCTGTGATTCTGGCAAATGACATTAGTTGTACAGTCAAACTTCATTGCTTTATTAAAGGTTTCTCCTTTAACCCATTACCCCATAAATACGCCTTTTTACGCCACTAATTTATCCCTCCACTGAAGAAAATAGTTTCAATTTATACAGTCATAAATATGTACGATAATTTTTTTTTTTATATTTTTGAAGATATTTTCTTAAAGCAGGCTGAAAGTAAAGCAGAATGCGCCTTAAGGCGCATTCTGCTTTACTTTCAACCTGCTTTAAGTTGTCATCTAATTTCAAAACCTAGACACAGGCCACATGGTGTAATGGGTTTAGAGACCTTTGACCTGGGTCTCAACTACATGTATTTGCATAGGACAAGTGCACTCTTCACCGGTACTCTTTTTGGGAAGCATGCATGTATTGAGTTCAAATGGTTTAGATCCATCGTTCAAGTATATTTGCAGTTTAATTTCATTGTTTATATATATATACGAGGGTTGTTCGGAAAGTTCGTAGAATTTTGTTATAAAATTACGTATAGTCGTAGTTGGATGCAAAAAATTAGATCCACATTAATTTCCAGATCTGTGCTACATATTCTGTGAAAATCGGCAATTTACGCCTCAATACATATTTTCAATGCATCTTAAAAATACATACATAACGCATACCCGGAGCACGTCAGCGTCGACGTGACGTCAAACGTTATGTACGCCGAGCGAACGTCTAACTTTCTCAACATAATCACACGCAATATCCACCCACTTGTTATGCCTTCTAACTCATTTTGCGTACGATTCTGCATACAAGTCTTCACTGAATGTAGATACAACTTGCTGGGTCTGTTTGGTTAATTCAGCTACTGAAACAAATGTAATTCCACGTAAGCTCTGCTTTAACTCTGTGAGAACTCTAAAACCCACGGGAGCCAATTTTGACCGTTAGGCGGGTGTTCTTACATCTCAAACCACAGTAAGCTGATTTCTAACTGCGTTGAAGCTG
Organism: Gari tellinella; assembly: GCA_922989275.2. NCBI lineage: Eukaryota > Metazoa > Mollusca > Bivalvia > Cardiida > Psammobiidae > Gari > Gari tellinella. The sequence continues at coordinate 33,863,650 of OV277873.1, read as the reverse complement.
CTCTACGGTCCGGTTCATTATCCTGATGTAGCATTACGCGGTCAAGATCCATGTGTAGTCGCTTCCGTAGTGATAATTCTGTCAAAAAAAAAATTCGCCACCTTCGGCATCGTTGCGGCTGAGAAACATCTGAGAGCATCTAACTCGGTTCTCCTTTTCCTTGTCCGTGAATAATCTCGGCACCCAGTGTGCTCCAACATTAGACATACCAAGTTCATCTGTTAATATTTCTTGAACGGTAGTGCACGAAACACCAGTTTTACCAGGGATATACCTTACTGTGTTTTTCTGTCCGCATTTTCCATATCTTTGGACTTGTCCTTAATGGAAGCAGCTAAGATCGATGGTCGGTCGCTCCTAGGAGCGTCCTGGATCGGTTATCTTCGATTTCTAAATAGTCAGTGCCATTTATACAGGAATGCGAGACTGAACTTTTTGTCATTTTTTCCCGTTGATTTAATCATTTTAAGAGTGTTGTCGGCGATTTACCTAGAGTAACACTTTTTTTTAATAACGCTTCGCAAGTCACCGTCACTGGTCGACGTCATTTCTTGTTAGTTCGCATTTCCGCTCTATTTAGACTAAATACTGTAAATTCTGTTCAAACGCTTACAATGTTTTGAAATTATGAGTAACTAACGTCATGACGTCATGTTACAATCAGACATTTTCGTGCTTTTCTAGCGCCAAAGGGATGGAGAGAAATCACGTTTACATAATTAGAATAAATTTTAAAAAGTCACAACTTTCGAGCTGCTCCGGGTCCCGGTTACTGCGTTGCTACGGTAACATGTATATTCGGCAAACATAACTTGTTTCATTTCTCTCTTTGTAAATGTTTTAACAATAAGATGAGGTACTTACATACTAAATTTCCAATTGATCAAATGAAGCTAACCAGAGATATAACAAAATTCTACGAACTTTCCGAACAACCCTCGTATATGCTATAGCTAGCTTACGTTGAACATATCCATATTACAAAGTTTGAAATATGAATATGTTTGACTTAACGGTAGTTGGACTGTATTCGACAGTTTCAGGCGGCGGTAGGCTGACAGGAAGTGTGTCAACTCTAAGCTGTGAGCTGCCAATCATTTCTTCTTTGGTTTCTTGTGTATTGTCTTTATACTGTACAGGTGCAGATCTAGGGCATATATATAGTAGGATTCCTGTACATTATTGTAAATGTAGTTATTTTTATATGCCCGTCATCGACGGTCGTATTATGGTATACCCAGCGCTGTACGTCCGTAATTTAAGTCCGTCCGTCCGGGCTTACAGGAGCTACCTTATGGGGTCCGTTTTGGTCATTAACCTGGCCAGTTAGTGATTGTGGGGTTGAAAGAGAGTATTGTGGGGTTCAAAATCACGCATGTGGGGTTAGTTTTAGGGTTAGGGTTTATATAGCAAAAAACCCCACAACAACCGTCCGTCCGTCCGCACAACCGAAATGGGTTAGAGGGCCTTTTCTGGCCAGATAACGGTAAACATAACAAAAGAAGACAATAGAGTTCATTCCGTAACAATAGAATAAGGGGCCGTGGCCCGTTATTCAAACAAAAGAAAATAACAAAAGAAAAGGCCCTCTAACCCATTTCGGTGGCACGTCCGTCCGTCCGTTAACTTTTCTTGTTAGCGCTCTCTCACCTTCATTTATTTACCGATTTTTATTAAACTTCCTACAAATATTCCATACCACAATAGTTCGGACGAGACGCGTTTCAGAGGTTGGCGGCTATTTTTAGCAGAGTTATGCCCCTTTATTGTCAAAAATAGGCATTTTTAAAAAAAAAACAGAATTTTTTTTTTTTATTCAATTGATTTCAAATTTGATATTGTGATACAATGAATGAAGTTACTTAACATATATTACGGGTTTTGGGTTTGACTCCGTATTTTCAGAGTTATGCCCCTTCACACAATTTTTTTAACAATATATAATGCTTCCTGATAATAGTTTTACTTACATTTTGTCTATTGTAACCAAATTTCATATTTATCTTTCTCATTATGCAGGGAAGGCACCTGAGAATTTTGGTTCCAGTTAAATTATTTTTCTATGAGTTATGCCCCTTTACATACTTTAAATTTAAAATAAGCCACACTTCGTCAGTTAACTTTTCTTCTTAGCGCTCTCTCACCTTCATTTATTGACCGATTTTGATTAAACTTCCTACAAATATTCCATACCACAATAGTTCGGACGAGTTCGCGTTTCAGACATTGGCGACTATTTTTAGCAGAGTTATGCCCCTTTATTGTCAAAAATGGGCATTTAAAAAAAAAAAAAAAAAAAACTTTTTTATATTTTATTCAATTTATTTCAAATTTGATATGGTGATACAATGAATGAAGTGACTTAATATATATTACGGGTTTTTAGTTTGACTCCGTATTTTCAGAGTTATGCCCCTTGACACAATTTTTTTAACAATATATTGTTTCCTGATAATAATTTTACTTACATTTTGTCTATTGTAACCAAATTTCATATTTAGCTTTCTCATCATACAGGGAAGGCACCTGTGAATTTTGGTTCCTGTTAAATTTCAAACGTTGGCGACTATTTTTAGCAGAGTTATGCCCCCTTTATTGTCAAAATTCCGTGATATATCCAAAGTATGTAAATACGCCCAAAGAGCATTTGTTTATGAGAAAACAGTTGGTAGAAAAACTATCGTGATAGTATTGCAATAGGTTCTTGACTATCGCAATACTATCGGGATAGTACTTGAGCTATCACAATACTACAGCATAATCTTTTTGAGATCGATAGTTGGGCCTGCACTCCAGGCGACTTTTTCCAGTCGGCCTGAGTCCGGACGACTTTGACACCCGCCGGCCATGACGGGCGTATTTTGCCGCACTGCGGTGCTCTTGTTCACTTTGTAATAGTACATTCATATGATTTCATATGAAGTGCTTTAGAAAGCACAACTCCTGTGTGAAAAAAGCACTTTATAAATCTGGTATAATAATAGTAATAATAATATAGTTCTAATCAACGGATTATGCCTTATACGCCTTTAACTCCATTACTAAATCAAGTAGTTTCACTTTGTACAGTCCTGATTATGCATTGAAAGAAATACTTTCTGTATTCTAGCAGATGTTACTTAAAGCACACTGAAAGTAAAGCAGAACACTCCTTTAGCAGGATGAAAGGAAAGCAAAATGCTCCTGCTTTACTTTCTATTTGTTCTGCTTTATTTTCAGCCTGCTTCAAGCTTTGTTACTGCGAACAAACTATGGAAGAAAGGGATACGATATTCTGTCTTGGGATATAAGGTTTATATGAGATTTTGTAGCAATTGGGCTATGTATACTATAATTTCATATTAGCCCACTACCCCATATTTACATCTTTTTACGCCCTTAATTTCTTCCTCTACTGAAGAAAATACATTATAGTTTCAATTTACACTAGTCACCTAATACAGATATTACTATGATATTCTTGGAACTTATTTCTTCAGTGAATGAATAAATCAAAGGCATAAAAAGGCGTATTTATGGGGTAATGGGTTAAATTATTGGTCACCTAATACAGAATTATTACATGCTTGCTTTACTTTCAGCCTGCTTTAAGCTAACATCTGCTAGAATAAAGAAAAAAAATCTTATTATTCATGTTCATGACTGTATAAAGTGGAACTATTTTCTTTCATGGATGTTTAGATTAGATGCATAAAAATGGGTATCTATGGAGGTTAAAATATTCCCTTGATCCGCCCATGGCTTCCAAGATTCTTATGTGGATAGAAATGGAAACAAAAAACCTGTTGATCAATAAATGTTAAAAACTTGAATAATCTGATTACTTCAAGGGGCTTCAGGAAAACACAGATAAAATCTAGAGAGTCTTAAGTAGGAAAGAATGGGAGAAATTTACATACACTGTCAAACAAGTATCAACCGCTTACCCCATAAGTTTATTTCTCCACTGAAGAAAATAGTTCCAAACAGTCATTATTAAGATATATTTCCTATATCCAAGCAGATAGTAGCCTGATTTAACCCATTACCTCATAAATACGCCTTTTGACGCCTTTAATTTATTCCTCCCCTGAAGAAAGGAGTTCCAAATTATACAGTCGTGAATATTTAACATTAGAAATAATTTCTATATTCTAGCAGCTGGTAGCTTAACGCAGGCTGAAAGTAAAGCAGAATGCGCCCTAAGGCGCATTCTGCTTTACTTTCAACCTGCTTTAAGTGGTCACCTATTTTCAAAACTAGAAAATGCCTATGGGGTAATGGGTTAATAAAGCAGCCTGAAAGTCAAGCAGAATGTGAATTACTTTCAGCCTGCTTTAACCCTTTACCCCATAGCCTGTTTCTAGTTTTGAAGACATGTGGCCATTTAAAGCAGGTTGAAAGTAAAGCAGAATGTGCCTTAAGGCACATTCTGCTTTACTTTCAGCCCGCTTTAAGCTAAAATCTGGTAGGCTATATAAAATATTTGTAATGGTAATTGTTCATGAGGGTATGAACTGGAACTATTTTCTTTAGCGGAGGAATAAATTAAATACGCTAAAAGTCGCTTCTATGGGGGAAAGGGTTAAGTGGTCATCTGTCTTCAATACTAGAAATACCGGCTATATACTTAGCCTTTTTCCCATTTTGAAAATAGATGACCATTTGCAGCAGGTTGAAAGTATTCATTATGATATGTTCATAACTGCTTCAATTGAAACTATTTTCTTCAGTGGAGGACTAATTTAAAGCGTAAAATGGGGTAATGGGTAAAGTGACCAGAAAGCAGGGAAGCATGGGGGTATCTAATGACATGTTATTGCTTATAATGCATGATAAAAGTCATGCAGAAAGCTCCTGTAGGAGCTCCTATAGGCTTTCTGGTTGACTTTTATCATGTAGTAAGCTGCTATATTTCTGTAAATATTTATACGTCATATTTTGAGCGGCAGATCAATGCAGGTTTTACTGTTAATGCCGCCAAATTGAAATGCTAAAATTTCAGCTTGAATTGCAAGAATAATGGGTTTGGCCAAATTGAAGTTTCAGCTTCTTTAAATGCTGATATGCATGAAGCATCATGATTAAACTTCATTTGGGGATAGATAGATAGAAGATGCTGTATTTGAAAGTGCACAGAAGTCAGAGAATATTGAGTTAATTTTAAGATATGGCATATTCAGGGCTGCCATAAGTTGAAATAAAAAATCCTTAGATTTCCAAATTTGCATTTTTCAAGTGCGATTTTACGAATCGTACCTTTACCCCATAACCTTTTTCTTGTTTTGTTGACATGCGACTACTTAAAGCAGGCTATAAGTAAAGCAGAATGCGCCTTAGGGCGCATTCTGTTTTACTTTCAGCTTGCTTTAAGCTACCATGTACTGGGAAAAAATCCGGAGATTAAGGAAAAATCTGGAGAATTGGCAGCCCTGCATATTATGTGAGGTATCTAAGAGCCATCAAATTAGTAGAAATTGCTTTTTGAAATATTTGGAGGTAGCTACCCCTGTGAAAAGTGTTCAAGAATTTTAGAATATTCATGACTGTTATATGGAATTATTTAACATATTCTACAAAAGAAGTTTAAGAACTTTTGTAATTATAGAACAATGATTTTAAAACCATCAAATTTCTAGATTTTTTGTAGAATATTCATGAAGGTTAAATGGCCACTTCTAGAATTGTTCATGAATATCAAGAAGTTATTCTTGAAAAATTCTGAAAAAATTCAATACCTTCCCCACACCGGAAGTCACTTTAACAGAAATTAGTGATTCTTATGACAGGTTGCTAAGCTTAATGCAAGACAGGAAGCTATTATATAGGACAATCACATTTCCATATCTGGTTCTATACTGTTTGCAAAGTCCACCTGTGGTTTCCATAGCAACATGGCTCATATGTCATTTTCCACAGTATCCAATTTCCTGACAACTCCTCATTTCCCAGGGAAAAAACTGTTACATTTTCACTCTGACTTGCAGGGTTGCCATTTCTCTGGATTTTTCCGAAATCTGTGGATTTTTATCCAAGCAGAACTGATTCTGCTTTACTTTCAACCTGCTTTAAGTTATCGCATTTGAATAAATAGAAAATTTGGAAATCTTAGGATTTTTCATGATCAACTTAATTATCCCCTGTGGAAAGGTATTGAATTTTTATAGAACTATTCCAGACTAATTTCTTGAATATTCATGAGCAATTCTAGTAGTGGCCATTTAAGTGCATGACTTTTCTGCAAAAATTCTAGAAAAGTTCTAGAAATCTGATTGTTTTAGAACCATTGTTCTAGAATTACAAAAGTTCTTGAACTCCTTTTCTAGAATATTTAAAGAAATTCTTAAAGTTCTAGAAGCTGCCATTTAAAATTCACGAACATTCTAAAATTCTTGAACACTTTTCACAGGGGATGGCATCCCTGCCATGGACTTGTCAGTGATTCTCCAGAGTCCACACTCACTGTGTAGTAATTGTGTTAGCGATCAGATTTCCCTATTATGATTGTATCTTGCATTAAGGAACCATGGTATTCCATAAATAACCAATCATCGAAGTAGTCTTTGATATAGGTGGTTGATGAACCCATTACCCCATAAATATGCCTTTTTATGCATTTAATTTATTCCTCCATTGAAGTAATAAATATGTGCTGCATACAGCGGGGGTGGAGGCATAGATTTGAATTCAAACAGTTTGCTTATTTTGTGCATGAATACCCCTTTGATGAGTAAAATTGTATTTCTGGTCAAGCTTATTATTACATTGTAATGGGACAATTAATGCTTTCATTAATTGTTATACAATGTACTGGTTTTATGGTTGACCAACATCTCTGACTGTCACTTGGACTTTTGAGTTTAGTCTGAAATTGTTATCAAGCATTTAATTGGTCAGATTTGAGCCCAGGCTCAAATCTGACCAACCAAATGCTTGAGAACACACTCAGACTCAACTCAAACACGTTATAACCTTGGAGCTGGAACTCACTTTATGAGTACTGCAGTATCAACTCAGTTTTATCATTATTACAGTATCTGCGAAGGGAAACAGAGAATCTAATTGCTATAGCACATCATTATTACATATTGGCAGATTCTCTTTATTATTGATGAAGATTATCACCCAGTCCTTATCCCAGGAGAAAACATCCTTGCTTGTGCATCAGGAACATTTACCATGTGGACTCTCCCATTTCTAAATAATGACCAGGCTCCAAGGTTATTAAGCATTAGAGTTGAGTCCGAAGGCTCAAATCTGACCAATCAAATGCTTGAGAACAACTCACACTTCAACCAATTTTACATTGACTATTGAGGGATTTCCTCTGTGAAGAGACGATTCTAATGAGTAGTAACATCATAGAGTTTAAGGTAGAAATAAAAGGAAAAACTGTTACAATAGTAGATAGATTTATTTGGGTAAAAAGTGTAGTACAAAACATGGCAAAGCATAATTATAGCAACAGTATAAGAGCCATGTAAATGTAATGTCGCACTAAAAACCAAGTATTACAGAAAAAAGGGGAAAATATCACTCTCTCTTATTAATTAGTGATTCTGGAACTCTGTTTAAGGAACGACCACACCAATTTCAGGAATTCCCAAGAGAGTGATGTAAGCATGGTCATTGTGACATGTAATGGACAACATGTAATGGACAAATTATGTCAATCAATTCTTAGAGGAATTCCAGTGACCACTCAGGTCAGTCAACTGGTCACTGTCATGTTGACACAGAATTAGCCCTTACCTTAACCCTTAGCCCGCCAAATAAATTGTTGTCTGCTATATTTCTTGTCTGCTTCAAGTTTCAAAGTGCTTCAAAGTTGCTCAAAATTGCTGAAAATGTTGTCCGAGTGTCAAACAGCTTGGATCTGGATGAGACGCCGAGTTACTCGGCGTCTCATCCGGATCTAAGCTGTTTGCATATGGAGCTATAGTCGTGACTGGCAGGCTAAGGGTTAATAGTGTAAACCGAGAGCAACTTCACGTGGAACTATAGTCAACTATAGTCTGGACCTTTAGTCAGACAAAATGTCGGTCGACGCATGCGCATTATAAGGCCACTAAAGGAACACCTTTTGTTGAACCAATGAAACAAGAGGTTCACTGGTCAAATGACGTCACTATAGTCAAACCATCGGTGTTCTGTTGGAGCTATAGTCACTATAGACTATAGTCCCACATGATTTTGCTCCAAGTGACCACTTAGCAACTTCAAACCCTGTCATTACTCCAAAAATATTCCTTTTTATGCATTTAATTTACTATTCCACTGAAGGAAATAGTTCTATTTAATAGAGTCATGAATATGTATCATAGGAAATATTTTCTATATTCTGGCAGATGATAGCTTAAAGCAAGCTGAAAGTAGAATATAGAACAATTTTTGGCTTTGGGCATCTGCCCAAAGCCTATATCTAATCGTAAAGTTTTTTTGGGGTGCGTGTCTAGCTCCCCCCTACAAAAAATTCTGTCATACGGGGTCTCCCTAGGCTTTCTCAAAGCGCTTCTGACAGCGCCGTCTATACTAGTTTATAATATATATTCATAGCTGTATAAATCTAATCTCTTTTCTTCAAAGGAAGAATAAATGAAAGGCGTAAAAAGGCGTATTTATGTGGTAATGGTATAAGAGGGCCTCTTCCTGCAGGGTCTCTACTGTTTGCATATATCCAGTTAATAAGGAACTCTCTGACCTGGGTCTACATTGTTTGCATTTAGGATGTATATTTTCGCTCCACACATTGCAAGGATGAATATGGATGACAGAATTAGTGACCCAGAGGCCAAAAAGGGCGACTGTTTACAACAGATTGTCGCTGATTCAGCAACATTTGATTCTTTGCATGCTGGGTAAATTTTTTTGTCATCCGCAACAATTGCTGTCTGCTACAATCACTGTTCTAAATTTTTAAAAAAAATTCTTTTCAAAACAGAGCCAGAGTGTCAAACAATTTGGATCCTGTTGAGACGCAGCGTTACGCCACGTCTCATCAGGATCCAAACTGTTTGCATAGGTAGTTGTGATTTCACTGTTAGCCTAGGAAGAGCTAATGGTAATTTATACCTACACATGAATCTCCCCGTGACACCACACATTCGGAAGAATGATGTTGCATTTCTGATTATGCATGTAAAACACGGGTCATGTTTCGCCATATGATACGTCTTTTTGTTCATCGGAAACATACACTGTGCAGGGCTCCAGATAAGGGGAGTATTTAAAAATCGAAAATCTTTATTTCTTCACTAAGCCCTATGGTGTCACTACTCATTAGAATCGTCTCTTCGAGACGATTCTAATGAGTAGTAACACCATAGGATTTGATGACGAAATAAGCGAGAAAATGTTTGATTTGTTCAGATCTGGAGCCCTGACTCAGAGTGACAACTGCAAGCCGCTTTGATATGTCTCAGCTACAGTGTCTCGATGTACCTATATTGTTATGGGGTGTTTTTTTTCTGGGCATTTACAGCCGAATTCAGGATTCATTCGACTGTTTGAAAAGTATACCTTTAAAGTAGTTTATAAATAAAGCATATTTTTTCCCCCTAACATTCTGAAATAAATTTCCCTACATGAACAACGTAATTTTCAGGGCTACCATAAGTTGCTAATAAAAGTCCTAAGATTTCCAAATTTTCAAACGCTTTTAAAGGAATGGTACCAGAGCTCCAGATAAGGGGAGTATTTCAAAAACTAAAATCTTTATTTCTAAATTAAACCCTATGGTGTCACTACTCATTAGAATCGTCTCTTCGAAACGATTCTAATGAGTAGTAACACCATAGGATTTGGTACTGAAATAAGTGAGAAAATGTTGGATTTGTTCAATTTACTCCCTCTTGGGGCCCTGGGTATACCTTTAACCCTTTACGCTGCCAGGCTCTATAACACTAACATACTTATGCAAACAGTTTAGATCCAGATCAGACACTGGGTAATCAGATTTCTGATCTGGATCTAAGCTGTTTGACACCCATATCCTAGTTAAAGACACATAAAAGCTAAATTTTATGAGTAAGAGCAGATCTAGTAATTAAATCCGAAGATTTTGGAAAAAATCCGTAGGTCCGGAGAAATAAAGAAAAATCCAGAGAAATGGCAGCCCTGAATTTTTAACCTCTTTCCACATCTTAACAGGTGGCTGCTCTACTTGATAGATACTAATTTTTACGCATCTAATTTATTCCTCCACTAAGGAATATAGTTCCAATTTATAAAGTCGTGAAGACATGTATCTATCATAAAGAAATATTTTCTATATTCAAGCAGGTGAAAGCTTAAAGGAGGTTTAACATAAAGCAGAATGTACCATTCTGCTTTACTTTCAACCTGCTTTAAGTGCATGGTCAAGAGGAAAAAAGTGAAGATATCAAATTTAAAGCAGATAGCATTTCATGCAGTGGAAATTTATTCAGTGTTTACAGGGTTACAGTGGAGAATCTGTTATTCTTTCACAATAAACGTGTTTACGCTAAAACTATTATTTGCAGTGCAAACAGTTTGGAGCCAGATCAGACGCCGGGTAACCCGGCGTCTGATCAGGCTCCAAACTGTTTGCCACCAAGATAAACATGAATTATCAGAATTGTCAAAAAGTTATACTTTTCTACGTTTTAGTGTTTTGCGTTTGCGTACGTTTGCGTTTAAACGGGAAAGAATAACAGATTCACCACTGTAGCATGAAAATGCAAAGAAAGAAAGCGAGTGTAGGTTCTGTAATGTTTTTTGATGATCAGAACAATTGAGGGTATTAGAAAGCAATCTATATGGAGATTGTGGGTAGAGACAGAGATGGTATCTGTTTTACAGATTCCCTTATTGCTGACAATAACAAAAAAAACCCCAAAGATTGTGGGTAGAGACAGAGAATTTGGTATCCCCTGCGAAAAGTGTTCAAGAATTTTAGAAAGTTCATGAAGGTTAAAATGGTCGCTTCTAGAAGTTCAAGAATTTCTTTAAACATTCTTGAAAAGGAGTTCAAGAACTTTTGTAATTCTAGAACAATGGTACTACAAGCTTCAAATTTCTAGATTTTTTGCAGAAAGTTCATAACGTTAAATGGCCACTTCTAGAATCGTTCATGAATATTCAAGAAATTATTCTGGAAATTTGAACTACATGTACATGTATTACAGTGGAGAATCTGTTATTCTTTCCCGTTTAAACGCAAACGTACGCAAAGCGCTAAAACGTAGAAAAGAACAACTTTTGGACAATTCTGATATTTCATGTTTATCTTGGTGGCAAACAGTTTGGAGCCTGATCAGACGCCGGGTTACCCGGCGTCTGATCTGGCTCCAAACTGTTTGCAGTGGAAATAATAGTTTTAGCGTAAACGCGTTTATTGGGAAAGAATAACACATTCTCCACTGTACATTAAATTTTGCTAATGAAAAAAAAAATCCTTAGCTCCTTTTATATAAGCTGTCTGGTCTGGGTCTATAAGTTCTATTAGCAGGAGAAAGGAACCCGTGTAAAAAGTGTTCAATTATTTTAGAATGTTCATGAATGTTAAATGGCCACTTCAAGAACTTCAAGAATTTCTTTAAACTTTCTAGAAAAGGAGTTCAAGAACTTTTGTAATTATAGAACGATGGTTCTAAAAGCTTTAAATTTCTAGAATTTTTGCAGAAAGTTCATGAACATTGAATGGCCACTTCTGGAATTGTTCATGAACATTCAAGAAATTGTTCTGCAATAATTCTAAAATTATTCAATACCTTCCCATCATCATCATCATCGGATTTTTGATTAACGTGCAGGGGTGGGAGCATTGTCCACAACAGTGGGCTCCCTTCCAGGTAACTGGCTAGCTGCACGCATGGCGGTTCTTACACAGGATCTCCAGGCTTTTCTATCATGTGGGTCAACTGCTGCGAGTCCCCATTCTTGGCGGTCTCTTACAGTCAGCTCCCTCCATGACATCTTTGGCCTCCCAGGACCACGCTTCCCTGCAACTTTCATATCTCTGGCGCACTTAATAGCTCCAGTGGAGCGTTCAACGTGCCCATACCATCGAAGCCGTCTTTCCCTCAAGATGAGCTCCAAGTCCTCTATGCAAAGTTGCGTTAGCAGCTTCCTGGAATTGACAGTGGTCACATCTTCTGGCTTGACATTGCAAATCTGTCTGATCATGGCCCTGTCGTTACGCTGCAGGCGCTGGAAGTTTGGCTTGGTCAGAGGCCAGGTTTCACTGGCGTGGAGCATAACACTTCACACGCACATGCTGTAGATGCGGCGGCGTGTCTTGTATGAGAGGTGGCGTGACGTGAGGGGTAAACACAGGGGTATTATTTGAACTACATGTATTACATTTGCTAATTTAAAAAAAATCCTGTCTGATCTTGGTCTTCTCTGTTTTTCAAAATGGGTCAATAAGTTCTATCAACAGGAGAAAGGAACATGCACACCTGTCTAAAAGAGTCCACCATAATTCTGCTATAAGTGAAAAACAACAACACTGATTGCTATAAATGTACCAGCTGATCAATCAAAATGATCTGCAGTGAAAGTGAACCCTGACAATGCTGAAACTTTCAAATATTTCTGGGCTCCAGATCAGGGGAGTATTTTCAAAAACTAAAATCTTTATTTCTGCTTTAAACCCTATGGTGTCACTACTCATTAGAATCGTCTGGAAGAGACGATTCTAATGAGTAGTACAAATGTAACACCATAGGATTTGGTGAATTTTCAAATATTCCAGGGCTCTAGATAAGGGGAGTATTTTCAAAAAATTAAAATCTTTATTTCTGCTTTAAACCCTATGGTGTCACTACTCATTAGAATCGTCTCGAAGAGACAATTCTAATGAGTGGTAACACCATAGGATTTGGTGCTGAAATGTCAATGAGAACATGTTGGATTTGTTCAGTTTACACCCATTTATCTTCTGAGAGCCCTGATAGACTGTTTTGTTTTCTGATAAATTACTGTTTGAAACTATTTGAAAGTTTGGCAAACAGTGTAGACCCAGATCAGAGGGCTCCTGAAGGAGCCCTCTGATCTGGGTCTACACTGTTTGCAAAGGATGTATATACTGATATGAGACAGCATTGCAAAGATTAAAATTGCAAATAAAACAATAAAGCTCTCAGTAAGACTAGAACCTGAAGGCTAAGTTTGAAATACAGCAACATGTGTGTAGTATTAAGAGACTATAAATCTCTATGGAAAATAACATACATACCTGTTTGTCTTTTATAGAAAGGTGACCACTTAAAGGAGTTTGAAAGTAAAGCAGAATGTGCCGATTAAGCTACCATCTACTAGAAAATAGAAAATATTTCTTGTGATACATACTCATGACTTTATAAATTGGAACCATTTTGTCAGTGGAGGAAAAAATTAGGGGTGTAAAAAGGTGTATTTATGGGGTAATACCTTTTTACGCCTTGAATATATTCATCCACTGAAGAAAATAGCTCCAATTTATACAGTCATGAACATGTACCATAGGAAATATTTTCTATATTCTAGCAGATGTTAATTTAAAGCAATGAAAGTAAAGCAGAATGCGCCTTAAGGCACATTCTGCTTTACTTTCAACCTGCTTTAAGTGATCACCTATCTTCAATATTAGAAACAGGCTATGGGGTAATGGGTTAAACTTGATGAAGTAATGCAGAAAGCTTCTATAGGAGCACTCATAGAGGAGCTTTCTGCATTTCTTTCATCCTGCATTAAGTGGTCACATGTCTTTAATGATTTTCATGCTACTGAATAAAGGTGTAGCTAAGTTTAATTGTAGTTGATGAAGATTGTTTACAAGATTCTCACACAAAGTATTCAAGATTAGTTCCTAAATAATCTGTAACTTGGTGGTTATTTGAAAACAGCTTATATAGTCAGATATTTACCAGATCCAGCGCAACTTGTGGTCTGATCTGAATCCAAACCAATTTTACATTCACATGTCTGTTTTATCATTTAACCCATTACCCCATATTAAATACACCTTTTTACGCCGCTAGTGTATTCATCCATTAAGAAAAACAGTTCCAATTTACACTATTATGAATATGTACCATAAGAAATATTTTCTATATTCAAGCAGATTTTTGCTTATAACAGGCTGAAAGTAAAGCAGAATGCGCCTTAAGGCGCATTCTGCTTTACATTCAACCTGCTTTGAGTGGTCACCTATCTTCAAAACTAGAAAAAGGATATTGGGTAAAGGGTTAAAAAAGACATTAACCCTTAGCCTGCCAGTCACGACTATAGCTCCATATGCAAACAGCTTGGATCCGGATGAGACGCCGAGTAACTCGGCGTCTCATCTGGATCCAAGCTGTTTGACACTCGGACAACATTTTCAGCAATTTTGAGCAACTTTGAAGCACTTTGAAACTTGAAGCAGACGAGAAATATAGCAGACGACAATTTATTTGGCGGGCTAAGGGTTAAAATGAAATTTGAAAAACGATTTTGGAAGCTGTTTAGTATTGCTGCATGAGACGGCACCTGTTGATAGTCAATCAACCTTCATCTGGTATTGTTGCATCAAACATGTTTTTTATTAGGAAGCATCAATAAAAATGCTGAACAGTTTATAACCTGATCAGCCGCTGAGTTATTTGACATCAGATGTGGATCCTGATCTGTTTGCAAGGCTAGTAAAGTTTTTGCTCTGCAGAGTTATGCCATTACTCCATAAATATGCCTTTTTACGCCTTTCATTTATTCCTCCACTGAAGAAACTAGTTCCAATTTATACAGTCAAGAATAAGTTCCATAAGAAATAGTTTCTATACTCTAGCAGATGGTAGCTTAAAACAGGCTGAAAGTAAGGCACATTCTGCTTTACTTTAAACCTGCTTTAAGTTGTCAACTACAGTGCTCCCTCTCTACAACGACATTCAATGGGAGACAACAATTGTGTGCGTTGTTCGGAGGGAGTCGTTATAGGGAGGGACATCGGCTTACATTTGCAAACAGCTTGAATCCAGATTAGACGCCGCGTAACGCGGCGTCTTATCTGGATTCAAGCTGTTTGTTACTCGTCATTAAGTTTATTTCTGTCAAAATCTCCAATATGTATCTTTGAGAAAAACAGCAGACGACAACTTTAAGCAGAAGATATAAAAGCATTAAAAGCATTAGACATAATTATCTTGTTTAGGGAACTGCCACAAGGGTCGTTGTAAGGAGGGAATCGTTGTTGGTAGGGCCGTTGTAGGGAGGGAGTGCTGTATCTTCAATACTAGAAACAGGCTATGAGGTAATGGGTTAAATGTAATGTTTACCCTTTAATAGATGGGAATATTTCCTTTGCATACAGCGTATTCCCTGTTCAAAGGGCTCATTTGTTGGAAAACCCCCCTGAAAATTAAAATGAATTGGTCATGTTTCAAAGGAGGAATAGTCCATTTGAAGAAAGAAAATGACTTTGAATGGGGTTAACCCATAACCCCATAGCCTGTTTCTAACAGTTGACCACTTAAAGACTTTTCCTTAGTCCATTGATGGACTAACCCCCCCCCCCCCCCCCCATTATTGTCTCGAAAGGTGTAATGTTAACTGTCAAAGCATGTGCAGCACAAGCTATACCAATTTATACTCATGCTCTAGTGATTTTCAATAGTTATTTCTATAGAACCAAACTATCAAATATAAAGGTCGGGTCTCACCTGAGAAGCTTCAATGGCTCTTTGGTCCCCAAGACCCATGCTTTTTGCAAGGAAATTGTCTGGCCAGGTGTTATGATCGAAAGGTCGTCAGGAAATGTCTTTAAAGCTGGTTGAAAGTAAAGCAGAATGCACCTGGTTTACTTTCAACCTGCTTTATGCTACCATCTTCTAGGATATATAAAATATTTCTTATGATACAGTCATATTCATGACTGTTTAGGTTGGAAATATTTTCCTGAGTGGATGAATAAATCAAAGGCGTATTTATGGGGTAATGGGTTAAGAGGGCAGGACAACTTGAAAGATTTATTAGCCCTTAGCACACCAGCAGTGAAACCGTGACAACCTACATGAAAACAGTTTAAATCCTGATGAGACGCTATATCAAAATGTGTCTCATCAATATCCAAACTGCTTGAACTTCTGACCCTAGTTTGAAAATAAATTTTGAAAACAATTATCTTGAGAACAGTATCAGAAGACAGTTGTTGCAGAAGACAAGATTACCCAGCATGCAAAGAGTTCGGCCATAACCATTAGACATCTCTTTCATTCACTTTGGCTTTGTTTCCATGTTATGATTACAGAGCTTGTAAAACCTCTATAAAATCTTTACATGCTTGGGGCCGAAACAAGATAACCTTTGCAAACAGTTTGGATCCAGATGAGATGCCGAGTAACTCGGCATCTCATCAGGATCCAAACTGTTTGACACTCTGACCCTAGTTTGAAGAGAAATTTTTAGAGAATACGAAGTGTAGAGCAGTTGCAGACAACAGCTTTTTCAGGGGAAAAAATTCTTAGCTTCAAAATGTTTAGCATTTGTAGCATTTCTTAGCTTAATGGATTGCTAAGAACGATAACTCTGGCTTGATACAGCTTCTTTCTCAATAAGTGTGGAAGAGTTATCTCCCTTGGTAAAAGAAATAAATGAATGTGTAAGAAAAGTATTGTGTTAATGCTGTATTATTAAAGGCACAATTCTACCGAGATTGGTATTTAAAACGCGAAATTTCTTATATATGTGCATTTTCTATGTATTAAAACTAAGTGAAATCGCGTGTAAGAAGCCTGACATATGCCCCCACTTCGTATAGAATCCTACCTAAATGTGTCGAGTTCTTATTGTGTTGGTTTACATTTTAAACGGGTTTGTTTAAAAATAATACTAATGGTGGTTCCGATAAGGGTCATGTGATTGATATGAAGTGCGGCGATAATTCATATGTAAACTGTGTGCAAAGCCGAGCGAAGCCGGAGCATTTCCGTAATAATTCTTCTTCGATTGAATGTCAACAAAACAGATTTAAAAGTCGACTTGTTTCCACCAATTTCAGGGGTTTGTAAGCAAAGTTGCCTCCATAATCATTTGGGATTACTTCTTTTTATAGGTTTAGATTACGAATTTGCCTACAATTTCAGGTTTTAAAAGTGTGTGTAGATAGATATTGGTTATTGGTGAACTACACTGTAGAAAGATATGTTTAACCCACTTACCCATTAATTCTTTTTTACAACTCTAATCTCATCTCAAGAAAATAGTTCCGACTTTATACAGTCATGAATAAGCACCATAAGAAGTGTTTTCTATATCCTAGCAGATGGAAGCTTAACCCTTTCCCTTATAGGAGCGACTTTTAGCGCATTCATTTTATTCATCCGCCAAAGAAAATAGTTCCATTTTATACTGTCATGAATATGTACTATAAGAAATATTTTCTATCTACTAGCAGATATTAACTTAAATCAGGCTGAAAGTAAAGCAGAATGTGCCCTAGGGCACATTCTGCTTTACTTTCAGCCTGCTTTAATAGGTCACATATCTTAAATACTAGAAACAGGCTATGGGTTAAAGGGTTAAAGAAGGCTATAAACAGAGCACCAGATTAGGGTAGTTTTTCAAAAACTAAAATCTTTATTTCTGAATTAAACCCTATGGTGTCACTACTCATTAGAATCGTCTCTTCGAGACGATTCTAATGAGTAGTAACACCATAGGATTTGGTGCTGAAATGTGTGATAAAATGTTTGATTTGTTGAAATAACTACCTCTTATCTGGAGCCCTGTATAAACATCTTAAATATCTATAAACATGCTATGGAGTAATGGGTTAACCCATTATATACCCTATAGCCTGTTTCTAGTATTGAGATAGATGACGACTTAAAGTAGGTTGAAAGTAAAGCAAAATGCATTCTACTTTACTTTCAGCCTGCTTTAAGCTACTATCTGATAGGATATATATAGAAAATATTTCTTATGGTATATATTCATAACTGTATAAAAAGGAACTATTTTCTTTAGTAGATAAAAAAATGAAAAGGCGTGAAAAGGCGTATTTATGGGGGAAAGGATTGAGCAAGCTTGCGTTGATCAAGTTTTACTGTACATGTATTTATAAAAGTTCATCTAATCATGACCAGGGCTCCAGATAAGGAGAGTATTTCAAAAATTAAAATCTTTATTTCTGTTTTAAACCCCATGGTGTCACTACTCATTAGAATCGGCTCAAAGAGATGATTCTAATGAGTAGTAACACCATAGGATTTGGTGCTGAAATAAGTGAGAAAATGTTTGATTTGTTCAATTATTCCCTCTTATCCGGAGCCCTGCGTGACCATATTTAATTTCCTCTATTTTCAGATACGAGTCCATTGTTAGAGCTTTGTCCCACCGCCGCTTCCTATGCCTGTCCCAGCACGGTACAGCCGGGCAAGAAACTTCTGTGTATAGACCGAAGCTGGCTGTGTGACTTCGACCCCGACTGTCCCGAGGGTGAAGATGAAGACACGGAGGAAGGGGGACCATGTCACGGCAAAGATGGTAAGTCTCGGAAATACAAACAACCCAGTATGGAATTGTTATACAATGCTCCCTCTTTACAATGACACCTTATCCCTTTGAGCCCTAGTCCCGCATATAGGCGTCCTTTTCAAACAGTGTACCTGTGAATAGTATACTTGTCCTGTGCAAACAGTGAAGACCCAGATCAGAGGGCTCCGAAAGGAGCCCTCTGATCAGGGTCTTCACTGTTTGTCACAATGCCAAACATTGACAAAAACAACCCTTAAAAGTCAGAAATGGACTAGACTAAAATGGAAACTGGAATTGTCCATTTAAAGTTTCAGGGAGGAAAGAGTTATAGGAGAAAATCCAGTCAGTAATAGGCATGATGCTAACCATTGTCTCAACCCTGACGACAATGGGATGACGCACCTGAAAAAGCTTATGCGGGACAATAAACCTTGGCAGCAACAACAACAACAACCTTATTGGAGATGAAGACTGTGTGTGTTGTTTTGAGGAATTTGTTATAGGGAGGGAAATTGGCTTACATTTGCAAACAGCTTGAATCCAGATCAGACGTTGCGAAACGCAGCATGTGTTCTAGATTCAAGCTGTTTGCAACTCGTCGTTATTGTTTTTTCAATGAAAATGTCCGTATTGTGATAGCTGTTGACAATTTAACCCTTTGAACCCTAGTCCCTCATATTGGCGTCTTTTGCAAACAATATACATCTAAATAGTACACTTGTCCTATGCAAACAGTGAATACCCAGATCAGAGGGCTCCTAGGAGCCCTCTGATCTGGGTCTTCACTGTTTGTCATAGAACCAAACATTGACAAAAACAACCCTTAACAGTCAGAAATGGACTTGACTTAAATGCAGACTGGAATTGTCCACTTAAAGTTTCAGGGAGGAAAGAGTTAAAGCAGACAATATTGCATCAGTGCAAGGGTTAGACATAATTGTCTTGTTCGAGAAACAGTGGCAAGCATTGTTGTAAGGAGGGAATCATAGTTGGGAGGGTCGTTGTAGGGAGACAGCACTGTAGAACTATTCCAGAACAATTTCTGGAATATTCATGAACTGTTCTAGAAGCGGCCATTAAACTTTCATGAACTTCTGCAAAAGTTCTAGAAAAATTATAGAAATTGGATTTTTTTAGAACCATTATTCTAGAAAAGCAAACGTTCTTAACAATAGAAGAACCTTTTAGTGCATGTAATTTATTCCTCAACTGAAGAAAATCAATCCATTTCATACAGTCATGAGTATGCATCATAAGAAAAAGTTGTAATAGGGCTGCCATTTCTCCGAATTTTTCCTAAATCTTCGGATTTTTTCTAGTATGTGGTAGCTTAAAGTAGGCTGAAAGTAAAGCAGAATGCGCCTTAAGGCGCATTCTGCTTTACTTTCAGCCTGCTTTAAGCAGCCACATGTCAACAAAACTAGAAACAGGCGATGGGGGAAAAGGTACTATTCTAAAAATCGCACTTGAAAAATGCAAATTTGGAAATCTTAGGATTTTATATGTCAACTTATGGCAGCCCTGAAGATGTCACCATGGCAGGTCCTATCTTCAAGACTTGAAAACAAGCTATGGTGTAAATGGTTAAAAACAATTCTTCTGTTTTCAGAGGAGAAATGTTCGGACTATGATGCTTTCAAGTGTAAGAGTGACAACTTGTGCATTCCAGTAGAGTGGATGTGTGATGGCGACTCAGACTGTGCAGATAACTCTGATGAGGATGAACATAATTGTAAGTCAATAGTTATCTCCCTTGACTATGATTTTTTTTGTCATGTAATTTTAAGTCAATAATAGTTATCTCCCTTGAAATTTCCTTTAACCATCTGTAGAGATTTCTTATTATCCCCCTTGACTATAATTGTACTTGTAGTACAGTAAAACCTCTCTATTACAACCACTAAATTGTGTTAATTATTAGGTGTTTCTGACAGGTGACTGCTTAAAGCAAGGTGACAGTAAAACAGAAAGCTCCTGTAGGAGCTTTCTGTTTTATTGTCACCTTGCTTTAAGCAAGGAAATATACAGAAGACCGGAATCGAATCCTCGCGCTAAAGGGCAAATCTCGTGCGGCGGGTCCGTTACTTCGCGAGATTTGATAAGATCATGTCACCTGAGCGCTTATCACGATAGTAAAGCATCTATCGGTAGTCAATATGATGAATGTCTGTATCGAAGCATTTCACGGGTTTATTCTTCCGTGAAATTACACTTAAAGACAACTTGTTCGAAGAAATGAGAAATAAAATGTTGAAGTAATAACTCGTTGATATTATTTTATGTTTTTCTGTCTCTTGTTTAGCCCTTTACAAAACATATTTCTTGATTTTGTTGTCGCCTTTATTCTCTCCCGTGAAAGGTCAATTATCAAGATCAATTATTCGACGCCGTCTTGTATCTAACTGTGATTAAGCACTTGTTTTGTTTGTTATATTTTGTATTTGAAATATACCTTTCATGTTTAATCCCGTGTTTGATATTCCATAGGTGTGAAAAATATATACAGATCTGTAGCCACCAATTACAATTATTGCGTACACGTTTGTGAACCACGGAATTATAAACTGACTGTATTTATTCCGTGGCTAAATGCACCATAGGTGTGAGAATAAAATAAATATAAATCACTGGCAACTGAACGCCAGTGATTGCAAACATATGGTTGTGAAAACAATCAAATTAGAAGACGCACGATTTCTATTTATCTGTCCAATCATGGAAGTATACACAGCCCTCTAAATTCTTTCAGATTATGTCTTTTTGGGTCTACATTATTTGCAATTGACTAACTGTATCATTTTTAATATCATATACTAATTTGTTTTATTCCGTGTAATTTTCACATTTCATTATTACATAAATTAATAATAATAATTTTCAACACAGTCTCTACTACATGGACACATCTCCTGCACACTTTGTATAGCTCCAGGTGTTAAAAAAAGTCTGTGTCTGATTTTGAAGACAGGTGACCACTTAAAAGAATGATGAAAGTATAGCAGAGTATACAGCCTTCAGTCGCATTCTTCTTCATTTAATTTTTAGTCTTCTTTAAGTTACTATCTGCTAAGATAATGAAACTATTTCTTATGATTTTTATTTTACAAACATAAGAAAATGTTATACTTGAACGCTACATCCGTGTTTGAGCTTGGTCTACGAGGCACTTTACAAAAAATTAATTTCTGAGATAACTGTTTGTTCGATCTATATAAAACTTCAACTTGACTTATGGAACAGTACAGTTATTATAATGACACAAACAACTCGTTGATATCCAATAGAAGAAGGGTGAAATCTTCGACACAAACATAAGAACATTTATACTTGAACGCTACATGATGATGAGTACACCGGTGTCGGTACTGGGCCTACGAGGCACTTTACGAAAATTATATTTCTGAGATAAGTATGCGATTGTTCTGTATAAAACTTAAAGTTGGCTTATTTAACAGTAAGGTTATTATCAGGATACAAAAACACGTTCACATTCAATAGAAGAAGGGAGAAGTCTGCGACACAAACATAAGAAAATTATATACTTTAACCAGGTTGAACGCTAAATCCGTGTTAGTACCAGGTCTACTTGGCACTTTTCAAAAATTATATTTCTGAGTTAACTATTTGTTCGTTCTGTATAAAACTTCAACTTGACTTATGTGACAGTACAGTTATTATCAGGACACAAAACACCACGTTGATATTCAATAGAAGAAGGGAGAAATCTTCGACACAAACATAAGAAAATTCTATATCCGAACGCTGCGTATTCAAATTACAACTGCGTACAATGCCAAATTTCAACGGTGCATTCTACATAATTTGTACGATTATATACTGCTAAATATAATCTTATGAGATAGTTATCACTTAATTAGCGATACTCACCAGATATAAATGCTCCTAGTCGTTTAAATCCGTAACGAATTCACAAAATAAACCCGAGTCGACAAAAAAATGGCGGACAATGCGGAAAAAAAATCAAATGTTGTCACGTGACACATGATCTCGTGAAATCCCGCACGCTCCACGTTAGTTCAGACTCTTGCCTATTAAACTTCGTTCAGTTGCTATTCCAGTCAGTGTATAATTCCATGCTTTAAGCTGCCACCTGTCTTTTATACTGTCACCTGTCTTTTATACACTCAATCAGCCTTCTTTTTAGTGTCAGTAATAGAGAGGTTTTACTGTAGTTATTTCCCTTGATTATAATTTGTTAGTCTTGAAATTTAAACCCTTCCAACCCTACAGCCCTCTGTAGAGTTTATTTATTACATATGCAAACAGTGTAGACCTTGGTCAGAAGGCTCCTATAGGAGCCCTCTGATCAGTGTCTGCACTGTTTGATGTTTTCATTGGTTTTTTGTTGTCATATCAAAATTGCAAAAGAAGACTGATTCAAAATGCCTGTTCTAAAAGAGTCCAAATGAACTATAGATAACCACAAGAGATATTTAGTGTTGAAATGGTTAAGTCAAAAATAGTTATCTCCCTTCAATAGTGTTGTCCATCTCTCAAACACAAATAGATTACACTTGAATTCATTGTAGACCTTTGCAAACAATTTGGATCCAGATCAGGCCCCTAAAACCTAAAAAGTTTGGGATGATCAGGTTCCATTCTGTTTGTTTCTTTCACCCTTTACTCTATAGCAATGTTGTATTGTGATTCTCAATGTAAATTTCCAGTTTCTGCATGTATTTCTTTTATTTCTTAACTCTTTCCTCCCTGAAACTTTAAATGGACAATTCCAGTTTCCATTTTAGTCTAGTCCATTTCTGATATTTAAGGGTTGTTTTGGTCAATGTTTGGCATTGTGACAAACAGTGAAGACCCTGATCAGAGGGCTCCTTTCGGAGCCCTCTGATCTGGGTCTTCACTGTTTGCATAGGACATTTGTACTATTCACATGTACACTGTTTGAAAAGGACGCCTATATGCGGGACTAGGGTTCAAAGAGTTAAAGTAAATGTCTTTTATCTCTCTCTGTTATGTCTTGCCTCTCAATGTACATGCTTGTGGTTCTATTTTCTCTCTGACATTGTATAATCTATTATCTATCAATGTATGTATGTTATCTCTAAATATGTCTTTTATCTCAAAATGGATATCTTTCATAATCTCAATGTATATCTCTTATTTGTTACTGTATATCTATCATCTCTAATTCTTTATCTCCTTATTAATGTCTTCTATCTCTCAAGGTTTGTCTATTGTCTTGCCATAAGTGTATGTCTTTTATCCCTCAATGTATATCCTTTGTCTATTATAGATATCTCAATGTACATGTTTATTGTATCTCAACATGTTTCTGTTGTCTTTGAGTGTATGTCTATTACATCTCAACATATGTCTATTATCTCTTAATGTTTGTCTACATGATTGTATGTCTTGCATCATACGGTATATCCCTTATTGATTTTCTACTATCTCTTAATATGCAATAAAAACTCAATACTTCATGCTAGCTAAGTCAAAATTATTTGAATTTCTTAAGTTAGTTAAATTAACTCATTCATGCCTTAGTTGAATATATTCATATTTCAAAGTTATAGTGTGGATTAGTCATGTTTTAACTTTGAAATATGGGTAAGTTTGACATAACTCATTCCCCCATAAATACACCTTTTTACGCCATTAATTTATTCCTCCACTGAAGAAAATAGTTCCAATCTATACAGTCATTCATATGTGCAAAAAAAGCTTTTTATTTCATAAGATCTTAGCTTAAAGCAGGCTAAAAGTAAAGCAGAATGCGCCTTAAGGCACATGCTGCTTTACTTTCAACTTGCTTTAAAGTGGTCATCTATTTTCAAAACTAATAACAGGCTATGCGAGATTGTATTATTGGGATTCTACTATATGTCTTTCATCTCTAAATGTATGTTTTCTCTCAATGTATATATCTATTGTCTCTTAAAATAACCCATTACTCCATAGATACTCATTTTTATGCATTTGATTTATTCCTCCACTGATAAAAATAGTTCCAATCTATACAGTCAGGAATATGTATTCTAAGAAGTTCCTCTATTGTAGCAAATGATAGCTTAAAGCAGGCTGAAAGTAAAGCAGAATGTGCCTTAAAGTCCAAACATTACTGATAAATTGCCAAAATCGCGCAATATTAAAACCTGAAAATAGGGACACATTCTTAATCTAAACCTATAAAAAGAAGTATTCCCCGATGATTATAGAAGGAACATTGCTTACAAACCCGTGAAATTGGTGGAAACAAGTCGACTTTTAAATCTCTTTTGTTGACATTCATTCGAAGATGAATTATTACGGAAATGCTTCGGCTTCGTCCGGCTTTGCAGTGTATATGAATTATTGCTGCGCTTCATATCAATCACTTGACCTTTATGCTTCTCAGAACAACCCATAGTCTTATTTGTAAACAAACTTGCTTAAAATGTAAATTAACACGATAAGAATTCGACTCATTTAGGTAGGAATCTTTACGAAGTGGGTGCATATGTCAGGCTTCTTACACGCCATTTCACTTAGTTTTGATACATAGAAAATGCACACATATAAGAAATTGCGCGTTTTAAACACCAATTTCGGTAGGATTGTGCATTTAAGGTGCATTCTGCTTTACTTTCAACCTGCTTTAAGTGGTCACCTATACTCAATACCAGAAATAGACAATGGAGTAATGGGCTAATTTATATAATTATGTTTATCATCGCTCAATGTATATGTATACTGTCTATATATGTCTGTATAATGTCTCTCAATATATGTGTCTCTCATTTCTCATTTGTGTTTATGTTATTGATAGGTCTTGTGGGTGGCATAAAAGTGACAGGTTAGATTCTAGTGCACTTGTTTGTAACATCTGGGTTTTGTGTATCTGGGTGATTATGAGAACTGTCTATATGACATGGGCTGCAATCAAAACATCACAATCGCAGGGTTCAAGATAAGGGGAGTACATGACTGTATAAGTTTTCAAAAAATAAAATCTTCATTTTTGCTTTAAACCCTATGGTGTCACTACTCATTAGAATCGTCTCGTTGAGACGATTCTAATGAGTAGTAACATCATAGGATTTGGTGTTGCAATAAGTAAGAAATTGTTGGATTTGTGCAGTTGACTCCCTCTTATCCAGAGCCCTGACAGTGTTCAGCATCTTAGTTTTTCAGACTACAGTACAAAATTAATGCAGAAAACTCAGAAAATTCTGTTTGAGCCTTATGATGCTTGACCCACTCCATGGCATAAAACTTAATGGCAATTCAAAGCAAGATAAAAGTAAAGCAGAAAGCTCATTCTGCTTTATTTTCATCTTGCTTTAAGCAGTTACCTATCTTAACTCTGTACTCCATAGATTCATATTTTTTACACTTTTAATGTATTCCTCCACTGAAGAAAGTAGATCCAATTTATACAGTCATGAATGTGTGTCATAAGAAATAATTCCTTGATTCTAGCAGTTTATAGCTTAAAGCAGGCTGAAGTAAAGAAGAATGCACCATAAGGTGCATTCTGCTTTTCTTTCAACCTGTTTAAGTGTTATCCTGTTTTCAAAACTAGAAACAAGCTATGGAGTAAAGGTTTAACCCATAACACCATAACCTATTTCTAGTTTTGAAGAAAGGTGACTACTTAAAGCAGGTTGAAAGAACAGCAGAATGTGCCTTAAGGCACATTCTGCTTTACTTGCAGCCTGCTTTAAGCTAGGATATAAAAAAATACTTTTTATGGTTTATAGTTATGAAGGCATAATTTGGAACTACTTCTTTCAAAGGAGGAATAAATTAAAAGTGTAAAAAGGTGTGTTTATGGGGTAATGGGTTAAGCAGTTACCTGTATTACATGCAGTTGAATAAAAGTGATCGATGTGAACATAGTATTGCCGTGGAGGAAAGGGGTTAAACTGCAGCCTGATTTAAAGTACATGCATCTTCATTTTGACTGTAATAATTGCCCCCCAGATCAAATATTAGGGGTCATATTGTTTTTGGTCTGTCTGTCTGTCTACCGGTATGTGTTTTGTATGTTGATTGGTTGGTTTGTTTGTCTGGCTGTCCACAACTTTTACCTTAATCCATTACTCCATAGATACACATTATTACACTTTTAATTTATTCCTCCTCTGAAGAAATTAGATCTAGTATAATTTATATAGTCATGAATATGTACCATAAAAACTATTTTCTATATTCCAGCAGATGGTAACTTAAAGCAGGCTAAAAGTAAAGCAAAATGCAATTCAATGCACTTTCTGCTTTACTTTTAACATGCTTTATGTGGTCACATATCTTCATTACTAGTTACAGGCTATGGAGTAATGGGTTAATTAAATAGAGACTTCATATTTGCAGAGCTCCAGATAAGGGGAGTATTTCAAAATCTAAAATCTTTATTTCTGCATTAAACCTTATGGTGTCACTACTCATTAGAATTGTCTCTTGGAGGCGATTCTAATTATTAGTAATCCAATATGCAGATTTGTTGTTAAAATTAGTGAGACAATTTTGGATTTGTTCAGTTTACTCCCTCTTATCTGGAGACCTGTATATGGCAAGAAGTCCATGAACTCAGTAAAACTTCTGTCATGTCGGACAAAGGTGAAGGTCATTAAGAGGTCAACGTGGCTGAATTTAACCTTGGAAATATATAAGGGGGTATAGTGTTTCACAAACACATCTTGTTTTTAACTTGGGACTGACTGAAGCTTATAATAGAACTACATTGAGTTGGAAACAGTGTAGACTGTACCAGGCTTATCTTGGTCTACACTGTTTCCTCAGCAGTTTGTGTGTGTATCTAACATTTTGTACGAAATAAAGAACTAGTCATACTTGTTCAGGTAGAGTCATTTAGCGCAATTAAGCTTTATTATATTTTTGCAATGCTTTTGAAGTAAGATTAAGGCATTTATTTTTATCTTTCTTCATTGAATGAGTGAAAATTAGAAGGATGTGTAGAATTTGTAGAATTTTATGTTTTAAAAGCACCAACATCAAATTTTAGTTTTCCCCCATTTCTGAATTTCTTAGCAGAGCCCCAGATAAGGGGGCTGTTTCAAAAACTAAAATCTTAATTTTTGCATTTAACACTTGATATCACAATTTTCACTTATTTATATTTTTTATCTTTAGTTTATTTTAGATAATGAAATATGTGATAACTTAACTTACTGATCACCTCAAAGATATTCCTTTTTACACCTTTAATTTATTACTTCACAAAAGAAAATAGGGTAACTTGGTGAAAAAGTTGTGACTCAACTGAGACTCGAACCCAGGACCTCTGGCTTACCATGCCAACACTCTAACCGCTGAGCTACAAAGTCACCCAGTAAAGCCATTTCACCATAATCTCTACCCGGCTACACACACCCCCTCTTCACAAGAATTCGTTCCAAAATTCTTACTCAAAGAACACTCCATGAGTTTCTTATTTTTACAATACATAAACTTCATTTAAACTTGAAGATAACCTAAGTTTTTTTACATTGGGCGCCAAATGTAACTTGGTCAAAAAATGGATGGGGATTATAGTATATGGCTGTAGTAACTGTTTGTGGTTGGGTGGGTGGGTGGGGGTAGTAGTGTATTAATGTGTGGGTGTGTGGATGTGTGGTTGGGGTGAAGGGATTGTATCGTTACAGCCTCTTTATGATCCAGAAACTTTGTTTTTAATCCATTACTGCATAGATACATCTTTAACTTATTCCTCCTCTGAAGAAAATAGTTCCATTTTATACAGTAATGAGTATGTACGATAAGAAATGTTTTTTTATATATTAGCAGATGGTGACTTAATTAAAGCAGGCTAAAGTAAAGCAGAATGGGTCTTAAGTTGTGCTGCTCTGCTTTACTTTCAACCTGCTTTAAGTGGTCACTTTTCTTCAATGCTAGAAACAGACTATGATGTAATGGGTTAACTCATTCACCTGTGTCTTTGTATCGAGTCCTGCACTATATATATTTACAAATCTTAAGCAGAAAAGTTCCATTTTCTGGGGCTAAAATAGGATACTATTAACCCATTACCCCATAAACATACCTTTTGATGCCTCAAATTTATTCCTTCCTTGAAGAAAATATTTATACAGTCATGAACATGAATCATAAGAAATATTTTCTAAATTCTAGTAGATGGTAACTTAAAGCAGGCTGAAAGTAAAGCTGAATGCACTGCACCTTAAGGTGCATTCTGATTTACTTTCAACCTGCTATAAGTTGTTACTCATTTTCAAATTTAGAAACAGGCTATGGAATTAACCCATTACCCCATAACCTGTTTCTAGTATTGGAGAAAGATGATCACTTAAAGCAGGTTGAAAGAAAAGCAGAATGCGCCCTAAGGCGCATTCTGCTTTAATTTCAGCCTGCTTTAAGCTACAATCTGCTAGGATATAGAAAGTATTTCTTCTGATACATATCCATGACTATATAAATTGAAACTATTTTGTGTGGTAGAGGGATAAATTAAAAGCGTAAAAAGGCGTATTCATGGGGTAATGGAGTAAAGGGTTAAATTCTATATACACTGTCAGTATAATTACCGGTATATGCATTCAATATTTGCAGTATAATTATGCACATTCAATATTTGCAGTATAATTATACACATTCAATATTTGCAGTATAATTATACACATTCAATATTTGCAGTATAATTATACACAATCATTCAAAATTTGCAGTATAATTATACACATTCAATATTTGCAGTATAATTATACACATTCAATATTTGCAGTATAATTATACACATTCAATATTTGCAGTATAATTATACACATTCAATATTTGCAGTATAATTATACACATTCAATATTTGCAGTATAATTATACTCATTCAATATTTGCAGTATAATTATACACATTCAATATTTGTTTGCACAATGTACAGAATGCATTCGTATCTCAAATGACGAATTTCAACCCAACTCTTACTTCATATGTATTAGCTTATATCGATGTTTTTGAAATGGATGTTGACCAAGATCAGACAACTCCAGAAGGATCAGGGTCTGCAAAGTGACAGTGACAGCGAAACAGAGAGCTCCTAAAGGAGCTTTCTTTTTCACTGTCACATTGCTTTAAGCAGTCACCTATCGTAAACACCCTAATAGTTAACATAATTCAGTGGACTTTATAGATAGAGGATAATTGTTTTTTTCAGTATAAGATAGAAATTTAATCCATTGAGTGAACATCAGACGTTATATTTTCACGAGTGGCGAAGCCACGAGTGAAAATATAACAGTCTGATGTTCACGAAATGGATTAAATTCAATCTTATACTGAAAAAATACAATTATTCTATTTATTTATGCTTTTAAGCCACTTTTTAAACGAAATTGTTCGACAATTGTGAAAGCGAAAGTACATAATTTACCCCGTGTTGAGCCCCAAGTTTACATCGAACACATTAACGAAACAGTTTCCCGTACGATGACGTCACTGATTTATTGATTTGACGTCATCCGAATTACGTCGTTGCTCCCGATTTTGGATTCGTGTTCTTCCGTTGAGTGGTTTGCGACAAATCGGACTGCCGGGATTTAACGATAAGACACGATTGACTACGATTTTTGGGTAGCCCTATGGGGAAAACTGCGATTGGTGATAATCCACTGCAGTGGATTACCAACTGATAATCCACTGCTATTTTCCGGTAATCCACCGAAAAGCATAAATAAAGAGGTTTCACTATATTATAATTTACATTCATATGCTATGGTAAAGAACAAGCATTCCTTGGTATTTATATTATGGAAATCAGTTCTTTGAAGAATATAGATCAATTTATTTCCTCAACAACAAAGACGAACTAACCTAGTACAGAATATAATTATAGTTTGGAAGACATTATTATTTCCTGTTTAACCCAATCACCCCTTAACCTGTGTATAGTTTTGAAGACAGTTTACCACTTAACCGCTGAAGTCATCCTTAATCCATAGCCTGTTTCTATTATTGAAGACAAGTGACCTCTTAAAGCAGGTTGAAAGTAAAGCAGAATGCACCTTAAGATGCATTCTGCTTTACCACAAACTTGCTTTAACCCATTACCACATAGCCTGTTTCTAGTTTTGAAGATCACTTAAAGCAGGTTGAAAGTAAAGCAGAATGTACCTTAAGGCACATTCTGCTTTACTTTCAACCTGCTTTACGCTATCATCTGCTAGAACTTAAAAAATATTTTATAATAGATTTTCATGGATGTATAAATTGGAACTATTTTCTTTTACAATGGAGGAATAAGTTAAAGGCGTTAAAAAGCGTATTTATGGGGTACATGTAATGGGTTAATTGCATGGTCACCTATTTTTAAATCTAGAAACAGGCTATGGGGTAATGGGTTAAACACTGGGCAGGTAAAAAACATAACATGGTATCCATATGAGGGATAATTGAATGAGCGAAAAGGTGCTTCCGTTGGAAATGGGTACCATTAATGAATAAAAAATAGTTTAGATCCTGATCAGACACTGAGATCTCAATCAGTTAGTTATGAACTCTTTGCACGCTAGCGGTGGATATATCTGCCACAGTGATAACCTTAGCAAACAGTTTGGATCCAGATGAGACGCCGCTTAACGCGGCGTCTCATCAGGATCCAAGCTCTTTGCAATTCTGACTCTGAATTTAAAAGAAATTTGGAAAATGTCTAATTTTAGAACAAAAGCAGACGACTAATGTTGTGAACGAACAAATTACCCAGCATGCAAAGAGTTAATCCCCACCGTCAGAATATCTACACGCAATAAATATTTGTATCGGGTCCATGATGACATCACATCCTGTTAAAACAACAATGAAGACTTGTCTCCAATCATCAAAGTCTATATCTTCTCTACCGTATATCAGTCCCACGGTGTTCATAACTCCAATACCAAAATCAATGACCTTGTATGTCAGAAACATAGTCCTCCATTTCATTTTATCTTGGACGACTTGGGAGTGTTGTATAGGCAGAATGGCTATTATCCCATTTTATGCGGGATACACTTTTAGGTGTACCTCTAGGCAAACAGTTTTGATATCAGATCAGGCCCCACATTGTGGGGCCTGATCTGAGATCAAAACTGTTTGAAGCTTAGTCAGTATTCAATCAGAAACTGCTAAAATCTTTTGCAAATATTTGAGTTATACCCACTGCAGACGACATGTTAAAATGGCCACCAAATATTACCCAGCATACAATGGGTTAAAATAGAAATGAATATAGTGTATCCCATATAGTACAGAATATAACTTCAGTTGGGAGGACACTATAAGACACCGAGATCTTGATCAGTTTAAAAATTATTAATCCCCACCGTCAGAATATCTACACGCAATAAATATTTGTATCGGGTCCATGATGACATCACATCCTGTTAAGACAACGATGAAGACTTGTCTCCAATCATCAAAGTCTATATCTTCTCTACCGTATACGAGTCCCACGGTGTTCATAACTCCAATACCGAAATCAATGACCTTGTATGTCAGAAACATAGTCCTCCATTTCATTTTATCTTCGACGACTTGGGAGTACTGTATCGGTAGAATGGATAAGATAATGGAAATGAAAATAGCGTATCCCATATAGGGCCATGGTGCTTCTTGAACTTCCTCAGAAAAATGAGTCTTGATCAGCAAGATGTAGATACCAATAGTAAATGAAATGTCCAGCGCGAGAGATATAAGCATTTTTGACACGTACGCGGTCATGCGGACCCA
Organism: Gari tellinella; assembly: GCA_922989275.2. Taxonomy (NCBI): domain Eukaryota; kingdom Metazoa; phylum Mollusca; class Bivalvia; order Cardiida; family Psammobiidae; genus Gari; species Gari tellinella. The sequence continues at coordinate 33,831,517 of OV277873.1, read as the reverse complement.
GTCTGGGCCGCACTTGGTCATCATCTTGAATATGAACATGACAATGTCCACTGGATCACTCTCCCAACACATCCTGTAGCTTTATTTATTCCGTTTCTTTGATTATAAACTTAACAGGCAACTTCCAAACTATTTTCAGATATAAAAACAATGTTTTATTGTCTGGTGGCTTTATCCATGTGTGGAATAAACAAATGTGAACTTAGCATAATGATCTCCGGTATTGGTTCTTAGCAAATTCCTACAAAATGTTTTGTTCACAGCTAATATTTCTTAGCAAATCCCCATAGAATGTTATGTTCTCAGGTAGTTTTTCTTTGCAAATTTCTGCAATATGTTATGTTCCCAGGTAGTATTTCTTAGCAAATTCCTGCAGTATGTTATATTCACAGGTAGTATTTCTTAGCAAATTCCTGCAGTATGTGATGTTCTCAGGTAGTATTTCTTAACAAATTCCTGCAGTATGTGATGTTCTCAGGTAGTATTTCTTAACAAATTCCTGCAGTATGTGATGTTCTCAGATAGTATTTCTTAGCAAATTCCTGTTATGTTTATCAGCTTCTGTAGGGAATAAACTTAGTGTTCACACTTAGCATTCCTTAGTAAAATTGTTGTAGTATTATGTATGAATGTTTTTAGGAATTTCAGTCCTCTTAGTCCTAAGGAATCACAGGTCCTAGCAACCCTTCACTGGAATCATTTCCTGTGAATAGAATACGATATCATTCATTTACTCTCTTATCTGTATAGAAATATTCTTTTATTGTATACCTTACTATAAATAATAACAGATTTGCTTTGATGACAATGCAATATGGATTTGCTGAGCGGGCCAAAAACTGGATGCAGTCCAATAACTGTTTATTCGGACTGCATCCGGTTATTGGCCCGGGGGCTACAGATCTTATGCACGTGAAAACGTTAGCAATGTAACGTTCAAAATGACAAACGTTCGAAATTCGTTGACATCATTTGGTTTCTATAATGGTCGCGCTTATATAAACATTCAAACAATCTACATATTTATTGATTTTGAACCAGGTATACAATAAAAAAGTCATTTAACGGCCGGGTAGGCCGTCGTTGCTTATTGGCACTCGTTAGCCACATTTGCACTCGGGCCAAGGCCATCGTGCAATCATGGCTAGTTTGTGCCAATAAGCAACGACGGCCCGCCCTGGCCGTTCAATAACTGTATAGTAATTGTTAACCCATTACTCCATAAATATGCCTTTTTTATGCATTTAATTGATTTTTCCACTGATTAAAATTGTTTCATTTTATGCTGTCATGATTATGTATCATAAGAAATGTTTTCTATATGCTAGCAGATGATAGCATACAACAGGCTTTACGTAAAGGCGCAGTCTGCTTTACATTCAACCTGCTTAAGTTGTCACTATGGGGCAAAGAGTTAAACAAATTGTTTGTTTTTGCAAAAAATATAGTTCACTTTTAACCCTTCTCAGCTGAGTATTCATAATGAAAACCTGACTTCATTGCAACCATTTTGGATCTAGATGAGACGCTGAGTAACTCTGAATCTCATCAGGGTCCAAACTGTTTGACAATCTGACCATAATTATGTTGAACAAAAATGTTTTGAATATTCATATTAATATAAAAAAGAATTTTAAGACAACAATTGGTGCAGATGACAATTGTTGTAGACAGCAATATTACCCATTAACCCATAAATTCACCTTTTTATGCCTGTAATTCATTCCTCCACTAAAGAAAATAGGTCCCTTTTATAGAGTCATGAAAATGTATCATAAGAAATAATTTTTATTTTCTTGAAGATGGTAGCTTAAGCAGGCTGAAAGTAAAGCAAAATGTGCATTGAGGTGCATTCTGCATTACTTTCAACCTGCTTTAAGTAATCATCTATTTTCAAAACTAGAAACAGGCTATCAGGTAAAAGGTTAAAATGCACAAGTACCTAAAACATGATCGAATAACCATAGGTTATTACTAATTATTCCCTGTAAGTCCTTTTAATCCAGTGTTTATTGATCCACATGTAGTTCACACAGGTATTGTTCAATGTGACAATATATACCATTATCTGTATCTAAGATTTATTTGCAATACCAAAACTAAAATACTAAACTCATTCTCATATGCCCAAACAAATGAAAGGCTTTTTTTTCAGTGTTTATAGAACAGGTTTCTGCTTCAAGCATGATGAAAGTAAAGCAGAAAGCTCCTGTAGGAGTTTTCTGCTTTACTTTTATCTTGCTTGAAGCTGTAAGCTCTCTTGAAGCTTTCTGCTGCCTTTAACATCAACATTGACCACAACGGTATTGTTTGACTCTATACATGTACACTTTAACACCAGTATAAATTTGTGCCTTACAACTGAATTCCCCATATTCATTCAGAAGTTTAGAACTCAGAAATTTTGAATACACTATCATATTGTTTAGATTTCTACCTCAGCTTGAATCTATATCAAATTATTTTTTCAATTCATAAAATTTTTCCTTACAAAAGAAACCTGTTTGAGCAGTTACTGCGGGTATTCCTATGCTCCGATTCACAGATACTATACATTGTTCATCTCCGCACTAAATGGCCGGTAATTCTCAGGTTATACAGGTGTCTATAAACGCCCCGGGTAAATTGACACGGCTTCGGTATACAGATAGATCTGTAATTGGCTATGTGCATACGTGACTGAAGGAAAGCTATGTTTGGACTTATTGAAATACCGGGGTAGCATTTATGGTGGTTATTGGAGCATAACAAATGGCCAATATAATCATGACCTTTATACAGGTTTCGGTCAAAATACCCACCGGACAAAAAGCCCACTGCTCATTTATATAATAAAAAATGTATGAAAAGGTGTATCTATGAGGTAATGGGTTAACCCTTAACTCTTAATCTTGTTTCAAGTTTTGAAGTCAAGTTCTTATTTAAACCAGGTTGAAAGTAAAGCAGAATGCACCTTAAGGCTCATTCTTCTTTACTTTCAACCTGATTTGTTCAATACTCAGTTAGACACAGGCTATGTGGTAATGGGTTAAAGTAAGATGAAAAAAAAAAAAGGGGGCATAGCTGTCTGCTTTATGTTCATATCTGCTTTAAGGGTGTACCTGAAATTAACATCATCAAGGAACATTGAGGTGCTGTATTAGGCACCCCAATTGAAATAAATATTGAAGGGCAGTCTTTGTCTGTATTAACTTCCTTCAAACATAGTGGATTTTAATTCAACTTTAAAATGGGCAATATTCTCAAAAGGATCATTCGATCCTACTTCTGAAGGAAAACAAAATGAAATATTTTGGCTGGTATTTTAAGGCTTTACCCAATCAAATATTATAATTATTAATGAACAGTGAAGACTCTGATCAGAGGGCTCCTTAACCCATTAACCCATAGCTTGTTTCTAGTTTTGAAGACAGGTGACCACTTAAAGCAGGTTGAAAGTAAAGCACAATGTGCCTAAAGGCACATTCTGCTTTACTTTCAGTCTGCTGTAAGTTATTATCTGCTAGAATATAGAACATTTTTTTATGATTTTTATTTGTGACAGTATAAATTGGAAATATTTAAGGCGTAGAAAAGCGTATTTATGGGGTAATCCTCTGATCTGGGTCTTCACTGTTTGCAAAGGAAACTGTATATGGGTATTCCGCATATTAAAGGCTGAGGTATAAATAATATCAAGGTATTTACCCTTATTCTGCTATGCTTACCTTGACTGACATTTGCCGAGCAGTTTGGATCCTGCATAGATGTTGAAGAACTTGTTTAACTCTTTCCTCCCTGAAACCTCAAATGGACAATTCTAGTTTTCAATTTAGTCTAGTCCATTTTTGACTTTTTAGGGTTGATTTTAATAATATATGTCAAAATGACAAAAAGTATAGACCCTGATCAGAGGGCTCCTTAAGGAGCCCTCTGATCAGGGACTACACTGTTTGCACAGGACAAGTGTACTCCTCATGTATGCTGTTTGCAAATGACGCATATAAGCGTGACTAGGGTTCAAAGAGTTAATGATCAGGATCGTTACTGTCTGGCATTTATACATTAAGTTTTGGGTAAATTGGAACTTGGAAGTTTGACAGGCTTGGAAACTTATACTTTGCAGTTGATAAACTTAAAGTAACTGGTTATATATTATCAGAATAAAGGTAGCTATAATAGGATTGACCATGGTTGCTATGGAGACATGAAGACAAGACTGGCTTACCTGCCCTTCAGTTATTATTATATAGGCCTATAATCACTAGAGTCAGTCTCGTCATAAATGCGTTCCCTCAAGAGAAGATATTGTCCGATTTTTCTGACTTGGCTGTTAATTTTTAGAACAGAATAGGTAAGTCACTGTGGCCCAGACACGATTGCTTTTAGAAGGTATATATAGAGACAAGGGGTACAACTGATTGCCAGTTTATTCTCACCCTATCATGACAAAACCGGGCATATCATGAATAAATATTTATGAACCAACACTTTTGTTGCATTTCTGTCTAGCTAATATAATCCCTTCCATACAAACATAGAAATCAACGATTTTTGGAAAATGAGACAGGGTTCGTTCACAGCCGAAACAGCATTGACCACTACTAGTTGTACACTTGTTTAGGCGATAATATCGAGCATGACAGTCATACAGTTCCATAGATTTACATGTTTGACACCTTCTTCAAAACGATTCTAATGAGTAGTAAGACCATAGGATTTGGTGCTGAAATGAGTTGGAAAATGTTGGATTTGTTCAGTTTACTCCCCTTTTATCTGGAGCCCTGAGACATCATCGTTTTACTTTCTAATCTGTATTGAAACTTAACCCATTACATTACATTACATTCAATGATTATATAGACATTGAACCTGCTGTATATGAACTAGTTATTCAAAATAGTTAACACCATATTAAATACACGATATAGGCCTACATGTATCCATTAGTAGTAGTAAATAAAACACCAAAGTAGTGCAAAGCTACGGTGGCACTGAGGTGACATGCAAACATTTTATCTCGTGCGCACGACTTAATTTGAAGAAAAAAAAATCTATACTTTTTATCTCATGCGCATGACTTAATTTGAAAAAAAAAAAAATTTTTTTTTTTTTTTTTACAAATTAAGTCGTGCGCACGAGATAAAAATTAAAAAAATAAATAAATGAATTGTTTGCATGTCACCTCAGTGCCACCGTACAAAGCATATATTTATACTGTACATTATTGTATGAAAGTGGTATTTATTACATAAAACCACTTCTGGCAGTGCAATAAAGCCATTCAATAAATGATGGTGAAATATTGATATTGGGCTCCGGCCTAATCTGTTCCTCCATAAGCCCTGCATGTAGCAGGACGCCAAATGACGTCATTTGTGATGATGTTACCATTAAACAACGTCAGGTTTTGGCGGCAAATACATATGGAGGAGGGACTACAAACTAGGGCTTTAGTTAACTTAATTGGGTTTTAGCTCACCTGGCACAAAGTGCCAAGGTGAGCTATTGTGATCGCCCTGTGTCCGTCATCCCTCGTCTTCCGTCGTCAAACGTTTTCTTCAAAAATTCATGGCTGCCAGTAGGTGGGGCAAGTTTTCCTGATGTTACTGTGTAGTAAAAACTTTAAAAATCTTCTTCTCTAAAACTACTGGTCTGATTTGAAAATAATGTTACACAAATGGTTAATTTATGAACCTCTACCACATTTTTTAAAATCATTTTGTTATCTTAAAAAACATGGCCGCCAGTGGGTGGGGCACCTCTTCCTTATGTTACTGTATAGTAAAAACTATAAAAATCTTCTTCTGAAACTACTGGTCCAAATTGAAAATTATTTTACACAAATGGTCAATTGATGACCCTCTACTAGATTTTTTAAAATCATTCTGTTATTATTAAAAATATGGTGGCCAGTGGGTGGGGCAAGTTTTCCATATATTTCTGTATAGAACAACTTTAAAAATCTTTTTCTCTAAAACTATTGGTCTGATTTATGAATGATTTTACATAAATAATGATTCATGGGTGACCCTTTGCCAATTTTCTTCAAATAATCTTCCTAGCTCAAACCAAATGGCCGCCAGTGGGTGGGGTGAATAAGTGAAAACTTAATCATTATTGGTCCATTGCCATGACCGTAATCATGGGTACCAGGTGAGCGATTTAGGGCCGCATGCGGCTCTTGTTAAAATATTTATGTGATAAATATGATCTCACATTTGTGCTTATTTATCTTTTTTAACAAACTAGTTGAATAAAATAAATATAACGTTCACCAAGGCTCACATCAAATATAATAGTCAACTTAAAAATAATAATTAATGAGCACTCATGTAAGATTGTTTTGAATTATTATCCATTTTTCTAGACTTACATAAGTTCTTGAACTCCTTTTGAAGAAATTGTACAGTTATTCTTGAAGCTTTAGAACAATTCTACAAGCATAGGGTAGCCTAATTATAACGTTCATGAATTTTCTAAAATTCTTGAACACTTTTCACAAGGGACCATTTTATTTATAAATAAAGGGTTAACCATCAAATTTCTAGAATTTTTGCAGAACATTCATGAACGTTAAATGGCTGCATCTAGAATTGTTCATAAATATTCAAGAAATGATTCTGGAATAGTTCTAGCTTTTTACACTTTTGATTTACTCCTTCACTGAAGAAAATACATGTACAGTCAAACTTCGATATCTCGAACTAGGTTAAGTCGATCATACCTGTATTTCAAAGTTAAAACGTGGCTAAGCCACGGTTTAACTTTGAAATATGGGTATATTCGACTCAACTGAGCATGAAAGAATGAGGTTCATGTGTCGACATATCGGATAGATAGAGTTAAGCGAGTTCGAGATATCGAAGTTCGACTGTAGTTTCAATTTAAACAGTGATGAATGTGTATCATAAGAAATAGTTTTTATGAGATTGTAGCTTAAAGCAGGCTGAAAGTAAAGCGGAATTTGCCATAAGGCACATTCTGCTTTACTTTTAACCTAGCTGCTTTAATTGGTTACTTCTCTTGAGTTCTTATAGCACCAGGCTATGGGGTAAGGGACTAAAGGGTTAACCCTTTCCCTTATAGAAGCGACTTTTAGCACATTCATTTTATTCATCTGCTGAAGAAAATAGTTCCAATATATACCGTAATGAATATGTGTCATATTTAATACTTTCCTTATTCTAGCAGGTAATAGCTTCAAGCAGGCTGAAAGTAAAGCAGAATGCGCCATATTGTGCATTCTGCTTTACTTTCAACCTGCTTTAAGTAGTCACCTATTTTCAAAACTAGAAACAGGCTATGGGGTAATGGGTTAAGAATGAAAAAAACAAAACAAAAAACTGCTATTTATTTAGAAAGTTTCTTTGCATAGACATTGTACACTACAGAGCCCTAGATAAGGGGAGTATTTCAAAATCAAACACCTTTATTTCTTCTTAAACCCTTTGGTGTCACTATACATTAGAATCGCCTCGAAGAGACGATTCTAATGAGTAGTGACACCATAGGGTTTTGGTGCGAGATTCATTGAGAAAATGTTGGATTTGTGCAATTTACTCCCTCTTATCTTGAGTCTTGCATGATGCTATTTTATAGCACATGTATATAGACAGTATTTGTATTTTCGTATGATATCCATGAGTTTCATACAATGTCCATTCATTTTGTACAGTGTCCAATATTGGCTTTGTATGATGTCCAAAGGTTTTGCACTGTGTCCATAGGTATTGCACTCTGTCCATATGTTTTGCACTATGTCCATGGGTTTTGCACTGTGTCCATAGGTTTTGCACTATATATGTCCATATGTTTTGCACTGTGTCCATATGTTTTAGACTGTGTCCATATGGTTTGCACTGTGTCCATAGGTTTTGGACTGTGTCAATTGGTTTCGTACTGTGTCCATAGGTTTTGCACTCTGTCCATAGGTTTTGCACTATATATGTCCATATGGTTTGCACTGTGTCCATAGGTTTTGTACTGTGTCCATTGGTTTTGTACTGTGTCCATTGGTTCTATACACTGTCCATTGCATTTGTACACTGGCCATTAGTTGTGTATGATATCCATTGGTTTTGTAATACGATGTTCATTGACATCAGTGATAAGTTTTTAACCCTTTGTCTCTCAATGTCGTCATAAAGCGCATTTGCAAACAGTTTTGATCCTGATCAGACGCCGCGTTACGCGGCTTCTGATCAGGATCAAAACTGTTTGTCACTTGTTCTGAAATTACGTCAGTTATACTGCCTTAAATTCAACTTTGAAACGATATTGCAGACACCAATATTGAAACAGACAACAATATGGTGGTGAAGGGGTAAAAATAACCCTTTACCCAATAGCCTGTCTAAAGTTTTGTAACCCTTTACTCAATAGCCTGTTTCTAGTTTTGAAAATAGGTGATTATTTAAAGCAGGTTGAAAGTAAAGCAGAAGGTGCCTTAAGGCGCATTCTGCTTTACTTTCAGCCTGCTTTAAGCTACCACCTGTTAGAATTAAGAAACTATTCCTTATGATACATATTCATAACTGTATAAATTGGAACTATTTTCATCTGCGGAGGAATAAACTAATGTGCTTCTATTGGGGAAAGGGTTATGACTTGCAGCAGGCAATCCCTAACTGTATTGGATCCACAACAACATCACACGCAGTAATAACTACAACAAACACATATTTCCAGTCATCAAAATCTATCTCTTCTCTCGATAGCACTAGTCCAACACCGTTAAACACTCCAAGAAAGAAATCTATCGCCTTATATGTCAAGAAAAATGTCCGCCACGGCATATCGTCACTCATCACTTGTACACATTGATAGATTAAAAGACCCAAGAGTAGGCATATAAACAAGGAATAGCCAACATAGGGCCATGGAGAACGCTGAACGTCTTCAGAGAAGTATGTATCAATTAGTAAGATGTAGATAGCGATTTTGAACGCCACATCCAGGGCCATTGACATCAGCATTTTTGTCGCTAGTAGTGGCAACTGTAGCCATTTTGGTAAGCACTTAGTCAAATTTTTTAGAATATACATTATAATATCCAATGGGTCTTCTTCCCAACACATGGTTTCTTTTGATTGGTTGCTTCAATTGACCAGTAGATGGCTCCACCTCCTGTTGAATATGTAACATCGATGTCTTAGCCAATCAAAATTGTAGATCTCTTTATTTGCATATCCCCTGTGGAAAGGTTTTGAATAATTATACAACTATTCCAGAATAATTTCTGGAATATTCATGAACAATTCTAGAAGTGGCCATTTAATGTTCATGAATATTCTGCAAAAATTCTAGAAAATTGATGGTCTTAGAACCATTGTTCTAGAATTATAAAAGTTCTTGAACTCTTTTTCTAGAATGTTTAAAGTAATTCCTGAAGTTCTAGCAGCAGCCATTTAACGTTCATGAACTTTCTTAAATTCTTGAACACTTTTCACATGGGATATCCCCTGTGAAAGAAAGTGTTCAAGAATTTTAGAATTCATGTATTCATGAAAACTTTGAATGGCTACTTCTAGCATTGTTCTAGAGCTTCAAGAATTACTTTAAAAATTCTACAAAAGGAGTCCAAGAACTTTTGACATTATAGAACAATGGTTCTGAGACCATCAAATTTCTATAACTTTTTGTTTCAGAATATTCATGAACGTTAAATTATCTCTTCTAGAATTATTCATGAATAATCAAGAAGTTATTCTGGAATAGTTCTAGAATAATTCAATACCTTCCCACAGTGGGTGGAAACCAGGGGCCCCTTTTACTAAACTACTTACGCAAACATTTTGCGTAAGTCAAAATATTTTTTATTATCACTTGCTACAAACAGCAAATAGCCAGATCAGAGGACGCGCTTTTAGCGCATCCTCTGATCTGGCTATTTGCTGTTTGCAAATGTTTATGATAAAAAAATAAAGGTAAAACGATTTTGACTTACGCAAAAATTTTGCGTAAGTACAGTCAAACTTGTCTACAGCGGTCACTCTTTAACATAGAATATATATGACTGAATAACAAAATTAAGCTCAACACAGGATGCAAGACATGCAGAAAGCTCCTGCTGAAGCTTTCTGCATGTCTTGCCTCCTTATTGAGCTATCAATTGTCTAAAAGACCAGTTTTTTAGGTATTTTTGTTGGCCGCTTAAGACAGGTTTGACTGTAGTTTAGTAAAACGGCCCCCAGGAAACTAAATTAAACTAAGTATTCAATATTATTTATATTGTCAAAATGCTTGCCCTTTTACTCCACAGAACCATATAATGATTTGGATGTATCCTCCACGAAAGAAAAAAGTTCCAGCTTATACAGTCATGAAATCAAACCATATAAGAAATATTTTCTATACGTATCCTAGCTCTAGTCGCCTGCTGCCTACCCCAGCTACTGGGACTGAATCCCGCAGGAGATGACAAATAAACTCAGTATCAAGTCAAGTCTAGCAGGTGGTAGCTTAAAGCATGCTGAAAGTAAAGCAGAATGCTGACAACATTATTACCAAGCACTCAAAGAATTAAATTTTGTGAAGAATAATATTATAGCTTCTCCGTAATTTAAGTTTCACAGTTGAATCGAATATCCTTTCACAAATGAACAGATATATTCCTGAAGATACATACACAATGCATGGACACCTGTTAATCTTAATTCTCTGATACATAAAGAAATATGGTTTTTTTCCCTGTTTATACAAAGCTTAACACAATCACAATGCATATGAATGTGAATAATGGAAGGTTTTTGAAAATCAGTTAGACAATCTTTTTTTAATGTGAGTGACAAACAGTTTGGAGCCAGATCAGACACCGAGTTAATCGGCGTCTGATCTGGCTCCAAACAGTTTGCAATGGCAATCAGCTCCTTATAGCTCTACCATTCAAAACAAGTTTACTTGGGAAAGAACAATATCCTCATGTATCTACAAAATAAATCACAAGAGTTTGTGGTCCGATCGATATGAAACTGACACGACAATGATTACGGGTAGTGTTTTTCCCATATATTAGTATTACCCGAACAGTCCCAACTGTATAAAACAACCACTGAATAAAACAGCCAATGTAATCTTTAAAAGAAAGCTGGTCACTTATGCAGGACAAAGGTAATGCAGAAAGCTCCAATAGGAGCTTTCTGCATTACTTTTGTCCTGCATTAAGCTGTTGCCCATCTTGGAGATTACATGTACAAATATTTCTTTTTTAGGGCAGTCGTTTAATACAAGTCTGGTTGTATTTCTCAAACAATAAATCTTTTGTTAATCAACCATTCATGTAAATTATTCAACCCTACTGATGAATATCATATAATCATCATTTACCAACAGTGTACCTGTGAAGAGTACACTTGTCCTATGCAAACAATGGTGGTTGCTTAAAGCAAAGTGACAGTAAAACAGAAAGCTCCTTTAGGAGCTTTCTGTTTCACTGTCACCTTGCTTAAAGCTGCCTCTTGCCTTTTGAAAAAATCAATTAGTCTTCTTTTTAGCGATCGTAATAGAGTCTTACAGAGCTACAGATAATGGGAGTATTTCAAAAACTAAAATCTTTATTTCTGCTTAAAACCCTATGGTGTCACTACTCATTAGAATCGTCTCAAAGAGACGATTCTAACGAGTAGTAACACCATAGAATTTGGTGTTAAAATGAGTGAGAAAATGTTGGATTTGTTCAGTTAACTCCTTCTTATCTGGAGCCCTGTAGAGAGGTATATCTGTACAGGTATTTGTGATGTATGAGATGACTGAAACTGGATACCATAATAATTCAGGGCTCTAGATAAGAGGTAGTTTTTTCAACAAATCCCACATTTTCTCACTATTTTTAGCACCAAATCCTATGGTGTTACTACTCATTAGAATCGTCTCAAAGAGACGATTCTAATGAGTAGTGACACCATAGGGTTTAATTCAGAAATAAAGATTTTAGATTTTGAAAAACTACCCTTATCTGGTGCTCTTGTATGAGATGACTGAAACTGGATACCATTCCAATACAAAATACTCACAATAGAAATTGTTGTTTGTAGTCTTTAACATGCTGATTATTATTCTACAGCACTCCCTCTCTACGACAACACCTTATAATGGGAGATACAGATTGTGTGTGTTGTTCTGAGGGAGTCTTTATAGAGAGGGAAAATTAAGGCTTGGCTTACAATAATTTGCAAACAGCTTGAATCCATAGCAGACGCCGCATAATGCGGCGTCTGCTATGGATTCAAGCTGTTTGTCACTCGTCATTAAGTTTTTTTCTGTCAAAATGTCCAATATGTTACTTTGAGAAAAACAGCAGACGACAATGTTAAGCAGACAACATTGCAGCCGTGAATAGTTTAGACATAAATGTTCTGTTTAGGGGACTGCAGCAGGGGTCATTGTAAGGAGGGAGTTGTTGTTTGGAGGGCCGTTGTAGGGAGGGAACACTGTAACAATAATTGAAGCCTTTAGTTATTGTCTCAGTTTACAAGTAGTCTATATACAGGATGGTTGAATAAATTATTTCTTTTATGAATATTAATTAGGTGACACACATTCATAATATTGATCCTATCGGCTCCTTATAACCCACTGTGCCTCAAATAGATGATTCCATTGTGCCCTTTGGGAAGGTCCATTACAAGACTTTTAGGGGTGGCAATGATGGTATAGGTCTTGATTGGATTTCACAACTTTGAACTGTTTCCATGTGTTCTATTTAAGAGACATCTGAAATCTACTACCCAAAGTTTGCTAAGCATAACTTCCAGCATATTTGCTTTTTAGCTCACCTGGCACGTAGTGCCAAGGTGAGCTATTTTGATTGTGCTGTGTCCGTCGTCCGTCGTTCGTTTGTCGTCAACAATTTCTTCAAACGACTTCTCCTCCTAGACTACTTGATGGATTTTCACCAAACTTGGCAGGAATGATCCTTGTATGGTCCTTTTTCAAAGATGTTCAAACATTTCCGGTCCATTGCATATCTAGGTCGCAGGAGCTAAAAATAGATTGTTTCAATGAAAACTTAAAAAATCTTTTTGTCTGAAACCACAGTACCCTGAGCTTAGATATTTGACACAAAGCATCATCTTTAGGTCCTCTTTCAATGTTGTACAAATTATGTCCCTGTGGTCAAAACTGCCAAGGCCTTAGGGGTTGCAGTTTTACAAAGAGTTATATAGTGAAATCTTCTTCTCTGAAACTATTATGGCCAGAGCTTTGATATTTAGCATAGTGACACTTTTTGATGTTTTTTTTACCAATATTGCTGAAATGGTTCGGGTCTGTTGCATATCTGGGTCACATTAGCTAAAAATAGATTTTTTTCAATGAAAAGTCTTCCTGTCTGAAACCATCCATGTACAAAATATTTGACAGAACACTTATTTTCAAGTTCATCAGCAAGATTTTTGAAATTATGTCTCTGGGGTAAAAAAAATGATCTCACCCCAGGAGTCATGTGACCCTTGTGTTGGATTTTTCCAGGTGAGCGATATTTAGGCCCGCATGGGCCTCTTGTTTTTTCTTCTCCAAATTTGAAAATATTATTATAGGGATTCTATTTACGCGAGCATGCAAAGAATTAAGTAAACAGTTATCATTGTATCCTTAATGTATATAAATTAAATATTGATGATTAATTAATGTTAAGCAGACAGAGATATTCAATTATCAGTTATCAATAGTTTTTGTCTGGTTTGATTCTGAACACCAATTGGATAGAAATGAGCAGGCAATTGGATAATGGGTTAATACCTAGAAGTTTATACTGTGTATAGCTATCTTAAACTTTGTATTAGTTACTCCCCTTGAAATGAAAAACATTGTAGATTTAATTTTAATTTAACATTTTTTTTATATTTTAGCTAAAATTCACCATTTATAAGCTTAATTTTATTAGATATTAAGGAGTTTAGGCATTTTGGTTGTTTTTTCAAGTGTTTTGGAGAGGTTAAGAGTGGTTAGGGAGGTTTGGGGTACGTCTTTAGACGGACCAAGTGTCACTCATTTGGATGGGAAAGGTCTTATTTTGTTTATTTTCCGAACTTCAGAGGTTCCACTTTTCTGACGTTTTTTTTCTTTATAGCAATAAGAACATTGAATTTGGGCCAAAGGAGTTTGTTGACAGCTTTCAGAGGCTTTTCAAGTTAGAAAGGTTCATGTTTTGGGAGGTTTCACTGTAAAGAAACATACGTAACTGTGATCTTGATCACTGGTGGCTGCTTATTGCATGACAGAAGTAATTCAGAAGTACAGTGCTCCCTCTCTACAACGGCCCTCCGAACAATGACTCCCTCCTTTAAACCACATTTGGCGCTGTTCCCAAGACAATTATTCAAAATACTTGCACTGATCCATTATCGTCTACTTAAAATTGTTTTCTGCTGTTTTTCTTACATAAATGACATTTTGACAGAAATAAACATAATGAAGAGTGACAAACAGCTTGAATTTAGATCAGACGACGCGTGACGCGGCATCTGATCTGGATTATAGCTGTTTGCAAATGTAAGGCAAGTTTCCTCCCTGAAACTACTCCCTCTGAACAACGCACACAATTTGTGTCTCCCATTGGATAACGTTGTAGAGAGGGAGGGCTGTAATGCAGAAAAAACCTACTTTAAATTTTTTTTGCAATTTAAGTGCAGCCCCCAGTCTCAAGGAAATCATTACAGTCGAACTTTGATATCTTGAACTCGCTTAACTAGAACTATCCGATATTTGACACATGAACTGCATTATTTCATAGTAGGTTCAGTCGAACATACCCATATTTCAAAGTTAAAACGTGGCTTAGCCACGTTTAAACTTTGAAATACGGGTATGTTCGACTTAACAGAATCGAGATATCGAAGTTCGACTACATATTAGTAATTATAAGAGTGGGAGTTGAAACTGAATTGGGAAAATTGTTCTAACATTTTCCAGCAGGCATATAAAAAAGGCAACATTGAACATATTGTATATACATGTACATCATTTAATATCAAATATATTAGTCATCACATAAAAGGTGTATGGCATTAATGTTACATCACCGGTATACAATAAAACATGGAATTGCACCCCATAGCCCATATATCTCCTCTCTTGTAGAATATTCATATACAATAAAATCTCTATATTTTGACACAAGTGGTTTTAATTATTAGGAGTTTACGACAGGTGACTGCTTAAAACAAGGAGCTTTCTGTTACTGTCACCTTGCTTTAAGCTGTCACCTGTCCATAAGGAGTTGTTTAATCTGGGTCTGCACTGTTTTCAAAAAGCATTTAAAAAATACACATTACAAGCTGGTGGTGGCATATTTATTAAGATTGATGTATTCAACTTGAGACACCCCCTGTGGGAATGTATTGAATTATTTTAGAACTTTTTCTAGAATTTTTTTTTGAATATTCATGAAAAAAATCTTAAAAGTGGCCATTTTAAGTTCATGAATCTGGAAATTTGATGGTTTTAGAACCATTGTTCTAGAATGACAAAAGTTTGTGAACTCCTTTTGTAGAATTTGTAAAGTAATTCTTGAAGCTCTGGAACAATTTTAGATGCAGCCATTTAATGTTCATGAATATTATAAAAATATCAAACACTTTTTACAAAGGGTTCTTGATGCAAACAACTGATTCCTTTGGCACATTTGTGATGGAGCTTAAAGCAAGGTGACAGTGAAACAGAAAGCTCCCATAGGAGCCTTCTGTTTCACTGTCACCTTGCTTTAAGCGGTTACCTATCGTAAACACCCTAATAGTTAACATAATTTAGTGGTCGTAATAGTGAGGTTTTACTGTATTTCCATCAAGACTTTTGAGAGCTGAATACAACACCCTGTAGCGAACCCCAACTAGGAATTTGTGATTATATGCCTTCAATATAAATAACAACAACTAAATAGTTGTTTAACCCATTATGTCATAAAAACACATTTTTATGCATTAAATTTATTCCTCCAATGAAGAAAATACTTCCATTTAATACAGTCATGATTATGCAACATAAAAAATATTTTCTATATAATAGCAGATATGGTAGCTTATAATTAAAGCTAGCTGAAAGTTATAAAAGTGTCCACCTCAAAAATCTTAACAACACCAGGGCTCCAGATAAGAGGTAGTTATTTCAACAAATCCAACATTTTCTCACTATTTTTAGCACCAAATCATATGGTGTTACTACTCATTAGAATCGTCTCGAAGAGACGATTCTAATGAGTAGTGACACCATAGGGTTTAATTCAGAAATAAAGATTTTAGTTTTTGAAAAACTACCCTTATCTGGTGCTCTGCAACACTGTTTCCACTGTAATAAAGAAACTTATTTTTGCGAAAACCAATTATTGTTTGTCTTTCAAAATGCAAAAAACTATTGATATATGAAAAATAATTGTCAATTAATCAAATTTTGAATTTTGAAAGACAATGGAGGTTGCTTATAGTAGGAAAAATAATAGTACTGTACAAATACATGTATACAATCATATCTGAGTTGGATAAAAGCTAGGGATTTGCATTGAACAGGTTTAAACTCTTTGCATGCTAGCGGCAGATATATCCGCCACAGTGATTGCCTTTGCAAACAGTATGGATCCTGATGAGACACCACATAATGCGGTGTCTCATCAGGATCCAAACTGTTTGACATTCTGACCATGTTTTGAAAAGAAATTTAGAAAATTCTATTGTTAGAACAATAGCAGACGAAAAAATTTAATGTTCCAGACAAAACAAATTACCCAGCATGCAAAGAGTTAAAAGTTCCTGACATTATAATGCCAAAAGCAGGGCTCCAGATAAGAGGTAGTTATTTCAACAAATCAAACATTTTATCACTCATTTCAGCACCAAATCCTATGGTGTTAACTACTCATTAGAATCGTCTCAAAGAGACGATTCTAATGAGTGGTGACACCATAGGGTTTAATCCAGAAATAAAGATTTTAAGTTTTGAAAAACTACCCTTATCTGTTGCTCTGCAGAAGAAAGTTTCTTCAAAGTCAGTGTCAAGATATTGAACAGGTTCGATCTGTTTCTACTCATTTCTGGCACAACAACCAGCGATCAACATTTGGATCGGGTTGATAAGAACATCACATCCAGTTAGAGCGATGGCCACTACTTGCTTCCAGTCTTCAAAGTCAATGTCATCTCTAGCAGCGATAAATCCCGCAGCGTTGATAAGTCCGAGAAGAAAGTCCACGCCCTTATAGGTCAGGAAGAAAATCCTCATGTGCATCTTGTCATTGCAGACCCGATAGTACTGGTATACTAGAATACACAGAGCAATGACATAGAACGCTGCATAGCCAATTGTAGGCCATATAGAATCCTGAATATCCTTGGAGAAATGCTCCTTAATAAGGTCGTTATAAATAAGAGCAGCAAATGCAAAATCAAGCACCAGTGACATGAAAACTTTCATGAATTTCAAGGCAAATTGAAATGATTCTGGCCCGCACTTTGACAGTATTTTTAAAATGTACATAACAATGTCATCTGGGTCGTCTCCCCAACACATTTTGGCGGTTGAATGTTGTTTTTTCTTCAGAGAAAATGTGAGAAATTTAGATACTTGAAAGAATTGTCCTAAGATTTAGTTTGTTATGAACTAATCCACAGGGTCTCTGAATCACTTCATCTGTCATCAAACTGGATCAGCACTTCTGAAAAAAGATTAGCCATAAAGAATCAGCTTGTTTTAACCCATTGTATGCTGGGTAAAATTTGGTGGCCATTTTAAAATGTCATCTGCAGCGGGTATAACTCAAATATTTGCAAAAGATTTGAGCAGTTTCTGAAAGAATATTCACTTAGCAGCAAACAGTTTTGATCTCAGTTGTGGGGCCTGATCTGTGATCAAATTGTTTGCCTAAAGGTACACCTATAGTGAATCTAACACCACCGTGAGTGTCAGATAAGAATATCCCACCCGAGTTTTGAAGATATTTTTGGAACATGAGGCTTTGCCGAGTGTTCAAAAAATATCTTCAAACGAGGGTGGGATATTCATCTGACACTCAACTGTGGTGTTAGATTTATTTTCTCACCTCGTCAACCCTAAAAAACGCGTTTAACTTGCTATACAGTGGCGAATTGTATTTTAAGGCACTAATGCATGCATGACAACGTCATGACGACGTCATAACAACGGCAATAACAACCAATCATAAGATAGTTCGGCTTGTCTGTCCGGACAGATAAGGTTATCTCACACCCCCTAGATTTCGGGATACCTCTGTCCGAGAGGTGAGAAAAATGTGTATCACGCATAAAAAAGGTTAACCCATTAACCAATAAATATACCTTTTTACACCTTTGAGCTACCGTTATTCTTCCACTGAAGACAATAGTTCCACAAGTATTACCATAAGAAATGATTTCTTTATTCTAGCATGTGGTAGGCAAAAGTAGGCTGAAAGTAAAGTAGAATGTGCCTTAAAAATAGAAATATAGAAACCTGCTATGGCGTAATGGGTTAAATTTAATTTCAAAGTCAACTTAGTCAATCAAAAGGCTCAAACTGATCAAATCCTGATCAGATTCCATGTTATACCGCTTCTGATCTGGGTCCAAACTGTTTGCCAATTTCTGTGAAGATAATGAGTTACTTATTATGTGGCATCTGATCTTGATCTGACCGATTTACAAAGATCTTGAAATCTCATATTTTGCATTTAAAGACTTTTCCTCAGTCCATTGAGGGACCACCAGCCCATTGTTCTGGAGGTGTCAATGTAACTGTAAAGCACGTGCAACACAATCTCAGTTTACCTGGTGAGGCCCAGATTATACTCATGCTCTAGTGATCTTCAATGGTTATTTCTAACCAAACTATCAAATATAAAGGTCCGGTCTCACATAAGACGATTCAATGGTTCAATATGCACAAGACCCATGCTTTTTGCAAGGAAATTGACAGTAAATAATCTGGCAAGGCGTTATGACCAAAAGGTCGTCAGGAGATGTCTTTAAAGTATATCACCTGTAATTACCACATTTACACAGCATATTGATCACATAGTTTGCAGTTTCTGCTCGTCCAGCATTCAGTCGCAAGTCACATTTTCAATAATACGCTTTACACCCTAGCTGCAAAACAGCAATTACCTTTGCAAACAGATTGGATCCAGATGAGACGCTGCTTGACGCGGCGTCTCATCAGGATCCAAACTGTTTGACACTCTAACCCTGTTTTGAAAAGAAATTTCTGAAATTCAATACTTAAAATAATAGCAGATGACAAATTGTAGCAGACGACAATATTTCTTAGCGTGCAAAGAGTTCACGTATTATAGCTACTTCAGGTGATATGTGTTTATATCTACCAATACTGCGTATATGTTTTACCTGACTCCTTTGTGCGTTACCGAGGAAACTGTTATTACCTTTGCAAATAATTTTGATCCTGATGAGGGTCCAAACTTTTATGATACAGAATGACCCTTTTTTAAAAATCAAATTTTAGAAAAAAAAACATTTTATGATACATGTAAAGATAAGTAGCAGACGACTGTTGTTGCAGATGGTATAGTAGTATAACTTTGCGTTCAAAAAGTTTGACCATTTGCATGCTGGGTAATTTTGTCATCTGCAACAATAATTGTTGTCTGCTAACTTTTCATTAAATAAAATTTTCAAAATTTATACTCCAAACAGGGTCAGAGTGTCAAACAGTTTGAATCCTGATGAGATGCCGCATAACGCGGCGCCTCATCTGGATCCAAACTGTTGGCAAAAGTAATCACTGTGGCACATTTATCCTCTGCTAGCATGCAAAGAGTTAAAACATTATAGTTTGAACAATTTTTCAGGTATTGCTGTTAATTACCGACAATCCAAAAAATTTAACAATATTTCGAATTACCTCAATTACATGTGTTTTACGTGTCCAATGATCTAAACTTGCAACACATTTGTCTGTCGAAAATGTTGTCTGCTAAATTTTTACAGAAACAGGATCTAAGTTACAAACAGTTTGGATCCTGATCAGGCCCCACATTTTGTGGGGCCTGATCAGGATCCAAGCTGTTTGCAAAGATATCACTAGTGCTTACGTGACTTTTGGTTAACCAACATACCTGGCTGTATTCCCGTTGTATTGTCGTGTCTGGAGATCAGGTACACCGATTTGAATACCCAGGAAAGGTATAAACCTGAGCCATATCCCTGATCCTATCACATGCTGCATGGTATGCATTTGCAAATAGTTTTGATCCTAATCAGATCATATCTTATCAAGTTATTTGGTTTTTGACCAGAATCAATGGTTATTTTGAGATTCTTATTGCTGTTTCTTTTGTTATAGATCTAATGCACTATTGATAGATTTAAAAAAAAAGTGTTTGCAGATGACAGTTTCAAAGCAGACGGTACGGGTTATTGAATATAGGTTAACTCTTTGCATGCTAGCGGCGGATATATCTGCGATAGTGATTATCTTTGCAAACAGTTTGGATCCAGATGAGACGCCGCATAACGCAGCGTCTCATCTGGATCCCAACTGTTTGCAATTCTGACCGTGTTTTGAAAAGAAAATTAGAAAAATCTAATTTTTAGAACGTGAGCAGACGACAATTGTTGCAGACGAAAAATTTACCCAGCATGCAAAGAGTTAAAGAGACTGGTTTTACCACTTTTTTGTGGTGTGTATAGCCTGTGCAGCTATTTTTAACCCTTTTCCGATAGATTGCGATTTGAATAGAATTTTAAAAAGTTTGAATCCAGATCTGATGCAGAGTGACACAGCATCTGAACTGGCTTCAAACTACTTCACATTCATCCATACAATTCTTTGGTTTAAAATTCTTGAATAGTGAATCTGAACATTGTTGCAGACGGCAGTTTCAAAGCAGATGACATAACTGTAGGAGGAGCGTAAATTTAATTCTGACTTAATTTTGAGTGTGACTACAGTAATTTGAATACCTAGTATGGTATTTAGAGTCTTGTGTAAATTCTCAATGCTGAAAAAATGGACTCTTCTTATACAGTAAAATAAAATAATTTATTAAACATTAATTGTTATGGGGTGTGTCTTAACAGAAAATCAAAGAATGACAGACATTAACACAATACCCTATAGCTTGTTCCTAGTTTTGATTACTGATGACCACTCAAAGCAGGTTGAAAGTAAAGCAGAATGCGCCTTAAGGCGCATTCTGCTTTACTTTCAACCTGCTGTAAGCTATCATCTGCTAAAATATAAGCTATTATTTGCTAAAATGTAGAAAATATTTACTATATGAAACATATTAATGTCTGTATTAATTTGAATTATTTTCTTAAGTGGGGGAATAAATTCAAAGCGTAAAAAAAAGAGTATTTATGGGGTAATGGGTAAAACAACCACCTGTCTTTCACACCACTCATGATTCGTTATGAACATGGTCATAGTGATTGGGTCTTTTATCACACTTCTAGTCTTGGAGTGGAATAAAGCCATTACATAAATATGGTATTCCACTAGTGAAATAAATCGTTTTTTGGCTCCAGCCAAACTTTTTCGCCCACAAGTGCTGCATGTAGGGGGACACCAAATTGCATCATTTGCAATGAAGTTTCTGTAAACAACAGCAAGTTTTGGCAACAAATCTATATAGCAGAAAGACTACAAACTATAGCTTTGGTAGATTTAATAGATGTTTAAAGTTGTTAGGGATAAATTGAATCTCACATTTGTGCTCATTACTTGACTTAACTTAATATGGCGCTTGTCAAGGCTTTCATCATATTATTTTAATCAACTTGTTTATTAAAAAATGATAAATAATGAGTATTCATGTAAGATCCTTTATTTCAATACTTTTTGTATTTTCTCTTCGTACTATTTATTTTGAGTTTCTTTTTGAAATTTCAGCTTAAGTTTGTATTTGTAATATTTAATAACTCATATAGTGACTGCTTGTAGTAATTTTTTAGTTTCTATTTGTATTTCTAATATTAATTCTTTGTAGATGCTATTTGTAGCTTCTTTTTTTATTACATGTATATAGTTTCTATTTGTATTTGCGATATAGTACTTTTATTTCTACTTGTACTGCATAGTTGTTCTTGTTTCTTTAAAGTCCCACAATCTGTAGTTTCAACTTCAATTGTTGGTTTCTGTTGATATTTTCTATTTGTATTTTCTATATGTCCTCTGTGCCTGTCAGTACTTCCAGATAAGAGGGAGTAAACTGAACATTTAAATCCAACATTTTTTAATTTCAGCACCAAATCCTATGGTGTTACTACTCATTAGAATCGTCTTGAAGAGACAATTCTAATGAGTAGTAACACCATAGGGTTTAAAACAGAAAGAAAGATTTAAGTTTTTGAAATACTCCCCTTATCATTCTTGAGCTCTGTTGTTTGTATATTCTGTGTATAGTTTTCTACTTTAGTGATTTTGTTAGAAGTCCTCAGGCACAGGTGCATATGAGTACCTTTTTTGTTTCTTTTTGATAATTACTGTATTTACCTATTTGTGATTTTGTAGTTTTCGATTTGTATTTTATCTATTGGTGACTTGTAGTTTTGTAGTTTTCTATTTGTATTTTCTCTATTGGTGATTTGTATTTGTAGTTTTCTATTTGTATTTACCCTATTTGTGATTTTGTATTTGTAGTTTTCTATTTGTGATTTGTATTTGTAGTTTGCTATTTGTGATTTGTATTTGTAGTTTTCTATTTGTATTTTATCTGTTATTACAGGTCCTCAGATGAAGCTGCGGCATCTGATACCATGTCCACCAGACCAATTCCAGTGTGATGTAAACTTCAAATGCATTCCAATAAACAAAACCTGTGATGGGAACTACGACTGTGATTCAGGACACGATGAACTTGGGTGTGTCGGTGATGTGTGTAAGTAGGACTACCATATTCTACAAATATGGAGACCCTGTATAGACGCTGCATTGTCATTACCCTTAAAATTTTACTAATTGCTTTTCTTACTCTGCCCAAAAGTTGCAAACAGAAGGGCAAACAGTGTTTATGGATCATAAATGCGTATTCTGCTTTACTTTCAACCCACTTCAACCCATCGATAACCCCATAAATATGCCTTTTTATGCCTCTGATTTATTCTTCCATAAAAGGAAATAGTTCGAATTTATACAATAATACATAAACAATTATGCATCATAAGAAATATTTTCTATATTCTGGCAGATTTACCTTAAAGCAGGCTGAAAGTAAAGCAGAATATGCCTTTAGGCACATTCTGCTTTTCTTTCAACTTACTTTAAGTGGTCACCTGTCTTCAAAACTAAAAATGGACTATGGGGTAATGGGTTAAAAATTGGGAAACCCTGTATAGACGTTGCAATCACCCTAAAATTTAACTAATTGCTTTTCTTTCACAGTACTCTGTCCAAATAAAATGGCAAACAAGGTTAATGGGTATTCTGCTTTACTTTTCAACATACTTTAAGTGATCATCTTTCTTTAAAACTAGAAACAGGCTATGGATCGAGTAATGGGTTGAGGCACATTCTGCTTTACTATCAGCCTTGCTTTTAGGATATAGAAAAATATATCTTATGATACATATTCATTACTGTATAAATTGGAGCTCAATTAAAGGTGTATAGAAATTAAGGCGTATTTATTGAGTAATGAATTAAACAAGCTACTGTTTACATGTTGGCGTAACATTCTTTTTATTCCTAGGAGTTTTTGTCATGTGTGTCATTTTAAAATTAAGTTTGTGTTCTTGTTGTTTTTTGCTTCAGGTGAGAGTTTTGATAAAAACTGTATAAATTGTTATGAAGTGCCAAATGAAGGGGCCAAATGTGACTGCGGGGAGGGTAAACTGTGGAACGAGAATACAACATCTTGTATAGGTAAGAACAGATAAGAGAGAGTTAACTATATCTCACTTGTGGCAGCACCAAATCCTATAGTGTTACTACTCATTAGAATCGTCTCTTTGAGACGATTCTAATAAGTAGTGAAACCATAGGCTTTAATCGAGAAATAAAGATTTTAGTTTTTTAATGTGACTGTGGAGAGGGTAAACTGTTGAACGTGAACACAACATCTTGTATAGGTAAGAAGACATAATTGAGAAATGGTTAATTATTTACATTCGCCCCATTCAATTCCACTGAAAAAATTGATGTTTAATTCGTATAGACTGAATTGATCTAGAGGCTAGGACTTATGGATATCTTTCGCAGAGGAGGTGGGGCTTATGGATCATTTCTCTGTGAATCACAGCTTCAGTTATGCGATAATGGCTGTTCCTTTCAGAGTACACATTATTTGTGTAAGCAACCTCTAATATGGATTAAACATACATGCTTATATACTTATAAAACGTTCATTTAATATTACAGCAAATATAAAGTAAGTAAAAGAAATTAACTGATTTTTTTTATGGAATTTGCTGGAAAAAAAACCTCAGTTCATGTCTTGATTATACCCCAACACCAAAGATTTTTAGGGGTATACTAGAATGAATTTGTCTGACTTTCACATCAACTGTCTGCTTTTCTGTAGTTGGAATTTTGTTTTGACGTTTTATTCTATCATCCTTCAAGAGATTTTTTCTCTAAATATTGCAATGTTACTGTGATTCAGATTTTGATTCGTCTTGAGTTATTCCTCTTTTTGTGATTTTAACAGACTGATGGAGTTTTGTCCGGAACTTTAGCCTGGCATGCTTTAAGCGAAAACATTTTTTTTTTTAAAAATCTGTAGTGTTGTCATACAATCATGTAAAATTGTGCACCTGTGATTATGGTGATTATTTGTTTGGAATCATTCTTGAATTATTTTGTTTTGTCTGTGTTTTGTTTCAGACTTAGTCTCATAAACACACTCTTTATGTGTTGTCTGTGCAATTTCAGATTTAGATGAATACACTCTTTATGTGATGTCTGTGTTGTGTTGAATGTTTCAGATTTAGATGAGTTAGATGAACACTCTCTTTGTGTTCTCTGCATTGTGTTTCAGATTTAGATGAGTTTGATGTACACACTCTTTATGTGTTGTCTCTTGATGTGTTTCAGATTTAGATGAATGTAAATATGAGCAATTCTGTGATCAACCAACAATGTGTGCCAATAAGGAGAATGGTTTTACCTGTGACTGTGTAGCGGGGTACCAGCTAGTGAACAACACGATCTGTAAAGCCCAGAACGGTACGTGTACACCTTATCATCATCATCATCATCATCATCGGTGTTTATATTAACGTGCAGGACTTCTTCCTGCTGTTAACCCTATTAAGCATATTCTGCTTTTCTTTCAGCCTGTTTTAAGCTACCATCCGCTAGGATATAGGAAATATTTTTAAAGGGCAAAAATATGACACTATATTAAGTGTAACTGTTGTCTTCAGTGGAAGACTAAATTAACCTATTACCCAATAGAAGCACCTTTTAGGGCATTTAATTTATTCCTCCATTGAAGAAAATAGTTCAAATTTACTCTCATTAACATGTGTACTAAAAGTGATATTTTTTATATCCTAGCAGATGGTAGCTTAAAGCAGGCTGAAATTAAAGCAGAATGCACCTTAACCCTTAGCCTGCCAATCACGACTATAGCTCCATATGCAAACAGCTTGGATCCGGATGAGACGCCGAGTAACTCGGCGTCTCATCCGGATCCAAGCTGTTTGACACTCGGACAACATTTTCAGCAATTTTGAGCAACTTTGAAGCACTTTGAAACTTGAAGCAGACGAGAAATATAGCAGACAACAATTTCTTACAGTTCATATTCATGACTGTATAATTTTTTGCTAGGATTTAGGAAATATTGCTAACAGTGCATATTCATGACACTGTACAAAATGGAACTATTTTCTTTTGTGTAGGACTAAATCAAAGGCATAAAATATCTATATATAGGGTCATATGTTAACTTATTTTCTCTTTGTGTAGATCCAGCGTCAAGGGAAGCTGTTGTCGTGATGGCAGACGAGTGGAACATTCGGAGATTTGATGTGAAGGGCAACAACATGATTGCCTTTGATGATAAAGGGCACATTAAAGGTCTCAATTTTCTCTACGAACAAGGAAATATTACATGGGTGAGTTATGAGTATATATACCATAAATAGAGGATCTTACATGAGTGCTCATTATTAATCCTTTTTATTTAACGAGTTGACTAAAATAATGTGAGGTGAGCCTTGGCGAGCATCATATTAATTTTAGTCGACGAGTTTATTAAAAATGATAAATAATGAGCATGAATATGAGATTCTATTTATCACATAACAAGTTTCAGCACCTATTAAATTAATTGAAGCCGTAGTTTGAAGACCCTCAGCTATATAGAATTTCCGCCAAAACGTTACCTTGTTTACGTTAATGTCAAAGTAAATGACGTCATGTGGCTTCCCTCTTCATGCAGCGCTTGTGGACGAACAAGTTGAGCCGGATCCCAAAAAACGATATTCCACTAGTGGATTACAATTTTTATACAATGCTTTATACAATTCCCAGACCGCAAATTATGTGATAAAGTGTATTAGAAATTGGGACACCCTGTATAAATGCTATAGTTTTCCTAAAATTAAAACTAATCCCTTTTATCACACAGTAATTAGTACAAGACTTCTGAATGGCAAACAGTGCAGAACCTGAACAGACTGCTCCTTCAGGAGCAGTCTGTTCAGAATCTGGGGCCCGTTTCATAAAACTTCGTACGACAAATGTTGTCGTAAGTCAGATTATAAAACTCTCAATAATTATTTATTTCTCCATCTAATCCTGTTTTGTGACATCTGTTTGGAATCGTCTTGTAAAGACGATTCCAAAAAGGTGTCACAAGACAGGATTAGATGGAGAAATCAGAAATTAAATGTATTTTTAAGATTAGACTTACGATCGTTTTTGTTGTAAGATGTTTTATGAAACGGACCCCTGCACTGTTTGCTCATGCTTATGTGTCCCAATGTGTCCCAATACTTTGGTCCATTACTGTAGTTTACCATCAAATTTGCATAGTAAAGAAGATGGTATTCTTTCACAGTAAAAGTACTCATTCTAAATCTATATTGTCCTTTGTAAACAGCTTCTAGGCATGAGAAATTAACTTTCAAGTCTATGTCTTTAAAGACATCTCCTGACGACCTTTTGGTCATAACGCATTGCCAGACAATTTCCTTGCAAAAAGCATGGGTCTTGTTCATATTGAACCATTGAAGCGTCTTGTGTAAGACTCTACCTTTATATTTGATAGCTTGGTTAAAAATAACCATTGAAAATCACTAGAGCATGAGTATAATCCAGGTAAACTGTATGTGATTTGACAGTTACATTGACACCTCCAGAACAATATGCTGGTGGTCCATCAATGGACTGATGAAAAGTCTTTAAACATTTTTATCACTTAACTGGGAGTGGCATAAACCCATTATATAAATATTGTATTCCACTAGTGAAATTTCGTTTTTTTAGCTCCGGCCCAGCCTGGTCGTCCACAAGTGCTGCATGTGTTTGAATTTGTTAGGTGATAAATAGAATCTCACATTCCTGCTCATTATTTATCATTTTTAATAAACTCTTTGACTAAAATTAAATATGACGCTCACCATAGCTCGGGTCATATTATTTTAGTAAAAGAGTTTATTAAAAATGATAAATAATGAGCACTCATGTAAGATCCTCTTTATGTCTATTCCTATAAGAAATTGCTTTTCTTTGATTCCACAATGTCTTGATAAAGAGACAAAAATGTGTTTATTAGCTCTTTGCACGCTAGCGGCGGATATAGCTGCCTCAGGCATAACCTTTTCAAACAGTTTGGATCCAGATGAGACGCTGCGTAACGCGGCGTCTCATCAGGATCTAAACTGTTCGCCATTCTGACACTGAATTTAAAAGAAATTTTGAAAAATTCTTACTTTAGAACAGAAGCAGACGACAAATTGTTGCAGACGAAAAAATTACCCAGCATGCAAAGAGTTAGTGATTGTACCCTCTATATCTTTTATGATTACCTTACAGATTAGCCACAATTCCAGCAGTGGAAAATCCTATCTCAAGACTTCCAGACTTGACAACATGAGCATATCAAAAGTACCAGTGAATGTAGAGCTCACTAGTAAGTAGACTTTAGGAGTTAATCAAAGGCGTAAAAAGGTTTATTATACTGCAAAGTAAATTCCTAACTTTTCATTGGTCATCGAGCCCTAGACAGAATCCCATGTACCCTGTGAGCTGACAGGGTACTTGGAAATGCAGCTGTTTTCATTGGCTAAGAGGTCCCTGAGGCTTTCTTTGCAGAATACAAGATGGCGGATTGCTCGACAGTATTGAGTGCATTCAATCGTGCATCCTCCGTTTTAAGTCCATTTCGGCTAAGAACCAATCGGTGTTTGGATCTTTCAACAGTCGCATTATTTCTGGGAAAGTTTGACGTTGAAATTTACGAATATGCACATTTTTCTAATGAATAACAACGTCAGAAACATGGCGTCATTACGCTCAACGTTATCTGCTTTGGCGCGATTTTGTTATAATTTACTGCAAGCGCTGTACACGACAAATTCCTGAATATTTCGTTTGAACAGTGAAAACTTTGCAGTATAATAAATTTGTTATACAGTTTCTTCACAGTGTACATGAGGATTTCTTCCCGGCTGGTAAAATCATGTAACCCTCGCCTAACGGCTCGGGCAACATGATTTACCTCAGCCAGGTAGAAATCCTCATGTTCACTGAAGAAACTGTATAACTAATAGTATTTATGGGATAATGGGTTAACCCATTACCCCATAAATACGCCTTTTAATGCCTCTTATTTATTCCTCCATTGAAGAAAAGAGTTCCATTTTTCTCAGTCATGTATATGTACCATAATAAATATGTTCTATATTTTAGTAGATGATAGCTTAAAGCAGGCTAAAAGTAAAGCAGAATGTACCTTAAGGCACATTCTGCTTTACTTTCAGCCTGCTTTAAGTGGTCTTCTGTCTTCAAAACTAGAAATAGACTATGGGGTAATGGGTAAAAGGCGTAAAAAGGTGTATTTATGGGATACTTGGTTATGGAGTAATTTCTAGAGGAGACATCCTATAGAAGTCTTGTTCTTCTCATACAATTACAACAGTTTCCTATAACGAACAACGATAACGAATATCCTTCTCTCCAACATGTGAGATCAATTTGATGACGTCACTATAATGTCACTATTTATAAAGGTGTTTTGACATCACTTGGATTCCCCAAAAATAGTTTAAAATCGTTGGTTATGTGAGGAAAAGAATCTGTCACTCGTTGATGTTTAAAACAAGTTGATTTTAAACTCATCTAGAATAGAAAAGTTATTTAGTTTTCCAAGGCTCGCTAAATAACATTTCAATTCTGGACTCGTTTGAGATCAGCTTGTCTTAATCATTGACTCATAACAGATCCTATATATATAGAAGTGTTGTCTTTCTCTTACAGCTGTTGATAGTATAGCTGTAGACTGGCAGCTTGACAACTGGTATTTTGCTGACCCAGTTCTGAAGCGTGTGTCTGTCTGTACACCTGACGGCCAGTACTGTGCCATTGTTGCTGGGGACCAGAATGCAGATTTTCCAATTGCTGGACCCCGGTTTATAGTCTTGGACCCAGCAGAAGGGTAGGAATTGAGTTTGATGAATCATTTCTCATGAAAAACAATGTTTTATTTGAATTTCCACATTATGTCTCCCCCCATATATATGGGGGAGACATATTGTTTTTCTCAGAGTTTTCCATTGGTCTGTCTGTCACACTTGTTGTTCAGAAAATACTTCCAATTCTACTGATGCTAGTGAAATTTAATTTCAAATATGGAAAAAGCTTCACAAGAGGAAGGGCACAAGGGACATAACTCTGGCATCAATTTGTTTGGAATTAATTCCCTTGATCCTATTTTCTTTTTTTCGAAGATGACTACAGTTAGTTCTACTGATGTTAGTGAAATGAACTTTCATATATGGAAAAAGCTTGACAAGAGGAAATGCAATTTACAAGGGACATAACTCTGGCATTAATATTTTTTAGTTGTAGGAGCCCTCTGTTCAGGGTTTAGCCTGTTTGATATTTTCATTGGTTTTTGTTGTCAAACCAAAAATGCAATAGTAGACTGGTTCAAAATTATTGTACTAGAAGAGTCCAAAAGGATTATAAATACACACAAGAGATATTTATGTTTGAAAGGGTTAAAAACTAGAAACATAAAATGAGGTTAGAATATAGTAACTTGAAATCAATTCAATATTTAAACTTATCTCTATTAATTAAAATTATCTCTAACATTTATACTCATCCCTAATATTTATACTTATCTCTAATATTTAAACTTATCCCTAATATTTATACTTATCTCTAATATTTTTACTTATCTCTAATATTTGTACCTAATATTTGTACTTATCTCTAATATTTGTACTTGTCTCTAATATTTGTACTTATCTCTAATTTTTATACATGTACTTACTTATCTCTCTCTTGTTCTTTGTACAGATACATGTATTTTACGGACTGGAATAGTTCCATGGCACAAATCGTTCAATGTAACATGGATGGCACCTACTGCGTTAGCCTCGTCTCCAAAAACCTACTGAAACCAAATGGGCTGGCAATCGATTACGCCAACAGGCATTTATACTGGTCCGATATGGGGCTCCGAGTCATAGAGAGGCTTGATCTCTCTGGTAATCCAGAGTCTCGGCGTATCATCGCAGTCGGACTTAAGGTTTGTTTATGTTTTTAAACACTTTCCTGCTGTCAGCATATGTTGATGCTTTTTGTAAACAGTGTGTATCTAGATCAGATGGCTGTCTGATCAGGGTCTGCATTATTTTTTTGTAGGATCTGTCTGACATGAGTATTCACCATATTTTCTTTTCTTATATTTTCTTTCCTTATGTTATTAGCTAATGTAATATATTTCAGATGATAGATGTTCATTGTGATAGTGAAGGAAATTGGCTGCTTAGAGCAGGCTGAAAGTAAAGTAGAATGCACCAATCTGACCAATCAAATGCTTGAGAACGACTTTAGACTCAACTCAAAAGCTTTAAAACCTTAGGATCTTGTTCTATGTTCGCCTTCCAGGTTGAGGGTGTTTACAGTCTGGACGTGTTTGAGAACTACCTCTACCTCAGTAGCAGACACGAAAACCAGGTAATGCGAATCCATCGCAATTCATACGGACATCCCCATGAGGTCATCAGAGAGAAGGTTTCTCGTCCAGGGCAGATACACGTATTCCACAGACAGCGACAACCTGAAGGTATCAAATTGAAAATAATAAAATACAGTCCCTATCTCTTTTGAACAACCACTAATGAATGATATAGAGGATCTGTTAAGAGTTGTCTTTTCAGATCAAATTTTCTAAATGAGCCTAAGAAAATGTAATAAGTATGTCTTGATTTTTATGTCCCTGGCATCTATAAATGAAGAGGAATATACTTGACATTGTAGTTTAAGTTATCATCCTGTCCATTCTTCCGTCCGTTGGTTTGTGCATCCCTAACAGATTGACTAGATTTTACCCTTTCATCTAGCATCAACATTCCTTTCTCAAACACTTGGATACTTGTACAGATGTTGCCTTGGACCAATCCACCAATATCACCCTTGACCTTGACCTTATTTGGACTTTGAATTTTGTAAATGGGCTATTCAAGGGTTAACTAGATTTTATTGTTTCATCTAGCGTCAACACTATTGACTTCAATGCTTTGATTTTATACACAGTTGTTGCCTTGGACATCTACCAATCCAGCCATATTACCCGACCTTGATTTTGACTTTGACCTTGACCTAATTTGGACTTAGAATATTTTAAATGGGATATTTCATTATCAAAATATGTAACCTGAATCTCCATACCTCTAATTGTATTTGTGAATAATTGGTTGTATTCATGATCCTGTATTGCGATACATATTGTTATTCATTATAGGGTGTATTCGTTGCAGCCCCAGTAATATGTATATATATTATATCTGTTACTGCAGGGACCAGTCCTTTTAATCCAGGGTCTTGCGATATGTATGTATTGTATTTGTTATTTTAGGAACAAGTTTTTGTAGCCCAGGGTCTTGTAATATGTATATATATTATATGTGTTACTACAGGGACCAGTCCTTGGAACCCAGGGTCTTTTAATATGTGTATATGATATTTGTTATTGCAGGGACCAGTCCATGTAATGCAGGGTCTTGTAAAGACACTAACCATATCTGTGTGCCAGGGAGAAGTAATGGTACCGTTGTTGAGGCCCAGTGTCTGTGTGCTGCAGGCTTCGTCAAAACAGAGGATACATGCACAGGTACGGATATCAGTTTCGACAACCAACTCAATTCCAAGTTTTGTTTATTTTATACTTCATAGATATCAATGCCATTCTTGTCGATTCTTTGTGTCTTTCAGACATTAGGGGGAGGGTTGTAACTAAGTAGAGATTTTGTCTTGTAGCTTGGCTCAATTAATTTATGTACAATATCACATTGAAATACAGTCAAACCTCAAAACTTCTAACTCACTTACCGTAAATCGACTTTACCAGTCTTTCATAATTTTAATTTTGATAACTCGATATGGCTTAAGTCAACATACCCGTATTTCAAAGTTAAAACGTGGCTAAGCCACGTTTTAACTTTGAAGTATGGGTATATTCGAACTAATGCGAGGTTCAAAGTATCGAGTTTCGACTGTATGTTTTAATTAAACTAAACCAATTCTGACCAAACTTGATTGACTTGACTTGACTTGATCCTGAGTTTATTTGTCATCTGCTGCGGGATTAGTCCCAGTAGCTGGGGTAGGCAGCAGGCGGCTAGAGCGTCTAACCCCTGATTTCCACGCTCCTCTGTTCTGCTCTGTTTGATAATTATGTAGTTTTAAACATATATCAATAGCAGAAATTTCAAAAAACCTATACCCAACTCTTTTTAACTTCAAAGCAGGTGATCAATTAAAGCAAGATTAAGAAAAAAAGTTTTCAAATTAGATCCAATATTTAGTTTTCATTTCTTTAAATATTTCGTATTGTTATGCATACATCTTTATTATACACATTTTTGATGGCAAGACATCTAGTCCCATGGATTTCTTGTTTGAAATTTTAGCCATTCCGGAATGTGCTGATATCTGTACCGATACTAGCTGTGATTGGAACACTGCAACCACTGCCAGTCTACCGCAAAACTGCACCCTAGGTAAGTACTGTTGTTCCTTACAGTGGAGAATCTGTTATTCTTTCCCGATTAAACTCAAACGTACGCAAACGCAAAGCACTAAAACGTAGAAAAGAACAACTTTTAGACAATTCTGATAATTCATGTTTATCTTGGTGGCAAACAGTTTGGAGTCTGATCAGATGCCGGGTTACCCGGCATCTGATCTGGCTCCAAACTGTTTCTATTGTAAATAATAGTTTTGGCGTAAACGCGTTCATTGGGAAAGAATAACAGATTCTCCACTGTAATACAGTGGGAAGGCTTTAGTCTTTCAAATTTGACCCAATACTTCACAAATAGGCTGTTTTAGGCCTTTGATTTATTGCTCCAATGCAGAAAATAGCTCCACTTTATACACTGAAAGTAAAGCAGATAAGCTTAAACTCTTTAAACCCTAGTCACCCATATATTATGTGTCATTTGCAAACGGGGTATGTGTGAGGAGTACACTTGTCCTATGCAAACAGTGTAGACCCTGATCAGAGGGCCCCTTAAGGACATATATTGTAAAAATCAGCCCTAAAAAGTCAAAAATGGACTAGACTCAATTGAAAATTATAATTGTCCATTTGAAGTTTCAGGGAGGAAAGGATTAAGGTGATTTGTTTTGTTTTGTAACAATTGTTTGGTACCTTAGAACTGTGTCTTGCCCTCATACTGTTTCATGAGTCACAAATATTGTTTTGCATTATGGAACCATTGTTTTTGGAAACTCTTGAGCTAATTGTACAACTTGGGTCATGTCCGAAAATTGTCAAGGACATTTATAGGTCAAATATGATTATTTTAACATTGGCAATAGCTCTTGAACAACATGTGATAGCGACTTCATAGTGTGCATGTGTACTTAACTCAATTAGCTTTTGAGATTTGTGAAAGTTAAGTCATTTCAGACACACTCAAGGTAATTAAGAGGTCATGATCTTATCAGAAGCATAGTGTTTCATAAACACATCTTGTTTCACTTACAACTGTGTCCTGCAATGATGTTATTCTATGTCATGAGTGACAAATATTGTTTTGTAATGGAACCATTGTTTTGTCCTTTAGAACTGTGCCCAGCAAAGATGTCATACTGTTTCATGGGTGACAAATATTGTTTTATAATGGAACTATTGTTTTGTCCTTCAGAATAATGTCCAGCAATGATGTCATACTGTTTCATGTGTGACAATTTTTTTCTATTATCAAAAACCTATCAACGATTTATAGAGATTTCTCAGTTAGATTAATTTCATATTGTCACAGTTGATATCATCACTAGTGATAATATCCCTTTTGCAGTGACCATATCATTTTTGTGACCCCACACTTCACAATAATTTTTGTGATGTCATGCGTAAACAATTAATTATGTGTGTTTTTTTTTATGTAAAAACGTCATTAAAATCTATATAATAAATATAATAATCAATTCCTTTGTTTTATAATTGAACCATTGTCTTGCTCTTTAGAACTATGCCCAGCAAAGATGTCATACTGTTACATGAGTGACAAGTGTCTGCCATCGACATGGTGGTGTAACCGTCAAGTGGACTGCCCCAGTGCGGAGGACGAAGGCCCGTTCTGCAAGTATGATGACTGCCTGCCATCTGAGTTTCGGTGTGCCACGTCGGGACGTTGTATAGATATAACCTATAAGTGTGACAAGAATGACGACTGTGGCGACGGCAGCGATGAGGTATTACAGTAGAACAATCAGGACTCTAGATAAGATGGAGTAGACCGAACAAATCAAACATTTTTCCAGCACTCATTTTAGCACCAAATCCTATGGTATTACTACTCATTAGAATCGTCTCTTTGAGACGATTCTAATGAGTAGTAACACCATAGTGTTTAATGCATAAAATAAAGGTTTTGATTTTGAAATACATGTACTTAACAAATATAAGTCATTTCATTTAATGCAGAAATTAAGATTTTGGTTTCTGAAATCCTTAACAAATATTAGTCATTTCAGCACCAAATCCTATGGTGTTACTACTCATTAGAATGATCTGGAAGAGACGATTCAAATGAGTAGTAATACCATAGGGTTTAATGCAGAAATAAAGATTTAAAGTTTTTGAAATACTTAATAAATAATAGTCATTTCAGCACCGAATCCTATGATGTTACTACTCATTAGAATTATCTGGAAGAGACGGTTCTATTGAGTAGTAACACCTTAGGGTTTAATGCAGAAATAAAGATTTTAGTTTTTGAAATACTCCCCTTATCTGGAGCTCTGGAACAAGCTTCTCTTTGCAATACTTTGAACCCTAATCATGCATATAATTATGCACCTTTTACAAACAGTGTACCTGTTAGTAAACAATATCTTTTTCATCAAAGCATAACACTTACTATTTTTATTACTATTTCGTCCACTACTATGGACATCCTCGAAGCTACTGGCAACGTGATAACTTCTTTCTCATGGCTTTGGTCCTCGGGACTCTCCAGTAATCTTCTGTAGATTTGCAAAAAGAGAGTCAAAGATCTACTCTCAACTTCATCATTGTTGAAAGACATCATAATGAGCTTATAAGGCAATTCTATATACTTTGCATGCTGGGTAATTATGTCGTCTGCAACAATTGTCATCTGCTGCTGTTCTGAAAATAGAATTTTCAAAATAGAATTTTCAAAACCTTGTTAGATTGGATCCTGATGAGACACATCTATGGGGCGTCTTATCTGGATCCAAACTGTTTGCAAAGGAAATCACTGTAGGAAATATCCACCGCTAGCATGGTAAGAGTTAAAACCAAAGGATCAAGAAAAGAGGTGTTTGATTTGTTTCCAGAATAATTAGGTCTGTTTGATTTTTGTTTTCAGAAGAATTGTATGAGCACAATCTGTGAAGATGGTGATGACTGTCCAAAATGTGAAGATCTGAATTTGTTCCAGTGCAAAGAAGAACCGTATATGTGTATACCGCCGGTATTCCTGTGTAACGGATTTCCTGACTGTTTTAATGGGTCAGACGAGGAAGGCTGTGGTTAGTTATTAACCCAATATTTACATTCGCTACAAACCTATTGAAAAAAATGTTGTTAAATTTGTATAAACCCTATTTCTCAAGAGGGTGAGACTTGTGGATTTTTTTTTTTGTATTGCGCAAAGCAGGCAGGGCTTATCGATCTGCTCTCCACAAATCATTTTGTTGCATTGCTTCAGTAACCGGCCGTTATGGCTATTCCTTCAGGGTACACATTATTCATGTAAACAACCTTTAATGTGGATTGAAGAAAATGGTTCCAGTTGATTCAGTCTTGAATATGTATCATAAGAAATATTTTCTATATTCTAGCAGATGGTAGCTTAAAGCTGGCTTAAAGTAAAGCAGAATGCGCCCTATGGCACATTCTACTTTACTTTCAACCTGCTTTAAGTGGTCACCTGTCTTGAAACTGTAACTGACATAGAGGATCTTACATGAAGGCTTTTATTATCCTTTTAATAAACGAGTTGGCTAAAATAATATGACTCGAGCTTTGGCAAGCGTTATATTTATTTTAGCCAACGAGTTTATTAAAAATGAAAAATAATGAGCAAGAATGTGAGATTTATTTATCACATAAATGTTTTAAAACCCTATTAAGTCAACTGAATCGGCAGTTTGTAGCCTCTCCCCCATATGTATTTTCCACTAAAACTTGACATTGTTTACGGTAACGTCATGACAATTTCAAATTATGTCATTTGGTGTCCCGCATCATGCAGCACTTGTGGACGAACAGTTTGGGCCAGAGCCCAAAAATTGATATTTCACTATCATTTATTGAATGGTGTTATTACCCTGCCAGAGGTGGTTTTATGTGATAAATTCAAATATTTATTTCCAGATGAAGGAAAACACCCATTACATAAATGTACCCCTGGTGTAGATTTCACGTGTAATGACGGACAGTGTATCTCGTTGGCATGGCGATGTGATGACGAGCCAGACTGTGACGATGGATCTGATGAGGGAAGATTCTGTGGTAAGTAATTCGACAATAACCCATTACCCCATAAATACACCTTTTTACACCTGAAGCTTAATTATTCCTCCCCTGAAGAAAATAGTTCCAATGTATACAATGCATGACAGATAGGACAGATTGGAGGTGCCGGCAACATGTCCGTCTGCGGACGACCTGATTATAGAGTCATGAATATGAATTGTCTGAAATAGCTTCTATATTCTAGCAGATGGTAGCTTAATGCAGGCTGAAAGTAAAGCAGAATGCGCCTTAAGGCGCATTCTGCTTTACTTTCAACCTGCTTTAAGTGACCACCTGTCTTCAAAACTAGACACAAGCTATGGGGTAATGGGTTAAAGAACCATGGGAAAGGTTTCCTGTATTCTGCAATTGAAAAATAATGTACACAGCCGAGCTACCATAAGTGTCCTAAAATTTTAAAATTTTCAAGTGCGATTTTAGGAATCATACCTTCGCTGCCAGGCTCTATAACACTAACATAACTGTGCAAACAGTTTAGATCCAGATCAGGCACTGCATAACGCAGCCTCTGATCTGGATCCATAAAACTGTTTGACACCCATATCAATGTTTCTTAAGTAAAAAACGTGTAAAATTTCCAAAATTTTAAAGTAAGAGTTGAAATTGAAAGATTTTTTGGGAAATCCGTAGGTCCGGAGAAATTAAGAAAAATCCGAAGATTTCGGAAAAGTCTTGAGAAATGGCAGCCCTGACACAGCGAGCACACAACCTTGTTTCAATGTTTAAACAATGATGATTCAAACATTGCTATGATGTGTGCCCGCTGGGGTAGAAACACCTTGAGTGTTCTACATTGGAATTCTTTTTCATGCATCTACCACATTCTGATAAAGAGCCACTCGGCAACTATTCCTACAATGTGTACCTGTGAAGAATACACTTGTCCTATGCAAACAGTGAAGACCCATCTCAGAGGGCTCTCTGATCAGGATCTGCAATGTTTGTCATATTGTAATACATTGACAAAAAACAACCCTGAATAATCACAACTTGATTACTATACACAGGGCTCTAGATAAGGGGAGTATTTAAAAAAAAAAAAAAATATTTTTTTCTTTTTTAAACCCTATGTTGTCACTACTCATTGGAATCGTCTCTTCGAGACGATTCTAATGAGTAGTAACACCATAGGATTTTGTGTTGAAATGAGCAAGAAAATGAGTAGTAACACCATAGGATTTTGTGCTGAAATGAGAAAGAAAATGGTGGATTTGTTCAAGTTACTCCCTCTTATCTGGAGCACTGTAAAATACACTAAATATTGTCCATTTGTTATAGCTGACTTGTCTGCCCAGTGCAAGGATTTTGAGAAACCATGTGATACTGGGAACCGGTGTATTCCTGAGGGCTGGTTCTGTGACCTGGAACCAGATTGTCTAGACTGGTCAGATGAGCTGGATACACACTGTGCAGGTTTGTTTACAGTTAACCCAAACCCTCATAAATACACCCTTTTTACGCCTTTAATTTATTCCTCCACTTAAGAAAATAGTTTCTATTTTATACAGTCATGAACATGTACCAAGAGAAATATTTTCATATCCTAGCAGATGGTAGCTAAAAGCAGGCTGAAAGTAAAGCAGAATGCACCTGAAGGCGCATTCTGCTTTACTTTCAATCTTACTTTAGTGGATACCTGTCTTCAAAACTAGAAACATTGGTAATGGGTTAATATCTAGTAGTAACTGTGTATAGCTATCTTAAGTTTTGTACAAGTTGCTCCCCTTGAATGACAAACCTTGTATTTTTAGTAACCTTCTAATTATTTTAGCTTAAATTCGACATTTATAAGCTTTATTTGATTAGGTATCATGGAAGTAAAAAAGTTTGGCTTGTTTTAAAGTGGTTTGGGGATGTTAGGAGAGGTTTGGAGAGGTTTTGGGTCTTTAGACGGCCCTTTTGTTCTATGTTTTGATGGTGTTATATTAGTTTATTATTATTTTTAATAGTGTAAGTATTTTTTCAGGCAACACAAATGTGAGTTGTATCAGCCCTAACACACTGTGTACGAAGTCAGGGGGCCATTTGTGTCTGAAGCCCGCTCAGCTGTGCGATGGGGTAGAAAATTGTGACGGTGGGGTGGACGAAGGAAAAAACTGTACAGGTTAGTTTTTTAGGATACAAAGGAGAAAACTAAGGATTCAGATAAGGGAAATGTTTAAAAAAAGTAAAAATTGATGTCCACATTAAACCCTATGGTGTCACTACTACATGTACATGTAATTAGAAACGTCAGTTGGATAACACCATAGGATTTGATGCTTATATGAGTGAAAAAATTGTTGTATTTGTGCTGAGTTTTCTTTTCTATTTACCTCTTTGCATTTTTAACCCATTACCCCATAAATTCCCCTTTTACGCCTCTAATTTATTCATCCACTGACAGGGCAGCCATAAGTTGACAAGAAAAATCCTAAGATTTCCAAATTTGCATTTTTCAAGTGTGATTTTACGAATCGTACCTTTACCCCATAGCCTTTTTCTTGTTTTGTTGACATGCGATTCCTTAAAGCAGGCTGTAAGTAAAGCAGAATGCGCCTTAGGGCGCATTCTGCTTTACTTTCCGCCTGCTTTAAGCTACCATGAACTGGGAAAAAATCCGGAGATTTAGGAAAAATCCGGAGAAATGGCAGCCCTGCACTGAAGATACTATTTCCAACTTATACAGTAATAAATAAGTATGATAAGAAATATTTTCTATATCCTAGCAGATGGTAGCTTAAAACAGGCTGAAATTAAAGCAGAATTCACCATTAGGCGCATTCTGCTTTACTTTCAACCTGCTTTAAGTAGTCATGTGTCTTCAAACTAGGCACAGTTACAGTCAAGAATATACATCATAAGAATTACTTTTTATATTCTAGCAAATGGTAGTTTAAAGCAGGTTAAAAGTAAAGCAAAATGTGCCTTAAGGCACATTCTGCTTTACTTTCAGCTTGCTTTAAGTCACAATCTGCTAGTGGAAAGAAAATATTTCTTATGATACATATTCAGGACTGTATAGAATTGGAACTATTTTCTTCAGTGTAGGAATAAGTTAAAGGCGTTAAAAGGCTTATGTATGGGGTAATGGGTTAACAAAAACTGTCTTGATTTCAGCCAAAGCTTGTAACACCAAGCCATGCTCTGACATTTGCTACAACTCTCCGGACGGCTATATATGTGCCTGTCCCGTCGGTCAGAAACTCGGTGGCGATAAGAAAACAAATAATATATAACAAAAACATACAAAAATGAAAATTAAGAACAGGCACCCCTTATATATAAAATGAGCTAATCCAATATATAAGCATGGAAGATTCAACTGGGCATTATTTGGTTATCCCATTACCAATAAATTACCCATAAATATGCCTTTTTACGCCTTCACTTTATTCCGTCACTGAAAAATTAATTCCAATTTATACAGTCAAGAATATACATCATAAGAAATATTCTTTTATATTCTTCCAAATGGTAGTTTAAAGCAGGTTAAAAGTAAAGCAAAATGTGCCTTAAGGCACATTCTGCTTTACTTTCAGCTTGCTTTAAGTCACAATCTGCTAGTGGAAAGAAAATATTTCTTATGATACATATTCAGGACTGTATAGAATTGGAACTATTTTCTTCAGTGTAGGAATAAGTTAAAGGCGTTAAAAGGCTTATGTATGGGGTAATGGGTTAACAAAAACTGTCTTGATTTCAGCCAAAGCTTGTAACACCAAGCCATGCTCTGACATTTGCTACAACTCTCCGGACGGCTATATATGTGCCTGTCCCGTCGGTCAGAAACTCGGCGGCGATAAGAAAACAAATAATATATAACAAAAAAATATAAAACATACAAAAATGAAAATTCAGAACAGGCACCCCTGATATTAAAATGGACTAATCCCAATATATAAGCATTGAAGATTCAGCCTGGCATAAATTGGTTAACCCATTACCATTAAATTACCTATAAATCTGCTTTTTTATGCCTTCACTATATAGTCAAAGTAGTTCAATTTTATACAGTCCTCAATATATAGGTATCATAATAAAAAAAAATTGTATTCTAGCAAATGAAAGTTTAAAGCAGGTTGAAAGTAAAGCAGAATGTGCCTTAAGGCACATTCTGCTTTACTTTCAGCTTGCTTTAAGTCATAAGCTGCTAGTAGAAAGAAAATAATTCTTATGAAACATATTCAGGACTGTATAGAATTGAAACTATTTTCTTCAGTGTAGGAATAAGTTAAAGGCGTTAAAAGGCTTATGTATGAGGTAATGGGTTGACAAAAACTGTTTGATTTCAGCCAAAGCTTGTAACACCAAGCCATGCTCTGACATTTGCTACAACTCTCCAGATATATATATGTGCCTGTCTCGTTTGTCAGAAACTAGACGGGGAAAAGAAGATAAATAATATATAAACTGTTTGATTTCAGCCAAAGCTTGTAACACCAAGCCCTGCTCTGACATTTGCTACAACTCTCCGGATGGCTATATATGTGCCTGTCCCGTTGGTCAGAAACTAGACGGGGAAAAGAAGATAAATAATATATAAACTGTTTGATTTCAGCCAAAGCTTGTAACACCAAGCCATGCTCTGACATTTGCTACAACTCTCCGGATGGCTATATATGTGCCTGTCCCGTTGGTCAGAAACTAGACGGGGAAAAGAAGATAAATAATATATAAACTGTTTGATTTCAGCCAAAGCTTGTAACACCAAGCCATGCTCTGACATTTGCTACAACTCTCCGGACGGCTATATATGTGCCTGTCCAGTTGGTCAGAAACTAGGCGGGGATAAGAAGACGTGTATACGGGCAGTACCTGTGAACCAACTGTGTAACCAGTGGGGTATCTGTGGTCAGAAGTGTCTATTGGATAATCAGACCAGTCTCGGATACAGGTGTACATGCCTAGACGGGTTTTTCCTGGAGCCGGATGGATTTACTTGTAAACCCCTTGGTAAGCTTTCATCTAGAAATCAGGGCCCGTCTTATGAAAGGTCATACGGCAAAATGTTGTCTAAGTCGGATTATAAATTTCACAATTATTATTTATTTCTCCATCTGAACCTTGCTTGTGACATCTCTTTGGAATCGTCTTGAAGAGATGATTCCAAAGTGATGTCACACGACAGGATTAGATAGAGAAATCAAAAATGATATGTATTTTAATGTTTTGACTTACGACCGTTTTTGTTGTACGACGTTTCATAAGATAGGTCCCAAATTTTAGTTTTTCTGTTTTTTCAAGAAATAAATAGCTGTTGTCACTCTTGCGTTTTCAGCATTTTGTCATCCTTAATCGTAACGTTGGCAATAACTTCTTCAATTTTTCATCCACAACCTTCAATTTATTACAGCAGAAGCGGTTTTTGGCTACATAAAACTGAGATTTAGCTCCAATATGATTTGTTTGTTTTTATAGTATTTCATATACAATACCAGGGGCCCGTTTCATAAAACTTCTTACGACAAATGTTGCCGTAAGTCAGATTATAAAAGCAGCAATTATTATTTATTTCCCCATCTAATCCTGTCTTCTGACATCGTTTTGGAATCGTCTTGAAAAGTTTTTACTTACGACAACATTTGTCGTAAGAAGTTTTATGAAACGGGCCCCAGGGCTCCAGATAAGGGGGGTATTTCAAAAATTAAAATCTTTATTTCTGCATTAAACCCTATGGTGTCACTACTCATTAGAATTGTCTCGAAGAGACGATTCTAATGAGTAGTAACACGATAGGATTTGATGCTGAGAGAGAAAATGCTGATATTGTTCAGTTCACTCCTTCTTATCTGGAGCCCTACAATACCTTATTCTTACTTTCACTTCATCACTGGGGATCATCATATTCAATAGAAACTGTTATTTCTTTCAGAGAGTGATCCGGTGTATGTAGTTTTTTCGAACCGCCATGAACTACGTCGGGTGGACATCGTCTCCAGTGCGGTCACTCTGAAGTCTGGCCTGAGGAACACTATAGCTCTAGACTTCTACTACAAGGACGGCCTAGCCTACCTCTTCTGGACTGACGTGATGGAAGACAGAATATACAAGGGCATCATGATGGGAAACAGTAAGCAATATAGTGTGTTATATGATGGGAAACAGTAAGCAAGATATTATTATTATTACAGGCCTTTTTCTGGTGTATCCAGGGATCATTCCCAATGGGAAATGGTAAAAAATATTCCCAATTTCAAAAAAAAAATTCCCAATTAGATCTAGATCTACAAAAAAAAAAAAATTGTTTTGATACAAGTTGTTACTTATAACTCAAATTTCAAATAAAAACTAATAAAACATGTGATAATAACTACTACATGTCATTTTTCTGGCCATTTAGCTTCAATATATGTGAAATCAATTCTAAAAAATTCTTCCAAAAACAAGATTTTTCGTGCTGAAAATTTCCCAAATAAGACAGTGCAGTTTTTCCCAAAATGGCCAGAAAAGGGCCTGTATTGTAATTATTATAATATGAGCAAGTGAACTACATGTGGTCGCTACATGTGACAGAAACTTCATATTTGGCATGGGTACTTTACTCAAGAAGTCCTTTAGCCCAGCACAACTAAGGTCATGTCCAACAAAGGTCAAGGTCATTCAGAGGTCATGGTTACATTGGTGGGCATAGTGATTAACAAACACATCCTGCTTTTTATGTCTTATTTGATTATGTCTTTACTGGATTATTAAACCATTACTCCACAGATACACATTTTAACAGATCTAAATTTTCCATCACTGAAGAAAATATTTCCAATTTATACCGTCATGGATGATAGATTAAAGCAGGTTGAAAATAAAGCAGAATGTGCCTTAAGGCACATTCTGCTTTACTTTCAACCTGCTTTATGTGTTCACTTGTTTTAAAAACTAGAAGGTTATGGAGTTTAGAATTAAACAAAACTTAACCCCCACCCACCCACCCACCAATAAAAAAAGTTTTGTATTTTTGTACCTAGCTGTCTTAATTTTATTTTTATTTTTTATATTTTATTTTATTTTTCCTTTGAACCAGGTTTGACTGATATTGAGGCCATTATCACATCAGGACTCGCCACCACAGAGGGCGTGGCAGTCGACTGGGTGGGGGAAAACATCTACTGGGTGGAGAGTAACCTGGATCAGATAGAAGTGGCAAAACTGGACGGGTCTAACAGGACACCACTTATAGCTGGAAATATGTCAAGCCCGCGGGCGATTGTCGTTGATCCTACAGTAGGGTGGGTATTCATACTCTGTGTGTTGTTGGGTAGTGTTAAATTAAGTGGGCTTGATAATATAATGGATGCTGAGTAGGTTCAATGATCTTTAATAAAGGGTTTAGGATAGACAACTCTACATAAATACATAACAGGTAGTATAATTATGGATGCAGGAGTTGTCATTCTTGGATAATGTAACAAGTAGGTTCTGTGGGGTTTAACTCTTTCCTCCCTGAAACTTTAAATAGACAATTCCAGTTTCCATTTTTGTCTAGTCCATTTCTGACTTTTAAGTGTTGTTTTTGTCAATGTTTTGCATTATGACAAACAGTGAGGACCCTGATCAGGGGGCTCCATTCGGAGCCCTCTGATCTGGGTCTTCACTGTTTGCATAGGACAAGTGTACTATTCACATGTTCACTGTTTGAAAAGGACGCCAATATGCGGGACCAGGGTTCAAAGGGTTAACCCTTTCCCTATAGAAGTG
Source organism: Gari tellinella (assembly GCA_922989275.2). NCBI lineage: Eukaryota > Metazoa > Mollusca > Bivalvia > Cardiida > Psammobiidae > Gari > Gari tellinella. The sequence goes on along the minus strand of OV277873.1, from coordinate 33,786,720 downwards.
CCTTTTTAGTGTGTTTTATATATCTCCTCCTCTGGAGAAAATAGTTTCAACTTATACTGTCATGATCGAATATGTATCATAAGAAATATTTTCTACGTTCTAGTAGATGGTAGATTAAAGCAGGCTGAAAGTTGAGTAGAATGTGCTTTAATTTGGATTCTGCTTAATTTCCAACCTGCTTTAAGCAGTCACCTATCTTAAAAAAAATAGAAACAGGCTTTGGAGTAAAGGGTTAAATGCCAAGATATAGTCAATGGATGCGTGTATTTCTGTTCTGTAAAAAATTATTATTGATAATTCTGATCCACAAGGGAACCTAATTACTCACAAGAGTTTCTTAGTGTTGAAAGTCTTAACACATTCAACCCTAGCGACAAGTATACTTGTCATTTACAAACAGTGAACCTGTGAGGATTACACTTGTCCCATGCAAAGAGTGTAGACCCTCAGGGCTGCCATAAGTTGACATGAAAAATCCTAAGATTTCCTAATTTGCATTTTTCAAGTGCAATTTTACAAATCGTACCTTTACCCAAACGCCTGTTTCTACTTTTGTTGACGCGTGACTACTTAAAGCAGGCTGGAAGTAAAGCAAAATGCGCCTTAAAGGCGCATTCTGCTTTACTTTCAGCCTGCTTTAAGCTACCATGTACAAGAAAAAAATCCTAAGATTTAGGAAATATCCGGAGAAATGGCAGCCCTGGACCCTGATCAGAGGGCTCCTGAAGCAGCCCTCGGATCAGGGTCAACACTGTTTGTCGTTTTGAAATAAATTGTTAAAATCAACCCTAAATTGTCAATAATGGACTAGACTTATGTTAAAATTGGAAATGTCCATTAAAAGTTTCAGGGGTGGATGAGTTATGGCACTTTCTCTGATGATAACCCATTAACTCATAAGCCATAAACAATCATCAATGCTTATCTAAAAAAAAACTAGTGGATTAAAGTGTGTCAAAAATGAGTCAGTATGAAAATATTGGGCAATGAGTCAGTATGGCTTAATGGATATCCCATTAACTCATAAGCCATAAGCAATTATCAATGCTTATCTCAATACAAGCTAGTGGATTAAAGTGTGTCAAAATGAGTCAGTATGAGAATATTGCGCAATGCGTCAATATGAGTTGGTATGGCTTAACCCATTAACTCATAAGCAATAAACAATTAACAATGCTTATCTCAATACAAGCTAGTGGATTAAAGTGTGTCAAAATGAGTCAGTATGAGAATATTGCGCAATGCGTCAATATGAGTTGGTATGGCTTAATGGGATCGGCTATGCCTGCAGTTAGCCAGCTGCCTGGAAGGGGGGCCACCGATGTGGACGACACTCCCACTCCTGCACGTTAATATAAATACCTATGTTGATGATGATGATGATTGTATTTGTGTTTGTTGTTTACAGGTGGCTGTTCTGGACAGACTGGGATGGTCAGAACCCTCGTATAGAGCGGAGCTCCATGAGTGGCGAGCTTAGGTCAGTTATTTACACCATTCCTCCAGAAAAGGGAGGAGGCTGGCCGAACGGCCTTACTGCAGACTACGACTTCAAGAGGGTGTACTGGATAGATGCAAGGTAGGTTCATTCAGGGCTCCAGATAAGGGGTAGTGTTCTGAACAAATTCAACATTTTCTCACTCATTTCAGCACCAAACCTTATGGTGTCACTACTCATTAGAATTGTCTCTAAGAGACGATTCTGATGAGTAGTGACACCATAAGGTTTAATGCAGAAATAAAGGTTTTAGATTTTGAAAAACTACTCTTATCTGGAGCCCTGTTCATTATAACTACAGGGCTCTAGATAAGAGCGAGTTAACTTAATAAATCCAACATTTTCTCACTTATTTCAGCATCAAATCCTATGGTGTCACTACTCTTCGAGACGATTCTAATGAGTAGTGACACCATAGGATTTGATGCTGAAATAAAGATTTTAGTTTTTGAAATACTCCCCTTATCTGGAGCCCTGTAACTAGGGCTGCAACGGTTTAGGTACTTCTAGGTTAGGTTCGGTTCGGTTTCGAGTATTATCCTTTCGGTTTTCGAGTATTCGGTTCAGGTAAAGGATAAAGAACTTGATAAAAAAAATCATCTGAAAATAATTCTCATTTATTGGCACATATTCATCAACACAGACAGTACGCTATTTTCGAAAATGCCATCCCTGTCATCCATTATTTTATATACGAGAAAGGTGTGCATATTCTTTCTACCATTTTAGTACAAGTTATAGCCAGGCTGTGGTGCATCCTGACAATTCTTTTCATTGAAGTTTTGTAACTTGGCTTAAGCACGCTTTCAGTTTGTTGTTTACACATTCTGGCAGTTCTCCCTGATATGCCTCATCAGCCTTTTGTTTATAAGCACTACATCCTTTTCACAGCTGCAATAACCTCTGCTTAAAATTGTTGTCTGCTATTTTTCTCAAATTTACGTATTGGACATTTTGACCAAAAAAACACAATGACAAGTGACAAAACAGCTTTAATCCAGATCAGACGCTGGATTCAAGGTGTTTGCAAGTGTAAACCAATATCCCTCCCTATAACAATTAACTCCCTCTGAACAATGTTCCCACTCTGTGTCTCCAATGGGTGTTGTTGTAGAGAGGAATAACTGTAGTTTATTTCTCTGTAGATCTGAGTCGATCCATACTCAGACTCAACTCAAACACTTTATAAGTGCTGGTATATATTTCTCTGTAAATCTAAGTCAATCTATACTCAGACTCAACTCAAACACTTTATAAGTGCTGGTATATATTTCTCTGTGAATCTAAGTCAATCTATACTCAGACTCAACTCAAACACTTTATAAGTGCTGGTATATATTTCTAATCTAAGTCAATCTATACTCAGACTCAACTCAAACACTTTATAAGTGCTGGTATATATTTCTAATCTAAGTCAATCTATACTCAGACTCAACTCAAACACTTTATAAGTGCTGGTATATATTTCTCTGTAAATCTAAGTCAATCTATACTCAGACTCAACTCAAACACTTTATAAGTGCTGCTATATATTTCTAATCTAAGTCAATCTATACTCAGACTCAACTCGAACACTTTATAAGTGCTGGTATATATTTCTCTGTAAATCTAAGTCAATCTATACTCAGACTCAACTCAAACACTTTATAAGTGCTGGTATATATTTCTAATAGTCAATCTATACTCAGACTCAACTCAAACACTTTATAAGTGCTGGTATATATTTCTCTGTAAATCTAAGTCAATCTATACTCAGACTCAACTCAAACACTTTATAAGTGCTGGTATATATTTCTCTGTGAATCTAAGTCAATCTATACTCAGACTCAACTCAAACACTTTATAAGTGCTGGTATATATTTCTCTGTAAATCTAAGTCAATCTATACTCAGACTCAACTCAAACACTTTATAAGTGCTGGTATATATTTCTAATCTAAGTCAATCTATACTCAGACTCAACTCAAACACTTTATAAGTGCTGGTATATATTTCTCTGTAAATCTAAGTCAATCTATACTCAGACTCAACTCAAACACTTTATAAGCGCAGGGTCCAAGATAATAAAGCGTTTGAGCTGAGTCTGAGTGTTCTTAAGCATTTGATTGGTTATATTTGAGCCTAGGCTCAAATCTGACCTATCAAATGCTTGGGAACGAGATTAGACTCAAATCAAAAGCTTTATAGCCTCGGAGCCTAGTATACATATCTCTGGGTAAGTGTTAATAGAATAGGTACAGTAACTTAACACTGGGCTCACAATAAGGGGAGGGTGGGGGGAGTGTAAACTGAACAAATCCAACATTTCTCAAATATTTCAGCTCCAAATCCTATGATGTGACCACTCATTAGAATCGTCTCTTTGAGACGATTCTAATGAGTAGTAACACCATAGGGTTTGGTGCAGTATGAGTGAGAAAATGTTGGATTTGTTCAGATTACTCCCCCTTATCTGGATCCCTGGATTACTGTAGCTTATTTCTCTGTAGATCTGAGTCGATCCATACAGTTAATTACAATGGTAAGGGCCACCAGCTGATACTGAAAGGAAATAAGATGATGTCACATCCATTTGCTCTGTCGTTGTTTGGTAACTACGTCTACTGGACGGACTGGAGCACAAACTCTGTTGTACGAGTAAGTATAAGGGGGATGACTCTTACTGACTAAAGTCCAACTATACATGTAGATAGGAAAGTATAAGGGGGATAACTCTTACTGCCTAATTTCCAACTATACATGTACATGTATATAGGAAAGTATAAGGAGGATAACTCTTACTGACTAAAGTCCAACTATAGAGGAATGTATAAGGGGGATAACTCTTATATCCTTAAAAGAGTTCATCATGTAGGTGATTCAACATTATTTAAGAATTTCTTCATATCACTACATAAATAAATACTACTTTGTTGAAGTTTCAACCTCAGCTGAGGCCTTCTTAAGAACCAAGAAGTTTTTTTATGTAATGATATGAAGAAATTCTTGAATAAGGGATAACTCTTACTGACTAAAGTCCAACTATATTGGAAAAGTGTTTCCTCCTATTTCACCCATCACACACATGAATATGCCTCTTTATGCCTTTAATTTATTCCTCCACTGTAGCTTCTGTAGGGGAAAGGGTTAAGTGTTTTACTGTACTTGTATCTTGTTAACCCTTTCCCACATAGCATATCTCTAGTATTGAATATAGGTGTCCACTTAAAGCAGGTTGAAAGTAAAGCAGAATGCGCTTTAAGCGCATTCTGCTTTACGTTCAGCCTGCTTTAAGCTATCATCTGCTAGAATATAGAAAATATTTTGCATGATACATATTTATGACTGTATAAATTGGAACTATTTTCTTCAGTGAAGGAATAAACTTAATGCGCTAAAAGGCGCTTCTATGGGGGACAGGGTTAACATGTCTACACGTTACTGTTCTTTATTACCAGGCAAACAAATTCAATGGCTCCGATGTACAGGTCATTCAGAAGACAATAACGCAACCATTTGACCTGCAAGTGATTCATCCAAAACGACATCCGTACATGAAGAATCCGTGTGAAGTGAATAACGGAGGGTGCTCGGATCTCTGTCTGATCAACGTTAACAGTACCGTTGGCTGTGTTTGCCCCCACCGAAAACGCCTCAAAGCTGACGGCAAAACATGCGAAGGTAGGAATGTTATTTGATTTACCATGTAGCCTGTTTCTAGTTTTGAAGGCAGGTGACCACTAGTGGGATAAAGATTCATCGATGCATTGATGTATGCGATGTACTTACAGTCATGAACATGTACCATATGAAATTTTTTTTATATTTTAGCAGATGGTAGCTTAAAGCAGACTGAAAGTAAAGCAGAATGTGCCTTAAGGCACATTCTGCTTTACTTTCAACCTGCTTTAGGTGGTCACCTATTTTCAAAACTAGAACAAGGCTATGGCCCCGGGGTAATGGGTTAATGCAGCATGAAAATAATACAGAAAGCTCATACATTAAGTCTTAACCCTTTGAACCCTAGTCCCGCATATAGGCGTCATTTTCAAACAGTGTACATGTGAATAGTACACTTGTCCTGTGCAAACAATGAAGACCCAGATCAGAGGGCTCCGAAAGGAGCCCTCTGATCAGGGTCTTCACTGTTTGTCACAATGCCAAACATTGACAAAAACAACCCTTAAAAGTCAGAAATGGACTAGACTAAAATGGAAACTGGAATTGTCCATTTAAAGTTTCAGGGAGGAAAGAGTTAAGAGAGCTTCATACTGCTTATTCCATAACCCCATAAATACGCCTTTTTACACCTTTAATTTATTCTTCTACTGAAGAAAGTGTTTCCATTTAATACAGTCATGATTATGCACCATAAGAAATATTTTCTTAAATTCTATCAGATGGTAACTTAAAACAGACTGAAAGTAAAGCAAAATTTTTCAGGGATGAATGAATTAAGAACATTTAAAATTTATTCCTATTTTGTCATTTCAGATGATATCAAATTCCTCCTCTTTATAAAGGACCATGAAATACGGGGTGTTGATTTTGAGAAAGCCGACTTCAACGTCATACCAGTTATCACTATACCGCACGTAGAGAAGCCGACAGCCATCGACTACGACATCCTCTCGGGCAAACTGTTCTGGGCCGACAAGGGTCTCAACGTCATAAACATGGCCGATTTTAACGGAGTTGTAGAAACTTTGATTGATAATGATTTGGAAAACCCGGAAGGTTTCGCTATAGACTGGCTGTCAAGCAATATGTATTTTTCATCGTATAACACAAATACAAAGAAAGCTTCTATATCAGTGGCCACGTTAGCTGGTTCGTTCCGGACAAAGATTATCACCCAGGGTATTTTACAGCCAAATTCAATAGCCCTGCATCCTGTGAAAGGGTAAGATATGTACATGTGTTCCCTTTCTTGACCCCATTACCCCAAACCCTTTACCCCATAGCCTGTTTCTAGTTTTGAAGATAGGTGACCACTTAACCTATTAACTCATAAGCAATAAACAATTATCAATGCTTTACTTAATTCAAGCTAGTGGATTAAAGTGTGTCAAAATTAACCAGTATGAGGCTATTGTGCAATGAGTCAATATGAGTCAGTATGGCTTAATGGATTAAAGCAGGTTGAAAGTAAAGCAGAATGTGCCTTATGGCACATTCTGCTTTAATTTCAGCCTGCTTTAAGCTAGCACCTTCTAGGATGTATAGAAACTATTTCTCATGGTATATATTTATGAAGGTATAATTTGGAACTATTTTCTTCAGTGTAGGAATAAATAAGAGGTGTAAGAAGGCGTATATATGGGTGTTTTACAGCCAAATTCAATAGCCCTGCATCCTGTGAAAGGGTAAGATATGTGTGTTCCTTTCTTTACCCTACTACCCCAAACTCTTTACCCCATAGCCTGTTTCTAGTTTTGAAGATTGGTGACCACTTAAAGCAGGTTGAAAGTAAAGCAGAATGTGCCTTGAGGCACATTCTACTTTAATTTCAGCCTGCTTTAAGCTAGCACCTTCTAGGATATATAGAAAATATTTCTTATTGTATATATTTATGAAGGTATAATTTTGAACTATTTTCTTCAGTGTAGGAATAAATTAGAGGCATAACAAGGCGTATTTATTTGGTATTTTACAGCCAAATTCAATAGCCCTGCATCCTGTGAAAGGGTAAGATATGTGTGTCCCTTTCTTTACCCCAGTACTCCATAAATACATCTCTTAATCCTTTACCCTATAAAAATGCCTTTTTACGACTCTAATTTATCCTCCACTTAAGAAAATAGTTCCTATTTATATAGTCATAAATATTATCATAAGAAATATATTCTATTTCCTAGCAGATTGAAACTTAAAGTAAAGCAGAATGCACCTTAAGGCTCATTCTGCTTTACTTTCAACCTGCTTTAAGTGGTCACCTGTTTCCAAAACTAGAAACAGGCTATGGGGAAATGGGTAAATGCCTCTTGTTATTTCTACACTAAGAAAAGTTCTTAACTAGGACATTTTAAAAATGAATCATGGATGGATGACATTTCAAGTATTTTTCCAGATAGAAGCTTACAGAAAAGTAGGCTGAAAGAAAAGCAGAATCTTAAAAAATTGAATCTTTGAAAACAGTTTGGATCCATTAACTCTTTCCTCCCTGAAACTTTAAATGGACAATTCCAGTTTCCATTTTAGTCTAGTCCATTTCTGACTTTTAAGGGTTGTTTTTGTCAATGTTTGGCATTATGACAAACAGTGAAGACCCTGATCAGAGGGCTCCTTTCGGAGCCCTCTGATCTGGGTCTTCACTGTTTGCATAGGACAAGTGTTCTATTCACATGTACACTGTTTGAAAAGGACGCCTATATGCGGGACTAGGGTTCAAAGGGTTAACCCTTTACTCCATAGCCTGTTTCTAGTATTTCAGACCACTCTACTCTGGATTTAACTGTTTTTGTTTCTATGGTAACATTTCAGACTGCTCTCCACTGGATTTACCATATTTGTTTCTATGGTTACATTTCAGACTGCTCTTCTACACAGACTTGGCTGGGAACCCTTCAACACACAAACTGATCCGAGTCAACATGGACGGCAATGAACCGACGCAGCTCTTTAGTGACTTGAATCAACCAAAAAGTAATTAATTTGATACAGTAAAACCTTTCTATTACCACCACTAAAAAGAAGGCTAATTTAGATGTATAAAAGTCAGGTGACAGCTGCTAGCTAAAGCAAGGTGACAGTAAAACAGAAAGCTCCTAAAGGAGCTTTCTGTTTTACTGTCACCTTACTTTAAGCATTCACCTGTCTTAAAGACCCAATAATTCACACAATTTAGTGTTCATAATAGAGGGGGTTTTATTTCTCTTTTTCTCTGCTAATTGACGGTTCGCTTGAAAACTGTCACCTGCAATGTTATATCAAATATTTCTATTGAAAAAAATTGGAAACAAGTGTAAGAAAATTACTAGGATTAGCATACATAACACACATATCGCCTGTATAAATCCTGTAGCATACATTTTGGGTTTGTTACGGACATAAAGCAGAGCTCGAGATAAAGGGAGTTTTTCAAAAACTAAATTCTTTATTTCTGCATTAAACCTTATGGTGTTACTACTCATTAGAATTGTCTCTTCGAGACAATTCTAATGAGTTGTAACACCTTAGGATTTGGGACTGACACAAGAGAGAAAATGTTTATTATTCCCTATTATCTGAATTCCTGAATTAAAGGTTTTAGATTTTTGAAAAAAACTCCCCTAATCAGGAAACCCTATTGTTTTCTTCCTTCAGGTTTGACAGTGGACATGAACACTGACAGCGTGTACTTCATCAACAGCGGTAACAACACCATCATGTCATGTGACATTTTTGGCAAGAACATGCGCCACGTCGTCAGCCCCAATATCAGTAAACCTGAAGCACTGACCGTCTATGGTGACTTGTTGTTTGTTTCAACAGAGGGCCTGATTGTAAGCATAAAAAAAGACGGTACAGGGTATACCAAGCTGAGAGACTCTACTCCGAATGTGAATGCGCTTCTGCCGTATGACGTCGACTTGAGAAAGAAAGGCAAGAAAAATCAATAAGTTTAACCCATTATACCATAAATACGCCTTTTTACGCCTTTCAATTCATTCCTCCACTGAAGAAACCTTAAGTTTCCTATTTATACACTCATGAACATGTTCTATCAGAAATATTTTATAATAAAATATAATAGATGGTAGCTTGAAGCAGGCTGAAAGTAAAGCTTAAGGCACATTCTTCTTTGCTTTTAACCTGCTTTAAATGGTCTCTTATTTTCACTTATCTTCAATACTAGAAACAGTCTATGGGGTGATAGGTTAAACATATTTTATTTCCAAAATTTGTAGCAAGAGTGTTTCAAGAAAAATGTCTCTTTACAGCGACCCAAGGTAAACAGTCTAACAGATGCCACTCTAGCCAGCACAACTGCACACAGCTCTGCCTTCCCAAGAGTCAGCTGTTGAACGCCTGTACATGTACTGATGGTTACGACCTGTACCAGGATTCATCCACATGTATTGGTAAGTAGTGGAATGAGACATATTAAAATATTTGTATTCGCCCCAATCAAATTCATTGAACAAAATGACATTTAATTTGTATAAACCCAATTTATCTAGGGGTGGGACTTGTGATACCTGTCACAGAGGAGGCGGGGCTTATGTATCTGCTCCCCGCAAATCATTTTGCTCATTTAATATTAGAAATGACAGCAAATATAATGTAAATATAAGAAATGAACTGAATTTTTAGCTCACCTGAGCACAAAGTGCTCAAGGTGAGCTTTTGTGGTTGGTCTTTGTCCGGCGTCCGTCGTCGTGCGTCGTTCGTCGTGTGTCAACAATTTCTTCAAACATCTTCTCCTTCAAAACTACTGGTCTGATTGCAACCAAACTTCACAGGAATGTTCCTTGGGTCAAGCTCTTTCAAAGTTGTTCAAAGAATTTGAAACAATGCAGAACTCTGGTTGCCATGGCAACCAAAGTGAAAAAATAAGGAAATCTTAAAAAATCTTCTTGTCTGAAACCACAAGGGCCAGAGCTTAGATATTTGGCACATAGCATCATCTATAGGTCCTCTATCAAAGTTGTTCAAATTTTGCCCCTGGGGTCAAAATTGGCCCCGCCCCGGGGATCACCATTTTACATAGAGTTATATAGTGAAATGTTCAAACATCTTTTTCTCTGAAACCAATATTACCAGAGCTTTGATATTTGGCATGGTATAACTTCTAGAGGTATTTGACATATATTGTTGAATTGGTTCCGGTCCGTTGCATATCTGGGTCACCGGAGCTAAAAATAGATTTTTTACCATGAGAACTTAAAAAATCTTCTTGTCTGAAACCATAGTACACTTAGCTTAGATATTTTGCACATAGCATCGTCTACAGATCCTCTATCAAATTTGTTCAAATTTTGTCCCTGGGGTCAAAATTGGCCCCGCCCCGGGGATCACAGTTTTACATAGAGTTATTTAGTGAAATGTTCAAACATCTTTTTCTCTGGAACCAATATGACCAGAGCTTTGATAGTCCTTCACATATATTGTTGAATTGGTTATGGTCTGTTGCATATCTGGGTCACCGGAGCTAAAAATAGATTTTTTCAATGAAAACTTAAAAAATCTTCTTGTCTGAAACCATAGTACACTGAGTTTAGATATTTTGCACATAGCATAGTCTACAGGCCCTCTTTCAAAGTTGTTCAAATTTTGTCCCTGGGGTCAAAATTGGCCCCGCTCCGGAGGTCACCGTTTTACATAGAGTTACATAGGGAAATGGTCAAACATCTTTTACTCAGAAACCAATATGGCCAGAGCTTTGATATTTGGCATGATGTAACTTTTAGAGGTCCTTCACATATATGGATGAATTGGTTCTGGTCTGTTGCATATCTTGGTCACCGAAGCTTAAAATAGATTTTTTCCTATGAAAACTTCAAAAATCTTCTTGTCTGAAACCATAGTACACTGAGTTTAGATATTTTGCACATATCATCGTCTACAGGTCCTCTATCTTAGTTGTTCAAATTTTGCCTCTGGGGTCAAAATTCGCCCCGCCCTGGGGGTCACCTTTTACAAATCTTCTTTTCTGAAATCACGCGACCCATCCTAGTGTCACCATGGTCAGGTGAGCGATCAAGGGCAATTCTGGCCCTCTTGTTTCTGGGTTTAAGAGAAATAAATGACAGAAAATGATCAGCAAATTTACCATGAATTGCTAAAGAGAGCTTGTTTCCCTCCCTGTAATGACTCCCTCCAAACAACTCACACACCTTTTGTCTCCTATTGGTTGTCATTCTAGAGAGGGAGATCTGTATTTATTGATACTGTCAGGGCTGCCATTTCTCCGGAATTTTCCTAAATCTCCTGATATTTTCCCGTACATGGTAGCTTAAAGCGGGCTGAAAGTAAAGCAGAATGCGCCCTAAGGCGCATTCTGCTTTACTTACAGTCTGCTTTAAGTAGTCTCATGTCAACAAAACAAGAAAAAGGCTGTGGGGTAAAGGTACGATTTGTAAAATCTCACTTGAAAAATGCAAATTTGGAAATCTTAGGATTTTTCATGTCAACTTATGGCAGCCCTGTTGTTACTGTTTATTTACAGGCATCTTCTCATTTCTGCTCTATGCCAAGGAGACAGAGATTCGGGGTCAGAAGTTTCAACCGCAGTCTAAACGTGAAGCACTGCCACCTATCTCTAACATACAATCAGCTACAGCAGTTGACTTCCATGCTGGTAAGATTATTTCTTCTTCTTCTTCTTTTTCTTCTTATTATTCTTCTTCTTTTTCATCTCTTTCTTCTTCTCTTTCTTCTTCTTCTCTTTCTTCTTCTTCTCTTTCTTCTACTTCTCTCTCTTCTACTTCTTCTCTTTCTTCTTCTTCTCTTTCTTCTTCTTCTTCTATTTCTTCTTCTTCTTCTATTTCTTCTTCTTCTTCTCTTTCTTCTTCTTCTTCTTATCTTTTTTCTTCTTCTCTTTCTTCTTCTTATTCTCCTTCTTCTCTTTCTTCTTCTTCTCTTTCTCCATCTTCTTCTTCTTTTCTTCTTCTTCTTCTCAAATACTTCTCTCCATCAGGATTGATGATTATGAGAAGGGGCACATTTTGAGGTTATCATAATACCTGCTAGTAAGTTTATTTATCTTATAACAGGGCTCCAGATAAGGGAAGTATTTCAAAAACTAAAATCTTTATTTCTGCATTAAACCCTATGGTGTCACTACTCATTAGAATCGTCTCTTTGAGTGCAAAACAGTTTGGAGACTGATCAGATGCCGGGTTACCCGGCGTCTGATCAGTTTCCAAACTGTTTGCAATGGACATGAGGTTTTTAGCATAAACACCTTTATTGGGAAAGAATAAAGGAATAAAATTTTCTCCACTGTTATTTGTGTGTTTGCAGAACTGGACATGATCTACTGGGTGGACAATAAAGCGAACACTATCTCACGGATTAAACGAGACCTGACACATCGTGAAGTGGTTATCCGGGAGGGAGTCAACAGCGCGGAGGGAATAGCAGTTGACTGGATATCAGGTAGGTCTTATCAGTTTGCTCATCTCTTTTACAACTTCATCTCTTTTACAACTGCAACCATGGCCTAGTGTTTAGGGCGTCCGCCTCGGAAGTGGGAGGTCGAAGGTTCGAATCCTGGAGCCGGATACAGGGTTGAGACTGATGTGGCCGGTTGGTGAGCCACCAACTAGTTAAACAAATGGTTACCGTAGGCCCGTTTCTCCCAGGCGCCTGGCAAATAGAGAAGGGATTCTGGAGGTACTGTGCGCGCAAAAAGATAGGTGTCTCATAAGTTTAAACTGGCTGGCCCTTTCAATAGAGGTAACACTTTAATAAACAAAGCCTTTACCTTTTACAACTACAAGTGCCTTTGTAATTCATGCGAAAATTAACCTATTCCCCCTTAATAGTATCTTTTAGCACATTACATTTATTCCTACACTGAAGAAAAAAGTTCTCTTTTTTATACAGTCATGAATATGTATCATAAGAAACACTTTCTTTATCCTAGCAGCTTATAGCTTAAAGCAAGCTGAAAGTAAAGCAGAAGGTGCCTGAAGAAATAATTTAAAGGCTTAAAATGGAGTATTTATGGAGTAATGGTTAATGTGTGACTAAACTTTATTTTTTCACTATAATTTATATTGTTTCTTAGTTTCAGTTCTGTTATGACATTGTTTCTTTCAGGCAATATTTATTGGACCGATGCCGGCCATAGTATCATTGAGATGTCTAAACTGAATGGCTCCAATCGTTATGTCATCACCAATGGGGATATGGAAAAACCCAGGTCTATTGTTGTCCATCCACAGCTCGGGTAAACTGCAGCAAATCATTTTACCTTGCATGCCTTAGTTATTCCTATTACCCCATATATACGCGTTTAACGCTTTCAATTTATTGCTCCGCTAAAGAAAATAGTTCCACTTTATACAATAATGAAATATGTATCATACAATTTGTTTTCTATATCCTAGCAGATTGCAGCTTAAAGCAGGCTGAAAGTAAGGCATGATGCACCTTTAGGTGCATTCTGTTTTACTTTCAACCTGCTTTAAGTCGTCGCCAATCTTAAATACAAGAAACAGGTTATGAGGGAATGGTTTAAACATACTTTTACATGCCTTAACCCTTAGCCTGCCAGTCACGACTATAGCTCCATATGCAAACAGCTTGGATCCGGATGAGACGCCGAGTAACTCGGCGTCTCATCCGGATCCAAGCTGTTTGACACTCGGACAACATTTTCAGCAATTTTGAGCAACTTTGAAGCACTTTGAAACTTGAAGCAGATGAGAAATATAGCAGATGACAATTTATTTGGCGGGCTAAGGGTTAAAAAATTAGTCCATAGAAGCCCCTTTTAGAGCATTTATCGTATTCCTGTACTGAAGAAAATAATTCCAATTTCAACAGTCATGCATATGTATCATCAGAAATATATTTTATATTCTAGCAAATGGAAGCTTAACCCTTTACCCTATAAATACGACTTTTTACGTCTTTCATTTATACCTCCACTGAAGAAAATAGTTCCAATTTATACAATCATGAATATGTATAATAAGAAATATATCTATATTCTAGTTGGCTGTAGCTTAAAGCAGGCTGAAATTAAAGCAGAATGTGCCTTAAGGCACATTCTGCTTTACTTTCAACCTGCTTTAAGTGACCATCTTTCTTTAAAACTAGAAACAGGCTATGTGGTAATGGGTTAAAGCAGGCTGAAAGTAAAGCAGAATGCATCTTTATGTGAATTCTGCTTTATTTTCAACTTGCTTTAAGGTATTATCTGCTAGTATATAGAAAATAGTTCTTATGATACATTACCATGACTGTATAAAAGATAATGATAGGTGTAAAAAGGCTTTACTATGGGGGGATTTGTTAAACAACAATTCACATGTTTTTTGTTAATTTTGTATACACTCTGCGAGTTATATATAAATCTTGCTGATTATTTAAGTCCCAGTTGAGTCACAACCTTTTTGCCATATTACACATTCATTGATGCATATTACACATTCATTGATGCATATTACACATTCATTGATGCATATTACACGTTCATTGATGCATATTACACATTGCTGTTGTTTTCAGGTACCTATATTGGAGTGATTGGGGTACAGATGCCAGGATTGAGAGGTCAAGACTAGACGGCTCAGAACGTCTTCAGTACATCTTCACAAACATATCAAAGCCATGGGGTCTTACCATAGACTATGATACCAACCTTCTCTACTGGTGTGATAACGACCTACAGGTGAGCAACCCATTACCCCAATAAATATATGCCTTTTTCCATAAAAACACCTTTTTACGCCTTCAATTTATTTTTACACTAAAGAACATAGTTCCAATTTATACTGTTATAGATATAGATGGTAGATTAAAGCAGGCTGATGTTGTTTTCAGGTACTTGTATTGGAAGGATTGGGAATTTACCCATTACCCTATATATATGCCTTTTTAGGCCTTTATTTCTTCACTGAAGAAAATAGTTCAAAATTCATACTTTTATAAATATGTACTATAAGAAATAGGTTTTATATCTTATCAACTTGTTGGTAAAACAGACTGAATGTAAAGCAGAATGCCTTCAATTAACCCTTTACCTCATAGAAGCGACTTTTAGCGCATTTAATTTATTCCTACGCTGAAGAAAATAGTTCCAATTTATACCTTCGAAAATAAAAATCATAAGAAATGTTTTCTATATTCTAGCAGATAATAGCTTAAAGCTGGCTGAAAGTAAAGCAGAATGCGCCTCAAGGCGCATTCTGCTTTACTTTCAACCTGCTTTAAGTGGTCACATATCTTTAAAACTAGAAACTGGCTATTGGGTAATGGGTTAAGAATTCTATTTCTACACTGGGAAAGAAAATAGTTCCAACTTATACTGTTATAGATATATATGATAAGAAATATTCTATATTCTAGCAGATGGTAGATTTAAGCAGGTTGAAAAATAAGCAGAATGCGCCTTAAGGCGCATTCTGCTTTACTTTCAACCTGCTTTAAGTGGTCACCTGTCTTCAAAATTAGAACCAGGCTATGGGGTAATAGGTTAAAGCAAGATTGAAGTAAATCTTTCTGTTCTACTTTTACTTTGCTTTAGACAGCCACATGTCCTAAATACCTAATAAATTAACATAATCAAGTGGTTGTATAAGAGAGGTTTTACTGTATCGTTTTTGTATTGTTGTTCAAACTGTTTGTTTTTCAGACTATCAACAGTGTAAACCTACTCACCCACACCAGAAAGGTACTGATAGAGAGCCAGAACTCCTTCAAGATCACACCTATATCACTGACCGTATTCAATGATTCCATATTCTGGCTGGACAGGTACATATTTCAGTTTTTCCTCACGATCAGATCGATAGAGATATTTGGATGTTTTAGACAATTTCTTAAATGCACATAAGGGCTTCTGTTAATCTAAGGGTACTGAATTCTTTTTTTTAACCCTTAGCCTGCCACTCACGACTATAGCTCGATATGCAAACAGCTTGAATCCGGATGAGACGCCGAGTAACTCGGCGTCTCATCCGGATCCAAGCTGTTTGACACTCGGACAACATTTTCAGCAATTTTGAGCAACTTTGAAGCACTTTGAAACTTGAAGCAGACGAGAAATATAGCAGACGACAATTTATTTGGCGGGCTAAGGGTTAACTGTTTTTCTTTGTTTTTAATTAGTGGCTGGTTTTTAAACTTTAAATAATCTTTATGTTTTTTCATTCATGTAATGATAAAAGTTTATGATACTGTGAAATTATGAATGGTCATGTACATGTACTAATTATGTATGTTTTATGAGGTGTACAATGTATTCAATGATTGTATATGAATGAGACTTAAATAAATAAACATACATATATGATATTCATCCTTATCCCTGTGAACCCTAGTCAGGCATTTGTACTCCTCCTTTGCAAACAAGGTACTTGTGGAGAGTAGGCTTGTCCTATGAAAATGGTGGAGATTCAGATCAGGGGGCTCCTCCAGGAGCCCTCTGATCAGGATCTGCGCTGTTTGTTGTAGTGCAATATATTGATAAAAAACGCCAGATAATCCAAAATGGTCTAGACTTAATTTGAAACTGCCCATTTGAAGTTTCAGGTAAAAGAGACATACAGTGTTTCCTTTCTCTCTTGAGCAACATATCAGAAAATAATAAAACTAGTGATCTTTAACCTATTACCCCATAAATAGACCTTTATTTTTTTCCTCTACTAAAGCAAATAGTTTCACATTATACGTGCAGTCATATAGTCATTTATATGTTCCATAAGAAATATTTTCTATATCCTAATTAATAGATGATAGCTTGAAATAGACTGAAAGTAAAGCAGAAAATGCCTTAACCCTTTGAACCCTAATCCCGCATATTGGCATCCTTTGCAAACAGTGTACTTGTGAACAGTATACTTGTCCTATGCAAACAGTGAAGACCCAGATCAGAGTGCTCCTAAAGGAGCCCTCTGATCAGGGTCTTCACTGTTTGTCATATTGCCAAAAATTGACAAAAACAATCCTTAAAAGTCAGAAATGGGCTAGACTTAAATGGAAACTGGAATTATCCATTTAAAGTTTCAGGGAGGAAAGAGTTAAATTAAGGCGCAACATTCCTAGGGTTTAAATGCTCACTTGTATTAAAAACCAGAAATGGGATAATCACTGTATCAATATTGTTATGTTTCAGAAACCTGGAGGGTGGCTCAATTTACAGTGTTTCCAAGCTTGATGGAGGAGACTTGACCTTGATTCGCTCTAACTTGGGTGAAAAGGTTAAAGATATAAAGTCCTATGACACCTCTAGACAAGTTGGTAAGTGGTATCAATAAGGATGTGTAGTAAAACCGGGTTTACAATACAGTCAAACTTCGATATCTCGAACTCGGCTGAGTCGAACATACCCGTATTTCAAAGTTAAAACCTGGCTAAGCCACGTTTTAACTTTGAAATATGGGTATGTTTGACTTAACCAAGCATTAAATAACGCAGTTCATGTGTCGAAATATCTGATAGTTTGAGTTAAGTGAGCTTGAGATATCGAAATTCCACTGTATATTGCAATTAGTTCTGAAAACAATACAATACAATTCTGAGGCTAAAAAAAACATTTTTTCCCCAATATTCATAATTTTGTTTTGTAGAAACTATATAAGCCACTTGCAGAAAAGGGGATTTCTTATTGTTTTCAGCACAAAGATTTAATACATGTATCTTTATAAAACATGAAAAAAAAAGTTTTCATAGCTGAATGAAAAATGTAGTTTCCATCAAATACTGACATGTGTCAGTCATTTTAGAAACATATTACTTAATTTTTTTTTAAAATCCGTTAGCACTTAGTCTTAAAAGCGATGGTTATGAGAAAAAGAATCTGTCACTTGTCAATGTTTAAGAAAAGTTGATCTCAAACTCGTCTAGAATAGAAAAGTTATTAAGCTCGCCAAGGCTCACTTAATAGCATTTCAATTCTAGACTCGTTTAAGATCAGCTTGTCTTAAACAACTCAGCTCATGACAGATCCTATATGTCTCACGTTTGGGACAGGATTTATTGTATGTCTGTATTTACAGGTACAAACCTCTGCAAGGTTAAGAACGGAGGATGTCAGGAACTGTGTTTTTATCTCGGCAACAACCGAATTCGTTGTGATTGTTCCTACGGAAAACTGACGTCGGATAATAAAACATGCACAGGTACGCACAGTTGGGAAACTGTTTCATGTTTTACCTATTGCTTTAATTTCAGACTGCTTTAACCCATTACCAATTAGCCTGTTGCTTGTTTTGAAAACAGGTGATCACTTAAAGGCAGGTTAAAAGTAAAGCAGAATGCGCCTTAAGGCGCATTCTGCTTTACTTTCAGCCTGCTTTAAGTCACTATCTACCAGGATATAGAAAAATATTTCTTATGGTAAATATTCATGACTATAAATTATTTCCTTCAGTGGAGGAATAAATTAGAGGCATTAAAAGGCATTATTATGGGGTAAAGGGTTAAGTGGTCGGCTGTCTCTAAAACTGGAAAGAAGATATGGGGTAACAAATTAACACTGCTAGCAGCAGATATATGTCCCACAATGATTACATTTGCAAACAGTTTAGATCCAGATGAGATGCCACATAACACCCTGACCCTGTTTTTAAAAGAAATTGAGAAAATTCTATCTTTAGAACAAAAGCAGATGACAATTTTTATTGCAGACAAAAAATTACCCAGCATGCAAAGAGTTAAACTGATTAGAAAATGTGTTTTATTTGTCTCATTCAGTCCATTATTAGAATATGTTATGTTCTGTTCTTTCCAGAATACAAGGGTTTCATCATGTATTCTAAAGTGACTGGCATCGACAGTGTGAATCTTGAAGATCTTGACAATATGAACCCACCCGTGAAACACATTACAAACGACACATATCTGAGAAATGTGATAGGTCTGGCGTTCGATTATAGCACTTCGAGAATATTCTACAGTGACATACAGAGGGGAGACATTCAGAAAGTCGGCTTTGATGGCAAGGGAGTCCAAGTGATTGTCAATGGTGAGCAAACAGAACTTTTTTCCTGATCTTTAGGGGGCTAAAATTTGACCCCATTTCTTCCTGTGAAACAAAAATATTCTCCCACTCCTCCCCACATTCTGTATACCATAAAAGAAAGTACTTTTTCTGCATAATTTAACCCATTACTCTATAGATTACACCCTAGGGTTTAAACTCCCCTTATCTTAACTCTTTGAACCCTAGCCACACATATATATAGTTGCATCATTTGAAAACAGTGTATCTGTGAGGAGTACACTTATCCTATGCAAACAGTGTAGACCCTGATCAGAGGGCTCCTTAAGGAGCCCTCTGATCAGGGTCTACACTGTTTGTCATTTTGACATATATCGTAAAAATTAACCCTAAAAAGTAAAAAATGGACTACATTGAAAACTAGAATTGTCCATTTGAGGTTTCAGGGAAGAAAAGAGTTAAGCCCTAAAACTTAGTCTTACTGCTTCTTTATCCTAGTAAAACTTGTAATTCTTTGTAATTCTGGTTTTTGTTTTGACAGGTATTGGGTCTGCAGAAGGGCTAGCCTATGAGCATTTCAATGGTGATCTATACTGGACAAGTTACACAAACTCCTGTATCAGCAAAATCAATGTAGAGGATGCTTTACTAAACAAAACAAGGACACCTAACGTGGTTATACAGCTGTCCAAACTTGACCATCCTCGAGCCATTGTGGTCGACAGCTGCTGGAAGTGAGTAATGTTACAATAAGGGAGAACAAGATTTATCCTTAACCCATTACCCCATAGATATGCCTTTTTACGCTTTGAATTAATTCCTCCACCGAAGAAAGAACTTCCAATTTATACAGTCTTGAATATGTAAAGTAAGAAATATTTTCTATATCCAAGTAGATGATAGCTTAAAACAGGCTGAAAGTAAAGCAGAATGTGCCATATGGCATATTCTGCCTTGCTTTCAACCTGCCTTAAGAGTTCAACTACGGTATGTTCCATTCTAGAAACAGGCTATTGGGTAATGGGTTAAGCCATTACTCCATAGCCAGTTTCTAAGTTTTGAAAACAGGTGATCACTTAAAGCATGTTGGCCCATTCCCATTTTTCTAATAAACAAACCTCCCTTATTCTGGTTGTAAGATCACCAAATACAACTACATGTAGCTGCTATCAGGTGGAGTTGTCTATACCGCTTGTAGACACCACGTGATGTCGAAAAACAACAACATTCTCAATGATTAACTGCCATACTTAATGGGGTGCAAAATGCAATTTGATTGGTTAAAAATGTAGTTTATATTCTAAAGATTATTGATAAACATGGAATAAGACTTCTTACCAAGTATAAAAATATCTACAGTAAAGTCTTGCTTTAACAGGTTGATCTACTGGACAAACTGGAACAACGAGAAGCCGAGGATCCAGCGCTCCAAGCTCAATGGAACCCAGGATGAAAATATCATTGTCAAGGACATTCTGACGCCCAACGGTCTTGCCATTGATCATATCGCTAAGAAGCTTTACTGGTCCGATGCGAGACTCGACAAGATTGAGAGATGCGACATGGACGGCAGTAACAGACAAGTGAGTATTGAATGTCATGAGAAAAGTGGCCATATCAGGGCTCAAGGTTTCACGATTCTATTCCAGAACTACCTACTTTGTAGTATTGAATTAACTCTTTGCACGTTAGCGGCGGATATACCTGCCATAGTGATTATCTCTGCAAACAGATTGGATCCAGATGAGATGCCGTGTAATGCGGCGTCTCATCAGGATCCAAACTGTTTGACACTCAGTTTTTTAGAACAATAGCAGACGACAAAGGCTGCAGATGAAAAAGATTACTCAGCATGCAAAGAGTTAAGCTGCACAATATGTCTTTATATTGAATGTAAAACTGTCTGGACTCAGCTAAGACAGATAATACCTGCATCATGTAACTATATCAGAATTTGACACTTTTTATAACTAAAATATGTGCATAATCTTAGAAAAAAAGAAGAAAATAATAGAATTAATTACCAATGCATGTTGCTGAAAACAGTAATTACTGCTAAACTGTCGCATACCACAGTGTGTCTTTAAATACAGGATAAATATATAGAGAAACTAATGTCGTAATCAAAGGGAGAAGAGTTAATAAAGCTTCTTTTATTTATTTCCAGATACTTTTAACATCAATACCCCAACACTCATTCGGTCTCGCGGTGTACGGCGATTATTTATTCTGGACGGACTGGATGCTGAGGGCCATTATCAAAGTCAACAAGTATGACGGCACGGGGATAGTATGGCTGCGACAAAATCTTCAGCGTCAGCCAATGGGAATTATCGCTGTTGCCGAGGACAGTAATGACTGTCAGCTGAACCAGTGCCATGGCAACAATGGCGGATGTCAAGATAAATGCATGACGGACGTGGAGGGGAAGCCTTTCTGTCAATGCACACATGGTCGACTCAAACCTGATGGGAAGAACTGTGCTGGTGAGTTAATTTTATGCTTTTAGCCTTTACTAACCACTTAACCCATTACCTCATAAATATGCCTTTTTTACGCCTATATAATTTTTTATTCTTCCGCTGAAAAAAGTAGTTCAG
Organism: Gari tellinella; assembly: GCA_922989275.2. NCBI lineage: Eukaryota > Metazoa > Mollusca > Bivalvia > Cardiida > Psammobiidae > Gari > Gari tellinella. The sequence continues at coordinate 33,765,045 of OV277873.1, read as the reverse complement.
ATTTATACAGTCATGGATATGTATCATATGAAATATTTTCTGTTTTCTAGCAGATGGTAGCTTAAAGTAGGCTGAAAGTAAAGCAGAATGCACCTTAGGGTGCATTCTGCTTTATTTTCAACCTGCTTAAAGTGGTCAGCTATCTCTAATAGTGGTCAACCCTCTTTAACCCATTAAACCATACTGACTCATATTGATGCATTGCACAATATTCTCATACTGACTCATTTTGACACACTTTTATCAACTAGCTTGTATTGAGATAAGCATTGATAATTGTTTATTGCCTATGAGTTAATGGGTAAAGCGGTCACCTAATTCATTATAAGAAACAGTTGCAATAGGAATCCATTGGCTGTTTCTAGTTTTGAAAAACAGGTGACCATTTAAAGCAAGTTGAAAGTAAAGCAGAATGTCCCTTATGGCACATTCTGCTTTACTTTTAGCCTGCTTTAAGCTACTATCTGCTAGAATATAACAATTATTTCTTATGATACATAATTATTCATGACTGTATAAAAGGGAACTACACATTCTTCAGCGGAGAAATAAAAGCGTAAAAAGGCATGTTTTTGTTGGATGGGTTAAAGCATTAGATGAATATAAGCAGAAACCATTCTGCTTTACTTTCAACCTGCTTTAAGTTACAATCTGGAAAGACACTGGCTTTTCCTTTTATATTTCATGTTAAGGAGTTCCTTGTTAAAGGAATGATTGTTTTCCTTAGTGTAGAAATGATTTGTGATGGCTTCGCCACTTGAATACAGTAGTATATGTACTGTAAAACCTCTCTATTACAGTCACTAATGAGAGAGCTAGCTTATTGTAAAAGACAGGTGAAAGCTTAAATGCAAGGTGAGGAGCATATTCTGTTTTACTGCCTTTAAGTCTTTCCTCCCTGAAACTTTAAATGGAAAATTCCAGTTTCCATTTTAGTCTAGTCCATTTCTGACTTTTAAGGGTTGTTTTTGTCAATGTTTGGCATTATGACAAACAGTTAAGACCCTGATCAGAGGGCTCCTTTCGGATCTTCACAGGATAATTGTACTATTTACATGTATACTGTTTGAAAAGGACGCCTATATGCGGGACTAGGGTTCAATAACCTGTCTTAAAAACCTAATATTTAACACAATTTAGTGGTTGTACAAGCAAGGTTTTTCTGTACTTTATGCTATATCAGCATGCTGTAGGGTATTTGCCATGTAGGAGAAAAGATTAACCCATTATCCCATAGCATGTTTCTAATTTTGAAGAGAGGTGATCACTTAAATCAGGTTGAAAGTATAGCAGAATACATCTTAAGGCACATCCCTCCGTCCATCCGTGCCTACGCTAGGATACTTATGTGGCTAAAATTCTTAGCCCCCATTATTGAAAAACTTTAACCTGGTCGTCTCTTGTGACATTAACCTGGCCATTTCTTGTGACATTGACCTTGCCAGTTGTGGGACATAGGGTTAGGGGTAGGGTTAGCCTCCAGATCATTCTATTCCAAGTTAGAGTAAAAAGAAATTGTCTCTTGTGTGGCTAGCCACACAAGAGAAAACAATAGAAAATAGCCACATATGTACCCTCTCGTATTGTTGGATATTTTGTTTAATGTTGGTTACTTTTAAAAAAAAAAAAAAAACCCAACTATTTGTCTATTTGTTAGAAGTCTGTCCGTCTGTTCATCAAGCTTTTTGCATCACGCTATATAACTGCTGTTCTACTGAAGCTTTTAAGATGAAACTTCAGTTATTGAGAGAGCTTGACAATGGAAGCATATTGCACAAGGGTTATAACTCTTGCTACAATATTGTAAGAGTTATTCCCCTTTTCAACATTTTCTTTTCATGCAGATTCCTACCGTTATATTAAAGATTTTGAAATGAAATTTATTTCATGGAAAGAGATTGATGAGTGAAATTGTCATGCACAAGGTTGATAACTCTTACAGCAATACTGTGAGAGTTATTCCCCTTTTCCATATTTTCTACTTTCAGCATATAACTTCTGTCCTACTCATTCTTTCCAGATTTTAATTTACTAAAATAATTTGTTGAGTGGAAATGTCTTGCACATGGTTCATTTCTCTTGCATCACTACTATGAGAGTTATTCCCCTTTTCTACGCTTTCTTTTGCGACAGTGTCATTTTAACTTAAACTCTTGTTCGACTGCTGGCAGGTGAAACACGTGTTCAGAGGAACCTATCTATTTCTTAAGTAATGATAAATTCATACCAGTGTTTCATTATGCAATTAAACACTAGTAGGAGTTGAGATGCGTAGTAGTTAAATCATGAGGCCGAAGGCCAAGTTATATAATAACCAGCTGCTCAACTCCTATTGCAGGATAAAATGCTGGTATTAATTTATTATTTCTATTCTAACACTTCAATGTAACATCAATTTACACAGACACAACGGCTCTACATTTCTTAGTGCAAGCATTTTTGAAGGCATATTAGGTCAGTAACAACACATTTTAGCCGTTACAGCTTGTGCGTGTTTTATTGTGGATTCAAACACAGTTGCGTCCTTCTTTCTTTATAAAGGGGTACATGCAAATTGTGTTAGAATTTAATTTTACAACAGCTGCAGAAGACAATAATTGTTGCAGGCCACAGTATTACTTAGCATCCAATTTCAGAGAGCAAATGTTATAGTTAAGTCAAACTTGTAGTAAGCAACCACTGATTAACCCTTAGCCTGCCACTCACGACTATAGCTACATATGCAAACAGCTTGGATCCGGATGAGACGCCGAGTAACTCGGCGTCTCATCCGGATCCAAGCTGTTTGACACTCGGACAACATTTTCAGCAATTTTGAGCAACTTTGAAGCACTTTGAAACTTGAAGCAGACGAGATAATTATATAGCAGACGACAATTTATTTGGCGGGCTAAGGGTTAAAGATCGGTTTAGATCTATATAGACAGATGACTGCTTAGCCCATTACCCCTTAGCCTGAGTCAAGTTTTGAAAATAGGTGACTACTTAAAGCAGGTTGAAAGTAAAGCAGAATGTGCCATAAGGCACATTCTGCTTTACTTTCAACCTGCTTTAAGCTACTATCTGCTAGAAATGAGAAAATATTTCCTATTACAATGTATATATATTCATAACTGTATAAATTGGAACTATTTTCCTCAGAGGAGAAACAAATTAAAGACGTAAAAAGGCGTATTTATGGGATAATGGGTTAAATCATTACCCCATAGCCTGTTTCTAGCATTGAAGACCACTTAAAGCACACTCTGCTTTACTTCCAGCCTGCTTTAAGCTACCATCTGCTGGGATATAGAAGATATTTCTTATGGTACATATAGAACTATTTTCCTTAGGGGATAAATAATTTAAAGGCATAAAAAGGCGTATTTATGGGGTAATGGGTTAATGCAGGTAAAAGAAAATGCAGAAAGCTCATGTAAAAAGGACATGTCATTGTATTTATGAGGGCAAGGGTTCAAAGGGATAAGCTGCATTCTGCTTTACTTTCTGCCTACTGAAGCTACCATCTGCTAGGATGTAGAAACTTTTGTTTTTGGTGCATATTCATGACTGTAAAAATTAACTGACACTACTTGTATTTTCTTCGATAGAGAAATTAAATAATCCATTACCCCATAGCCTGTTTCTAAGTTTGAAGACATGTGAGCTCTTAAAGCAGGTTGAAATTCAAGCAGAATGTGCCTAAGCTCGGGTGCATTCTGCTTGACTTTCAGCCTGCTTTAAGCTACCTTCTGCTAGAATACAGAATTAAAAAAAAGATGTATGATACATATCCATGACTGTACAAATTGGAACTATTCTCTTCATTGGAGAAATAAATTAAAGGTATTAAAAGGGTATATTTATGGTGTATAATGGGGTCCAGGAATGTTCTAGATAGTGTTCCTAATTGTAACCTGTTCAGCACGGAGTAGAAGTTACTGTCATCGTCTAAAAATGTATTCTGTTAAAATTCTGTATTAAACTCTTCTTTAAACCCATTACCCCATAGCTTGTTTCTAGTTTTGAAGACAGATGACCACTTAAAGGAGGTTGAAAGTAAAGCAGAATGTGCCTGAAGGCACATTCTGCTTTACTTTCATCCTCCTAAATTAAGCTACCATTTGATAGGATATAGAAAATATTTCTTATGAAACATATTCATGACTGTATAACGTGGAACTATTTTCTTACTTTGAAGAATAAATTAAAGGCGTGAAAAATGTGTATTTATGGGGTAATGGGTTAATACCCCCGCAACGATCAGTAGGGAGGCATACTGTTTTGTCCCTGTCTGTCCGTCCATCCATTCATCCATTCTTTTGTTCATCCGTCCCACATACATGTACAGTACATATTTTGTACGGCTAACTCCTCCTACAGTTTTCAAGCTACAACCTTATAACTTGGCAAATTATTTGCACCTATACGATAGATGTGCATGTGAACAGGATTTTGATATGCTATAATTTTTTACAAAATTTCAGTCTGTTGAACTTTGTCAATTTTTTGCCAAAGAGGGTTTCATATTTGTCTTACAGACAACATGCCATCCCTCTAGTTTAACCCGTTACCCCATAAATACGCCTTTTTACGCCTTTAATTATTCCTCCACTGAAGAAAAAAGATCCAATTTAAACAGTCAAGAATATGCAATGTAAGAAATATTTTCTATATACTAACAGGTGATAGCTTAAAGTAGGCTGAAAGTAAAGCAGAATGCGCCTCAGGGCGCATTCTGCTTTACTTTCAACCTGCTTTAAGTGGTCACCAATCTTAAATTATAGAAAAAGGATAAGGGGTAATGGGTTAACTCTTTCCTCCCTAAAACTTTAAATGGACAATTCCAGTTTCCATTTTAGTCTAGTCCATTTCTGACTTTTAAGGGTTGTTTTTGTCAATGTTTGGCATTATGACAAACAGTGAAGACCCTGATGACAGAGGGCTCCTTTCGGAGCCCTCTGATCTGGGTCTTCACTGTTTGCATAGGACATGTGTTCTATTCACATATACACTGTTTGAAAACCACGCCTATATGCGGGACTAGGGTTCAAAGAGTTAATACAGTAAAATCTCTCTATTATGACCAATAAAATATGTTAACAATAAGGTGTTTCAGACAAGTGACTAAAGTAAAGCAGAAAGCTCTGAAATGTTTTACTTTCAGCTTGGTTTAAACTGTCCCCTGTCTTTTATACAATCAACTAGCCTGCCTCTTAGCTTGTATTATGGTCCTTTTTTCATTACATATATTTAATATTATCCATTGTTAAGAATTATGAAAAATATCTAGATCATATAATTATCAAGATCATGAAAAAATCTACCTTTCATACCTATTAAATTAGCTAGCCAAATTTGGCTATTTAATGTAATAGATAATAAAAGTAGATTTTTTACCTGATCTGAATCCAAACTGTTTGCAAAAGTTTTTAAAAAATTTAAGAATTTGCAGACAGCATGCAAACAATTTATTATTAACCTCATACTCCACAGATACACATATTTATTACCCCTATTTATTCCTCCATTGAAGAAAATACCTGTATATGTACATGTAGTTCCAAGTTATACTGTCTTGAATATGCACCATAAGAAAGATTTTCTATATCCCAGCAGATGATGGCTTTAACCCATTACCCCATAGATACGCCTTTAAAAGCCTCTGGTTTATTACTTCACTGAAGAAAATAATTAAAATTTATATAGTCGTAAATATGTATCACAAGAAATATTTTCTATATTCTAGTAGATGGTAGCTTAAAGCAGGCTTAAAGTAAAGCAGAATGTGCCTTAACCCTTTGAACCCTAGTCCCGCCTATAGGCGTCCTTTTCAAACAGTGAATTGTACACTTGTCTTATGCAAACAGTGAAGACCCAGATCAGAGGGCTCCGAAAGGAGCCCTCTGATCAGGGTCTTCACTGTTTGTCACAATGCCAAACATTGACAAAAACAACCCTTAAAAGTCAGAAATGAACTAGACTAAAATGGAAACTGGAATTGTCCATTTAAAGTTTCAGGGAGGAAAGAGTTAAATTAACTTCATAGTCTGTTTCTAGTTTGGAAGGCAGTTGCATGAAAACACAAAGCAGGTCACGTTGCAAGCACGAATGAAGAACAACATCCTCTTCATTTGTGTTGCAAGTAAAGCAGGATGTGCTTACATTCTGCTTTACTTTCAGTCTGCTTTAAGCTACCATCTACTAGGAAAAGGAACATTTTGCTTATGATGCACATTCATGACTGTATGATTTGGAACTGTTTTATTCAGTGTATGAATAAATGTGTTAAAATGCATATCTATGGAGTAATGGGTTAAGTAGAACTATTTTCTTCAGTGGAGGAATATTTTAACCCTTTACCCCATAGCTGCTTTCTAGTTTTGAAGACAGGTGACCACAAAGCAGGTTGAAAGTAAAGCAGAATGCACCTTATCTAGAGCCCTGTAAACTGTAATAAATTTGATTAGAAATATTTTCTTCAACGGAGAACTAAATTAACCCATTACCCCATAGCCTGTTTCTGGATTTGAAGATACCTGGTTAACACTTAAAGCAAGTTGAAAGTAAAGCAGAATGTGCCTTATGGCACATTCTGCTTTACTTTCAGCCTGCTTTAAGCTATTATCTGCTAGAATATAGAAAATTCTTCTTATGAATTCTTATTTTTAACGTTATAAATTGTAACTATTTTCTTCAGTGGAGGAATAAATTAAAGGCGTAAAAAGGCCTAATTATTGGGTAATGGGTTAAAGGTGTAAAAATTCATATTGACGGCATCATTTGGAAATGCAGGAAAATTAAAGCTGTTGGATTTGTGTGAAGGTGTGCATCTTTGTTTGGAAAAAAGAAAGAAAGAAAAATCTCTCAGAGAGACTGCATGGGCACCCCTCAGTCTATGCCTCTGAGCTACAGTCAGTTTGATTTTATCAGTTAATTATTTGATTTTCACATAAAATCTGCCCAGTTTTAAGTATGCTTGTTTTAAACAAAGAACTGGATCAATAAAAATCAATAACTGCTGAAGAAATCCAATCAAGTATGCATGAAATAAACCAGGTGTAAAAAAGGGAGGTCACCTCTACCTGACTATACTATTAGGATTTTCAAATTTGTTCATGATATAAGCAGAAGTTATGAAACCACATTTTTTAATTAAATAAAAGTCCACTTTTTAACTACAGCTTCTAATAACTTTTCTAAATATATCTTTATCAGTAAAAAATTTCTTTAGATATAAAAATTCTAAAAATAGATTATGCCCTGTAGCTAGTTTTTGTTGAGCACGTAAGCGGTATTGACTAGAAAAATTGTAAAGCCAAACACATGTGTTTTAAACTTGACAAAAGAAAGGATTCTGCTTTGTGTATTGGAAAAATAACAGTGACAGCTGTGTTTGCAACATGTTTTTAAAAGTGTGTGCGTGATAAAGGAATAATTTGTAGTTGTTTTGGTGGTAGAATTGTTAGTTTAATCTGCGTGGAGTCGAAAATGGATTATCTAGCTAGATGGGTACTGATGCTGAGTGTGGTGTTTACACCGAGTTTATCTACTTCGCCACCCGTCTACACAGACCCTGACACTGTAAATGAACACAAAGGTAACACGTTAACTAGACCAGAAATAAGCCTTTAATTTATTCCTAGACTGAAGGAAATAGTTCCATTTTACACTGTCATGAATATCTATCATAAGTCAGAAATAATTTCTAATCTATATCCTTGCAGATAATACAGGGCTCAGAATCAGATGAGAGGGAGTTATTTCAACAAATCAAACATTTCTTACTTATTCAGCACCAAGAGACGATTCTAATGAGTAGTGACACCATACGGTTTAATTCTGAAATAAAGATATTAGTTTTTGAAAACTACCCTTATCGTGTGCTCTGAATTAATAGCTTAAAGCAGGCTGAAAGTAGAGCAGAATGCACCTTAAGGCACATTCTGCTTTATTTTCAACCTGCTTTAAGTGAACTAGAAACCTGCTTTAAGTAAAAAAGAAACAGGCTATGGGGTTAAGTCCTCGCATCTCTTTCGTCATAGAAACTTCAAATATACAATTTCATTGTCCAATTTAGTTAAGTACATTTTGACATGGGTTGCTTTTATTTGTCAAATAATGCAGACCCTAACCAGTCCCAGAAAAAGGCCATTTTCTGATCTGGGTCTTCAGTTTACAGAGCTGTTGATAAGCTGCGTATTTGCATATTTACGCAAAAAAAATTGACCAGAAAGCATTTTTTATAATCTGTCAGCGTAATTAAAAGCAAATAAAAGTCAGTCAAAGCAAATCCTTTAAAGTTCAGTGTGCAGTGATAATTTTAGGTCTGCGTCCTGCGTACAATACGCATAAAAATCGTCGAGGACGCATAGTCTGAAAAGACGTGCGTCCTCAAGGACGCATCTATGGGCGTGAAAAATACAGAACGATTCATACTATAATGTGTAGCAACTTTGTAACGGCGTATCAGGCCTACGTAAGTGCTAAATTGTTTTCGCAGACGAACATAGTTGCTAAAGACGCCGAATATATTATGATAATTAGGCCAAAATAAATCATAAGACGAATACAAAAAGTCCGCGCCGCGAATAATGAACTCTTTTTATACTGGCTAGTCAAGACAGTGCGGTCAATGTTTTAGACCTAGCCTATTTATGTCCAAAATGGCGGGTATCGGACTTGACAAGAATCGCCCTAAAGTTTGAAAGGTTTGACGCATGGTATTTGATTATCGTAGCAAGTGCGCGCGAATTTTCACGCACTATCTGTATCTAAACTTTCTATATCTAATGCGTCGTAGAATATCATTAGTTATTATAGGCGATAATATCGTAGGGCGGGTATCGCGTCTGACTTGAAAGATTGCACTAGTAATTTTTGTGCGAGATTTTCGAAATCTATGCGAGAATCGGACATCATAGCTGCAACACTGTTTTAAGTACAGTTACAACATTGTAGGTGTGTTCGTAATAATAGTAAAGTAAGAAATTCATTTGTGAAAGTTTGTTAGAACAGTAATTTCAACACAGCACTCTTGCTACACATGCTGATCTGTAGAGCATACAGGCTTCCGTTTTTGGACAGAATCACAAAGAACAGAGTCCTAATAAAGTCAAGTTGACCAAAGTTATTGACTTAAGTGCACAATGAACTGGAAATATCAGAAACATGCAGGTTTTATGAAATTAAATGAACAAACTAAACTTACTATGACATTAAGATTTTAATATTCATTGATTCATTTTCAGTGAAATGAAAATACGGATGGGTGTAACAATCTGTTCACATGCTTATAGTTGGTGAAAAAATTTGGGACCCATAGTTTTTCTATGGGACCCATAGATATCAAAGTTATGGGTCCCAAAGGACCCATTCTTTTTTTTTCTAAAATTATTACTGAGTGTGTAATGAAAAGCAAACGTTCGTACGCCGTTACTTAACTTTCTTTCTTGTAAACAGACATGTAGCCTAGCTATGAACTACGTCATCGGTCAGTGCGCGTTATTACTTTGTATTGTAACTTTTGTTAGACTGGTATAAAATGATATTTTTCGCAGCGTTTTGTGCTGCATATAAGAACATAGGCAGTCCATTTCGCTCATTTCGGCTCTTCTTGTGATAATTGTGAACCAGTCTTACATAACACTTCTGTTTCCGCTTTCGGTGTTCAAGATGCCGCGAGGTCGACGAAAACATTACTTAGCTACATCTCTCAAGTCCTGTGGTGAAAAATAGTGAGGAAAGTTATCGGTTCTCTCGTTGACTATCGTTTGAAAGACATTTTCATTGTAGCGAAACGGATGTCACGTGAACAGTAAAGCAAACTTTAGACCGGGTTTGCATTCTCAGTAATACTCTGAGTCTCAAAAGAAAAGCGATCCTTGTCGAATAAAAAAAAACATTTGGAAGATCCAATTCTGTGTCTAGGTGACAAGCAGTAGTTTAATCTTCATAGTTTAAGCTGGGGATGGCTAAAGAAGATTGAAAGTTAAGCAGAAAGTTAAGCTTTCTGCTTAACTTTCAATCTCTTAGCTACCAAAGCTTTTCTTTTTAATTGTCTAATCACTTAAACAATCTATAAGGGAAAGAGTTCAGAAAATCACTATGAGTTCTTTTTAAGCAATTAACCAAATATCAGTGGGGTAAAAAAAAAAATGTTACTAAATAAAAAAACGAAAAAAGCAATTACCTTAAAACTAGTGGGGTAAATACCCTATTCTAAGAAAAACTTATCTACAGCTCTGAGTTTACTTGTATTGTTTAGTGTTTATTGATATTCATAATTAACTTTGCAGATTTTAAAAACATGACCACTTATAAAGTTATATATTAATTAAATTGATAAGTAACTTTAACAGTTGGGTGTTGGGTGTTAATTTTAAGGCTGGTTTTATATTTAAAGAGACTGCATTTCAGCACCCAGGGTGTTAATTTTTACCTTGGATGTTTGCTACCCCAAATTTTTCTTACTGAACTAAAATAAAATTGTTTATCAAAGACTTATAATAGCATACATGTAGTTACCCTAAGTATGAAAACTACATGTACTTTAGATTAAATGGTATAATATACGAGTTTTCAAAATGATTAAATTATAAAGGTTTAGTGACCTGGAATTTGCAGTTAAAAATTAAATTAAATAAGACTAAGCAGGGTTCGACATTGGCCTACGTCCGATAGACATTCACTAGTAACGGCGATGTTCGGTCTAGTGATCCCTCGCAGTTACTAACCCGAATGGTCTAGTTAAAATCTGAGGATGATTTTTTTTTTTAATTCACGCATTTAGAAAAGTACATCATTATGTTCAAGCTAAAAATCCTGCCAAGTTCGCCACTGTGGTTTCAGACAAGCAGGTTGTTCAGACCTCAAAACTGTTTCCGAGTCGGGAAATCCTTGTTCTAAAATTAGCAGTAGTCAGTAATAGGGCGAAGAGTAAAATCCGGTTCAGTTACGAAAAATATCGGTGTGATTAATTGATCATCTCGCGTTCTACTTAAAACACCTGATTGTGTTGTTAACAGTTACGTTTTGAATGTTTTTAGAATTGATCATTTTTAATTAGAAAGGTACAATATCCGAAAAGGTAACTGCAGTCTCAGTTTTTTGGATTGAAAATGACATTTATTCTGCGAACCGATATTTCTCGGTAGTCGCCGGATATTACACTTTCCAACGCTTTTCACTACCATGATTGTCGTAAGTATCTACAATGTAATTATTTCACCTAAAACACAATTTTGTATCATTTTTTACGTGCGATACCGAAATCAATCCAAGTTCTGATATATTATTTGTTTTTGTTAACGAAAATATCCATTTTTCTGCGAAGCATAAGTACGACATTGAGCGAACGCTTTTTTGCTTGTGTACATCGAAACGTCAAATCATGTCATATTTATTCAGCTTCGGTTTTAGTGGTAAGAATAAGGAAGAGAAAAGGGCGAGTACAGCTACGGCGGAGTCAGAGACACGCTATGAAAAGCAAAAAAGACAGAGAAAGTTTTGCGAAATTATAGTTTACCAAAGATTCAGTTGTTTCTGTTTGGTCTACCAACTTTTTGGTCTGGTCTAGTAATATTTGCAGGCTACAAGACCGAATGTCTAGTGAAAAAAAAAGTTAATGTCGAACCCTGCTAAGCAGAACTTTATAATGTCAATTTTGAAAGGCTCTTCTTCGAGCACACGTGTTGCCAAACGTATGAAAACAGACGAAAGAAATATATTTTTGTGTGAAATATTTTCTATTTACGCCCATTAGTTCGGATCCAGATTAATAGATACCCCTGAGCCCCCTCAGGTTCTGTTAGTTTGGAACTAGATTACTAAATAAAAATCTCTTATATGGAGCTCACATTTGTTTGGATCTAGATTTGTAAAGAAAAATCTTGTATGTGGATGTGAAGGGTCTGTGCAAATATTTGGTGAAAAGTTAATATAATTATTGTTTGTGTCCATTAGTTAAGATCCAGATTTATTAAAAATCACTTATATCAATTGTGATTCCATTGGTTTGGATCCAGATTGCTAAATAAAAATCTATTGTGTTACAGACATACATGGCGTCTACAAATATTTGGTCAAAAATCGTTTTTATTTCAGTCCATTAGTGTGGATCCAGATTAGTAATAAAATCTCTTTATTTCTGTACGTTAGTTTGGATCCAGATCAGTAAAAATCTAGTGTGTGGGTGAACGGCGCTTGCATATTAGTAAATAAGAGGTGTGAAAAATAAAACTGGGTAGCGAAAAGACCAGACGCAAAAGCCACAAGGTAGCGAAAATGCTAGCTTCACCCGGTAGCGAAAATCCAGGTAGGGATACGTCCTGAAATCGACTGAAAACCAAATGGTATACAGGGCATGGCGTAATGGGTTTAAATTAAAACAGTATTCTGACCTAATCGCAGTAGGATAGAGGCGATATGGAGGAAAGCTAATGGGTTAACTAAATGAATCCTTTTTCCCCATATTAGAAGTGCCTTTTACAAGTTTTATGCATCTTATTTATTGCTCCAGACCTCCACTGAAGAAACTTAATGAATTTATACAGTCGTGAATATGTATCATAAGGAATATTTTCTTATTCTAGAAAGTGGTAGCTTATTTAAAACAGGCTGAAAGTAAAGCAGAAAATGCCTTAAAGACTTTTCCTCAGTCTTTTCAAAGAGTCCCCCCCCCCCCCCCATTGAATTTGAGGTGTTGACAATGTAACTGTCAAAACATGTTCAGCATGTGCAGCCGGTGGGTGTACCAATCTCAGTTTACCTGGTGAGAACCAGATTATTTTCACGCTCTAGTGCTTTTCAATGGTTATTTCTAACCAAACTATCAAATATAAAGGTAGAGTCTCACAATAGAAGCTTCAATGGTTCTTTGCTATCGACATGGCCATAAGATCCATGATTTTTGCAAGGAAATCTGGCAAGGTGATATGATCGAAAGGTCATCTAGGGATGTCTTTAAGTAGTCACCTACATATGTATTAACAAGAAATATCTTTAAAAAAGATATTCGGCGGAATGAGTGGTTGAACTAAGGCTATATAGATGGGTGTGCAAAATTGAATGAAATTGAGGTTTTCAAAGATTGAAAGGCAAAAAATAAAAGTATACAATTGAAACAGTAACTTTTATTTAAAATGCAAAACTATCATGTACAGAAATGCAAAACAAAACAATAATTTAACCCATATATCCTATCTACTGGTAGGAGATCCTCACATTAATCTATTGTTCTATGTATCAAACTTCATTCATAGAGTTTCTTGAAACAAACTATAGCATACACAAAATGTACAGATACAACAGTCTGCTCTACTTCACTCTTGTAAATAATGATGAAACCACACAATTGTGTTTAACTCACCAGGGTTCGACATTAACTTTTTTTTTCACTAGACATTCGGTCTTGTAGCCTGCAAATATTACTAGACCAGACCAAAAAGTTGGTAGACCAAACAGAAACAACTGAATCTTTGGTAAACTTTATAATTTCGCAAAACTTTCTCTGTCTTTTTTGCTTTTCATAGCGTGTCTCTGACTCCGCCGTAGCTGTACTCGCCCTTTTCTCTTCCTTATTCTTACCACTAAAACCGAAGCTGAATAAATATGACATGATTTGACGTTTCGATGTACACAAGCAAAAAAGCGTTCGCTCAATGTCGTACTTATGCTTCGCAGAAAAATGGATATTTTCGTTAACAAAAACAAATAATATATCAGAACTTGGATTGATTTCGGTATCGCACGTAAAAAATGATACAAAATTGTGTTTTAGGTGAAATAATTACATTGTAGATACTTACGACAATCATGGTAGTGAAAAGCGTTGGAAAGTGTAATATCCGGCGACTACCGAGAAATATCGGTTCGCAGAATAAATGTCATTTTCAATCCAAAAAACTGAGACTGCAGTTACCTTTTCGGATATTGTACCTTTCTAATTAAAAATGATCAATTCTAAAAACATTCAAAACGTAACTGTTAACAACACAATCAGGTGTTTTAAGTAGAACGCGAGATGATCAATTAATCACACCGATATTTTTCGTAACTGAACCGGATTTTACTCTTCGCCCTATTACTGACTACTGCTAATTTTAGAACAAGGATTTCCCGACTCGGAAACAGTTTTGAGGTCTGAACAACCTGCTTGTCTGAAACCACAGTGGCGAACTTGGCAGGATTTTTAGCTTGAACATAATGATGTACTTTTCTAAATGCGTGAATTAAAAAAAAAATCATCCTCAGATTTTAACTAGACCATTCGGGTTAGTAACTGCGAGGGATCACTAGACCGAACATCGCCGTTACTAGTGAATGTCTATCGGACGTAGGCCAATGTCGAACCCTGCTCACTTGAGGCCATTTATATTTAATATTGCTTTTAATGTATGGTAAATGTGTACAAATAGTTAACAATTAAAACAAATTACACAACACCTAGCTTCCTCTGTATTTCAGATGTCATCTTAAATTGCATCAGCCCCCAGTGTAGTAAACAGTCTGGTCTGTGTCTCTAAATTTTACACTCACAGCCATATCTGGGAAAACTGTAATTGGACATAGACCAGCCTACAGGGCTCCAGATAAGAGGGAGTAAACTAAACAAATCACATTTATTCACTCATTTCAGCACCAAACCCTATGGTGTTACCACTCATTTTGATTGTCTCAAAGAGACAATTCAAATGTTTAGTGACACCACAGGGTTTAATGCACAAATAAAGATTTTAAGTTTTGAAATAATTCCCTTATCTGGAGCCCTGGCTACTATCCAATCAGACTATTCAGTTTCAACAGGTGCTCTCAAGTCTAAATTTCTGATCAAATATAATTGGTTGAAATGTGTGGCCAAACAGAAAGTGTGGCTAAATAGAAACCAGACAGCTCCGCCGAAAAAAACCATGAAGCAGGTAACCTGAGGCTATGGGGTAAGGGGTAAATGAGCAACCTACTGTCTAGATGTAGGCAAAGGTGTCTTATGGCTCATAAGGATTTATTGTCTATAAAATTAAAGTAAGTGGTAAAATTTAATTGTTCAATGAAAAATGAGAGCTTCTTTGATATACATGTATGCAAATTACAGAATATTGGAAAAATACATGTTTTTTTTATTATTTTGTGGTTTTTTTTACGAAAACCTGGTAACCACTTAAAGTAGGTTGAAAGTAAAGCAGAATGTGCTTTAAGCCTAAATCTTTTAGAAAATAGAAAACATTTCTGATGGTACATACTTATATGAATGTATAATGAAAACCATTTTCTTCATTGGAGGAATAAATTAATGGCGTTAAAAGGTGTAAATATGGAGAAATAAGTTAAAGGCGTCAAAATGGGTATCTGTGGAGTAAAGGTTTAATTAAATTAACCAAAGAAGTGTTAAGAATTCGAATTCAGCCACCTGTTACAGAGACAAGGCAATATTCCCTTACACCTATGACTCATTTATATTCTTACCAAGGGATGAATTGCGCTGTTCTTTGGCTCAAGAAGAATTTGGAAGCGTGTACAACATAGCCCCACTGACACAGATTCTAAGACATTGTGTTTGCCTACTGCAGTAATTCTCTTGTTTATAGATCAACAAACCAGGGCTCCAGATAAGAGGGGGGTATTACAAAAGCTAAAATCTTTATTTTAAACCCTATGGTGTCACTACTCATTAGAATCGTCTCTTCGAGACAATTCTAATGAGTAGTAACATTATAGGATTTGGTACTAAAATAAGTGAGAAAATGTTGGATATGTGCAGTTTGCTCACTCTTATCTGGAGCCCTGACAAACTGTGTGTATACTTCCCTGGCTTTCTGGTGCATTGATTTTGTGCTTGATAAATACATTGTACAATCAGACCTCATAGTTTCCATGAACAAATTGATGAACAAATTAATGAAGTCTTATCAACAGTCAGCTGCTTTTAACCCTTTCCTCCATAGAAGTAGTTAACTGTATTTCTGCTTTAAACCCTATGGTGTCACTACTCATTAGAATCGTCTCTTCGAGACGATTCTAATGAGTAGTAACATCATAGGATTCGGTGCAAAAATAAGTGAGAAAATGTTGGATATGTGCAGTTTACTTGGTCTTATCTGGAGCCTTGACAAACTGTGTTGTATACTTCCCTGGCTTTCTGGTGCATTGATTTTGTTCTTGATAAATACATTGTACAATCAAACCTCGCAGTTCCGATTAACAAATTGATGAACAAATGAACTCTTATCAACAGTCAGCTGCTTAACCCAAAATTCCTCCATAGAAGCCCCTTTTAGCGCATTTGATTTATTCCTCCATGGAAGAAAATGGTTTGAAACAGAGTGAAAGTAAAGCAGAACGATCCTTAAGCCTGCTTTAAGCTACCATTTTCTGCTATGATATAGAAAATATTGCTTATAGCGGGATTAGCTATACTGTGCATATCCATGACTATCTAATTTAAGTAGTACTATTTTCCTCAGTACAGGAATAAAATAAAAGCATTAAAAGGTGAATCTTAAACCACCAATAAACATTCATTTGTAGCACTTATGTTGAGGAGCAGGTAGACAGGGCTGAAGATTGTATATATAATTTAAAGAGGGAGTAAACTGAACCAATCCAAAAAACATTCATTTATTTCAGCACCAAATCCTATTGTGTAAGTACTCATTAGAATCTTATCCAAGAGCTAGACAATTTTAATGAGTATCGAGATGATTCTAATGAGTAGCAACACTGGTCATAGGGTTTAATGTTGAATTAAAGATTTTAGTTTTGAAATACTCCCCTTATCTGGAGCTCTGCCTTAATTGAGGTGCCCAATGCAGTCTTTGTCTTAGGTTTTTCAGACTACTTGCCTGAAACTGGCAAAAACTGCTTATTTTTCACTGTTATATGCCATATAATGAGTGATCAAGCAAATATTACTAATTCTGATCAGTTCAAATACCCGTACCACTTGCCCGATTCAGAAAACACTTGTCCTGCGGGGCTTCGGTTAGGGCAAAGACTACCAATGATTTCAGATTGTAGATTCAACTGTTACTTGGTACCACTATATGGCAAGAATTGACCTCACTATACCGTATCTATTTTGCTTTCGTAGACAGAGGAATGAAAACTTAGAGGATGAGAATTTATTGATATAGCGGATCTTTCAGGGGAAATTTTGGGACAAGTCCAATATCATTTGCACACCCAATAAAGCCTCCGAGATCTTCTCTTTAAAAAGTTGTCTTGAGATCTAGAAAGAAGACTTTTAGATCTCTTTACTGTTGTCTGCTGAAAATGTCCTTGGCTAAATGTTCAGTCTTAACCCATTTCCACATAAATACGCCTTTTAACGCCTGTAAATTATTCCTCCACTGAAGAAAATAGCTCCAATTTGTAGTCATAAACATGTATCATAAGAAATATTTTCTATATTCTGGCAGATGGTAGCTTAAAGCAGGCTGAAAGTAAAGCAGAATGCGCCTTAAGGCACATTCTGCTTTACTTTCAACCTGTTTTAAATGGTTTCATATCTTCAAAATTAGAAATAGGCTATGGAGTAATGGGTTAATAAATAGATTCTGATCTGAGTGGACAAAATAGTTTGGATCCAGATCATGACCTATGTGTATTGATCTCAAACCAAGGCTTGAAGCTGTTTTCAATTATTGAATGGACTGAGGAAATGTCTTTAAATCAAGATGACAGTGAAGCAGAAAGCAGGGCTCCAGATAAGAGTGAGTAAACTGCACATATCCAACATTTTCTCACTTATTTTAGTACCAAATCCTATGATGTTACTACTCATTAGAATCGTCTTTTTGAGAAAATTCTTATTTGTAGTGACACCATAGGGTTTAAAGCAGAAATAAAGCTTTCAGTTTTTGAAATATTCCCCTTATCTGGAGCCCTGAGAAAGGCTCTTTAGGAGGAGAATTAGGAATTGCTTTCTATTTTTAGAATTTCCTTACAACTGTTTTATAGCAACTGTTATCCAAGAAAGAGTAGTAATACAAAACAGATGTTGGAATTAGAGAATTGTTGCCACATTCTAATGTAATGAAAATCGTGGAAAGAATTGATGCAGGCAGAAAATCAAATTGTTTCCTCTTGTAGTGCTGTTGGGGAAGTTTCCTAAATGCTGTAACATTTTTCATGCTAAATGTATGAAGAAAATTAATCCAACAAAACAGTGTTTAAAGTGGATCCATTTTCTTCAGTGAAGGAATTAATTAAAGGCATAAAATTGGGATCTTAACTGTTTAACACCTATATCAATATTTCCTTAAGTAAATGAATATATAAAATTCCAAATTGTAAAAGTAAGAGCAGAAATCTAAAGATTTGGGGAAAAATCCGTAGGTCCAGAGAAATAAGAAAAATCCAAAGATTTCAGAAAAAATTGAAAAAATGCTCTTATCTTGAGCCATGTACAGAAAATGGCGAGATGAAGACAACATTTTGTCTGTTATGCATGGCTCCAGATAAGAGGGAGTAAACTGAACAAATTTAACATTTTTTCGCTCATTTCAGCACCAAATCCTATGGTGTAACTACTCATTAGGATCGTCTCTTCGAGACGATTCTAATGAGTAGTGACACCATAGGGTTTAAAGCTGAAATAAAGATTTTAGCTTTCGAAATACTCCCCTCATCTGGAGCTCTGGTTATGATGTCAAAACATTTGAATATAGACATGAATTGTTTATGATCACTGAGAAGATAAAACATGAGCTTCTACAAAAGTGGAAACTCAAAAATTCAAACTCGCTTAACCCATTACCCCTTATAAATGCCTTTTTACGCCTCTATTTATTCCTCCACTGAAGAAAATAGTTCCAATTTATACAGCCAAGAATATGAACCAGAAGAAATATTTTCTATATCTTAACAGATGGTAGCTTAAAGCAGGCTGAAAGTAAAGCAGAATGTGCCTTAAGGCACATTCTGCTTTACTTTCAACCTGCTTTAACCCTTTCCCACATAGCATATCTCTAGTATTGAATATAGGTGTCCACTTAAAGCAGGTTGAAAGTAAAGCAGAATGCGCTTTAAGCGCATTCTGCTTTACTTTCAGCCTGCTTCAAGCTATCATCTGCTAGAGTATAGAAACTATTTGGATTATACATATTTATGATTGTATAAATTGGAACTATTTTCTTCAGGGCAAGAATAAACTTAATGCGCTAAAAGGCGCTTCTATGGGGGAAAGGGTTAAGTGGTCACCTGTTTTCAAAGCTAGAAATAGGCTAAGAGGTAATGGGTTAAAGTCAAACTTACCCTTATAAGTTATATCATGGCTTAGCAACATTAATTTTTATCTTCGAAATACCAGTATGTTTGACTTTAGCTAGATTGAGTTCTTGAAATTCAACTCACAAAATAAGTTCAATTTAAGCGAGTTTGAAGTATCGAGTTTGGGCTGTATATTGATTTATAGAAATTGTGCCAACGTTGGCAATATTTTGGATACAGGCTGTGACTCAGTGTTGTTGTTCTGTTTCTCGCTGCATCAATCATGATGATCAATCCGTTGAACAATAGCAAGACTAGGGTATTCAAACAAAAAAGGTTGACCAAAGGGCAACAAGAATTGAAACCTAATTTCAGACTCATGCCAGCTAGTGCTCCAGATAAGAGCAGGTTTTTTTTTAGCTTTTGAAATACTTTACATATCTAGAGCCCTGGAATGCCAAGTTTCAGAGGAAATTCAGGAATGACAACTACTGGTATATACATGTACAGTCGAACTTTGATATCTCGAAGTGGCTTAATTCTAATTTTCTGTATTTCTACAATTGAATTTCATTATTCCTACATTGCTTATGTCAAACATATCCTTATTTCTAAGTTAAACCCTGGCTTAGCAACGTTTTTAACTTAGAAATAAGGATATGTTTGTCTTTAAGTGAGTTTGAGATATCAAATTTTTCCTGTAAGGCAAATGTTCATGCAAATGGAAGGTAATTTTGGATAATTTTATCTAAATTGTCAAACTGATGAGTCAGAGATGAAAGCTTTGTCATGTCATGTCAAGCAAGTGGGATATCATATATGAAGGGCATGCAGTGTTTATGGTCTATAGGAGGAAAAATACATGAAATTGCTGCTAAATGATTTATCATTATATCCTATTGCTGATTGAGCTTAACCCATTACTACATAAATACGCCTTTAATTAATTCCGCTACTGAAGAAAATAGTTCCAATTTATACTGTCACAAATAAAATTTAAAAAATCATAAGAATTATTTTCTATATTCTAGCAGATAATAGCTTAAAGCAGGCTGAAAGTAAAGCAGAATATGCCTTAAGGCACATTCTGCTTTACTTTCAATCTGCTTTAAGTGGCCAAATTGTTTTCAGACAGAAGGGAATTTCAAAGCTATTGACAGCTTTATTTGGGTTTTCAGAGCTCTAGATTAGGGGAGTAGTATTTCAAAATCTAAAATCTTTATGTCTGCAGTAAACCCTATGGTGTGACTTCATTAGAATTGTCTCTTCAAGACAAATCTAATGATACATACAATGTCATGTATTTACACCATAGGACTTCGATGCTGACTTGAAGAAGAAAATATTGGAAGACTTAAATTGCTCCCTCCTGTCTGAAGCCCTTGCTCCATGGTTATAAAGCTTTTGAGTTGCGTCTGAGTTTGTTCTCAAGCATTTGGAGCTCAGATATATCACATATCATGCATACAGAAATTACAAGGAAGTTATTCCACATTTGACGAAAGCAGAATTTAAGTTGTTTCCTACGTTGCTCTAACTCTTTGCATGCTGGGTAATTTGTTCGTCTGCCAAAATGGTCATCTGCAACTGTTCAAAGAATAAAACTTTCTCATATAAAGTTCTTTTTAAAACAGGGTCGGAGTGTCAAACAGTTTGGATTCTGATGAGACGCAGCATTATGCGGCGTCTCATCAGGATCCAAACTGTTTGCACAGATAATCACAAATCCAGCGCTAGCTTGTAAAGATGCACTTGATCAATAAGCACTAACCCAGTCAAGTGTTGATCAACTCTTTGCATGCTTGGTATTTGTTTTCGTCTGCAAACATTGTAGTCTGCTACTGTTCTGTAAATAGATTTTTTCTGAATTTCTTTTCAAAACAGGGCCAGAATGTCAAACAGTTTGGATCCTAATGAGATGTCGCCATAAACTTTGTCTCATCAGGATCCAAAATGTTTGCAATAGTTGTCATGGTTTTGCCATTTTACAGCGTGCTAAGAGATTTATAACTTTTTTACATGTAAACCGATAACCATGATAAACAGTTGGGATCTTTCTAGATGAAACAATATGTTACTCCACATCTCAGCAGTATCCAAACTGCTTGACACATTGTCCACATTTTTGATAATAAATTTTAGAACGTTTTAAAACCGTTGAAGAATAAGTAGCAGACGACAGTTTTTACCGATGAATTACTTAGCAACGTAAGGGTGAAGTGGATCAGGAGAAACGTGAGGACTCTAAGTGACAAAGTCCGGAACAATCACTTAATAGTATAGGGTCTATTGTCAGGATCGAACTGTTATACTGACAGAAATGATATGGATTGGTTTCGGTTAGAGTAACGATGAGGTCATACAGCTAGTACTCTTAGTACAAGGCCTTTTTTTCCGAAAATTGGGAAGGGGCCTTAGCCTTTCATTTTGGGAAATTCAAGCGCAATTATTGGCCATAACTTTATTGGGAAAGTAAACTGATGTTCAAGACATAAAAAAACTACATGAAAGTCTACATACTTACAATAAATAGAAAGTTGCTTTAATTATAAATAAAATAATTATTTTATAATTTAAATCGAACCGGTATTTGATTAGGACACTTCTTATGTAGTTGATCATCTGAACGCAATTAATAACTGGTTGTGGTGTTACATGTACATACACAGGGCTCCAGATAAGAGGAAGTTAACTGAACAAATCCAACGCTTTCTCACTCATTTCAGCACCAAATCCTATGGTGTTACTACTCATTAGAATCGTCTCGAAGAGACGATTCTAAAGAGTAGTGACACCATAGGGTTTAAAGCAGAAATAAAGATTTCAGTTTTTAGCTCACCTGGCACGTAGTGCCAAGGTGAGCTTTTAGGATCGCTGGATGTCCGTCGTCTGTCCGTCCGTCCACAATTGTTCGTTAACACTCTACCAGGTTCAAATCTCATGGGATCTTGATGAAACTTGGTCACAATGTTTGCCTCAATAAAATCTAGGTCAAGTTCAAATGTGGGTCATGTCCGGTCAAAAACTAGGTCACTAGGTCAAATTATCGAAAAACCTTGTTAACACTCTAGAGGCTACAAATTGCATTGGATCTTCATGAAACTTCATCAATATTATTGCCCCAATGACATCTAGGCCAAGTTCGAATGTGGGTCATGTCCGGTCAAAAACTAGTTCACTAGGTCAAATTATCGAAAAACCTTGTTAACACTCTAGAGGCTACAAATTTCGTTTGATCTTCATGAAACTTCATCAATATGATTGCCTTAATAAAATCTAGGCCAAGTTTGCATGTGGGTCATGTCCGGTCAAAAACTAGGTCACTGCATATAGGTCAAATCTTCGAAAAACCTTGTTAACACTCTAGAGACTACAAATTTCATTGGATCTTCATGAAACTTCATCAAAATGTTTACCTCAATGAAATCTAGGTCAAGTTCGAATGTGGGTCATGTCCGGTCAAAAACTAGGTCACTAGGTCAAATTATCGAAAAACCTTGTTAACACTCTAGAGGCTACAAATTGCATTGGATCTTCATGAAACTTCATCAATATGATTGCCTCAATGAAATCTAGGCCAAGTTCGAATGTGGGTCATGTCCGGTCAAAAAGTAATTCACTAGGTCAAATCATCGAAAAACCTCGTTAACACTCTAT
This sequence comes from Gari tellinella, assembly GCA_922989275.2. Taxonomy (NCBI): domain Eukaryota; kingdom Metazoa; phylum Mollusca; class Bivalvia; order Cardiida; family Psammobiidae; genus Gari; species Gari tellinella. Next base: position 33,742,203 of record OV277873.1, on the reverse strand, counting down.
AGAGACTACAAAATTCATTGAATCTTCATGAAACTTGAACAAAATGTTTGTCTCATTGAAATCGAGGTCAAGTTAGAATGAGGGTCATGCTCGGTCAAAAACTAGGTCACAGGGTGTACATGGTTACATGGTTACGAGGTGAGCGATTTAGGGCCATAGTGGCCCTTGTTGAAATACTACCCTATCTGGGGCCCTGAAAGTGTCTGAAATAATACTCAGGGCTGCCGTGATGGATTTCTCAGGATACGTGGCGTATGATTTGGATTCAAACTGTTTGCATAACTATGTTAGTGTTGATAGAGCCGGGCAGCAAAAGGGTTAAAGGTACAATGCCTGAGAAATCGCATGAAAATTTGGAAAGCTTAGGATTTTTTAATGAACAGCTTATTGTAGCCCTGTATACTGTATTTTCGGAAATTGCCAATTTTCCACCCTACACAGTTCAGAGAATTCTAACTAGTGTCCTTACAGTTGCAGGGCTCCAGATAAGGGGAGTATTTCAAAAACTAAAATCTTTATTTTTGTTTTAAACCCTATGGTGTCACTACTCATTAGAACCGTCTCGAAGAGACGATTCTAATGAGTAGTAACACCATAGGATTTGATGCTGAAATAATTGAGAAAATGTTGGATTTGTGTAGTTTACTCCCTCTTATCTGGAGCCCTGCAGTTGCGATATCGTAACTGTATTGTGGATTATTGAGACCTTGTGTCTAGTGTCTAGAAGTAAGATGCTGTCAATGTCTCACTATTTTCCTGTTCTGTAAATGCCCAGCTATAGATGGTGAGCTCTGGAATAGGAAGTGGTTTAACTCTTTCCTCCCTGAAACTTTAAATTGACAATTCCAGTTTCCATTTTAGTCTAGTCCATTTCTGACTTTAAAGGGTTGTTTTTGTCAATGTTTGGCATTATGACAAACAGAGAAGACCCTGATCAGAGGGCTCCTTTCGGAGCCCTCTGATCAGGGTCTTCACTGTTTGCATAGGACAAGTGTACTATTCACATGTACACTGTTTGAAAAGCACGCCTATATGCGGGACTAGGGTGCAAAGGGTTAATATCAATGTTTCCAAATGTCGGAAATTTAAACCTCTTACATGCTGACCGTCTGTTATATATATCTCCTTCTTGGTCATGATCTGCCCTGTTTGTCATTTTACAAAATATAGTATAAAACAACTAAAAAGTCAAAATGGACATGATTTCAATGGAAAAAAAACAATCCCATTCAATGAGTTAAAATATTTGTTGAACTTTCTTTCTTTCATGCGTGGTGTGCACACATCCAAAGGAGATATACTTATATGCAACTGTGGCCTACCACGCCGATATACTTATAGGCAACTGTGGCCTACCACGCCATCACAGTACATTTGATTTGAGTAAATTAATACTGTGGTATACTGTTATTGGCTAGGGCTAGGTCCGCCACCACAAACTAGGGTAATAGGGTGTGAATCTGTCCGCAGGTCTTTTTGGTATTTTCATAGAAATTAACTGCATGGCCATATCTCTTGTGACTTTAACCTATTTTTAGGACAATAGAAGACGACAATTATTGTTGCAGACGAAAAATTACCCAACATGCAATGATCAAGGTCTAAACATATATTAGGGTTTCCAGCATCCAAAGAGCTGAGCAATAAAACATGTTATTAATAAGAATATCTTCATGTAATCTAAACTGTAGATTAGATTCTGTTTTACCATAATTTTCTCATACGGGGATATATACCGGCAGATCAGAACAGATAATTTATTCAGTCAATAGAGAAATACTGGGAAAAATGACTTTTTCCGTCAGATTGACTCTTAACCCTTAGCCTGCCAGTCACGACTATAGCTCCATATGCAAACAGCTTGGATCCGGATGAGACGCCGAGTAACTCGGCGTCTCATCCGGATCCAAGCTGTTTGACACTCGGACAAGATTTTCAGCAACTTTGAAGCACTTTGAAACATGAAGCAGACGAGAAATATAGCAGACGACAACTTATTTGGCGGGCTACGGGTTAATACGCTAGCAGTGAAATTATGATAACCTATGCAAACAGATTGAATCCTGATGAGAGGCTGCATAACGTGGATCCAAACTTTGACACCAGGGCTCCAGATAAGAGGTAGTTTTTTCAACAAATCAAACATTTTCTCACTCATTTCAGCACCAAATCCTATGGTGTTACTACTCATTAGAATTGTCTCGAAGAGAATGAGTAGTGACACCATAGGGTTTAATTCAGAAATAAAGATTTTAGTTTTTGAAAAACTACCCTTATCTGGTGCTCTGTTTGACACTCTGACCCTGTTTTGAAAAGAAAATTAAGCATAAAAGACCCTAAAGGCAAACATTTTGGCGTTCAACGACTTCCAATCCGGATACAAATTGTTTACATGGTCTGTTTACTAAAGTCGTGGATTCGGTGATGATACTGATGCTGATTAATTCTGCAGGCTTACTGTGGTAAACAGATGTATCAATTCTTAGCATGCTTGTGGCGAAAACCATGATAGCCTTTGCAAACAGTTTGGATCCTGATGAGACGCCGCATAAACTGTTTGACACTCTGATACTCTGACCCTGTTTCGAAAAGAAATTGTGAAATTATGATCTTTAGATGAGTAGCAGAAGATAATTGTTGCAGATGGAATCAATTACCCAGCATGCAAGGAGTTATTTCATGTATATTCATGTTGTAATTAGATCAGTTACGAAAATACATTACCCCTTACCATGCTTTGGCCCGTTTCATAAAACTTTGTACGACAAAAACGATTTTAGTCAAACCTTTGCAATTCATTAGTTATTTCTGATATTTCAATTTAATCCTGTCAGATGACATCTCTTTGGAATCGTCTTGAAACGACGATTCCAAAGAGATGTCACAAGACAGGATTAGATGGAGAAATAAATAATAATTGAGACTTTTATAATCTGACTTATGAGAACATAAAAAATTTGTCGTACAAAGTTTTATGAAACGGGCCCTTGAAGTTTTGTCTCGCGGGGAAGTAGTTAAAGAAAGACTGGTATTGCAAACACAATGTGGCGTCTCATCAGGATCCAAACTGTTTGACACTCTGACCTTATTTTGAAAATAATTTTTGAACATTCTTATTTTTAGTAGCAGATGAAAATTTAAACAGACGACAAAAATTACCCAGCATGCAAAGAGTTAAGGGTTGACATCCTGCTAGTACATTCATTCCCAGGAATTGTTATTTATGGTGATTGAGGGCACATGGCTGAACAGCAAGCACTCCAGTTCTTTTCCTCATAAATTGCTTTCACTTTCAGGGCTCCAGATAAGGGGAGTTTTTCAAAAACTAAAATCTTTATTTCTATATTAAACCCTTTGGTGTCACAACTCATTAGGATCGTCTCTTCGAGACGATCCTAATGAGTAGTAACACCATAGGATTTGGTGCTATATGAGTTAGAAAATGTTGGATTTGTTTGGAAAACTCCCTCTTATCTGGAGCCCTGCACGTTCCCAATTGTTTGTTTCTAGATCTGAAGACAGATGACATTACTTAAAAGTTTTAAACAGGTTGAAAGTAAAGCAGAATACTCCTATAATAGAATTTAAATGGGGGTAATGGTTAAAGCTTGATATTTTGTCGTTCTTTCGAGTGAGGCCACTGAATTGAAGTTTGATCATAGAGAGACTTCTTAGTCTACAGACTTCCTACATCAGTACATGCACATCCTGTGTCTATAACTCTTTGCATGCTGGGTAATGTTTTCATCTGCAACAATTTGTCGTCTGCTAATGTTCTGTAAGTGAAATTTAAAAAATTCTTTTCAAACCAGGGTCAGAGTGTCGAACATTTTGGATCCTGATGAGACGCCGCGTTATGCGGGGTCTCATCTGGATCCAAACTGTTTGGGTAGGCAAGGAAGGATTTTGACACTAGAGAGCTAAGAGATGATTTCTTCATTGCCCCCAGGCTACTGTAAGCCATATTGAGATTCTTCACAATATCAACAACGGAGTAACTATTAGCCTGCTATTTAGGGGTGTAACAATTCGCCGAAACCCGCATCGCAGTATATCGCAATACGGAGAAATCGAATCGCAATATATTGCAATATACCGTGTAAGTATGGAACAAGCATCTGCCATCGTGTTTACTGTATTAATCTTGTTCAACCAGGCCCTTGATTCGCTGCTTGTTTCTTAATAAGAGCGTCTCGTTGAGCGAGATTAAACGGAAACGAAATAGTTACTGTTACACCGGCTAGGGATATGGATAAAACACCGGACTGCGTCTACGCGTTGTTTCGAAAACAATTCCGCGAAACAAAAAGTAAGTTTGTCCATTCTTTTACCATTTTTAAATAAGGCAAAAAAAATCGGTTTTTCTGAATCTGAACCGCGGGGCAATATTTATATTCAGCTCACACCGCAATATATCGGTACACCGCCGAATCGTTACACCCCTACTGCTATATATTACTGTATGTACTGTAAACCACTCATAATTTGTTAATCCATTACCCCGGTTATAGCCTGTCTCTTGTTTCAAAGTCAAGTAACCACTAGAAGCGGGTTGAAAGTAAAGCAGAACGCACCTGAAGGCCCATTCTGTTTTATTTTCAGCTTGCTTTAAGTTACTTTCTGCTAGGAAATTTATAGAAAATATTTCTTATGGTATACATTTATGACTATAAAGTGGAACTATTTTCTTCAGTAGAGGAATAAATTAGAGGTGTAAAAGGCATATTTATGGGGTAATGGGTGAAAGAGAGGTGACTACTTAGAGGTCAGGATAGCTAGAACTGTTTTTCATTTATATTTGGTTGTTCTGAGCTTCTATTCTTACTAGTCTTAGAAATGGAACGCTTTTGAGTGGTTATATTAGATATACAGAGCTCCAGATAATAGGAGTATTTCAAAAACTAAAATTTTTATTACTGCAATTTTAACCCTATGATGTCACGACTCATTAGAATCGTCTCTTCTAGACGATTCTAATGAGTAGTAACAGCATAGGATTCTGTGGTTAAATGAGTAAGAAAGTGTTGGATTTGTTCATTTTACCCCCTCTTATCTGGAGCCCTGTACATTAGGTTTAGAAGGTATAGTTAACCCATTTTATGCGGGATACACTTTTAGGCGTACCTCTTTGCAAACAGTTTTAATCTCGGATCAGGCCCCACAATCTGAGATCAAAACTGTTTGCAGCTAGTTCAGTATTCTATCAGAAACTGCTAAAATATTTGAGTTATACCCGCTGCAGACAACATTTTAAAATGGCCGCCAAATATTACCCAGCATGCAATGGGTTAAATGGAAGGCTTTTGAGTGGTTATAATGTTCAGCTGTATAGTAGCAGCACCCTTGGGGCATTCTCAGAACAGCTCAATAAGACAAACAACTGTATATAATACACTCTAATATTCCTGCATAATGCTTCCTCTTGGTCTTATCTTGCATTAGACTAGATATATATGTATGACTCACATATTTATATATGTAGGGAAAACAACAATACCGCATTATATGCCTCAGAATTATATTGTGACAGAAGGAGTGGAAATTGAGATGAAGGTTACAATAATTGCAATTAGCCACACAGTTTTGTCTCTTCAAAACGATATCTATGAATAGTAGGGGTGTAACAATACCGCAATATATTGTTATATTGCAATACGCCTCCTGGCAATACGTATTGCAATACGGTTTTTCCGTATTGCGATATTCTATACATGTACATGTATATCATTTGAGCACATACAAGAGGGTTGCCCTGTTATTTTGAATTTTATACTGTGACAATTATAACACTCAAAGCAAAATTTAATGTCTATGCTAATTTGGACTCTCCTTTGTATTTAAAGCACTCCTTTTATTCTTTCAATGCTATAAACAAGTTTTCAAAGCTAATTTCTATCCAATTTTTGTACTTACAAGTTGCCACAATATATTGCAATATATGGCAATACAGTTCCTCTGTATTGCAATACGGTTTTCACCGTATTGCTACACCTCTAATGAATACCGTACTTTGGGAATAATTGGCCGTGGTTAATAATTGGCCTAATTGGCCACCTGACACGAATGGCGAAAATTCAACACCCCAAAATACCCTTATTATTGACCAACAAAGAAGTCAATTATCGCCGGCGACATATAACTCGACCCGAACATAGGCCTGAAGATTCACACCTCCCTCCGTTAACCTGTAATTTGTGTTAGGTAAACCGTGAACGATATGCAAACACACTATTGTTTACCTTTATTTTCTTTTATCCAAGTCGTTTGTGTAAGCAGATATCCCAAACTATAATTTACACAAGCGTTAATTCCTTCAAAAACAAACATTCTCGAACACAAAATGAAACAGGAAACGTTCACTATTTACCTTAGACGGTGTTCTTATTTTTTAGCACGTTAAAATCGATACAGTCAATGCTATATACTGTTAACCAGTCTGACTGACGTTATTTTTCGCCTTACGCATCGGAACAATTTACGAACTATGTTGGAGTTGTATTTAATTTTTATTTTTGTACTCGAGGATTTTTACCAGATGTAAAATGGCCTTAAAATTCATTCTAATGTGAATATTTGTTCTGAGAAGCGAATGCAATAACATACTGAGATTTTCGGACATAGAGTATTTTAGTCATTCCGTTTGAGCATCCGTTCTTCTTTCGAAGCCATTTTATCAACAAGGTTTTTTTGTGACGAGTTTGGGGCCGTTTCATCAAAATATACGATATATTCACAATCGTAAATTATATTATATCGTTACGTATACATACGATACGGTACTATAGGTGGATTACAATCTTATATACCATATATCGAAATGCGTTTCATCAACGCTATCGTTAATACGACAAGGGTGCGTAATTATACGATAGGTTTACGATGTTTCATGAAACGGGACATTGATACATATAGGCGTATAATTTTCGCCCCTTGGATCTCAGAATGGCCAAAATTAAACAAACCAAAATAAAAAACGATCTTTTAGCACAAAATGGCCAAATTATGACGACGCCAATTATTCCCAAAGTACGGTAGATATACATCAATCAATTTTAGATTTACCTGGTAGCCTATTTCTAGTACTTAAGAAAGGTGACTACTTAAAGCAGGTTGAAAGTAAAGCAGAATGCGCCTCGTGGCGCATTCTGCTTTACTTTCAGCCTGCTTTAAGCTATCATGTGCTATAATATAGAAAATATTCCCTATAATACATATTCATTACTGATTAAATTGGATCTATTTTCTTCAGCGGATGAATAAATCATATCCGCTAAAAGACGCTTCTATGGGGGAAAGGGTTAACTCTTTCCTCCCTGAAACTTTAAATGGACAATTCCAGTGTCCATTTTAGTCTTGTCCATTTCTGACTTTTAAGGGTTGTTTTTGTCAATGTTTGGCATTATGACATACAGTGAAGACCTTGATCAGAGGGCTCCTTTCGCAGCCCTCTGATCTGGGTCTTCACTGTTTGCACAGGATAAGTGTACTATTCACATGTACACTGTTTGAAAAGGACGCCTAAATGCGGGACTAGGGTTCAAAGGGTTAAAGGAGCTTTCTACTTTCTACTTTACTTCCATCTTGCTTTAAGTGATGTCTTGCTTTGAAAATAGTTCAATAGAGGACTGGTGATATGTACTGATGGCTAAAGTTGGGGAAAAGACAGAGCTCCAGATAAGGGGAGTTTATCAAAAACTAAAATCTTTATTCCTGCATTAAACCCTTTGGAGTTATAACTCTTTAGAATCGTCTTGAAGAGACTATTCTAATGAGTAGTAACACCATTAGATTTGGTGCTGAAATGAGTGAGAAAATGTTGGATTTGTTCAGTTAATTCCCACTTATCTGGAGCCCTGAAAAAGGTTTAACCCATTCCAACATACATGTAGTTATGTTTTCAGTATAAACAACAGATGGTAGCTTAACCCTTAGCCCGCCAAATGAATTGTCGTCTGCTATATTTCTCGTCTGCTTCAAGTTTCAAAGTGCTTCAAAGTTGCTCAAAATTGCTGAAAATGTTGTCCGAGTGTCAAACAGCTTGGATCCGGATGAGACGCCAAGCTGTTTGCATATGGAGCTATAGTCGTGAGTGGCAGGCTAAGGGTTAACCCTTTGAACCCTAGTCTAAAACATTTGCAAACAGTAGGGCGTTCAAGTACCGTATCAGCGAACAGTAACGTTAACCGATGCAAACAACCCATATAGTACGACATCTAACGTTCACCGATACTCTTCAATAATAACTCATTGCGCCCCAATGTTTATTAACTTTTCAAGGGTACGAACGATTTATGTGCGAATCTAAATAACACAAGCAAAAGTGCACTAATCAACTGAAATGCATCAATTTTACCGCATATAAAAATAAGATTTAGCTGCTCAGATGTAAGCTGCTTTGTTTGATACATTAAGTATCGGAAAATGTTGGTTTATTGATGAGAAATTAAGTCGGGACTGTTCGCTGGTTTTATTAAATTCATTTGGTAGCCATTTTGTTTTTCCTCGTTGGGGATGGCGAACTACCTCTGAGGCCGTTCGTGTCGTTCGCAATCGGTAACAGCGTAACGGTTGTTAAAGGTGAATTGTTACCGTTTTCCGTTGCAATCGATTGCATCGATACGGTACTTGAACGCGCTACTGTATACCTGTGAAGAGTACAACTTTAGGAGCCCTTTGATCTTGGTCTGTACTGTTTTGTCATATTTCAATACACTTAACCCTAAGTAGTAACAAATGGACTACATGTATTTAAACTAAATTGGAAACTGGCATTGTCCTTTTTTAGGTTTCATGGAGGAATGGGTTAAAAGCGAGCAGAATGTATTGAGGAAAAAATGCTTATGCTGCAAATTCAAGATTGTATAAAGTAGAACTATTTTCTTAAGTGGAGGATTAAACTCAAGGCGTAAAAAGACATATTTATTGCGTAATGTGTTTTAGGCTAAGTCTGTCTGTTTTATTGGGCAATTACACAGTTTAGAAATGTCACATATATCTTGATAAAAGGTCTTGTCTTAGTCACATAAACCAAATTTGTCTCCCAAACGGTTTCAGGGTAATAGCATGCCTCTTTCTAAGAGTGAGTAAACTGAATATTTTCCAACGTTATTTTCTGCTTTATGTCTCCTTCCAACTCTATTTGTTCCATAGCAGGGCTCCAGATAGAAGGGAGTAAAATGCAGATATCCAACATTTTCTCACTTATTTTAGCATCAAATCCTATGGTGTTGCTACTCATTAGAATTGTCTCTTCGAGACGATTCTAATGAGTAGTGACACCATACGGCATAGGGTTTAAAGTAGAAACAAAGATTTTAGTTATTGAAATACCACCTTTATCTCGAGCCCTGTGCTAGTTTTGAAGACAGATGATCATTCAAAGCAGGTTAAAAGTAAAGCAGAAAGTGCCTTATGGCACATTCTGCTTTACTTTCAGTCTGCTTTAAGCTACAATCTGCTAGGATCAAACTCTATAGATCCCATTGTCCCATAGGATATATCTAGTTTTGGAGTCAGATGATCGCTCAAAGTAAAGCAGAATGTGCCTTTGAGTAATATGGCACATTCTGCTTTACTTTTAGTCTGCTTAAAGCTACAATTATTCTGGTAGTATACACTATATAGAAAATATTTCTTATGGACAAGTTATGGTACATATTCAGGACTTTACAAAGTGAAACTAATTTCTTTGTAAGAATTCATTTAGTAGGTAGATCCATATGTATATAAATTTCTTATGACACTACTAGAAAATATTTACGTACTTGACAGTTTCGGTGACTACTGTCACCTTTCTCAAAAATCCAACTGATTCCGTGGATCATCGGCTACTTCCGTCAGCGCACTTGCTGACGAAAACAAAAGTCGACTATGAACCGGGCCGAAGGGGTCTACAAGCTGTCTCACATCTGGGACCCGGTTTTCGTCAGCAAGTGCGCTGACAGAAGTAGCCGATGATCCACGGAATTAGTTGGATTTTTGAGAAAGGTGACAGTAGTCACCGAAACTGTCAAATACGTAAAAAAAATTCTAGTAGTGTCATAAGAAATTTATATACATATAGAAACTAATTTCTTTAATGGAGAATTAAATTAAATGTGCAAAAAGGCAGAAGAAAATAGTGTCACTTTATACAGTCATAAATATGTATCATAAGAAATATTTTCTATATTCTAGCATGTGGTAGCTTAAAGTAGGCTGACAGTAAGGCACATTCTGCTTTACTTTCAACCTGCTTTGAGAAGACACCTATTTTCAATACTAGAAACAGGCTATGGAATAAAGGGGGTTAAGTGCTTCAAACTTTATAGTTCCCATTGTCCCATAGTATATATCAGGGCTCCAGATAAGGGGAGTACAGTAAAACCTGTCCTAGCGGTCACCTGGTATAAGCGGTCACCTGGCTTTAACGGCCAGTTCGATCTCCCCCCGATTGAATTCATTCTATATTGCCCCTTGACTAAGCGGTCACCTGTATAACGCAGCCAGCGGCCAGAAAAATTCATCCCAAACACTGTTTCCACACTGTATTAAACGGCCAAGTGGCCGCCCGCTGAAGTGTGATATGCCTGAATACCTGTGTCATTCAACAAATCCACGCGTCAATCCGTCTGTAACCTCAACTTGTCAAATTACGTGCTCGGCGGGGCGTGTTATTATCAACAAGTTTGTCTGGGAGATTAGCGATTACGTAATCAACATTTTCCATATCAAACCCACTGTAATGAACGGTCAGGCAACTTGAATACACGTGTTATGATTTCTGTCGAACGTGTCACTCTTAATAACCGCCTAAATAACACAGCATATGCTACTGGTATCAAACTCTTTAATAAATCTTCAATTACACGGCCCGCGTCGTTCTTATGTGTAATGTACATCACTAAAATTAGATTTAGTGACTTCGGAGAAAATCTCGCGTTATTATGCAAATGAATACTATCCACCAATCAAAACTTGCGTAATTCGAGGATGCTGGAGTGTTCCCCCAGTGTAAAAATAGCCGGTGTTAAATTTAATTTCCTCGACAACAATCAGAACTGAACAAAATGGTCGACCGATTTTTGACTTTTAATCTCTAATGCTGACTTGAAAGTACGGTTGACAACATTTGTAAAGTTTAAATGAGCTCCGGAAAATCCGTAGACACGTGCACATGGATTCTGCCTCAGTGGCACAGAAAAATATGTGTACAAACGTAAGTGTAATGAAACAACATATAGATTTTACTGTATTCCATTTTCTGAAAATGAACATTATGTTACCAGCACATGTTGATATGGAGATCAGACGCCGAGTAACTGATGCTCGTGTCAATGTTTCTATAATCAAAAAGTGTACTTGTCATACACTTCTGTATGAGTTTGAGGACTTTTAATATGTTGTTGACTTTTTAAATAGGAATGAATAGCGAAACGAAACCGTGACCGTTTTCAAAATAACTTAGTCATTTTTCTTGCCCCTGGATTAAGCGGTCACCTGTCTTAAGCAGCCAATTTGGCTGCTTCCCTTCACTGGCCGCTTAAGACAGGTTTTACTGTATTTCAAAAACTAAAATCTTTATTTTTGCTTTAAACCCTATGGTGTCACTACTCATTAGAATTGTCTCGAAGAGACAATTCTAATGAGTAGTAACACCATAGGTTTTGGTGCTATATGAGTGAGAAAATGTTGAATTCCTTCAGTTTACTCCCTCTTATCTGGAGCTCTGATATATTATCTAGTTTTTGAGACAGATGATCCGTGTACATGACTTTACAAAGTGGAACTATTTACTTCAATGAAAAATAAATTAAATGTACGAAAAGGCGCTTCTATGGGAGAAAGGGTTAAAGCAGACACATGTATTTCATGGAATTGTAACTGAGTGCAGATTTTGTTGTCTGCAAAGCATTATTGGCCTTCAGAATTCCAGATAGCCTTGTAATAAGGCAGGAAGGAGTAATTTATTAAATTGAGATGAATGATTTCAAAATTGCTGCTATTACGCCTCGTTTGAAGAGGTCATCAGTAATCAAGTTTCCATGGAAACAGTAAAACCCCAATTTTATGAATACCCAAACGAAGGCTTGCTATTTGGTTTTCAAAGTTGTAGGTTGTTTGAAGGAAAATTAAAGGAAAGCAGTTCTCTATCGGAGCTCTCTGCATTACCTTTCAAGGCTTTGTTCTGCATAAAACTGCCCCCTGTTGGAAGAATACAAATCTATTTTATTTAAGTAGTTGTTTAATACAAGTTCTGTTGTATAATAAAATATATATTACAGTAAAACCTCTCTTTTACGATCACTAAAAATGAGGCTAGTTCAAAGTTGGTTGTATGAAAGTCAGGTGACAGCTTAAAGCAAGCTGAAAGTAAATCAGAAAGCTCCTTCAAGAGCTTTCTGATTTACTGTTGCCTTGCTTTAAGCATGCAGTCACCTGTCTTCAATGTCTTGTAAACCCAGCAATTCATACAATTTTAATAGTGGTTCAGAGCACCAGATAAGGGTAGTTTTTCAAAAACTAAAATCTTTATTTCTGAATTAAACCCTATGGTGTCACTACTCATTAGAATCGTCTCTTCGAGACGATTCTAATGAGTAGTAACACCATAGGATTTGATGCTAAAAATAGTGAGAAAATGTGGGATTTGTTGAGAAAACTACCACTTATCTGGAGCCCTGGTTCAGGCTGGTTGCATGCTGTTTTACTGTACAGTGTACATGGCTTTACCAATCAGAGTCAAACCCTGCTAAACCCATTAACTCCATTTAGGCCTTTGAATTATTCCTCCACTGAAGAAAGTACTTCCAATTTATACAGTCATGATATTCTATCAGATGGTAGCCTAAAACAGGTTGGAAGTAGAGCAGAATGCACCTTAGCACACAGAATACTTTCCTTTCAGCCTGCTTTAACCACATAGCATATCTCTAGTATTGAATATAGGTGTCCACTTAAAGCAGGTTGAAAGTAAAGCAGAATGCACCTGTATAAAAAGGCAAACTTATGGGGTAATGGGTTAAAAGAGCAACCTATTGTCACTAGTTTGATAGTTGCATGACCTGGGGAAAAAACAGTGCACTTAAACATGTGTTGTTTGCCCGTAGTGATCAGGTGGCATTAAATATTAATGTAAACTTTCAAACCACAAATTGAAGGCATAAAAAAGGCATGTTTATGTCGTTATGGGTGAAAGGAGCGACCTATTGTCACTAGTTTGATAGTTGCATGACTATTGAGGGTCTTGGGCAAAAAACAATGCACTAAAACATGTGTTGTTTGCCGGTAGTGATCAGGTGGCATTAAATATTAATGTTAACTTTCAAACCACACAGTTTTATGGCGGATGTTTTGCAGTTATTGCACAGAACTCTGGGGGGAATTAATACTGCAGTTACCAATTTACAGTCAACTTTCTGATACCAGCACCCAGTATACCGGTAAACAGATTAGTGGTTGACTAAAACCTAAATATCCTAAACAGAAGCACCTCAGAGATTGCTCAAAGGCTCAAGATATAAGTGGGAGTAAACCAAACAAATTCAACAGTTTCTCGCTTATTTTAGCATCAAATCCTATGACGTTACTTCTCATCAAACTCCATTGTGTCACTACTCATTAGAATCGTCTCAAAGAGACACCATTGGGTTTAATGCAGAAATAAAGGTTTTAGTTTTTGAGCTACTCCCCTTATCTTGAACTCTAAGCTGTTCGTAACTGTTTCCTCGGTAGAAGTGCTTTTGAACTCCTCCATAGAAGCAATAATGAATATCAATTGATGCTGTTGAATATAGGTGAGAGCTAAAAGCGAGGAGGAAGTAAAGCAGAAAGCTCATAATGGAGCTTTCTGTTTTACTTCTACAATGTTACGTCAATGTATCATGCTTCAAGTAGTATCCTGCCTTGAACACATTCTGATAAAGATGAACTCACATACATGTACACTTGACTATGGAGGAAGGCAGGGATCCAGATAAGGGGAGTATTTCAAAAACTAAAATCTTTATTTCAGCCTTTAACGCTATGATATCACTACTCATTAGAATTGTCTCGAAGAGACGATTCTAATGGGTAGCAACACCTTAGGATTTGGTCTACTTTAACAGGGCTCCAGATAAAGGGGAGTATTTCAAAAATTAAGATCTTTATTTCTGCATTAAAACCTATGGTGTCACTACTCATTAGAATCGTCTCTTTGAGACGATTCTTATGAGTAGTGACACCATAGGATTTGGTGCTGAAGTGAGAAATGTTTGATTTGTTAATTCAGTTTACCCCCTCTTATCTGGAGCCCTGTGTCGTACTATAGGGGTTATTTGCATGCTAAATTACCTGAACACGCTACTGAGTTTGAATCTGCAGGGAAGCATGGTAAATGATTATTCATTTACAGCATAATGTAATTACTATTTTTGTCTCTTTTCAGCGCTGTTCAACTGCACGGGCCTTGGATACCGAGCCTTTTCCTGCCTCAGCGGCTTATGTCTTCCCTTCCAAAAAAGTTGTGACGGGACGCCAGACTGTCCAGATGGATCCGACGAGATGGCTCTTATCTGTGGTATGTGAAATTGTGAGGGAGACAATTTGAGTGTTTTTCCCCCTCACAGAACGCATATAATTCTCTAAAAGTCAAACTGCAATTTTTCTAGCTCACTGAATAATTATTTTGTTATTTGATTGCATTACAGACATGTGATAGCTTAACCCTGGCATTGCCCAATAGCCCGTTTCTAGTTTTGAAGACATGTTATCAATTAAAGCAGGTTGAAAGTAAAGCAGAATGTGCCTTAAGGCACATTCTGCTTTACTTTCAACCTTCTTTAAGCTACCCTCTGCTAGGAATTATAAAATATTTCTTACCATACATGTTCATGACTGTACAAATTGGAATTATTTTCTTCAGCGGAGTAATAAATAAAATGCGCTAAAAGTCTCTCCTATTGGGGACAGGGTTAATGCAGTGTAGCAGTAAAACAGAAAGCTCATAAAGGAGATCTGTGTTTTACTGTCATCTTGTTTTAAGCAGTCACCTGTCGTAAACACCTATTAATTAATGAAATTTTGTGGTTGTAATAGGGATTTTACTCTACCATTTATCATTACCAAAACTAAACTGTATTATGATTTTTGCTTGCATGAAAAAGTAAATTCTCACTTCTCCATTTCTATAATTCCAGCTAACAACTTTTGACATGTGAATTTTTTTTTATTATTTGCAAAGTAACGTTAATTTTGTTTTATTTATTTGCAAAGAAACATTAGTTTGATTCAATGAACATTTTTATGTTGTCAAGAAATTTCTAGTTGTTTTATCTGATTGTGTAAAAAAAATCTTGAATTTGTGATATTTGGGATTTTTCCTCTCAATTTTATGACCAATTTATGGTGCAAATTTGCCAGGGGGCAGATCTAAAACTCTCAATTCTCAAACCTGCATGAACAGCAGCAATACTTTCGAGATGAGGCCTAGTGATAATTTAACCAGGGCTCCAGATAAGGAGAGTATTTCAAAAACTAAAATCTTTATTTCTGCATAAAAACCTATGGTGTCACTAATCATTAGAATCGTCTCGAAGATTTTGGTGCTAAAATGAGATGATTATAATGAGTAGTGACACTATAGGCTTTAATTTTTGAAATACTCCCCTTATCTGGAGCCCTGTATTCCACCAGTGGAATATGATATTTTCATAATGGCTTTATGTCACTCGCAGACCATAGATTATGTAATAAAAACATGTAATTCTACAGAGCTCCAGATAAGGGGAGTATTTCAAAACCTAAAATCCTTATTTCTGCATTAAACCCTATAGTGTCACTACTCATTAGAATTGTCTCTTTATTCTCAATTCTAATGAGTAGTAACACCATAGGATTCGGTACTGAAATGAGTGAGAAAATGATTGATTTGTTCAGTTTACGCCCTCTTATCTGGATCTGATTCTATTAAATGTTTCTTATTTCAGACAATCGGGAGTGCCCACCTACGTTTTTTGCCTGTGCTAACAGAACTAGGGGTCAATGTATAGCCTTGTCTAAGAAATGTGACAAGACCGTAGACTGTCGAGATGGCTCGGATGAATCTATACATATCTGTGACTGCCCCGCCCATTCCTTTAGATGTAAGAGTGGGAACTGCATACCAAAGGAATTACGGTGTAACGGCCTCGGAGATTGTCATGACAACAGCGACGAGATCGGATGTGGTAAGTTAAGCCATTCCCCCATTAATACATCTTTTTACACCTTTAATTTATTTCTCTACTGATGAATATACAATGTAGTTCCAATTTAATATACTGTTACAAATAAAAATCATAAGAAATATTTTCTATATTCTAGCAGATTATAGCTTAAAAGCAGGCTGAAAGTAAAGCAGAATGTGCCTTAATGCGCATTCTGCTTTACTTTTAAACTGCTTTAAGGGATCATCTTTCTAAACTAGAAACAGGCTATTGGGTAATGGGTTAGCAGGGTTCAAGTGAAGAGGGAGTAAATTAAACAAATCCAATATTTTCACATTCATTTCAGCACCAAGTCCTATGGTGTTACTTCTGATTAGAAATGTCTCTTCTCTCTTGGGTAATTGCAGGTTAAGAGATCTCTAATTGAGGAAACTTGGTGATGTTTTGAGACAGTTGACCACCAATAATGCAGGGTTAACCATTACCCCTTAAAACGCCTATTTACACCTCTTTTTAGCTCACCTGAGCTTTTGCAATCCTTGAATGTCCGGCGTCCGGCGTTCGTCGTCCGTCGTCAACAATTTTGGTGTTTATACTCTAGAGGCCACAATTTTCATCCAATCTTTCTGTAATTTACTTAGATTGTATATTACCATAAGAGTTCGGATGAGTTCGATTATGGTTCATATTGGACATATAGGTCAAGAGTTATCCACCTTTAAATTGCTGAAAATGCAATATTTAACAGTGTTTACACTCTATAGAGGCCACAATTTTAATTCAATCTTTCCCAATCTTGCTCAGATTGTATATAACCGCAAGAGTTCGGATAAGTTCAATTATGGTTGGAATTGGATTGATAGGTCAAGAGTTATGTACCTTTAAATTGCTGAAAATGCCATATTTAAGGTTGTTTACACTCTAGAGGCCACACTTTTAATCCAATCTTTCTCGAACTTCATCAGATGATATATGACTATAAGAGTTCAGATGAGTTTGATTATGGTTGCAATCAGACCTGTAGGTCAAGAGTTACTTACCTTTGAATTGCTGAAAAAGCCATATTTATGGGTGTTTATACTCTACAGGCCACTTATTTAATCCAATCTTTCTTAAACTTGCTCAGATTGTATATAACCATAAGAATTCGGATGAGTTTGGTTATGGTTGGAATCTGATTCATAGGTCAAGAGTTATCTACCTTTGAATTGCTGAAAATGCCATATTTAACAGTGTTTGCACTCTAGAGGCCACAATTTTCAATGGAGTTTAATTATAATTGCACACACTGTATATAGCTATAAGTTCTCGAGGGAGTGCAATTATTGTTGAACTCTGATCATTGTGGCAAGAGTTATCTGCCCTTGATTTACTTTAAAATGCTAGAAAAGGCTTCATTTCAGTATTATTTAGGCTCTAGTTATCTGCCTTTGATGTACTCTACTATACATACTAGAATGGGTCATATTGCAATGTTGTGTACATGCTATACTACAAATTTGAATGGATTTAGAATAAAACAGGTGAAATTCAAAGGTAAAGCTATCAGGCTTCATTATAAAAGGTGAGCGATATCAGGGCCTTCAGGCCCTCTTGTTTATTCCTCCACTGAAATAAATAGTTCCAATTTATACAGCCAAGAATATGTACCAGAAGAAATATTTTCTATATCCTAGCAGATGGTAGCTTAAAGCAGGCTGAAAGTAAAGCAGAATGTGCCTTAAGGCACATTCTGCTTTACTTTCAACCTGCTTTAAGTGGTCACCTGTTTTCAAAGCTAGAAATAGGCTAAGAGGTAATGGGTTAAAAGCCCTAAGGCAAATTCTACTTTACTTTCAACCTGCAATAAGCTTCAGTCTGCTAGGATATACAAAATTGTCTTATGGTACATTATTCTTTTCTGTATAAATTGGAACTCTTTGCTTCAGTAGAGTAATGTATAAAAGGTATAAAAAGGCATATTTATGGGGTAATAAGTTGAGTAATGCGGGAAGGTCCTCCTCTTGCATTTTTTCGGTACCGAGTTACAGAAATAGCTCACTTCTAGAGGCTGGTTTATTCAAGTTTGATGTTTATTTCTGTTTAACAGATCCGTACAAGCCGTGCCCGACTGGTTTTGTGTCTTGCAACTCCACATCAGACTGTATACCCGAGGACAAGGTTTGTGACGGGAAACCAGACTGTAAGGAAGCCACAGATGAAAAAGATACATGTAGTAAGTTTGTAGACAGTTTGGCGGCCATTTTAAAATGTCGTCTGCAGTGGGTATAACGCAGATATTTGCAAAAGATTTTAGCAGATTCTGATAGAAAACTGAACTAGCTGCAAACAGTTTTAATCTCAGATCAGGCCCCACAATGCGCTAAGTAACAGTGTGTCTCATCTGGAAATAAACTGGCACTTTTTTTTTATTTAAAATTTATTTATTGAACTTACAATCATTGCCGCAAACGGCGGTTAATCTGTCGAAAATTTCATTGTAGCTCTCCCACCTAAGCCTGTAGTTAAGGTTGTCTACCCGTAATCCGCCATTTTGAAATTTATCAGACGTCGGGAAATTTTTGAACAACGTCGTAACCATTCGGTCATGTCCATAGCGTTATCATTTTTTCTAATTTTATTTTCTTCGTTAATATTGTATCATTTATACTCGCAATATGTTTATAAAAGGTGAAAGCTAATGTTAAAATCCTTTAATTGTTTAGATTTGAATTATTTGCAAAATAAGTTTTCACTTTTGTCAACTTCCGGCATGTGATGATAATGGAGTTTGCGACTTGAATTGATTTTTATTGAAATGATAAGCATAAATCGGCAAAACCAGCAATCAATGTAGGTCGTTTAAAGATCACGACTATACAGTACCTAATGCCAAATCCATCTAAAAGCATCTTACTACAGCCATAATGCGAAAAACGGTAAGAGAATTGCAAAACTCTAGACTTTAGATCTACTGTCGGTTTGAGCTGCTGCCAATCGTGTTTCATAGTTCATGGCGTGACCCGTATCTTTATCTGAGCATCATGTAACTCTAGAAAGGGTTTGGTGGTCATTTGTACGTAATATATGAAGACCCTGATTGTAGTTATGTGAATGTAATGGTCTAAGGGAAAACGGTAACGGGTCAATTCGGCCCAAAACCAAGTCGGACCCGAGTCAAATTGGCCCAAAACCAAATCGAACAGGGCTCTGGATAAGAAGAGAGAGTAAAATGAACAACTCCAAAATTTTATCACTCGTTTCAGTCCCAAATCCTACGGTGTTACTACTCGCGATTTAAACTTGTAGTAACACCATAGAGTGTTATACACAAATTAAAATACCGATTACCTCCCTTTAAAGGTTTTAGTTTTTGAAATACTCCCCTTATCTGGAACCCTGCTTATAATAAATTGTAATAGAGGGTAATAAGTGTGTTAACTTTAGATTTTTCATATTTATGTGTTGTTGGGTGTTTTTTAGAAAATATTTACATGTATAGTTTTGGGACACGTGAAATTAGCATTTGAAATTCACTTAAACGGACTACAATATGCATACATATAGGTGAAACTTTCTATTTATTAAGGTTTTTTTTTGTCTTATTTAAAGCTTATGATATGTCTTATTGCAAAGGACTGAGAATAAGATGCTAAAGAAATGTTGGAATTGTATATCGTTTGAATCCTGATACAGTAATTGTTCTCTTTCCGTTGCAAAAATTTCGTAGGGGTAATTTTCAAAGAGAAAATTTGACAACTTTTTGACAGGAAACCTGTTTCATTTTTTTGGTCAAATTGTTACTTAGATGTCAAATATAATTAATTTACACCCCAAATGTATGCCCCGGCTATAGAACACATGTAATTCTACAAGAAAAAAAGACTTGCATCGGAAAAAATGTAAATAATCGGCAGTCATATTTTTTAAAGGTGCAATTACCGTGTCGATTTTTAAATACAAATTGTAATAATTTGCATTACTGTTGGGTTTTTTTATTTTATAATACACCCTTATATATTCTTTGAGGGATTTTATTGTTAAAAAATACATAAAATGTCTGGAAAAAATGCGTTTTAAAATAAGAGGGGTCGTTGGATTTACCGGTAAAATTGTCAAAGGGGGTTAAGAGGTACAAATGTGTCTGTGTTTGTCCTAGACTTTATTCAATGCTCATAAAAGTTTATGAATAGGTCCATTAGGTGTATACCTTAAGAAAAATATATGGTTTATTGAGGTTTTAATGTTCGACCATTACGGGTAGACTACCTTAATATCCTTAAAAATACTTAGTTGTTACAGTTATCTATTATTACCTGTTTAGTTTGTATCATACCTTCAATTAACCTCATGTATTCATCTGAAAACATGTACTTAGTGAAATAAAGAATTTGAATTTGAATTTGTAGAGGTGAAGTGTGGTGACAAAATGTTTGCCTGTGCCAATAAGAAAGAGTGTATCTATGAGAACTGGCATTGTGACAAGGACCCTGACTGCTCGGACAAATCAGACGAGGACGGCTGTGGTAAGTTTTAATTCTTCTTCTGCTTTATAGTCCAGTATATTGACATTTTCTGAAAACAGTGTAGACCCAGATCTGACAGCTCCTTCCAGATAATTAAGAAATGAAATTAATTTTTCAATGTTTAAGCGAAATAAACAACAGAAACGATTGGAAAATTCCTTGAATCGCACTAGCGATTCATGGTAAATTTGACAACCATTTTCTGTTGTTTATTTCGAAATAAACAACAGAAAATGGTTGTCAAATTTACCATGAATCGCTAGTGCGATTCAAGGAATTTTCCAATCGTTTCTGTTGTTTATTTCGCTTATACCCCGAAAAATTCAGTACATTCCTTAATTATCTGGAGCTTTGGGCAGTTCGCCAGGGAGGAGAATCACACCGAGACTAACATATTGATGTTCTGTTGGGGACTTTTACAGTTAGCTCTAGCCTTAGATTTGCTGTTACACTATTTCTCTTACTAGTACCTATTTGCTTTTGTTTGAATTTCAGATTATAAGTGCAAGGAGCATCAGTTCCAGTGTCACAACAAAGGTCCGTGTATCTCGGAGAACTGGTACTGTGACCTCCATGAAGATTGCGAGGACGGCAGTGATGAATTTAACTGTGGTAAGAAACAGTAGAATTAACACTTTCAACCCTAAATTGTTCCCTCCCTACAACGGCCCTCCCAACAAGGACTCCCTCCTTACAACGACTCTTGCCACTGTTCCCCAAACAAGACATTTATATCCAACCTTTTCATGGCTGCAATGTCGTCTACTGAAATTTGTCGTCTGCTGTTTTTCTCAAATATACATGTAAGTGGACATTTTGAAAGAATATATACAATGACGAGTGACAAACAGAATGAATCCAGATCAGACGCCGCGTTACGCGGCGTCTGATTTGGATTCAAGCTGTTTGCAAATGTTAACCTATTTCCCTCTCTATAACGACTCCCTCCGAACAACGCACACAATCTTTGTCTCCCATTGGATGTCGTTGTAGAGAGGGAGCGCTGTAGTACAAGAATTTTGAACCATTCTACGGTTGCATTTTTTGGTATGACAACAAAAAAACTAAGAAAATAGCTCCTATAGGAGCCCTCTGACCAGGGTCTACACTGTTTGCATATGTAATCAGTAATCTCTACAGAGGGCTGTAGGGTAGAAAGGGTTAAAATTTGTCTATTACATCCTTTACTCCATAGCCTGTAGATGACGTTATTCGTTACCCTTTGGCTTGCAGTTCTAGTTAAAAATCCAGTTTGTCCAATACTTATTATATTGGGTAAAACTGTGTCCACCATTTTCTCTCTGTTTTTACCAAGCTGATGAAAATTCTAATAAGTAGTCACATTGCAGTGTTTGATTGTGACATAAGGATGTTAGTATGGAACCCATTACCCCATAGATATGCCTTTCTATTCCTGTAATTTATCCTTCCACTTAAGAAAATAGTTTCACTATTATACAGTCATGAATGTAAACCATAAGTAGTATTTTCCTATATCCTAGCAGTTTGTAGCTTAAAGCAGGCTGAAAATAAAACAGAATATGCCTTAAGGCACATTCTGTTTTACTTTTAACCTGCTTTAAGTGGTCAACTAGCCACAGTCACTACTCCAGATGGCACAACCGACGAGTTCAACATAACAGCAAGAGTACTTCAAGGCGATACTCTAGCTCCTTACTTATTTGTCATTGTGCTTGACTATGCGCTTAGAGAAGCAATAAATGGAAAGGAAGAGAGGTTTGGATTCACAATCAGCAAAAGAATGAGCAGGAGAATGGGCCCTGTTACCCTCACAGATCTCGATTTCGCTGATGACATTGCTCTAGTATCAAACGAAATACAACAAGCACAGGAAATGCTTATAGCTGTCGAGGATCAGTGCGCAAAAGTGGGTCTCCATCTCAATGCTAAGAAGACCAAATATTTGGCTTTTAACACTGGAGGCGACATAGATGTTAAGACCATGGATGGCTCTACACTTGAACTAGTCAAAGACTTTAAGTACCTGGGATCCTGGGTAGATGAGACAGCAAAAGATGTGAGAATACGTATTGCCCTTGCTTGGCAAGCTCTTAACTCCATGAGAACAATATGGAGAAGTAAAATTGCAGACCATCTCAAGCTAAACTTCTTCACGGCAACAGAGAAGTGAAGCAAGTTCATTGGTCATCGCATACAACAAACGCAGAGCTCTACGGTAAAACTCCACCCATTTCATCAAAAATCCGAGAAAGAAGATTACGTTTCTCTGGCCATAGTTTCCGTCACCCAGAATTGCCAGTAAGCCAGCTAGTATTATGGACACCAAAACATGGGACAAGGACAATTGGTAGACCCCGGCTCACCTATATAGATATATTAAGCCAGGACACAGGACTGCAACTAAATGATTTGCCTACAGCTATGAATGATAGGAACACATGGAAAAGCATCATCCGCCATACTCTGGCGAATTAAGCAAGTAAGCAAGCAAGTGGTCAACTGTCTTCAAAACTAGAAACAGGCAAATAGAATGGGGATAATGGGTTAAATGCTGACCTTATCTGGAGCTCTGTTAGCACTCACATTATTAAAAAGTATTTAACCCATTACCACATAAATACTCTTTTGTATGCCTTTAATTTATTCTTTTACTGAAAAAAAGAGTTTAAAGCAGGCTGTAAGTAAAACAGAATACACATACTTTTGTATTTCCATTTCAGAGCATCAGAACTGTACGGGCAAGTTCAACTGTAGTGCCACCCACTGTATCAACCTGAGCTGGACATGTGACGGGGAACCGGACTGTCCGGACGGTCGAGATGAAAGTCTCGCTGCAGGATGTGGTAAGAAGGGTTTCAGGGCTCCAGATAAGGGGAGTATTTCGAAAACTAAAATCTTTATTTCTGCTTTAAACCCTATGGTGTCACTACTCGTTAGAATCGTCTCGAAGAGACGATTCTAATGAGTAGTAACACCATAGCATTCGGTGCTGAAATGAGTTAGAAAATGTTGGATTTGTTCAGTTTACTCCCGCTTATCTGGAACCCTGGGGTTTATACTGTTAGGCTCATTTTCGAACCTTTTCCTCCTCAAAAACTTCAAATGGCAAGTTCCAGTTTAATTTAGGCAATTTTTGCCTTTTAACCCTTTCCCCCATAGAAGCGCCTTTTAGCGCATTAAGTTTATTCCTTCACTGAAGAAAATAGTTCCAATTTATACAGTCATAAATATGTATCATACAAAATATTTTCTATATTCAAGCAGATGATAGCTTAAAGCAGGCTGAAAGTAAAGCAGAATGCGCTTAAGGCGCATTCTGCTTTACTTTCAACCTGCTTTAAGTCGGCACCTATATTCAATACTAGAGACATGCTATGTGGGAAAGGGTTAAGGGTTGTTTTTATGCCCCCGCAACGATCAGTCAGGGGCATACTATTCTACTACTGACTGTCCATTTGTTGGTCCACATACAGTACATACTTTGTCTGGCTTTCTTCTCCTACAGTTTTCAAGCTACAAACTTATAACTTGTCAGAGTGTTTGCACATATACCATAGATGTGCATTTGAACAGGATTTTGATCTGTTTAAGTTTTTCACAAAAGTTCAGTCAGTTGAACTTAGTCCAATTTAGTCAAATTTTTGCCGACAGGGTCATCATATTTGTCTTACAGACAAAGCCACCCATCTAGTTTGTTAATATATTACAATATCATAGACAGTTCAGTACCTGATTCAGAAGCCCTCTGATCTGGATCTTCACTGTTTATATAGGACATGTGTACTCTAAACAGGTACACTGATTGTAAAGAATGTTTATATACTTGACTAGGGCCTTCTCTAGTTACATTTAGTCAGTTTAAAACACGAATATTTTCTAACAGAATAAACATGATGGAATATTTTAAGACTAATTCATAGATATGTAAAAATAGTCAACAAACAACACGTAATTTCAACTTATTTCATCTTTATAAAAAATCGATGTTTCGGCTTACGCCTTCATCAGGATAAACTATAAAAACAATGGACGTGACGTCACATAGCAACGTTCAGTATAACGTCGCACAATGACGTTACGTTGTTTTGCGGAAAAACAGAAAAGTACAAAATTTACAATAGGTCCCACGCTTTTAAAGC
The DNA here is from genome assembly GCA_922989275.2 of Gari tellinella. Classification (NCBI taxonomy): domain Eukaryota; kingdom Metazoa; phylum Mollusca; class Bivalvia; order Cardiida; family Psammobiidae; genus Gari; species Gari tellinella. Next base: position 33,717,411 of record OV277873.1, on the reverse strand, counting down.
AAAACGAGATGAGACCGAGATCCATCTCAAGCTCACGACGGATCTCAAATCTGACCAATCAAAAGCTCAAGATCGATCTCAGACTCAACTCAAAAGCCAATCAAGCATGGAACTAATTCATGAAATGTGTCAATTGATAACTATTAACTCTTTCCTCCCTGAAACTTCAAATGGACAATCCCAGTTTCCATTTAAGTCTAGTCCATTTCTGACTTTTAAGGGTTGTTTTTGTCAATGTTTGGCATTATGACAAACAGTGAAGACCCTGATCAGAGGGAGCCCTCTGATCTGGGTCTTCAATGTTTGCATAGGATAAGTGTACTATTCACATGTACACTGTTTGAAAGGGACGCCTATATGCGGGACTAGGGCTCAAAGGGTTAAGATCTAGTAGAGATGGTTTAATGTTTAGATCCACTTAGAGCAGTTTTTATTAATCTACCTAGAATTGGATTTAGATTTGGTTCATGTTTGGTAATTTAAAAGATCCACAAAGGAACATAATAACCATCAAGAGTTACTTAGTGTTGAATGAGTTAAGAATTTATCATGACATGTACCAATGGTTTACTCTGTAGATCCAGTAGAGATAGAATATTTCATGACATGTGCCAATGGCTTACTCTGTAGATCCAGTAGAGATAGAATATTTCATGACATGTGCCAATGGCTTACTCTGTAGATCCAGTAGAGATAGAATATTTCATGACATGTGCCAATGGCTTACTCTGTAGATCCAGTAGAGATAGAATATTTCATGACATGTGCCAATGGTTTTCTCTGTAGATCCAGTAGAGTGCGGTCCCAACGAGTTCCAGTGTGCTAACTACCGCTGTGTGGACAATGACTACTACTATTGTTATATTGTTATTGTTTATATTGTATAGATCCTGTTGAGTGTGGTCCCAACGAGTTCCAGTGTGCTAACTACCGCTGTGTCGACAATGACTATTTCTGTGACGGCCATGATGACTGTGGCGATAAGAGCAGTGAGCATAAGAGCAGTGATGAACCAGAGGACTGTGGTAAGAAGACATTGTATGGCTCCAGATAAGAGTTCAATATTGACCATAACTCTGGTTTAAAATGTAGCAGCAAAAAGCACAATATCTGCTGTATGATTTTATTTTACAGCCAAATGATTACATTTCGATTACAAAACAACTCGGGGCATTGGTAACTTACACTGACGCCATTCTTGTTAGTGGTTGTAATAGTCTAATAGAGAGGTTTAACTGTACTTATTTGCTTCTCCTAATCTATGACTTTACTTTGTTACAGAACCTCGTCCACGTCCATGTACAAGCGACGAGTTTGAATGCGACGACCACAGCTGTATAGATGAAGCCAAGAAGTGTAACGGTTTCGCGGACTGTCATGACGGCGCTGATGAACGACATTGTCCATGTGCAGATAAGTTCCAGTGTGACAACGGGGTGTGTATCAATATGACAAGCGTATGTGATTGGGAAGACGACTGCGGAGACAACAGTGATGAGCCGTACGAGTGTTGTAAGTAGCGTAGAACTTTATTACCTTTATTAATAGAGTTAAGATGTTTTGCCTGAGGAAATGTGTAAAGGTTTATATAAGAGGGAGTTAAATGAACAAATCCAACACTTTCTCATTTATTTCAGCACCAAATCCTATGGTGTTACAATACGAGACGATTCTAATGAGTAGTAACACCATAGGGTTTAAAGTTCAAATAAAGATTTTAGTTTCTGAAATACTCCCTTTCTCTGGAGCTCTGTTATTTGACATAATGTTTGCACCAAACACTCTCAGTTTGCCCAATCAAATAAAGTTTTAGGGGTAAATAGGAATTACTCTGTCTCGTAAGTGCAAGCTGATCTAGTTTTGAAGATAGGTGACCACTCTCAGCCTGCTTTATGCTACCATCTACTATGATATAGAAAAAAGAATTTATCGTATATATTCAACATTATATAAAGTGGCACTATTTCTTAAGTGGAGGCCTAAAAAGGTGTATTTATTGGGTAATGAGTTAAGGTGTTTCAGACTATATATATCTGGTTGTGAATGTTCTTACTCTCTATATATGTTTTCAGCTATAAATGAGTGTTCTTCAAACCATCCGTGCAGTCAGTTGTGCGAGGACACGCCCACAAGTTTCCAGTGTAAGTGTCACCCTGGTTACAAGCTGAGGTCTGATGGACACACGTGTGAAGGTAAGTCACTTTCTCCTCAGCTGGGGCCTGTCTTACGAAAAGTCGTACGACAAATATTGTCGTACGTCAGATGCTAATTTTCTCAATTTTTATTTATTTTTCCATCGAATTCTGTCTTGTGATATCTCTTTGGAATCGTCTTTTTAAGACGATTCCATAGAGATGTCATAAGACAGGATTAGATGGAGAAATAAAAAATTACTGCTATTTTAAAGCTTTGAATTACGACCGTTTTTGTCATACGAAGTTTTGTAAGACGCGCCCCAGGAGAAATAAGAGTTTTCAAGGCTCCAGATGAGAGGGAGTAAACTTCACAAATCAAACATTTTCTCACTTATTTTAGCATCAAATCCTATGGTGTAACTACTCATTAGAATTGTCTCGAAGAGACGATTCTAATGAGTATTGACACCATAGGGTTTTAAGCAGAAATAATGATTTTAGTTTTTGAAATACTCCCCTTATCTGGAGCTCTGGTAATTAACCCATTACCCCATAAATACACCTTTAAATGTCTCTAATTTATTCCTCCTCTGAAGGGAAAATTTTCCACTTTATATAGCCATGATTATATATCATACGAAATATTTTATCATTCCTTGCAGATGGTAGTTTAAAGCAGGCTGAAAGTAAAGCAGAATGCACCCTAAGGCGCATTTAAGGCTCATTCTGGTTTACTTTCAACCTGCTTTAAAGTGGTCACCTATCTACATTAATAGAAATAAGCTATGGGGTAATGGGTTAAAAAGGCTGAAATGGGTAGAAATAATTAATTTGCAACGTTAAAACAGTTACAACTTTGCAAGTTATTCCCTGCTGGTAACATCATGTAACCCATGCCTAAAGGCTTGGGCAACATGATTTTCCTCAGCAGGGAATAAATTTTCATGTACCCTGGGAAGAAACGGTATAACTAAAAATATTTGGGAGATATGAATTTCCAGAGAAGAAATGTCAGAGGTCAAAATAAGGATCCAATAATGCCTACAAACAAAAACCTTTTGAACGTATTCCGGTTTCCAAAAAGGTACGAGAAATAATGATACATAACTGTATAACTATATTATAAGGATTTCTTGGAAAATAACAGAATACAACAGGATTTTGACCTCAAAATCGGACTCTATGGACGTTTTTCAACAGAACCCCCTACTGTCAGTTTCGCTATGAAAAATAGAATACTGATGTGTTAACCCTTTCCCCCATAGAAGCGACTTTTAGCTTATTTAATTTATTCCTCCGCTGAAGAAAGTAGTTCCAGTTTATACCTTCCTGAACAATAATCATAACAATATGTTATATAGCCTAGCAGATGGTAGTTTAAAGCAGGCTGAAAGTAAAGCAGAATGTGCCTTAAGGCACATTCTGCTTTACTTTCAACCTGCATTAAGTGATAACCTGTATTTAATGGTATACACGGCTTATTGGGTAAAGGGTTAACTCTTGCATAGCAGCCTGTTGGCACATGCACACTTAGGCAAATAGTGGGGACTGGCAAAATAAATTCTATTCAAGTTTTAACCCATTTTATGCGGGATACACTTTTAGACCTGTGTACCTCTAGGCAAACAGTTTTGATCACGGATCAGGCCCCACATTGTGGGGCCTGATCTGAGATCAAAACTGTTTGCAGCTAAGTCAATATTCTCTCTGAAACTGCTCAAATCTTTTGCAAATATTTGAGTTATAGCCGCTGCAGATGACATTTTAAAATAGCCGCCAAATATTACCCAGCATGCAATGGGTTAAAACTCATGTTTTCCTTTTGACAGATGTAGATGAATGCCGCACGGAACATCCATGCTCCCACTATTGTGTGAACACTATTGGATCATACTACTGTGAATGTGCCGAGCATTATACCATAGGCGTAGATGGCAAAGGCTGTGAGCTCAGCAGTGAAGGTAAGACTCCATAAACAGAGCTTCAGATAAAATAAAATAAAAAAAATAAATAAATAAAAAAAATATAAAAAGATAAAATGAAATAAATGAAAAAGGGGGAAATATTTCAAAAACTAAAATCTTTATTTCTGCATAAAACCCTATGGTGTCACTACTCATTAGAATCGTCTCAAAGAGACGCTTCTAATGAGGAGTAACGCCATAGGATTTTGTGTTGAAATGAGAAAATGTTGGATTTATTCAATTGAAACTCTGTTTATGGACACTCCATAAACAGTTTCAATTAAGGGGAATAATTCAAAAACTAAAATCTTTGTTTTTGCATTAAACCCTATGGTGTCACTACTCATTAGAATTGTCTCGAAGAGACGATTCTAATGAGTAGTAACACCATAGGATTTTGTGCTGAATGTTGAAATGAATGAGAAAGTTTTGGATTTGTTCAGTTGACTCCATGAACTCAGCAGTGAAGGTAAGACTCCATAAACAGAACTCCAGATAAGGGGAAGTTTCAAAAACAAAAATCTTTGTTTTTGCTTTAAACCCAATGGTGTCACTACTCATTCGAGACGATTCTAATGAGTAGTAACATCATAGGATTTGGTGCTGAAATGAGTGAGAATATGTTGGATTTGTTCAGTTGACTCGCTCTTACCTAAAGCACTGTGAACTCAGCAGTGATGGTAAGACTCCATAAACAGAGCTCCAGATAAGGGGAAGTTTAAAAAACAAAAATCTTTTTTTCCTGTCCCCTTTCTTTAACCCATTACCCCTTAAAAACGCCTTTTTACGCCTCTTATTTATTCCTCCACTGAAGAAAAAAGTTCCAGTTTATGCAGCCAAGAATATGTACCAGAAGAAATATTTTCCATATCCTAGAAGATGTTAGCTTAAAACAGGCTGAAAGTAAAGCAGAATGTGCCTATGGCACATTCTGCTTTACTTTCAACCTGCTTTAAGTGGTCACCTATTTTCAAAGCTAGAAATAGGCTAAGAGGTAATGGGTTAAGCAGTCCCATGTCTTAATCACTAGATAATTAACACAATTTAGTGGACGTAAAAGGTTCTGAATTCTACTCATATTTCTATAAATTCTGTTGTCCATTGTTAACTGTTGTTGATGCAGTAATGATAATAGAAAAAACATTATTACTTAATTTCCATTACTCAGAGTGATAAATTCTTTACCTGTGTTATTTTTCAGCCTGATTTAAAAAAAAACATTTGAAAAAAAATTGTTTTCTACTTTCTAGAGGGTCGCCCATACCTGCTCCTCTCTAACCGACACTACATCCGTAAGATGCAGTTTAATGGCACCAACGAGCCTCTGGTAACTGACTTGACGTACTCGGTGGCGATAGACTTTGACGTCCAAGAGCAGATGTTATACTGGACGGACATACTCAGTCAAAGCAGCACGATCAACAGAATCTCCATCAATAATACCGAGAATGCCACACTCAACAAACAGGTACCAGTGGCGCCATCTTTATTTAGTGTTATTCACATAGCAGTCCAACCTTTATAATTAGAATTCTCTTAACCCATTACCCCATAAATACGCCTTTAAGTTATTCCCCCACTGAAGAAAACAGTTCAAATTTTATACTGTCATGAACAGGTAACATAAGAAATATTAACTATATCCCAGAAGCTAGTAGCTTAAAGCAGGCTGAAAGTAAAGCAGAATGTGCCTTAAAGGGGCTCGCAACCGGATTTAGCATTAAAAATAGTAATTTGTAAATATATGTCAAATGCGTATATAAATGGGTAAGATTTAGTTTAGGATAATAAATTCTGTTAAAAAATGCATTTTTAAAAAAAAAAAAAAGAAGCTCTGGTGGGATTCGAACCCGTGACCCTCCGTGCGGAGACAAACATGACAAAATAGGAAGCGCCTTTATCCACGCGGCTACTGGCGCTCTCTATCTATATGGTAGCGAATCAACGTACTTCACTGGTAGCGATTGATATACGTTATTCGGCTCGGGTTTATGTCTGAGCCCGTGTAGAGAAGTAACAACAACTATACCATTAGCTAACGCTATAGAAAAACGATGGAAAATATCTAAAAAAACTAAGATTCGGTGACGATTCTTGAGACCTTTTTTGGACTGATCATATTTTTTAAATGTCAGAAGCCAAATAATGCCACAATGAGTATTTTATTTTATTTTGACAAGTACACCATCCGGTTGCGAGTCCCTTTAAGGCACATTCTGTTTTACTTTCAGCCTGCTTTCAGTGATAAACTGGTTATGGGGTAATGGGTTAAAACTATACTCTTAATTGAATCTCGTGCACAGGGGTATTTACTTTCAACCTGTTTTAAGTAATCACAATTGAAAAATAGAAAAATTGTAAATCTTAGGAACTTATAGAACCCATGCAATACTGGGTTTATTTTACTGTATTTCAGGTGTTACAAGTTGTACTATATTTTCAGGTATTACATAGCTCCACTGTACTTAACCCTGATGGTATGGCAGTCGACTGGATTGGACGAAACCTGTACTGGTGTGATCGTAACACGGACACTGTCGAGGTCTCTAGACTGGACGGCAAATACAGAAAGATTCTTGTCCGCGACAAATCATTCCTACGTGAGCCTCGTGCTTTAGAACTTTTCCCCAAGTACGGTTACCTGTACCTTACTGACTGGGGTGATGACCCTCACATCAGTCGAATCTCTATGGACGGAAAGATTAAAGAAAACATAATCACAGAAGAGGTGTCTTGGCCGAATGCCTTGACCATTGATTATATAACAGAAAAAATCTTCTGGGCAGACGCAAACTATGACTATATTGCGATGGCAGATTTGGACGGGAAGAATCGACATGTGATCATTAGCGAACATCTGCCGCACACGTTTGCCATAACAACGTTTATGGATTATATTTTCTGGACGGACTGGGAGTTTAACGGTGTGTATCAGGCTGAGAAGTTCTCCGGGAAGAAGAGGACACTTCTAGCAGCGATGTCGTTACGGCCTATGGACATTGTGGTGTATCATAGTATGAGACAGCCCAAATGTAAGTACAGTTACACTTTTATTTTACCACCTCTAAATTGTGTTAATTATTAGGTGTTCAATTAATGCCTGGATTTTGAAACTAACTCTACCTTTTAACTTGCTGAAAGGTTTCATTATAGATATAGAATGAGTATGTCTGGGCCTCACTAGGCAAACTGAGACAGATTGGTATAATATTTGCTGCATGCCTTTACAGTTTCTTTCACGTCTATCGAAAACAATTTTGTTGGGAGGTTGGGGAGTCCGTCAAAGGACTGAGAATAAAATGGTTTTTGATCTGAAAAAAAGTTGAATATGAATGAAAAAAAGTTGAATCCAGATCAGACACCACATTATGCGGAGACTTATCTGGATCCAAACTTTTCGCAAATGTTAGCCAAGTTGTGCTGAGCATGATAAATGTTAACAAAACATGGTATAAGCCTGAAAAATCATTTTATATGGGGAATAGGTAAAGGTATCACAAGGTGTTGTTATGGGTCAATCAATTACTCCACAGATACACCATTTTACGCCTTTATTTCATTCCTCCATTGAAGAAAATAATTTCAATTTATACAGTCATGAATATGCACCATAAGAAATATTTCCTATATCCTAGCAGATGGTATCTTAAAGCAGGCTGAAAGTAAAGCAGAATGTGCCTGAATGCACATTCTGCTTTACTTTCAGCCTGCTTTAAGCAGTCACCTGTCTTCAAAACTAGATCCAGGCTATGGAGTAATGGGTTAAAGAAACAATCTGACTGTACCACTTATTTGATATGTTCAGTGAAGGTAAATCCTCGTGTCTGTGGGGTCAAAACTAGAGCCAGGGTATGGGGTAAAAGGTTATAGGGCTAAAAGAAAAATATAAAAAAAAAATACTTTAAAAAAACTGACTGTACCACTGACTTTATTTTTCAGTGAAAGTAAATCCGTGTGAGGCCCTGAACTGTTATGGGGTAAATGATTATAGGGCTTATCTGACTGTACCACTGACGTTATTTTTTCAGTGAAGGTAAATCCCTGTGAGGCCCTGAACTGTACCCACCTGTGTTTGTTGAGGCCAGACCATGGTGTCTACAACGCTAGCGCCATCTGTGCCTGCCCCGAAAACCACAAACTCAACGACGACAATAGAACATGCAAAAGTGATTGTACAAGGTGAGAACTATATCTCAAGATAGCCATTCCATAAATGCAGAGTTGGTGTAATAGGCCTAGTTGTTTAAACTCATCTCGACTTAACCCTTTGAACCCTAGTCCCGCATATAGGCGTGCTTTTCAAACAGTGTACATGTGAAAAGTACACTTGTCCTATGCAAACAGTGAAGACCCTGATCAGAGGGCTCTGAAAGGAGCCCTCTGATCAGGTTCTTCACTGTTTGTCACAATGCCAAACATTGAGAAAAACAACCCTTAAAAGTCAGAAATGGACTAGACTAAAATGGAAACTGGAATTTTCCATTTAAAGTTTCAGGGAGGAAAGAGTTAAGCCTGATAAGACACCTCTACTTTTGTCTAGATAATGATTGAAGATCGATGGATGGTGCTCAATTAATGTAGCAACTTAATAAAGCTAAATGAAAATAAAGCAGCTTTCTGCTTTACTTTTATATTGCTTTAACCCTTTACCCCATAGAAGCGACTTTTAGCGAATCTGATTTATTCCTCCGCTGAAGAAAATAGTTCCAATTTAATCAGTCATGAATATATATAATAGGGAAAATTTTCAATATATTCTAGCACAGGATAGCTTAAAGCAGGCTGAAAGTAAAGCAGAATACGCCTTAAACGCATTCTGCTTTACTTTCAACCTGCTTTAAGTAGTAAGCTATTTTCAATTCTAGAAATAGGCTATCAGGTAAAGTAGTGTTTTAGCTAATGCGGAATGGCGGGGCGGCCCGCCCTTCTGCCCTTTTGATCCGCCCTTCTGCCCTTATTCCGGTGTAAGGATCCGCCCTAGTGCCCCTATTCTGTGCCCCTATCCATTTGATATAGACCGCCCCGCTGCCCGGAGCGATACCACTTACTGTCGCTAATCCCATTATTGCCATTCAGTGCAATGCGACACGCGCGTGTCATAGACAATCAACAATTATAGTGTGTAATCGACCGATACACATATGTATACCTGGTATGGTACCCCGCATAGCGAGAGTGTACGACTAAAGCCGGATTAAATCGAAACGCATGTTGGCCTCGTTGAAAAACAGAATATACGACACCCTTTTCCCTAAATTTAAACATTCATATGATTATTATCCATTATGAAGACTGAAAAAAAAAAATCACAGATTAAAACGCAAATGTGAGTCGGATCTTGGAAAAATATGCTCGATACAGGGCCAATAAAGAATGCTCGACGAACGAACATTTTAGGTGAATATAGATCTAAAACCGAAATTAATTTTCTTAGAAGGAAGTACTTTCCATACAAATCTTTATTAATATTCACGTACCAGAAACGAACAGTCTTCCAAATTTCGGAAATGGAAAATTCAAACGCGCACCGTGATTCGAACTTTTACACAAGTTGTCTTTACTCGTTTTATTGGCAGAAAGGTAATTCCCCGCATCTTTTTTTTAAACATCCAATGAATGTAGACGTTATATACACCCATTTAGAAAGACAGTGTTGAATCTATTGATGATTGACGTGAAATTAACAAATTACATCTTACAGGTGTATATTTCGCTGGAGTTTCGGGAAATAAGTTACGACCGAGAGAGGTTTGGTTGGTTTGATAAGGTCCGTTTCTGCCATCAAATACTACATACGCGCGAGAATCGAAGAATGGGATATTTCTATTTCTAAAAGTATCGGTTCTGTGCTGTTGTTTTTATTTTGGTAAGTTCATATTGAATGATCTATTTGAAACAGAACATCAGCGTGACAACACATATCTAAGTAGATCCTGTTTAATTTTTCCCATGATGCAGTCTAATTAATTGTATTCTGTTTTATGACAGGTGGTTGCTTAGGGAAGGCTGAATTTTATTAATAGGAAAATCCTTAAGACACCCACTTGCCTGGATACAGCAAAAATCCAATGCCAATAATTATTGTACTTTATAGTAGATCTATTTGTTTGTGTGCATGTTTAACTGTGTGCGATATTAGAAAAATCTCAAAATAATTTTAAATCAGACAAACAGGTAATACACCCTATACAAAGGACTTACCCAGGGCACTCTGATCTGGGTCTATACTATTTGCATAAAGGTAAAGACACTCCATAACCTAGTTTCTTGCTCTCTTTTTTTAAAGAATTAAGTAAGAGAATTGATATTTTCTAGTATTGATCGTTTTGGGGCTTTTACACCCCTGTTTTACAAAATACATTGTTGCAAAAGAATGGAATACTAGTTTAAATGCCAACCTCAATCAACAGCTGTAATGGGAAATCATCAGGTGCTGGAGTAAAATTTAGTTGTGTAACTTTAAATATTAATAATGTGTGATTTAAAGAAAAAAAATCTTGATCTGTTAATATTCTATTTGCAAACATTGGCTGATTTCATCCATTTTCCATAATACTTGTATGCATCTGTATAATGTACATGTATAGCTAAAATCCACTACATGTGCATACATGTTTATTATATATCTCTGTATCGCAAAATTGCACTATTTCATCATTTAAAGTCCAAAAAATGTCCGCCGCAGCGCAGGAGGGGACGCCCCTCCCCATTGTTCTATTGCCACATGTATAACCTTTATCTTTACAGACTTATATGCTGAATACATTAAAAGTGCTTATGGACCTATAAGACTTCGAATATGATGAAAGGACACCTAGAAATGTTAACAATCCCCTCGCCGAAGTTGCGGGTCCGCACTTTTTTTGCACCCTGCCCTTTTTTGGTGCCCCCCTGCCCCTTTTTGGTGCCCCCCTGCCCTTTTTGAGAGTCTGGCTAAAACACTAGGTAAAGGGTTAAGCAGTGATTTGGTTCAAAGGTTAGAAAGAGTTTGAGTTGTGTTTGAGTTCTTTCTCAAACTCAGAATATGACCAATCAAATGCATGAGAACAACCTCAGACTCAACTCTTTATGAACTTAACCCAGTGCTGCCATAAGTTGATCTTGAAAAATCCTAAGATTTCCAAATTTTCTATTTTCAAGCGTGATTACTTAAAGCAGGTTAAGAGTAAACCAGAATGTGCCTTTAAGCAACCATCTGCTAGATAAAACTCCAAAGATTTTGGAGAAAACAAATGGAGAAATGGCAGCCCTGTTTACACCGTCATTAAACACTAATTTACCATAAATCAGGGCTCCAGATAAGAGGGAGTAAACTGAACAAATCCAACATTTTCTCACTCATTTCAACACTAAATCCTATGGTGTTACTACTCATTAGAATCGTCTTTTCGAGACAATTCTAATGAGTAGTGACACCATAGCGTTTAATGCAGAAATAAAAGTTTTAGTTTTTGAAATACTCTCCTTATCTGGAGTCCTATATCACTTGGCTATGGGGTGTTAATATGTCATCTTTGTTTGTTTGTTTCAGCTCTCAGTTCCTGTGTGAATCCAGTTCCAAATGTATACCATTGTGGTGGAAATGTGATAATCATACAGACTGTGAGGACGGCACAGATGAACCTGATGACTGTCGTAAGTACCAATTAACATAGGCTTAGCTACTATCAGCCTCCTTGGTTTTTCTCATGTCTTTTATGCACATAAGGTCACAGAATGAGGTAATGAACAGGGACATGCGGCCCTTTCCGTAAAACTTTGTACGACAAATATTTTCCTAAGTCAGGTTATAAAAGTCTCAACTATAATGTATTTCTCCATCTAATCCTGTCTTATGACATCACTTTGGAATTGTCTTTAAAAGACGATTCCAACGTGATGTCACAAAACAGGAATAGATACAAATATCAGAAATAAAATGTATTTTAAAAGTTTCAAATTATAATCCTTTTTGTCATACAAAGTTTTTTGAAACGGGTCCCAGGGGCTTTCTTTCCGGGATCTACAAACCTCTTTTCGCCAGTCTATGTAAGATTGGCAGAAAATCCCGAGGATCACCCAGAGCTGCTAGTGAGAAATCATTGAGTCGCCAATAGCTTTGAGGATGACCACAGTAGTTGACAAAACAGTCTTCAGAAAAAATAGTGTTGTGTGTAGAAAAAAAACTATTCCTTAAATATTTATTTACAAACACAATGAAATTATTCAAGAACACCTCTGTATACCTCATATGGGTATCTGTGTTCAGTACCTTCAGTACTTTGATTTTCTACATGTTTTCTGTTCTATTGTAGCTTATTACCACTGTCAGCAGCCAGGCCTGTACCAGTGTAAGCATGCCACGTCTGTCAATGACTGTTTACCTCCAGTAGGTATCTATGATGCCGAGGCACAATGTGCTGATGTGTCCAGTACCTTCAGTGCTTTGATTTTCTACATGTTTTCTGTTCTATTGTAGCTTATTACCACTGCCAGCAGCCAGGCCTGTACCAGTGTAAGAATGCCATGTCTGTCAATGACTGTATACCTCCTGTAGGTATCTGTGATGCCGAAGCACAATGTGCTGATGTGTTCAGTACCTTCAGTGCTTTGATTTTCTACATGTTTTCTGTTCTATTGTAGCTTATTACCACTGCCAGCAGCCAGGCCTGTACCAGTGTAAGAATGCCATGTCTGTCAATGACTGTATACCTCCTGTAGGTATCTGTGATGCCGAAGCACAATGTGCTGATGTGTCCAGTACCTTCAGTGCTTTGATTTTCTACATGTTTTCTGTTCTATTGTAGCTTATTACCACTGCCAGCAGCCAGTCCTGTACCAGTGTAAGAATGCCATGTCTGTCAATGACTGTATACCTCCCGTAGGTATCTGTGATGCCGAAGCACAATGTGCTGATTTGTTCAGTACCTTCAGTGCTTTGATTTTCTACATGTTTTCTGTTCTATTGTAGCTTATTACCACTGCCAGCAACCAGGCCTGTACCAGTGTAAGCATGCCACGTCTGTCAATGACTGTTTACCTCCAGTAGGTATCTATGATGCCGAGGCACAATGTGCTGATGTGTTCAGTACATTCAGTACTTTGATTTTCTACATGTTTTCGGTACTATTCTAGCTTATTACCCCTGCCAGCAGCCAGATCTGTACCAGTGTAAGAATGCCACATCTGTCAATGACTGTATACCCCCTGTAGGTATCTGTGATGCCGAGGCACAATGTGCTGATGTGTTCAGTACATTCAGTACTTTGATTTTCTACATGTTTTCTGTTCTATTGTAGCTTATTACCACTGCCAGCAGCCAGGCCTGTACCAGTGTAAGAATGCCATGTCTGTCAATGACTGTATACCTCCCGTAGGTATCTGTGATGCCGAAGCACAATGTGCTGATTTGTTCAGTACCTTCAGTGCTTTGATTTTCTACATGTTTTCTGTTCTATTGTAGCTTATTACCACTGCCAGCAACCAGGCCTGTACCAGTGTAAGAATGCCACATCTATCAACGACTGTATACCTCCAGTAGGTATCTGTGATGCGAGACACAATGTGCTGATGTGTCCAGTACCTTCAGTGCTTTGATTTTCTACATGTTTTCTGTTCTATTGTAGCTTATTACCACTGCCAGCAACCAGGCCTGTACCAGTGTAAGAATGCCACATCTATCAACGACTGTATACCTCCTGTAGGTATCTGTGATGCCAAGCCACAATGTGCTGATGTGTCCAGTACCTTCAGTGCTTTGATTTTCTACATGTTTTCTGTTCTATTGTAGCTTATTACCACTGCCAGCAACCAGGCCTGTACCAGTGTAAGAATGCCACATCTATCAACGACTGTATACCTCCTGTAGGTATCTGTGATGCCGAGACACAATGTGCTGATGTGTCCAGTACCTTCAGTGCTTTGATTTTCTACATGTTTTCTGTTCTATTGTAGCTTATTACCACTGCCAGCAGCCAGGCCTGTACCAGTGTAAGAATGCCACCTCTGTCAATGACTGTATACCTCCTGTAGGTATCTGTGATGCCGAAGCACAATGTGCTGATGGATCAGATGAAACTGAATGGAATAATTGTGGTAAGTAACTTACCTAGTAAATAGAGGATAATCAATTTCTTTGGATTGATATGAAAAATATATCACGAGAATGGGTTGTTATCTGGTTAAAAAACGAGTCCGCAGGACGAGTTTTTTAACCAGATAACAATCCATTCGAGTGATATATTTTTCATATCTATTCAAAGGAATTGATTATTCTGTTTATTATATATATATATTAATGATGTTTTTACAGAAAAAACACAAAAAATTGATTAAATTGACTAAACTAATCATGACGTGACGTCAAGTAAAGTGATATCGTCACTTCATGTAATGACAATATCAACAGTGATGATATCAAATTAATCTAACGGAGAAATCTCTATAAATCATCTGTTTGTATATAATAAATACACCTTTTTATACCTTTCATCCACTAAAGAAAAGACAGTGGAAACATGATTCTTAGAGCTTGCTTAAGTACTATATAACTTGAATTTCAATAACCGTATTTGGCTTTGAAATATGGGTGAGTTTGATTTGTTGTCTTAAGGGTTAAGCAGTCAGGACTCCAGATATGAAGGAGTAAACTGAACAAATCCAACATTTTCACTCATTTCAGCACCAAATTGTATGGTGTTATTACTTATTAGAATCGTCTCTTCAAGACGATTCTAATGAGTAGTGACACCATAGGTTTTTATGCAGAAATAAAGATTTTAAAATTTTGATATACTCCCTTATCTTGAGGCCTGGTTAAGCTAGTTTAAGATACCGAAGTTTGACTATGCGTTTTGAATAAAAAGTGTTAGATATACCCAGTTTACAGTTCTTTTGATTGTATTGTTATTTCTTCTTCTTCCACAGTTGACTACCATTGCCTTGCCCACCAGTTTAAATGTGTTGATAAACCAAAATGTATCAGTGACACTAAAGTTTGTGACGGGAAACCAGACTGTGAAGATGGGACTGATGAACATAATTGTAGTAAGTGATATATATTTGTACATTTTACCTACAGTTAACCCATTTCATCACATAATTTGCGGTCTCGGAGTTGCATAAAGCGATTGTATAAATATCGTAATCCACTAGTGGAATATCGTTTTTTGGGCTCCGGCCTAACTTGTTCGTCCATAAGAGCTGCATGTAGTGGGGTGCCAAATGACGTCATTTACTGTGACGTTAACGTAAACAACGTAACTTTTGCCGGAAAATCTATATAGCGTAGGGTCTACAAACTACGGCTTCAAATCAATTTAATAGGTGCTTGAACTTGTAATGTGATAAAATAGAATTTCACATTCGTGTTCATTATTTATCATTTTTAGCTCACCTGAGCCAAAGGCTCAAGGTGAGCTATTGGGATGGCCCTGTGTCCGTCGTCCGACGTCGTCCGTCGTGCGTCGTCGTTAACAATTGCTTCAAATGACATCTCCTCCTATACCGCTTAACAGATTTCAAGCAAACTTTACAGAAATGTTCCTTGGGTCAAGCTCTTTCAGATTTGTTCAAAGAATTAAAAACAATGCAGAACTCTGGTTGCCATGGCAACCAAAGTGAAAAAATAAGGAAATCTTAAAAAATCTTCTTGTCAAAAACTACAATGACCAGAGCTTAGATATTTGGCACATAGCATCACCTACAGGTCCTCTATCAAGTTTGTTCAAATTATGCCCCTGGGGTCAAAATTGGCCCGCCCCGGGGGTCACAGTTTTACATAGAGTTATATAGTGAAAATTTCAAATGTCTTCTTCTCTGACACTAATATGACCAGAGCTTTGATATTTGGCATGGTGACACTTCTAAATGTCCTTTACCTATTTTGTTCAAATGGTTCTGGTCGGTTGAATATCTAGGTCATAATTCACATTCAATATATGTATAGCAGACAGCAATTCAGCATTATAAGAGTTAGACCCTAGCCTCATTTCCTACTGGCAGAGTTACATAACTGAACTCAGCCCAGTCAGGTCAGCTGAGGTTCACTGTAACCGCAGCATATGGTGTTGTCTGCAACATTTTTTATGCCCCTGCAGTTGGAGGCATATTGATTTTGTCTGCCTGCTTTTTTCCCGTCGCAGACGGGTCTGTTTTGTCTATTGACCCAATTTGACCGCTACAACAATTTAACCAATCAGGAATGATCAGAAATCCTGGTCAATGACCACATGCTTGAAATGCAGTACTCTTATCGGCCAATATGCCAAAATGGCCTAGACTGGCGTTCTGTTATTTTTTCACATCTATCTTGCGAGTGTAAACCTGGCAAAACAATGAGATGCAGTCTAAATTATTGCTGCGTTACTATGTCATCATTTCTAAATTTAGCATGGATAAGCTCTAAATTTAGCTTGTGGGAAAGTCTGTTTACGAAAGATGTTAGCCAGAATCAGTGTATACACTTGAGTGAATACTGTATCCCACAAAAAACTTTAACCTGCGACGGAATATCTTTTTTAAAGATATTTCTTGTTTTGTCTGTTTGTCAATTTGTTTGTCTGTCAGTCCACAACTTTAATCTTAGCCATAACTTTGTTAAAGTTAGAAACTTTATATCTTAGGTCATGTTCTGCAAAGGTCAATGTCATTTTTGAGTTATTTCCCAGTGTCATATTTTCTTGTCTTTGAGATAACTCCAGTTCTACTGATGTTAACCCATTACCCCATACATATGCCTTTTTATGCCTTTAATTTATTCCTCCTCTAAAGAAAATAATTCCACTTTATACAGTCATAAAAATGTAAGATATAAGAAATGGTATCTATATCTTAGTAGATGATAACTTAAAGCAGGTTGAAAGTAAAGCAGAATGGGCAATAAATAATCATACGGAAATACATGTAGCTTGATAAGAAGAAGTGTCATGGATAAGGGCCATAACTCTGCCAACAATATTTTTTTAAGTTATTCCAATTTGTCATGGTTTTTGTCTGGAAGATAATTCCATTTACAGCTATATTAAAATGTTGTCTTGCCTATTAAGCTAAGGCACAATGACCTCAGGTGAGCGAATTAAGGGCCATGGCCCTCTTGTTAATAAACTCGTTGACTAAAATGAATATGACGCTCACCAAGGCTCGCGTCATATTATTTTAGTCAACTCGTTTATTAAAAATTGATAAATAATGAGCACTCATACAATATCCTCCATAGATACACATTCTTAACCCTTTACCTGATAACCTAGTTATAATATTGAAGACAGGTTACCACTTAAAGCAGGTTGAAAGTAAAGCAGAATGTGCCTTAAGGCACATTCTGCTTTACTTTCAGCCTGCTTTAACCCTTTCCCCCATAGAAGCGACTTTTAGCGTATTAATTTATTCCTCCACTGAAGAAAATAGTTCCAGTTTATTCCCTCATGAACCATTACCATAACAAATATTTTCTTAAGGCACATTCTGCTTTACTTTCAATCTGCTTTAAGTGATCACCTGTATTTAATGTTATAAAAGGGTTATTGGGTAAAGGGTTAAGCTAAAATATGCTAGGCTATATAAAATATTTGTAATGGTTATTGTTCATGAGGGTATAAACTGGAACTATTTTCTTCAGCGGAGGAATAAATTAAATACGCTAAAAGTCGCTTCTATGAGGGAAAGGGTTAAGCCTGTAATTTATTCCTCAACATTACAACATTGTACAGACCAAGCACAGCTATTAACCCAGACTCTGTTTCTGAATTTGGTCTGTACTGCCAAAAAAACGTATAAAATACAGGTACATAAAATGCTTTAGATGCATGAGGGTGTCAAATAATGTAGATCAAGACCAGCCACTGTGTCTTTGACGCTCTGGCTGGTATTGATCTACACTGTTTGTAATGCAATAAGGCAGGTTTTGTTATTGCACAGCTCATATGTAAAATCAGATTGATTTTTGATTTAACTCTTTCCTCCCTGAAACTTTAAATGGACAATTCCAGTTTCCATTTTAGTCTAGTCCATTACTGACTTTTAAGGGTTGTTTTTGTCAATGTTTGGCATTATGACAAACAGTGAAGACCCTGATCAGAGGGCTCCTGCAGGAGCCCTCTGATCAGAGACTTCACTGTTTGCATAGGACAAGTGTACTATTAATATGTACACTGTTTGAAAAGGACGCCTATATGCGGGACTAGGGCTCAAAGGGTTAAATAAAGATTTTATAGCTGAAGGAACTGTTTTTGTTACAGCTACAGGACAGCAAGAATGTTTAGAGTCCCAGTTCCAGTGTAAGAGCACAAGGAAATGTACATTATATGCACAGTGTGCAATACTATTTATATTGCACTGTATATATTGCATGTTCATGTAATACAGATAATATAGCACAAGAACCTATTCTGTTACAGCTACCGGACAGCAGGAGTGTTTAGAGTCGCAGTTCCAGTGTAAGAGCACGAGGAAATGTATTGCCTACTTGTGGCAGTGTGACGGGGAGAACGACTGCCTTGACCATTCGGATGAACTAGACTGCAAGAATCGCACCTGCAAAGAGCACTTTATTAAGTGTGTCAAGTCTCGTAAGTATGAGCATACAAAGTGAAATCTCCCTTTAAACCATAGTTTTCTGAAAGAGTGTCCATTTAATCTGTTGTATAATATATTTTCCCCATTGCTCTATAGCCTGTTTCTAATTTTGAATAAAGATGACCACTTAAGGCACAGTCTGCTTGCTTTCAGCCTGTTTAAGCTATCATCTTCTAGGATATAGCATATATTTCTTATGAAATATATTCATGACTATAAAATTGAACTATTTTCTACAGTGAAGGAATAAATAAAAAGGCATATTTATGGGGTAATGGGTAAATAAATCACTTTACAGATTCATGACTGTATAAAATTGAACTATTTTCTACAGTGAAGGAATAAATCAAAGGCGTAAAAAGGAGCACTTATGGGGGTAAAATGGGTTAATAGATCACTTTACAGAGGTTTAACCCTTAGCCCGCCAAATAAATTGTCGTCTGCTATATTTCTCGTCTGCTTCAAGTTTCAAAGTGCTTCAAAGTTGCTCAAAATTGCTGAAAATGTTGTCCGAGTGTCAAACAGCTTGGATCCGGATGAGACGCCGAGTTACTCGGCGTCTCATCCGGATCCAAGCTGTTTGCATATGGAGCTATAGTCGTGAGTGGCAGGCTAAGGGTTAATGATACTTGTAACTGTAACTTTCAGAGAAGTGTATACCAGAACAGTGGCAATGTGATGGGGAGCACGACTGTGGAGCTGATGATGATACTGATGAAGCCCAGGAGATCTGCTGTAAGTACAGTAAAACATCTTTTGATTTATAGAGCTTTATCAGTTAGATAAATTTTATATGCGTCACAGTCCCTTTTGCAGTGAGAATATCATTTTTGATCAAAACTTGAGTTGGAGACATCATGTAGAACAAACTTTAAAAAAATGTAATTCCTATCTCTACCTTCTTCTCCGACTTAAATCTTATCTGGACTTGCATTCTAGAAAGCTTTTTTTCAATGCATATATTTTGCCACACCTTGACTATTGCTGTACAATATGGGGTAATTGTAGCAGTGAGTTCTGAACTCTGTACTGAAATTTCAAAAGCGTGCTGCTAGAATTATTTTAGACAAGGAGTTTGATGCACCATCAGAAGAACTATTTCAAGAACTTAAGTGGATGAAAATAAAAGATAGAATAATTTACAAAAAAGCTCTACAAGTATACAAGTCACTCAATAATCTAAACCCAGAGTACTTGAACACTAAATTTAATCTTAAAACAGGACGATCCCTCAGATCTATAGATAATATGGAACTTATGATTCCAAAACCAAGACTCGAGTTCTTTCGTAAATCACTTCTTTATTCGAGTCCGAAAATATGGAACAATATACCTAAACACATTTGACTTTCTGATACAGTTGACCAGTTCAAGAAATCCTATATAAAATGGATCTTCTCAGTCTGAAAAGTAAAGTCCTCTCTCAGTGTCTCCTTCAATTTTGACTTCGAATTATGTGTATATGAATGTACATGTATATATGTGTAGATGAAAGATATAAACTCTTTTGTTACTAGCTGCATAGAACTTTTGAACTTTCAATTTAATGCATTACGTTGAGAGTTTAAAAGTTTTATGCAACTATCTTGTTGACTGCTTATTTATTGTGTACTTATTTTCAACTGTATAATACCTTTCATTGCAAGATACATCAATTAACTTCTAAAAACTTAATAATGTAAGTGTAACTGATGTTTCCTTAGTAATATGAATTATAACTATTTATTAAAACTTAGTGAAACATATATGATTACACCATTATCTTTTGAGTATGGCAATGACTGGTACATATTCTTAATTTCTCTTGTTCTTATGTGCTAACTTTCTGTATATAACTACATGTATGTACATGCCATGATTGTGGACCATATTGAAAATTGGTTACACGCCAAATATGTTATCCACGTAAAATAAAGTCGTTATTATTATTATTATTATTATTATTATTATTTTGTCGTGTCACATCACAAAACCTTTTGTGACGTTGCACATAAACAATAAATTTTGTGTGTTTAAAAATACATGTTAGTAGGTTACAGCAGGTTGAAAGTAAAGCAGAATCTGCCTCCAGGCGCATTCTGCATTACTTTCAACCTGCTTTGGTAGATCATCTGTCTTCAGAATAAGAAACAGGCTATGGGGTAATTGGTTAAAATGTAGAAACCAGTATTACACAGTTCATGTGTGTGACCTATATTGGCTGCTTGGTATAAAATGTGTTGTTTTCTGGTTCCCAGCCCGGGTGACATGTGGTACAGACAGTTTCAGCTGTGGTAACTCTCACTGTATCCCAGCTCGCTGGCATTGTGATGGAGACTCGGACTGCAGTAACGGACAAGATGAAAAAGATTGTCGTAAGTATTTCAGTTAATATGTCCCTCCAAAATAGCACCATATCTGTTAAGGTAAATGCCAGTGATCAGATGCCCGTCTTACCAAACAATGTATGACAAAAAGGGTCGTAGGTTAAACCTTTAAAATGCATTTTATTTCTGATTTTTCCATTGAAAAGACAACACCAATGAGATGTCACAAGACAGGATTCGATGGAGCAATAAATAATAATTGAGACTTTTATATTCTGACTTATGACAACATTTGTTGTACAAAGTTTTATGAAAAGGCCCCTTGACTCCAAATAAGGGGTTAGATTGTGTGTCTGAACATTCTCTCTCTTAACCCTTTAATTGATAAAAGTGCCTTTTTATGCATTTGATTCATTCATCCACAGAAGAAAAATAGTTCCAACTCATTAATATCCATCATAAGAAAAAGTTTCCATATTCTGATAGATGGTAGCTTAAAGCAGGTTGAAAGTAAAGCAGAACGTGCCTAAAGGCACATTCTGCTTTACTTTCAACCTGCTTTAAGTGGTCACCTGTCTTCAAAACTAGAAAAAAAGGCTTTGAAGTAAAGAGTTAATCATGTTTTCTCATGTTAAATCTTCCTCTTAAGATGATCTTAAAATTATCATAATACTGAAATAGAAAATATTGTATGCATTGCATATTTAGTGACTTTTGACTAATATTTACTAACAGTTATTACCAACAGTAATTAATTGAATTTAATTGAATATGACATAGTATGTGGTAGTGTTACTTATGTTTTAAGATGATGTACTCATGTACAAGTCTGAATAAAATATGTTCTGTTCTGTTAAATAGTGGGGCCTGATCAGGATCCAAACTATTTACCAAAGTTATCAACACAGTTAAGAAAGAGTTAATTGAAGTCTATTTCTGTTTCAGCTTCAAAGAATTGCACGGCGGAAGAGTTCAAATGTGATGATGAGAAGAAATGTATACCCATGACCTCGAAATGTAATGGCCTCAACGATTGTCGGGACGGCACTGACGAGAAAGATTGTGAATACAGTAAGAAAATTGTTGTTCTTTTCCTTTGATTTTGATGCCCCCGCTTTGCCTGTGTTTGAATGTCCACAAGCTTAACCCTTTCATGATCAAATTGTTCGAAAGATTTTTACCATCCTCGCAGCTTTACTGTCATCTGTTATAGTATCATTGACTGCAAGACTCATTTCAAAGTTAGATTTGTTGTATGACTTAGTAAATATCGATAAGAGTGTCAAAAAGTTTGGATCCTGATCAGACGCCACGTTATGCGGCGTCTGATCAGGACCCAAACTGTTTGCAAACAGACTTTACGGCGTCATGGAGAGTGATAGGGTTAATCTTGGCTGTAACTTTGGAACTAGAGACGAAAAATGTCTTCATATTTTGCATGTTTGTTCAACTCAAAAAGCTTTTGAGCACAGTAAAACTTGGATCATGTCAGATAAAATTCAAGGTCATTTAGAGGTCAAAGTCACGTCAGGGGGTCATAGTGTTTGTAAACTGCATCTTGTTTAATGCCAATATTTGGCTTCATTGCGCAGTCTGAAAACTATAAACTTTTCCAATTTTCTGTAATAAATGGCTCAAAAGACTACAAAGCATTTTGTTTAAAAAAAATCAATTTAACTCTTTCTGGAAAAAATTATTTTGTAAATTTAGTAAACTTTACTTTACCATTCAGACAAATAGTTGCTTAAGTTGTTACAGCCACCGTAGCCTAATGACTGCCTGATGTAATCCAGGGCTCCAGATAATGGGGGTATTTCAAGCACTAAGACCTTTATTTCCGATTTAAACCTGCTGAGTTCCGCTGTCTTTAAGACAATTCTAATGTGTAGTAACACAATAGGGTTTGGTGCAGACATCTGGAGCCCTAAAGAACTTATGTCAATGCTATATCATTGAATTGTTTCTTAAACCTTGTTTGACTCTATCTGTTTTTCTATTATAGCTAAATGTACTGGGGACGACTTCCAGTGTAAGTCTATTCCTCGTTGTATACCTAAGGCCTTCAGATGTGATGGACATCAACAGTGTATGGATGGATCTGATGAAGAAAATTGCACAAGTAAGCTCCAGCTTCCCAGCTCTTGTACATGTTGTATACCACTTTTATAAGCCTATCTTCAGACGGGGCATATTAGGGTATGGCAATATCCCTCCATCCCGTTTTCCACACTTTTCCCATACATGCTTTGACATATGAAGATGAAATTTGGTAATGGCATTGTTTTGAAGAGTTTATGTCGAAAATATTCTATGGGGAAGCCTGGCTGGAAAAGTTGGTGGTTCTACACAGATGCAAACCTGAAACTATATGTGAAATACTTTAAATGGATTCTGCCCAAATGCATTAATAGCAAATTCAAATCCTGTCAAAATGAGATTTATTTTGTTTACACTTTTCCAGCGCAATGTCCGGCCCATGAGTTCCGCTGTAAGAACAGCACTAAGTGTATGACCATGCAGTGGAGGTGTGACGGGGACTATGACTGCACAGACAGATCAGACGAGGTCGATTGCTGTAAGTCTTAACTTGTTCATCCCTGAAACTTTTATCAAATTAAGTTTAGTCAGTTTGTGACTATTTCAGATTGATTTTAATAATAAATTGCAAATGATAAACAGTGCAGATCAGAGGGTCTCTGTAGTGTAGGAACCCTCTGATGAGGGGTTACACTGTTTGTATAGGACACATGTATTATTCACAGGTACACTTGTTTGTTGAGTATAACTAAGGTTTAACCCTTAGCCTGCCACTCACGACTATAGCTCCATATGCAAACAGCTTGGATCCGGATGAGACGCCGAGTAACTCGGCGTCTCATCCGGATCCAAGCTGTTTGACACTTGGACAACATTTTCAGCAATTTTGAGCAACTTTGAAGCACTTTGAAACTTGAAGCAGACGAGAAATATAGCAGACGACAATTTATTTGGCGGGCTAAGGGTTAATGTATTGATCTTTATTATGAGTAATTTTCAAATGGAATATTCCATTTTCTAATAAATGAAAAATTAATATTGTGCCAAAAGGGTTTTCTCTTAACCTTTTACTCCATAAAAGGCACATTTTGCTTTACTTTCAACCTGCTTTAAGTGGTCACCTGTCTTCAAAACTAGAAACAAGCTAGAAACATATGGGTTTAATCCATTACCCCAATAATGTTTCAAGCATTGAATATAGATTAAAACTTAAAAGCTGTTTGAAAGTAAAGCACAAGCCGCCTTTAGGTGCATTCTATTTTATACTTGCAACATGCTTTAAGTTTTAATATGCTTGGATAAAGAAAACATTTCTTATGGCACATAAACATGACAGTATATTAGATTGGAACAGTTTTCTTCAACGGATGAAAAAGTTTTAGGCATAGAAAGGTATATTTATGAAGTAATAGGTTAATAGGAAATGAAAAGATGTTTAACCCTTTCCCCCATAGAAGCGCCTTTTAGCGGATATGATTTATTCATCCGCTGAAGAAAATAGTTCCAATTTAATCAGTAATGGATATTTATTATAAGGAATATTTTCTATATTATAGCACATGATAGCTTAAAGCAGGCTGAAAGTAAAGCAGAATGCGCCCTAAGGCGCATTCTACTTTACTTTCAACCTGCTTTAAGTAGTCACCTATCTTTAATACTATAAATAGGCTATCAGGTAAAGGTTTAACTTTGACTTTCCTTGTAGATAAATATGCGTGCCAGTACGGCCGATTCCGATGCAGCAACCATGTGTGTATCCCAATGTACATGGTGTGTGACGGTAGCAATGACTGTACAAGTAAAGAGGACGAATCACCGGCATTGTGTAGTAAGTTACATCTGTCTGCAGTCATCCTTATATACAGAGCTCCAGATAAGGGGAGTATTTCAAAAACCTAAAATCTTTATTTCTGCATTAAAACCTATGGTGACACTACTCATAAGAATCTTCTCGAAGAGACGATTCTAACGAGTAGTGACCCAATAGGATTTGGTGGTAAAATAAATGAGAAAATGTTGGATTTGTTCTGTTTACTCCCTCTTATCTGGAGCCCTGCCTATACAGTAAAAAAAACTCTCCATAACGTCATTAAACTTGTATGGATTATTAGGTGTTTACGACAGGTGACTGTTTAAAGCAAGGTGACAGTAAAACAGAAAGCTCCTAAAGGAGCTTTCTGTTTTACTGTCACCTTGCTTTAAAACATACATAATTATCTTAGAATTTTAAATATAAAACTTATCTTGAGCTCTTGACTTAAATGAAACTGATGAGCCATAGTCTAGTGGTAATGTAATAGATTGTTAATCCAGGGGTCAAGAGTTGGGCATTGCCCATCTTTCTCTGTATCCTCTTTTGTATATCTGGGATGTCGACCTAGCCCCAAAGTTGGCGCAGAGAGAGAAATGGTCATAAAACTGCCTTATGCAAAATCATTTATTTTACAGACAATGTTTTGGACTGTGAGTTTGATGAGTACACTTGTAAGAAGGAAAGGAAATGTATATCTATAAGCAGTGTGTGCGATGGCAAACCAGACTGTAGAGGGGGAGACGACGAAGATGACAAGCTCCTGTGTTCCAAAGGTATAGTCCTGTTACTTGATTACACGTACCACGCCTAACCCATTAACACTCATTTTTGCACCAAATCCTATGGTGTTACTACTCATTAGAATTGTCTCGAAGAGACTATTCTAATGAGTAGTGACACCATAGGGTTTTATGCAGAAATATAGATTTTAGTTTTTAGCTCACTTAGACAAGCTCTTGTGTTCTAAAGGTATTGTCCTGTCCTTTGATTACTTGTACCACACTTAACCCATTTACACTAATTTCTGCAACAAATCATATGGTGTTACTTCTCATTAGAATCGTCTCGAAGAGACGATTCTAATGAGTAGTGACACCATAGGGTTTTATGCAGAAATAAGGATTTTAGTTTTGCTCTTAAAGTATAGTCTAGTCACACAGCTACTAGAGGCTGAGATGAAGAAGATAACAAGCTCCTGTGTTCTAAAGGTATAGTTCAATCTTGCAATTACTCATACCTTGCTTAACCCATTACCCCATAAATACACCTTTTAACGCCTTTAATTTATTTCTCCACTAAAGAAAATAGTTATAATTTATACAATTATGAAAACATCATTAGAAATAATTTCTAATTTCTAGAAGATTGTAGCTTAAAGCTGGTTGAAAGTAAAGCAGAATGTGCCTTAAGGCACATTCTGCTTTACTTTTAACCTGCTTTAAGTGGTCACCAATCTTCAATACTAGAAACATGTGATGCCTGTCTTGTATATCTGTACCTCCTTTGTCAAATAGTTTTTGCCCGTTTATTCAAGGCATCTTATGCTAGACAACAATTGTTCATATGATATGCCAAATTTTAAGGAGAAGATCCTGATAAGCAATTATGCTTCTGTTCTAATCCTAATTATGCTGTCAAATATGTTAGTATTCATGCAATGTTTTTCCTGAATAAAATATGTTTAAACTAATACTAGAAACAGGCTATGGGGTAATGGGTAAACCCTTTCCCCCCTAAGAAGCCCAAGACTTTAAAATGTTCACCTCTACCATAGTACTACTACTAAGCCCATAGTGGAGAGATAAGAACATTAGTATTTGAAATGCATACCATGTCTTGAGCTCTTGTTATAAAATCATAAGGGGCCTCCGTGGCCTAGTGGTATAGTCACTGTGACTTACATCACTAGGCTCGTCACCGCTGTGAGTTTGAATCCCAGTAAGGTCGTTCGGATTTTTCATGTTGGGAAGCCTTCCAGCTTGCTTGCGGAAGGTTGGTGGTTCTACCCAGTTGCTGATTTGTGTCTGAAACAGTGCATAGAGGGCTTCTGGGGTCTTCCTCCACCTGTAATAAGCTGGACGTCGCGATATGACTGAAATACTGTTAAAAGCTAGGTAAAATCATAACAAATCAAATAAAATCACAAGTGTAATATTTTGGTTATGTTTTCAGAAAATATGGTACCATGTGGCCTGAATATGAGTGGTTGTTCCGGCGACTGTTTGTACTTGAAGAATCTGATGCTGCGGAAATGTTCCTGTCCACAGGGTTATGTCCTGGGTGATGACAAAGTCACATGTATGGGTAAGTAGTGCACAGCAATATGTAGAGCTGAGAAGACATTAATCCTTCTCAATATTGTGAAACCTCTCTATTACTGTCACTGAAAAAGACTAATTGATTGTATGACAGGCAGATGATTGCTTGACCCTTTGAGCCCTAGTCTCGCATATAGGCGTCCTTTTCAAACAATATTCATATTAATAGTACACTTATGTGCAAACAGCAAAGACCAAGATCAGAGGGCTCCTGCTGGAGCCCTCTGATTAGGGTCTTCACTGTTTGTCATAATGCCAAACAGTGACAAAAACAACCCTTAAAAGTCAGAAATGGACTAGACTGAAATGAAAACTGGAATTGTCCATTTAAAGCTTCAAGGATGAAAGAGTTAAAGGAAGGTTACAGAGTGAAAAAAATCAAATGGGCTGTTAGCTTCACTGTAAAAACAGTAATGTCCATTGCAAATAGTTTGAAGCCAGTTCACACGCCAAGTTGTTTGTGACATGGATTAAAATAATTGGTTGATATTTTCAAGAACTGGTCATGCTCAACGATAAGGGAGGAATTGCCGAAGACATCTAGTTTACAATCTTATCTAGAGCCCGGATTGTCTAGTTGTTCACTGTGACTGTTCTATTTTTAGTTGATGATCCGTGCAGGAAGTGGAAGACTTGCTCCCAGCAATGTACAAGACTAAATACCACTGTGCACTGTTCATGTGAGACCGGGTACCGGCTGTATACAAAAGCTGACGGCACAGTAGAGTGTATGGCAGAAGGTAGGTTAGGTCTTGCTAAAATTACTACAGCGAAACTCCTGTTCAACTTATATAGAGGCTATGGGGTAATGGGTGAAATCAGAAATAAAGATTTTAGTATTTGAAATTCTCCTCTTAGTAAGAGCTCCAGATAAGAGGAAAATTTCAAATACTAAAATCTTTATTTCTGATTTAACCCATTACCCATTTTAAAGAAAGATGATCACTTAAAGCAGGTTGAAAGTAAAGCAGAATGCGCCAAAAGGCGCATTCTGCTTTACTTTCAGTCTGCTTTTAGCTGTTATCTGCTAGAATATAGAAACAATTTCTTATGAATTTTATTTGTGACAGTATAAATTGGAACTATTTTCTTCAGTGGAGGAAAGGTGTAAAAAGGCATATTTATTAGGTAATGGGTTAAACCCTACGTTATCACTACTCATTAGAATCATGTCTTCCACTTTTGACTATTTAGAATTGATTTTAAATATATACATGTATTGCAAAAATAAAAGCAGTGCAGACCCTGACCATAGCGCTCCTGCATTTACAAAAAGTGCCGACTCTTGCAGGAGTCCTCTGATTAGGGTCTACTATATTTGCAGAGGACAAGTACACTCTTCACATGTACTTTTTTAACCCATTACACCATAGCCTGTTTCTAGTTTTGAAAATATGTGACCACTTAAAGCAGGTTAAAAGTAAAACAGAATGCGCCTGAGGGCGCATTCTGATTTACTTTCAGCCTCCTTTAAGCCACAGTCTGCTAGAATATAGAAAATATTACTTATGCTACATATTTTGACTGTATAATGTGGAACTATTTTCTTCATTGTAATAATAAATTTAAGTCATAAAAAGGCGTATTTTTGGGATAATGGGTTAACGACTAGTAAACTGGGGCCCGTTTCATAAAACTTCGTACGACAAAAGTTGTCGTAAGTCGGATTATAAAAGTCTTAATTATTTATTTCTCCATCTAATCCTGTCTTGTGACATCTTTTTGGAATCGTCTTGAAAAGACGATTCCGAAAAGATGTCACAAGACTGGATTAGATGGAGAAATCAGAAATTAAATGTATTTTAAAGTTTGGACTTACAATCGTTTTTGTCGTACGATGTTTTATGAAACGGGCCCCTGTTCACTAGGGTTGAATGTGGAGGAGTATAATATTCTGTGATTATTTCAGGAAACAAACCCACATTGCTCATTGCTTGGGAGTCTGAGATCCATGAACACCAGATTCACGATACCTCAACTGACGCACAAGGACAAGTAAGTAATATGACTGATTATCTAACCCATTCTTAGCTGAAAACATGTATACAATATAATCTCTCTATTACAAAATTGTTTTCCTTATGTAACTGGTACACATAAAGGGAGTCATTACCAATTGCCAAAACTGACCATTTTCCCCAATCTTTGGTATTAAAATTCCCAATTTTAAGAGTTTAGATCAAGCAGAGTTTGTTTTAAGCATCTTTAAAGCGAAACCTGCTAATGCAAGCTGAAGCTCCATGCCCTTACAGAGGGTATAATGGAATAACTTATTGCAAGCAGTCAAATTCAGTTTGAATTTTTTATAGTTAACTGTTTGATATGGTCCATGCAAGATTCCCAATTTGACTAAAACGACTCAAATTTCTTCCAATTGGATTAAAAATGATGCAATTTTTTCCCAATTTGTTCGTAACTCGTTTATTAAAAATGATAATTCATGAGCACTCGTGTAAGATCCTCTCTATCATGCCTGATATTATTTCAGATTACTACTGCCCCCTATCTGGTCAAGTCTGTTGATATAGACATGACAGCTAACTCCAGCAAAGACTGGGATTTATTTGTGGTTTACGGACCGCCTGGCCTTATAACCAAAGTAAATTACGGAAGCTCTTCAATGCCAGAGATCAGAAAGGACATAGAAAAACCAATTAGAAATACCCGTGAGACAGCAGATGAGGAAATTGTGGTAAGTAAAATGCGTGTCTGGCCTGCTGTAACAGAAGCAGACTCTGTGTTTGCAGGGATCAAGATAAGGGGGAGTAAACTTAACAAATCCCCAACACTTTCTCACTCATGTATATACCAAATGTATGGTGTTACTGCTCATTAGAATCGTCTCTTCGAGACGATTCTAATGAGTAGTGACACCATAGAGTTTAAAGCAGAAATAAAGATTTTAGTTTTCCAAATACTCCCCTTATCTGGAGCTCTGTATTTCAAGTACAGAGCTTCAGATAAAGGGAGTATTTCAAAAGGTTAAATCTTTATTTCTGCATTAAACATATTGTGTCAATACTCTTGCGGGGATTCTGAGTAGTAACACCATAGGTTTGGTGCCTACATGAGTGAGAAAATGTTGATTTTGTTCAGTTTAGTCCCTCTTATCTGGAGCGCTGGACTTATTGTGATTTACAGTTATAATGTAATGTTGACATTCAATGATTATTTCATAAACCAAACTTTTTATTCTGCCCTTGTGGTGGTAAGTTATGGGCATTTATTTATGCTTTTCGCTGGATTACCGGAAAATAGCAGTGGATTATCACTTGGTAATCCACTGCAGTGGATTATCACCAATCGCCGTTTTCCCCGTAGGGCTCCCAAAAAATCGTAGTCAATCGTGTCTTATCGTTAAATTCTGGCAGTCCGATTTGTCGCGAACTACTCACCGGAAGAGCACGAATCCAAACTCTGGAGCAACGAAGTAATTCGGATGACGTCAAATCAATAAATAAGTGACGTCATCGTACGGGAAACTGTTTCGAAAATGTGTTCGATATAAAATTGGGGCTCAACACTGGGTAAATCATTTACTTTCGCTTTCTCAATTGTCGAACAATTTCGTTTAAAAAGTGGCTTAAAAGCATAAATAAATATAATAATTGTATTTTTTCAGTATAAGATCAAATTTAATCCATTGAGTGAACATCAGACTGTTATATTTTCACTCAATGGATTAAATTTCTATCTTATACTGAAAAAAACAATTATCCTCTATGTACTGTTTTACTCCTGTCTGCAGTGCCCCAGATAAGAAATTGTTAAATAGGGTACTTCACTCCTCTCTTTCAAATTAATAGAGTGAAATGAAAAATAATAGAGTACCTGCTGGTTTTCGTAACTCGTGTCGCTCAAATAAGCCGTTTCAAAGTGAAAAATGTGGTTTTCTTCAGTATAAATAAGCATCCATTGATCTAAAAGGCATGCTGTTCATATATAGAAAAGACATTTAGTAACTATACTGGAATATTGTATTGACACTTCATGTAGTGCTGGTCTTGTAAATAAAAATTCAACAGAAGACATAAATACACACTGTTATTTGTAACTGATGTTTGACAGTTGACTTGTAACTGTACCTAGTCTTACAGTTTAATACAAGCACTTTTCTAACAATTAATTTTTCAATTGTAAGCATTCATCAGTCCTTGCTGCTGCATTCAGGTTCCTTCCTACACATTGTTAAACTTAAATTATTAGTGCAGTTTACATATTTTCGTTGATTTCCGCGTATATCAAACCAGGGGGAATGGGTGTTTTCACTGCGAAAATGTTTCATCTTTCACATGAACGATGTACGTAATGTTTTACATTGTACTTTGATCGTGATTCTGATTTAACCACCGCCGATTGAACTATAATCAATTAATAACAATAGTTTTACTATACTGGCTGGGGAAGTCTTCGATTCAGATTGAAAATAACATAAAAAGACGGTTTCAAAAACCAGAACAAACGTTTTACTTACCATTTCGGTCGCGGTGCGATATTTTAACAGAAACCGCGAAAACAAGTGTCAATTAGTCTTAATTGATCAAGTTATTGAGACGCTTATGGAGATAAAGAACAGCAAGCGTCTAGCAATGGATAGGTAAAATTATCAAAAATAAGCAATCGGAATACTTCAGCTATTTCCCCCGTTGCGCCTCGCGAAAAGTTGTTGGAAATCAGCCGAGAGGTAACGATTTTGGAAGAAAATGAAACTGGAAGTCGTTAGCGAAATCGGTCTAGATTGCTTTTTGTACGCATCTACGGTGATATGTTTAGCGTATCTTATAAAAGGCTTGCGTATTTGATACGCACTGAATTTATTTTCAAAGCGTATTTGGTCATTTTTAATGCGTAAAATACGCCGATACGCAGCTTATCTGGGGCACTGTGTCTGTTGTTTAATTGGTTTGATTTTCTGTTCCCTTATCCATCCATATCTATGGTACATACTTTATCTGTCCAACTCCTCCTAGTTTTTTAAGCTACAATATTATAGTTATACATGATGTCTTCATACATACCACACAGTGATTTTTTTCCTTCATTTGTGAATGGGTCCGGTACCCCTTAGATTGTGAAAAATTAGTGTTGTTTTACTCAAAATTGTGAACAAAATCTGGTGATATTGTGACAAGAAAATATGGAACAAGAGAGAAAAACTTGTAATTTCCTGCAAAATGGTGGGGAATTTAGAAGGAACTGATATTTTTTGGAAGGCAAACACTTTTATAATTAAGTCAGCAGCGTAGGGAGGGCTTAAGCCATGTCTTTATCAATAATGCCTTTTTGAATTGTGAATCAATTTGGGTCCCTTCTGAATTGTGAAGGGTCCTTTTATGGGTACCAGTTATAGAAGGAAAAAAATCGCTGCCACAGATGTGCATGTTTTCCTGTTTGATTTCACTTAACCCATTACCTCATAGTCTGTTTCTAGAATTTAAGATAAATCATGGCTTAAAGCATGTTGAAAGTAAAACAGAATGCGCCTTAAGGCGCATTCTGCTTTACTTTCAGCCTGCTTTAGGCTGCAGTCTGGTAGGATATAGAAAAATATTTTGTCTGATATATAACCATGACTGTGTAAAGGGTGATTATTTTATTCAGGGAGGAATACAGTTAAAGGCATAAAAAGGCTTATAACATAACAGACGGTGTGAGCGTTGAATAACACCCGTTGTTTAAATGTCATATATAACTAGTTATATAACTATGCAAATGAGGTACGCCACGACGTCGTTTACTTGTGACGTCGTTAAAATGCGTTCTATGCGCGTTCGATTTCCAACGTCTTCATTCCATCATGTAGATTCAATTTATAGAATTTTGGTGTAATTAATCAATATAAGATCTGCATGAAAGTGTTTATTAATATATATAACAACATAAGCATTATGCTAGTGAACGGGGTTAATTTGGAACAACTTTTTTCCTGTATAGTTCTACTTATATCGCGCTTAGCATTCACTTGACCTCAAAGGCTGCGATAAATAACATTTCTAGGTTTTGTTATAAAAAGAATATAACATTCGTGTTAATAATTTATTGGATTTATCAAACTCGTCGTTTTAGACAACGATAAAAACTCGGCAAAGCCTCGTTTTTATCATTTTCTAAAAGACTTGTTTAATAAATCCAATAAATTATGAACACTCATGTAATATCCTATATATATATGGGGTTACAAGTTGAAAAGCATTCTGCTGTACTTTCAGCCTGCTTTAATCTACCATCTGACGAAGTAAGAAAATATTTCAAATGATACATATTCATGACTGTATAAAACTTATTTCCACAGTGGCGGAATAAATTAAAGGCATAAAAATATGTAGCCATCATACATATGTATGGAGTAACAACTCTTTCAAACCTAGTCAGGCATATATGCATCATATGTAAACAGCGTACCTTTGAGGAGTACACTTGTCCTATGCAAACAGGGAGCCCTTTGTTCAGGGTCTACACTGTTTGTCATTTTGACATATATTGTGAAAGTCAACCCAATAAAGTCAAAAATGGACTTGACTAATTGAAAATAGAATTATCCATTAGAGGTTTCAGTATAAAGCTTCTTACACTAGCTGTCTTTTCTCATTTCAGCTCATCAACAACGGTAGTCCGCGGTCGATAGCTGTAGATTGGATTGGTAAACACCTGTACTGGACTGACTCCATGGACAAGAGTATACGCATGTCTAGATATGACGGGCAGAGGGTACGGACAGTAATCAAGGACGATGATAACACAGATCCCTTGGACCCCTTTGATATTGTCGTCGAGCCAAACCTAGGGTAAGACAACAGTTTTGATTGGTTGGTTGGTTGTGTTATGTATTAGTAAAACTTTTTCGCCAAACAACTATCACTCAGTGGAACTTGCTGCCCGCTGTTGCCCACACAGCAGTCACATTTAAGACTGCCCTCACCGTATCTGTAGTCTCAACCATCTGCTTCTAAACATCAACCATGTACATAAATTTAAAATCACATATTCAGACATTTTATATGAGCACTTGTAAAATATTATTATATTTTAACCCTTTACCCCATAGCCTGTTTCTAGTATTGAAAATAGGTTGCCATTTAAAGCAGGTTAAAAGTAAAGCAGAATGTGCCTTAATGCACATTCTGCTTTACTTTCAACCTGTTTTAAGCTACCATCTTCTAGAAAATAGAATGATTTCTTATGATATATTTTTATAACTGTATAAATAAGAACTATTTTTCTTCAGTGGAGAAATAAATTAAAGGCATTAAAATGCGTTTTTATGGGGTAATGGGTTAAACACCTATTATATTTGTTTGACCAGCGCCTGCACATAACCTTCAATCTTAGGAAAGGCGAGCAGTATTCATGATGATGATGATCATCATGAAATATTTGTTTCAGTGCTAAACAACGATGGCTGCCTGAAGAAGGCTGAAAATATAACAGGATGGTTTTCGGTCCCATAGCCTGTTTCTAGTATTTAAGATAAGTGAGCACTTTAAGCAAATTGAAAGTAAAGCAGAATGCGCCTTAAGGCGCATTCTGCTTTCCTATCAACTTGCTTTAAGTGACCACCTAATTTTCAAATCTAGAAACAGGATAAACAGGATATGAGTAAAGTGGTCTAACTAACACAGTCATTTGTATAACTAATTTCAGAAAAATCTTTTGGACTAATCACGGCTACCATGGTTTCCGGCCTACCGTAGAGTCGGCTCACTTGGACGGTAGCAATCGTACCACACTGGTACGGTTCCCAATTCTCTGGCCTACGGGTCTGGCAGTCGATGGACCAAATGACCGGCTCTACTGGGTGGACACGAAGCACTATGTCGTAGAGACAATCCGCACAGATGGCTCGGACAGACATGTGGTGAAGAAATTTGATGGTAAGAAACAGAGCTCCAGATAATGGGGAGTATATTTTTTTTATGCCCCCGGCATCTATAGATGCGGAGGCATATAGTAATCGTCCTGTCCGTCCGTCCGTCCGTACACACCCTAGGATACTTATGTGGCTAAAATTCTTAGCCACATAATAGAAAAACATTAACCTGGCCGTCTCTTCTGACATTAACCTGGCCATTTCTTGTGACATTAACCTGGCCAGTTGTGGGACATAGGGTAAGGGTTAGCCTCCAGACCATTCTATTCCAAGTTAGAGAAAAAAGAAATTGTCTCTTGTGTGGCTAGCCACGCAAGAGAAAACAATAGAAAATAGCCACATAAGTATCCTAGCGTAAGTACGTGCGTGCATCCGTCCGTCCGTAACAGGTTAAGTAGATTTTACCGTTTCGTCTAGCATCAACACCAATTACTCAAATGCTTGGATACTTATACAGTTGTTGCCTTGGACCATTCCCTTTCCACCAATATCACCCAACCTTGATTTTGACATTGACCTTGACCTAATTTGGACTTAGAATATTTTAAATGGGCTATTTCTTGGTTAAATAGATTTTACCGTTTCGTCTAGCATCAGCATAACTGACTACAATGCTTTGATACTTATACAGTTGTTGCCTTGGATCACTACCAATCCACCCATATTACCCAACCTTGATTTTGACCTTGACCTTGACCTAATTTGGACTTAGAAAAAATTCAGAATATATTGGTCAAGGATGCCACCGGGGGCATAAGTGTTTATTGAACGCGCATTCTTGTTTTTATTTATTTCTGCATTAAACCCTATGGTGTTACTACTCATTAGAATTGTCTGCCCCCACAACAATTAGTGATAGTGTTGATGGGTGGGGGGATGCTGTTTTATCATGGTATGTCGTTTACTTGCCCGAAACTGACAAGTTTTTCTCTCACTGTAATATGCCAAAACCGATCCAAATATGTAATTCTGATGCCCCAATCAGAAACCACTTGCCCTGGACTTCGGGCAAGTAAGTTAAGGGCAAAAACTGACTAAGTAACTATTGTAGGTTCCCTTGTGGATCTTACTTACAAAAAACAGGAACCAGTCTATTTTGAGTTCTGAGTAGTTTCTTAATTAGCAAACAATTTAGACCCTAGGAGCCCTCTGATCTGGGTCTACACTGTTTGCAAATGTAATAAGAATATTTTAAACAATTTATTTTTCTAAGAATTACAGGTGAGTGAGCTTAGTGATTATTTGAGAAGACCCCACTGATTTGTTTATTTTACTAGTTTCAGTCTCAGCTCCTCCATATAAGGTAGCAAAAAGTGTAGATCCTGATCAAATTTGTATATATTAAACAGTTACTTTTTGCTAATAAGAATAACAGATAAGAATTATTGATTTGCCGCTTCTTTCACCAGTTTCAGGTTCAGATCCTCCATACAAGGTTGACGTATTCGAGGACATGTTGTATGTCACTATGGCCAGGTCTAACCGTATCGCCAGGTTTCCGAAGTTCTTCGACCCGACCAAGCACAATGTGACATACATCACGGGCAAAACATTGCCCATCAGCGATATCATCCTCTTACAGGAGAATAAACAGATCATTAAGGACGTACTGAGTAAGAACGTTTTAATATCTGGTATAGTTTTATACATACATTGTAGCATCTCTTGCAAGAAACAAACATATAAATACCCCATTACCTCATAGCCTGTTTCTAGTATTGAAGAGAAATGACCTCTTAACCCTTTCCCACATAGCATGTTTCTAGTATTGAATATAGGTGTCCACTTAAAGCAGGTTGAAAGTAAAGCAGAATGCGCCTTAAGCGCATTCTGCTTTACTTTCAGCCTGCTTTAAGCTATCATCTGCTAGAATATAGAAAATATTTAGTATGATACATATTTTTTACTGTATAAATTGGAACTATTTTCTCCAGTGAAGGTATAAACTAATGTGCTAAAAGGCGCTTCTATGAGGGAAAGGGTTAAAGCAGGTTGAAAGTAGAGCAGAATGGACCTTAAGGTGCATTCTGCTTTTCTTTCAGCCTGCTTTAAGCTATTGTGTGCTAGATTATAGAAAATATTTCCTATGATTTATATTTGTGTCTATTTATTGAATAATATTTTTTTGCGTGGATGAATTAATTAAAGGGGTATTTATGGCTTAAAGGGTTAAGGACATACAGAGTTTTATACATTGTAACGTCTCTTACAGAAGAACAAACAGATAATTCAGGACATAAAAAGTAAGACTTATAAGTTCTATACATTGACATCTTAGAATGTTTTATTCTGTCACCCGTTGTAAGCAGGAGGGACACTTTGTTGTGTCACCCGCTGTGAGCAGAGGGGAAACTTAGGGATCACGGTTCTGTCTGTCTGTCCATCTGTCTGTCTGTCTGTCACACTTGATAACTCATGTTCTTCTTAAGCTTTTATGATAAAACTCTGTTTATGGAAAGAGCTTGGAAAGTGGGAAAGAGCTTGGAAAGTGGAAGTGTCTTGTGAAAGGGTCATAACTTTTGCATCAATATTGTGAGAGTTCTTCCCCTTTTCAATATTATATTTTCATGCAGATATCTTCTGTTATACTAAAGATTTTAAAATGAACTTTCACTTATGGAAAGAGATTGATGAGTTAAAGCGTCTTGTGCAAGGTTGATAACTCTTGCAGCAATATTGTGAGAGTTATTTCCCTTTCCCATATTTTCTATTTTGAGCATATAACTCCTGTTCTACTGAGGCTTTTAAATGACATTTCATTTTTGCAAAGAGTTTGAAGAGTGGAAGTGTCTTGCACATGTTTCTTAACTCTTTCATCAATACCATGAGAGTTAATTCCCTTTTCTACATTATCTTTTGGGCAGATATCTTCTGCTATAATGAAGTTTGTCATTTTAACTTGAATTCCTGTTCGACTGATCCTTGCTGGCAGGTGACATATGTGTTCCGAGGAACACCCTACTATTTTAAATCAGAATGTATGTTTAACCCATTTTATGCGTGAAACACTTTTAGGTGTACCTTTAGGCAAACAGTTTTGATCTCAGATCAGGCCCCACATTGTGGGGCCTGATCTGAGATCAAAACTGTTTGTAGCTAAGTCAATATTCTATCAGAAACTGCTAAAATCTTTTGCGTTATACTTTAAAATGGCCGCCAAATATTACCCAGCATACAATGGGTTAAGTTTCAAACTTTGTTTCATGTACACCAGGAACCAATGCTCTAGAAAAGGGGAGTATTTCAAAGTTTAAAATCTTCATTTCTGCTTTAAACCCTATGGTGTCACTACTCATTTGACATTAGAATCGTCTCGAAAAGACGATTCTAATGAGTAGTAACACCATAGGATTTGGTGTTAAAATTAGTGAGAAAATGTTGTATTTGTGCATTTAAGTTTCTCATATCTGGAGCCCTAGGTTGAGTTTCAAAACTTTATTTCATGTACACCAGGAACCAATGCGTGTGCCAAGCCCGGTAGATGTATGGCAAGTCAGATGTGTATCAACAAGCCCACGGGTAGCGGAGAAGATTTGTTCACATGTGTGTGCCCAGATGGCGCTGTTGCTGTCAATCGTACGAGGTGCGACTTCAAGAAATGCCAAGCAGATTACTGTCTCAATGGCGGCCATTGCTCAGTCACGTACAGGGCTACACTACAGTGCAGGTACTATTAACACATTAGTTTAAACATATTTTGTTCTTATAAATGTACAATACATGTTAATACATATCATAGTACAAAAGGATTTGTTCGAAAGCATAATGCTTATGGAGACCCTCTCCTCAACACTGATATTTTACACAGGTGGAACAAATTTGTACAATAACACCTCTCCATCACGACCACCTAACATTTTCCAGTTGGTAGTTTAAAGGACAGTGGAAGTCTCAGAGGAAGATGAAAGCAAAGCAGAAGGCTAAATAAAGGGGCAATCTGCTCTACTTTCATCCCGCCTCCAGCAACCACCTGACCAAAACAAACATTAACATTTTACTCTCATGTAGTGCCTTAGAAGTGGTCGTAAAAGAGAGGTGTTACCGTATAGTCTACATGTCAATTTAAAAGAATAAATTGAAACAAGGAAATTTGCCAATTATATTTTGTATATGGTTGTTCTGGAACTAAATATCGACACATTGAACCCTAGCAACGAGTATACTCGTCATGAACAAATCATATACCTATCATAAGTATACTTATCCTTTGCAAACAGTATAGACCCTGATCAGAGGGCTCCTTAAGGAGCCCTCTGATCAGGGTCTATACTGTTTGCTATTTTAAAATATATTGTTGAAATCAACCCTAAATAGTAAAAAAAGGATTAGAAATTATTATGAAATTGGAGTTGTCCATTAAAAGTTTCAGGAGTGAATGAGTTAATCCATTGAATCCTTGTCACACATATATGGGTCATGAAAACAGTGTACATTTGAAGAGTACGCTTGTCTTTTGCAAACAGTGTAGACCCTGATCAGAGAACTCCTACAGGATCCCTCTGAAACGGGTCTGCATTGTTTGTCATGCTGCAATGTATTATCAAAATCAATAATAATAACCTAAATCCCGATATATCGGGAGACAAATATCGATGATATATCGATTTATCAATTTGAAAATTCAAATGACTTTAGAGACAGGTTATATGGAACTTATTCCTTTTTTGAATTGATTTTTTAGTTAAATATTTATCAAACTTAATACCATGTACCTGTAAATGAACATTCATCAAAACTCTCAGCATCTATGCATGATAAATAAACTTTTTCATATTAACAATGAGTGTAATTTGCAAAAGCTAGCAGTGTAGAATAAGAAAAATGTTTTCTTCAACAGTACATTTCTTGACTTTAACCCTGTCCCCCCCATAGAAGCAACTTTTAGTGTATTCAATTTTTTCATCTGCTGAAGAAAACAGTTCCAGTTTATACCCTCATGAACAATTACCATGACAAATATTTTATATAGCCTAGCAGATTGGCTAAAAGTAAAGCAGAATGTGCCTTAAAGACATCACATGGCCAAGCTTGGGTGGTAACACCTACCCCTGTAGATAGTTTGAGTCAAAGCATGCAGAGCATGCACTAACGGTGGTAGCGTCTAGGCAAAGAACCATTCAGGCGTCTCATGTGAGGCCCGCACCTAACATTTGATAGCTTGGTTAGTAAAACCCATTGAAAAACCTATTGAGATCTATTGTGTATTTTCAAAGCTGAGCCATCGCCTGAAAATTTTTCTCATGCTGTATACCGGTATATACCTGTATTTTGACACCTAATGAACAATGGAGGGGGAATCAATGAATGGAATGGCTTAATGTCTTTAAGGCACATTCTGCTTTACTTTCAACCTGCTTTAAGTGATCACCTATCTTCAATACTAGAAATAGGTTATGGAGTAATGGGTTCATTCACCATTGAAAAAATGATTCCAAAGAGATGTCATAAGACAGGATTAGATAGAGAAATCAGAAATTAAATGCATTTCAAAGTTTTGACTTATGACCATTTTTGTCGAAATAAACTAATATTGGCGATACATCAATATCGTTCCTATCAATGACTGCTCTAATGGTTTGATGTCTTGTTGATATTTTCAGCTGTCTTAGAGGCTTCACAGGGGCTCACTGTGAGACTAGTATCTGTGAGAACTACTGCTTCAGTGGTGGAGAATGTTCTGTGTCAGCTATGTATTGTTTGATGTCTTGTTGATATTTTCAGCTGTCTTAGAGGCTTCACAGGGGCTCACTGTGAGACTAGTATCTGTGAGAACTACTGCTTCAGTGGTGGAGAATGTTCTGTGTCAGCTATGTATTGTTTGATGTCTTGTTGATATTTTCAGCTGTCTTAGAGGCTTCACAGGGGCTCACTGTGAGACTAGTATCTGTGAGAACTACTGCTTCAGTGGTGGAGAATGTTCCGTGTCAGCTATGTATTGTTTGATGTCTATTGTTGATATTTTCAGCTGTCTAAGAGGCTTCACAGGGGCTCACTGTGAGACTAGTATCTGTGAGAACTACTGCTTCAGTGGTGGCGAATGTTCCGTGTCAGCTAACGATCCTCCACAGCCTCAGTGCACGTGAGTTAAACTACAGTCGAAACTCGATACTACGAACTCGCTTAAATCAATATTACCAGTATTTCGTAAGTTGAATTTTGAAAAGTTGATCTCGTTTAAATCGAACATATGCAAGTTCGTAGAATCGAGTTTTTACTGTATATGTAAAAGAGTAGTTTATATATTGATACTATTTACAAAAGAGCAGTTTATATATTAATACTCTTTTAATTCCCTACCTGGAATATAGAGAATATTCTATTTATCCTTGTCACAATAGTAAAATAAATAAAAAATGCTTTTTTCAAAGCTAGAATCATTTTTAGTCTAGATAAGATTCTCACTAAAGAACTATGTTACTCTAGGAAAGCGCGCTATTATATAGATGACGTCAGTGACGTCACATCCTAGTTACGTTGAAAAGAAATAATAGAACCTTTAAAAATCTAGTGTTTTTCACTTAGGAAATCTTAAAGGTGGACACTTATAGAAGTATCTCAGCAAGTGACTGGTGGCGCGTACTCTATAACGCTTTGATTGCATCGAATAGGTCGTTACACGTCGGATTCGGTTGAAAGAGTTTAAGAATACCTTTCCTAACAGCGGGAAAAATAAGCGTCTCGGTGGAAAAAAATAGTTCCAGCTACAGGTCATGTGACCACTTGACATAATAACATCGGTCATGTGACCACATAGCATAATAAAGCAAAGTTTATCTGTCACCCCTTTATCCGTCAGGAAAATAGGCACGTGACAGGATAAATTGTTATACTTATTGTATGTACAGCCAGGGCTCCAGATACGGGTAGTATATCAATAAGTTAAATCTTTAATTTTTCTGTAAACCCTATGGTGTCACTACTCATTAGAATCGTCTCTCCGAGCGCTTTTGAACGCACACCTCCTGTGTGAAAAGAGCGCTATATAAATCTGGTATAATAATAATAATAGGATTTGATGCTAAAATCAGTGAGAAAATGACGGGTTTGTTGAGTTTACTCCCTCTTATCGGGAGCCCTGTACAATAAAATTTCTGAAAAACCAAGCCCTAAGGGACCATGTAAAACATCTGGTATAGAGAGGCACATTCTGCTTTACTTTCAACCTGCTTTAACCCATTACCTCTTAGCCTATTTCTAGCTTTGAAAACAGGTTACCACTTAAAGCAGGTTGAAAGTAAAGCAGAATGTGCCTTAAGGCACATTCTGCTTTACTTTCAGCCTGCTTTAAGCTACCATCTGCTGGGATATAGAAAATATTTCTTCTGGTACATATTCTTGGCTGTATAAATTGGAACTATTTATTTCAGTGGAGGAATAAAAAAGAGGTGTAAAAAGGCGTTTTTAAGGGGTAATGGGTTAAGTAGTAACTTGTTTCCAAACTAGCAACAGTTTATGGGGTAATGGGTTAAGGCTCTATATGATACAAACACATCACCAGTTGACAGTGGGATACAGAGTGATGTATTTAGCTCAAGACGCTTTTGGTGGAAATAGCGGATCTGACGAGCGCCTTGGCGCGAGTCTGATCGGTTGTTTCCATCAAAAGCGTTGAGAGCTAAATGCAACACTCTGTAGAGCACTGCCAACTGGTGATGTGTTTATTATATGCCTTGAATACACTCCAGAAACGACTAAATAGTTGTTTAAATCATTTTATATCCAAAATTTATTAGTTATTTGAAGCAGAAAAAGATTTTTTGCATGCCACAAAGAATAACGCGGCACTTATACATGTATGTAAATGATGTCACGTTAAATCGAAAGCGACGTCGGAGTAAAATACAAAGTGGCTGATACAAGGTGGCTGATACAGACTCTTGTATTTTACTCTGCAGATATACGCGGAAACGCTCGATATCATACGAAGGCATATAATAAATGTTGTTAATGGTGTTTTTATTACCTATTATTTACTGCAGATGTCCTCCAGGCTTTACGGGGAGGCGATGTACCACATACAGCTGTTCAGG
The DNA here is from genome assembly GCA_922989275.2 of Gari tellinella. Lineage (NCBI taxonomy): Eukaryota > Metazoa > Mollusca > Bivalvia > Cardiida > Psammobiidae > Gari > Gari tellinella. The sequence continues at coordinate 33,674,388 of OV277873.1, read as the reverse complement.
CTACTGCCGAAATGGAGGCCACTGTAATATCACCAATAACCAGCCAACATGCACGTAAGTACAACTCACCTGGGTGTTTGTAAAGGGAGTACACTGGACAAATTTAACATTGTCTGTCTTATGAAAGCACCGTCCTTCTGACCTTGACCTTTTACCTGTTTTTGTTAAAATCTTCAAAAACCTGTAGCTGTTTAACTCTTTCCTCCCTGAAACTTTAAATGGACACTTACAGTTTCCAGTTTAGTCTAGTCCATTTCTGACTCTTAAGGGTTGTTTTTGTCAATGATTTGCATTATGACAAACAGTGAAGACCCAGATCAGAGGGCTCCGTAAGGAGCCCTCTGATCTGGGTATTCACTGTTTGCATAGGACAAGTGCACTATTCACAAGTATACTGTTTGGAAAGGACGCCTATATGCGGGACTAGGGTTCAAAAGGTTAACCTATAGGTCTAGGGCTTTCATACTTGATATGTAGCTTGTGAAAGCGTTGGGCATAGGTATGTTTGGGGAACAGGGGCAAGCATAGTTGTAGGGAGGAAATCAGTTTAAGGGAGTTTGGAGGGTGGTTGTAGGAAGGGAATTGTATATTCTACAGTGTTCCCTCTCTACAACGGCCCTCCCAACAATGATTCCCTCCTTACAACGACCCTTGCCGAAGCTCCCTAAACAGGACAACGATTTTACTGCTGCAATATCGTCTGCTTAACATTGTCTGCTGTATATTATTGCAGTTAAATATAAGTGGACATTTTGATAGAATAAGTATAATGAGAAATGACAAACAGCTTGAATCCAGATCAGACGCCGCGTTACGTGGCGTCTGATCTGGATTCAAGCTGTTTGCAAATGTCAGCCAACTCTTAATTTTCCCTCCCCATAATGACTCCCTCCGAACAACACACACAATCTGTATTTCTATATGATATTTCAGCTGTCTGTATGGCTTCACCGGAGACCAGTGTGAGAACCGTACGGTGTGTGATCTACAGCACTGTGAAAACAATGGCACGTGTTTGTTGCAGCAAGGCCAGCTGTCTTGTAAATGTCCTCAAGGTTTTACTGGTGAGTAACTTGTCCTCCGAGTCAGTTATGTGTATCCGGTCTTATTGAAGGAAACAGGGCTTAAGGTAAAAGAATCAGATTTGTTTCTAATCTTTGAAGGAAACAGGAGTCAAGATAAGAGGGAGTAAACTGAAACAAATCCAACATTTTCTTGTTCCTTTTATTTTAGCACCAAATCATATGGTGTTACTACTCATTAGAATCGTCTCTTTGAGACGATTCTAATGAGTAGTGACACCATAGGGTTTAATGCAAAAATAAAGATTTTAATGTTTTGAATAACTCTTTGTATCTGGAGTCCTGAGATGTGTGTGTGTGATCTACAGCACTGTGCAAACAATGGCACATGTTTGTTACAGCAAGGCCAGCTGTCGTGTAAATGTCCTCAAGGTTTTGCTGGTGAGTTACATGGCCAGTGTTTCAACACAGGGCTCCAGATAAGGGGAGTATTTCAAAAACTAAAATTTTTATTTCTGCTTTAAACCCTATAGTGTCACTACTCATTAGAATTGTCTCAAAGAGACGATTCTAATGAGTAGTAACGCCAAAGGATTTTATGCTAAAATAAGTGGAAAAATATTGGTTTGTTCAGTTTACTCCCTCTTACCTAGAGCCCTGTCAACAATGATAGTGAATTGTTTCTAATCCTTGAAATAAACAGGGCTCAAGGTAAGAGGGAGTAAACTGAACAAATCCAACATTTTCTTGCTCGCTTCAGCACCAAATCCTATGGTGCAACTACTCATTAGAATTGTCTCTTCGAAACGGTTCTAATAAGTAGTGACACCATAGGGTTGAACCCTTTACCCCATAGTCTTGTTTCTAGTTTTAAAAACAGGCTGAACCTTGTCGTGGATATCAATAAGGAAGGGAACATTTGTTCCATTTTCTGGTATAATAATAATCATGTTTTATTTACACAATTTCTTTTATTGAACAATTATTGTACGGAAGCAGTATATTCAATTCATCATTTATATATCTTAAAAAAACCCAAGTTCAATCAATGCAGAAACAAACAGAGTAACACATAGAGAAATACAACGCTGTCATAGAAATGACTATATTCCAGACATCCCTATTTCGGACATTACTCCCTTTTATACATTTTACTGGTTTATTAGCGAGAATATTGAATTCCCAAGGCAATGCATTCGCAAATTAAAACAAGCATCATATTGTCGCATATAAAACTGGTTTTATCACATAATTTGCGGTCTGGGAGTTGCATAAAGTGATTGTATAAATATCGTAATCCACTAGTGGAATATCGTTTTTTGGGCTCCGGCCTAACTTGTTCGTCCATAAGCGCTGCATGTAGCGGGGTGCCAAATAACGTTTGGCGGAAAATCTATATAGCGTAGGGTCTACAAACTACGGCTTCAAATCAATTTAATAGGTGCTTGAACTTGTAATGTGATAAATAGAATATCACATTCGTGTTCATTATTTATCATTTTTAATAAACTCGTTGACTAAAATGAATATGACGCTCGCCAAGGCTCGCGTCATATTATTTTAGTCAACTCGTTTATTAAAAATGATAAATAATGAACACTCATACAATATCCTCTATTTACAGTATCTAGAGCCCTTACTGAGAGTTAATTTATTGCAGGTCCTCGGTGTGAACGTTGCGGTTTACAGGATGCTATACATCTCTGTGCCAACGGGGGCGTCTGTACCAAGGATAGTCCAACCTCAAACCCGCGCTGTAAATGTCGGCCAGGATACGACCCGCAGAGCCACTGTCAGAAACATACATGTAAAGATTACTGTTACAATTTTACCAACTGCCAGTTGTTCCGTGATCGTATTGAATGTACGTGTATAGCTGGATATGAAGGGCATCGATGTGAGAAGAAAATACAAGAATGTACTCAAGGGTATTGCTTGAATGGAGGTGAGTTTAAAATTAAGTTTTCTCACATAACTACCCTTGTTTTCTATTGTGAATAACGATTACAAATATCTTTATCTCCAACATGTGTAAGATCAGTTTGATGACGTCACTATAACGTCACTATTTATAATTGCATTTTGACATCATCGGGGTTAAAAAAATGCCTATTGCTTTAAAAAATAGCTTAAAATCTTTGGTTATCTGAGAAAAAGAACCTGTCATGAGTCGATGTTTAAGACAAGTTGATCCCAAACTGTATTTCAGGTACTTGTGTAAACGACAACACCATCAACCAGATGACGTGTCACTGTGCTCGGGGTTTTATTGGCTCTCGCTGTGAGAACGGCCAACAACAGTGCAACAACTTCTGTAAAAATGGTGGAAACTGTACAGTCTGTAAGCAAACAAACTCCTTCATCTGTCTGTCTGTCTGTCTGCCTCAATACTCTCTCTGTTTTGTTTTGTCTGACTCTTTCCCTGTCTCGGTCTGTGTCAGTCATGTTTCTCTAGGGCTGCCATTTCTCTGGATTTTTAGGAAATCTCCGGAATTTTAGCTCACCTTGCTAAAGGTGAGCTTTTGTAGTCAGTCAAAGGCTGATGTCCGTCGTCATGTGTCGTTTGCCCTGTGTCAAATTTCTTTAAACATTTTCTTCTTAACTACATACCTTATTGCAACCAGGAATGTTTGTCTGACTCTTTTCTGTCTCTGTATGTCTTGTTTGTCTAGGGCTGCCATTTCTCTGGATTTTTATCCCAGCAGAAGGTAGCTTAAAGCAGGCTGAAAATAAAGCAGAATGGGCCTTAACCCTTTCCCACATAGCATATCTCTAGTATTGAATATAGGTGTTCACTTAAAGCAGGTTGAAAGTAAAGCAGAATGCGCTTAAGCGCATTCTGCTTTACTTTCAGCCTGCTTTAAGCCATCATCTTCTAGAATATAGAAAATATTCCGTATGATACATATTTATGACTGTATAAATTGGAACTATTTTCTTCAGGGCAAGAATAAACTGAATGCGCTAAAAGGCGCTTCTAGTGGGGAAAGGGTTAATGCGCATTATGCTTGACTTTCAACCTGCCTAATGTTAACGCGCTTACAAAATAGAAAAATTGGAAATTTTAGGATTTTTCATGATCAAGTTATGGGAGGCCTGTGTGTTTGTCTGTGTGTCTCCTAGGGGTCCAGATCAGAGGAGCTGACTTGAAGAAATCCAACATGTTCTCAATCAATTTAGCAAAAATTCTTATGGTGTTACCTCTCATTAGAATCATCTCTTCGAGGTGATTCTAATTAGAAGTGACACCAAAGGGTTTCATGCAGAAATAAAGATCTTAATTTTTTTTTAAATATTCCCCTTATCTGGAGCCCTGTGTGTGTGTCTCTCTTTCTGTCTCTGATTTTCTCTATCACTCTGTTTCTGTATTGTACATTCTTCCTAAAGTGACTCTAGAAATATTTTAAAAATATGACAATGCAGACCCTGAACAAGTCTGCTGTTTTGGATATCCTCTGTTTACAAAGATATCTATTCTAAGTTATACTTTGTAATAGTGAAAATAAGTTTTACTAAACTACTTATGCAAAATTTTTGCACAAGTCAAAATTTTAAATTTTAATTTATATTTTTTATTATCACTTGCTACAAACAACAAATAGCCAGATCAGAAGACGCGCTTTTAGCGCGTCCTCTGATCTGGCTATTTGCTGTTTGCAAACGTTTATGATCGAAAAATAAGAGTTAAACGATTTTGACTTATGCAAAATTTTTGCGTAAGTTGTTTAGTAAAACAGGGCCCAGATGTTCTTACTCTGAGCCACAACCAAAGCAACAGCAAGTTATTGAAAAGAAAGATGCTTTTATAGTTACAGTAAAAAAAATTTTTTACAGCCACTAAAACAAAACAAATTGATAGTATAAGAGACAAGTGACAGCTTAAAGCATGGTGACAGTAAAACAGAAAGCTCCATAAGGAGCTTTCTGTTTAACCCTTTACCCTATTTCTAGTACTTAAGATAGGTGACTACTTAAAGCAGGTTGGAAGTAAAGCAGAATGGGCTTTAGGGCGCATTCTGCTTTACTTCAGCCTGTTTTAAGCTATCATGTGCTATAATATAGAAGCTATTCCCTATAATACATATTCATTATTGATTGAATTGGAACTTTTTTCTTTCAGCGGATGAATAAATCATATCCGCTAAAAGGCGCTTCTATTGGGGGAAGGGTTAAATGTCATCTGGCTTTAATCAGTCACCTGTTGTAAACATCTAATATTTAAAACAATTTAGTGGTCCTAGTAAAGAGATTCTATATGAGCCGTGCCATTACAAAACCTTGCATAGCAACTTTGTACAGACCAAGCACCGTTGTCATCTCATATTCTGTGTCTAAGCCAAATACCATATATAACACAGCTACATAAAATACTTAGATGCATGTGGGTGTCAAACAGTGTAGATCAAGACCAGCCGCTGCATCTTTGATGTGGCGGCTGGCCTTCATCTACATTGTTTTCAATGCAATAACAGGGTTCCAGATAACAGGGAGTAATGTGAACAAATCCAACATTTTCTCACTCATACTGCACCAAATCCTATAGTGTTACTACTCATTAGAATCGTCTCTTCGAGACGATTCTAATGAGTAGTGACACCATAGGGTTTAATGCAGTAATAAAGATTTTAGTTTTTGGAATACTCCCCTTATCTGGAGCTCTGCAATAAGGCAGGTTTTGTCATGGCACGGCTCATATGTTTTGTATTGTTTACAGCGGGTAACAAGCCGTACTGCACGTGCCCAGAAATGTACAAGGGTACCACCTGTGAAGAGTGTATCTGTGGTAGATATGGAAACTGTGTTGACAAATCTGGAAAAACAGTCTGCAGGTTAGTTGCTATGGTTACATTGAGATTTCTTTATAAGCAACTTTTTCAGTGTAACATCATTCTTTATAATCAGTTAACTTTTTCATTTGTATTTTTTTTTCAGTGCTTAAGGTTTATTTAAAGTCCCTGTACATTTTGATTTCTTTAAAAGCAACTCTTTCAATATATCATCATTCTTTTCGATCAGTTTTTACGCCATTAATTTTTATTCCTCCAATAAAGAAAATAGTTCTACTAGACAGTCATGAGTTATGAACATACACCACAAGAAATATTTCCTATAGTCTAGTAGATGGTAGCTTAAAGCAGGTTTAAATCAGAACTCTCCTTAACCCTTTCATGATCAAATTATTCGGGAGATTTTTACCACTTTACCGCTCTATTGTCGTCTGCTTTAGTATTGCTTTCTGCAAGACACGTTTCAAAGTTAGATTTAAGGTTAAATGACTTAAAAGATAAGAGTGTCAAACAGTTTGGGTCCTGATCAGACGCCACGTGACACGGCTTCTGATCAGGACCCAAACTGTTTGCAGAGGAATAAAGGGAATGCGCTATAAAAAGGTGCTTCTAATGTTAAGTGACCACCTGTCTTCACAAACTAGAAACAGGCTATAGAGTAAAGTGTCAAGCAATAAAATACCTAACCACTAATGGTATCTGCTTCAGATGTACCAATCGGATGTATGAGGGGAAGCACTGTAATCGGTCTATATGCCACGACTGGTGCTACAACGATGCCGAGTGCATAGGCTGCCATGTCGTTGACAATAATGTTACGATCATTGGAGAGTGTCGGG